>OY728128.1:2138168767-2140727137 GCA_963277665.1 Viscum album | reverse complement strand
GTGGAGGGTGAGGACGATGAGGAGGACGATGACGAGGGTGATGATGATGATGATGATGTTGATGGTGATGCTGATGTGGGGAAATATTGATCCGTTACATTTTTGACTTATATTACTGAGATTTGATGTTTAATCTATTCTAGTTGTTGGTTTTATCTAGACTAGTAATATAGTATTGGAGTTGAGTTATTTTTATATATTGTCTGTTTTTATGGATGTTGTTGTCTTTTAGTGGTTGTGTGTTTGTGAACTCCCTGGACAACCCCCCCTCATTCTTGGACCCTGGACAACCCCCCCTCCCCCTTGGACCCCGAACACCCCCCAAACACCCCCCGGACAGCCCCGCGGACAGCCCCCCGCGGACAGCCCCCCGTACAGCCCCCAACCCACCACCCTGGACCCCGGATAGCCCCCCGGACAGCCCCTCGGACAACCCCCCCACCCTCCCCCTTGGACCCTGGACAACCCCCCAAACACCCCCCGGACAGCCCCCTGAACAACCTCGGACAACCCCCTGAACAACCCCTGAACAACCCCTGAACAACCCGCCGGACAACCCCCTGAACAACCCCGGACAACCCCCTGAAGAACCCCAAACACCCCCCGGACAGACCCCGCACAGCCCCCCCCCACCCTCCCTCCTTGGTCCCCGGACAGCCCCCCGGACACCCCACCAGACAGCCCCCCCGGACAGCCCCCGCGGACAGCCCCCTGGACAGCCTCCCGTACAGCCCCCAAACCCTCCACCCTGGACCCCAGAGAGCCCCCCGGACAGCCACCCCGGACAGCCCCCCGGACAACCCCCCCCACCCTCCCCCTTGGACCCCCGGACAACCCCCCAAACACCCCCGGACAGCCCCCCGGACAACCCCCCCCTCATGCGCGTTTACGAAGCGCGCGCACCACTTAAAACACGAATATTGAGCCATACCGTGCAAACCCCACGTCCGATTGACGTGCCGTCTGCGCGTACACGTCACGAATAATAATTAGAATGTTGCACGGTGTTTTCAGGTCAATCCAAGGTCGTCTGCTATGAATTTGACCATTTGACGCCCGTTTTGGCCGTTTATGACACCAGAACTGCGTTGTCAGTCACCGCGGGCACACGGCACGTCCGATTGACGTGCCTTCTGCTCGACCACTTCATAAATCACTCACCCGTATTTTTCTTCTGATTTCAGGCAATTCTGAAATCGTTCGTCCCGTTTGGACCACCCTCACGCGCGTTTACGAAGCGCGCGCATCACTTAAAACATGAATATTGAGCCGTACCGCGCAAACCGCACGTCCGATTGATGTGCCGTCTGTGCGTACACGTCATGAATAATAATTAGAATGTTTCACGGTGGTTTCAGCTCAATCTGAGGTCATCCGCTATGAATTTGACAGTTGGACACCCGTTTTGGCCGTTTATGACACCAGAACTGCGTTGTCGGTCACCGTGGGCACACGTTATGTCCAATTGATGTGCCGTATGCTCAACCACTTCATAAATCACTCACCCGTATTTGTCGTCTGATTTCAGTCCATTCCGACTTCGTTCGGCCCGTTTGGACCCCCCTCACGCGCGTTTACGAAGCGCGCGCATCACTTAAAACACGAATATTGAGCCGTACCGCGCCAACCGCACGTTCGATTGACGTGACGTCTATGCGTACACGTCACGAATAATAATTAGAATGTTGCATGGTGGTTTCAGCTCAATCTGAGGTCGTCCGCTGTGAATTTGACCGTTGGACGCCCGTTTTGGCCGTTTATGACACCAGAACTGCGTTGTCGGTCACCGCGGGCACACGACACGTCCGATTGATGTGTCGTCTGCTCGACCACTTCATAAATCACTGTCCCATTTTTCGTCTGATTTCAGGCCATTCTGAATTCGTTTGGCCCGTTTGGACCCCCCTCACGCGCGTTTACGAAGCGCGCGCATCACTTAAAACACGAATATTGAGCCGTACCGCGCAAAACCGCATGTCCGATTGACGTGCCGTCTGCGCGTACACGTCACGAATAATAATTAGAATGGTTCACAGTGTTTTCAGGTCCATTTGAGGTCGTCCGCTATGAATTTGACCGTTTGACGCCCGTTTTGGCCGTTTATGACACCAGAACTGCGTTGTCGGTCACCACGGGCACACGTCATGTTCGATTGACGTGAAGTCTCCTCGACCACTTCATAAATCACTCACCCGTATTTGTCGTCTGATCTTAGGCAATTCCAAAATCGTTCGGCCCGTTTGGACCACCCTCACGCGCGGTTACGAAGTGCGTGCATCACTTAAAACACGAATATTGAGCCGTACCGCGCAAACCGCACGTCCGATTGACGTGCCGTCTATGCGTACACATCACGAATAATAATTAGAATGTTTCACGGTGGTTTCAGCTCAATCTGAGGTCGTTCACTATGAATTTGACCGTTGGACGCCCGTTTTGGCCGTTTATGACACCAGAACTGCGTTGTCGGTCACCGCGGGCACACGCCACGTCCAATTGACGTGCCGTCTGCTCAACCACTTCATAAATCACCCACCCGTATTTTTCGTCTGATTTCAGGCCATTCCGACTTCGTTCGGCCCGTTTGGACCCCCCTCACGCCCGTTTACGAAGCGGGCGCATCACTTAAAACACGAATATTGAGTCGTACCGCGCAAACCGCACGTACGATTGACGTTCCTCCTGCGCGTACACGTCACGAATAATAATTAGAATGTTGCACGGTGGTTTCAGCTCAATCTGAGGTCGTCCGCTATGAATTTGACCGTTGGACGCCCGTTTTGGCCATTTATTACACCAGAACTGCGTTGTCGGTCACCGCGGGCACACGGCACGTCCGATTGATGTGCCGTCTGCTCGACCGCTTCAGAAATCACTGTCCCGTATTTGTCTTTTGATTTAAGGCCATTCCGACTTCGTTCGGCCCATTTGGACCCCCCTCACGCGCGTTTACGAAGCGCGCACATCACTTAAAACACAAATATTTAGCTGTACCGCGCAAACCGCACGTCTGATTGACATGCCGTCTACGCGTACACGTTAAGAATAATAATTAGAATATTGCACGGTGGTTTCAGCTCAATCTGAGGTCGTCTGCTATGAATTTGACCATTGGACGCCCGTTTTGGCCGTTTATGACACCAGAACTGCGTTGTCGGTCACCGCGGGCCCACGGCAGGTCCGATTGACGTGCCGTCTACTCGACCACTTCATAAATCACTCACCCGTATTTGTCGTCTGATTTCAGGCCATTCCGACTTTGTTTGGCCCATTTGGACCCCCCTCACGCGCATTTACGAAGCGCGCACATCACTTAAAACACGAATATTGAGCCGTACCGCGCAAACCGCACGTCCGATTGACGTGCCGTCTGCGCGTACACATCACGAATAATAATTAGAATATTGCACGATGGTTTCAGCTCAATATGAGTTCGTCCGATATGAATTTGACCGTTGGACGCCCGTTTTGGCCGTTTATGACACCAGAACTGCGTTGTCGGTCACCGCGGCCACACGGCACGTCCAATTGACGTGCCGTCTGCTCGAACACTTCAGAAATCTCTAATCCGTATTTGTCGTCTGATTTCAGGCCATTCCGACTTTGTTCGGACTGTTTGGACCCCCCTCACGTGCGTTTACGAAGCCCGCACATCACTTAAAACACAAATATTGAGCCGTACCGCGCAAACCGCATGTCCGATTGATGTGCCGTCTGCACGTACACGTCACGAATAATAATTAGAATGTTTCACGGTGGTTTCAGCTCAATCTGAGGTCGTCCGCTATGAATTTGACCGTTGGACGCCCGTTTTGGCCGTTTATGACACCAGAACTGCGTTGTCGGTCACCGCAGGCCCATGGCATGTCCGATTGATGTGCTGTCTGCTTGAACACTTCATAAATCACTCACCCGTATTTTTCGTCTGATTTCAGGCAATTCCAAAATCGTTCGGCCCGTTTGGACCACCCTCACGCGCGTTTACGAAGCGCGCACATCACTTAAAACACGAATATTGAGCCGTACCGTGCAAACCGCACGTACGATTGACATGCCGTCTGCGCGTACACGTCACGAATAATAATTAGAATGTTGCACGGTGGTTTCAGCTCAATCTGAGGTCGCCCGCTATGAATTTGACTGTTGGACGCCCGTTTTGGCCGTTTATGACACCAGAACTGCGTTGTCGGTCACCGCGGGCACACGGCATGTCCAATTGACGTTCCGTCTACTCAACCACTTCATAAATCACTCACCCGTATTTGTCGTCTGATTTCAGGCCATTCCGACTTCGTTCGGCCCGTTTGGACCCCCCTCACGCGCGTTTACGAAGCGCGCGCATCACTTAAAACACGAATATTGAGCCGTACCGCGCAAACCGCACGTCCGATTGACGTTCCGTCTGCGCGTGCACTCCACGAATAATAATTAGAATGTTGCACGGTGGTTTCAGCTCAATATGAGGTCGTCCGCTATGAATTTGACCGTTGGACGCCCGTTTTGGCCATTTATGACACCAGAACTGCGTTGTCGGTCACCGCGGGCACACGGCACGTCCGATTGACATGCCGTCTGCTCGACCACTTCAGAAATCACTGTACTGTATTTGTCGTCTGATTTCAGGCCATTCCGACTTTGTTCGGCCCGTTTGGACCCTCCTCACGCGCGTTTACGAAGCGAGCGCATCACTTAAAACAAGAATATTGAGTCATACCGCGCAAACCGCACGTCCGATTGATGTGCCGTCTGCGCGTACACGTCAAGAATAATAATTAGAATGTTTCACGGTGGTTTCAGCTCAATCTGAGGTCTTCCGCTATGAATTTGACCGTTGGACGCCCGTTTTGGCCGTTTATGACACCAGAACTGCATTTTCGGTCACCGCGGGCCCACGGCAAGTCCGATTGACGTGCCGTCTGCTCGACCACTTCATAAATCACTCACTCGTATTTTTCTTCTGATTTCAGGCCATTACGACTTCGTTCGGCCCGTTTGGACCCCCCTCACGCGCGTTTACGAAGCGCGCGCATCACTTAAAACACGAATATTGAGCTGTACCGCACAAACCGCACATCCGATTGACGTGCCGTCTGCGCGTAAACATCACGAATAATAATTATAATGTTGCATGGTGGTTTCAGCTCAATCTGAGTTCGTCCTCTATGAATTTGACCGTTGGACGCCCGTTTTGGCCGTTTATGACACCAGAACTGCGTTGTCGGTCACCGTGGGCACACGGCACGTCCAATTGACGTACTGTCTGCTTGAACACTTCAGAAATCACTCACCCGTATTTGTCGTCTGATTTCAGGCCATTCCGACTTCGTTCGGCCCATTTGGACCCCCCTCATGCGCGTTTACGAAGCGAGCGCATCACTTAAAACACGAATATTGAGCCGTACCATGCAAACCGCACGTCCGATTGGCGTGCCGTCTGCGCGCACACGTCACGAATAATAATTAGAATGTTGCACGGTGTTTTCAGGTCAATCCGAGGTCGTCCGCTATGAATTTGACCGTTTGACGCCCGTTTTGGCCGTTTATGACACCAGAACTGCTTTGTCGGTCACCGCGGGCACACGACACGTCCGATTGACGTGCCGTCTTCTCGACCACTTCATAAATCACTCACCCGTATTTTTCGTCTGATTTCAGGCCATTCCGAAATCGTTCGGCCCATTTGGACCACCCTCACGCGCGTTTACGAAGCGCGCGCATCACTTAAAACACGAATATTGAGCCGTACCGCGCAAACCGCACATCCGATTGATGTGCCATCTGCGCGTACATGTCACGAATAATAATTAGAATGTTTCACGGTGTTTTTAGGTCAATCCAAGGTCGTCCGCTATGAATTTGACCGTTTGACGCCCGTTTTGGCCGTTTATGACACCAGAACTGCGTTGTCGGTCACCGCGGGCACACGGCACGTCCGATTGACGTGCCGTCTGCTCGACCACTTCATAAATCACTCAACCGTATTTGTCGTCGGATTTCAGGCCATTCCGAAATTGTTCGGCCCGTTTGGACCACCCTCACGCGCGTTTACGAAGCGCGCACATCACTTAAAACACGAATATTGAGCCGTACCGCGCAAACCGCACATCCGATTGACGTTCCGTCTGCGCGTACACGTCACGAATAATAATGAGAATGTTTCACGGTGGTGTCATCTCAATCCGAGGTCGTCCGCTTTGAATTTGACCATTTGACGCCCGTTTTGGCTGTTTATGACACCAGAACTGCGTTGTCGGTCACCGCGGGCACATGGCACGTCCAATTGATGTGCCGTCTACTCGACCACTTCAGAAATCACACACCCGTATTTGTCGTCTGATTTCAGGCCATTCTGACTTCGTTTGGCCCGTTTGGACCCCCCTCACGCGCGTTTACGAAGCGCGCGCATCACTTAAAACACGAATATTGAGGCGTATCGTGCAAACCGCACGTCCGATTGACGTGCCGTCTGCATTTACATGTCACGAATAATAATTAGAATGTTGCACGGTGGTTTCAGCTCAATCTGAGGTCGTCCGCTATGAATTTGACTGTTGGACGCCCGTTTTGGCCGTTTATGACACCAGAACCGCGTTGTCGGTCACCGCGGGCACACGGCACGTCCGATTGACGCTCCGTCTGCTCTACCACTTCAGAAATCATTATCCCGTATTTGTCGTCTGATTTCAGGCCATTCCGACTTCGTTCGGCCCGTTTGGACCCCCCTCACGCGCGTTTACGAAGCGCGCACATCACTTAAAACATGAATATTGAGCCGTACCGCGCAAACCGCATGTCCGATTGACGTGCCGTCTGCGAGTACACATCACGAATAATAATTAGAATGTTTCACGGTGTTTTCAGGTCCATCCGAGGTCGTCCTCTATGAATTTGACCGTTTGACGCCCGTTTTGGCCGTTTATGACACCAGAACTGCGTTGTCGGTCACCGCGGGCACACGTCACGTCCGATTGACGTGAAGTCTGCTCGACCACTTCATAAATCACTCACCCGTATTTTTCGTCTGATCTCAAGCAATTCCGAAATCGTTCGGCCCGTTTGGACCACCCTCACGCGCGTTTACGAAGTGCGTGCATCACTTAAAACACAAATATTGAGCCGTACCGCGCAAACTGCATGTCTGATTGACGTGCCGTCTACGCGTACACATCACGAATAATAATTAGAATGTTTCACGGTGGTTTCAGCTCAATCTGAGGTCGTTCGCTATGAATTTGACCGTTGGACGCCCGTTTTGGCCGTTTATGACACCAGAACTGCGTTGTCGGTCACCGCGGGCACACGACACGTCCAATTGACGTGCCGTCTGCTCAACCACTTCATAAATCACCCACCCGTATTTGTCGTCTGATTTCAGGCCATTCCGACTTCGTTCGGCCCGTTTGGACCCCCCTCACGCGCGTTTACGAAGCGCGCACATCACTTAAAACACGAATATTGAGCCGTACCGCGCAAACCGCACGTACGATTGACGTGCCGCCTACGCGTACACGTCACGAATAATAATTAGAATGTTGCACGGTGGTTTCAGCTCAATATGAGGTCGTCCGCTATGAATTTGACCGTTGGACGCCCGTTTTGGCCGTTTATTAAACCAGAACTGCGTTGTCGGTCACCGCGGGCACACGGCACGTCCGATTGACGTGCCGTCTGCTTGACCACTTCAGAAATCACTGTCCCGTATTTGTCGTCTGATTTAAGGCCATTCCGACTTCGTTCGGCCCGTTTGGACCCCCCTCACGCGCGTTTACGAAGCGCGCACATCACTTAAAACACGAATATTTAGCCGTACCGCGCAAACCGCACGTCCGATTGACGTTCCGTCTACGCGTACACGTCACGAATAATAATTAGAATGTTGAACGGTGGTTTCAGCTCAATCTGAGGTCGTCTGCTATGAATTTGACCGTTGGACGCCCGTTTTGGCCATTTATGACACCAGAACTGCGTTGTCGGTCAGCGCGGGCCCACAGCACGTCCGATTGACGTTCCGTCTACTCGACCACTTCATAAATCACTCACCCGTATTTTTCGTCTGATTTCAGGCCATTCCGACTTCGTTCGGCCCGTTTGGACCCCCCTCACGCGCGTTTACGAAGCGCGCACATCACTTAAAACACGAATATTGAGCCGTACCGCGCAAACCGCACGTCCGATTGACGTGCCGTCTGCGCGTACACATCACGAATAATAATTAGAATGTTGCACAGTGGTTTCAGCTCAATATGAGTTCGTCCGCTATGAATTTGACCGTTGGACGCCCGTTTTGGCTGTTTATGACACTAGAACTGTGTTGTCGGTCACCGCGGCCACACGGCACGTCCAATTGACGTGACGTCTACTCGACCACTTCAGAAATCACTAACCCGTATTTTTCGTCTGATTTCAGGCCATTCCGACTTCGTTCGGACCGTTTGGACCCCCCTCACGCGCGTTTATGAAGCGCGCACATCACTTAAAACACAAATATTGAGCCGTACCGTGCAAACCGCACGTCCGATTGACGTGACGTCTATGCGTACACGTCACAAATAATAATTAGAATGTTGCACGGTGGTTTCAGCTCAATCTGAGGTCGTCCGCTATGAATTTGACCGTTGGACGCCCATTTTGGCCGTTTATGACACCAGAACTGCGTTGTCGGTCACCGCGGGCCCACGACACGTCCGATTGAAGTTCCGTCTGCTCGACCACTTCATAAACCACTCACCCGTATTTTTCGTCTGATTTCAGGCAATTCCGAAATCGTTCGGCTGGTTTGGACCACCCTCACGCGCATTTATGAAGCGCGTGCATCACTTAAAACACGAATATTGAGCCGTACCATGCAAACCGCACGTACGATTGACATGACGTCTACGCGTACACGTCACGAATAATAATTAGAATGTTTCACGGTGGTTTCAGCTCAATATGAGGTCGTCCGCTATGAATTTGACCGTTGGACGCCCGTTTTGGCCGTTTATGACACCAGAACTGCGTTGTCGGTCACCGCGGGCACACGGCACGTCCAATTGACGTGCCGTCTGCTCAACCACTTCATAAATCACTCACCCGTATTTGTCTTCTGATTTCAGGCCATTCCGACTTCGTTCGGCCCGTTTGGACCCCCCTCACGCGCGTTTACGAAGCGCACGCATCACTTAAAACACGAATATTGAGCCGTACCGCGCAAACTGCGCGTCCGATTGACGTGCCGTCTGCGCGTACATGTCACGAATAATAATTAGAATGTTGAACGGTGGTTTTAGCTCAATCTGAGGTTGTCCGCTATGAATTTGACCGTTGGACGCCCGTTTTGGCCGTTTATGACACCAGAACTGCGTTGTCGGTCACCGAGGGCACACGACACGTCCGATTGACATTTCGTCTGCTCAACCACTTCAGAAATCACTTTCCCGTATTTGTCGTCTGATTTCAGGCCATTCCGACTTTTTTCGGCCCGTTTGGACCCTCCTCACGCGCGTTTACGAAGCGCGCACATCACTTAAAACACGAATATTGAGTCGTACCGCGCAAACCGCACGTCCGATTGATGTGCCGTCTGCGCGTACACGTCAAGAATAATAATTAGAATGTTGCACGGTGGTTTCAGCTCAATCTGAGGTCTTCCGCTATGAATTTGACCGTTGGACGCCCGTTTTGGCCGTTTATGACACCAGAACTGCGTTTTCGGTCACCGCGGGCCCACGGCACGTCCGATTGACGTGCCGTATGCTCGACCAATTCATAAATCACTCACTCGTATTTTTCGTCTGATTTCAGGCCATTACGACTTCGTTCGGCCCGTTTGGACCCCCCTCACGCGCGTTTACGAAGCGCGCGCATCACTTAAAACACGAATATTGAGCCGTACCGCACAAACTGCATGTCCGATTGACGTTCCGTCTGCGCGTACACGTCACGAATAATAATTAGAATGTTTCACGGTGGTTTCAGCTCAATCTGAGTTCGTCCGCTATGAATTTGACCGTTGGACGCCCGTTTTGGCCGTTTATGACACCAGAATTGCGTTGTCGGTCACCGCGGGCACACGACATGTCCAATTGACGTGCCGTCTGCTCGACCACTTCAGAAATCACTCACCCGTATTTGTCGTCTGATTTCAGGCCATTCCGACTTCGTTCGGCCTATTTGGACCCCCCTCATGCGCGTTTACGAAGCGAGCGCATCACTTAAAACACGAATATTGAGCCGTACCACGCAAACCGCCCGTCCGATTGGCGTGCTGTCTGCGCGTACACATTACGAATAATAATTATAATGTTGCATGGTGTTTTCAGGTCAATCCGAGGTCGTCCGCTATAAATTTGACCATTTGACGCCCGTTTTGGCCGTTTATGACACCAGAACTACTTTGTCGGTCACCGCGGGCACACGACACGTCCGATTGATGTGCCGTCTGCTCGAACACTTCATAAATCACTCACCCGTATTTGTCGTCTGATTTCAGGCCATTCCGAAATCGTTCGGCCCGTTTGGACCACCCTCACGCGCGTTTACGAAGCGCGCGCATCACTTAAAACACGAATATTGAGCCGTACCGTGCAAAACGCACATCCGATTGATGTGCCGTCTGCGCGTACATGTCACGAATAATAATTAGAATGTTTCACGGTGTTTTCAGGTCAATCCGAGGTCGTCCACTATGAATTTGACCGTTTATGACACCAGAACTGCGTTGTCGGTCACCGCGGGCACACGGCACGTCCGATTGACGTGCCGTCTGCTCAACCACATCATAAATCACTCACCCGTATTTGTCGTCTGATTTCAGGCCATTCCGAAATCGTTCGGCCCGTTTGGACCACCCTCACGCGCGTTTACGAAGCGCGCGCATCACTTAAAACACGAATATTGAGCCATACCGCGCAAACCGCACGTCCGATTGACGTGCCGTCTACGCGTAAACGTCACGAATAATAATGAGAATGTTTCACGGTGGTTTCAGCTCAATCCGAGGTCGTCCGCTATGAATTTGACCGTTTGACGCCCGTTTTGGCTGTTTATGACACCAGAACTGCGTTGTCGGTCGCCGCGGGCACATGGCACGTCCAATTGACGTGCCGTCTACTCGACCACTTCAGAAATCACTCACCCGTATTTGTCGTCTGATTTCAGGCCATTCCGACTTCGTTTGGCCCGTTTGGACCCCCCTCACGCGCGTTTACGAAGCGCGCGCATCACTTAAAACACGAATATTGAGCCGTACCGTGCAAACCGCACATCCGATTGACGTGCCGTCCGCGCGTACACTTCACGAATAATAATTATAATGTTGCACGGTGGTTTCAGCTCAATCTGAGGTCGTTCGCTATGAATTTGACCGTTGGATGCCCGTTTTGGCCGTTTATGACACCAGAACTGCGTTGTCGGTCACCGCGGGCACACGACACGTCCGATTGACGTGCCGTCTGCTCGACCACTTCATAAATCACTCTCCCATATTTTTAGTCTGATTTTAGGCCATTCCTACTTCGTTCGGCCCATTTGGACCCCCCCTCACGCGCGTTTACGAAGCGCACGCATCACTTAAAACACGAATATTGAGTCGTACCGCACAAACCGCACGTCCGATTGACGAGCCGTCTACGCGTACACATCACGAATAATAATTAGAATGTTGCACGGTGGTTTCAGCTCAATCTGGAGATGTGGTGTGGTCGGCACCACTCAAAGTGTCCGTCTTTTGTTTCAAAAGGACGTCATTTTAAGTGAAAAGCATCAACTGACATACGGAAAACCGACCAAACTCATTCCGAATCTGTTGATAATTTATCCCAACAATCCATGGGTCATATGTGACGTGTACAAGCCAACCCTGGATGAATCTGAGTCGCGGTGTGGCCAGGATAAGTCTAAGTGACTCTCTTTTGTTTAAAATGGACACCATTTTAAGTACATACGGAAAAACGACCAAACGGATTTGGTTTCCGTTGAAACTTTAGGAGAACGATCCATGGGTCATATGTGACGTGTACGAATCATCCCCGCTTCAATCCGACATGCGGTGCGGCTGACACCACTCAAAGTGTCCGTCTTTTGTTTCAAAAGGACGTCATTTTAAGTGAAAGACATCAACTGACATACGGAAGAACGACCAAACGCATTCAGATTCTATCGATACTTTAGAAAAACGATCCATGAGTCATATGTGACGTGTACAAGTCAACCCCGTCTTAATCCGAGATGCGGTGTGGCCGACACCGCTCTAACTCTGTCTCTTTTGTTTAAAATGGACATGATTATAAATGAAAAGAACAAGTGGCATACGCAAAACCGACCAAACGCATTCGTAATATTTTGATAATTTATCACAACGATCCATGGGTCAAATGTGACATGTACGAGCCAACCCGGGATGAATCTGAGTTGCGGTGTGGTCAGGATTAGTCTAAGTGTCACTCTTTTGTTTAAAATGGACAACATTTTAAGTACATACGGAAAACCGACCAAACACATTCGGTTTCCATTTAAACTTTAGGAGAACGATCCATGGGTCATATGTGACGTGTACGAATCAACCCCGCCTCAATTGGAGACGCGGTGTGGTTGGAACCACTCATAGTGTCCGTCTTTTGTTTCAAAAGGACGTCATTTTAAGTGAAAAACATCAACTGACATACGAAAAACTGACCAAACGTATTCGGATTGTGTCGATACATTAGCACAACGATCCATGGGTCAAATGTGACGTGTACGAGTCAACCCCGCCTCAATCTGAGGTGCGGTGTGGCCGGTATCACTTCAGGTGTATGTATTTTGTTTAAAATGGTCATCATTTGAGGTAAAAATATATGGTATAGAAAAAACCGATCAAATTATGAATTGAATTTCGGATTCCACATATAATTGTCATCTAAATTTTAAAATGAATTCTAAATGAATTATGTATGTTTATAATTATGTTATGAATTCTACTTTAATTATGGATGTGTATATTTTCAGGATGCATTATATGTGTTACAGGTACAATAATTGGATTGAAAAATGAATTGAAAACGAGGGCATAATTGGATTGAAAATTAAATTGAAACCGAGGGTGAATGCCCAAAAACTAGACCTGCTGTGTAAATTGCAGGCTGCTGTGCAATTTTCACAGCAAAGCCTATGCCAATGGTTTTCAAACCGTTGGCATAGGCTCTATGTAGCTGTTTTTACCAACGGTTCCTTGAACCGTTGGTAAAAACACCCTATCCCAACGGTTTCAAACCGTTGGGATACCCTGTTGCATGGTTGTTTTTATCAACGGTTCTATGAACCGTTGGTAAAAACCTTTCCCAACGGTTTGTAAACCGTTGGGAAAGAAAATTATATGTTGATTTCCCAACGGGCCAAACCGTTGGGAAAGGCCTTTCCCAACGGTTTGGCAGAACCGTTGGGATAGGTTGATTTTTTCTGACCTATCCCAACGGTTCTGTGTAAACTGTTGGGAAAAGCCTTTCCCAACGGCTTACTTCCCCACGGTTTGCAGAACCGTTGGTATAATATATACCAACGGTTCTACAGCCTTTCCCAATGGTTCTAAACCGTTGGGAAATGCTGGATTTCCAGTAGTGAATGAACACTATTGATATGTGTCTCTTTTAAGATGATGAAAACTATAATTTCTATCCAACATTTGATATGTACCAATGAAAGAAAATTATTATCCATGTACATGGTCCATTAATTTTCTAAAAATGGATTAGTAGTCACATTGAATGTTGGGGTTTACAGATACATAAAATAGTCGAATATTGTAGCACCATATTGGGGTTAAAAAGGCTGCTTCATATAGGAAATGTTATTAGTCACAACCTAAGTCAGCTATCATAATGTAGTAAGTTTTTTTGAATTCCATCTCTATCTTCAATGCCAGCTTCATTGTCTTTCCCTAAATATAGAATTGAATATAGATTACAAGAATTGATATGGTTTTCATTCCTTTCACTAGAAACCATTTATAAAAAATATCACATAATAAATTATCTCATAACTTTGGGAATTTTAAATAAATTATATTATTCAAAATTTAGTGTAACACATAAAAAATAAAAAATTACACATAGATAATCTCAATATAATTTTCTCTATATCCTTGGGAATATCTAACAATCATTAAAATATTTTAAAATCCTTCTGAACAGTTTATAAAGAGAATGATAGTTATTTGAATTATATCCTGTGTGAGTGTCTAGAGAGGTGTTTATTCGTAATCCCACACATTATACACTAGTGAATATGGAGTTAATATAAAATTTACCCCTTAAGACTTGTTAACCCTAGGTGAATCTATTCCTCAGTAGTATCCACATGTTAGTTTATAGAGATGTATTTATTTTCTTCGATACCCACATAATCTCAACTTTAACAAAACTTTATGATATTATCATATACTTAGTATTATCCTTTAAGTCTGTCATAGAGTTACATTCTCTAAAATTTGTATTCCTAATTTTGATTCCCATGTATTATACTATAATTCCTTTCATAGAAATTGTAACACCCCGAAACTAGTATCATGTAGCAGGTTGTTAACTTAGAACATTGGAAAGAGATTAAATATATCACATTGTAATAGATCGAATAATTTATCATTATTGGGAGACTAGATAACTATATGATTCTCACCTTAAATTTAAAAAAATTATATTCATTATAAAATTATAATCATAAATTTATTATTTGATCAATTATATCCCTATAATAATTTACTAATCTAAGCATAGTATCCATGTGGAAAGAAAAAATAGTAATTGGTGAACTCAGATACATGGAAAAGGAAAGCATAAAATAGAAGGTATCATTGAATAAATAAATCATAAATAATAATTATGTGATAAAAATCAATCAAATATGCTAAATAACTAATGTCATTAAAGGGTAGTATATCTATGGATAAAATAAAAATAAAAATAATATAAATACAATTAAATATTTTCATAATGACAGAATTCATAAATTCAAACATCATAGTCATAACGTCAAGCACTTGATCCATGAAATCCTAAATAATTGGGCAGACATACACCAAATACCTAGGATAACATGTCTCATAAGACATACCAATGCATCGAGGGCCTATAAAAACACTCAAAAATCAAGTACTATGTATAATTCATTCATCTTATGAAAGGGGTGAATAATCAATATGATACATAATCAAAATAAATAATCGAATTTTACATGTAGCATATGAAATGTCAATATTTTTACAAATTAAAAAAATGAACATCATGATCAAGAGAAGTCCATAGTGATATGGTTAATGGTATCATTAGAGTACACATCCATTAATGTATATGAGTTATGATTGTACATTTAGAAGATTTAAAATTATTTTAAAAGAAAATTCAAATCATTCATTGAAAACTTGGAAAAAAATATCATTTTATTTTGATAGCATTTGAAGTAAAAATTTACCGAATATTGAGGAAACCCCTTTATTTAAAAAAACCCATGGAATCATATAAAGGATTATTCAAATTAAAAATGGTAATTATTTTGGGATAACACTGTAATGTCATATATGGTAAAAGGGAACATTCTTTCTATAACTTTCTAAAAATTCATAAATGAGTTGTAAAAAAACACTTGAGAATAATCCTTTTAATAATTTTTAAAGGACCTAAGTAGGTAAAAACGAACATTCAAAATATTTAAAACATAAATAATAAAATTCCAAAAACATTTTATTAACAAGGATTTGAAGAAGAAATATTTTTTGAGATAAAAACCAAAATAAGTTTGTAAAGGAAAACCCCTTACCATTTTAGTACCATTTAATTATAATATAAATTGAAAATAAAACATTATAATGATTTATAAAATACATGAATTTATATGAATGAATGAAAAAATCATCCATTTGGATATATATAAACCCTAGAAAAGAAACATATACATAAATTGCCTAAGTCTTAATGAAAGGAAACTGAAATAAAAAATCCATTACCACTAGTTCTAGTTACAACATAAATACATTTAACCTACTATATAATATATTTAAATTTAATATAATTTTATAGTCAAAATTTTTTATTAATTATAATACCATGAATTAATTGCATATAAAATCTTATCACTGATAACTTAAAAATTGTTCATTATCATCATTATATCGAGTGTTAACTGCTTTATTTTTCATGTATGCTTCAATTAGGATGTTATAGTGATTGCATCATGGTATCAGTTTCATGAAACATGGAATTTTAATAATGATATAAATAAAATATATATTCATCATATAATTATTTATGATCATCCATGAAAGGATAATAAGAACAATGAATCACACCTATTTATATAGATAGTCGTCCACATGTACGCACGAGCGACACTATCAGTTTTTAACGAGTGGAAGGGTAACAAGGTTGATGATATTATAGCATTTTAGAATCATAATTAAATCATAAATAAAATATAAATTAATAATTTTCATCATTATAACCATCTATGTTATGTGGTGATGAAAAATTAACTACACCATTACTTGTAGATGGTAGGTTATACATACACACAAGTAACATTATAATTTCCCATATGATATAAAAGGAGGTGGAAAATAGTTACCCCACAATAATAATAAAATATCAGTATATTGATTATAATATGTTTATTATTTTATGCAGGGAAATATATTTATAGAAAGTATAAGAGGAAATAAATTTTGAATGAGTCGATAAAGATGAGTATCTCTTCTTTGGCAGTCCACCATTGGATTAAAAAATAAAATTTTATTGGATAGTGACAACAGAATACTAGTAGATTAATAATGAAAAAAAGAAATCTATGAATAATTTTTTGGTTTTTGATGTATTATAAGGATTAGTATTTGTGAATAATGGTGGATAATTGGTTTCATTTTTTATGTGATTGGAGATACCCACATGCAATTACATAAAATATTTATATAATATAAATACATTTTCATGAGAAATAGGTACAAAATTTCCATATATTAGAATATAATAAGATTAAGTGAAAACTCAATCCAAAACATTATTTCTAAAAAATATGGTGTTGTTATCTTGAATCCTTATCCATTTATTTTTAACCATGATAACTCATTTTACCCTTCCCCTAGGAGATAAATATTTACCATGGTTACTATTAATTATTAATAAAATTTATTTTAACCTTATAATATAATAGTAATTATAATGATTCAATATATAGTATCCTTTTTATAATATTCAACTGTTAGAGGTGCTATAAATAATAATTTATATATGTTTGAAAAACACAACAAAAACAAATTTAGAAAATGTTGTCTAATCCTAAAACTGATTCTAGAGAATGAACAAGAATTAATTTGATTATAATGGAATTAAAAGATTTATTTAAAATAAAATGATATTTATTTTACATTGAAACTAAACCAAAAATGAATTATACCTTTTAAACTCTTGATTACAGTTAAATAACTTCAAAACATTTTTATTTGAACAAGAAAATTACATAGATTTCATAAATGTTACACATATATTTTAAAGTTAAACATTATATTTTATATAAAGTACATAAATTTTTAACACATATATTTGATATATAAATAATTTCATAATCATTAATTCATTATTATATCAGTTATAGTCATAAAATTGGTTGTTTTTCCAAATCAGTGCGTTTACTATTCACTCAAGAATCAAATATCCTCGAAAAATGTAAAAAAATCACCATAATCTAATTTTGAAATATTTAATATAAAAATGAAATTAATTTAATAGAATTAAATTTATAAAAATAAGGAATCTAGGTTTTAGTCACATTGCTGAATAAATATATGTTTATTGTGTAATTTTTTCTCAAGAAATAAATTCATACTATAATCGAAGCTTGGGTATTACATAGAAGAAAAAACATTTTATATTTAAAGTATGGGAAAAAAATTTAAATATCTTTTGAAATTTCATTTTATTGAAAACCCAAATTATAAATGAATGTTAAATATTCCATAAAAAAGTGGTAATGATAATTTTGAAATTCTTAAAAAACAATCCTTATCTGTTTTCCAAAAAATAGAGGAGATAATTTTAATGAAAAAAAATTATGGACATGGAATAATATATTCAATGATGTGAATGTGATTTATTAATATAGAAACTAAAATTATATTTCAAGGATAATTTTATCAATGAAGATTTTATTATTGGTGATATGTAATTTCCTAATAAAATAAAAGGAAACACAATATAAAATAGGGGAATTATAGGATAAAGGAATATCTAAAAGTTATATTTATGTGATAAATACTATTACCAAATGAATCAGAAATTGACTCGATGAAAATAATTGGAAATTAGAAATGTAAGAATCAAATAATGTTGAGATAAACATCATAAAATGGACATTAAAATATCATTAATTAAAATATAGTGTCAAATGTGAAGAAAATTGGTAATTACACACAACAAATAAAATAAATAATGGTCCACAAGAGCAAATACATCTTAGAGAGTTTTAAATGAGACAAATAAACCCTTAACTTGTTTCTCTTCTTAGTATAATGCACTCAAATATCCTATATAAAAAATAATAGAACCATCAATATTAGAAATTTTTTCATATAAATATCCTTTTATGAAAATAATTTATCATTTTTCTCTTTATGAATATTAGTTATTTTATTATATATTGTAAATGTTGGGTGTGTGTAACCTTGATTATTTTAAACTAGTTTCATAATCATAGTGTTGTTCTTCATTATTCCCCAAAATTACATCATTTATATATCATACAAGTTATAATAATTTATGATTT
Organism: Viscum album; assembly: GCA_963277665.1. Lineage (NCBI taxonomy): Eukaryota > Viridiplantae > Streptophyta > Magnoliopsida > Santalales > Viscaceae > Viscum > Viscum album. Next base: position 2,140,708,375 of record OY728128.1, on the reverse strand, counting down.
ATAATTATAATGTGGGAGTTTAGGTTAGGATATTTAGTGATGAATTTGGTGATGAGCATATATCAACGGTTCTTATTAAATAAAGGTGTTTTCTTAGATATAGAGTTTAATTTTTATATTACCATTCTAAAACTATAAAAAACTCATTATTTACTTGTTTTACTCACATATTACATGAAATTATATTCAAATTGTCATACATAATAAAAATTAATCGCATTGTTCAAGAAGGTAGATAAACATACCCCAATAGGAACATACCATAACTAATAGATGAGTATGAAGTGATTCAATATTAATATCATTGTACCAGAAGAATAAACATCTTATGTGGTTTTTATTAGTTTTATGTATAGTAATTTCAAAAACTAGGATAAGAAGAGTATAACCTATGTGTAATTATTTTATAATATAAAGTAATATTTTTTTACTTGTAGAAAGCTATCTTAGAAGCTTAAATTTACCATGGTTGTTTATTTCTCATATTGTTTATTAGTTATAAATTTGTTAATTTAAAATCCCTAATAAGTACATAAATATCATATTTATCCAGTAAACCATTCTCATGACAAAAACGTTAAGGTGGTGATGAAAAAATTATAAATTGATTGTTCCATAAATGTAGTTGTCCACACATATTCATGGTTAATGACTTTTCATTCCATAGAATGATAAAAATGATTCAAATATTTTATCATTTCATAATATGAAATATTTTATAAATATAATAATTTTATCATAAATTCCCAATTAGGGAAACCCATGAATGGTAGTGAATAAAAACATAACACATTGTGTTGTGGAGGCAGTAGTCTGCGTAATGCATAATTGCAGATTTAATTTTTCTTTATATAAAATGATGTAGGGTAGGAAATTATTGCACCATAATTAAAATAACATACCATTATAATAAATATACTTATGTAATAATTTTATTATTTTGTAATGGAATTTGAATAATAATAATTACACCTAATAAAATAGAAATGAGAAAGGGAGATTATGTCATTTGAAAATGGGGTTAACCCTTTAAGGGATCAAATTTTGAAAATACCAGAGCCTCTTAAATGTGTATATGAATGTTGATGATAGGTTTTTTTAGAGTTTAAGACAAAAAATTTTTGTTTTGGTATGGGGATAATTGAGGATATCAGAGAACCTTTTATATCATAAAAGAGATGTCATTAATGTAAATATACAAAACATTTAAAAAATATAAAGTCACTATACTGGAAATCATCTCTAAAATTGATAAATAATTGTGCTAAAAAGTTATAATATTGATTAATTCCTTCACATTTTTTAAACAATTTTATGGGTTTTCTTCTCTCAAATTCCAAAAATTTATCATTTTATATTTTATCATGGTAATTTATTTTTTCCTAAGACAACTTTTATTTTATGGAAGAAAATGAAATTTTTTATATTATATAATTTAGAACTAAGGATTAAAAAATTAAAATCTATTCATTATTTAATTTCTCACTGTGTTAAATATTAATTTTAAAATTCACAATATATGATTTATTAAAAATATTATTTTTAGAAAATATCACTTATGTTACAAAACTATAACTCTATGATTGAAACAAAAATTTGATATTTTTAAATTTATAATTCTCGTTCTAAAATGAATCATTTTTAATAAAAATGGTTTTTATTTATTTTCAATTCATACATATAAATTAATAATTTCATAAATGGAATTATATTTTTGAAAATGATATATTGCACTATTAACCTTAAAAACTATCTTTCTTAGAAAAATAAGATAAATATATAATAATATAATTTTGTTAGGATGAATAGAAAAATTAATTATATTATTAAAATTTATAATTCTAAAATATATAAATGAGACTTTTAAATAAAATTACAATAGATAGTGAAATATTGTTCTTATTAGATAATAATTATGTAAATTAATTGTTTTCCTTATTTTTAAATTCTAAAGATTTATAATAATCCTATAATTAGTAAATAAATACTATATTTTACTAAATTAATCATTGAATTATAATTTTCATAATTTTCTATAATGAATTATACTTCTCATAAAAATATAGATTTTAAACACAATAATTAATCAAATAAATTTGAATAAAATATCCTTTATTTGAATAAATATACATATTAATATATTTAGTATTTTGGTTACTCCATTCATATAAAGTGATTCGACATACATTTATTAATGGATTAAATGTATCATGGTTTTGTTTTAGTTCGTTGTTTCATATTGGGTAACCTATCGAAGAAATTGTTTACTTAGGGAAAAAAGTATGTTTAAATCTCAATTATTTAAAATTAAAACATAATAAAATCCTTAATAATGGACCATAAAGATAATTTTCATCATCTAAATAAATTTAGTGTCAAACCAGGTGTGTGTTTAAGCACTTTTTCTATACAACTAAAAGATTGAGGTTATACACAATGGATATATTTTAGGGATATTTACCCCTAAGAATATCTATGTAAGGGTCTATATCTACATGATTGTATCCATGCATGGATATTATTACTATAATGACACAAAATATTATTTATGATGATTTATTATACTTGTATTTATCCCTCGGTTTTTAGGAAAAAAATTTCTCATCCAAATTTCCAATAATAATAAATCAAGATCACTCATACTATATCCCTAGATAATATAAATCATTTTCGTAAATAACATGACTCAAAAAAATATAAAACAAAAAATTAATATATACATCAAAAATAAAGAAGAATCATTATCGCTCAAATAATATCGATCATGTAGAAAAAATCTCATGCAAGTCAATAATTTTCAATCACCTTAATCATGTCAAGTTCCCAAAATATGATAACTCTTTAACACAACATACAATAATTAACTTAAATTAAAAAAAAAATATTAACACAAATGATTATCGATACCTTTTATCTTATTTTCCATGAAATATAATAAATTTCTTCCCAAATTACCTGAAAATAAAATAATATATTAAAAAAAGAGTTACATATACATTAATAATTTAGTAAAACCTAATAAAAAACTCACAAAATATTAATAGTCGTGTTAAATTACCATCTCATAAAACATAAAAATAGTATATTTTCCTATAAATATATTTCATCCTTAAAAATATTAAAACATTATGGTATCCAAAATAGTTAAAATATGATCCTATTATAATATCCTAACATTTAATGTTATTGAACCTCTACCCTGATACCAACTATAATTCTCCAAACCAATACACCCAAATTCAGTGATAAATATTATTATTTATATTTTTAATTTGATACTTGAAAATAATACAAAATTTAAACTTGCTTAATTACATTATAAATAACTAATTTTTAGTCACCTATACACCCTATACAAGGTTTTCCAATTTATATAATTAGAAAAAACATTAACTAAGAAAACCCAAATCATTCCTATATAAATGAAATTGAACCCTCTATATTAGTAACCTCTTATATCCCAATATGTCTTCATAATCTCCAAATAAATTACCCACACATTATACCCCTCTGAAGAAATCATACCAAATACTCCTCTTTAATACCCAGTGAAATGGAAAAATAAGTAGGTTGAGATCAAACACTAACTAAGAGTTTCAAGACCAATAAAATTTAAATCATACATCATGTGACTTATTAAAATTATTTGGATTAACATAATACAAAATTCATATGTGTCAAAAATCACAATACATGGGTAGTCTAAATTTACTCAAGAAAAATATTCAAAAAAATATAAATTATGGGAAACCCATGATGGTAACTTGGGAAATCATATTCACCACACTTTTAAATTACCAATTAAATAATAATTTCATTTTATTTTACTTCCAATAATTTAGCATCGAAGACTAAATCAATACCAAAGGCATTATAGTGCTATATAATGGGATCATCCCTCATCATATATAATTCAAAAGGACTGTAACATTAATAGAATATGAGGAATCTTTCATTTTCATAATCAAACACCTGAAAACTTAAATTGTACTCCCAAATCAAAATATCAGTAAATTATATCCTAAAAATAAGAAGAAAAGACCTTTTAATTTATTAAATTGTTAAAAATAAAAAATATCCCAAAAATGGGAATATGGTACTATCATTAAATACATATATAATGAGAAAACAATCAAAATAAATTAGAATATATATATTGTTATAAAATTGTGATCAAGTGGTAAATTTAAAGAACCATTCTATTCATACTTTTTCAAGAGTCTTAAAAGTGACTCGTGTGGAAAATGGTGTTAAAATTAAATTTGGAACATTTTTACTGAGAATTTATGTCCATGTAAAATATAATTATGAAATAATTTAGTTTTATAAAACAAAATTCATGAGTCAAAAAAATTATTATGGTAATCAAATACAAAGTATTGGGTACTAGACATCAATAATTTTAAAGAAAATATTTTATGTAAAACACATTATCATATATTTAAATAAAAATACATAGAAATATAGAAAATGAAATAGAAATTTAAATATAGTGAATATGGATGGTATTATTTAATAAAATATCCAATGATTAGTATACACTCCTTACAAACTACAGTAGGTTAATAATAGAATAAATGTCCCAAATAATTAAAATTGAGAAAACAACTGTTACAAAGATCATATGAATATATCAATGTAGATATTATATGAATGAATTATAAATACAAAAAAATGATTTTTAATAAAAAATAAAAAAATCATAGGATGTGATAAAAATAATCTTTTAATATCATAGTCAATTAAGAAATTATTTATCTCAATAAAATGAAATTTAGTTACAGATCCCCCTGTCTAAGACATCATCTCAATCAAACATTATCTAACATTTTATAAAATTAACTAAAATTTTTTGTTCATATTTGTTATCCCCATATTAATATTTTCTTTAATAGATAAAGTTAACATCAAATTTATCAATATTTATTTATTAACAATTATTTATTAAAATTAAAAGTTTACTATTAGTTGTTTTATTTTTCATGCATGTTTCAATTCATTGGTTATGATCCTTGTTCATTGGTCACCATTTCATCATACATATAATGTTCATTAAGTTGTATAATATGTTTTTTTTGTGATTTTTAGGTTCCTTGTATATTTTATATAGAATATGGTGATGATTCACATGTAAATCTTAAAAATTCTCTTTTTGGATGATTCTCAAAAAAACAAAAATATTATATTTGTTGGTAAATAAATTTTAGAATATTTACACTCTATAATAACTTAAAATTATAAAATTAATAACTATTTCATCTAATAATTATTATTTATGTTTTATTTTATCATTATTTTCATTTATATTATTACATCATTCATATAGTTTCCAAAACAAACCCAACAAGAACACGTTGTAAAGACTGAATGAGTAGGCATATTCTATTTTATATTAAGAATATCACTTTTGGAGAAGATAAATGGTTATTTAAGACATATTATTAATTTCATAAATTATATTATTTATGTTTCATAATAATAATATATATAAAATAATATTGTAAAAGTCAATACTCACAATGTCTCTCGATATGCCAATTTTAGGAGATTAAATTTTAAGATAAAAATTATTGTTAATATTATTTTTAAAATGGAAGAATTATAATTAAAAAAATTAATAATTATATAAATATAATTTTTTTCCTTAAAAACATTTTTAGATCTAACCACATACGGCAGTGATGAAAAATGAAAGATGTTGTCCGGGTAGGTGGTAATCCCTATGTAACACCTGTGAGGTTTTAATTTTACAAATGATTGTGAAGAAGGTATATAATTGTATATTAATCAACATAATGACATTTAAAAATAATTATTATTCATATTTAATTATAGTATTTTGGTTTTAAAATTTTTGTAGGAGGTATAACAATAATGAAACTTGAATGAACTCTGTCAAATAATTTCCTCCTCCTTGGATATCCTCAAATAAATATCTACTTAATCCTTATATGGTTGGTATCTTGGGAGACCAAAACATCATAGTCATGGTAATGTTTTAAGTGGAGTTTTTTGGCTGAGTTTTCCATGTTACAATTTTCATAGTGTCTGAATACGTCAGGGTTTTAACGGATTCTTTTGTAAGTGATATTAGTGGTATTATTTTAAATAATTATAACGTTAAAATAAAATTAATTTCATTCTCTAGGTAAATTTGTACATAATTGAAATTTATTATAAATATTATGGGAAAGGATGATAATACAGTCAAATAATGTAATTTATATGTGTTTTAGTTATAATTTATTCTTTATCCCTTAGTTTACACCCTCTTTAACCCTTTTAACATTCATGAGGAAGATAAATATGTACTATGGTAACTAATATTTTTGACCAAAAATGAAATTGAATATGTTACAAAATTTAAATATAATATTTCCAAATATGAATTTTTTTTACAAAATTCAATATCTACAAGTGGTTAAAATAATTTTATTCACAACATACAAATCGCATAGAAGACATTTTTAGAATGAATTCATCTTTAAGAATAAAAATAAATATATTATCATTCCTTGAATATTAAACCCCATTATATAAATTTTAATTTATTTTATTGAATATATATCATTACATATCATTAAAAACATTAATCAGTAGCGAGGAATGTTATTTTCTGTTAAAAAATACATTAAACACATAAAGAGAGTTTTCTGAAAAATATATTTTTTTCCTTCAAATGATTTCATATTCAACTCTAACCAAGATATAATCAATAGTTTCCTACTACCAATTTTTTTACATGCATGGACAATAATATTCAACAAAAAATTACACTTTAAATATATAATTTTTCAATTAAATAAAAATATTAAGATAATGTTTTTAAATACATAATTTCTATTTGGTAAAGAATTATTAGATTTGTATTACTGATAATTTCATAATTATATCATGTATGTTGATAATTTATTTTTCTAATTATTTCATTAAAATTAATTAGTAAATTTTATTTATATTATTATTTTAATATATTAAATCAAACCAAAATAATCAATTCATTAAAAAATTTATAATATTTTATATAGAATATATATTATTTTCATAACTAAATAACACTCACTTTTATTTAAATAGTAGTTTATTTGTTAAAAAAAATTTAGATATAGAGTAATATATATAAATTTTTATTTTAATAATGAATTGTTCAATTATTTTTGTTATTTTTTGTATCAAGGTCTATCATACATAATGGATTTATTTAATGGATAATAGAGACTAATATCTCAAGGTGTGATGTTGAGTCATTCTCTATGATTTTTTTTTCAAACTAACAAAAGGAAATACACATTCCAAATATGATCATACATAGTGATAATATAAATTAATACACATAACTATACTATAATTGAACTAAAGGATGATTAAATATCTCAAAATATTTGGGCTAATAACTTTCCAGAATACTATCATTGTTAAATGAAACATCTCGAGACATATCTCAATGAAAATCCATCATTATTCTGATCTAAGGGATCTATATCATATTAATATCTAAAAAAGTTATTATAAAATAGTAAATATTAAGACATTTGTCTTCATTTATTTTTATGTATGTAAATAACCATCATAAATTATTTTTTAAAATATTTATTAAAATATTATTTATATTTAAAATTACTCAAAACAAATTTAAAAAATTCGAGAAACATTTCATTAATGTTTTATAAAATCATTTTGAATAATTCACTTATCAATATCACATAGGCCTGAAAATATTGTTTTAATATAATAATCGGTTTGATACATTTACAAAAGTTGCATTCCACCTTGGTTGAATAGTAAAATAAAATGTATTGTATCATAGTTTTTAAATCAGAAAAAAATAATTATCAAAAATATGAATCACAATATCATGCTTGTTAACATAGAATTTCACATAAATGTTGTATTTACGTATTAGTATAGCATATGCTCCATGTTTGAGAGAACATATATTTTTACCATCCCCAAATAAGTAAAATATAGACTCCTGGATTTTTCTAGTCCACTATATTTTGTTATCATCTGTTATTGATGTTGAAAATGATCTTTAAGGATAATAATTTAATAGAATTTTATAATTTTGGGTCTTGTTGAGAAAAAATAGTTTCTTAGTCTTCACCATGTTATAATGAATCAATATTTTTTGTGTTTTAAGTTATATCTACAATGGAGTGGCAACTTTTCTTTGGAGAAAGAGTTTTAAGGAATTATGCCATTTTAGGGGATGTTGTTTTTATAGTCCTGGTTTTGGTTGAGTTTTAAGGAAATTGTTATTTGAAATAGAGAGGGTGGAAATGTTCGTAGTCTCTTAAAGTTGTTTAAACTATATTAGTTTTATTAACACTACATCTAGTATTATTTTGGAGGTTTCTTGATATATGTGTAAAATGATATGGTTAAATGAGTGTCTTATCAATGTCTTTCATTGTTTCGAAGGACACTCAATGGAAAATGTCATTTTCTAAGCCTCTACATTGAGTTCCTTCATAATTTAAATTTTAATGAATTAAAATAAAAACTTATATTTAATTTTAGGATCAATTTTAATGGGTGTAAAATTTTTATCCATGTTAGTTGGTCTACAACTTGAAGGGGTATTGTCTATACATGTTAGGGTGTGGTCATCCAAATTTTTTATTATAAATTCATGTATCCACCCTCAATCCATTCAATTCTACTACTTCCTCCCAAACCATATATCAATATATACTATGGTATGGAAATAATGTGAAACTGTAGTGTTCTTTAAGCCTTTATCTTGATATATTAGATTCTATATGATTCGAGGTGATATTCTATTCAATTTCATTCTTTTTTTCTTTTTTTAAATAGTTTGAATAAGTGGATGGAATTTAATTTCGGTAAATCATGGTCATGGTATTGATATTTAATATGTATTTATATGTTTTGTGGTGGATCCTATTTCTTTTTTAGTTTATGGCCAATGGGTTTTCCACCTCTCAAAGTGTTGTGTTATTTTAGAATTAAATCGAGGTATTTCTTTTTGATTTTTTCTATTTATTTCAATATTAATATCTAATTATCATTATATGGGTTTATTTTAGTAAGGTGTTGAATTTAAATTAATGATGACAAATAAATTTATTAATTTTATTAAAGGGGAAATTGAATCACATTTGTTTTATAAGACTTAAATGATATTTTTTAGGCATTGAATATTTCTTGTTTTTAGCAGGCTATTGATATTTAAAGAATTTTTCTATTTTGATATGGGAAATCATATTTATATTTGTTTCATAATTATATTTTGGTAATAAGATTTAATGTCAAATAATATGATTTTTTTGTTCTATTTACTAAGAATAAAATAAGGAGTTTTTGTATTAATAAGAGGAAGTGATAGGTGTCTTTATTTAATGTTTTATATTGAAAAGTTATTGTGTTAGTAGAAAAAGTTTTCATTTTGGTTTTTTATTTAGTAAAAGTGGTTTTATTATTGGTCAGATTATGTTGTAGATGGTGATTTATTTTTTTATTTCATGTTTTGTTAATATGATATAGTTTAAATTGATGTAGAATTGTTGTAAGAAGTGTACAAGGATGTAATTTTTTATTTTGTGTGTTGATATATTAATTTTGATGTGTTTAATAAGAATTTATTACTATATTATTTGGATGAAATGAATTAATGAAATAATTTTATATTTATAATGGTAATGGGTTTTGTTGAATGAGTGAACTACTAAATTTAACGAAATAAAATTGGTGAATAATGAGGAAAGAATTTTAATTATAAAAACTAAATAATATGGAAGTACAAGGGGATATTGTGAAATTATTTTTATTATAATTAATCTTTATTAAATAAATTAATGTGTTTAGTAATTATATAATGTAAAATTTATAATCGATTATGAAATTGAAATAATCTTGTATAACTATGGTGTGTTGTTAAAGTTATCCCTTATGTTGATATAGGTGAAAACAGTTTTTATTGTTTTATGGTGGTGGAGATATATAATTTTTAAATTTTTATTGAGTATTTTAATAGGTTATGAATCCTAGGTTATTCGTGTGTGACTATTATTTTTCCATTTTACTTTATTTTATTTATTATACACTTCCACTCAGGTCTGGTAATTATACTGATGCACATATTTGGTTTTGGGATACAGAAAACTAAAAACATTCACGATGTGGGTGATACAGATAGTTCATTAATCTCTCCATCTCTCCATTCAATATAATTCATGGTAGTTAATTTTTTATGGGAGTTATTTGATGACATGGTATGGACATGTTGATTTGGAATAATTTTGGTAATGATGTGGATACATGGTACTGGTTATGTGTGGTTTTTGAGATATTTTTTACAGTTTTAGATCAGATGTGGTTTTGAGGACATGTTTTTTATATGGTTGTGGTATCTAGATATTTATGGGAAGAGAGAAAAAATAAGTATATAATTGGAGTATGAGTGTTAAAATATTAGAGGGAAAGCAGTTTTGGGTACCTTTTCAATATATTTTCATGATTACTATTCTACTTATGTGTGGTTTGTTTTACTAATTCTTTGTATGTTTGGGATGATAGTTTAATTGAGATCGTTAATGAGTCAGATTTATGGTTTATTCATTGAGGATATATTATACATAATCTACATTGAAATGAGAGTTTCATGGTAATAATCTACTAAGTATTCTTGTATGATCACCAATAAATATATATTTTTAATATGAATATTGGATGTAGTTTTTTATGATCATGGATATTGTTATCCCATGGGATAACTGTTAGTTGGTGTTTATAGAGTCTATAACATATGATTCCCCTTATCTTTTTATTTTATTTATATATTCTAAATCCATTCATGATATTTGATTAACCATGTTACGAGTATCATAATTATGCTTTCTATTATTTTTATTTATAGTTTTTATCAGTATATAATTCTTATTATTAGTAGGATGTATAGGAAAATTTCTAATATTATGTGTATTTTATACCCCGGGTGTATATATTCAACTTGTTTCCTATTATGGGTGTAATTATATTGTCATTTATTTCTTCTTTACTAACCTAGGAGGAGTTCATATATCAACTCAATATTTTAATAAATGATTACCCTAAAACAATTCCATGTGTTTCAAAGAATTATCTATATGCAACAACTGGCTTATATGAAACCATGATATGTTTTGACCGTTAAATCATAGCCCTTAAATCAGTTGGAATGAATATGGTTGACAACATTATAAAATATTATAGAACGAAATTAAAGGCTATTTTTAATAGAAATTATATTCAATAGGTATAGGTAAACTGACTAATATAGTCATTTTATACATAGAAATTTAGTTTTATAGTTATTACATTTTTTTGTGAGAAGCATTATATTTTAAAAAACATGTGATTAAGGATTACATAAATATATTTAATAAGAATTATTTTTTTAATAATGTTTTTTTAATAAATAATTGGAAAATTAATGGGAATTGTTAATATTTTAACATTTCTATTTTCATATAGAATAGTTTTTCATTATACCTCACCTTTCAATTTAGATGTAAAATTTAAAAAAAAAATAATTTCAAAAAATATAAATCATCTTTTTCTTCATCATAGTAATATTTTATTTAGATATATATATTTTATTTTTATTAAATGAATTATTTTTAGGTGAATAGTGCAATAAATCATTTTTGAAAAAACATGACATTTATGACATTATTAGCATATATGTTTCAATTGAAAATTCAAAAAAAAGACTGAATATATATTTTTTATAATTGAATTTATTAATTTAAAATTATTGGTTTGAATTTATCAACACATATTTCATATTTTTGAACATTTAAAATATTTTCTCAAAATATCATTTGAATTGGTGATATATATTTATTTTAATATTAATTTTGATATAATTTATAAATATAATCAGATTAAATTTTTTAAAATTTTATTATAAGTGATTCCAAATTATCTAAAAAGGATAATGTTATTTTTAGTCATAAATATTAAGATTCATTTGGTAAAAGAAAGTTACTACAATAGATGCTAAATTGGTAAAAGTGATAATTCAAGGTCTAAATGGTTTGAAACAAGATTAAAATACGTAAATAATTTTATTTATGAGAATTTTATTGACCATATATATTCCTTAATAAATTATTTCTCTATTTTTTATCAGCTAGACATGTTTTACATGTTCTTCCTTTATATAAAGTTGAAATAATAACAAAAATTCTATTCTCACCACATAGAAAATCTTTATCTCACCACACATTCATTGAACTCTAAAAAAATATTTCTATAATAAAAACCCACCATTTTAACATCCCCTATATTACACATTGACTGTATTGATCTTCCAGTCACAATATATTAGTCAATGTCATCCATTTGATTGGGATCTTCTAATTAAATATCATAGTTATCAACGTGAGTAATTATTTATAGTTAACTTATTTATTTTCTATTTTTCATTTCAAATTATAATTTTCAAAATAAAAATTTAATGAATTTATTATTGGTTATATACCAAATGTTATTATGATATGGGAATAATCATTAATTTAAGTTTCCATTTTCAATTATGAAAAATGAAATTGTTGTTCATGCATTGTACGAACTACCGCCTCTACGACGCAACAATATTGATTTCCATTAAACAAATAACAAAGTGTATATTAAATTGGAAATTAATAAATAATTATATAATTATATCATTTTTATTATTTTGAAATAATAAACCATATTCTGACATCCTCTCATTTTATAGAAAATAAAATCTTCTACCATAGTCATGTGTTGACAAGTAAATCCATAATAAAATTCATTGCTATTTTATTTTCATCTCCACCTTACATGAATGTTGATTATGAAGGTAACAAAGGATAAATATGATGATGATGACATAAATAATGTTATTATGATTTTTTTACAACTATAAATGATATGATTAACAAATGATTACGGTTAATTCAATCTTTTAGAACGAGTGAACTATGAATAAAATGAACTCTTCAATATTATTAATCAATCTATATAAAATATATCATATTTGAAGCATTATTAAATTATGATATAACACACTAATAAACACTAAATATGATTATTATTCTGCTAGTATAGTGATATTAAAACTAAACCAATTCATAATAATCCATTAATCATAGTATATTCAAATTTGGGTTGGATTAACTAATTAAATGAACAACACTATGAATTTATATCTTATATTATTTTAAGAGATTATTAATTAGTATTATAATATATAAACATTTAATTAATTTTTCTATTCTTTTAACATTATATAAACATTTAAAATATTAATTATGAAAACTCGTGTGATTCATTTAGAATAACTGAAACATAGTCGTTATTGATTTAATATTCATGATTTGAAGCCAAAACTACAATAGAATAAAGCAATGTATTTTGAAACTATATTGGAAAATCTGTTAAATACATTCTAATACCTAATCTAGAATCATTTTTATGGAATTAGTTAAAAGAGAAAAATATTACTTACTCACGGTGTTAAAAAAGTGTAAAAAAATATTACTTATATGTATAAAATGACTTTTATTGAGGGGTATAACTATTATTATTATGATTAAGGTTTTTAGGCATTTATTTAATGAATTAAATTTATTTATTTAGGAATATTGGTGAAAAAGAATAATGAATTAGGATCTAGGTAAGGGTTTTCTTCATAAATTCATCTACTTGAGACATGTATGGTATTATGAAACTAATTTAAATTTTGTGGTGTACATAATTCTTATTTTAGAAATAATATCATGAATTATATTTTAATCATGGTATTTGATGTACAATTTTAATGCATCTATTAAATTGGGTTTTTATTATAATGTTACTAAAAAGGAATGGATTTTCATGGTCTTAATTCAAACTCGATGATACATGTTACATGTTTTTTCAATGTTTCCTTTGTACAGTGATCTATAGATTTAATATTCAATGAATTTTATTTAAATTGTTTCCCTATAATTTATATTATATACAACTTTGAATTAATATGTTTTCTTGAAATTTCTAATGAGTCATTTATTACACCAGTCATAAGAGTTTTTAGTATCTCCATTTCCATTCATTGATTTATGATCATTCACATGATCTTGTTTCATGAATGTTGGATACATTATACCCATATATTTTATTATGTGGTATCCTCTCACGGTTTAAATTTTTACCATAGGAACCACTATTCAATTTTTTCATGATTCATGGATTATTTTTACCATATAGGATATTAAAAACCCAATATCCTTTCATTGATTTATAATTCTTCATGTGGTACTTCTCTTTTACATGTATGGGTTATCCAACCATAATATTTTACTATATGGTATTTTGTGATTGATATAACTAGAATTTTATAATTTCAGCATAGAAATACCTATCTCCCACACATTTAAAACTCAGCAATGTCCCCAATATTGTTTCCTAAGGTGAGAGAAATAATAAAAAGGTTTGAAATATATTTTGAAGTGTAGAAAAATAAAATGAAGTTTGAGGTGTAATGAGGAAGTTAAAAAAGTAGTTTTCCACACAAAATAAAAAATAAAAATAATAAAAACATACATACAAATGAAATTATACCAACCAGAAGTAAAAAAATGTGTTTTTTAAATGATTTTAATTTTATATGTTATTAAAAACAAATTATTTTTATATGTTCATTTCAAATAGTATCATGATAACCAATATAGAAATGAAGTAGTTGAATCCATGTGAAAATAATGTGTGCAAGAATGTTTTATAGTGTATTTCATCAAACTTTTCACCGCACTATATTATAACAGTTAACACCCAAGAAATAAAAAAGTCAAAATTTTCAAAAAAAAAACTACATGACTCCCCCAAACATACAAACATGCAGTAGGAAACAAAATATGAGAATAAAAAAATAGAATAGTAGAACAACACTTACCTGAATATAGGAACATTAACCATTAATATGAATTGAAAAAATCTTTCTCATGTGCTCTAGTTGGTCATCTCTCTTTTCTATATAGTTTGGTAAATAATCATAATAAAATAAGATTTAGTGTCATGAAAAATTAATCCAAATACTGATTTTTATAGATTCTATCTAGATGATGCAGTGTGATCCTCCCTGTGTTTTTCTTTTCTGAGTTTCTAGAAGCAATAGATCTCCAGTAGTATCAATACATGTTACACAATTAGAATGATAGGACAATAAAATGGAGAATAAAGCAACAGAAAGAGTAATATTTATTGAAAATAGAAATAAAAATAAAAAATAACAAAGACAATGGTTTAGTTCCCATGAATCATTGAGTTTATAAGAATCTGTTAGACTTGAGACAACTTCATTCTCCAAGAAGTGAAATGGTGTCCAAGAACTTTAGATTTCATAAAATAAAATGTTCGATCCTTTGACCATTGACAAAAAAATTAATAGTATTCCCTAACTCACACAATATATCCATTAGAAAAAAATATTATAATGGAAAAAGTTTATAACCATTTGGTCTAAAATTTACCTTGAAAAAGATTTTGTTTAGAATTGAGAAGAAGGATCATCTGGCCAAACTTGAACTCCCTATTTTGAATTATTGAGTCATGAAAATATTTTTTTTTCTCTCTTTTTAAATTTCAGCATTCTCATATTATCCTCTCATAATTTCTTCCTACTCACTCAAATCTGTCAACCTTCTCTCACCAAAAGCTATGAAATCAAATGTTAGGGACTTTACTATCTAATAAGACTTTTTATATAATTTATAGGTAGATAACAATTTTTTACAAACAACAGCATATATTGTGACTATTAGGTCATTAAAAATATATAAAAAAAATCTAAATAATTCCATTGATTTGGAAAAGGATGAAAAAAATTGAAGGAAGATTTCAAGGAAGAATATTCACAGGGATGAAATCGTGAAGGATGAGGCGATGCTGTGAAGAGAAAATCCATTCACAGACCACCACTTCATATGGAGATCCACTGATTCTTGAAGAACCATTGAAAAATATATTTCACATGATACAGATAGTTTATATATCACCCAAAATAACATCAAAGTCATTTGTGGTAAGGAGACGACGATTTCCTCCCCCACAAATGATCATTCTACACAAACTGAATAGTTCTCAATATGAGGTGGAACTATTGGCTCCCAACAAATGAAACAAATTAATTTTCGGGATTGAGGTGGTGATCTCTTCCCCCACAAATGATGACCCACTTCTGAGAATGATTTTTCACTGACTAAGTAATTCACTGGCCAGATATTCTCTATGGGATCCCACAAATAGAGGCCCGATGGACAATCATAGCTAGCCAACCCTGTATGTAATTCCACTAAAAAATGACCCCATGTAAGACTAAAAAATGGATCTAACTTTTGGAGGATAATTTATACCAAGACGGACGTACCAAGGAACTATGACAAATGCATCCCTTTGACGATTTGTAGCAAGTAAAACCCCCAATATATAATAAATGTGGATAAAATAAATTATTTGGTAGCCCGTGAACCCAAATCCATTTGCAGACTTAATTACCACGAGGCATAAAACCAATCACCCCATTAAAAATATGCATCCATCATAGAAAAATGCAATATGGAAAGAACCATTCCATGCATATAAAATCACTATGTGGGAGGAACTTGACCCCGCGTAGAAAATCACTATTTGGGCAGAACATGGTCCTGCATAGCCAAACGCTGTGAGGGTAGAACCTGAGTCCTCATAGAACAACACTACATGTAAAATACCCTCACCATTTTATCACCATTCTATGAATAGGTAACCCCATACCATGTAAGACCATTCTACACAAAATGAGGAATCCTATGGTGTTCTACTCTCCAGCACTAATCATTCTCTTCTAGGGTATTAGTTTCCATGTGAGCCCCTCCATTAACTAGTCTAATATCATCAGTACAAGGTCCCTTTTTGATCCAATAGACATGTATGATAAGATAATCTATTACATCATCATCACATTTCTTTTTTACATACCCATGGTAAGCGGGGGTGTGTGGGTGACCCCAACAATAGGAAGGATCCTCAAAATAACCTTGAGTTTACATTCCCATTGTAATTAAGATTCTGACCTTAATATTTAAATTTTTATCTCCCAGTTCTAGGGATTGATGGTAACTAATGGTATCTCCCTTCAATAAGGGTCGTTGTTGAACATTACCTTCTTTCCCAGAACAATGTTTAGGGAACTCATCCTGAGGTAAGCCCCTAGCCTTTCATTCAGAAGGTGCCACTTTTTCTCATCTTCACCTTTTCCAAAGATGTATCCAGAAAAGATCACCATACATGACTATCATAGATATGAAAACATTATAGGATATGATAACACTAAAAGACCCTCCCCCCCTTGGGCTCTAGAACCATCCATCAGTGGATAATGTGAGATCGTGTGATCATCAGATCTATTTCTTCATCTTATTTCCCTCACTGATCATGACTCACTTGGGATTAGAGGCTAGTTATAATCAAATCATCCACACAATTTCAAAACCTCAATTAGGCCTTCTCTATAGATGTAATCCCCAACTTATAATTTAAAATGGGATGATTTTATGCATAAAACCTAATATTCCCCTCTAGTGGACAACTTAAATGCATTATCCCTGATCATGCGCCCTCAAATGGGCCTCCTCCAAGGCTTAAGTTCTAGTTATACTGATGTACAAGGTCATTGATTCCTAACAAACTGGTATACTTAGTAAGACTCCATGAGGTTAAAAACTGACACCCAAATTAAACTAATTATCTCTGGTCCATATTCCTGTTAGGGTCATATCTACCTAGAAGACCACATCTATTCCGGGTATCATGGACTGCCTCGGCATAAGTCCCAGAACAACCTTGACCAAGAAAAAATTATCCTATACTTCCCTATTGTGTGAAGTTAAAATTCATGGTTGGGTCCATTTCATACAACATTATAAGCTGATGTGTCTAGTTTATAGGCATTAAACTACATGGGTTCTGATTCCTCTCTTAAGGATACATAGGAAGCCCATTTTTTGGGTTTGATACCGACATCAAAAAAACCCTCATACCCCCTAGATGATAGTAAAATTCATAGTGCACCACCATGCAGCTTAAAACCATTTTCAACCCAATAAATGATGAAATAATCCCTGATATATCCAAAAAATGGTAACATTTTTTGAAAAACTTAGATACATACAGATCTGTCCATTGATGGAGAACCTCAGATACATACAGATGATTCTAAATACATGTGTAGTCATAATGGATTGGTACTTCAGTGTGATGTATAATATACACACTTGGGAATGATCCAAGGATTCATGAACATGACTTAAATCTATAATGGAGTCCCATAATAGGCAATAGTTCCCCCCAAAAGGGTGATATGAGCATGATTTCTCACCCTCTCGACCAATGTAAGTTCTAAAGTTTCATTGGCCAAATCTCCCAATGAAGGAATTCCTTTTAAAATTAGGGCCATGAATCATGAATTTGGGAACTATTCGATGTTTTTGGATCCAAAAAACAAACCCGTTAGATACCATTTGAAGATGTTATACCTGGAATTAGTGATTTCACACCATATAACCCCTATAATCAATCCAATCTGGCATAAACTGGTATTATTTATAAATATAATGGAAAAAATAACATAAAATATTTAACTACGGAACATCCTTCTTAAGATAAAAAGGTTATATTACCCATCCCTCATTAGAAAATTCAATCCAAGGTATTAAATCATCTTAGTTAGAAACTAAATGGTGAATCTAATGTGAATCCTCGACCAGGGTGGTGGTGTTACCCTGATTTAGGCCCCTTTCATTTCCAAAATAGAATAGGGAAAAGAAATATCATAAATTACACATGTGGTAATGATATGATACTTTTATGAGGTTTTTTTCTGAAATTTTCACATATATTATAGGAATCATTTAGAGATTCCTTAAATCCAATATAATCTCTCCATCTTTCTCAGATAAATGCATTAGCAACAGCACTAGTTACGTCTTCCATGAAGCAAAGGACTCCACAACCCTAATAGTAACTTTGATACTGGGTCTCGAATGCATTGATTCTAGAGTACCACCAATATGGTACTCTCCCCACTATGAAGGCAGCTAACCAGGCCCTCCAGGACAAGAATTCCCACCAGTAATCCACTCGGTGATGGTCGGTGGCCTATAACAAGGTGAATCCACTTGTTGTCTCAAACCGTTTTGGGAGCCTATCCCTAGAATGTGACAATGGTGACTCCCTTATCTTTGGGAGGTTAATGAAAACATCACTAATGATTTCATCACTACATAAAAGGTGTTCCTCCCAAGGTCCCCTCTTGGAATTCCTCTTTCCCAACTCCATGAATCCCAGAATCCTCGCCACATAGAGGATACCACCTCGAAGGATCTAGCTAAAGTCCTTAAGGCCCCAGGTCCCCTGGGAAACTCACGAGGCATGATGATAATATAATTTGGTACATGATCATTTCCTTATTCTTATTAAATTATAACACCATGAAAATATGATGTAAACCTAAGAGATGATGGATATTCCCGCTCAAACTTATCGATTTCACCATGTAAATATGGTGGAAC
The DNA here is from genome assembly GCA_963277665.1 of Viscum album. Classification (NCBI taxonomy): domain Eukaryota; kingdom Viridiplantae; phylum Streptophyta; class Magnoliopsida; order Santalales; family Viscaceae; genus Viscum; species Viscum album. The sequence goes on along the minus strand of OY728128.1, from coordinate 2,140,688,816 downwards.
ATTATGATCAGGCACAAATTCCTGATATTTCTCACTAAGACCACTGTGAAAAATAGAGTGGAAATCTATAGGAAGATATGTATCCCTAACAATGAACATGAATACCATCAGTAAAAAATGATGGAAATCAATTATTAGATTCAAATTCCTACTTGTATGAATGATTCACACCAGTCAAATATGGTAGAAACCAAATAAAAGCAGAGTTAAATCCCCACAGATGCATATCAAGTCTGTTATAATAATATGGATGTAAATGAGAAGACACAATTCCCTTCTCATGAATATATATACCCTTAGTAAAAAAGGATGGAAATATAAGAAAACATATGTTTTATCCCATATATAAACTAGGGGAAGACTCATTTATCTTCCCCCATACAGGAGAACGGTCAGTACCCACTAGTAGGAAAAGGAGGACCAAAACACACACATATTCACACACCGACATCAGAATGGTAATATTTTCATATTCATACCAATGATGTATCTTAAAACATTCAAGAAATGATAGATGATTAGACATCTATTATTGACCGAATTCTATAGAGTTTCTAATATGTAACCATATCCGTGGAAATATCAAGGAGCCAGGTCCACAACCCCATCTCCCCAAGTGGGGTGAGTCATCCCCACATAGAGGTGGTCATCTCTAATCATACCATCACCTCTTATCCTATCTATGAGGGTTTTCTCCAATATTCTGTGATAAATACACAATTGAATTGGTCAAAAATAATTGTTCCAAAATGTTACACTGGTTTGATTTGGTGGTCGCTCTATGGGAGGCATATATTCCTTCCAAAACAAAGGTATCTTTTTAGGGTATCCTGCAAGCACCATGGAAACCATTTGAATAGGCCCGCATATATGGAAGATGTTACCTACCACAGGCGACCCCAATTTCATGCAAGAGAGCACCCAAAAATTTATTGCGCTAAAGGAAACTGGGAAATGAGGAGAATATTCTGGACCCTGCTCTATTTAAAGATGAAATTCTTGAATCAATCAAACACCTATATATAGTGGATCAGGATCCTACTAACCCATCACAAAATAATGGAATTAGATGTAGCAATTGAGAAGGTCCTCTCTGCAATACAAGCATCTCAAGAGGCCCACACTAGAGCATCGACCACTAAGGCTTCCTTTGTGGACACAAATTGATCGATCATGAGTGCTCATCTCTTTATGAGAGTCATGGTAGACCCCTTGTGTCAAAAATATCGAAAAGATATAAATTACCCCCCTATATTTTTTCCACCCTGATGTTTTTCCCTTGGGTATACACTACTTAAAATATCCCTGAAGTTGAACATCATGGTATGATTATATTCCTCTCTATAATGGTAGTCGCTATGAAAGTCCTCCCCAAAATGAAATCAAACAATAAAAAAGTTCTCCCCTTATTTTAATCCACCTTGATTGTCCTCCCTATGGTATTCATTACAAAAATTATCCCTGTAGTCAGAAATCATGTTGGGAGGGTAGCCTTTTCCATTGTAGCACATACTGCAAAGGTCCTCACTGATGTCAAATATCACATCATCAAGAAGGTACTCCCCATTCCAAGTTAAGCATGAGGAATTACTCATATTATAAGGCTCTTAGAATGATTGGGTCATACATGTTAGATACCTTGTCAATAACAACTGACATACTTTATCAACTAGGATATATCCTAGCACAAATCTCATCCTCTACGCCACCCTCATAGTGTTGACATATCTGTGATTCATCTATTATCCCTACTACTTTCAGTAAAATTATAAATAAGATTCCAAGTTGGGTGGATCATGTAGAGGAGTCTCTTGAGGAATAATAAGAGAATGTATTTCCTGTGAGAAAAAAAATGTTTAGATATTATATACCATTTATTTTTTGTCCCTCAACCACTTATTAGTTCTATATGGAAATGGACTTATTAGAAGAAATAATTTATAAAATTTATCTCAATCTATGGAAAACCCTCCAACACATTAAAAAAATCCATAAAATGGGTATGCAGACCATTATAAAATATTAGGAGAGCTTCATCATCAAATCGACATGGAAGCCCTTCTGTATACACAACAACCTCAAGCAGAGAGGTGAAAGAAAGATGTCGAACTAACCTATCTCAATGTGTTGCATAAGCTATGTCATCTAATCATCGATGCTCCTCCTGGTGTTCACATTTGGGGATGGGGAGAGAATGGATATTTTCATTTTACCCCACACCCAATTTAGTATAACACATTGGAAATGGAATATTGTAAATCCATTATCCCATGGAAAAAATTAAATGAAATCCTTACCTAGGAAAGCCATCATTCCCAACAAGGATCAGTCTTATTTTAATAGCTAAATCAGGAGGCATTAGGGGAACAACCCATTAAAAATCCTGAGCCAATAAACTAAGAATATTCAGTAGGAGTTCTTTATAAGCAAAGACAATAACCAAGAATTTCAAATTTCATTAGAACCATATAGTTCATGTGTAAGCCCGAAAACATATCAGTCTCACACACAAACAGCAATGCACAAGATCAAGAAAGTGGCAATAGAAGTAGAAACTACCATACTACAGGACTATCCTCAGCCTGCAGGATTGGGGGAATTTTTAACCCAAAATTACCTCCTAAGACCGAAAAATATAAGTTGAGGTACAATAATAAGATATTGGGAGCAACCCCATCCCATGGGGATGGTAAGTTTTATCTTAACCACCCCTCTAGAAGACATCAGTATTTTTCTCTATAGAGAGGATGTTAAGTAGAGAGGTCCACCATTTCATCCCTTGCCACGCCTCATTTACCTCATGATGGAGGTTTACAACATGGTCATATAGAGGTTCCCTCTGAATTAACTATCACCAAGAATCCAAAATAGGACCCCATAACGGAAGGAGAAGATCTAGAAAAGGATGAAACGTTCTCTCATACAATTCTACAGATGCTACACCACCTATAATATGATATGAATTGGTGAAAATCATGGACGAAAATCCTACAGACATCACCGAACATGATACTGGAACATAATAGAAGGGAGAGGATGGTTCCACCAGAAATTTGATCAACATAGAGAATGAATGGGTTCTTAGAAAAAAAACTAGAGGGATGTCCTAAATTTGGGTGTTGTCCTGATCAGTCCTCTCCCACCTCCTCAATGAATCCCGAATAAAGAGATTAAAAAAAACAAGGTCATATGTGACCCACCACCGCCACTCGATGTGAAAAATACCCTTATTCTTGATTAAATATTATCTATATAGTAGTAAGTAATTAAAGAGGTGAGATGAATCATTGTTGAGCTACTTTTAGGAAACAATCCTATCGAATATGATCCCTAGACATAATCTCAACATAATCTTCCAACTGGTGTACCTTGTCCATAGGGGTTTATCTAGGAAACTGAATCAAGTCAAAGATATATTCCAAACATGATGTCTGGACCATCAGTCTACCTCGACCCAATCACATATGGGTATCAAAATTACCTCCATTAAGAAGGAAAATGGCATTGGTGTTGAAAATCCTTAAAAGATTCCCCTAATCGTACATCCACCTCATGTACTATTATAATGGTAGGTCAAATATTTCCCCCTATTATTCCCATCCAAGATTAGTATCAACAAGAGATACATCAACATATTATCAATACTAGTGATTAATTAGAATCTTGATAAAAATCCATGGAAGTGTGTTGCACACTGGTTTAGCCGGAACGAAAACCTTACCTGGATTGGGTGAGTAACATTCTATATTCTAAAAATTACAGGAGTCTAATATTCTCTATATTCAATGGATCTGGTGACCCATAATAACATATGATTCACTATGTATGTTTTTTATCCCATTATGGAACCCCAGATCAATAAGAATTAGTGAAACATAGATGCTTTGTACGAACTCTGTAAGGGATAAAATTCGTTTGGTGCACCAGTTTTCCAACTCAGTAAATAATAGTGTGGAAGGATCCTAATTAGTATATACTCATCCATTTTAGTTGAACTCTACAAAAGAAAATAGTTAGTGACCTCTCGAACTACAAACAGTGGGAGAATGAGAGTTCTCAGACTTCATTTTCAGATAGAAAGGGACAAATTACTCTTAGAATTGGCCACTCCCCTGACTGAGATAATATCTATATGCATCGATAATCTCTATGATGAGATTTTAATTATTCATATATTAACGAAGTGTAGAAGTGGGTTCTCAAATTTCTCCACCACTTCTCAAATAATGGAATACTCCGTACATCGGGCTAAGCACAAATATTGGGTAACTCCACGCATTCAAAAAAAAAATAGCATGAAATGTTAAAGTATCCCACACTATGCTTAAGCTAGGTGCTACACCTGCCCCAACTCCATATCCTGCATCATATCATGTAGTTCCCCCTGTGTGTCAATAGTAACCCCTTCTTTGACAAGATAATCAAAGGGGACCTAGGAGGAATCAATTTGAGGAATGGAGGAATAAATTTTACATGTTCTCCTATGATCAAGTATGTGGCTATTTCGTAACCGCTATAAACTGCAATTTTAGTTTTCTACTAGAACCAGAAATGGAAAATGAGGTGTATCTCAATGAATGGATAAATTATTTTTCCATTAACCAAATACTTGGACACAACGTACATGAATGATTCATCTTCAAAGACCTCCTGCAAAAAAATGATAGATTACAAGAAATTCAAACTAGGACCACCTCCACACAATCAGAATATGTTTCCACTAATTCTCCCTATGAAGAAGGTGAGTGTCAATAAGTTATTAAAATGAGTGAATAAAATTTCTATAGTTGTATGACTTAAAATACAATAAACTAAACTATTTTAATTCTCTAAATATATTTGAAACATCTCATTGTTCCCCCAACTTATCTTGTTCCAATGCAGTTGACATCCTTAGACCCACAACCCTCAGAAAAAATATCATCAAAAAAAGTGTGACCATAAAGGTAATGAGAATGTATTAGAAGACAAATCCAGATAATGGGAAAATTTAACTTTAAACCTCCTAGATTTTATTCCATCATATCTAAAAGTACTGGAACTTCCCCTCCAAAAGGAACCACCATAATTAGTTGGTCAAGTAGATTCATTATTAGATGAAGAGTTTATATTCAGCTTCATTAATGTCATTCACTTAATTGATCAATTTTATTACAATGATTATGGATTCAGAACTGAGTATCCCACACCTGATCAGGGAGCCATAGAAAGGTTTCATAGGAGCCAAGGATACCTAGGAAGACACAACTATAGAAGAAGTCAAATTTATGTCTACACCATATCTTTAACGATCAATGTTGTAGAAACTCACAGAAGAACAATTTAGTAAACCCAACAGGAATAGGAAACCCCCTATTGTTGGAGTTGGTGGCCTAGAACCAACTACTTTTTACTTTATAATAAACTTATATTCATGGATTTTAATAAAAATAAATACCTTATCACATCTTAATTTTTATTCTACGTTATAATTCATGTGATAATGTCCTATGTATAGCTTTTTCACTAAAGGGCAATAGTCGATCTCTACTATGATGAGAACTCGGATGTTCCATAACACTATTCTTGAATATATTTTCTATGTATAGATGATTTTATTTGAGGGACACAAATAATACAGGAAATTAGGGGTGAGGACTCATAAAACATTAAGTCAACCTCTCATGGTGTGTGCCCTTAGTAATATCTAGGAGGATATTATGAGAACGAGAGCTTCCAGTAGGAAATCCACATTTCATAGTTTCATTAGATGTTCTTATCTATGGACGTGTATATTATTCCATAAAATTTAATATTATTATTAATTTGTATTATAACTTGTGAACCTAGATGTATTGATGAAAACCGTAATGACACGCTGTTCGCAGAGTGGTAGGATATGTTGTGTGCATCATGATTAATACTGCATTAATAGATAATGTGAGAAAGGATTTGTCCTTTCTATTCCATAACGGAAGTTGATATCTCAAGCCCTTTTATGGAATTGATATATCCGAAATAAATCCATGGACATGGTGAGGAATAGGCAATTTCAATTCCAGGAGGTCAAAGAAAGAGTAATCGAGCACATGGGTTGATGACACTAGCATGTAATCCACTTGATTCGATATATCGATAAAAAGGGGTTACATTACACGGTAAGAGTTCATATGACTGACATGTAATTGCGACATTAAATTATTTATCTATGGGTTCCTTGGAGTTTTTCTAGATGCTAACCATGTAATTTAGGCAGGATCCACCTAATTCAACTGAGAAATAGGCGTAGAGGGTCACACACTAAGTGTATCCAATTATCACAGTTAAATATTCAATTAAAAAGTTGAATATATATTATTCCCAATTGTGGTTTAATAATTATTTAAGGATATATGATCGTATTTATTTAGAAACTAGTTATTTGAGTGAATATATTGGGGTTGAAATAATATATTTATTTGTGAATAATGTAGTGATATTTATTTAAGAAATAAATAGTCATTATTCAAGGTTTAATAAATGAGGTTGAGGAAATAAAGAAAATGAAAAAACAAAAGTGCATGCCATGTATATTAATATACACACCATGTGGTTTTTCTAGGGTTTTGTGAGATATAAAATTATTGATTTAATTAAATAATATTAGGTGTAATTCGTTGGGCGCATGTCAAGTGATAATAATAGTCAAATTTTATTATTATACATGGGATCTTTCTAAGAATTAAATGAAATGAATAAATTCCTTTGGGTAAAAAATTCATTTTATTATTATAAGTAATAAAAATAACAATTAAATTATCCTTATTAGATTTGGCCATTCCATATGTTTGTATACAATAGATCTGTAGAAATCTCTCAAGATAAGAGAGAATTCCATTCCTCCAAGAAGGGTCTCAAGTTACGAGAGAGATCATCCTCCATCGGATTAAGGAGATAATTTTGGAAGTTGATCTCTAGGTGATCAAAGGTGGAAATCACAATATAAGGCTCCTTGGAACTAGAACCTAGAGTTACCTTTGATGATGTCAAGATATACAAGGAGCAGGTGTGGATCACCACTAGAGGATGTCTGTACTTGGCTTCTGTGATGCAAAGACGGATCACATTGGATCATGACCAGAAGCATCAATAGAGAGAGATAATTCCATCAATGTAATTATTTTATTTTAATTAAATTATTTATAACCAACATATGATGATACTATTTATGGTTCTGGTACTTCCCTCACTTCTTTTCATTCTTCATTCTATTCCGAAGATTCGATATTTTATCATCATGAGGGATCTCGGATTGATCATTGTTAATGGTAAACTTAAAATTGGGTACACCCATCCACATAGATCCACTATGCCCAAAACCTACAAGTGGTATCATAGGGTTCATATTATTGATTATAATTATTTAGTTTTCCATTGATGATTTATGAATTTAATAATTTAGTTGTTTCAATTCAAGTTAATAATTCTGTAAATCTGAATCTCGAGATCTTTACCCCCTATTTCATTTCTCGTTCACCTTATAGAAATGATCCTTTATTTTAATTTTGATTAAAAAAAGAGGATCTCGTCTAGAGGTTCCAAAGTTTCCAGGCCATACAACACTAGAACACATGGCGTGTATTCTACCTCACACACTGTGTAGTCAAGGTTCAATGCATTGGGACTAGTATGCCAAACCAAGCCATGTGTTAAAATTTATCTGAGTCTTTATGACTCCGTGTGTTCACCAAGAACAAGTGGCACATGGTTTCTGGATTACACACTGTGTGGCCCACTGGACATGGTATGTATTCCCTTCGGGTTAGGGTTTGACCGTGTACCCCATACATAGCTTTCCTGGCTGGAGACTGTGTAACATAGATACTACATGGCATGTGGCCCACTTGACATGTCGTGTACTCTAAAGATTTCAAAATTACATCCACATGTTGTATGCTCGAGTATATACTTCTTATGGATATTGAACGATAGTACACACCATATAGTAGGAACTACACGGTGTGTACTCATCCAAATTATGCAAATTTATTAAAATTTATTATTATATTATACAAACCCATGATACGTGTACCATAGTGCTAGCATAAAATTGGGGCACAAAACGTTATAGGTTTCATATATATATGTGTTTTATTTAATATCTGTGTAATGCTTATTTCTACTCATTGGGTAGTTATGAATAGGAATTCACCGAGGTTCCTCCAAGGTACAAGTTACGTACAAATATAATTTTAAATGAATTTATTTGTTTAGAATTATGATGGATGATAATATCAAGGAAATTCAAAAAAGGGTTTATGATAACAGGATTGATTAATTAAAGATAATAACTAATTGATTTGAGAGTGATTTATCTTAAATAAGAATGATTAAAGAATTGAATTATAGTTTTATTTACACATAAATATCATTGCATGTATGGATTATAATGACCTAGACCATGACCTTTTGTATGTGGATGGATTCTTTTAATTTATTTATTTAAATTAAAATTGTTGGATTTCGATCCTTCTCCTCATTAATATGTAGGGTATGCGTGCCTAAGGTTTCTTTTATATAAAACCCCGTTTTACCCCTCACCTACATGTGAGATAAAAGAATATGTATTTGATTGAGATCCCAAGATAGCGTAGGTGGATTAAGTTAGGATCCAAGGTAAAACCAATCCAAGGAGATACAAAGGTGGACAAGTGGAATGATGTAAACACAAACCCAAAAATATCAAGGTGTTTTGTCCCCTAGGTATTGGGTTAGTTTATCAACTTTTATATGAACTAAAAAATAGTACAATCTAATGATCTTTCTCTATATTTTATTTCTATCAATTTCATGGTTTATTTATTGTGGGTGTATTGTCGCGATCACACAATTAATGAATTAAACAAGCATGAAAGATGGAACTAAAATAATATGGGATAATGCGTAAATATTATCTTATACATGGTTAATCACTTAAGTATATCCCACATAATATTAAAAATAATGTAAGAAATGTAATAAAATGGAAATTTATATATAAGGATAAAATCCATCATGGAAATATTAAGTTGGTATAGACTTCCATAATCAAGGTTAGAATTGAACCATAGTTCAAAGTTCTTGACCAACCCTAGTTGTGGTGATTTCAATTATTGGGGAATTCTAATTCAAGGTTTTGAGATTAATTGACTTGGTTCACATCAAGGGTTGACTTTCACATTAGTATTTGGTGTGACCAAGAGGCATAGGTTGATGAAATTCAAAATAAAAGGATTTCATGATTGGGGAGTCCAATCAACAGTTCAAGGATCGGTGAGTTAATGCAGTTTTCATTTGGAATGCCTACCTAAAACTGTTCAAGTTGCTAGACTAACCCCATTTGGGGTAATGTGAAGGGAAATATGGATCATTTCCACTAGAATATTTTGGAAATAGAATATTTTGAAGTCAATGGTGAGGGATGTTAGTGTTTGATAAAAAAGTAGGGGAATAATAAGTACTAATTTATTTATTTTTCTCGGTTTCATCATGATAAAGTAAAAAATCTTTCCTTATATTAAATTGTAGAAATTGTAGGAAAATGGAAACAAAAATATCATTGTGAGCCATACTCGAGAAGGAAAAAATTCTCAATGACACCAATTTCCAGGAGTGGTAAAGGCATTTACGCATCATACTTTTCCATGAGAGAAAATTGTATGTGATTGAAGAGGCTATTCCAATCGCACCTGGAAACAAGGCCAGTGATGAGGAAATATCTCTCTATATAAAATATTTGGATTATACCACTGATTTCTAATGTTTCACGATATCATCCATGTCTAATGAGCTATTGAAGAAACATGAAAACATGTATTTTTATATCATGATGACTCACCTTAAGGATCTATATCAAGAGAAGGAGATACATGAGAGATATGTGATCTCCAACACTTTGTTCACAACTTTGTTTAGAGAGTCTGTGCCTGCTAGGCCACATGTAGTCAAGACTATTGTCTACACTGAACGCCTGAACATATTAGGGATTCAATTCATGAATGATTCGCGTATATATATCATCCTATCATCATTACCCAAGACCATATCTAGATTTATTTTCAACTAAAACATGAGAAATAATGAGAAAATTCTATCGGCACTTCTGACCTTGATTCTCCAAGTAGATAAGGACATGGGGCATGACAAACCCATAGTCTTTATGGTGCATAAGAAGAGGAAGGGAAAGGTAAAGGGAACAAAAATTTATATATGGTATGAAGCCCCCGCGCACCATCCCTCCAAGAGGAGGATGATCCAGAGGCAGGTTAAGGAATGAAAGGAAGTATTTTTTGCATGTGGCAAGCCATGACACTAGAAGAGGAACTGCACCAAGAAGCATGGGGATGCTAAATGTGTGTTTTTTAATGAATGTTATATTTCCATTTCTACACATTTGGTATTATATATAGCATGTGGGGCTCCCATTTTTATTCACATATAGGAACCAAGTATATTTAGAATGATTTCTAGAGGATAGGTGGATCTACGACCTGTCAATGGCTCAAGAATGGATACATTGGCCATTGGAAATTACCATCTCTCAATGCCAACTATGATGGTTTTGGTTTTACATAATTGTTATTATGTTCCTAGTTTTATGAAGAACATAATTTATGTATCGTGTTTGGATATGGATGGATTTATTTTCAAGTTTTTAAATAACAGTTTGTTTATTTTATAAGAACAATGTATGTTATGGTATTGCGCATTTAAATAATGGTGTGTTTGTATTAATTTATGAAAACCAAGTGTTTTAAATAAACAAAAAAAACAAACTCACATGACTCATACAACACCCAGTTGTTGTATAACCGTCTTGGTCTTGTAAATAAGAAGCACTTGACAAACCTCTACGAAAATGGTTATTTAGAGTCTATTGAGATAAAACCACTTGATATATATCAGGCTTGTTTACAAGGGAAAATGACCAAGACACCTTTCGATGGATAAGGTGAAAGGGCTATAGAGCATCTTGGACTAGTATACCCGAATGTGTGTGGACCATTTATAGTAGAAGCTAGAGGTGGATATTTTTACATAATTACTTTTACTAATGATTTGAGTAAATATGGATATATCTATATAATGAGGTATAAGTCATAAACCATAGATAAATTTAAGGAATTCAATAATTAAGTATAGATTAGCTTGGTAATAAGATAAAGAATCTTAAATCAGGTCGAAGTTAAGAATATCTAAACTAAGAGTTCATCGACCTTTTATTGGAGACTTGGATTTTATCTCAACTCGCTCATCCTTATACACCACAGTGGAATGGTGTTAGTGAAAGGAGGAAAAACACCTTGTTTGACATGGTGAGGTCAATGATGAGTCATGAATGTCTTCCATTATCCTTTTGGGATTGTGCATTACAAACTATAGCATACACATTAAATCAAGTACCAACTAAGGTGGAAAATTAAATTCCCTCTTAGATATGGAATGGAAATAAACTCATTTTGTTTCACACACATGTGTGGGGATTAGAGGTGTTTGTTAAGGCCTTCTCAGTAAAATAACTAGAAACTCGGGACATGGGGTGTATCTTTATACTATATCCCAAGGAAACAAAAGGATATTACCTATATAACCCTTCAGACAAGAAAATGACTATATCTAGACAATCCATATTTCCTGAGAGGGAGCGCATACTTAAAAAGGATAGTGGGATAACGATTGAATTCGATGAAGTTGATGATCAAGATACACATGATTTGGTACAGGAACAAGTTCTATAGGTCCTCAGGGAAGACGTTCCAAAATCACAAGTAATGTGTAGGATCATAAGAGAGGTAAGGGAACCATATAGATTTGGTTTCCTAGTCGCCAAGGATGGTGAATCATTATTATTGGATAATGATGAAACTCTATCCTACAATGATGTAGTAGAGTTCTTAAAAGATGCAAGATGGCTAGAAGCTATGAATTCTGAGATGAATTCCCTGTATCAGAACCAATTCTAGGTTCTGGTCGATGAGCTAGTTAATGTAAATACCATTGGAAGAAAATAGGTGTTCAAGAGAAAGCTATACATGGAAGGTCAATTTAGAATCTATAAAGTAAGGCTAGTAGCTAAATATTTCACACAACATCAAGGAATTGAAAATGATGAAACCTTCTCACCAGTTTCCATGATTAAATCCATAAGAACCATACTTTCCATATCATCTTATGAGGACTATGATATATTGAATATGGATGTCAAAATAGAATTCCTTAATGGGAACCTTCAAGAAGATATCTATATGAAATAACTAGAAGATTTTGTGACACCAGGTAAAGAAAAACAAGTTTTCAAGTTTCAAAAATCCATTTATGAATTAACGCAAGCATCTAGGTCATGGAACATTCAATTTGATGAAACCATAAAGGAATTTTGATTCATTAAGAATGAATTTGATCCATGTTTTTATAAGCGATTTAATGGGAATGCGTTCACTATCCTAGTAGTATATGTTGATGACATATTACTTATTGGAAATGATGTATCGGTCTTATAGTTAGTTAATGATTTGTTGAACAAGTGTTTCTCCATTAAGGACATAGGTGAAGCAGCCTACATTTTAGGGATAATGATAATTCATGGTAGATCCAAGAGGCTACTTGGACTAAATCAGGGTACATACATTGACCAAATATTAAAGATATTTAGTATAGAATATTACAAGAGTAGATTGGTTCTAGTGTCACATGGCCTAAATCATTATAAGAGAATGTGTCCTCAAACACCACATGAGAAATATAGGATGTGTAAGATCCTATAAGCTTCGGTTATAAGATTCATCATGTATTCCTTGTTATGTACCAGTATTGATGTTGCCTATGCACTGAGTACAGTGGGTTGATATCAAGAAGATCCAAGAAAACAGCATTGGACTGTTGTTAAGACTATCCTTAAGTATCTGAGAAGAACTAAGGATTTGTCCCCAATGTATGGAGGAGATGAGGAACTTGTCATCAGAGGGTATGCTAATTCAGGTTTTTAGACAGATCAAAATGATCTGAAGTCACAATCATGGTATGTTTTTTGTCTCAATAGAGAAGTTGTGAGTTGGAAGAGATCAAAGTAGCCAGTTTTCACTGATTCTATAGTGGAGTCTGAATATATAGTGTCTTCTGATGCATCTAAGTAATCTATCTGGATTTGAAAATTTCCCTAGGAGATTGATGTGGTGCCTAGAAGTAGAGACCTCATCATATTGTATTGTGATAATATTATAGTTGTGGCTCTTTTAAGAGAACCAAGGTCACATCAACAGACAAATCACATTCTCTGAAGTATCACCCCTTGAGGTATTTCTATCAAAGGGGTGAATTTGTAGTGATAAGAGTTTCCACGAAAGAGAATGTGGTAGACCCTACAACTAAAGTCCTATCTGAACAAAAATAATGAATATTGTGTGAGAGATAGTAGGTTAAAGGTTTTTATCATTTTCCTGTAGTCCTAGTGGGAGTCTGTTGGAGTTGGTATCCTAGAACCAACTACTTTGTACATTATGATAAATTATATTCATGGATTTAAATATCAATAAATACAGTATCACATATTGCTTGTTCTTCTGAGTAAAAATTCATGTGATAATGTCCTAAGGATAGTTTTTGCACTAAATAGTTATAGCCGATCCCTACTATGATGATAACCCAGAAGTTCCATAACACTACTCTTGAATATATGTTCTATGGCCAGATAATGTAATTTGAGGGACACAAATGATACATACCATTAGGAGTGATGACTCATAAAACTTTGAGGCACCTTCTCATGGTGTTTTACTTTGGTAGTATCTAGGAGGATATTATGAGAATGAGACCCACTGGTAGGAAATCCACATTTTATAGTGTCATTGGATGATCCTATCTGCAGACATATGTATTGGTCCTTAGACATTAAGATTATTATTAATGGGTATTACAACTCGTGCACTTATATGTATTGATGAAAAATGTGACAAAACACTATTCGTACCGAGTTAGGATATGTTGGGTGTGTCAGGAGTAATACTACATTAATAGATAATGTGATAAAGGAGTTGTTCCTTTTATTCCATAACAGAAGTTGATATCTAAATCCCTTTAATGGAATTGATATAGCCTAAATAAATCCATGTCAATGTTGAGGAATGGGTAAGCTCAAATTTGGGAATTCAAAGTGAGTGTAATAGAGCACATGGTTTGATAACACTAGCATTCAACCCTCTTGATTTGACATATCGAGACAAAGAATTTACATTACATAGTAATCATTCATATGAGGTGACACATCATTACGACATTAAATTATTTATATATGGGTGGATTGGCGTGTTTCTAGATACTAACCTTGGAATTTAGGCATGTTCAACCTAATTCCATTGAGAAAGATTCCTAGAATGTCACACACTAAGTGTATCCAAGTATCTCAGTTAAATATTCATTTAACAAGTTGAATAGTGATTATTCTCGGTTGTGGTTTAAAATTTATTCAGGGATGCCTGATCACATTTTGTCGACACTAGTTATTCAATAGAATATATTGTGGGTGAAATAATATATTTATTTATGAATAATGTAGTGATATTAATTTATGAAATAAATAGTCATTATTCAATTTCTAGTAAATATGGTGGAGGAAATAAAGAAAACAAAAAAAAACAAAAGTACATGCCATTTATATTAATGTACATCTTAGTAGTTTTCCTAGGGATTTGTGATAAATAATATTTTTTATTTAATTAAATAATATTAGGTGTAATTCATTGGTTGCATGTCAAGTGATAATAATAGTCAAATGTTATTATTAGACATGGGGTCTTACTAAGAATTAAATGAAATGAATAAATTCATTTGGGTAATTAATTCATTTTATTATTCTAAGTAATATAAATCCAAATTACATTATTCGATTAGATATGGCCATTCTCTATGGTTTTGCACAACAGATTTGGAGAAATCTCTCAAGACAAGAGAGAATTCCTTTCCACCAAGAATTCTCTCAAGTTACAAGAGAGATCCTCCTCCACTGGATCAAGGAGAGCACTTTGGAAGAGACTCTCTAGGAGATCAAAGGTGGACATTGCAACAAAAGTCTCTTCCATACTATCACCCATAGATCCCTTCAGTGGCGTCCAGAGATACGTCGAGAATGTGTGGATCACTGCTAGAGGAATCCTACACTTGGATTCTACGATGCAATGATATATCACATTGGATCATGACCGAAAGTATCAAAAGTGAGAGAGAATTCCACCAAGGTAATTCATGCCTTTAATTAAATTAATTACAACCAAAATATGATGATCCTATCTATGGTTCAGGGAATTCCCTCTTTCCTTTTCGTTCTTCATTATATTCTGAAGATCCGACATTTTATGGTCATGACAGATCTCATATTGATCATTGTTAACAGTAAAATTAAAGTTGGGTACACCCATCCATGTGCTTCCGCTGCACCTGAAACCTACAACTACACCAGCTAGAAGACACTATGGACCGATAATTCTATAATATATATCAAAATAGGATCATGTTTCTAATATAACCTGTCATGTAGGTAGTCCTACTCATCCCAACACATTGAAAACAGAATAACCTCTAGCTCATGTCCTGAGGACCGATCTATCTTCATCTAATTCTCATTTCTCTAAAATTCTTAGGAAATAGCATACCCACACTACAAAGTGCTGACCTATAGACTAGAATAATGATATTTGAAAAAATTGGCCTCATTACCTACCAAAAAATCAAACTTGGATGACTTGATATTGTCTAAAGACCTTAAGGAAGCACTCAAATAGGCTCTAAAAACCCCCCATGAGTTTTAAGCCGAATTGGAAACTGCCAAAGTCTATCGGATAGAGATTTATCTCATGGAATGTCTTATGGTTATCTCCTTCAAAAATCAAGAAACATAATTAATTTTATTGGGGAACATCTGAAATTTTTATGTGTCTATAAATATAAATTATTTATATATCTAAAAGGTTTTTGTTGACAATGGATCTAGATTTAATCTTATTCCAGTGTGAAAACTTATCCAAATGGGATATAATAGGGATAATCTATCACCTTCCTCTATAACCATGATTGTATTTGAAAAAAGTGAGAAGAATCCATTTGAACATATAAATTTTAATAGTTATCTCAGATACCTTGTAGCTTATTAGAATTTTTGGTCATATGAAAAAAAACATCCTTCAATGTCTTTCTAGGAAGGGCCTGGTTTCACCAACATTTAGAAATTCTTTCGTTGTACCATCAGTGCATCAAAATATTGCATTAGTAGGAAAATAGGGAAATTATACACTAATAATCCCTTATTAGAATCCTATGAGTCACATTATATCAAGGTAGGATTCTATTAGGGGAAAGGGAAGAGAACATTGGTTGATGGTGTTGATTGGATCACTACCAACAATAGTAAGGAAATGATCCCAAATGACCCTTTAAAAATTATTGGTGAAGAATACGCACTACCCATCAATTAGGATGGGTTTATGAGTCTATGTTTGGACATGTAATCAGTGGTCCTTAGGATTTTAATCACGACCACTGAGTATAGTATCATTGGATGGTTTATTTAATCCTCAATTAATGACAAAAGATGGGATGCAAATGCATTTAATCTATAACCAGATATCCATAAAATCCATATCTCACCCATTGAGGTAGAAGAGGATGTATCATCACCAAAGAAGATAAAGACACTATTCTATCCCTTGATCCATCCTCCCTATAGTTTCAAGGGAATATCCCACTAAAAGATGCTTCTGGGAATGTCTCTTTATCTACTGAATATCAAGATATCGGCTCCACTCCCAATTATGGATATCTCATTTCAATAATTGTCTCCCCATAAAAAATAGGAATAAGATTAAGAGGAGGAAGATGAATAAGAGGAGTACCTTAAGGACTCCCCACTAGCAATTGGAGAAGGTTTCTCTATGACCATTGATGAATATAGGGAAATAAATTTGGGTACTAAAGAAGAACCATAACCTACCATGATTAGTACATCCATGACTTCTAAATAGAAGTGGGTATAATCCTTTTTCATAAGGTAGAATCGATATGTTTTCTCTAATAATTAAACTCAAATTTTGTGGTTTGATCCTGAGGTAGCTACTCTCCACCTTTGCCTTCCAAAAGATCGACAATTCTATAAATAAGATGCTAGAAGGATACACCTGAGGCATGCTTCTAAAATCGAGACTGAAGTCGAAAATCTCATCATAGACAGATTCATTCAGGAGGACCAATATGATAAGTGGATGGCTGATATATTCCTCATCAAAATTAAGAATAGAAAAATCATAGTTTTTGTTGATTTCGGAGATCTCAATTGATATTTTCTTAAAGATGATTTCCTAATCACGATCATAGAAAAAATGATCAATACAAACACTAGGTATTAGTATCTTTATTTCATGGATGGATATTCCATATAAAACAAAATTCTCAAGTCCCAAGAAGATGAAGAATCTCCCACCTTTAGATCCCATAGAGAGTATTTTTTTATTGGGTGATTCCCTTTGGTTTGAATAACTCTATTGCCATATATCAACATTCCATGCATCACATCTTCAAAACAATCCAAGTAAAGATTGTTCAGTGCTATTTTAATGAACTGGTGGTTAAATATCAGCAGTTCTTGAATCACTTTTCAGATCCTAAAATCATCTCCAAAAAACTATGACAACATTTTTTAGAAATTAACCCCTTGAAATGAGCTTTTGGAGTTTCCTCATGGAAATTATTCAGCTTTATTATACGCCATCATAGAATCAAAGTTAACCCCGAGAAGAAAAATTATATCCTTGTAATGTCACCTCCTCACATTCTCATTGAGTTTAGAGGAATTCAATGAAACATGGCCTACATTTGACCCTTCATATCCAAAATTGAAGGAATTTTTTTACCTTTTCCAGGTCGATGAAAAAAGGGGTTGCATATCAGTGGACTGATGATTTTTAGGAAGTGTTCGATAGTATCAAGAAATATCTCTTAATCCATCCAGTGAGAAAGATTCATATCAAAGGACTACCACTTAATGTGTGTGCATATACCATGGCTAAATAAATAGGCTCCTTTATCAGATAGAAGAACAATGCTGATAGTGAAAAAACCTTTATTATCTCAGTAGAACAATGATCATTGTTGATAATCACTATTAAAATATAGAGAAGCTCTATCTAGTGCTAATATTTATAGTCCAGAAATTAAGTCACTAATTGAAACACCACAAGGTCCAATTGGTATCTCATAAAAACCCTCTCAAATACATTCTCAAACATATGGTGTTGACTAGACATCTGTCACAGTGTGTGGTCAGACTGCATCAGTTCGACATACAGTTTGTGCCTCAAAAAGAACATAAAGTCATGGAATTAGAAAAAAATTTGGCAAAGAATGCCTCATCTGAAATGACTTCATTGGATACTAAACTTACTAATGAAGAGGTTTTCTATATTTATTATGAACATCTGATATGGGAGATGCATTTTTATGGTTCTTATATAATCCTGATAGGGAAAAGGATGGATGACACCAAACTCCACAAATTAGGTCTAGGAGTCGTACTCATGTCTTCAGCAAAGGAAATACTACCTTATTCTTTCCTACTTTTAGATGGGTGAAAAAATAATGAATCATAATATTTGGATCTCATTAAAGTATTATTACTTAATAATCATGTGCAAGTAAAACACTTGAAGATAAAAGCTGATTCAGAACAACTTTTCAAGAAGGTCAACAAATAATTATTCTATTGAAAATAAAGAGCCAATACCCTTACTAAACCATGTCCAATGATTGATAGAGAAATTACCTTAGGAACTAACATTTACTCATGTCTCTTGATCTTAGAATGTGTAGGGTGATTCATTAGAAAATGCAGCCACAACTCTAACTGATCCATATCGGTATGAAACGATCATCAAAATTTCACACTGTTAGATTGTCTTACTGTTCCTTCAGGCCAACATTGATGAAATCAATAGGATTAGACCCATCCCTAATCCATATAGTCCTACCACTAGCTGTATGACACACATTTCATACTTCATTCAAAAGGGAGAGCTCCCACAAGATAGGACTGTAAGAGAGAAAATCCATAAGCAAGTAATAGAATTTGTATTATATGATAGCACAAATCAACAAAAAGTCCTATATAAGTGATGCCTTGATGGGGTCATTCTCAAGTTCATTTATGGAGAGGAGAAATATATTTTCATGAAATAATTGCACACTGGATCTTGCAGTTCCCACCCATCTGGATCCAATATTCCCATCATATTTTATAACATGGATAATACTAACCCATTGGGATATAGGGTTACACGAAATTCATCAATAAGTGTCATTACTACCATGTTCATGCCAATTTAATCCAAAAACCCCAAAAGTTACATAACATATCCAAGTAGTCCATGAAATTTTACATATGAGAATGGATATTGTGGTACCATATCTTACAACTACAGCTATGCTATTCAAGTACATTTTTACAGAAACTGAATTCTTTTCATACTTGGTAGAATTTGTACCCCTCAAAGAGGGTGGGTAAAGAAACATTTCCATATTTGTGAAATCCAACATAATCACCATATTTGGTGTCCATCATATAGTACTGATATAAAAAACACCAATTTTAGTTCTTTTGAATTGGAGAAACTATATCTGGAGTATGGAATCAAGGTCAACCATTTATATTACTACCACGCAGTGGATAACGGAAAAATAGAGGCCTTAAAAAGAACCCCACCCAATATAATTTAGAAGATGGTAGATAAGGAATATAAGTCATGGTAGAACAAATTCCTTCATGACCTGTAGTTCTAACAGAGTGTGACCTATAATGACACCCAATAAATCCCATACACCTTAGCATATGGGAAAGAGGTGGTCCTACCCATGAAAGTTCAGTTTCCTCGCAAGCACTTTTCCTTCTGCGATCAATTATCCACATATGATAAATCACAAAAATGGTTGGATGAATTGGAGTGACTCAATGAAAAGATATTTCTTACCTTACAACATTTAGAGAATCACAAAAATAGAATTTCACAAGCCTTTAACAAAATGTTTTGCATTTGGTCTATCCTCAAGTTAGATATGGTGCTAGTTCTCAGGACACTGATTATACTTGGAAAAAAACCACAAAATTTGGATCCAAAATAAGAGGGACCATATGCCATACACAAATTCTACTCAAATGGAGATTATTTATGGATCTCAATAGATTGAAATATCATTACAGATCCCACCAATGTAAGGTTCATGAAGAAATATTTCATGTAGCTGAAATATATTGTCTTAACAATAAGATGTTAAACTTCATTGAAATTAAGTTCTTACCACATGACATTAACCTACATTTCAATTTTCATAATTGCTAAATGATATTAAACTGAACAACACCTAAATTTTAACGTAATTAAGTTATATAGCATGACACATGTCATACTTCCCATAAGATGTAAAATTACATGGAACCTACTTCCTTAATGAATGAAATTAAATTTCATGGAACCCATCTTCCTTACCACAATACATTAGATTGTATGGAACCTACCTCATTACCACATGACATTAAACATCTTGGAACCTGTCTTCCTTACTAAACGACATTAAACTACCTGGAACATATGTCCTTTCTATATGAAGTTTAACTCCATGACACCTATCATCTTAACCACAAGATGTTAAACTATATGGAGTTCATCACTACGTCATAACGTTAAAATATGTGGCCATCATCCCAGTTGAAATAAAATAAAATAAAAAGAATCAAGGGTCCAATCCCCATGACCCTGATCTTGGAATTAACGACCATACCACGTGATGTTAAACTGCACGAGGATCATCATATCAATAAAGGATTCAGAAAACATGATCCAGATTTGTGGGGGGGGGGAGATGAAAATTCCTTTGATCCTATGTGAGATCCATATCCACATATTAACTTTCCATTTCAATAACTACATGATTCTTCATTTTAATCATCACTAGATATGTAGTGACACCTAGGCTCTGTAGGTCGGGCCTAGCTACAAACATCCCTTCATCAATGGGATGGTTTTCTTATCAGTCTTTGGACTCAAGGCCTCTTTCACGTTGGTATTATGTTTCTTTCAAGTATAAAAACCACCATTTTCATAGTTTTACCATTCATATCCTTATTGTATGACATTAGACTGCATGGAACTATGATTTCCTCACCCGATAGGGAATCGCCTTCAACATTGGTCAACTTCCTTTCCACATTTAATAACATTATATGGTTCTAATCCTATTTCATGGGATATGTAGCAATGCTTGGATGTCATATATCATGTCCATCCACCTCAAAAAAGCTTCTACCTATGTTTGTTCCTAAACGATGAAAGTATTTTTCTTTCAAGAACTATTTATGACATGATTCCCATACTATGTAAAACAGAGTGACTCCTAGATCTTGTGTCCTAGGAACTGCCTCAAGATAAAGGAAAAAGTCTCCCTATATTCAGATTAGACAAACATAGAACATTCCTGCAAAGAACGATATATGGATTGATCCCTATATAGGTAGAATATGTAGTGACACCCAGATTTCTATTACTAGTCATAGCCACCACAAATTTTAAATGTCTATATATTTTGTTCTATCACCTCTATGTGGAAGAGTGAACCCTTACCACCACTTGTTTCCCACACCAATTGTATCTTATTTGGGATTAGGATGTTTAGAAGGTTATTACCCACATTACCAAGGTATATAAATGCACATCAGGGTCTCCATGGTCTTGGTAGAAAACCCATAGAAGGTACACCAAAGTCATTAATGCATGAAATTAAACTACATGGTGCATCAAGAAATAAGTATGAATTCACTATCATTTATACAATATATGTAGTGGAGGTTAGGTATTATGACCTAGTCCCAACCACAAAGAAAATAAATGGAAAATCTCCCTATCTTCTGTGTTTATAGTTATAGAGGAGATCTCGAATTCAAGTTCCTCATTATGGGTTCTTTTGAAAGAACAGAATTAACTCCAGCTACCTTTGAGGAAAATTTAAGTATGGAATTTAGCATTCCATAGACAATAATGGTCTAAATGATTCTTAGGTTACCATACACATACTTTTTATTAATCAAACTATTTTCATTAAAAAAAATTAGATCTTCGTAAACCTCCTACACCATCATAATTGGTGGAACAGTTTCCTGAAGAATCCTTTCTTTGAATATGTACAATATTTCCCAGTTGGACCCACATAAGTTACACACACAGAAATCAACCAATGGAAAATTATTCCTTAGGAGAGGCATTTCCTACCCCTATAAACTCCAATGGATTCCATGTCCCATTTCATTTCTCCAAATCTAAGAATAATTGGAACCATGGTTTATGCTTTCCTTCCCCCACATGTTCAAGGAATGTCAGAACACCTAGCTTAATTATACCCAAGTTACACATGGTTTCTATGAAGAATGGTTTTAACTGTATGACCTTAAATTGTAGGACCCCATTTTTCCCTAATCAAATTACATTAAACTAAACATCCAATGTCCTAATCGCACAAAACTAAAACTACATGATATTAAGAATTATGTGTGTCTTCTTTTATGCCTTGTAGGATATGTAGTGACACCCAGAACTCTAATCATGGGTCCAGCCATAAAAAAGATTAAAAATTCCCACTCTCTTAATGTGTATGGGTCAAACTTGCACAATTAATTTCTAGGGAAAATAAGAAAATGTTACATCCCCATGTTTTTATCCATGAGATAAATATACATAGAAATGTTTAAAATAAGCCTTGCCCTAATATTGAGCTTGTAAAAAAATGTGTTTCCCTTTCCTTATCCATGGTTTAGACCTATATAGGGTAATCTTTCGAGAACTGTGTATGTCATAATTCCTTCCATTTTAGGATATGAAGTTATTCCTAGATATCTATTTTTGGGTTCATTAATAACTTCCCATTTTATTCAAGAAGGGTGATGGATGTACTTTACACAATATGATAAACTACATGGGTTTCCTAGATCTATATACAACATGATTTCTATCCATATGGTATATATAGTGACACCTATATCATCAATATTGGGTTTATTCACAATAATAATGAAATGTTCCTTCCCTATGCATGATTTATACCTATGTAGGGAACCTTCTCATGCCCGTATAAGGGTAATTTCTCTAACTATTACCAAGATGATGTGACTTGGAATTACCCACTCATCTTCAGGAACACTCCATTCACAAAACAAACTTTGTGTCTGGAAAGGTCAGAATCCTCATATCCCTCCATGGACATCAAAAATAGAGGGCCAGTGTCTATAGGGAACCTTTTTTTTACTAATCATAATATGCCTTTGTTGGCTCTGCATTAGTTTCCCATAAAAAGGCATTTCAAACAAAATAAAATTCTTCCCTATGTGAGGGTTTTTCTACCACTGTATGCACTTATAACATTTACATCCCGCATCAATCCTTGGATTTTGAAATCCCCTAGATTATAGTTTAAATAATTTCTACCCTTTGTTCCTGATGATGAAAGAATGTTCCTAGTGTGACTACTATGAAATGGGAGAATCATTTACCCCATGGATTATATTTTATGTCTCAAATGTCATAGAAGAAATATGTTAAACTACACCACCCATGTCCTAGTTGCACGACATTAAACTATATTACGATGAAACCCTCTTTTACACAAGACAAATACATGTGTGAGTGGTTTCCCATTCATGATCAAAGTCGATATGGTCACCCTCATAATTTTTATACATCACTCCCATGACATGTCACCCCTCATGGTCTTGAAAAGTCCAAATTTCCTTAAAATTTCATGGTCATTGGAGATGGAAGGTTAGTGTCCTAAGGAAATATTTTTTTAACCATGAATAATATTACCTATTTGGCTCTACATAAGTTGACAATAAAAAATCCATGTCAACCATCGGGAAATTCATCATCAAGAGATGATTTACCTAACTCTGTATTCCCCCAACAACATTGTGATAGGACCCATTCTTATGGTTACTCCTTGCATACTTTCTCTATATTATGTCTCTAATCCAAAAATCATAAAACTAGGGTCAAGAAAATTCCATCACTTATGTATGAAAATTATTAGGTCATCCTCAACCAATTAACCCAATTGGGGTCATCGACCTGTATTTAATGATCAATTTTGTTTGACCTAAAACATCAGTAACATTAGTCCAATATTCAAGAATCTAAAAATCCCATTAAAAGATTCACAATACTATCGAAGGTGAAAACCCATATCGGGAACTCTGGATAAAAGTTGAGTATCAGCTTGATAGACCTATGCTTTTCATGGTTTAGGCATAATATTGACCTGTAAATTATTAAAGGGACACAAATCTTATTTGGTAGAAAACCTAAAAATGACAACCTAATAAAAATTCAAGTTATACCTGTTATGTCTGCACCACCATGCACATATGAAAAAATTAGGGTTATAATAGAAAAGACACAAAGTTTGTAGGCTTTTTTTCCTGTAACACTAACAAAATTCAATCTATGCTTGCTGAGTGCCTTGGATTAGGAAAAATCATTAGGGCATTATATGATCATTTCAATTTGGTTATCCCAGATGGTGGTTAAAATAAAATACTTTTAAATATTTTCATTCAAAATAAATCAACTATAAATAGTTATCATGGAAGAATAAGATAAAGGATAACAAGTGGAGAGAAAACAAGTTTTCACTCCATTGGAGAAGAATGTAGGATCATACACACCCTAGAGTCTCTTTAGGATGACAAAAAAATAGTTCATTGAACAACACAAATGGTCACAATGATTTCTAGTTTTCTTTCACCAACAAATTGGAAATTGTCTAATGTGTTACATAAAGGTTCTGTTCTAAAGAATCCTTTCACCCAACCTCAGCTTTATCTATTGGATTTAATAGTCTAATAAAGTCTCTGGGGTCTCTACCTTTCTACATGATGTCTTCATAATTGTCACTCATTGATGATAGTTGCACCTTTATCTTTACTACACAAGCCTTGAAATCCCACAGATCTTAAAATTTTGAAACCATTTGGTTATAATATCTTGCTTCTTATGCTATCAAGTGGTTCAACTCATCAGAAATATCCCATAAAGATTTTGATTGATTATGCGAGGAATTAAAATTCACATGGTTAGTTTCACGAGGGTCTTGGTCTTATCAAGCTATGAAAATATGATGGATTAGGAGGTGTAGGTGTCGATAGTCAAAGCCACCTGAGCCTATGTAAGTAAACAATTAACAGAAGATATCTACATTATTAGAAAACTCTTCTGATGGGGTTTATATGAAAATAATACATATTTGAAGACATACTAGTCTCTATATATATAGGTGCTTGTGGGAAGCACCAGAACCTCCATTTTTTTCATCCCCCACCATTGGTATATAATCATGGATCGCAATTATGGAATATAAAATATCTCTAAGTTGATACACCCAAGAAGGAAAATATTCTATCTCTATATGTGGTTTAATCTTAGAGGATAATCATATAGGGTTGGATTCAATTTCAGGAATGGCCAATGTTGTTCTTCATAGACCAACCTCAATGGGATTATCGATATCATTAGTCTATGATATAGGATCTGAGTCACTTTCCATAGAAATAAGACATGAGGAAGAAGTTCCCTCCAAATGAAATTGATGACCAGAAGAATGTATTATTCTAATAGGAGCAGAAAGATATGACATAACCAGTACAAGACTGAAAAAATGAAACGGTATGTGCACTTGCCGAACTGACAACACAAATAATCCATTAGGGTAGTGGTCCATCCACATCTGAACATACATATATGGAATGTTTGTTGAATCCCATACGTGAGGGATAAGTATTTTCATTCTGGACTCCTCAAGCATCATCATCGTTTATAATTGAAGTAGAATCACTAGGTGAGATTCCCTCTTAACATGGTAAATTGGATGAAATGTGACTTTCTAAAGGAATCCAAATTACCTATCAAAACTATAAGGTGTGTAGGTTACAAAATGATTTTTCTATATACATGAGTGTTTATGATTATGTCTTGAAGAAAAATAGTATAGGAAAATCATTTTAAAGAACCTATTCTATCATCTTCCAGTACTCTGTGGGGTGAAGGGTAAGGTGTAAATGAAAATTGATAAAAATCACTCAACCACACAATCATGTCATTGATACTCAAAGATTTGTGGTGATCAGAGGTCATGTTGATAATGGAATAATGGAATTCATAATGAGTAATTGTTGTGGTATAATGATACTCATAGAATTGATTATGTTATCCCATCCATCCAAACAAAAATTGAAATGTCTCACTAAGACAATGTGGGGATCTTACCTCATGTATATGACCGTTCATAAATTAAAGAAAGGGTAGGATGGAGAATTTGAGGGTTTTTCCCTCCAACAATGATAATTCCATCATCTAGGAATAAAATTCGAACACCAGTATATATTTCATGGGAGGGTAAAAGCCATCCGCTTAAGAAAATAGAAAGGAAACCTTCCTGTCTGAGTTCAGGTGATACTTCTAGCCATACCCTATAACCCCATGAGCTGTATTGACTCACCTAGAGGGTATCACAGTATGAAATAGGGATGCATCATGGGTATTGAGACCGATGAGTCCATATAGGAAGGATATTCTACTGTAGGCCTTCATCTTGTAGAAACAACTCTATCCAGTCATCGAATGGAATGAGTTAGTGATCATGGATGGATTGAACATGAAATCTCTATGATGTGATGAACGAGTCTCTCACTAGTGGAGATATTTATTCATCATTCTCCCAAGTACTGGATATAGGTAAGAATTCATCATACATATTTCCAGGGATTGGGATTCCCCCTAGATGATAGAAGTCCCAAAAACTAATCCCCACATCACCCTTTGTTTAGTGGAAGGTATTGGTACTCAAACACTAGTGGATGCGATATTAAAACAACATCTCAGTCACAAAAAAATTAAAAATTGATAAATCCATGCTATCTGCTATAAATTTATATCCTGTAATTGTTTAGGAAATTCCAACTAGTTGTGATGCACCCTGAATGAGAAATCCCACTCATCTAAGAATATCCCTCTAGACTATAGATCATATTTGGAACTTCACTCTCCACTAGTATTACCTCGCGATATGTTGAAAATAGATAGCAAATTTTGTAGGACTTATTCTAGAGATGTATCATTACCTTTTCAATTTCTTTGTGTCCACATAAACACATTCAAAACAAAGACATACTCTCGACCTAGACTCGAAATGATTCACCCCCCCATAGCATAAATGCTCACTCAGGTGTGCTCCCGAGAAATATCAGACTAGGTAACATGAAGATTTTGGTTGATTGGTGTAAGAGGAACATCATCATGTAGTCTGATATTATAAATCGGTAATCGTCTATAAAATGTGTAGTCCATTAGTTCTCATGGAAGGATATTTCTCAAAGTACCCTCCCGATGAGTGATGTAAGATTGAAAATCACCTTCAACATTCTCCTCCATATCCATTCTTCTCTAGGACATATCTTAGAAGCAGAAGCCAATACAATTTTTGTCCCTATAATGGATCATCCATAGTGAGAAATATTTTTGTGAGGATTCAAGGAAATGAATAAGTAAAGTTAAAAAGTTATGATTTTACTGTGAACTAATAGTTTTTGAATTCACCTTCTCCTGAACCAACAGTTTACGAATCTCATGAAGGCGGTGACCTATGAATATTTTTCTAGTGAAGTGGTTGTTCATGGAAATCTTGAAGCCATAAAGTATTCAATCACTATACCGAGTTCCAAACTTACCATTCGAAGATGATATTCTTAATTTTTGGGTGATGGAACTCAGTTCGCGGATTAGGGAATATAAAAAGGTCGAAGTTCATGGATAAAAAAGTGATCATGATTGTTTGTGAGCGTATTGATTTAACCAAGATAATTGGTTGATGAAAAATGAGTTATTCCTCGTATATATAGGCGTGGTCTCCTCTTACAGGACCACTCACATACCTCAAACCAGTTCAAAATAGAACCAATTTCTACATCAAAATAACCACCTCTTCATCCTGATCATAACCCATTATAATGTGAGGCATTTTTTGGGTACATAAAACTATTCCAATGAAATAAAAAATAATTACATAAATGTAGAAAATTAATAAAAACAAATAAAATAATGAATTCATAGACGAAATTTCAAAGGGATGAAATCGCAAGGGATGAGGTAATGACGCAATGCAAAAACCCCTTTGTAGACAACCGCTCTGCATGTCGATCTGTTGTTTTGTGACGAACCCACAAACTATATAGTTTTTGGGATAGATATATTTGATCAATCACCCAATAGAAACATCATATTATTTTGTGGGAAGGAGGAGGTGATCTCTTCCCTTGAAAACGAACATTCCCTATGAATAGAATAGTTCTCAAGATTAGGAGATACTGTCAACTCCCTTCAAATGAAACAAATTCATTTAAGAGAATGAGGTAGTGATCTTTAAGAACCCATATCTTCATTTTAGGTATGTATCTTGATTTCTGGTGTTTTTGAGAAAATTGGATTTTCTGGAAATTTAAGGATTACATGCCATGTGCCAGGTTGCTGTGGGTAGCTGTGTATTATTTGTGTAATAGCCGAGTACATGGCCATGTGAGGTGACCAGGAGACCGCCTAATGTGGGGCCCAATAAAGTCTTATACACACTGTGTATCCTTAGGTAACACGTGGTGTATTTTTATTTTTTATTTGTTATATCAGACAAAGACTGCATATTGTTTACAAAAACAACTTCTTCTAAACCTGTCTCATCCAGGAGAGATGGATATAGCCAATTCTTCTTAGGGCGCCTGTTTGGTTGTCTATTATTTTAATCAAACACCGTCGATTGTGTTGGAATCACCTCGATGAGTTCTTCCATATTCTAGTGTTTCTTATCTTTATTTCTCCTCTTTAGTGAATTATTCGAGGTTAAATTTTTTTGACGTTTTTATAGATCTATGAAGTTCTTGGTCGATTAGAAGGATGAGGATCAACTATATTGATTGTACAACCTCAACGTAGGTGATTTGTGACTTTCCATAGATGTCATTGAATTTATATGTGAAAAATGTTCCTAATACCCTAGTTGAGGGTATTGAGTGTTTTAGAAATTTAACTATGTTAATGCCTACTATGATTTATTTGCTTGAGTAAGGGTGTTTGATTATGAATAGGGTTTATTACCTTGTTATGGATGTGTTTTCCCATGTTTGATTGATATTAGACATTGGGTCTAGAACTGCCTGTTAGGCTGTTGTGTTTTCCATGCCTAGTACTATTAGGATGGAGTTATTTATATGACATGCTTGGGATATGCATTTCAGTTGTTTAACCTTTTAGTATTTGAGATTACTTTGGATGATGGATATTAGTTGTGATCGATTATATTACAAGGTCTATAGGAACCAGGTGTAGTGAGACCATAGGGGGAATTGATGTTGAGAGCATCCTCAAAGTGTATGTTAAACTTTTTTACATTACTAGACCATAGGGGGGATGGATTGTGAGTGCTCCCTCGGATTTTTTATAGTATATTGTTATGAGACCACAGGGGGAATAGGCATTGAGTGCATCGTCAGAGAGTCTATAGTTATCATTAAATGACCACATGGGTAATTAATGGTGATTACTTCCTTAGAGAGTCTTTGTCTTTGTGAAACTAGAGGGGTTAGACTGTGAGAACATTCCCAGAGGGTTTCTTGTGAATGATTGGTTGAATAATTGATAAATCTAAATGAATATAGTTGCAACTATAGGAATGTTTACTTTTGAGTACTCTTTGTTTATTACTTCATTTTTCATTTTGCATACTATATATATATATATTCAATGATAGATAGGCACAAATCGTTGGGTGGTTTCCTATTGGGATTTGTCTCACACCCTATTTGTTTCATACTTTTGGGCCCAAATAGATTATATTTTTTCCGGTATAGGTAAGGGAAAGAGCCCCTCTACTTTAGGTACTTGATTTCTATGGAGCTAGAGAGCATGGGACCAAGTTGAGGCTTTTGATGTTGTTGGAGTTTTTTTATTTTCTTGGAACTTTTATTTAGTACTACGTTTCCGGCATTGTGAATTGTTTAGATTCTTTACTAGAAATATGTTCCATGAATATTTTATATATGATCTCTATTTGTTTATTCACTTTCAGTCTTCCTCTGTTTATTTATTGTATGGTATTACTGCTTCCGCTGTTGTATATTGTTGTATATTTTTGTTATTTTGTTGTGTTACTCTTCCAATGAGGGTATAGTTTCCCCACCATCACACCCAAGACCCTCGCTGCTAGTCAGTAGCCTCTAGAATTGGGGAAATTCACTTGAGGCCATGTGACCAACCGGGTATGGGGCACCTTTGGGCGGCACCCGAAACTGGGACATTACAAAATGATATCAAAAGGTGTTCTTTTATTCTTTTACTTACTGTTTATTTCCTATAAATAGGGATATGAAAGGATAGGTAGTTGGTAATAAGTTGTTCCCAAGAGTAGCTAACTCAGGTACAGGGAAAATCCCATATTCATCGATTATTGAAATTTTCTAGTTTTTCAATTGTTATAGTTGATTTTATTTCACCATTAGGTGATTCACATGTTTTGTGCTATTATAAATGATGTTATTGAGGTTATATTTCTATTTCAACCCAATGAGATAAATTAATTCCATCTCATGCATGATATAGGCACCTGTTAGAGATCACATGTCAGGCATTTTTGTCATGCCATATAGGGTGCATTATCAATTACATGTTTTTGTGATAGATGTTGTGAAATATATAAATGTTTTTGTGATATATTCCATGATAGAATAACTGTTATTTGATAGGGTATTGCTAACATGTAATGTTTCATTTTAATGAGTGCCAAAATTTGGTCCTTGGGGTGTTACGATTCCTCTTGGATTGGAATTTAGTGGATCATATGATTGATTGAATAGTTATACATTATGATATTCATGAATATGATTCCAAAATTTGATTTTCGGGGAGTATGGGCCCCCATGGATCATAATTTTCCACTATACTATTTGTTTCAGTGTTTTTATGGTGTTTTGGAGTTGTTTATGAAGCTTACTGTCCATAAAAACCCCTAATACATTGTGTGTTTGATAAATATATGCCATGTATCCTTCTGTTCAGGAAGGAAAAGTTTTTCATAAGTACATTTCATGTACTATATGTACACTCCGTGTAATCCTTGACCGTGTGACTAACTGTGTGGGAAGATACACAGGGTTGGGAATTTTTTGGTGACACAGGTCATGTACTTGAAGTACATGCCATGTTATAAGAGTTTTATATCCACCTGTGTGACCAACAACACAGATGGATGAATCTTAGGTTATACACATCGTGTTCTATTCCTAAATAATGTGTAGATTCGACCATGTCACTGACTGTGTGACTAACAACACAGATAGTTATGACTTAAGGGATACACACTATTTCTAGGAAGCACACACTGTGTATAGTTACCTATGTAGGAGTCATGTGTATAGTCATGTAGAGGAACTCGGGCAGGGTAAAATGATTCAAGTACATGTCATGTACTTGCGAGGAAAAAATCGTGTGTATGGGGTGTTACATGATGAGGTTTTTCCGAAGTACAGGCCCATGTAAAGGCTTAAGGAAACATGTTGTATAGGTGTCATACACACCATGTATCCTTGTTTTGGATAACATGAATGTTTTCTTTCTCCTATTCATTTCCTGCACTTATATTTTTCAGTAATTGATAATCTTGAACTGAGGTGTGTGCTTGAACATGAAAATTCAAGCCAACAAGAAGTCCTCCATTTGTATGCCAAAATCAGGGTAGTGATCAGACACCGGACAAGACAGATCAGGGACTACCAACAGATCCTCCCATCATTCCTATCTTGGCACCAACTGTCATTCCTGATATAGGTGCTAACACAAAATTCTGAGAAGGCTTCATGAGGTTTATACAGACCTTCAGGGTAGCCCCACATCCTGCCCCATCTATGGCAGAGTTGACGTGGGTTGTTCTGTAGCAGCATCCTCCCACTTTCTCAAGGAATATAGAACCTCAGGCTATAGAGTCATGGTTAGAAGCCATACTGTCTGTCTTGGATCATCTCGAGACACCTTATGATAGGAGGGTAAATCTCACTACATACATTCTATGTTATTCCACCAAGAGATTGTGGGATGTGATATCATAGGCAGGGCACCGGTAGGGTATTGCTTGGGATGAGTTCCAGTATACCTTCTATGACTACTTCTACCTAGAGACTTTGAAGGTAGATCGAGCCTGAGAGTTCATGAGTATGGAACAGGGTACTCTCTCAGTCATGGAGTATTCTTCTCGATTCACAGAGCTTCAGCGCTTAACACCCATTCTAGGTGGTGATTAGCTATTCCTAGTGAGGAAGTTTGAGGATGGACTCAGGCATGACATTCGATCTTAGGTGAACATCTTCAGGTTGACTTCCATAACTTCTATAGTCAACCAGTCACTAATCACATAGTGAAACCTGAGATATTTTGGGGCTGTGATCTAGGGTAGCTTGGCATCTAAAGTTAGTACCCCTCTGACTGAATGTAAGAATCGCCGTAGGGAGTCTACGCACAAAGATCCGAGTAGGCGAGATACTCTTTCAGGTAGCCATGTTGTATGATACCAGTGCGGAATGAGTGGGAATATGAGGAAATATTTCTTGAGAGACCTAGTTTAGCGATGATCTTACGACAATATGGGCTATCTTCAGAATTTCTATCAGGTTTTCTCACTAGCAGGCAGTGATATGGGTTATGTTTCAACTCCTCATACCGGAGCAGGACCACCAGTCCCACATCGGCCAGGGAACTGGAGTTCTTTAGACCGTTCAGGCCGAGGTGGAGGTCATGGACGCAATGGTCAGATGCAGGGTTTTTGACAGCCGTAGGGTGAACTAGCACAGGGATCACAGACATCATCACAAGGATGCGATGCAGGTCAGGATTTTTCAATAGAGTAGGCCCAACA
Organism: Viscum album; assembly: GCA_963277665.1. Classification (NCBI taxonomy): domain Eukaryota; kingdom Viridiplantae; phylum Streptophyta; class Magnoliopsida; order Santalales; family Viscaceae; genus Viscum; species Viscum album. Next base: position 2,140,655,801 of record OY728128.1, on the reverse strand, counting down.
TGAGTAGGATCTCGGACCCTCTACAGTTAGATGTACTATTCTAGTTACCTCAGTTTAGCTTCTACAATTTTTGACACCTGGGATTCCCATATCATTATATTTGTTGCTTTGGTGGATAGCTTTGGCTCTATATCTTTACTTCTTCTAATATCTGTACACTGGACACTCTGTTGGGGAGTATAATGGATAGTGTACGTCAGTGGAATGAGTTCCCTATTGAGGATGGAGGGTGTCACTTCTTATGGGACCTTTATGTCTTAGAGATGATGATATATTATTTCATTCTTAGAATAGAGTAGCTGGTTCCCATTAAGATTTTTGTCGATTTCTATTGTTTTAGGGTGAGTTTCATGTCACTAGAGGGTGGGTCATTTCTACATAAGGGAGAATGGGATGTCTAGGCGAGCAGAGCTGGACCTGAGCATCATGGGTTGGGAGGAGTTACAACCCATATTTCTAGTATGTATCTGGATGACCAGGGGACTTCATAGATGTTCTTTCCTCAAGTGGTGGATCATTGAAGAGATTTATTTCCAGATAAATTTTTAGGGGTACATCCAGAGTGAGAGGTATATTTCTCTATTGATCTTGTGCCATGAGAAGCACCTATGTCCATTCCTCTTTATAGGATAGCTACACCTTAGTTACAAGAGCTCAAGAAGCAGTAGGATGATTTACAAGAAAATCATTTCATCTGGCCCAATACTTATCCATGGGGTTTGAATATCCTATTTATGAAGAAGGCACACGGTATCCTAATACATTTTGTGGATTATCGGAAGCTGAACAAGTTGATAGTCAAGAACCGATATCCCTTGCTGAGGATAAATGTTCTCTTTGATCAGCTTCGAGGAGCCCGGGTATTCTTGAAGATTGAATTGAGATCTGGTTATCATTAGTTGCACATTATACCATCTAATATACCTCTTTGTTCCTTTCAGAATATGTATGGTCTACACAAGTATGTGGTTATGTTGTTCAGTCTCACGAACTCCCCTGTAGTTTTTATGTAACTGATGAACCGAGTGTTCCATCTATACTTGGATTCTTTTGTGGTGGTTTTCATGGTAAATATATTGGTATTATCTCACACTCTACACGACTATGACACCCATATTGAGATCATTTTGAGTACACTGATAGAGCATCAGTTATATGTTAAGATCTCAAAATACCACTTTTGGATGGACAAGAATCACTTCTTGGGTCATGTTATCTCAGAGTCAGGAGTTACAGTAGACCTAGAGAAAGTGATATCAGTAGTTTCCTAGGAGTATCCGAAGAATGTATTTGAGATATAGAGTTTTCTAGGGATGACTGGTTACTACTGATGTTTTATAAAAGACTTTTCACCCTTAGTGGTGCCACTTACGAGCCTGACTAATAAGGGTACGAAGTACCTGTAGACAGATTTATGTGACTCAGCCTTTCAAGATCTTAAAGGGAGGTTGAATTCAGCACCGATAATAGTCTTTCTAGAGCCAGGCAAGAGTAACACTATTTACTGTGATGCATTAGGTATCAGGATGGGAGTATTTCTTGTGCAGGGGGAATTATTTGTTTCATATGAGTCTCGGCAGTTGAGGCCACTTGAGAGGAATTACCCAACACACCATCTTGAGTTAGCTGTAGCTTTTAATGCTTTATGTTTTTGGAGACATTATCTGTTGGGCGAGTATTTTGTGGTTTTCAACGACCACAAAAGTCTCAAGTATATCGTTACCTAGCACGATCTGGATTTGAGACTGTGAAGTTGGGTTGAGTACCTTTAGTCCTTTGACTTTTATATTTATTATATGCTTGGGAAAGGAAACGTAGTGGATGATGTGTTGAGTAGGTGGGCTCAAATATATGAGGTTCAAGAGGCTAGCAGTGAATGGAAGCTTATAACTCTATTCTATGAGATGCATTTGGAGGTGTATGATAGATAGGGGCATATGTTTATTTCTTTTATAGTTGTTACCTCTACTCTACATGATTGAGTGCGAATGAGGTAGCTATCAAATGCTAAAGGACTAGTTTTTTAGGGTAGTGTATTATGAGAGGACCCTGATCCAGGATGAACCATAGGCAAGGATGTGATCATTCATTTTCATGGGTGCGTATGGGTGTCAGTAGACATATGCGAGGAGATGATATGGGATTTTCATTCTTTAGTTTGGGAAGTTCATCCTGGTGACACCAAGATGTACTAAGATCTACACCATCAGTATTTGTGTCTAGGTATGAAGAGAGATATTGCAGGTATTTTCAAGAGATGTTCCACCTGCCAGTAGGTGAAGGCGAAGCATCAGTGACCAGCAAGGCTTTTGCAGTAGTTACCCATTCCCAAGTGGAAGTGGAATGATGTCTCGATGGACTTCATTATAGGCTTACCTATATCACCTCGAGGGAACAATGCAGTTTGGGTTGTCATTGATAGACTCATGAAGGTTGCGCACTTCTTACCAATTAAGGATAACTTCATTGAAGGCCTTCATTTTTAATGATTTTTGATAACCCCCCATTCAAGGGATGAGGGGGAACCCTTACAAGGCCCTCAGGCTTAGAGATTAAATGGCCCGTAGGCTTAGGATATTACATGACCTGAAGGTCTTAGGGAATTCAACCAGACTATCTACAAGGAACTACCCCTCCCCAGCATCTGCATCATTATAGTATCTCTCCACCTTCGCATGGAAGTCTGGCTAGGCTTCCTGTGTAAGAACAGGCTGGTCCCAATGGCATAACCATACCCTCTCATTCTGAAAAATCCATTTGGTTCTGCTCTATTAAGTGCACCTACTCTGAATCCTCTTCTGGGGTTGCTTCTTTTTTGCCGTGTGTCTGGGGCAACTGCATGTGGCCTGAAGTCCATGAGGTAGACCGAAGGCCTTAAAGGTGGCCTGAAATCCCTACTGACCTGCAGGCCTGGGTGGCCTGAAATCCTTAAGGACTCCAAGCCCAAACCAGTGGCTGAAGGTGAATAGTTCCAGCTGCTATAGTACCGAACAGTACCTGCTACAGTGTCTGCTAGAGTACCTGCACAGTGTGCAGTTCTGCTGCAGTGCCTGTATAGTGTACAGTTCTGCTATAGCACCCGCACGGTGTACAGTTCTTCTACAGTACTGCTACAATAACCCGGAAATATGCCTCTACCTGGTATTGAACCTGGGTCTTTTGCATGGGGTTCTACACTCCATCATTTCAGATAGGGATGATCATTTTACATGTCAAGTCTAGTAGGTACTACAAAGGGATTTGGGTACACAGGTACTTCTAATTACAGCTTACCATCCCCAGACAGATGGTCAGTCCAAGCGTACGATTCAGGTGCTGGAGGACTTACTTCAAGCATGCGTCCTAGATTTTGTAGGTTCTTGGGAGAAGAACATGCATCTAGTAGATTTTTCCTACAATAATAGTTTTCAAGAAACTATTTAGATGTCTCCTTATGAGGCTTTGTATGGAAGGCCATAACGATCACCCCTATGTTGGATGGAAGTAGGAGAGGCAGATATGATGGGACCTCATCTTGTCCAAGAGACCACAGAGCAGGTGGACTGGATTTGGAAGATGATGACTACTACACTGTCAGAGCAAAATTATTATGTTGATCCTTGGAGATGACCTATAGAGTTTGAGGTCGAATATTAGTCTTTCCTACGTGTCACACTGATGTTGGTACCAAGGAGGATTAGAAGATAGGGAAATCTTTCACCGAGATATGTCAGGTCTTTTGAGGTTTTGGAGAGAGTCAAGATGGTTTCATATAGATTACATTTACCTCTGAGGTATCGGGTTATGCATGACGTCTTCCATGATTCTAAGCTACAACGTTACTTCTCAGACTCGTCACATGTTTTTCAACCCGAGGAGTTTGAGTTAGAGGTGGATGCCTCAATCGAGGATCAACCTATCCAGATTATGGATCAATGTGTGAAGGTTCTTTGTGACCGGTATGTTCCTCCAATATGGGTGTTATGGATGCATGGGAGAGTACATGATGAGACTTGGGAGAGGGAGACTGATGTGCAATTGCAGTGGCCGAGCTATTTATGGATTCTTCTTCGCCACCTTCTTAGAGAAATTGGTGGAAAATTTTCTTTAAGGGGGGATGTTTATATGAACTCTGATCCTCATTTAAGGTATGGATCTTGATTTTTGATGTTTTTGAGAAAATACGAGTTTCTGTAAATTTAATGAGTACACATCATGTACTTAGAAGTACACACTATATACCATGTTGTTGTGGGTATCTGTGTACTGGCCATGTAATGGCTGAGTACATGGTCATGGGAGGTGACCTCGAGACCACCTAAAGAATGAACAGGTAAAGGCCTATACACACCGTGTATTTTTTTTGTTACATCGGACCGGGACCACGTCTCATTTACAGAAACGACTTCTTATAAAGCCATCTCATATAAGAGAAAAATATATCGTCGATTCTTCTCTAAGCCCCCGTTTGGATATCCATTCTTTGAACCAAACACCGTCGATTACGTTGGAATCGACTCGGTGAGTTCTTCCTTCTTCTAAAGTATCTTATCTTGATTTCTCCTCTTTGGTGAGTTATTCAAGGTTTTACATTTTTGACGTTTTTTATATCTATGATGTTCTAGGTCAATTAAAAGGCTAAGGTTCAACTATATCGATCATACAACGTTGAGTTAGGTGGTTTCTTCCATTTCGTAGATTTCATTCAATTTATATGATCAAAAAGTGCCCAATACCCAAGTTGAGGGTATTGCATGTTTTAGGAATTTAACCTTGTTAATTCCTACTATGCTTTGTTTACTTGAGTAGTGGTGTTTGATTATGAATAGGGTATATTCCTACTATGGATTTGTTTTCCCATGTTTGATTGATATTATTCGTTGGGTCTAGAACTGCCTGTTAGGTTGTAATGTTTTCCATGCCTAGTTCTATTATGATGGAGTTGTTTATATGGCATGCTTGGGATATGCATTTTAGTTGTTTAGCCTTGTATTATTTGAGATTAATGTGGCTGCTGGATATCGATTGTGAACAATTTTATTACACAGGGCTGTGGGAACCTAGTGTAGTGATTCCATAGATGGAATTTATGTTATGGGCTTTCCCATAGTGTCTGTTATACTATTTTATATTGCGAGACCATAAAGGGGATGGACAACGAGTGCTCCATCAGAGTTTCTATAGGATATCATTATAATACCACATGGGGAATAGGCATTGAGTGCTTCCTTAGAGTGTCTATAGTTATCATTAAAAGACCACAAGGGGAATTTACAGTGAGTGATTCCTCATAGAGTCTTTGTCTTTGTGAATCCAAAGGGGTTAGACTGTGAGAACTTTCCCATAGGGTTGCTTATGAATGATTAGTTGAACAATTGATAAATATAAATGAATGTAGTTGTAACTGTAGGACTATTTACTTTTGAGTAATCCTTGTTTATTACTTTGTTTTTCATTTTTCTTACTATATATATATTCACATATAGTTAGGCACCGATCTTTGGATGGTTTCCTACTGGGATTTGTCTCACGCCCTATTTGGGTCATGCTTTTGGGCCCAAACAGATAATATTGTTGTTGGTATAGGTAAGGGTAAGATCCCTTATACTTCAGGTACTTGGTTGTTGTAGAGTGGGAGTGCATGGGACCAAGCTGAGGCTTGCGATGCGACTGTAGTTTACATTTTTTCCTTTCACTTTTATTTAGTACTGTAATTCTAGCATTGTAACTTGTTTGGCTACTTTCTTAGACATTTGTTCCATGCAACATTTATATATGTGCTTCCGTTGTTTATTTACTTTCAATGTTCTTCTGTTTATTTATTGTATGTTATTACAACTTCTTATGTTGTTTATTGTTGTATATTGTTGTTGTTCTATTGTTTTACTCTGACAATGAGGTAATTGTTTCCCCATGATCACACCTAAATCCCTCACTTATAGTTGGTAACCTCTAGCATTTAGGGAAATGCGCTTGAGGCCATGTGACCAATCGGGTATGAGGCACCATTGGGTGGCACCCAAAACTGGGACGTTACATGATCTATATCCCCTAAAATGATGATCCCCATCCATGAAAAATGACTCCATTGATTGAGTTTTTTGAGGAATAGGAATTCTCCATTGGATCCCTCAATTGAAAGACATGAGGCCCACAGAATCTGGCCAGCCTAGTATGGTATTTTTCTATAAATGGACCCGAAGGGGCCAAAAAGGGAGATAAAATTTGAAGGAGAAGCCACAACTTGATGAATGGACCAAGGTACCATGAAAAACAGATCCCTTTGACAATTCCTCGAAAGTAAAACCTGCCGTATAGAATAAACGAGTATAAAATAAATCATATGGCTTCTCGCAAACCAAAAATGATTTTCAGAAATAATTCTATTGAGGTATAGAACCAAAGACCCCTTTGAAAATATGTTTCCATCATATAATAACTCTATGTGGGTGGAACCCTACCCCATGTAGAAAATCACTACCCGGGAGGAACTCAACCTCGCATAGAAAATCGCTATGTAGGAGGAACTTGGTCCCGCATAGCCAAACACTACATGGGTAGAACCTAAGTTCGTATAGTTCAATGCTACATAGAAAATACCTTCACCATAATAGAATCATTCTACACAAAGATATCCTCATACCGTGTACTAACATTCTACATGGAATGGGGAATCCTTGGACATTATACTCTCTAGATCCCATCATTCCCTTCCATGGTATCAGTTTCCGTGTTAGACCCTATGTGAACTAGCCTAACAACGTCAAGCTAAGACATATTGCAAATCCTCCAAACATTTATGATATGATCATCAATCACATAAGATATCCCTTTAGATTTACATACCCTAGGTAATCCGGGTCATATGTGTGACCCCAATAGTAGATAAATTCCTCGAAATAACCTTAGGTTTACATTCCCCAGGTAATGAGGATTCTAACCTTAGGATTCCCATGTGAACCTCCTCATTCTAGAGATTGAGGGTAACCTCTAGCCATTTCCATTAATTAGATCGATTTTTTAACATTCTATTTTATACCATAAATAAGTTTTCTGGAACTTATATTGAGGTAAGACCCTAGAATTTCTTGCTGGAGGAGACACGTTTTCTCCTCTTCACCTTAGCCCAAGACATATCAGGATAAGAGCACCAGACATGACTATATTGAATATGATAAAAAGTGTGTAGACGGGAAAACTAAAAGCCTCCCCCCTTTGGGATCTAGAACCATCCAATAGCGGATAGGGTGAGATCATGTGATCATCAAATATGCTGCTTCCCCTTGTTTCTCAAAATGAGCATGAATCACATAGGCTTTGATACTAGTAGTGATTCTAACATCTACACAATTCCAAAAACCTCAATAGGGACTTCTCTAGAGATTTAATCCCCAAATTTGAATGTCAAATGGGAGACTTCCATGCATCATCCCAGATCATTCCCCTCTAGTGGGTTCCTTCCATGCGTAAGCCCCAATCCTGCCCCCTCAAATAGGCCTCCAACAAGGTGTATGTCCTAGTCATACTGAACTACAGTGTAATTGATTCCCATATAACTATAATACATACGAAGCCAACCTATGTTCCAGACCCAACACCCAAATTACTCTTATGATATCCAAACTATATTCCCTATTTGGTCAAATCTACCGAGGGGAACACATCTATTCTGGGTATCTCGGGCTGCCTCGGCATAAGCCCAACACTGTCCATGACTAGGAAACCATTCTCCAATACTTTATTATTCCATGACATTAAAATTCCTTGTTGGTTCCTTGTCAAAGGACCTTAAAAGGTGATGTGTCCAATTAAGCGGAACCAAACTACGTGGTTTTTAATTCCTATCTAAAAGATACATAGGAAACCCATTTTATGGGTTTAATCCCTATATCAAAACATCTACCATACCCTATGGATGATAGTAAACTCCAGAGTGCCCTATCTCTCTTCTTAAATCCAGATTCATCCCAATAAATGACCAGAGAATCCCTGATCTATCCACAAAAGGGTATCCTTGGTGGAGAACCTCATATATATACAGATCTCTCCATTTATGGAGAACCTCAGATACATACCAATTATTATGAATCAATGTGTAGTCATATTAGATTGTTGAGTCAGGGTAATTTCTAATATACACACCTGAGAATGAATCAAGTATTTTGGAACATGACTTAAATTTATAAGAGAGTCCTAGAATAGGTAGTAGTCCCCCCCCCCCCAAAAGGGGCCGATGAGCCTGGATTCCTATCCTCTTGACCAATGTCAGTTCTAAAGTTTCATTGGACAAATAACCCAATGAATTCATAACATTGGTATGTATGTCCATGAATCATGTATGTGAGAGCCACTGGGCATTTTAAAATCCACCAAAAGTCCCATTGGAGACCATTTGAATATTTTATTCCCAACATCAGTGATTTTACACCATTTAACACCTGAAATCAATCCAACCAGGATAAAATAATATTCTTTTGAAACAGAATGGAGAGCCAAACATAAATGATATAACTATGACGCCTCCTATATAAGATAAAAATGATATACTACTCAGTACCCATCAGACTATTTCATCCTGGATATTAAACTATCTTCATTGGAAACAATTACATCCCTCTAGGAGTCTTATAAGAATTTATATTGTCCCAAAAAGCTTTATCCATAAAATTATTTCATAGAGCTAGACAATATCTTCTCCAAAATATATTTGATATCTATGTATGACACTTCAGCCTACCCACTAGACTATGGGTTGTAGGTTGTACCTTTTTTATGAGAGAATCCATACTTATCCATAAAATTTTTGAACATATAATTATTTAAGTGAGTTCTATTTTCAGTAATGAATGCTCTAACCACTAAAAAATTGGAGTAAATCCCTTCATAAACTCCACCACACTAGTAGCTGAATTATTGGTCAGATCCACTACCTCAACCCACTTGTACAGGTAGTCCAAAAAATCAGAATTTAATCATTCCCATATGAATTTGAGAATGGTTCTAATAAATCTAATCCCCTTATATCAAAAAAATCATCCTCTATAATTTCTTTTTTAGGTAACTCTTGTCTTCTTCCACCGTTTCCAAGAATCCGACAATTGTTACAGACAATTACCAAACTCCTAGAATAATTGAACAATTATGGAAAATAGAGTCCATCAGGTATAACCTTTTTAGTATTCATCTCTTCTACATAGTTTCTACACCAAGGTGATGAATGGTGGCTCTCACGTATGGGTATCATTTCATCCTCAGCAAAACATCTCTTAAAAATACCATATGTAAATATCCTAAAAATCATAGAATCATCCAAAAAATAGTATTTCAGTTCAAATATAAAAAAATTTATTTAGTTCTATGAATGTTCCATGGGCATGAAACAAACAAAATGAAAATTTTAAAAGTATAAAAACCATTAAGGATGTTGCACAGAAGAAGAAAAAAATTATTATTTGGGAAATGAGGTGTTAATCTATCTGGGTTCCACACTTTGAGTGTTGGGTAGCCTAGAAAGGTGGTGTGATACCACATTTTCGTCCACTTTTTTATCCTTAATAACTAAATCAAACTCAAAAAATTATAATGTCCACTTCATGAGCCTATCTTTTGAGACTTTCTTAGCTAGAAAGTGATTCAGGGATTAATGGTCAATGAAAATGATTACCTTAGACCCTATAATGTATTTTATAAATTTTTATACAGTAAAAAACAATGGTATCCTTTTAAGTGGTTTAATAATTCTTACTATCATCATCCAACATCTTTATGGAATTTTAATAGGTATGCAACTTCTTATCCTACCATTTCCCCAAAACTGCACTCGCTACTAGGTCACTTTCATCACACATTATCTCGAATGGGATCATCCAGTCTATGGAAGTAATCATTAGTGGGGTTTTCATTTTCTCTTTAATAATATTAAAGGACTTATTATATTTATTATCAAAAATGGGAGTTTCCTTAACCAAAATAAATAATAGTGCATTTATGATCTGAGACAAATTCATGAGAACCTCATGCAAAATCCAACAGGTCCCAAAAAAACAATGGATCCCTTTGACATTTTCAAGTTAGGGAAACTTTTGGATAACATAATCATTAGCATTCACATCCTCTAGCAACTTATTAGACACTTTGTTACCCAAGACAATGCCCATAGTACCCATGAATGGGCACTTATCCCTATTTAAGACTAGATTATTCTCTTGAAATATCTCTAAAACAGATTCCAAATTCTCAGGATAGTATTCAAAATTACTTCCAAAAACCAAATAATCATCCATAAAAACATCAATTATCCTTTCAATAATGTCAAAATAAATTTCCAGCACAAATCTATGGAATGTGTCTTGATCACCACATAAGATAAATGGAATCCTTCGGTGACAGAATGACACAAATGGATAAGTAAAGGTGGTTTTATATTAATCCTCAAATGAAATTGAAATATTCTTTTAACCCGAGAAACCATTAATAAAACATAAAAACTCATTTCCTTCCAGCTTCTCGAACATTTAGTCAAAAAATGGAAATGGAAAATTCTTCTTATGGAATCATTAAATTTTCTATAATATATACAAACCCTTTATTTACATGTATCTCTTATTTTTATTTGATAATTATTCTCATTTTTTTCACCAGAGTCACTTCACTATTCTTGGAGACAACCTAGAAAGAACATACCTAGGGACTGTCTGAAATCGAAAAAACGGACCTAGCATTAAAAAGTATGATCACCAACTCTCTCACCACTTCTTTCAGGTTCAGATTGATTCTCCTTGGGGATTCCAATCTTGGTTTAGACTCAGTTTCTATTTGGATTTTATAAATGCATAATTATTGATTTATCAAGTTTATTTCAATATTTTTAGAGCTAGTGAAAGACTTGTACTTCCTCAAGTCACTCATAAGGTTATCCTCTTAACTTACCTCCAACTGAGATGAAATGTTCATATGCAGTGTGGAACACTCTCCAAAAAAATATTATAGATGGAAATGGAGGGTTTATAAATCTAGAATGGGTGGTGCTTAACTTGAGAGAATTCACTTTGGCCTAGGTGTACTGAGGTCTTCATGTTTTCTCTTAATAAAGGTAATGTATAAGGATTCCCCCTCATCACTATTACTTATAGAATCATTTTCCTTGGACATTGAATCCTATTTTAGGGAAGAGTGTTTTTCAATGAAAACTCATCCAAATTGCACAAAAAATCCCCCTCAAACACATAAATAGGTTCCCTATCCTTACTCGAGATGATCCCCATTTAGGTTATAACATGGATCTCAAGTTCAACATTAATCTCCTAGAGCATCCTCATGTAACTCCCCTTCTTCCTCATCAAAAGAGACTTCATTTAAAAATATATCATCGTTGGGAAAGAATGGGTGGTTGTGTTATTTAATTTCCTTAAAAAAAAAATTAAACCCCTCTTTCTATTAACCCAAATTTAAAATTAATTTCCTCTTTGAGGAATCTATCACAGCTCTCCTTGTGGTTAGGAAGGGCCTACCAAGGATGATAGGTGCCTCCTAGTAACACTACATATACAGTATGAGTTTTTCAATAGAAATAAATAGTCTACACACTCCCACTATAAAATCATCTATCCTACCCACTGGATGAGTAATGGACTACTCAATAGGTTGTGATACAACATTGGTGGGATAAGGAACTTTTAATCTCATGTATTGAAAAAGTTACATCGGTATGAAGTTGATGCTAGATCCTAAATCACACAGATAGTTAAAATTACAACATATATCCCCAAATGTGAAAGGGATAAAAAATCTTGATGGGTCCTAAATAATAGGAGGTATCTTATTCTGTAACACAATATTACACTCCTCTGTCAGACTATATGTGGAATATTCATCCATGGTATTTTTTATGAGAAAATTATCTTATGAGATTTTAATTATGATAGTCTATGGATCAAGGCTTCCAAGAATGAGATGCCAATGTTAAGATTTTTCTCTACTTTGAGGAATTTAAGAAACTCAGAATCATGTGTTTCTTTTTTTATTCATTGATGAAAAGATATTACATGGGAAGAGATATAACAATTTTAGACAACCCTCTAACTCCTATTGAACCTTTTTCTAGTCTTCGTTTTTTTATTTTTCAATCTATTTTCATTATGTTTTTCAGATGGAACAACAGGAATGATAGGTTTTCCAGTTTTTTTTCCAATTTTATAGTTTCATAATTTTATATATTTGAATTTTATGACTCATACATGTTTTAATTTTTAGAATATTAGGGAACATTATAAGGTTATTGGTGTGTTTGGAGACCACTTCTGGTCATCACATCCATTAAATTTTTTCTAGGGTTGCTATCAGTTGTAATGGGAAGCATACCATTGTCTCTATTGCTAACATCCCCAACAAATTATCCAATTTTAATTTCTATATGATTCTTTCATGAGCCCATATGAACATAATAAAAATCATATTTAGACTTTTGTTCATAACTTATACCTATAAACTATTGAAACATACCCATCACATTTTCTTGATAATTGGATGTCTCATCCTTGATTCAGTGTTGGAACTGTTGCCCAACTGGCTTCTAGAAACCAAAAGCGATAGTATGTCAACGGAAACCCTGTTCCCTCTAATAAATTTTCGGTTTGTTCTTGTACCAATGGTTGTAGGTGTTGGAAAAAGGATCTTCTCTAGGATTAATCCTAGGACCATGGCTATCAAAATAAGTATTCTCATGATCTTGGAACAGCATGTCATGACTTAGACATCATGTATGTGAGTTCCCAAACATTCCATAATAGTAAAATTTCTCTCTAAGGTTATTCTAAGGTTATCATTGAAAACCCCAATAGCATGAGATTTAGAATGTGGGATATGGGTGGTTTAATTTCTCACTATAGTTCTTCTTCTAGATCAATTGTGTTGTGGGTTTTATGATGAAGTGTTGAATACTTTTTTACGCTCCTCATCTATTGTATAACTAAAATCCATCCAAGAAGATTTATCCACCATGGTTTGGTGTTAGAGGGTGAGGATATTATAGAATGTGTCCATGAAAAATTGGGGAGTTAATTGGTGGTTCAGACACTATCTAATTAGCCCCTTGAATCTATCATAATCATCATAAAAAATATCTCCCTCGTACTTAAAGAAAACAATGACCTTATACCTAATCTCAGTGGTTATTCTACTAGGATTGTTTTTCATGGTGAAAGTATTATAGATTTTATCCCATGTGGAAAAGATTTATTCTTCGGATTGTTTGAACTAGGACCTAGAATTACCCTTGGGTATGAAGGGTGAAACTCTCTACATAAATTCTTCCTCACTCAAGCCTATCAATGGAAGTTGTTGGACACTGAAATAGAAATACCTAATGAGTTTAAGGGAGTCTTCACTAGAAATTCAATTTATTTTTGGAAGTTGTTACAACATTGACTATTTGATTTCATAATTACATGACCTAGGTGAGAGCCTAACGTATGATGGGTTTCTAGAGATAGAAGGTTGTAGGAACTCTCTCAGACTATGCCTCTCTAATACTTAATTACAATATGGGTTCACATTTCTAGGAGGTGGATTTTTCATGTTCTCATTTTCTCTATTAACATCTATTTTGATGTTCTCTATGTTATTATTCATGTCCTTACATAGTTTTTTAATATCTAGAATTATAGGATCTAAGGTCTCCAGTTTGGACCTAGTGTGCATTCAGCAACATGTTTACAACTTTATTTTAAAAATTTTGGGAATTTTATTGAAATTTTTATTATGTTTTTTATTAATTTAGAATTTATTTATTTATATTTTTAAAATATATTTTTTGTTTTTATTATTTTTTGCATGTTTTTTTTCAATTTTTTGTCTATTTTAAGGTGATTTTTTTTTTGTTTTTTCGAATTGGTTGAACACACCTTCCCCGACTACTATGAAAAAATTTGACAGTGCTGTCGTTGAGTGTACAAAAATTTAATATTTATAAATCATAGTTACTACTACTATAGTGGCAAGAAGGGTATCGTACCACAAGTAATTAATATTTGTACTAGTGGGGAGTCAGGGAGCCGGGATGAGTGGGGCACTTGCCTGTGGAGTAAGGAGGTGCCCTTGAAGATGAACTTCCTCATTTGGAGAGTGAGGAACTAGACCCCACCCATAGAAGATAATATTCAAAGGAAAGGCACACCGTTGGAATCCCGATGCTTCTATTATGCATCTCCTCAGACGGAGTCAATTTTTTACCTGTTCTTCAGGGGTGAATGGGCATGTTACCTATGGTCCATGAAGGATAGATGGGGTAAGTACAAGGCTGATTGTAATTATTTTCAAGAGTTTGTTGAGAGCTGGTTCTTAGGAGAGGATAGGAAAACACGATCTGCAGCATCATTATTATTTCGATATTCTGGGTCCTATGGAAGGCATGAAATGTAGTAATATGGGATGTCCGATATTCAGTATCTCTTCTACTTGTGAAAATGAAGGGTCTGTTCTATGAATTGAATTATTTTCTAAAAAGGGGGGAGAACTATATTGCGGGTTGTGACTCTGTTATTAGAACAGTGGGGTGTCTGAGGCTGCAAGGGGGCTGCGTGAGATAGCACCCTCTAGAAAATAGGTTGAAAATAAATTTGTATGGATTGGACATAAATGGACTGATGAGTAGAGGAGGGTTGGTACGGGATAGAGTTGGTTCGGTGCTAGCAGCCTTTAGTAGCTATTTCGAACTTGGGAACTCGATGGGGGTAGAGGGTTGGGCGTTGTTAGAGGGAATTAGGCTATGAAAAATGTTATTGTTGTGAGTTTCAGAAGTGGAATCAGACACAGAGGTATTGATCCAGGAACTTCAAGGAAAAGGTGAGGTGCCCTGCTGTTTTACTTACATTGTTCGGGGATATATCCTAGAAATGAGTAATGGTTGTGTGGTTCGGCATATTCCTAGGGAGGAAAATTTTTCCGCGGACAGTCTCTCTTGGGGGATTAGCATTAATAATCCCATAGTGTTCTTTACAAGAGTGGGTATGCTACCTTAGGAATGTATTGGGGTGATACTTGGGGATGTCTAAGGGCTTCATCATTTTAGGATTACTTGAATTCTATTGTATGAAATTTATTTTTGAAATAAAAAATAATTGTTCTATCGAATGAATATTAATGCTAGTGAAAAAAATACAAAACAAAAATTAAGAAAAACAATAAAAATAGACTGAAAAAAGAAGAAAAAATGATTAAAGTGACGAGATTTTGATGTAATTGAAGGTTGGGTGTGGTATTCAGAGTGATACAATTTCAAACAAGAAGGAATACATGCAAACAACAAAGACAGTGAGATCAACTAGTTTATGAGAAGTGGGAAATCAGCTGGATGGATTTAATACAAATTTTCTCTTGTTTAAGAATTAGGTTTTAAAAATATGAATCTGATTAAAGTAGGCTGAATAGATTTTTTGTCCACTCAACCTGTGACTGAATAATCTCTACAGTTTATCAACTAAATAAATTTTACCATCACTGAGTGAGAAAAAAATCAGAAAATCACTGAGTACAAATTGTCAGTTAAAATCAATGTCTCTCTCCCTCTATAACTCTTTGATATTGATTCAATTTTCAGTAAAATTCATCAGATTTGAAATAGTTAATATTAAAATACAAAAAGATCATTTATCACTGATACTTGATGTTTTGTAAAGAATGCCTGTCTAGAGTGATAAAGAGGGAGAGATATCTGGTGGACAATAAAGGCATAAACCTGGGAAAATAGATTAAACCAGAATAGACAATCCCACATAAGATATTATCCAAGAATCATGGTTGATCTTAAAATATAAACATAATTTAAAACAAAGTAATTCATGATTTATAAAATGAAAAAAAGATCAAGGAGAAAAGAAAGTCCCCAATCCCAACTTGATCTCCATAAGTCTCCAATGACCTCTTCTCCCACTGTGATGGTGATGGTGAGTGTCTCAAGTGTGATATACCTCCTTCGAAATTGTGGAATTGGTGTGATGGTGAAGTTGATCGGAAGCCATCATATTTCCCCCTTCCCAATTGAATTATAATATGTGGGAAGTGAATCCCCCAGAAATGGCATGTTGCTCTTTACGTGGTCCTCCCTCGCTCCTACCTCTTCATGATTCCATAAAGGATTGCCGCTCTCCCATGGAATTTCTTCCACGGTCTCTTCTCTTACATAAGTGTGGCACCTTCACCATGCCTTCTCCTCTCTATTGCTGACCCAAGAATAAGTTCACCCAAAAGAATGTCCAACTACTCAAATTCCCGAGCATGTAGCATGATCCCCCCCTACATCAAAGTAAAAAATAAAAATAACATAATAAGAAAAATATGTACTTAAATAAAAAATATAACAAAAATAGTTGTTAATATATTTACATAAACCTATAATTATTAGTAAAACAATTATAATATATAATTACGTATTATTAAATATATGAAAATATATGTTAATATTAACGATATATATTATTAATATATACAAGTTATTATGATTACAATTATTTGATAAAATTTTGTACAAAATATATCAGTATAATAGTAATTAAAATAATAAGTGTATTAATAAATTGGCATACTACTATAATTAATCAATTTATATTAACTTTATTATTATATAATTTATTTTATATTAATCATGTTAATAAATATGTGTGTTATTATTATTATATATATTGAAATATAGTTTGAAAAAAAAGATAGATAAAGAGATGGGGGCGTCGAGCGAAGAAGACGGGAAATGGGGAGGGGGTTTTGTGCATAGAGGGTGAGTGAGAGGGTCAGGTGTGGATGACCCAAGTGAGTTGGGCCAGCAATGACCAACTATAGTGGAGAAACAACAATGTCTGATTGGCTTTGTGAAGGCTGGGGTAGCACAGATCTGTAGAAGGTGGAAGCTCCCAAAGGTAGAGGAAATTTTCAGTGGGGCTCGACCTTTAACATGTGTGGTTATGTGGCCTTGAATAGAGAACTAATGGCATGAGTTATTTTGGTGGGGGCCGGTGAGGAGATTCTGAAGGCTTGGTCGCAGCTTCTTCACAACTTATTTTCTAATTTTTTGAAGTGATTTAATCTGGGTTGGTCTGGTAGTGGGTGTCTGATTAAGGGAATTATATGTTTTACATACAATTTATTGTTTTTGATTATCATATCTTCTGTAATTGAAGTATGCCATTGGGATTCTGTTATTCTGTTATGATGTTATTGAATTTTCTTATGTTAGGGATTTGGTGTTCATCTGGTGTTGGAAGAAGGTATGTTTATGTGTATCACCGTCAGAGGATTCCAACGGTTAGTTGGTGTAGAGGGAAGGCTGGCGTAAGGTCGTGAGAGTGATCGCTAGTAAACATGAACGGGGTTCACGCATCCTTTATAAAGTTTATAAGTTCACACATACTTTATAAAGTTTATAAAGAATGCATGAATTCACGCATCCTATAGAATTTCTAAATAGAAAAAATTCATCAATACTAATTATATATACATATAAATACTAATTAAAAAAGCATGAAGATATCAACAAATATTAATAAATATTAATTAAATAATCAATAATATAAATAAAATCGTAATAAATATGAACAAATTCATTTTCTATATTTATAAATAATAATTATAAAATAATAAACATAATGTAAAAATAACAAATATTCAAAAATATTAATAAATATTAATTAAAATGGTAAATATTAAATTAATATTGATAATTTTTAATAATTTTTTTAACAGTTTCACTTTGAAACCCAATTATTAAGAATATAAATATTAATTAAATACTAATGAATATAAATAAATATTTATTAATTATCAATAAATGATAAATAAATATTAATTAATGTTAATAATTAATATTAAATATTCATGAATAATTGATATCCATTAAATAATTATTAATAAATATCCACGCTTCCTACAAATTTTTTAATTAAAATAAAAATCATCAATATTAGTAAATACAAATTAAAAAAAAATACATATTTATTAATAAATCATCAATATTTATAAAATATTGATAAATATAAATAAATGTTAATACATATTAATTAAATAGTCAAAAATATTGATAATAGTATCCAGGTTAATTTTGATCAACTGGTCTGATTTTTGGTGCACTACTCGATTACCAATATGAGTTCATTCTTAAGAATGTGTCATCCATTATTTCACTCTGATTCTACCTAATTCATACTCTGTCTAGAAAACTATAGGATTTTATTTGGGAAAAAATGTTGTCCTCTACCAACTGATCATGATACCACATGAAATGAGAACTTAGGAACTTATCATCAAGGGTAATCTAATTTTATTTCAAGATGAAGATATTAAATGAGATATGAAACTTTTATTAGAAAAATCAACCTAAAACTCATGCTCCCACTTTAAAAAATAGATCAAAAACACTCAACTGTAATAAAAAGGATAAACAGCCTTTGGGCACATCCATACTTGAGATTTTCTTATGTATTTGATTAATACAATTACACCCCCTTTCTATTCAGTGTTTTTTGTTAGCAAAGGAAGATATATTTAAAAAGACATTCATCTTTCAATAACCTAATCTTCCTAAACATTATATGGTAATTAGGTTTTATTCTAATAGATATACTAATTCTGGAAGTAACTTCACATTTCTTCATTTACCTCCATCTAAAGGGAAACACTCATAAACATCTTTATAAAGGTTGATCTGTTCAATAATGGTTTTCAAGATGTTCTAATATAGAGAATACACAAAAATTTATCTTCGGCTTATGACTATCCAGATTTGAAAACTTATATAACTTCGCCAATGATGATCTTCTTCAATAATTATTCTTTAGGATACCAAAAATATAATCAAACCATGACTATATCATATTTATACTTATTGTCTTGGATATGGTAACACATTTCTAAAATTCATTAATGATGGACCTCTTCCTTACATCATATGAATAGATAAATTAAATAATTATTAAGGAAATATGGTGATTCTTCCTTACTTTTTAATGTGAATATGAAGGTTGAGTTTTTTTCTCAGTAAAAAGTTCATCCTTCGGGCCATTTATTCTGTCAGTCATAATTGTACATATGAATATCTCTTCTAATTTATATTTTGTAGCCGTGATCTCTTCACATTACATTCTGATTTTTGTGGAGATTTTTTTCCTTATTAGCCTTCATGGATGGTGCAATATTAACCCTCTTAAAGATTTTTTTATTCTAGAAGAATATCAAATAAATATTTTTCATAATTTCTATAATTTTATCACACGATGGAGGTATTTTAACAATAAAATCCTTGAGTGATGATTGTGTACCAGTAGAAACTGTGTCATTTTATGAAGTCTGAATATGTATCTTCTCAAAATTGGCCAAATAAACTTATAATTCCATACATCTCTTATTGTGGGTTTTCTAATCATCAAACATAATAATCTACTTTTCAGAAATATTGACTATTCATTCAAATCATACTTCATTCAATTTAATTTTTTAAACAAAGAATCATGTCCCATGATCTTTTAGGATTCTATATCCAATTTCAAATCATTGAGATCAATAATATTTTTCAAGATTTCTTGAAGTTCATGAATCTTTTCATCCAGAGACTATTTGAATCCAAAATAATTAACATTATTAATATTTATTAATAAATTTAATCATATTATTTATTATACATATATAGATAATAATACAAAGTAATAATATGAATAAAAATAGAAATTATTGGTTTTGGTAGATAATTTGATAACATTCAGACACTTATTAAAAAAGGAATAGAACTATATAAATGATTATATTAAGGCCCATACAGAATGTATCATAAATTAAAAATCAACCTAATCAATGACTTTGGAGTGGATTATTCTCTATCCCACAACCAGATGTATACTGGATGTGTTTATGTTGTGTCTTTCTATGTTCTCACTCTGGTATACACGGTGCATAATCATCATCAGCCACTTCTACATCCTCCTGTGTGACAGGTTGTGGATGTATGATCTCAGTGTCTGTACCCTGTCCTGCAACTAAGGATATTGGATGTTGGTTCGAACTCTCACTAATATGGGAAGAAGAAGACTGTTGTACTACGCATGTCTGTAATAAAGTATATATCTCAATCCAGTCAACATCTGTATCTACCTGTGGTTGTTCCTGGGATACTGTAGGAGAATCTAACTGATCATGCTGAAAACAATCCTCCAATAGAACAGCAGTATCTGATTGATTATGCTGAACACCCTCATCCTTTGAAACAGCAACATCCATAACAGGGTAGTCACCCCTATAAGATCTATATTAGGCTCAACAGGCCCTGAAGGCTCTGCATCCTCCTCAGAATGAAGTGGATCAAAGAAAATTCCATGATAAATCTCATCCATTGAAGGAGACAACTCTATCACAAGGCTGTGAAAATATGTCGGGTCAAATGTGACTCTTTCTACAGGATCTGACATGTGAAGTAGATAATAGATACAATCATCTTGAAAAAACAAATTCAGTTGTTATGTAATATGAACAAAAAAATATTCTTTACAGTGGAAGGAAGAATGTATACCAACTCATTAAATCCTCATCCGTGTCGTGTCATAAATCTGACTAGGGACCTAGAGTACAAGGATGCATAATCCATCTGATCCACCAAATGAAAACGCATTGTCCCAGCACCTCACAACCGAGACTCCTGTCGTCTATCCCATAAATCAATATTTCTCACATGGTATCTCCTCAAATCAAAATCCTTATTTGATAAAAATTCTAGGGAATGCATTGAAACTGAATGACATTGTGGGTTGGGAACATTCTAAAAAATATGAATTACTTCATAACTTTATCAGTCTGATGCCACTCAACTATATGAAAATGAATTAATGGACCCATATAGGATCCAGTAGCAATAATTTCCATATAGTACAGTAGAAGAATATGGATGATATCATCATTATTTTTTATCCATGTAATATAAAATAAAAAATGAATAATAAATTAATAAATGAATATATGTATAGTAAAGAATAATCATTTAACAATATAAATAATAATCACTTACATCATGTTGTCGAATGTTGTGCAATATAAGTCTATAGGCGTGGACGTCATATCTGGAGGAATTTGAATGTCGATGTTCCTGACTCCACCCGTAGATAATATTATTATATTTACATTTCATAATAGAAATTTATACAATTATGTTAGACATTATAAGGAAGAAATAACATACCAACATTCACAAAAATCCTCTGCTACAATATATAATGGAAATGGTGATCAAGAACATGGATCTAAATTAGGGATGTGATCCCATACCCACATCTGTATTAGAACCATTAATCCCTTTATCTGCATCTTATCAATGTGAAATGCACAGTATAATGCCCAATATGTATATTCTAGATAATAATACCCCAAACTATATTGGCCTGCCTAGTCTAAATCCTCCAAAAAATGTAAATACATCAAATGTACAAAAGTAGGGGAGTGATCAACAAAAAGAGTGCCACTGTTATTCCACAAAATATATGAACGTGAAATGCGTAGCACATTGATCTCGTCAGCATCCTCTACTAAATGTGTGAAGTGGTGGTCTAACCAAGGCATGTGTAATATTACACCGAAAATGGTCCTTCCATCATCATGGACCTCTATGCATAGTAGTATATGAACAAGCTTAAGAAAATCTGATCCAACTCGGCCTGTCAAAGCTGCAACATTGATGGGGAGGCCCAACATAATGGCCACATCCTACAGGGTAATAGTAACCCCCCCTCTCTAAAATGGAATGTATGTGACTCTCTCCTCCATTTCTCTACAAGCGCAATAATGATCTGATGATCAAGAAAGGTAAAGTTGGACATTGCTACGCCATAGAATCCAGTGTGATGAAGATGGGGGATGATATCAAGAGGTGGTGTGGTATGATTGAAATGGTGAGATCTCTATACACTTAACAGAGGCACAAGACGTCCCTCTAAAAGTAGTTATGAGACATGAGTAGCCAGGGATGTGAACAATGAAAAACCTATCATCTTCATAAATGTTATCGTCGTTACTTTTTTATAGTGAATTAAATAAAACTTGTAAACTTTTATTTAAAAAAATTTACAACGAGCAAATGAAAAATGATTGTGTTAATATTTTTGATTTATGATTGATTTTTTGTGTGTGTATTATTGTTTTTGTTACATTGTGGATTTGTGGCATTGGTTTTTTTGTGGCTTGGTGTCCATAGTAGTGTGTATCATAGTGGTGAGGATTGAATGGATTATTAAGGAAAATGTTTAATATGGACATAATATGTGATAGAAAAGTTATTTCATCATGGATATAGTATTTTATCCCCATCCCCTATAATCAAAGCCGGGGACTATAAGCTATATTAACTTAGTTGGTTATGTTATGCTTTTTGCAGGGTAGAGACCTAATAGATGAAGTTTAATAAATTTAGATATTTTCAATATAAAGAAGAAGTTAAGAAAAACATGCATTGAACATGTGGAAACATGATATATTCATTTTCCTTCTATGTTTATTTTTTTAATAGTTTTAGTATCAAAAAATTATTTATTATATAATCCAGAAATGAGATAAACCAAAATTAAAACATGTCAAAAATGGATCAAGTAATAAATAAAAGGATTCAATAATGAAACGTCCACATAAAAAACAAAATATATATATTCATGATACAATATACAGACTCGATCATGGATGACAGGATGTGGAGCTCTATCCTTCCACTTGGGGACATCTCTTATGAGTATGTCCTTCTGTGTGACAAATACTAAATCGTATTCTCCCTCCTTGTTGCTACGGCCAATCCATCTCATTTATGATTCGAGTTGACTTTGGTCTTCCTTGTGGCCAAAACTTGGTAGTATAAAGACAATAATTTAAAAAACTTTAGACATTGAAAAAATCATAAATGAAAACAAAAACAACTTATGAAATTTGTAAATATCAGTGACGATGGTCGAATGATTAGTAGGTAATGAGATAGAATGATAGTCTCCAACAGGCATCCATGATGCACTATAATAGTTAACCAAAGTGCTCATGTGATACACCGTGTCAACATATGGATCCCATGACATACATAAAAAATCAAAAGATGTGATAACATGTGCACATGGATATCTCAATGCTTGAAATTTTCCACAATCACAGTACCTATTATCCAACATCACCACAAACACTCGGACACTAGTGCATGTAGCCCGGTTATAGAATTGTCTTACCTAAAATCTCATATTTTCCCTATAAAAGGCTTGAACACTCTATCTTGAATCCTCATTAAGTATCTGATCAAAATAATTTTGGAAATACTGAGTAAAATTCATTTTGCATTCTATCCTCTCATAGGCCTTTTGGGACCGGTCAACAATGTATTAAACAAATCTAAAAAAATTTCTCTTTCAATAACCCTATGATTGGGAGTTTGATAACACCCTTGAGTACCCCATTTATATACTCCACTATATTAGTGGTCATATGGACATATCTTCTTCCACCATCATATGTTAATGACCATTTTTCCTTTGAAATATACATCATATATTCATGCATATCTTCATTCTCAGTTCAAATCTCTTCAAGGCGTCGATCAAATTTTTTTGTTGGGGATAATATGTTGAAACCATAAAAGAATAATGTATTAAAGTGGATATTAATTCTTTTTAAAGACCAGGTTTAGAAAAACATACCCAACTTGAGGATTGCCTTCTTTATGGACTCATATTTGAAATGATTATGCATATTACTTAAAATATGTCTAATGCAATAACGATGAAAGCATTTTGTTCATTCCATGAAACCACATCACTAGAAATGACATCTATAATCACTCAATGATGGTCAGATATCAGACACACACCCTTGTTTTGTGTGACATGAACGCATAAAAATTACAAAAACCATATCTTCATTCAAAATTCTCCTTTTCAAAAATAGAAAAAGACAATTGTATAGGAGAACGATTACCATCTTATGTGGCATAAATGAGTAGACCACCTGTATACTTTTCATAAAGGAAAGTTCCATTGACCTGAATAAATTGTTTATAATAGGTAAAGGTAGTGATGCATGGCCTGAATGCCCAAAAAAAGACTATTGAACTTAACCTTTTATAAATCAACTCATTGATTGGGGGATACATACTCAATAGTGTCTAAATGATAATCAATATTATTGTTGAGAGGCTAAAATTCCATAAGATGTTGCAATATTGAATAAGATTAATCACTATAACCATACAATTTTATAATTGTCAACTGTTTTTCCTTCCAAGCCCTATTGTATGATATCTTATAGTTATAAAACTATTGAATTATTTCTTGAACAAGAGAAGCGGGAACATCCTAACATGTTTGTATCATCTCACAAATAATAATTGATATAAACTCTGAATCAAACGAAGAGTGGTCCTACGACAAGCTTGGATGCACACAAGTGTGTGGGCCTTCTAATTTGATTATCTTCTAACATGAAAAAAATTTATCAAATATTTTCCTTAATTGGAATTTACATTTTGGCCCATATGTTTCACAATGAATGAGATATTTTTTCTTATTTGACTCATCAGCAACAAATTTTAAATTTCTCTCAATGTGGTATTTTTTTATCAAATATTTCATGGATGGTTTACTTCCAAACTCTTGGCCAACATAGATGACACTATCATTTATTTGAGACATATTCCCTATAATTTCAATGAATTCAGAATCTAGTGTAATGAAATCCCAATAAAAATTTTGTTCATGAGATATTACTTAAACTAAGGAACTCAATACTAAAGGATAATTACAACTAACTGGTGGATGTTGTGGATTCCTATCTCTCAAAGGAACCTCATAAGGTTCATTCCCCACATCAAGCTCACCCACATCATCTCCTGATGGATCTCCAGATTCTTCATCCTCAAATAAACTTTCAATAACTATATCAGTACCAAAATGGATGTCATCTACATTTCCTTCCAAATTTTTATCATCTTATTCATAATTTCTTCTATCACAAGAGTCATATGAGGAGGCAATGAAAAAGATTGATGTGAAGCACCCACTTCTAAAGAGCTCATGACACATGGTTCTGTAGTAGTTTGTTGCACCACATCTATATCAAAAATCACCACATACAAATACATCAATCCATTATCACACTACTATATAAATAAGGAAGACACATCCATCCAATCATTATCATCTAACATAGGGTAATCAATGTGCTAAAAAAGTTCAGGATGTTGTAGATGTCTATATGTTATTGAATCAAGGGATTGATCGACCCTCAGTTTTAACAGACTATGAATCTTATTGAGAACTACATCCAATTTCATACAACCATGAAGATTTACCACTATGGTAGGTGGCACACTATAGCTAAAACCCTGCTCAGTATAACTTGCCTCGCCGTTGTAATATATTTGCACAGTCATGAATACTTATACAAAAATAAATAATAAAAAATTATATACGACATCAAACTTTTACAATATTTAAATTGGTTTTTAATAATTTACTTTATCTTCATACTTTTTTTATGTATTGGTTTATCACTATTGATGTATAGTGATGGTGATATTAGTACCAAAGCAAATTTAATATAACGGTATATATTTTAATTACTTGTGAATAAGTAATCATGAATTTATCTTTAGACTATTGATTAGTTTATCATTATCTGATAAACTAACCAAAACTTATGGGTGGACTCCACGAGTCTCTATTATCAAGTATTTCAGCAACTGTCGGTCTCCTTTCAAACCACAACACCTCCTATCGAATACCTGTTCTCGAATGACTCTTTGGGGACGCCTCTTCAGGATGCCTCTTTGGGGATGCCTCTTCAGGGATGCCTTTTTGGAGACACCTCTTGTTGATTTCCTTTTAATTTCAAATTTACTCGCAGGTCCTCAATGTGGAAAAATAAATGAAATTATTATGAATTAAATAATGACATACACAAAAAATAAGACATGCAATTTCAATTATGCATTGGTCGGTTATCTGAAGACCAATCATCACACAACTTACTATGTTTTTTAGTATACTTATTATATTCTACATATTATATAACTTTATCTATTACTAGATGAAATATATTATAAATATCTACACATATTTTCCAAAAATTTCACTTTTCAATTTGTATGTGTATATATATATATATATTTATTAATAACATTTAATAAATTTAATTATAAATAATATAATTTAAATTTACAATATCGAACACTTATGTCTTTTTCAATTTTATAAAATTGCATATATATATATATATATTATATTTTGACCATTCTACTACTTTTCAAAATATTAGTAAATATATTTTATACTTTATTTAATAAATTTATAATTTGTAGTAAATAAAAGTAATATAATTTACACTCACATAAAAACCATTCATTAAAATAATATAATATTTTTTATTTTCAACTTAATAAAATTAAATAAATATAATTTTTTTTTCATTTTCTACTTTCCAATATTTGATTAATTATATTTTATAATTTATTACTTCAAATAATAACTATTTAAACTTAATATAATTTCAAATTATTAATTATACAAAACTGTTTTTATGCCATTAACAAAAATAATTTTCTATATATTTTTTAATAAATTTAAATATAATATATAATATAACTATATTATTTAGATACTATATAAAATATTATAATTTAAATTAATATTAATTAATAATTTATTACTTTAAATAATAATTATTTACACTTAATATAATTTAAAATTATTATTTATACAAAACTATTTTTAGACCATTAATAAAAATAAATTTCTATATATTTTTTAATAAATTTAAATATGATATATATAACTAATTTATTATTCATAAATTATATAACTAGTGTATCAAATATTATAATTTAAATTAATATTACTTTAAAAATAACATATTTTATAACATATTTAATTTTCCTAAACATTTAATAAGAATTTATACAACAGTTTACACATAACATGATCAATTTTACTAAACATTTAATATGAATTCTTATAACATATACCCATTCAAAAATTAAATCATACAAAGACACTAATTTACAAATCATGAATCAATTTATATGAAATAAATAAATCACACACACAAACACAAATTTCTACATTTCACAAATCAAATAAATAAGCCATACCAATGAAATAAATAAATACAATTAAATAATTGAAAATCTCCATAGAAATTTTACCTTCTTAAAAGTAGAAAATATTTGTTGAGAAAGAAATTATATAGGGATTTATAGCAAAATCCAGTGGAGAAGAATGGATTTTGAGGGGGGGGTCTCCCTTTTATATATTTTTTCGTTAAGATGTGTGAACCCCATTAGCGCATCCCTCATCCAGTCTGCAAAGGATGCGTGAATGGGTTTCATGCATCTTTCATCATGCCTAAGATGCAGGAACCCTGTTCACACTTGTTTGGTGCGAAGTGATACATGAACGGGGTTCACGCATATTTCATCACGTCTATGAAGGATGCGTGAATGAGGTTCACGTATCTCCCATCACACCTAAGATATGTAAACATCATTCAAACTTCTATGGAAGAGGAAAGATGTGTGAATGGGGTTCATGCATCTCCAGAACCATTTTAAAAAATATTGGGAACCCCATCCCATTTAACCAATTTTTAAAAAAACTGTTAAAAAACATTGATTTGGGACTCCCCGCAAGATAAGTGGTGTTGAATTGTAGTCGAGTAGGAGGAAAGGATGATGGTGGATGGCAGTGACTCACTCGAGTCACCTATGTATGAGGATAATAGTGGGAAGGGGGTATTGGTGGTGACTCAAGATTCTTAACCAGACAAGATGGCGGTGATGCCAGAAAATTGGAAAAGTAAAGATGGGTGATGGCGGTGAGAAAAGGGGAACAATAACTTATTTGAGTCACCGTTGAGGATGAGGATGATAGTGAATTGTAAGACACAACATAGGGAAGATGAATGATGAGAAAATTGTCAAATGGATGTGATGGTAGTAGTTGACGGTAGGAGATCCTAGAGGTGAGTGCGTGAGTCACAACATTGACTCAGATGAGTTGCCATTGTAAGTGGGTGGCAGAGTACATGGGAAAAAATGAAAAAATTAAACATTAAAAATAAAATAAAATAATAAATTTAACTAAACAAAAAAATTATCAAAATTAACAAAAAAACATAAAATTAAAACACATTTTAAAATTGTTAAAAAAAAATAATAATTTCAAATTATTCAATAAAGAATTAATTCCTGATTAGAATTTATTCAAACTCAATTTAAAACAAAAAATTAAAATTTATTTTAACTAACTAAATAATTTATTTATTAAAATTAATTAATGAAATCAAATAACTAAATTAAAATTAAATAATACTAAGTATTAAAATATTTATAGAATAGAATTAAATTGTTATAATTAATATAATTATCTGAATTATCATAATCAAAAGTGAAAATTTATTTATTTAAAAATTATAATAATGAGTTATTTAAATTAAATAATTAATATAAATGAAAACTAATGAATGATAAAAACTAATTATAGAAAAAATTTAATAATTAAAATAATGAAAGATGAAAAATTATTATAAAGATAAAATAATAAAATATGTTGCTTAAGATAGAATAAATTATTTAATTTTAAAACTATTCAAAATGAAAAAAATATTCAATATAGTAAAAAAATTCAGAAATAATCATCGTTGTAATAATAATATACAAAATTAACAATATATGGGAATATTTTGGAAAAAATATCATTTTAATAATAAAAATACAATAAAAATGAAAA
Source organism: Viscum album (assembly GCA_963277665.1). Taxonomy (NCBI): domain Eukaryota; kingdom Viridiplantae; phylum Streptophyta; class Magnoliopsida; order Santalales; family Viscaceae; genus Viscum; species Viscum album. The sequence continues at coordinate 2,140,627,056 of OY728128.1, read as the reverse complement.
ATTATGTGGCAAAAAGTAATTAAAATCAACCACATAAATAATCCTATTTTGTAAAAATATTTCTTAATACAAAATAATTCTTTAATTATCTTACAATGTATGTTTTGATCAATGATATTTTGAATATATTAAAAAATTATTTTTCCTTTCACATTCACACGATTTGTCTTATGATCCTCATTTATCCAACATAAAATTTATGCCTTTTCAAGGATCCAATATTGAAGATAATATTTAATTTAATGGTTTTCAAAATACCTCTAATATCATTTTCAAAAGTAATATTTAAATGTGATTTATTAATTTTTAATATTTTCTCAATGTTAAAAATGTTTCCAAAAATCTATTTTATGTCTTTTTCTTCCATTTCCCATATAATTTTCCTAAGAATTAACTATAATGGGATTAATTTTTCATTATTTATCCTCTAATATATATATATATACGTGAATTGGTGGATTAAACTCATGGTACTAAATAATTTGATTCTTGATCCATTGTTTTTTGATATTGTCTTAAACATTATTTTTATAAAGGTGTCATTCATTTATGACAACACCATTTTGTGTTTCTTTGTTGCACTTGGGTAATATTATTTTGAAACTAACCACCTTATTTATTTTTATTTCTTATGATAATTTTATTCTAGTTTTGACTTAGTCATATACTTATTTCATTATCAATTGTGAACATTATGTTTTACATAATTCAGATCAAATATTTTTCACCAAGAGAGAATATTATTCAGTTAACATATAGAAAATTAATGGAATTTTTTATATTTTTTTCCAAAATAGATTAATATTAGAATATTGACTATGTGTTTTTTTTACCGACCACCTTCTTTCTCTGGGTACATTTGGACCATGTCATCTTTTCATTGACATGGTGAAAAGTATGTCCATTCTTGATGATAATTTACTACTAACACACATTTTATATGTATTAACATTTCTTATATTTCATTATATTGATAACCATGTTTTTATTCTATAAGATATTCCTTAGGGAATGGTATTGTAAGATTGAATGACCCAATCATATGACAATACATACAAGAGGAGGGTGAATTGTAGTTTAAAAAACATAGTTTAATAAGTTTAAACTAACTAAAACCTAAATACTCTTTAAGTATATTATATAACTCAACCCTCAGTCTAATTAACAAAGTCACAAATTTAAACCATAAATCATCCCAATAAAATCCGAGTGAATTATTAGAATCACTATGAATATGATTTATTAGTGTAATATTATGATCATAATCAATTTTAATAAAATAAAATATATTCTATATAAAGTTATGTCTGATGACTACATTTCTATTAAAATTTCATATCAGAATAAAAAACTTGTAAACAAAAAGTAATACTATATCAAACTAAGAAATAATGACTATAAATCTATTAAAAATAAACATTTTTTACTTTATTTTTAAGGTATTATAAAACCCTTACTAAAGGTATCCACTATTTTATTCTTAAAAAAGGAATTCCTTTCCTTACCAATGAAATCCCCTGATATAATGATCAGAATTGCTCTGTATTCCCATCCCCAAAATCCATCAATATGATAATTTTATTTTCTCTCTCAATCTATCCCTAGAAACGCTTGATTGTTACAATGATAGGACACAAGTAACAATTAAAAATGTTCTTAAGGAGACAATCTGACAAGGTTTCCTTGAAAAGAATACTCTATAATAAAATAAAATGATTAAGAACAATATATTCACACATATTATTCTTCAAAAAATTTGAGAGATAATGTAATCAAACCACTCCAAACACTTCAAATTACCCACTATTTATTTGAGTTCTTCCAAAAGTCATAAATTCCCTGATTATTGAAATGGATTTGGACAAATAGTGCTTGAATGGTCAAGATAATCTAGTGTAATGAAATATATGATGTCATATTGTTAAACACCATTATAGTTTTTAATATATTCTTTAATTTATAAATATTTTTTTGTATTCTGATTATAAACATAGTCAGTATGATGGACTTCCTTAACAATTTATATATAATAATCACTCTAGGTCTTAGTCCAATGTTTTCGATATTGGCATCCATATGATTATTAAGACATTATCATCATGAATAAAAATACCAAAATTCAAACATCTTATCTGATAATGGTTTGTTCGATGTTTATGGGACACAATCTCATTCCGATAATCATAATGACGAATTTTGATTTTTATATCCAAGTACTTTAGAATTTATTCTATGTATGGTAAAACATAATGTTTTCTAGGAAAACATTATAAAACTCTTATGACATAAAAATTTAGTAAACATGTTTTAAGAAAGAGTTTGTGATTTCCAAAGTAAAAAGATTAGAAAAGTAAGAAGTAAAATTCACATATCAATAATCTCACCCTTTTTGGAAAAAATAAATCCAAAAAACTGAATGAAAAATAACATTGAAAAACATAAAATCCTTTTTATTTTAATAATTTCATATTCATATTTAAACCTTAAACTAATACTCTTAAAGAATATATAACTCTTCTCAATATGATTTAATTTGATGTAGTATTAAAAAATATATTCTTTAAGAAACCTTCTCCACCTAAGGATTTTATTCTCCCCTTTAAAAATATAAATCCCTTTTGTGTAAAAACATATCATTAAAAAAATTTATCTTCATTTAATAATTTTTACCCCTTTCTATAAAATTATCCCCCTTTGTGATTCTGAAAATGAATAGAGAAAAGTCCATAGATTCTTGAAATTTTAAAGAAGGAAACAAATATACGAAACAATATAATGAATTAACTAATCATCCACAAAAAATATTAAAGATAAATAACCAAATTATAGTTGGAAAAAATTAAAAAAAATTGGAATTGGATGAAAAAGTATTTCATCTATATAAAAATGATTCAAATGTTTTTTAAGAATTAGTACAACAAGAGTTCAGAAAAAATCCATCTTTCTTCATTAATATCTTGAAAAAGTTGTTTATCTTCTTGAACTCATGTCATAATTTCTCAATCTTCTCTACTCTATCTTATTAAATCAAAAAATTTGTTAGATTATTCTATATTATAGTCTCTGATTACTCTAACTTCAACTTCGTATGATCAGATTCATAACATTTCTAGCTCCCTTACATGAATCTTCTTTTTCAGAGCATCAACATATTTGGTTCTTTCATTGGTTTCATTAATGAAATCATCTATAAACTTTACTCTTTCCACCATATGGTAAGATAAATTATTGATTGAAATTTATGATTCAACAAAACATTCCATTAAAAATAAAATAGTTTATTTTACATTTTAATGTCATCATCAACCTGATGATACCACTTAAGCATTTGATTACTCTCATTTTTTTGGTCTGGGAACAATATTGAAGAGCTATTAAATCGGCTTCTGTCTAAATAATTGTATTAGTTAAAAACTTTATGGGATCCACATTCCGATCAATACTTTCATGAATAAGCAAACCTATTTCTTCATGTCTTTAAAATTTTCCCTATAGTCTTTTCCAAACAATAAAAATATAATATATTCCTTAAAAATATTGTTTTGGATGAATTCAATTTTTCGAGAAAAACCTTAGTAGGTTTTATTCTTCTTTTTTGAAAATTAGATTTATTTTATTTATTCTTATCTTTAACTAAAATAATTTCTCTAATTTTTTGGATGTTTGTTATTATTTTCCTTATACTAAAAAAAACCATGATATCCATATCATCGGTATTATAATTTTCAGATATTTTAGTCTTAGAGTATTTATCTCCATCTTATTTCTTAGATAAGAACTCATCTTCTTCTGGTGACAAGATTTCTACATGGGTACTTCCTATTATCTATTATTTATCATTATTTGAAGTCTTATTTAGAGATGATGATGATGACTCTTATTATTCTTTTTTCTGTATACATTTTTTACTATCATCACCTTCCTTTCCATTGTGACCCTCATCTTATTCTTCTTCATCTACCTCTTATTAGATTAACTCATCAAATTCATCATATTCACATTCTTCTTATTTTTCATCTCCTTATTCATCTCTATATTTTTGTTCTTTACCATTCCCTTCAAAGTCTTCATAAACTATTTTATCAATACCATACTTGATCTATCTATCTAATCTTAAGGAGTCTTACTCTACAGGTTCAAATTCCAATTCTTTAATTAAAAAGAGGTATGGATTATTCATAAACTAATTTATATTTCACTTTATCATCCATTTAATGAATTTATACATGAACTATGATAATTTCTTCCTACACTAATCCACCATTCAAAATGAACTAATCAGTTTTGAAAATCGAAGGCAAAACATTTTCTTAACCCCTTTCCACTCCATTCAAAATATTTTCACAAAGTACAACTTCTTTCAACAAGTTTTTCTACTTATTTTTTTATTTTCTTCTTATTGTATAGTATCAGTGGTATTAAACTTTAAGGATCTTTCCTCTACATGGTTGATTATGAGATATGGATATCCTTGTTTATCTCGAATTTATTTTTCATCCAATCCTTATAAACTTCTTCTATAAAATTATTTTTGTCCTTTTTATTTTTTTGTGGGGAGGTCTCAACCTTCCTTTCCTTTCGTATCAACCTTTATTGATTTCCTTAATGGATCTACCTCTGATGCCACACAAAAAAACTTTTCAATAAGCTTCTTAAAATGTTTATCAAAAAATAACCTCATCTGGTTCATCATATCATCGCTTATAAAATAAATATTTTTCCCTCATTAGATATAATTTTTTGTCCACTTTTAAAACATTCAAAAATTCAACAACAATTTGGCTTATGATGTCTGATAACATAATGATCATAGGTTATGTTTTTCTATTTTTTATGTTGTTGAATATGTGAAGGATGAAAATAACAAAATATATATTACTCATGTTTACCAAGTCTTAAAAAAATACATCTGATAAATTAAGAATATCACTAACTCGTAGTCATGGTATTAAGAATCCTTTCATCCATAAGGAAACAACCCAATTATTCAGATACAAGTGTGAGACTTTCCAAATTTTTTTTAATGATTAAACAATTAATCTTATTCATTCTTTCTATTAAATATATCAATCTCATTGGGAATATTTTATGAAGGAAAATATTCATCTCTTTCCGATTATATTCCAAATAAATCGACAATCTTGTAATAATTAAAATTTTATTTATTATCATGCATTGAAAAAGATACACCCTCTCTTCAATCATCTTTATGAAACAAAACATAACCACAAAATTTATTTAATAGATTAGGAAAATAAAAAATAAAGTATTTTTTTATTTTTTCTGTACATATTGATTCCCAACATTGAAAAAACAACATTCTTAACATTAGAGTCATACTTATCATATAAAGAACTTTTAACTAACCATTCTCTGAAAGAAAACTCTTTTTTATAATCTTTAGTAGTTACCTTTAGATAAAGACTTAGATTCTTGAATCGTATGAATAGAATGTATTTTGGACTGAGAAACATGAATGAGTCAACAAATTGGGTGAAAAAAGCAGGAACAACTGATGTGTGACACATGGGGATACATCTTTATATAGGCAATCGAAATCATGGTTCATCTTCAAAAAGAAATCCAATGATTGAGATTGAAATCATTTTGATCTAACAATTGTAATTTATCTAAAGAAATATTATAATAATTCAACACTCTAGGTTTTTTAAAAATATTATCGTATCGAGAATGAAACTAATGAATAAAAATATTTTAAAATTCTGAAATCAAAATAAATATTTTATAAAAACTAAAATTATATCAATAAAAAAATAACTAACATAGAGAGATAGTGTGAAAACTAAAAATAATAGATAAGTACCTTTCAGATATACTAAATCCATCAGTATAAATAACCTATTCTTCATGGTTTTTATAACCTAACAAAAAATAATGATAATTTTGAAATAATATATATATTACAAATGTTTTTAACAGAAAAATAATTATGATATTTTTTGAGTATGAAATAAACATAACATTATATGATTTCGAAAAATTTATCAAAATTTCTGAGCCTATAAATTTTTATATCTTTTTTTGAGCTAGGAAATTTTATTACATTTTATGTATCCATAAATACATTTGATAATTTGACATTGAAAATATTATAATGTAATGCGGGTTTGAAAAACTCATTTACATAAGTGTTTTTAAAAAAATTTAGAAAAATTAAAGTATTGAAAAACAAATAACATTTGTATGTCCCATATGAAAGGAGTAACATAATGTAAAGAGATAGGATAAAAGGAAGTATATATGAATGGTCACTTAAAAATGATCATCCCTAACTTTTTTTGGAAACATTCAAATCTATCATAACTAATAGGTTTTGTAAAAATGTCAGTAAGTTGATCTTTCATTCTGATTAATTATAAAATTATATCTCCTTTTACTATGTGATCCCAAAGTAAATGGTGTCTTATATCTATGTTCTTTTCACAGGAGTGATATAATGGTTATTTAATTAAGTAAATTTCACTTTTTTTCAAATTGTTTTTTTTGTTTTACTAAAAATCATGTCATATTATGTGAGTGTGTGTTTCATCCACAACACATGAGCACAAAAACATCCAGCTACCACATATTCTGCTTTGACAGTGCAACATTCTATTGGGTCTTGTTTCATACATGACTAAAAAAATAATGAATATCGTAATAAATGAAAATTTCTGGATGTACTTTTCATATCAATTCTTCATCCACCAAATTCAGCGTTTTAAAAACATTTTAATTTAAAAAAAATCCATAAGATTAGAAAATCCCTAAATCCATAGTTCCCTTAAGAGAAAAAAAATTATTTTATATATTTTAAATTGGATTCATTTGGATTTTATTGTATCATTCATAGAATCATGAATAAAACATTAAATCTGGACAACTAGTAGTTAAATTAGTAAACTTTCTATCATATCTGTAAATATCTTTTGATTAACTTGTTTCCTAGCCTCATTAATATCAATATTATTTGAGGTACTGATGGGAGTAATAATAATTTAATTATTTTCGTATAAAAATTTATTAAGATGATATTTTATATACATATTTTGAGATATAAAATTTCCTTATTGTTTTTGTGATATTTAAAATCAATGAAAATTTGTTAAATCATCCATCATACTCATTTTAAAAATAGATTTCATAAGATCCACAAAAGAATCTATTAATTATTTTTTATTTTACCCAAATATAATGTCATGAATATACATTTTTTCAATCATAATGTTTCTATTACCTTATTTTATAAAAATTGTTGGATCTGTACCTCCCTTCATAATTTCTTTTAAGAAAAATCCATTTAATATATCGTACTAAGCACCAGTGGATTTTTTATGTCCATATAAAGATTCATTATGTTTATAAACATGTTTTGTATGTTTTTATATTTTTAAAAACTAGGGGGATTTCAATATAATCTTCCTCTTGAACATATTAGTTAGGAAAATCACAGATCACATCCATTTGAAAAAGTTTGAAATTGAAGAATGTTGCTAAGGATAGAAGTATACAAATAGACTCATCTATTTCTACCGATGCAATGGTTTCTTCATTATTTATACCTTCTTGTTCAATATAACCCTTAGAAACAAGTAAAACATTATTTCTAAAAATTCTTCCATTCTCATAACACTTATCCCAGAAAACCCATTTTACTCCAATTATATAATTTTATAAAGTTCCATCATCTAAAGTATAGACTTTGTTCCTACAAAATTCATTATCATCATCTTTCATTGCCTTAATTTAATATTAATCAATTAACACTTAATAAGGATTATTATAATCAAATTGTGATAAAATAATCTATATTTTTAATTTCAATTCTTAAGGAACATCTAGTCCGAACTAGTTGATCTACATAACCGTTGATATTATCACTTGGATGATTCCTAAAAATAAGCCAACTTCTTGGGCTTGGATAATTATGTTATTCAATTATAGGTAGAAAATATTACGAGGGGAATTAATTTAGATAAAATTTCATCATTTATATCTTTATGAGAAGAACATTTTGAAAAAATTTGAAAACTAGTTTTAGAAATCATATCTGAATATGTTGGTTGGGTTTGTTTGAAAAGAAAAGGTTTTTTTTCATCAGAAATAACATGAATTGTTTCCACTATTGTACATGAAATATTATTTAAATCCCTATAAGCCTTCAAAGTATCTGAATAACCTAAAAATAATCGTTACTCTGATTACGGTGAAAATTTATGTATGTTTTAGTTAGTATTCCGGATGAATTCTTTGCAACCAAAAACATTAAAGTATGAAAATTTTGGTTTTCCTCATATCCACAATTGAAAATGAGTTTTATTAAGAAAATGACTAATTTAAACTCAATTTATAGTATAACAAGTAGTACTTACTACTTTAGCCCAAAACTGTTTAGCAATTTCATATTCACTCAAATAGGTTCTAGTAATTTCTTGATTAGTTCTATTTCTTCTTTCAACCACACCAATTTGGTGAGGGGTTATAGGTGGTGAAAAGTTCTGTTAAATACCATTCCTACTAAAAAAAGTTTTAAAATCAGAATTTACAAATTATCCCCCATTATCAAAATGAATAGTTATCAAGCGAAGGTTTTTAACAATCTTAACTTTGGAAAGAAAATATTTAAAATAAAAAAAAGTCTTTATATTTATTTCGGAGAAAATAAAACCATGTGCATCTACTATAATAATCAAATAAGACTTATAAACATTCTTTTACACTAATATATATAGTTTGTGCAGGACCAAATAGATCCATGTGCACTAGCTATAAATTATTAGGCATTGAGACTTCACAAATAGATTTAAAACATGAAATATGTTAGTTATCTTATTGAAAAGGGCCACTTCTTTTTGAAGTATCAAATCCATGCTCCAGAAGATCATTAAAAATTATTTTCTCATTCAATATAGATAAATTTATAAGGTTACATTTTCGTGAACTTCTATTCCATAACCACGATTGATCTTCCATTACACTAAGAAAAGGTAAGTCTTGACTCCTATGGGTTTCTATGTTAAGTGTGTTAACATTTTCTGGCTGATTGGACGAAAAAATAAATTCATTCATAGAATTATGTAATAAACATTAAACATTCCTAAATTTTATTAGGTAACATTCATCAGATAATTAAATTATGCTTATAATTTTGTACTTAAGACCATTAAAAAACAAAAACATTTAAAAATGATATTTTCCAAGAAGATTAGTGTAACATATTATGATAATATCTCTTTATGTGTTATCATAGAAAGTTACTTTTCCACCTTTAATTTTTATTATCTATTTGAGGAAGTTTTTTTCCATTCATATGTCTAGAATATCCACTATCCATTTACCATGTACTTAATTTGTTGGTACTATATTTTTTTCCCTGAAAAAAAATCATTAGTTTTTTAGAACCCAAACATTCTTAGGTCTGGTAATTTAAAAAAAAAACAACTTTACGAGTCCACATTTTTTTAGAAAAATATTATTTGTGAAATACTAGGGATTCAAATTCTTTAAATGAAAAATTATTTTTGCAATAGACACCTCTTTAACACTTGGTGTGAAAAGTAACACTTTTAGGAATAAGTTAATTTCAACTAAAAACAATTTTTTATAATAAAAACCCATTCTAGAACTATTCCCTTGGGAACAAATTTATTTTTACATTTTATCAAAATTCAATTTACTAGTGGTACTATTTGATAAATTTTTTCTCAAATAATAAATTTTAGATTTTAGTTTTACAACTAATTTTTTATCCTAAATACTATTAGTTTTAAAAGTATGTTTTTTTCTGAAACATTTTTCTCAAAAAAAAAATTTCAAAATCATTACAAATAGTTTCCTTTTCATAAATAGTCTTATCAAGATAATTAGATATATGGTAAAGAATTATCTTCTGGTGAAGAACATTCTTTATCATAAGATATATAATCCTTCTTATTAAGATAATTAGCACTTAATGACATGTTGTTAAGGTTTTCAGTAATTCATACCTTATCAATGAGATAATGATTAAATTTAGGTTCATTGGTAAAATTATGTATGTTCTTTTGTCATGAAATACCATTATTCGATAAATTTTTTGAAGAATAACCTCCACTGGAACTCCATGTGTCTGTATCTTTCAGAACATTCTTTCCCTTAGATTTTAATACTTTTTTTCATTCCACTTTGAATTATATTCTTTTCTATATTTCCTCTTCAGCATTGAATAGTCTTGTGTAATGTGTATAAATTTCATATATTCATAACCAGTGAATTCATCTTTCTTATCACATCTACCATTATGAACATTTTTATATATGTATTGGAAATATTTATTTCTAACTATATTGTTCATCCTTTTATCAATGTTTACTAACTCATCCTCAAATTTTTCAGAAACACTCGAATCATATTAAAAGAATAATTTCTTCTTTATTTAATATTTAAAATCTTTTTCTTCAAATTGAAATTTATGAGGTAAGGTTTATGTTGTCAAAAAGAAAACACCACCATATTTTTCTTCTTTCTCTGCATATCTCTTAGGACTACCCTCATACTACATAAGGGAAACAATAATATCAACTAAGGAAAGATTATTCAACTTTCTTACCTCATTAGCTATAATTATATAATATTCCAACTCATTTTGAATGATATAAATAAACTTTTACACCATTATTTCTCTATCAAGACATTTCCCACCAATAGATTTTAAATTTTTTATAATTGTCATGAACCTCTTATGAATCTTTGAAACATATTATCCTAGAAAAAAATAAAATACTTGATAGTCTTCACTTAACATAGATCACTTGGTCTCAAAAACATTAGATGTATGAAAATGAGTTACTTCGGGTTTTTTCATATACTATTGGCAGTCGCACAAGAATAAATTTGACGCTAAACACTTCTTTTCATAGAAAATAAAAATTTATTCCTTAATATATTATGTAACTGATATTTTTGTTTGTTGATGAGTAAAAGTTGTAACATTATTATCATGGAATTTATAGTCCTTAGTCAACATAAAAAAATTGTCAACTCCATTGCTGATGACAAAGGATTTCATTATGTACCTCTAGTACTCATAATCATCACCATAAAAAGTAGTTCTATTAATATTTAGGTTATCTATTGATCCAATATTAATAACTTCCATCCTTAAATTAATATAAAAACTTTTCTATAAATTTAGGTAAGATTGAAAAATTATTGTATGTATGAATTGTATAAAAAAACATTAAATCAAAAAAAATAGTAAAGAAGGTAAAAAACTGAGCAAGTATATGAGCAGTGGAATCCTGATCTAATACTAAATTACAGGTATCAGGATTACATAAATCTTGAAATGGATACGAAACCAATTGTTGGATTGAAAGATATTCTCAAATTACAATACTTATAAGAGTGGGGTGAATTGTAGTTAAAAAACTTTTTTTAAGAAGATTAAACTACCTAAAACCCATATCCTATTTATATAGATTTTAATACTCAACCTTCAATCAGATTAACAAAGTCACAAAATTGAAACTACAAATTGGTCTAATTAAATCAGAGTGAACTATTGGAATCACTATGGATATCCATTATCATAGTAATATTACTATTGGAATAAATGTTAATATTATACAATAGATTCCTAATAAAGTTATGTCTGGTGACTATTTATTTGTTAAAATGGTACAGTGGAATAAAAAATTTGTAAAAAACAAGTAAAAAATAGAAAATAAAGAAAGAATAAATTTAAAGATATTAAAAGATAAAACATTTTAATCTTAAGAGTAAGGTAGTATATAACATAGAATAAATGTATCTGCTATTTCATACTTACATAAAAGTCAGTCTTTCTCTACCAAGGAAATACCTCGATATGAATATTAGAATGGATCTATCTTCTTATCCTTGGAATACCTCAATATGATGATCGTATTTGATCTATACACATATTCCCAGTAGCCTTTGATATGATGGATCATATTATCTTTGTTTCCATACCTAGAATCCCTCTATCATTATGATGATCAAACTCATGTAAAAATTAAAAATGTTCTTAAGGTGATAACCTGAAAATTATTCCTTAAGAATACAGCTGTATAATGAAATACTAAGATTAAGAACAAGCTATTTACACAAATTATTCTTCTGAAAATTTGATATATAATGTAATAAATAAGCTCAAAACTATTAAAATAACCTAGTATTTATAGGAATCCTTCCAAAATTCATATTTTCCATGTTTGTTTCAATGGATTCAGAAACCTGGTGCATGGAATCTCATAACAACTTGGCGTACCTAAAAACCGACCATCTTATTTTTAAAAACCATTACAGTTATTAAAATGTTCCTTAATTTAGAAATATTTTTTTATTTATATTTTAATATTAGTCAGTATGATGGAATTACTTATTAATACAAGTATGATAATATTTATTAGTTTTTTTCCAATGCTATCCATACTGATATCAATCCCATTATTAATTATTTTTCAGTATGAAAGAAAATATATAAAGGTCAACATCTGATCTGATAATGGTGCTTTTGATGTTTATCGGACAAAATATCATTCTGATAATTGTAATGAAAATGATAATGTTTATATCAAAATACATTAGAACTCATTACAAATAAGTTAAAAATTATTATTTTATACAAAAAACATTCTAAGACACTTAGGATATAAAATGATAGTTAACATGTTTTAAGAAAGATTTTGTGATTTCTAAAACTAAAATAATGGAAAAGTAAGAAGTAAAACTTATGTTTCAGTTGGTATGAAAAATAATAAAGAATTTTTTTGTGAATGAATTGATCTTAATTAACTGATGGGTGGGACCCCGAATTATATATTCACTTAATGAATCAATAGGTCACATGAGACAAAAAATATTAGATTTTGTTGTATACAACTCACCATAAGAGGATAGTGTCTTGGAACACAAAATTGAACAGTTACTTTTGACATGAAACATTATACATTCCATAAATATGAGATGATCATTATTGATTACTGTAGGGACCCCAATTCCCAGGTTCCCATGGGGCATGATTTACTGAAAATATTTTTACAAATAGATACATTAATACATCATGTCTCGTACTACAGAAGATCGCGAGGCTCAGGATTCTGGGAAACCAGCTGCTTCTGAAAACTTCTTTAGTACAAATCCATGACTGAAAATTTAAAAAAAATGTAGGGTGATAAAAATATGCCCAGTAAGGGGTTTTAAAACATTTTAAGAAACCTCTTACTCAAAGAAGTAATTTTGAAGGTAATAAAACACTTCACTAAAAACAAAGCATTATCTTTTCTTGAAACATGTAAATCCTACATTTTTGAAAACCACTTGCACAGAGAAGAAGTACGTACTTAAAATAAGCTTTAAAGAATACATAACTCAGAGAGTGCAAGCATGTGGAGAATAGATGATGCATAACTTACAACCAAAATTACTTCAGTTCTAAAATATTGAGTGTACGAAGGGAATACATTCATACCATGATACATTGGCACATAAGGTTCTTATAAAAACATACCACATGTGTTATAGTTCTTATTTCATAATTTCATTCTCATAGTCAATGGAATTTCCAACTAGGGGATATCCTGTTAGTTGAACTATCCCCTGGTTGACCATTTATCATCACATGTAGAGGGAATGTATAATGCTATACCTTGTCAAGACCTTGCATCAAGACCATAAAACATACTTAATATGGGTCAAGGTTAACCGCTGATCCCATTTCCATGGTAACACAAGCCAAGGATAACCGCCAAGACCGTCGCACATAACGTCTCATGAGACTCTTCACTTACCCAATGCATTGGAGCACTATATAATTCCAGGAACACCCATCCATAAACATTTAAGTCCAATACATCCCTCACATATCTTGACATGGTCTTTCATTCATAGGGTTTCATTCATACATTCTTAATCAAAATCATTTTACATGCATATTCATAACTTGAAATGGATGATATCGTAAATGTAAAAAGGACTAGACTTTTGGATTCAGATTAAACAGTGATGTAAATATACTAAATCAATATACTCTTGTACAAGAAATAATAATTAGAACACTGAAAATAATGGATTTTCATGTAAAATTACATCATTTACATTAAATAAAAACCCATAAATTCATAGTGGATCTCTTTAAAACAAGGAGAAACTCATTCTTTAAATGTATAAATTTCATCGAGGGTACATAACATTGCAGGTTATGCCAGTCCACTAGTGAAACATAAACATCAGCTTAGCATCCATTAAAATTATTAGAATCTTATATGTGTCAGTAATATAAACTAAGTCCGGATAATTTTTAATTGAAACATCGTTTTGGAAACTGAACTTATGAATACATATTCACATGGCCACATATAAATGCTTAAGGGGTTCACGCCACACATTATCAAAAAAATTCATGAATTTTCAAAAACGCTGATAAATGAAATTTTCAATTAGAGAAATATTTTTATATCAAACTTATCTTTAAACTCCATCATATACATAAACATGTATATAATTAACTTCTTTGTATAATTCTTGAAATAATACTCTTTATGGGTAAATAAAATTTTAATAAATCATCATCTTATATTGTGATAAATTTTAAAACAAAAATCAATCTCATAACTTATATTTGCACATAGATGTACATATAAATCTATATAATCACATGTACATATATATATATATATATCTATATGCTTCATATATTTGTATAATCTTACATGTTCAAAAAATTACCCAAAAACTCCATTTTTTCTTATGGATGAATAAAACAAGGGTTATATACATGTAAAAGAAAAGTGTATACTTGCATCTATCATCTTATATATATGTATATAAATATATATATATATATATATATATTCACATGGTGTATATAGGTATATGGAAATACCCAAACAAAAACAAAACCAGATCCACGAGTTCCCTTACCCTTATTTGGTTCTCCATGCAGGAAGAGGGATTCTTAAGGCCTTACATCTAGGTATACACCGGGTGTATATACATATAGATATATATATATAAACATGTATATATATATATACCAAAGCTAAAAGAAAAAAATGAAGAAATACTTGTCCCCTTTCCTACGGTTGAAGAGGAGAAGAAGCCGAAGCAGGCGAGGCCAGACCGGTGGTCGGAGATCCAAGAAACTCGGTGCAAACCCTTCTTGCCTTCGGTGTAAATCAAGACTTAAAGAAAAAGAACTCTCCTTGCGTGGAGATGTCGACCGTGTATCCGAGGTCAACTAGTGAAGGAGCAGTGCCGACTTTGTGGAATGTATGGAGCGATGTTGGGTTCACTCTCCTGCCTAAGGAAGAAAAACGAAGCCTAACCCTACTGGTAGGCGTGCGCGATGAAGAAGAAAGGAATAACGGGGATGAAGAAATCCAGAAAAAGAAAGAACGGCCAGGACTAAACCAGATTAGATCGGATGGCCGAGAGACGTGCGGCATTTAAAAAAATGGACGGTCGTGATTGGATGTGCCAGATCAGAAGATCGAGCGGGGATGCGATGCTTAAAAAATGTGGGTCTCCCCCCCGCATTTCTTATATATATTTTTTTAAAAAAAACATCAATATAGTTATCCATAAAATAAATATTTACTTGCTCAAGTTAAAAACATATATAATAAATAGTGGAAAAATAATAATATTAGTTATCACTATTTTTCAATATAAAATATAATTCACACTTTGGGAAAAAAACAATAAATTAATTATATTATTATTGATGTCATTCTTTAAATATTAAATCAAATAACATAATTAACTTTTTGAACCTATTGGGGGGGGGGTATTCAACTCTTAGATTCAACGGTCCACTTAAAATTTAAAACATTAGAGGATAAGTGGATCATGGGGGAGCCAACAGCTATATTTATAGCCGTTAGGGTCTAACGGTCAGATAAGTGTTCTATAAAAAGCCTGATCTCGGGGTATCCCACACTCAAGGCGACTGAAGGAGAAAGAGGATGAGATGGTTCGAGTTATTCATTTGGTGCTCAGTATGGCTGCAGTGGCTTCAGCCATCCTTATGTTTATTTTGATGGATTACAAAGACCCTTACCGCATTCTCGGGGTTCTTGTGGTTCTGAGCGATCTTCCTGTAATTTTAATAGGGGTTTTAATTGGAATCTTTGGTTAGCTAAGCTTCTTGTTTGATCATTGTGAGTTGTAGTCACCAAGATGTTTCTCATTTGAATAAAAGATCATTTCATTCATTTTGTTGCATTTTCTCTATTTTATTATTATTATTATTTTATAAGATGATTCTTTGTTCGATTAATGGATAAACTCTCCATTACTCAAAACACAGTTTCTTGGGTCGTTATAATTACCATGATTTCATTTATTATCATAGTTAGAGAATAATATCACTTTCAGTTGATTATAGCTTCATGATTTTTTTCTTATTCCTTCTATAATATTAATGTCATATTTATTCTATGATTACCTTAGTTGTATGTTTTCTCTTACATAGTGTTTTAGTTCACCCCTTCATAGATTTCCATTTCCAAAGGTTATAATTAATTGTATTCCACATGATATTCCTAACCTGATATCTTATTTATAGAATTTATGGTATATGTAAGGCTCATTATGGATTATAAATTTTTGTACATAATAATTTTTTTTGATAGAAATAAATATGTTTTGTTAGTTTATGTTTGGACTGGATTCTCTAAATTGATAAACCTAAAAATATCATCATGATGTAAAATACGCAATAACGATTATAGCTTTTGTAAAAATGAATGTTTGTTTCCTTTATTTTAAAGATGGTATAAAATTTAATATATAAATTATGTGTTTTAGGAATTAGATATGGGAGTGCATGTTTGAGGAATCACAATTAGTATCAGAGTAAAGGTTTAGATAACAATTGATATTAGGATGTTTCTTAAGGATAATTTAAGGGTTGATAAGTTAATGTTGACCATAATTTTAAAGGTATATATAACCCTTTCTAAAAAGTGTATAAATTAATATAAATATAATAATGCACATTTTATTTGGGTATTAGAGTAACATAACCTTAGGGAGATCACTAGATATGAGGATATGTATTGTAATTTTGACAACCCTACTCTTTTATTACACAATTAAACATAATTTATTACACAAAATTCACTTGATACAACATAGAAGATCAATAATTCTAGTGTCTTTGGGGATTAGGATCATTAAATAACCACTTAAAACATGATAAAGAACATATTTATTGAAAACGTCTTTTACATGACCACTACATTCCCTCATACATAGCATTGCATGAGATAACCTGAGGACATGCATAAAAAAAGGTGAGATATAAAGCCTAGTAAGGGAATAATCATGGGATAACATGAGGAATACAATAAATGTTAGAAAATAGGAATATCAATAGAGAAAAATGGAAGAATAAACATAAAGTCATGATAAATCATGATAATCATAACATGGAAAGTGGCAACAATACTTAACATGGAATTAGCATGAGCCAAGGCTCATTGCACATGGAGCATGAGTAAATCCTCATTGTACATGAAGCACGAGTAAAACCTCATTTCACTTGAATTATCATGACTCAACACCCATTTCACATGATGTATCATGATACTATACTTTACTCAATGCATTGGAGCTCTATAAAGGCGCACCCTTCTTAAACCTTTCATTTCATGCATAAGTGTGCCACAAGGATCATATAACATGGACTCATAAAACATCATCAATTATTCCACGATAAAAAAATGTGGAATTTATACATAAAACTTTATAATAAATAATTAAATGTGCATAAATTTTAATACCCTTGGTAGAGAAATGGGCATGGTATTCACTATGTAATGGTATTGGCTTGGAAAATCTGTGCAATTTCAGCAACGTAATGGCGTGACGTAATAATTCAGAAAAAATGGTTGATGAGAGATAAAGGGTTGTCTCATAATATTTACATGACATGGATAGTAAGGGGGTAATATAGATTAATGTCCCAACAAATGTAATGGAAATTGGATTCATGATACCAAAGAATTTCTTGAATGTAAATGAGGAGAGAGAAATTCCTTTCGGAATTTCGGCATAGTAACAGGTGTACATCGGAGGAATTTAATGAGAGAGAAAGGGGTATCCCATCATTTATACATAAATAGGGAAGTATGGGGAATATACGAAACCATACCCCAATATTTATAATTGAAATTAAAATGGAATAACAATTTAAAGAATATTGGACAAAAATGATAAAGGAAGAAAAACCCTTACTTGGAAGTGTGCTTCCAAAGGCTTGAGAGAGGCATGAGAGAGGCTTCTTCAGAGCTTGGGGAACCTTGGAAGGATTATAGAGAGAGGATAGAATATTTTGGACGAACTCAAAAGGATTTGAGTAAGGATTAAGTGGGATCTTGGGTGGGTTTATATAAGAAAGGTGAGGTAATTCATTATTATTGTGGTTTGGGACCCTCGCCTTAAACTAATCCAAAATAAAAACCATCCCATTTTTTTTGCCAATGGTTTTTGGAAAAGGGAATTTTAAAATATTATTTTATAATTCCAAAGTCTGAACTTCTTAAAATAATTGGTTTGCTTATGTGGAGGTGAGTGACACTTTCAAGGAAAACTATTTAAAAAGACAAGATGTTTAATAAGTCTTGAAGGGTCTATTAATGATTTGTAAAATAAGTCAATCAAACCCAAAATCACATTATATTAATGGTAAAATATATATTGGCTGACCATAAGGCTTATATTATTTTATTACATCACTATTGGGTCAATATGATGTCATAAAACACATTATATATTTAAACGATATTTAATTTTTAACCAAAACATTGATTGTCTCAGAAAATTATAAAAAATTCACCATTGGATAATTTCGACATCCTGATTCCAGAAATAATATTAATTTTATCTAAATAATTTTTTATATATTTTAATTTTCACTTTTAAAATAAAAACCGACATTTATAAAAAAATCATGGTTTTTGACAAAAATGGCATCCAAACCTTAATAAAAATTACAATTGTATTCATAAAATTATACGATCATTTATATTTAATAAAAATTAATTTAATAATAATAATAATATTTTATTAAAATTTTATTTAATTCAAAAATCCATTAATTCATCAAAATAGATTTCTTAGTTGAACATTAACTAAAAATAATATTTAAGCTTTAAAAACTATTTGCAAAGAAATAATAAAATGAAAGTATATTCATTATTATATAAAAAATAATGTACATAACCATAGTACTAGGGATTTGTTACATAACCCCTTAAAAAGCCACATAAGACCTAAGGGTAAGGTGCGTGATGGTGACAGACTCATGGGTTGGATCAGATAACATTGCTTGGGTGGTAATCTCTATCAACTTCCACTTCTCTCATAGGCGGTCCCGCTCAAGATTAATATATTCAAGATTAGCTTGGGATTGGTCAAGAGCAAAGACCAAATATGAAAGATCCTTTCTGAGCTCTAAAAAATGGGCTTCGTATGGAGCAATTCTACTGGATAAGCCCATCACTTCCACTGTCTGAGTAAATTAGATTATTAAAGCCCTATATTTATACTAATCATGGGATCACTGTTCAATGGTTATATTAGAAACAGTCACAATTATTAAAATAAAACCAAATAAGTTGACATTTTATATAAACATTTTACATAAAGTGACATTTAATTAGATCAAGAGAGATTTCCATTAATGAAAGTTTGGGTCGTTACATTCTTCCCCCTTTAAAAAATTTCGCCCTCAAAATTTCTTTTTCCTACAGTAAAATGGATGTGGGTAACTCTGCTTCATCATTACCTTTGATTCTCATGTAGGTTCTTCAAACTTGTGGTTTCACCATAACACCTTAACGAGTGGTATTGTCTTATTTCGTATAACTTCTTATCTACGATCTAAGATCTTCACTAGTTGCTCCTTATAAGAAATATCATCCTCTAACTGTACCACCTCTGAAGAGAGTACATGTGAAGGGTCCGGTATGTACTTCCTTAAGAGGGATACATGAAAGACAACATGTACTTTGCCCATGGTAGGTGTAAGTACTAGTCGATAGACCAAAACCCCAACACGATCAAGAATATCAAAGGGGCCGATGTACCTTGGACTTAACTTCCCTTTCTTTCCAAACTTCATGACCTTTTTCCACAGAGATATGCATAGAAATACCATATCTCCAACATTAAACTCAAGGTCTCATTGAAAGTTATCTGCATAGCTATTCTATCGACTCTGGGCTACCTTAATATACTGCTGAATGGTTTTCACCTTCTCCACCATTTCTTCGACCATTTCTAGTCCAAGCAGCTTACACTCACCGACCTCATCCAAATACACCAGTGTTCTGCACCGTTTCCCAAAAAGGGCTTCATATGGTTCCATTTGGATTCTCAAGTGGAAACTATTATTTTAAGATAATTAAACCAGAGGAATATATTGATCACATCCTCCTTTAAAGTCCATTGAGCATGCTCTCAACATGTCTTCAAGTGTTTGGATAGTCCGCTCGGATTGGCCATCAGTTTGAGGATGATAGGTCATACTAAAGTTCATTTTAGTATTCAGAGCATGTTGAAGAATCTCCCAAAACCTAGATGTGAATCTTGGTTCTCAATCGGACAAAATATATAGTGGTACTCCATGAAGCCTTACAACTTCCTAGATATATATCTGTGTCAGTTGATCTAATGAGAAATCCATTTGAATAGAAATGAAGTATACGGCCTTTGTAAGATGATCCACAATAAACCAGATTACATTTTTGCCTTTGGATGTCTTCAAAAGTCCAATTAGAAAGTCCATGGTTATGTCCTCCCATTTCCATTCTTGTATGGGTAATGGCTTCATCATCCTTTTAGACATCTACCTCTCTGCATTCACTTGCTGACACACTAGGTACTTTGATGTATATTCAACAATCTCCTTCTTCATATTATCCCACCAATAATGCACTCAGAGATCTCGATACATCTTTGTATTTCTAGGGTGAATAGAGAAATTTGAACTATGTACATTATCCAAAAGTTCCGTCTTCAGCTTCGGACATCATGGAACACAGTATTTTCCCAAATCTCAAAATTACTTCTTTATTAACATTAAACTCTGAGTATTTCCCTTTTCTGATAGCTTCCACCTTTTCTTAAATTCCTACATCAACCTTTTAAGCATCCTCTAACCTTTTAAAAAGTGATGGTTGAGCAATAATTTGTAAATGAATTGATGATGTTCCCTTATTTATGATTTGCATGTCCATCTTTATCATATCTAAGAAGATTGGATCCTTTGCAATTCTAATCAATGATAGAATCACTAGGTCCTTTCTACTTAGTGCATCTGCTACCTTGTTCACTTTCCTAGGGTGGTAATGGATTGAGCAGTCATAGTCTTTGATCAGCTCAAACCATCTTCGTTGGTGCATGTTCAACTCTTTTTATGTGAATATATACTTGAGGCTTTTGTGGTTTGTATATATTTCACACTTCTCCCCAAATAGATAATGTCGTCAAATTTTCAAATAAAAGATCACTGCATCCAACTTGAGGTCATGTGTTGGATAGTTCTATTCATGAAATTTCAATTGCCATGAAGCATAGGCAATGACTTTTTCATTATACATTAACACACATCCCATTACCTTTTTCAAAGCATCACTAAATACCACAAAAAGTTCTCCACTTGTGTGTAAAGTGAGCACGGACACAGTGATAAGCCTCCTTTTTAACTCCTTGAAGATTTCTTCTCATTCATCACTCCATGCAATCTTTACTCCCTTCCGAGTTAGCTTGGTATGAGGGTTGGAAAATCATGAGAAATTTCTCACAAATCATCGATAATATCCAGCTAACCCCAAGAATCTACTGATATTCGTTACTGATGTTGGCCTCGACCATCCCTCAATTGAATCTGCTTTGGAAGGATCTATAGATATCCCATTTCATGTGATGATATGGCCCCATAATGAGACATCCTTCAACCAGAACTCACACTTTCTATACTTTGCATAGATCTTTGCCTTCCGCAAGGTCTCTAGTATAGTTCTTAAAAGATCCTCATGATCCTCCTTGATTTTAGAGTATATTAGAATATCATCTATAAATACTACCAAAACATTTTCTAGGTAATCTCTAAAGACTCTATTCATCATGTCCATGAAGATTTCTGGAGCATTGATGAGTCCGAAAGGAATTACTATGAAATCATAGTGCCTGTATCTTGTACGAAAATCAGTCTTGGGGATATCTTCCTTCTTCACCATTACTTGATAATATCCTAACTGTAAAACCACCATGGAGAAGTATTATGCTCCATGCAGCTGATAGAACAAGTCATCAATTCGTGGGAGAGGATACTTGTTCTTTATCGTGATTTTTTTGAGCTCATGATAATCGATGCAAAGGCACATTGACCCATCCTTTTTCTTGACGAAGAGGACTGGTGCACCCCCTGGTGAAGCATTTGGGCATATAAACCCTTTATCCAGATTCTCCAATAGTTTTTTATTTAGCACCTCAAGCTCTAAAATAGTTATTCAATATGGATTCTTGGATATTGGAAATTCCCTAGGTATAATATCAATTGAGAATTCAACATATCTTCTAGGAGGAAGATCAGGAAATTCCTCGGGAAACACTTCAGCGAATTCTTTCACAATAGGAATGTCCTCTAGGATGGTTACCTCATTAGACTCAATCATCTGAGCCAGATATGCATGCTCATAGCGAAGTAATATCCACGCTTGAGATGATGGAGATAAAGAAGATTCATCTTCCTCCTTGAACTTGTAAGGAATCAGGGGTTGATTCTCCACATGGAGAGTGATTTTCCTCCCATGGAAAATTATGTTGGCTCTATATAAGGAAAGCCAATCCATGCAATGAATTGCATCAAATTCAACCATAATGAGTATCACGAGGTTTTCTGTGATGTTTAATCCACAAATTATGATAGGTGAGGAGTTATATTCATTGGACACAATGATTTCCCCATTTTCCGTACTCACTGACATCTTCACTTCCATGATTTGTGGTGGTTCTAGGATTGTTCTACTAAATTTCTATATATTACAGAATGTGTAGAACATAAATCAAAAAGTATGTTCACTATTCCTGAATGAAAAACTAGTGTACCGTCGCCACTTCGTTGTCGGGGTTCACTTTGGCAGTAGTGATGGAAAAATCTCACCCTTGATACATTGGAGGTTGTTGGTTTCCATCGAAGACCTTTGTCTTAGGGAACTGATTTGCAAGATGCCCTGGTTCTTTGAAGTTTTATCAATGAACCATGTGTTGAGGTTTAAAAGGATCATTCCTCTCCTCTGTCGCAGCCACGAGTCTTTCTTTCCAACAGTTAATAGCTAGGTTCCCTTCTCTTCCACACCTAAAGCATCTCCTCGTACCCTTCAGGCAATTTCTAGGGTGCTTCTTTCCACACCATTGGCAGGTGGGGTACTGGATCTTCTTAGAACCATTGGATTTATCCATCAGACCACAAGCATTGAAGCCCACCTTATGCTTCATATCCCCATTATACCCCAAAGATTCTCTAATCTCCATTTTGACCTTGACGGAAGTCGGACAATTTTCTCATAGCTATCGAAGTCACGGATTGCCAGTGCTTTCCACGGGCTAGGTTTCAGCCCACCAAAGAAGCGGTCAACCTTGCATTTGGGGGTAACAAAAAATCGAGAAGCGTATCGTGCAAGAATTGTGAAGTTTTCCTTGTACGCTCCAACATATTCATCATCTTTTTTCTTTATAGCAAGGAAGTCCCTTTCCATATTAAGCCAGAGGGTGCGCAGAAAATATTTATCGAAAAAAGTCTTCTGGAAATCCTTCCATTCCAATGCCTTGATCTCCTCCTCAGGCTTAGTATTTTTTATCAACATCCACCATTGATCAGCTTCACCCTCCATATGATAAGCATCCGGTAGAACCTTCTCTTGTTCAGAACATTGAAGGATGGAGAAGATATTTTCAATGGAGTTGATCTAATGTTCAGTGATTGAGGGGTCGGATGATCCATTAAAAGTAAGAGGTCTTTTTCTCATGAAGCTCTTGATAGAAACTTGTTCTTTATTGGGGGGTTTAATGTTCCTATTGACCCATTTTTCTTTTCCAATCTTGATTTATCTGATAGATAAACGTGACAATGTTAATTATTCCCTCTCCCATTGGATTGGGCATCTCATTAGTACAGTCATCACATTGATCTTCACATCGGTTGTTAGCCCGAGTCCTCCTATTACCGGCCATTGGCTGGAATAAAAGTAATGTTAGGGGAAACAAATAAAGGTTAATACAAAGAAAAAACGGATTACATATACATTACTTTTATTTACTTAGTTATGAATCTATAGGCTTCAGTCTGTTTTCTTTGATCCACTTTCTAACATATATTCTTAGGGCATTTTTTCCGATTAATAATGGTTCATACTAAGCTTGTAAATTTACTAAAGAATATCCCCTGGGAGTTTCATAACCAAGAGTGCAGAAAGGCCCATTGTCATGCACCAATTTCTATTCAAGTCTAGCTCAAAGTAGTTTTTTCGGGTTTTACCCCTAGGATACATATGTGCTAGAGCCGCCTATGTCTGCTCGTATCCAGACAGGGATGTATTTGCTTGATAAACTACTTACACAATATTAACCAAAACATATCGATGTTTTTATTATACTCAGTCTTGTCTCTAAGTCTTTAGTAGGGTTTTCTAATCCTAATCCCAAAAATAACTAAACCTATCCTCTGATACCAACTATGACATCCCTGCTCTGTTATTACACAATTAAACATAATTTATTACATAAAATTCACTTGATACAACGTAGAAGATCAAGAGGTATAGTGTCTTTGGGGCATAGGATCATTACATAACCACTTAAAACATGAAAAACAACATCTTTATTGAAAAATTCCTTTACATGACCACTACATTCCCTCGTACTTAGCATTTCATGGGATAACCTGAGGAAATGTATAAAAAAGGGTGAGCAATAAAGCCTAGTAAGGGAATAATCATGGAATAAAATGAGGAATACAATAAATTTTAGACAATAGGCATATCAATAGGGAACAAGAGAATCATAAACATAAAGGTATGATAAATCATGATAATCATAACATGGAAATGTGGCAACAACACTTAACATGGAATTAGCATGAGCCAAGGCTCATTGCACATGGAGCATGAGTAAATCCTCATTGAACATGAAGCACGAGTAAAACCTCATGGCACATGAATTAGAATTATTCAACACCCATTGAACATGACGTATCATTATACTGTACTTTACCCAATGCATTGGAGCGCTATAAGGGCGCACCCTTCTTAAACATTTCATTTCATCCATAAGTGTGCCATAAGGATCATATAACTTGGACTCATAAAACATAATAATTTATTACAAGATAAAGGAATGTGTAATTTATACATGAAAATTTATAATCAATAAGTAAATGGGAATAAAGTTGAATACCCTTGATAGAGAAATGGGCATGGTATTCACTACACAATGGAATTGGCTTGGAAAATCGGTGCAATTTCAGCAGCGTAACGACGTGACGTAAGTATTCATAAAAAATGGTTGATGATGGAGAAAGGGGAATATCATCATATTTAAATAACATGGATTGTAAGGGGGTCATATAGATACATTTACAAACAAATGTAATTGAAATTACATTCATGATACAAAAGAATTGCTTGAATGTAAATGAGGAAAGAGAAATTCCTTTTTGGAATTTCAGCATAGTAACAGGTGTACATGGGAGGCATTTAATGAGAGATAAAGGGGTATTCCATCATTCAAACATAAATATGGAATTATGGGGAGGTAAAAAACCATACCCCAATATTTATAATTGAAATTAAAAGGGAATAACAATTTAAAGAATATTGGACAAAAATGAGAAAGGCAGAAAAACCCTTACTTGGAAGTGTGATTCCAAAGGCTTGAGAGAGGCTTGAGAGAGGCTTATTTGGAGCTTGTGGAACATTTGAAGGATTATAGAGAGAGGAGGGTAGATTTTGGACGAACTCAAAAGGCTTTTAGTTAGGAGGAAGTGGGATCTTGGGTGGGTTTATATAGGAAAGGTGAGGGAATTCATTATTATTTTGGTTTGGGACCCTCACCATAATCTAATCCAAACCACAAACCAGCCCATGGTTTTTGCCAATGGGTATTGGAAAAGGGAAGTTGAAAACAGTATTTTATAAGGCCAAAGTCCAAACTTATTAAAATAATGGGGTTGCTTATGTGGAGGTGAGTCACACTCCCAAGGAAAACAATTTAAAAAGACAAGATGCTTAATAAGTCTTGAAGGGTCCATTAATGCTCTGTAAAATAAGTCAAAAACACAAAATTACATTATTTTAATTGTAAAACATATATTTGGAAAACCTAAGGCTTATATTATTTTATTACAATACTATTGGGTCATTATGATGTCATAAAACACATTATATATTTAAACGGTATTTAATTTTTACCCAAAAATTTGACAGTCTTAGAAAATTATGAAAAATTTGCCTTTGGATAATTTCAACATCTTGATTCCATAAATAATATTAATTTTATATAAATAATTTTTTAAATATGTTAATTTTAACTTCTAAAATAAAAACTGACATTTATCGAAAATTCATGGGTTTTGAAAAAAATGGCTTTCAAACCTTAACAAAAATTACAATTGTATTCATAAAATTATATTATAATTAATATTTAATAAAAATTAATTTATTAATAATAATAATATTTTATTAAAATATTATTTAATTCTATATTCCATTAATTCATCAAAATATATTTCTTAGTTGAACATTAACTAAAAATACTATTTTTTCTTTAAAAACTATTTGCAGGGTAATAATAAAATGAAAGTATATTCAGTATTATAAAAAATATTATATATAACCATTGTACTAGGGATTTGTTACATAACCCCTTAAAACAGCTTCATAATACATAAGGGTAAGGTGCGTAATGCTGACAGACTATGGGGGTGGCTAGGATAACATTGCTCGGGTGGTAATCTCTATCAACTTCCACTTCTCTCGTAGGCGGTCCCACTAAAGCTTAACATATTAAATCTTGGCTTGGGATTGGTCAATATCAAAGCCTAAATTCGAAAACTCCTTTCTGAGATATGAAACATGGTCTTCGTATGGAGAAATTCTACTGGATGAGGCCATTGATTTCATTGTTTTAATAAATTAGATTATTAAAGCCCTATATTTATACTAATCATGGGATCACTGTTCAACGACTATATTAGCAATGGTCATAATTCTTAAAATAAATCCAAATAAGTTGACAATTTTTATAAACATTTCACATAAAGGGAAATTTAATTATATCAACTGGTATTTCCATTAATGAATGTTTAGGTCGTTAGAGTAATATTTTGTAAAATTTTTGTATAGTTTATAGTGTGAGTTTCCTAGAAATTGGATCCTTGTCTGGAAAATGAAAAGTGGATAAATCCATGATGTAAATTCATATAGGTGAAATCACCACAAAAAAGTGTGATTAATCATTGAATCTATCTTTACTATGATACATAGTGAATGAGCCAAAGTCTAGACACATAGCTTGACACTCCTAGGTGATATGCATGCTCAATCACATTATCGTTAAAGGAAATTATGAAGGATTTATATTATAGTAACATTATGGGATTATTTCAATAAGTACAAGTGTGCAAAAAGTAATAAATATTAATTCTATAATGATATAGGTTGAGATATGGATGATAAATGTTAAAGTATGTGTTATATGGTTTGAAATAAACGAATTATATGCTAACAATAATGATAAACATAAATATCATCTACGATAAATATAATAAGGGAAATATTATGATTCTCTTAATGTTAAGAGTAGGTCTTGAAAATAAAGGTAATAAAGAACACTAATTCTCCACTCAAGAGTTGGGGATTCCTAATTGGATTCCTATTCTATCTAGACTAGTGTATCAAGGAATATTTCCATGAGTATTAATTCACTATAGTAAATATTTTTTTATCTAATGAAGCTTCTGGTATAATTATTATTGTATCCCAAGATGATATTGAGGGAAATAAGAACCTTTTTATTCTTCCATCACATGAACATTATGTGAGTATGGTAATAGATTAAATATTTCAACATCGACTCCATATTCACTGACTCATTATCATATTACCCACAATAATTTCATTGTTGAAAAATGGATGATGGACGAGACAATGACCAACAACCACTGAAGTGAGATCATAACCTTGTTATAGTGGAAAGAATAAAAGAACAAATATTCTTTATCATGATACGTTATTTCACCGCCACAATGTACATGTCCTCATGTATCCATAGAAGTTAAATTCATCAAACCCATAGTGTATATAAAATACAAACCCTGACTTCATATTCTAGTGAAACAAGACAAGATAGTGAGGAATAAAATGGATATATTTCCATTTGAACCTATGTTTGGGTGCATATTAAAATTTTGGATCGATTCCCTATAACACACGAGCTAATGTAGTGTGTGGGGGAAACAGTTCGGGTCTCAGAGGGCCATTTTTGGGCATATGAAGTGCCACAGAGAGTGGATGATGTGTGTCAACCATCCTCCAAAAACATTCATTAATAATTACTTCTTAGAGAGTTTTGTGTATGGAATGGAGAAATAGGAATATGAAGATAGTGGTGGTTATTTGCAGATATTATTGATGAAAATGAGGTAAATTTTGGAAAGGCTAATAGTCTATGTAGTGGAGGTGGATACCCTATAAATGGATAAAAGGGGAAAAAATTTGTATCTCAAAGTTCCACATTAAGAGAAGGATCATTAATTGTTGACATAATAATTCAACATAACCCAAACACTAGAATCACCACTTGAAGAATAATTGGGGATGATAGATATGTGTGTGTGGTATACCCATTTTTGATGATTTTTATGCACACTAATTACCAATATAGGGAATCAAATTTCATACCAACCTCTGATAGAATATAACTACATGTGTGACTATGAACACAAGGAGAAATAAAATAGGTCTCAATAAAAATCCATGAGAGGTATGTTTCACAAATAGTTTTAATGAAACTCAATAGAGAGATATACTTATAAGCGAACTTCCTAGAAATCTCTATGTTACTAATGCTTTTACGTAAATCCATTTCTACATTATATATACCCTTAGATATTTTATAATTTATTAAGAATTAATTTTTCAATGATGTGTGTTATTTAATTGGGGAATAATTGAACACCCTATATGTGATTTCCCAGGCCCATACTCTCACATCTGGTGCCATAATCAAATACTTCACATACATTATTTTATACTTTCTATAATATCCATGATATAACCATTCATAAATAAAAATTCAATAATAATTTTTACATCTCTTACATGTGAAATATATTTCTAGGTATAGAGATTTAGAGTATAAGGAAACAAAAAAACTGAAAAATTATATCTTGTTTATATCAATGGAAAATTTTCCCATTACATATGAAATTACTTAATTCATAAAAAGTAATCAATATCTCTAAAAACAGTTCTTGAAATGTTTTATGCTTATACACATGTAATGTGTAAATTTTTTTCATAACATGATAAAATGTGAAATTTATGAACGGGTGAGATCAAATTCTCAGTAAAGAAAACATATAACTAAATTAATCAATGAATAAACATGGAATACATATGATTCTAGTAATATTAAAATAAAATTAATCCATCATCAACATGAAAATGGGAGTATGATATATTAATTAAAATTAATGAAATCATGATATCAATAATAAAAATATAATAATATTGAAATGTATAATGTTAAACATAAAAAACCCATTTTCAAAGCCGTGTTTGAATAAATTTAATTGTTGTTAGGGTTTTATTAAAGACATTAATTTTTCGAGGCCTTATGCTAAGAATCCATATTTTTATATGAAGATGAATACACCAAAACACATCATGTTTTGTGACATGATATATTTTGATGCATCATGTGTCTAAATAATGTTGGGCCCCACTGATCACATTATTAAGTACAATGAATTTATCATAGGAGTGAAAAATACACTTCTTAAAATTCTATATGGAACCTCATAGAGAATAAAAACATGGATATATATAAGATGATGATTATATAATTTCAATACATGATCATCCAAAATTATACATCAATAATCATCCATAATATCATAAAATTCTCCCATGTCAATAAAAGTAATAATATGATCATAACCCATCTAACGAAAGAAGGTTAATTGATAAAAAATACTTAAAAAACATGCCAATAATCATTAATATTGTAATAAAAATATATGTAATGAAAATAGTTTTCCCAATTTAAATTTAGTAATATTTTATATAGTTGAACATTATCCAATATAAATTATGGGAAATGTGATTTTCACATTTTATAGAGAAAATTTTATATGGAAAAGTCAATATTGGTATGACATGATCATAAGCCATCCAGAGAAAAAAATGGGAATGGTTTCAAAAGAAAATATCCCAAGAAGTGGAAAATATCCATTAAAGGGTTTATGTTGTAATATTTTATATCATAATAAATCAATGATATAATAAAAAATAAAAAAAAGTGTTGAATTTCAAAAACATATAATTTCAATAGAATGATCACAACTCAATGAACAAATGTTGAGTTACCAAAAATTCTCAATGCTTGGGAAAAACTAAATCAATAGCCACCTAAATAAGGGAACATGATTTGGATAGTAAACCCCATGAAATAAAATTATTATGATAATAATATACCCATGTTATGTGAATACAACATGTCATGGAAACATGGTTCATAAAATTTATTATGTCTCAAAGAATCGGAATTGAGGCAACAAACTACCATACATCATAAGAGACATTTTACTCCAAGTAACTTGACAGTATTGTATTATAATTCAACAGAAAACATAATTATTACATGATTATTCATGAAATTATATCTTAAATAGGTGGTACATACATAAAAAATTAAATTAGGAATATAATAGCAAATATGGCCCAAAGAGATGAATTTGAGATGAATCCCCTACAAACAATTAATCATTGGGACCAAAAACCATGAGAATGATAACATGAGATGTAACATTGGATAACATGAAATATAACTGATAATGATATAAATATTAAAATGTGGGGGTAATTAAACCATACAAAATAAATCATGGTGTATAATGTAAACATTTCTCAATGAAATGAGATTAATATTGAAACCCATACCTATTTTACTAACATTCATGAATTTACATTAACCTCATGTATCATAAATAAATATAATATAGTCAATTAATTTATAAAATTAATGATATCCATTTTTATTCATACATTCTTTATAGATACATTCACTACCTAAATTATTTTTATTTCTTATGCTAAGAGTTTATAGCTTTGATCGCATATACTACATTCACAATAGTTGTTTTTGTTGTTTTTTACAACTTCATCTTTACTAGATAAAAAATTATATATTAGGGATGTTTTATTTTTTATGTTGAAAATTCCATTCATGATCCTTTTATATTTTATCATTGATGATGAAATTAATAATTATCATGTTTATTTTATTCCTAAAAATAAGTGGGTGTTTTCTTAAATAGTGAATTAAATCATGATATATAAATACCTGAAAAAATTTTACATTAATTTATAACATTATAATTTTAAATATATTCTCATATTCAACCATGATATAAATTCATAGGATTGTTCATGTTTGTGGTTACACCAACACAGACATGAATATACACTCACCTAATGAATGATCATGTGGTGGTTTTGTTATAATAACATTATCAAAAAGTATATTGATCATATTTCGTTATAACTAGGGTAAAATATAATAATTGCATAGATAAATTTGAATAATTAATAGACCTAGAAACATTAAAAAAAATTAGATAAAATATTATCATATTACTATGTATATTTTTAACGAATACGTTAATGATGATATACTGTTCATCATATCATTAATCGGTTCTAAAATTAATCATAAATGAAACCTAATGATATCATAAACATAATTTTTATACTTTAATTCCATCCTTATACACATACTTATAAGGTGGTAAATGAAAAATAAAACGATGACAATGTGGGGGAGGTAGTCTGCACAACGTACGAATGTCAATTCCTTTTCATAATGGATTGTTTATATGAATAAAAAATGATAATACCATTAATATAATAATAGTAAATTATAAAAAATGTAATTACATCATTATATTTTTGTGGTCATAATAAATTTGTAATAACAAAATTAATAATAAAAAATTAGTAGTTGATAATACTCGCATTGGGGACTTGAATTTTATTTTGAAGTCTCCTTAAATTTAATTGGATTATGATAAAATTTAGTTAACAAGGGATAAATTACACCATACAAGGTTCTATATTGAGTAAAATAGAAGATTTAAAATGGGAAATTTTAATGATAGGTGAGACATGAATTGGTGAATATGTTACCTATTTATAAGTAATTGAAAGGGTATCTTTGGTGTAACCATTATATTTTCAATATTATAAGGTTATTATTCATGTTTTAAAGGGAATAAATGGGAAAAGTGTTGGGGACTCATTTGTTAAGTAGAAGATCAACCAGTAATTTCATATAATGTTTTTTAATGTTTAAGGACATGTTAACTATGTCTACATTTTACATCCTTAATAAATTTGTAAACCTAGTAATTAATTTCACAGAAAAAGATTAAAAATAAACATTATTCCAAACATGGTAATGTTAAATTCAAATGTGAAAATAATTTTAACAACTAAAAATTCTATTGGAATGAGTATTCCTCTTTAAAATTAAAACACTTAAATTCCTAAAATTTTATTTTTGTAAAAAACATTTTTAGTAGTTTAATTTTGAATATTTTAAAAAAATATAATGGATACTAATTTTAAATCCATAAATTGATTTATTGTGAATTGGTTGAAGGGAACGAGGAATATAAGGAAGAAAAAACCATAAATTTCCTTGAGAATACAAGATTTAATGAAAATTCCATCAAAATTATATTAAAGTGGAATTTTAATTAATTATAAAAAACCCTTGAGGTTTCATGGTAGAGAATGCCACTTGGAACTCTTTTAGGTGTACGTGTTAATCCACCTTATATAGCCCATGGAAATGAGATAGAAGATAAATCCAACACAATTTGAGTTTTACATATGCCTCTATGTGGGAATATTGAATAAAAAGGGACAGGTGATTAATGACATGGGTAGTGAGTTATATAATGTTTTTTCCATAGGATATTCCAAATCATGGTTAAGGGATACACTAAAAATGGGTCTTGTTTGATTTTATTATCACTAATGTTCTTCTTCAGTCAGCAAAGGATTTTCTCTATTTCAAAATTAAAAAAATATTATAGGTTATTCATGATAATATGGGTAAAAAATACACTATAAATAAATATATTTAATTTAATTGTGTTTGGATAAGTACAAAGGTTTTTGCCTTTTGTTTTTCTTAATTATTATTTTTTTATTATTTATTTTGGAAGGAAATCAAGAAAAACTTACTCCTTATTGTTTCATACCCCAAAATGGTTCCATATAAAGCATGTATGATTATCACATATCAACCACTAATGGTTCATTACTCTTATATAATTCATATATAGGTACTAAATTTGAATCCTTAGTGATGGTATTATTATTTTTGAATCTGTTGTATTTTTTTATGGAGGTTTGTTTGTTTATAGATATTATGTAAAATGATTAATGGATGATAGTTTTTTAAATTAAATATATATTTGTAAGAGTTCATTAATAGATAATTAATCTTACCATATTATTTATATTTTTAAAACGTTTCATTAAATAAGCATCTTCTTCACAAGACGACATTGATCGATGATTCAAAATGTTAAGACATTAATCCAATCCTTAACTGGCTTATCAAAATAATCAGTTCTGATTTTTTCATATTTTAGTTTTCAATGAACCATTGTGTATTTATGGTTTTAATAATCCTTGTAATTCATATTTCATATAATACATTACATTAATCCATGAAACATATAGTCAACTTACTAAATTGTAATTTAAAAAACATTAGATGAATAGAATACCTATATCACTTAAAACCCTAAAATTATGATTAACCCAAATGGGATAATTAATCATTCATTGAGATTATACATAATATATTTGGTAAAATTATGATTATGAGATAAAAATTAATTGAAAATTAACATGATAAGAAATTATTTTTATTGAACACACATAGTCATAATAATGGAATGAAAATTAAAGACATGTAATCTAAAATTAAATGGTTGAAAAATAATGGATTTAAACTAGATTAATAATAATTTGAGAATTAAAATACTAAAATAAATATGATTTATGATAATTAGACATAATGAAGATAATTTTAGTAAAATTAAAATGGAATTAAAACAAACTTACATGATTACACTTAAAATAAAATGAATAAGAACATGAAAATAAAGAGAGTTTTAGTCTATCATTTTAGAAATTGAGAATGTAATTTTCTCCCATCCCATTATCAATGGGGTTTTAACTAATAATCCTCCAAATATTTTAAAATAGAAACCCATTTCATGGAAAACTGATGTTTTAATTTATATCCTAAGGTACTAGAATTATTTTTTCGAAACATATCTCGCTTTTAACTCTATCATTTGACCATAAATTAAACATTATATATAAATAATGTATTATTAAGAAATTTAATTATGGATTATAAAGGTACACCATCTAACATTAATGTCCATTATACATTAAGATACATATATATAGTTTTTTGATATACCATGTTCTATTATCCTGAAAGATTCAATGTTTTCAAAAGAATTAAAGTGAATTAATTTTTTATTATGAATATTTATCTATATTGACATTGTAGAGACCCGAAACCTGACATACATAGACTTTACATTACTTTTTCGGAATACTTAGTACATAACAAAAACACACACACACAAGGATCGTAATAGTTTAGTGTCTTTGGAAACTCGGAACGTAATCTTCTAATCGTGGTGAAAGATCTTCAACATCTCACATAAAGATCTTCCTTTTTTTTACCTAAAACCTTTCTTTATATCCTGGGGAAAAGAAAACATAAAAGGTTGAGCTCAAATGCTCAGTAAGGTTAAACAAAATAAATATCAATCACATCATATTCATAAGAACATAACATTTTGGAAATCATAACCTGAAAAAGAGAGAGAATAATTTCATAACATGGGATAAATCATGGCAGTGAAATGTAATCACAATAATCATAACTTAAAACATGAAACTTTGTGGCATTCACACATAATCATAGAGAATCATTTCTTGTTAGTCAAGACTCATTGCCAAGACTATCTTAGTGGACAAAGTCCCTTTCTGAATCGAGTAACCCTCGTTTCAGTCCTGTTTCACTGAACCGGTATAACCTACCGTTCCAGCCCTGTCTATCTCATGAGATATAAAATCTTTACCCAATGCATTGGAGGGAGATATAGGTCCCACCCATCTCATAATGATACCATTCTTATGTGTGCCACAAAATCATAAATCATACATCATTTCATAACCCATGTAATAAAAATGGGATTCTTAAACAACATGACATCATAAAACCATTCATATAAGATAAAGGAATTCATAAACATAATTCCATCACAAAATATTCAAATCAATGTAAAATTATGGATAGAAACAGAACCCTTTATTATCTTAGATGGAAAATAATTTTGATAAAACACTTGAATTGAATTCTTGAGGAAAATATCCTTTCTTCTTCAAAATCAATTTCTTTTCACAAAACATCATGCAATTTTAAAAGAAAGAGATTTTATTGAAAATAGTCATGAAATATATTGGAGGAATGTTCATGAAAATAAGGCTTTATAGAACCGTAAAAATCCGTTCGTGCCGTATAAGTTAAAAAAAACATTCTTTGTACTTTTGTCGAAAAAGTCAAAAAGTACCTCGTACGAAAAATGACAAAAGATTCCTTTCATATCTTTTACTAAAAACTCACCAAAGGGTAAAATTGGATTTAAACAATTTTAGGTGGATGGAAATAATATTACATATTGAGGAAACATGGATGTGGATGATAAAATACACCCCAGTAAATACTAATGTATAAACAATCTCAGATAAAAATGAGAT
Source organism: Viscum album (assembly GCA_963277665.1). Lineage (NCBI taxonomy): Eukaryota > Viridiplantae > Streptophyta > Magnoliopsida > Santalales > Viscaceae > Viscum > Viscum album. The sequence continues at coordinate 2,140,590,904 of OY728128.1, read as the reverse complement.
TGTGATATTTCCCTTACCTTAGGTCCGATTTGCTTTGTAAGTGTCCGAACCTCCTGTATAATGATTTAAATAATGTCATTGACTTATTACAGAATCATATTCATTGTTATGATATCATATATGGTTCACTTATGACTTTATATTACCCGTTCTTTTGTAAATTCCATGTTAAAGAAGCGTTTTGGGTAAAATCGTTTCATTTATCGTAGGTGTCGTGACTTGTTGTTCTTGACATTATTATTACTTATATCATGATTTAATTACTTCCAGAATATAAAATATGATTTATATATCATATATATTCAGTATATATATATATATAATAGACAGATAAATGAAATGAAAAACACCGTTCATGGAGATGGTAGTCCGTACGTACGCATGAACGCTGTTTTCCTTTCCTTATTGTCTTGAATGGAAGTAAGTAGATGACATACATATATATATACATGAATCCAGTAGCTTTATAATGTCATATATTTCATTATTATTTCTTATATATACTTTATAATCATTCTTAAATTGTTAACATGGAGAATGAATCTCATCGCGTCGTGGAGACGGTAGTCCGTACGTACGCACGAGCGATGATATCATTTTCATAAATATTGAATTGAATTGGAGTGGATTATACAATATATCAGAATCAATATGATGTTGTAATAAATATGTATAGTTATTCTTTACACCATTATACCCATCCATGTAAGGTGGTGGTGGAAAATAGATTACACCACGGCGTGGAGACGGTATTCCGTACGTACGCACGCGCGGTGATTTTTCCGTAGGATGGATAGATGGTGAAATAGGGTTGTTTCATACTTATAATAACATATCAGTATATGAGTGATACTGATGTTATTACTTCATAATGAAACAACCTAAGAAGAAGAAGTGGAAGAAGAAATAAAGATGAAAGAATTGGTAACGGTAATTACCTCTTCTTTGAAGCGCCTCTTGGAGACCTCCTCTTAGGGCACTAAAATTGGTCTTTGAGGAAGACCAGAACCTCTAGGATGTTTCTAGGGAAGTGGATAAGAGATTTTGGCAGGGGTTGGCCGAGCTTGAGTGCTCAATTTGGTGTGAGGAGGAGGGGGAGGAGGTTCCCTTTTATAAGGGAGGAGAGGGGCACCTTAGGAATATCTCAAAATATTATTTTATATTAAAGTCAAAATCGGTTTATAATGGTTCCAAAGGGTCTTATTTCGAAGCTAAAGTGGGGATGGGTCGAAATCCTACCATCCAATAGGATTTAGACAAGTTTAGGGTATTATTTTAACCTTATCAATTAGATTTAACTCTAAGTTAATTAATTTAACTTTTACCGTGTCTTTTTGTTTTCTTTCACTATATGGTTAATACACTTACTATAACATGCCAAACGAACCCCAAATTGTTTATTATTAATATATATATCCTCATCTAAGGCATTTGGCCGAACCTTAGATTTTTAGGAATAAAATAACAATTAATAATATAATATTTGATTTAAAAACTATTTTGTGTCAATTTTGACACTATTTGATATATGATTTTTGTGAAAGTCATAACAGAATTATATGTTCGAACCAAGTTTATTAAATCAACACTAATATATCATAGTAACCTAGAAAATTAGTGGAATTCATAAAAAGTCTCAAATTACATTCAGTTTTGTGTTTATAACATCAATTATCTCAATATTTCATTAATAAGATAATTACTGCATCATCTTTGTGTCATATATAAATTAAATTATATGATGTCTAAAAATTACAAATAAAATACCATCATGTAAGAAATATTTTTATCTTTATAATGAATATTTAAAATCGAATTTATCTTATGTATAACCCCATATTAAAAATTATTTACTTATTAAACTTTGATTTTAACTATTTTAACCCTTCTTTAAATAAATTAATAATAAATGTCCTAATCTAATCCAAGTGGGCCTAAATGGTCATATTTTATTCCTAAGTTTGTTTTTGGTCGAATTACACTTATCCAATAGAATTAGGACATGTGTTAGGGTAATAGTAATATCATATTTACCCTTAGTTACCCTATTTACTATTAACCGCGGTAAAAAAAAGTAAAAAGTTACTATTCACCAAAAAATTATTTTTATCTCATTGAACCACATTTTACTTGCTGATATCAACCGTTTCTGTCGGATTTTCGAAATTCCATTCACAGAAGCGGTAAAATTAAGTTTTATGCAAAATTCAGTTTTTAACCTACCACTTAGTGGTTTCACTATTCATCAAAAATTGAAAGTTTTCAGAAAAATACCAAAATTTCACCCTAGGCTAATTTCGATATTCTGAGTCCAAAAATGAAGTCCATTTTGAAAAATAAAATTTATAAAATTTCAAAAAGTGGTTATTACTATTCATAATGGCTAGTTATAATAATATTTTAATAGCATATTGTTGTTTAGTGAAACTCGGTATTGCGTACTACACACGCTATCGAGGAAGGTTGTGATTGTGTGTAATGCAAGGCAAGTCAAAGATGCGTGTTGTGCAAGCTCCTTTTTGTGTTGCGTACAACACAAGACATTAGTGAAATTAAAAAGAATATTTTTCATAAAATCTTGGGCTGTTACAGACATGAAGTATTATATTATATTAGGATCATGGATTAATTAATATTCATCTATATTTATTACAAATTTTCCTCTGTATCTCAAATATATCCCAAAGTATTTTTACCTTAATTAGGTAAGATCATTGGGAGAATGGAGAAAAGTGGTGTTATGTTTTCAATTTTCTATATGAATATTGGGGTAGAGATTTTTCATGGATTAGCCCACTTAATGGTTAAATTGGGACATTAAAAGTTTATCCAACTTTTACTATAATTTCAATGAACTTATTCAATAGTTTCACCAAATTTTTAATTATAGATTGATCCTAAAAAATAGAACTTCATAACTAATCCAGTATCTATGAAAAATTCATTGTCCATATTTGTGTGGTCAATATTCCCCTTCAAATTGATAAACTAGAAAACTATTAATTTTAATGATTTATAATAATAAAAATTATGAACCTTAAAAAGGTAATCTCACAATATGTATTAATAAAGTTATAGTTACGACCATCTTGTTAGACATTATTCTATTTGAATGAATTTGAAAAATCGTATTTATATATTTTCATTGTCAAAACAAGAAAATTGATTGAAAATAATTTATTTTTAAATGAAAAAAATAGTATTGGGAGTAATTTATAACCATCAATAGATTTAGTATATTAGTAATTAACTATATGGTGTTTTGACTTTTGTGTTATTACTTGGTCATCAGTTTCCCTATATCTTTTTTCTATATCTTCCACTACTCTATTTTCTAGACTTCCATTACTATATTATGATTTTTCTAAAATTTATGTTCTTATGTTACCCATGGTTAGAACAATTTGGAGATTTTTAATTGAATATTATCCCATAACATTCTTCTCATCTAGGTTTTTTTCTTCTACAGAGACTTATCCTTAAGGAGAACATCCCACCTAATGAATATCCTCTGATTATCAACTTCCCAACGATAGAATCCAAAATTTTCATTACCAAATATAATAAATAAACAAGTATTTAAATTGTCATTATGTTCAACCATGTTTTTTATCCACAATAACATAAGAAATCAAGCCAAAAATTCTACGGTGGAAAACTTCTACTTATTTCTCAGACTATATCTATTCTGGAACATCCTTTATTAATCTAGTGGAAGAAATTATGCTAACAAGGTATGTTGTAATGTTCATTTAGTCTATCTGAAATGAATCAAGGGATTATTAATTATAATCACATGATCCAAAACTTTTCTAATAACATCTAAATTATTTTATCAAACACACCATTATTCTACAGTGTTTCTAGAATTTCCTTTTCCAGTATGATCCCCTTCCTCAGATAGATCTTCTATAAGTTTCTTTTGTGTTACTCATCTTCATTTTAAGATCATAGTATTTTTACATTATAAATAGTTTTCATCACCTTAATGTAATTATATTGAATTAATTACATATATACCTCAAACTAATGATTTATAATGTAATACTTTACTTTCTACATCTCATAATCAATGAAATTCACAATTTAAATTGACACACTAAGATATTATACTAGGTTAGGCCCCTGAATATCTGAGTAAAGAAGCTCTATCTTATAGTATCATGGATACAATGCATTCAAGTTTTATGATACACTCTTATAAATCACAATCACAATACTCTCACAACATCTAAACATATTGAGATTGATCTTCATCATGAATTTTTCAATTATGACATTTATGTTTTCACATTATTATTTATATTTTGGTATTTACACAACACCATAATATAAAAAATTATTTCACCAAATATTTCAACTCTATATATTATTCAATTTAGATATATGATCCCATATTTTACTCCACATGTTACCACAAAGGTCCATGATTCAACATTTAAACTCCATTATAAAATATTTTTTACATAGTACCTCATAAAGCTACCCAATGGTAATTAGATTCTTTTATAGTATTCAGACTTGTTTAACTTCATTTAAATACTTGAAGATACCATTCATCATCATGAAAAAAACTTATTTTCATGAAATATTTATATCTTAATCATCCACCAAATGAACCTATCCAAAAAATTTATAACCATTATTCACCATGAACTAATTTTATTCTAGTGAGTAAAATGATGTGAGGAATTTTGTCACCCATGACTCTGCCGATATGTTAAAACTAAGAAAAATGTATTTTCATCACATTGATAAAAATGTGGAAATTGATCTTATAAAATATTCCCATTTAGTATTCTGTTTTTGATTCATGTAATTATTTCTATGAATACATATTCTTCTACACTTCCAACATGTAGGAACATAACCCCGTTCATTTCCTCAGATAAACTCATGATATCAATCCAATCAATTTTTATTCTTCTTTATTTTTATGGGTGACTGTACTTATTTATATAAACTAAATTCAATTATAAATGGTTATTTTATATCCATCCATCTTAGTTTCTCATTTAGAATCATGTTTCTTATATGTAAACACTAATTCAGTTTTCCCCTAGATAACTAATTTTTTTACCATCAGTTCTCATGAATTTGATTGTGGTGGCGTGATTAAAATATCTCATATATATATTCAGGAAAGGCAATGATTACCTTTTGACATCCTCATACTAATCAACCGAAATTTCATGAGAAATTTTTAAATTGTCGACACATTCACATAAATGTCTATTGAGTCCTTCTTCAAATATAGTATATTATGAAATACCTAGATGTTAAAGGCTATGACTTTTCAATGAAATACTCACAAACCATTATGATTTCCTATCCAATCCTTCCCATTATACTTGTTTCATTTTTTAGTTTGGTCCCAACCAATAGGTCCTTAAAATCATTTTCAATGAGATTGTTTTCCATCTATATTTTCCAAAAACAAAATTAATTTTTATAAAAAAAATATATATATGGTAATTATCTTATATTGATTCCATACTTTATAAATTTTTTTAACTCCAACCAAAATAAAAATAACATCATTGATAAATAATTAGTTTTACCTAATCAACCATTGAGTGTGAAAATGATAATAATGAAACCAATAGATTTAATACAAATCAAAGTTTATCATCATGTGACAAATCACAGTTTATCATCATGTGAAAGGTTCCAAGTATAATCCCATCTATTATTTTCTCTGGCCTACCATTCATGTGACAAATCACAGTTTATCATCATGTGTTGGGGATGAGGATGCTTGGAAGTTTAACGTATTGCATCTTGGATGATGAGGACTCACTCCTCATCCATTGGAATTACATAACTTATACCAACCCAAACTAGGGGAAGGGAAGTCACATGCAATTCTCGATGGGAGTGAGGTGTGGGATTGGTCAATTGAGGGGACTACATTAGCATAGCTATACGAAGAAGCAATAATTATTAGCATACCTATGTGAAGAAGCATAAGGTAGGACAAACCAACTTGAAGAACCACTTGAGGGACTATAGAATAACTTTGTATGAGCCTAGAAGGTCACAAGATAGAGAGACACACGAAGTAGAAGTCATTTATAGGATGGTCTTCATGAAGCTTTGGTGCTTTGTGAAGAGGAGAAGATTCATGAAGGAAGGTGATTCAAAAATCATAGTGAAAAGGGCCTTTGCGAAAGGAGGACCTTTATGAATCATGGTGACCCAACCAAGGAATCGAGTCTACATGTGGTTGGAGGGTGCTTCATAAAGGCCAAATGCTCTATGAAATCTAGAGTGCCTGAAAGGGACTCATAATTTTGTGATGGCCATTTTTCTTTGTGAAGGGAATCCCCACCTGAAGTATAGGAACATCAGAATGAAGGAAAAGATGATTTTTGGTGCTCAAATACCATGGGGAATGAATTTTCATATTGGTTCACGAAGTAGAGGGAGCTTCGTGAAACGAGAGATCAGAATGAAAAAGGTCGTGGTTTCAATCATTTGGGGTGGAGCTAAGATGCACATTTATAGGCACCAGGTATCACAATGCACATAGGCATGCTGTGAAGGAAGTTTAATTTCACGATCAAAGGTGGCACCATAAAACTCACAGAGCCTTCCATCACTACTATAAGATAGTCACAGTGATTTTTGGACTCATAGAGGGGACCGTTAGTTTTTTGCGGCAGTCGTAAAGGCGTCTGTATTCCAGCTTTGCGCCATTCGCAGTGAGGAAGGGATCAACGATGGACCTTCACAAGGTAGGACCTTTAGTGTTTTTATGGATTGTTCGGGGTAAAATTTGGTACCAAACAGTTTGGCCATTGTTGATTCATTTTGGGTACGTATTTCATCTCCAAAAAATGTTTTAAAAAAAATATTTTAAAATTTAGTAAATATGTTTGAAAATATCAAATTTTGGATTGTAAATTAAGACAATTTTTTTTAAATTATAATGTTTCTTATAAAATAAATTTTTGGTCTTATAAAATTGTTTCATTTATTTTCAATTCATACTTATATATTAATAATTTCTTAAAAGTAATGTTATTTGTAAAAATTAAATGTATCATTAATTACCTAAAAATTATTTTTTAGAAAAATCCCAAAATTCATCTTAAGATTATATTATTATGAATAATCCCACAATTATTTTCATTTTTTCAAATTTAATTTCTAAATTTGAAATATAACTTTAAATAAAAAAGTATCATATGATGAAAACCTATTTTATTGAAAAATATCATTTTTAGAAAATTAATGATTCTCATTCATATTTAATATTATTTACTATTTAAATTATTATTAACTGATAACTCGTATCAAATATATTTTAACTAATTAATGACATGTTTCATTATATATAACTCATAGAATATGAAATTGTAATATTTATAAATTTACATTTATAAGCATAAAAATAGCATGTTAATCATTTTAGATATAACAATTGGATTAAATTTATATTAAAATCAAGATATATTTTTTTATAAAATTATATCATAAATAGGTTACTACAATTCATTCATTCTAATTGAATATCTAGGTTTTAATAATCTAAATGTATCACCTTTCTATTTTTTATGTTTTCTGTGGGGAAAGATATCAAGCACATTCACTTATTTTTTAGTAATCATATATTATAATTTTAGGGTGACACATCCCCCCACCACAAAAAACTAGTTGATTAATTAATATTTTAATCATAATATTAGAATACATTCTATATAGAACTTATAATTAACCATACACTTCTAGATGATCATGTGTTTTTTTAGGATGTGGAATGAGATTAATGTATATGAAAAAATATTATAAATTCCATATAATGAGTGCTAACCCATTATTATTTTTCAAATAGAATATTAGTAAGGTGTTATAATCTAGTTACTTAATTAACCACTTCCTATAAATATTGAAAAATATATATGATAATCATACCACTGTAAGTTTTTATTTATAACTCAATATCAATTAGTTGGTGAAAAGTTAAAATACAAAATCCACTTGAAAATGTTGAGTAAAATAGATTATATACTACATTATTAGTACTTTTATATGATTTTCCTTATTCACATGGTTATTGTATACTATTTCCCTGGTTGTCCATTGTATTGGGACATTGTGTCACATAATTCCCAACTATATAGAAATTAAAGAACTATATTTTTGTAGCTTATCTCTTTACCTCACACTTGTGTGTTTGATGAAATTAATCTCTACAAATATTGAACATTCCTTCCCCATTTAGGAAATTCCACCATTATTTTTCCCACATGTTTTACTTGTCGTAAATTTTATATTCTTTACTTATTTATCATCATCATTTGATATTTTATGAGACTCTATCATTATCCACTTTTGTAAGTTTGGTACTTTTAAATTCTTCACATTTTTATTCATATTTCATGAAATAAAGTTTGCAATAATAATAATGTTTCTAACTCTAACAATGATTCTAATAGGTCTTTCATTAAATCAATCTCCTTATTATTCCTCATATCCATGGATCCTTCTAGTTCTAGAAATTACTAAATCCAAGTTATCTTGAGTGAAGATCATTATAAGAAAATTTTCATAAATAACCATGGGAATATATAACCTCAACATGTATCACTTTATAACATTTTCACGTTATCAAATATTTCTTATAAATCCACTTGAATTAGCCTCGATTCAACCTATTTCACCTTCAATTTATCCTATATTATTATTCATTCAACCTAGTTTATATTGAGTTCATATATCTATTACATATTAAAATAATACTCAAAATAGATATCTCAAATTACCATGAACTTTCTTAAAATATTTTAATCCAAATAATTATAGAAATCAATACTCTCTAAATGTAACTTATATATTTTCTAGGAAAGAACATGTCAATAAATATAGACCTTAACTTATGAATATCTAGGTTTTATTATATATTATCTTGGGTTACTTTTATATTAGATAATCTAACCTACATATATTTAAATCACTCATAATGGTTCATAAATAGAATTTTATTGACCTATGTATATCCCCTAGGAGTTTCTAGCCATGTGTACAACCATAGGTCCATTCACTATATAGTAGAGTAAAGATTAGGTCAATGCTCAATAATATTTATTCAAGGTGATTACCCAAATAGTCATTTATTCCATAGCCTCATCTACATTCCAGTATTCTGATAATTATTTAATTTTTAGGGTAACCATATACTCAAGTCATTATCAAAACATTAGGGTTTCATCCTATAATTAGACTTATTCATAGGTTTTTCACCAATGTTCAATCATCCAAATCCATAAAAAATTATATTATTACATTAAAATTAAATAATATACATTCTAAAATGGTTATTTATACATGTGAAATCATGATCAACCCTTACTTATCAATGATTAAATTATACCCAATAAACATCATAATATTTAATGTTATATAAACCATCCCATTGATACCATATATGATGTCCAGGACCCACACTCCCAGATCTATACCATAATCACATAATTTACATAATAACATTGATACCAGATGTAAATTAATGTATATAATCATCCTTATTTAAAAAATAAACAATTATTATAGCATCTCTAACATCATTGTAATATTTTTCATTTTAATTATTTAGAGAATTAATACAACATAATAACTAAAAATTCCCATGTTCTTTGTATAAAAATGACATTTTTTCTATAATATAAAATGACTTAATCCATCTAGATTCTTCAACATCTCCCATAAATTCATCCACACATGTTATCTTTCTACACACATCAGATGTACTAATTTTCATCACATACTAGGGAATAAAAATCTATGAAAGGGGGTATCACAAAGAGATGTTAAGGGAATCATATAATTGAGTCTATCAAAAAAGCTAGTTTGGAATAAATAAATTGTAATAAATAAATAATCTAAAAAATTACATAATAAACTAAAACTAAGAGCATGTTATAACCCTAATAATAAATTAAAACATGTATATCAATTTTAATAATATCATAATGATATAATTCATAATTTTGGACATCAAGAACAAATTTTAAAGTACATATTACAAGACACTATATTTTTATGGGAAGATTTATACATAAATACGACATATATATTTTCTCATTAGAGCTATTGGTGTATCAATGGGCTATGTAATTCTCAGTCCCACCCATCACTTGATTATGTCAAATTCATTCACCCAAAGATTCAACAAATTTTTTGATATAAGTCATTATCACATCCCAATAGTGGAAATTATTTTATTTTATTATTTTCTTGATCTTGGATCCTTTGGTCGAGGTTTTAGTTGATCCCCAGTTTAAATATTTTAATTTTTGAAGTCATTGGTGAGTTTTTTTCATGTTCATGGTTAGAGAATAGTTTTGTGTAAATCGTTCAGATTATCAAAGGTAACCATGTGGCTTGTGTTGGGGGTCTAGTGGTAAGGTACATGGGTTGCACATAGTTTGGGAAACCATGCAGAAACTATGTGGTTTGGTTCTGGAACTGAGTAGAGGTGTTTAGCATGGTCAGTGCGCGATTTCGAAACCATATGTCTAACCCGTGCGAGGTGCCCTTCTTGTTCAGTAGAGGGTGAACTGTTGGTTGACAGTTTACCAAATCGTGCAGCCAAACCATGCGATCTTCCCAAATTTTTAAAATCTTAAAATCCCTTTTCTACCCTCCCCTATTTTTAGGTCCTTTTTGTATTTCCTCCCCTTGGGTCGTTTTTCGAAAATAAAGGGAGCCCCCATGTCTCTCCCTTTGATCCTCCACCTCCATGGATTCATCTCCATCGAATCCAATGTGAGTTTTAGGGATATTGGTCATTTTTTCTGTATTTCCTCTTCTTATTTCTCTTTTATCTTAGTTCATGGTCCTTTTTTGGTGGGTTTCTCTATTGGAAAAAAACCCTAGGGTAAGGATTTGATGATTTTGGTCGATTTCTTTGGATATAGGGTGTGTGGATGGCCTTTTGGGCTTGGTTATTGTTTCCCATGGAGTTTCATAGAATCGACACTCCTTTGAGGTAGGTGTTTCCATCAGTTTTCTTTCTAATGCATTCTATTTGATTCTTGGGTGTTTTTAAATAATATATAAATGTTTTTAAAAAAATTGTATGATTTTTTAGCTTAGTATGGTGATTTTTTTAAAAACAATAATATAAGTGGTTTAAAATGGGGTTATTTAAACTTAATATATAGTTATGTATAATAGGTATTTATTAAAATGATAATTTTTAATTTTAAGTGAAATTTTGTGATTTGGGTTGTGATTGTTCTTGGAAATATTTTGATAGTATTATTGGAGTGTGATTCAGACCTTGTATGTAGAAATTGGTGAACTTCATGTGTGATTTTTACTTGTGGTTTGTTGTTTTGGTTTAAAGGAATGTGGTGTTTCTTTGAAATGATTTTCATATGATTCATTGACACTCCAACTACATCACTGGATTTTGGAACATCAAGGGTGCACTTAGTGCACACATGGATGGATATTCAAATGAAAATTGGACTTTAAAACAATTTCTTCCTTGAACCTCACTCTCTCAAATTTTTTCCTAATTTCTAAATGGATTATTGGTATGTTATGTAGTTTTGAAAATTATTTCTAATTTTCTCTTTCAAATGTGGCCCATTTATAACATGAAGAAATGGTAGGATTAAAAAATGGTATCAAATCCCATTTTTCATCCTTAGTTTTTTTTTGTATTTTAATATTTTTTTGAAGTGGTGTTGGGATTTTTCACTTAAAGTCCTATTTTTCAATTGCTCAAAAATGTTGTTTTGATGTTGTTCTGGAACTGGTTAGGAATAATTATTGTAATATATTGTAATTTATAGTGTTTAAGGCATGTTTAAAACTTTATAATGTTTGGGAAATGAATTGTAGTTTCTAATGTATAAATGCTTGATTGGAACCTCAACATGTTTGAGAAATGGTTTGAATGATTGTGTGATATAACGGCCCAATTGGAACTTTTGAATGGTTTATTTTAAGATGGGAATAACTATGGGGGATTTACCTATGTGGTTTATCATGTGGGTGGTGTCATTGATTGGGGTATAAAATTGTGGCAGTGTCAGGTAAGGTGAGTCACGTGTGCGATGAACTCCCCTTTAACCGTTTATCATTACTATTAACATGGGTTTCCTTTGAATCTTTTAGTGGTTAGAGTGATGGTTTCTTATCGACCTTGATTTGATGGTTTGGTACCCAACTTAAGGTATAATGCTTTGTAAATATGTCACTGGATTGGATAGTTAGAATGGCCAGTTGGTTATAGACTTTGGAGTTTCACCAAATGTCGGCAGGTGAGTCTGATCCAAGTACATCCAAGGATCGCTATAGAAATATTCAAGAAAAGGATATGATTATCTATCAATATATTATGTTAATTTTTCTACAACATTTTTTATATTACCTTTGTTGGTTCTTATTTTATTTCATTGGTTTCCATTATTTTCTGCATGAACCTATTTTATTATTCAGTTTGGATCTGGTTATTGGGTTCATTTGTTTTAAACAAATGGGGTTGTGGAAAGTGAAACTGGTTTTAAAAATTAATGTTGTGTGTTTTTTTAAATGGTAACTTCTGTAAAGTAGTTTTTCATTTCCAAAAATGATAAAACCCTATTCATATATATATTTTTATTTCCAAAATACTATTTATCAACTTCTCATAAAATTAAATTTATGGATTCTATGGTGTTTGCCTACTAAGATTTGTAATATCACACCCAACTTGTTCCATTCGGTTTTGGTAGACCTAAGTTATTTTTTCAGGCTCTGGTTTTCAGGTTCTGGTTCCTAGTTCAATGGATCTTGGAAGAGGTTGGTTGTGGATGGATGTGACCCTAAGGTCACATCGAGATCATGGTAGTGTGGCCCAGTTTTTTTCCATTGTGTTTTGTTTCACATTTTATGTATCCAGATTCAGTTGTATATTTATTGATATTAACCTCTTTTTGGTTATTATGTTTGTTCTATCTATTTATTTTATCCTAGTTAATTGGGATAAATCATTTCCATGATGTTTACTTTGATGCCCGAAACAACTTTCTATCTCATGGGGATTGTAATGTCCTTTTTTTAATGCCACAGATTGAGTTGGGTGTCAGTTCAGATGTCATCCATGCCTAGTTCATGAAAAAATGGTATTAGAGGAAGGTTATTTGTTATTTGGGGTGTTAGGTAGATCATATATTAGGGATTTTGGGACTCAAGAGGTAGGTATGGAAAGAATATTGTGAACTATTTCTTGTCCTAATCCTTGAGTTTCTATTGGTAGTCCAGGTTTTGAGTCTTTGATTGGTTTTGGATTGTTTTGGGTGAGGAATGACAATAGAGGTGATCCAACATTATTTCGTGACCCCACACTAAGTAGTGAACCATGTAGAATCTGAGTACATGGTTCAAGATCCTCATAGTTATTGATGCTTACTGGGGAATGGCCCCCTAACCATGTCTCCAGGTTATGCAAGGCTACTACTTCTGTACACAGTAGTTTGGAATGAGTTATGTTTTGTTTTAGTCTTGGTTGATGTGAGAAATCTTTTGAAAATTATTTTTTTAATGAAAATGGTTTCATTAAATTGGTCTTGAAATTGATAAAAATGGATTTTAAAGAAAGTGTTTTGGATTGAAAATATGGATTTTTTTTGGTTTTGATGGTGAAATAGAAAGTGTATCCCTTGTTATTCCTTATGAACATCTGCATATGTGTGGGTATGTATAAGAAGTTAATGTTTTAACTTTTGCATTGACGATGTAAGTGGAAGTGGAAGGAAGACATTTTTGAAGGTTCATAGGATACCATGAGTGAGTATTTGAAATCAAAGGACTGTCTAGGTTTTTACGAGTCAATTTTTTTTGGAATCACATTTTGGAATTAAAAAGTGGTTTCTACTTGTGAGAAGTGGATTTTTAAATTTGTATAGTGGCCTTCGAAGAAGGGCATTTCGAAATTTAAATGAAATGGGTCTTTTTTAAAAAGTGGATTTTTTTTCTTATATGTTTTTGGATTTTGATCCTATTATTTTATTTGAGGTGTTCTTTTGGTATTTTTTTTTGGATATTGATTATAATTTTGTGTTTATCCTATTGATCAGAATATTCTTCCCAAAAAGTTCCACATAGTTTGTAATGAGTCATTCCCAGTTTTTAGTTTTCCTCGGGTGTTTCCTGTGTATAGTGGTGATCAGGGTCTGTTAGAAGTAGTGGAGTGGCTGGAAAAAGTTAATAATTTCTTCATATTGTTGGGAAATTTTGAAGATATTAAAGTTTATGCTATTCTGTTTTTATTTTAGGATCCATATTTGGAAGTATTGGAGATTTTTTCTACACCATCAATGAAATTTTGGATGACATGGGAAGTTTTTATGTCCATTTTTTTCGGATGGTTTATACCTGAGGAGGTGAAGATGGTGAAAAGGGAATATCTTATTAGTATTCAACAAGTATAGTGGATCATGAAGACCTATGATGAACACTTCAATGAGATGATATCATTTTCTATAGAGGTAGCATCACAAGATCTATTGAAGGCTTCTCTTTTCATTATGGGTCTCCGTCCACTGATCAAGGAGCGATCCCTCTCCTACAAGGATCCCCATATCGATATGTTTATTGAAAAATTGTTCTTAGCTATGTTGGTTTCCAAAGATTAGGTAGTTGACAATATGGTATATTTTGTTTCTTGTGAAGTTTCCCCATCTAGAGAGAGGTGTGTTCTAGAGGACACTTTTTCTGAAATTTCTCCTTCATTGGTTCTAGATTCCAGTTCTCCAGACCTTTCTCTTTTGTTCCACCATTATGTCCAGTTCATAAACTCGAAGCCATCTTGTCGCAATAATCCAATGAAATCCCATCATTTTATTCATTTGGGTCACCTAGAGATATTTTTGTAAAAAGAGTTTCCCAAATAATAAGTTCTTATTAGAGGATTTCAGCATCTAGCTACGAGGTGATAGCTGCTTCAGGCATTAGTTCTCCAACCATAGGACCTCGAGGGAAGCTTATGCACATTCATAAATATTAGGGGGTGTTCAGGGAACCATGTCCCAGTTTTTGTCTTCCGTTTTGGAGTGGATGTAGTTTAAGTTTTCAGTTTTAGTTTATTTCTTGTTTTAACTTTACCTTATCATTATAAAAGGAATGGTGGTCTGGTTTTTGTGTTTTAGTTTTTATTTTTGTAACTTTATATTTTCCCTATTAAAGTGTGATGGACTTGTTTTATCATAATATGAGTAGTTGTGTTTATCTGAATGTGTATATTAATTTTTTTTCTTTTTTTGGTATACTTATCCCATGTGTGGGTTGATCTTAGTTTTTGCTGATATCATTTAGATATGCTTGTGTTTTTTGGAAATCACTGCTTGTGTATTGTGTTCGAGCTCACTATTTTGTTCAAGCTCTTTGTGGGTTTTCCTCTTGTGTTGGGGGTTTTAAGTGGTGAAGAAACTTTTCAGTTACGATAGCATTGTTGTTCAGATTTTTTATAGATGTTATGAGATATTATATCAAGTTGGGAGTTCATTTTTAAATTTTATGGTGTTGTGAGTTCTTGGTTTTCCTTATGGTGGGTTTTCTATGTCGGTTCCACCACATTGGGGTTTTTAATACTGGCATTAGTAGTTGAATTATTGTGGAGGGGAGAAACCTCTCATATTCTCCCATTACTCCCTATGTTGGGGTTTCCACTAGAGTCGATCAGGTGGGAATTATGAATTTACAGGTCACCCCTAGATCCATGGTTTATTTAGGTTATTATTGGTCATGGAATTGAGTTTTGTTTTATCATTCGTCTTGGTGAATTTATAGTGGGGTAAATTGTTTCTGGTGGGAAGAATTACCAAAAAATGACCTTTGATATTCTTTTACGTTATTATTTTCATGATCTTGGATCCTTTGGTGGAGTTTCATGTTGTACCTAATTTAAAATTTTAAATTTTGGAAGTCCTGGTGAGTTTTTGGCATGTGCACAGTTAGAGCATGGTTTTGGTAAACCATGCAGAAATTCCCACGTAACTGTGTGTATTGTGTTGGGGGTGCAGTGATGAGGCACATGAGTTGTGCATGGTCTAGGAAACCATGTGGAAACCATGCAGTTTGGTTCTAGAATCGGGCAGAGGCATTGAACATAGTCGGTGCATATTTTGGAAACTGTGCATCCAACCCATGTGAGGTGCCCATATTTTCTAGTAGAGTTTTCACGGCTTCCCAAACCATGAATCCAAACTCTACTAGCTACCCAAATTTTTAAAATCATAAAATCCATTTTCTACCCTCGCCACTTTTTAGAACCTTTTTAGATTTCCTCTCCTTGGGACGTTTTTTGGTGCATGAAGGTATCCCCAATCCATCTACATCTTATATTCCTCCTCCATGGATGCTTAACCTTCTAATCCAAGGTGATTATTTAGGTTTTTGATCATTTTCACATATTTACTATTCCCCTCTCTCTTATCTATTGGTTCATGGTTCTAATATGGTGGGTTTCCCTCATGGAAAAACCCTAGGGTTGTGGTTGGCTCATTTTGGTCTATTGATTTGGATTTACAATGTAGGGATGGTCTGTTTGTCCTGGTTCTTCCTTCCCTTGATGTTTCATCACTTCCAAACTTCATTGAGGTAGGTGTTTCTATCTATTCCATTTCTGATGCATTCCATTTGATGATTGGGTATTTTTAAATAATATATAAATGATTTTCTCATTCTCTTGACATGATTTTTTGGTTTAGTATGGTGATTTTTTTTTTGGAAAAAATAGTATAAGTGGTTTAAAATGGGTTTATTTATAAAAAATATGTTGTTATGAACATGAGGTATTTTTTTAAATTTTAATTGTTCTTTTAGAGTGATTTTTTTTCTTTTAGTGGTGTTTGTTCATGGAAATATTTTGATAGTATTTTTGGTGTGAGAGTTAGGCATTGTATGTGGAAATTGGTAACTTTCATGTGTGATTTGTACTTGTGATTTTTTGTGTTGGTTTATGGGAATGTGGTTTTTCACTAAAATGGTTTTAAAATGATTCCTAGAAAATCCACATGTGGAATTAAATGTCGGTGCATTCATGGGTCCACATGGTGCACACATGGATGGGCATTCAAATGAATATGATACTTTAAAATAGTGTTTTCTTTGATCCTCAGTCTATCAAATAGTTTCCTGATTTATAAATGGTATGTTGGTACGTTATGTGGTTTTTAAAATGGTTTCTAATGTGATCTTTAAAACTTGTCCCATTTGGTATATTGAGAAATGATTGGACTCTAATGTGGTATGAAATTCTGTTTGTAATATTTAGTTCTTTCTTGTATTTTCATCTTGGTCTTAAAGTGGTGTTGAGATTTTGAACCTAAAGGACCATTTTTCATTTTTACATAAAGGTGGGGTTGATTTTGTTTTGTAAATGGTTACAAATCATTTATGTAATGTATTTTAATTTATCGTGTTGAATGTCTTATTGGAAGTTTATAATGTTTTGGAAATGAATTGTGGTTTCTAAAGAATAAATGCATGTTTAGAACCTTATTATAGTTGATATATGGTTTGAAATCTTGTGTGATATGATGGATCGATTGGAACTTGTGAACGATTTATTGTAATATGGGATCCCCTATGAAGTATTTACCTATTTGGGTTATCGTGTGGGTGGTGTTAGTGATTGGGGAAGGCAACTACAATGTAAGTAGGTAAGGGGAGTCGCATGTGCGAGGACCTCTCCTTTTACTGTTTATTAGTACTATTACCATGGGTTTACTAGGAGAGTTTTAGAAGGTTGAGTAATGGTTGTTTGCTAACCCCTACTAGATGGGTTGGTACCCCCTAGACTGTATAGGGCTTGATGGGACGAGCCACTAGATTGGATAGTTAGAACGGCTTGTTGGTTATAGACTTTAGAGCTGCACAATATGCCAATAGGTGAGTTTGACGATAGTATATCCATGGATTGGTTTGAGAATGTTCAGGAAAATCCCATGATTATATATTGATCTATTATATTTATTTTTCTAATGCATGTTGGATATTATCCTTGCTAGTTTTTATTTTATTAATTTGGTTTCCTTTTTTTCACATCCCTATTTGGTTATTCAATTTGGATCTTGTAGTTGGGTTTGTTTTTTTTAAAGAAATGGGGTTGTGGAAGGTGAAACATTTTTTAAAAAGGAAAGTTAGGTTTGTTATTTTAAAATAGGAAATTTTGAAAAGATGTATTTGATTTCTTAAAATGATAATAACCTATTTTTATATATATTTATTTCCAAACTACTATTTATAAAATATTTTTGGTAAATGAAATGTAAGGATTCTATGGTGTTTGTCTACTGAGATTTTTAAGATCACACCCTACTTGTTCTATTTGGTGTCAGTTGACCGGAGTTGCTTATGAAATATTAGTTATTCATGTTCTGGTTCCTAGATTAGAGGCTCTTGGATCAGGTTGGTTATGGATGGAGGTGACCCTGAGGTCACATGGAGATCGTGATAGTGTGGTATAGTTTTAGTTTTGTTATTTACTTTTTTTAGTAGTTGTTTTATCCAGATTTAGTTGTATATTTGTTGAGATTCAGTTCTTGTTGGTAAATCAATTTTTTTTCTATTTATTTTATCCTATTTTATTTGGATAAATCATTACCATGGTTTTAAATTTTATTTATGACACTAGTTTCCAGCTTGTTGGGATTGGGAATGCCCTTCAGGCCATGCCACAGATCAGGTCATTTATCGGGTCAGATGGTATCTCGACATGGTTCATGACATTTTCCAAAGTAATCTCC
This sequence comes from Viscum album, assembly GCA_963277665.1. Classification (NCBI taxonomy): domain Eukaryota; kingdom Viridiplantae; phylum Streptophyta; class Magnoliopsida; order Santalales; family Viscaceae; genus Viscum; species Viscum album. The sequence continues at coordinate 2,140,572,158 of OY728128.1, read as the reverse complement.
AACTAAATAAAAACATGGTTATCCATATAATTATTTATATTAAATTTCAATACATAATCAACATGTGTTGAAATTCAATAATCCTCAATAATTTCAATGTTTTTCTCAATGACAATATATGGGATAACAAGATCATAAGTCATCTTGATAAAGTAGATGGATGGTAAAATAAATTAATTTTCAGCTTTACAATAGTAATCTATATTAGAATAAGAAAATATGGAACACCAGTACATTTCCCTATATAATTAAAATAACAATATTTATAAGTGATAATAATCCAATATGAATTATGTAAAATTTTATATTCACACCACATGAATCAATCTGTATACTGAGTAATCAATTATGGAATGAAATTATCAAAATACATGCTAAGAAATATGGTGGATGGTTGAAAAAGAATGTATCCACTGTGAAAAAAAGAAAATAATGATGGGTGTTGATAGAAATTAAAAATTCCCACTGCAAAACGAATGACCTGAATGGTGTCATAAAATAAGGGATTGAAAATATAATTTTTTGAAACCAAGAGTTCCATCCCATGAGTGATAAATATATATATTAGAGGATAAATTATTAAAAATAAACCATATTAGGTTAAATACTTCCTAAAATAAAAATTGATGTGGAAATGAAAACATACAAGAGATTTTATAAAAAAAATAAAATTAGTGTAAAATACTAATTTCAATGTTTCTTTGAAACAGAAAATTTAAAAAACTGACTTGAAAGATTTTGAAAAATATTAAATTTAAAAATTAAAACTATTAATGGATCCTTGAAATGAAATACTTTTTCTCTTGTATAAATGAGTATAGGAAAAAATATATATGAATGTGAAAGGGAAAATGTTTGTATTAATTTCAAAATGCCTTTTTTTTGAAAACTCTAATTGAAAGAGGTGTAACAAAACGTTCACTTGTGTTAGGCATGGTTTTAAAAACTATAATTATTAAGTTTAATATAAAAACAATTTGGGGTAGAACCCAATAATTTAAATGAAAATTTCATGAATTAAATTATAACTCAAAGAAAGGATATTTAACTTATCAATGTCCTTTACAAACAACATAATAATTACATCATGAATAATTTGAAAAGGATTTTATATGGTAAATTTTTTTAAAATAATATAATTCTACATAATAAATTAAAATAATAAAATCTAACCAATGTATTTTAAATAAGATCCAATGAATCATTATGTATTAATGAAGAAAATTCAGTTTCCATTAATGCTTACTACTTGGGTAACGATTGATTAAATATAAATTTGGAGAAAATAAAATGATTTGGATAAGTTTATCCCATTAATTACAATTAAATAATATATATATAAATCATGTGACTATAAATCAGTATGACATTATGAAAAAGGGATAAACAGGCATAACTTGTGTTAGGTTTCCAATAATCAGAACAGAGACCAAGAAAACATGTATAGCTTGAGTAACACTTTATTCAATACCCATTGAATTATTATACATTTAAAAAAACATTAAATATTATTATTATAAGAATATTCATGATTAAATATCTAATATATTACGTATATATTCCATATAAATGAAATTTGGTCCTTAATAAAAAAATGTCTCGAAGATAGGAATTTGAGATGAAACCCTTTCCTTGGTCCTGACTCATTATATAGTTAAACCAATCATCCTAAATAATTATATTAATTTAATTTAATACCTACTCAATAACCTTAGTCATAAATATAATAATCTATACTCATAATTTAAAACCATTATTTTCTCTATAAATATTAATTAGTTTTTCTTTATTTTTAACTCTAAGTGTAAGTAATATTTATCACTTGGAACTAGATTCGTAAATGTGGTGGTGGTATATATATTATTTTTGAAAATTAAATTTTTATTAGATCATAATAGATAGTAGAATATATTTAAAAATATTTTTTTTAAAAATATATAAACATATTTAAGTGTACTTATGGTTACAATCCATAAGGTTGAAATCGATGATGATATTGTTTCGATTATTCTTAATGAATGAATGGTGATATCTTAATTAATTACATAAATATTCTTATAACCTTACCAAAATGAATATATATATATATATATATATATATATTATACTGCTAAATATGTTCTCATATTCATGCATGATATTAATTCATAATATTGTTCTAATAGGTGGCTAAATTGATTCAAGAATGAACCTATCATGATTAATAGATGGTTATGTGATGTATTAATTGTAATATAAATATAATATAACAATAATTATATTACTTTTTCTTTATTAGAGTTATTTATTATTATTTCAAAGAATTATGAATAGAATATAATTTATATAAATTAATTGAATGGAAAGAAGATATCATTTTCCTCTTAGTTTGCTTGTTTTAAATGATTGAGTTAACAAAAATAATTTACTGATAATATCGTTAATATGATGTAATATTTTACAAAAAATACATTGATAATATTAAAAATCATATTTCTCCCTTAATACCATCCTCATGTCCATCCAAGTAATGAGTTAATGAATAAAAATTAAAACCAATCATTCCATAGCGGCGGTATTTCACACATACGCATTGTTGATGATTTCATTTTCTATATAACGAGAGAAATGTGTAATATAATTTATTATTTCAAAATCCAAAAAATGATATAAATATCAAAAGTAGTTATTAAATTCATCTTTTATACCATCTTTTTTTGGTGATGAAGGTTAAAATACCTTTAACATCTTGGAGAAGGTAATCCATAAAACACATGAATAATGGGTTTGTATTTATTATAAGAAAAGGTATAAGGATATTAATTATTAATCACATTTTTTAATAAAATTCAGAATATAAAAAATACTTATTTCATTAAAAAAGGATCTAAAAATTATAATTTAAAAAAAAATCTAATAAAGATTTATTTTCAATAAAAATGATTACTCAAATTGACCATTTTGATATTTCTATGGATGATCCCACAGAAATGAGTGGAATATGTTAATATATTATGACCAAAATCCAAAGAGAGTGAAAGAATATTCTATGGGAACAAAAAATGGTTTTTTATGAGGTATAATTTTTGGAGTTCCTTTAAGGGGAGGTGAGAGTCCAATTTTATATGTGATGAGTATAAAAAACTTAATTTTATCATTGAAAATTCTCTTTTTATAAATTGTTATTGTAGTTTAAAGAACATATATCATAGATAGAACTTAATAAATATAATATTATCCAAAATTAATTATTATACATTATTAAAAAAATAATCCAAAAATAATTCAAAATATTTTAGCAGAGCATTAAATAGAAAATAAGATAGAAAGGATGTGAAAATAGAGATCTTCTTGATCTACTAGAATAAACTCACTCATGAAAAAATCTATAGAAATAAAATGTAATGATAATAATATAATATTAATTTTTAAGGGATAAATATATATAACCTTAATAGAAAATATTAATGAATGGTGAATGAATGTTATAAGAGATATTTACAGAAATTATGGAACCACTACCATTTGAATAATAACCAGATCATTAGAATTGTAATATGACAGTTAGGAATAGTAATCTAGCTATTACAACCATAACCTCATATATGAAAGTACTATTAAATTTAGGTATATTATAAATGATATTATGATATAATTATATCATAGTATAAGTAAATATATTTTATATAAATGTTAAATTATGTGTTAGTATTTTTGTGAAACGTAAATGTCCATTTACAATTTTATAATTAGAATAATGATTTAAACAAAAAAATTAATAATATTGATTAAAAAAATTAACATTTTTTATAGTATAATTGTAAGATTCTTTTATGTGATATTGACTAATTTTTCAGTGTCATAAAAGCGGTTATAATTTTAATATCGGTATTTTTATAATAAATGATGATTTTAATAAGAAATTAAATTTGTCATATTTAGAAAATTATTTTCAAAAAATGGATCCCATTTTTGAAATCTAAAAATATAAAACTAGTTGGGGTGAATTTCTGGTATTTTTCTAATATAGTCGAATTTTTGTGAATAGTGAAATGTGGTAATTTACAATATTTAAAAAATAAATTAATTTGTGAGTCATGGATGTTGTATGGATGATGTAAATAACCATTGGTTATAAATATCCAAACCATTTATTTTATTAATTCATTGGAATCAACACTTTTCATAGTATTGAAACAAAAATTACAAACAAATGAAAATAATAATAAAAAAACCCTCTACTCCCCTATAACCACCCATTCTCCTAACACCACCTAGGCCTTGTGTATTTTTAAAATTATGCCCAAATACCTTCACATTCCTCTTCTTAACTTCCAAGATCTTTTGGAATCAATAAAATACTAAACCCAAGTTCTATAAGGATATTCTTAAGGATATGATAAACACGAGGTAAACGCCCCTTATTTCTTTATTAATGTTTTTCTTCCACAAACCTTATCCTCACATCCCCTATCCAAAATAGAATTATAACTGTATTTTCACATATAGAATATAATTTTATTGTTTCAATAGTGTATACATCATAAAATATCTTTTCTTATCTTTTAATCATAATAAAAAAACATCGTCTGTGATATGTTGATTCCCCGCCTTTATGGACGACGCTTTTTTGTTTTCCATTAACACATTAGAGTATAGTAATAAGACCATTATTATGGATAAATTTTATTATAATATTTAATTTATAAATGGTTTCATGTTCTGGAACAAATATATTCATATAATATTGAATAATAAAGAAAAACTAGTTTTCGCTGAATGAAAAATTGCCAAAATTATCTAAACAGTTATCATTAACATTTTATCAAATTAATTATCCTCATGTAAAAAAATTAAATGATATATAAGAGAATTTAAATTTCTGATAGTGTAACATCCCAAGTAATTAATGAATAATAGATATTTTATCTATGTCTATTAATGAATTAGATAGTATTTTAGAGGTTTAAAATGAAAATAAATACAATCTTATGCATGGAATACACTAATATTCTTAAAAGATTGTTTTACTACCTTTTGATGGAAAACCCTTTTTAAATCTATCTTGTGACAATTTTATAAACTATTTTTGTCAAAATAAACTTATTATTTATGATTGGGACATCAAAATTTACTTTGTGTGAATTTTTGGTATTTTTCTGACAATGTTCATTTTTTAATGAATAGTGAAAAATAATGCATTTTACATCAAAAATGTTTTTTAATCTAATTTATTTATTTGATTAGATTATCATTTAAATTGGTTTTGAAGTGAAATTAGAATATATTTTTACCATTTAATCCAATGGTGGTCATTGGAATCAATTTCAATTTGAAATTGGACTTAAACTGGTGTCAATCTTTTGATACTTATTGTTTCATAAAAACACGCTATTTGTCATAACAACGGGAATTAATTATTAAATTAATTAATGTGACTTATATGTTTTGAATTTTGTAAAATAGACTTCATTTTTTAATTCGGAATATCAAATATATCTTAGGGTGAATTTTTGGTAATTTTCTGAAAAACTTCAATTTTTGATGAATAGTGAAACCACTAAGTGGTAGTTAAAGAAACTGATTTTTCGTTTAAATGAAACTTTGCCACTTTTGTGTTTTGAATTTCAAAAATCCGACATACATGGTTGTCATTAATAAGTAAAATGTGGTTCAATGAGATTAAAATAATTTTTTTGTGAATAATAACTTATTAAGTTTTTAATCGCGATTAGTGGTAATTAGGGTAGTTTAAGGTAAAAATAATGCTTTAATAATATGAAATGACCTAGACACATGTCCTAACCTTATTGGATGTGTCATGGCCGACAAAGAAAATCCATGGGTCAACTTGGGGACCCCATGGAGCCACTTTGGTTGGGAAATGACATAAATAACTTTTTATTTAATGTTAAAGTAGAAATGACACAAACATGAGTTATTTTACTAAAACAATTTTTATATGGGGTTATACAAGTCAGATTTTTGACATTAAATTCTAATTGGAAATCTAAAACGATTTCATACATCATAGTATTTTTTTTATAATTTTTTTTACATTAAATAAATAAATTTATTTATGTCATTATGATGATGCAGTGATGACCTCATTATTTAACGATTTAAATAAAATGGAAAGATAATGTAATATCTAAGACCTACACATGTCCAAAACCTATTGGATGAGTGGATTTAGAACCCTTATCACCTTATCCTATAATTATATCAATTTGGGACCTTATAAATTTGAAACACTTTTGAAAATAAAATAATAGTTTCATGATTTCCAAAAGCACCCCTCCTCTCCTCTTATAAAAGGCCCCCACCTCTACCTCATTTCACACACTCCTCAAGCCTTTGGCTCGGCCATCCCCTACCCATTTACTCTCTCCACATCCCTCTCCTCATCCTAGCGTATTCCCTTTGGGAATAATCCTTTCAAAGGAATCCTTTAGGCTCAAATCAAAAGGAGTTACACATTTAAAGGTAATTCATTCTCTCATGTTCATTTGTTTTATTTTGATTCTCCAACCCCCTAAACTCTTTTTATTTACTTATTTTTGTAACAAAACCAGTATCTTCAATATACTAGGATGTTGTTATAAGATTTATTCGAGCTACACTCTCACACAACTACATCAAATGGTTAAAGAACATATGGTTTCCGTGGATGGCGAAATTCTGCCTCCCGAAACGATGATTGTTCAATACTCATTTAACACCTTCAAAGGTGGCCATTATGATGTCACTATTTTTATATATGATATATAATATGTTTATTCTTTCCTTAATCTTCTGAATTTTTAATTTATGGCATACCATTTTTGTTTCCATTATGGGTAAACACGATATCTTCATTTTAGGAAGTGCGGACTACCGCCCCCTGAAAGTGATTTGATTCGTTAATACCATATGTGGGATGTGTAAAGGATAAATTTAATGATATTATATATTTTATTATAATTGAATTATAATATACTCTTATATAATTATGATTCCATTCCAGAAAATACGAAATAGAAATGGAAGTAGCGTTCATGCGTACGTACGGCTTACCATCTCCATGAACGGTGCATTTTATTTCTTACCTCTAAATGTTATCTAATATTATAAATACATGTATATACTGAATATATATGATATATATGTTATCCAAATCATTAATATAATTCTGGATATAACTAACCTTTGACCAAATTAACAACATGTAAGTGTAAGAAGTCTATTTTTGACCTAAGAACCAAATACCGACAAAATGAACATTATTAACTTAAATGATTACATGATGTTCATAACATGGTATAAAAGGAATAATGAACTTGAAAAAGGTTCTTAAGCAATTATATATTAACTCAAGTTTATTATTCAGGAGATTAAATAACGGTCGGGTCAAGTCGGATACGAGGTATGGGACTTCGTCTCAATCTCCTTTCATTGAGGCATATTTTGTTTTATACAAAACCTTCTTTTTTACGGTGTATAAACCCCTTTGCATTTTACATTTATTCAATAGGAATATTTTTTATATGAAGCATTTACTAAACGAAAAAAGGGAATGTTTTTGTCGTACGTATGCGGCGACAACAACTTCTCCGCCGTCGTGACCATTATTTGAGTTTTGGCTTCCTCTACAAGTCGTATCTTCTTTTAAAAAGACAAATAAATACCATGTTTTACTTTTCTTTTATTTGGGTATTGAAAATGGTATTCATAATGTTTTTATATCAATGTGTTGTATTGATATCTTGTGATTGAAAGGTGTAAATGTTATGTTTCCTTTATGCATGTTTTATGTGATACGATTATGTTATGGTTATTGGGAATTATTATGAAGACGGGTGGTTCTGTGATAAACTAAGGGCGGGTGAGCCCGATATAGCTCTCCAATGCATTGGGTAACGTGAAGGAGTGAAACGTTAAGGTTTCTCCGAAGAGATTTATGGAATATACTGTGATGGGTATTCCAAACGTAACGAAGAGGGTTACTCCCTACGTATGAATGTTATGAATGCCTCAAGTTACCTTTATGTCTTATGATTTCTATGATTTACTCATGATTTGATGAGGTATGTTAAAGTGCTTATGTTTTATGGGTAATGTATGATTTCATTCTTATGTATATATGTACCCATGTTTCCTTTCCATGTTTTTATAACCCATACTGAGCTTTTAATGCTCATCCCAAGTTTTTTTGAAATGATTTTCACAGGTCAAGGGAAAGGTACATGATATGATGATAGTGTCAAGGAAGTGTCAAGAAAGAATCCATGTTTTATCTTAAATATGTTTCCACTTATGGGAATGAAGAATACTATCTTTATGTAACCACTTTGTTTATATGTGGAATGTAATGCAAGTTTTATGATCTAATTCCCTAAAACTCTAAACCCGAAAAGATCCTCAATGTGTAATCTAGTAATAACTCAAGATGAAGTAAGGTTTAAGGCTAGGGCCTTATAGTTGGTATCAAAGGTCGGTTTAGATAACTTTAGGAGTTAGAATTCTATTAAATGATTATCCGAAAATATTTTTTTTGAAATGATATAGAATTTGAAGATTACCATGTTGCTTCATCTAAGACATGTTTTTTCAGAATGGTTTTCCGCAGAGGAAACAAAGAAGCAGTGCTAGGAAGGCATGCAGAAGGAAATAACCTTCCGAATCAGCATCCCGAGATGGTCGGAATTGGAACTGAACAGTTTGTTGCAGTGATGGCACAGTTGAATCAGGCTATAAATGGTGGTGGTATCCATGCACGAGATCAGCCAGATCAACCACAGAGGAACATGTCAGTGGTGGAACATTTCATGAGGCAACATCCCCCATCATTCAGAGGATCATCTGACCCTGTGTTAGTTGAAGGGTGGATTAAATCACTAGAGAAGATTTTCGATGTCATGGGGTGTTCAGACAATCAAAAGGTTAGTCTTGCTATTTACCATTTGAAGGGTGAAGCATATCAGTGGTGGTCGATGGTTAAAAATATCAGGGACACTGATGAGATTGATGCTCTCGACTGGGATGAATTTAAAGGTATACTTCTTGAGAAGTATTTTCCTAAGGTTGTTCGACTTAGGATGGAAAATAAATTCTTGGTATTGAGGAAAGAGGAAGACTTAGTGGCTACCTATGAAGAAAGGTTCACTCGATTGGCAAGGTATGCTCCAAATTTTATCCGAGACCTTGATAGTAAAATCAATCATTTTTACTCAGGATTAAATCCAAAATATCGAAGGGAATTAGCTTCTCGGGAGTTTAAAAGTTATGAAAAGCTTGTTCGATGTGCTGAGAAGGTGGAAATGGAGTTTTCTGATGACCAAGTGTTCTATAACAACCCGCAGACGAAGAGACCGAGGTGGGAGGAGAAAGGTAAGAATTATTCAAAAAAGTATGATGGTAAGAAAACTAAGTTTCCAGTTTGTGATAAATGTGGCAAAAGGAATGCTGGGGAATGTCTTCTGAATTCTGGAAAGTGCTACTGATGTGGTAAGATGGGACATAAGGCTTGTGATTGCACTGAAAAGGATCAAGGTGAAGGTAAGACCAAATTTTATTTACAGTTAGTGAAATGTTATACGTGCAATGAGATGGGTCACTATGCAAATGAGTGTCCGACAAAGAGCTTGAGTGATGGGAAGCAGTTGGACTACAAGTAGAAAGGGGTGGTGAAATCCTTTTCAACTACTTCAGTAGATGTCGGTCCATCAAATGAAGTTGTATCAGCTCCAGGGAGCTCAGTTTTTTTCAAAGATTGACTTGAGATTGGGGTACCATCAGCTGAAGGTAAAGGAGGAAGATATTCCGAAGACCGCATTCCGTACGAGATATGACCATTATGAATTTGTACTAATGCCTTTTGGGCTAACCAATGCACCTGCTGTATTCATGGACTTAATGAATAGAATTTTCCATGAGTTCTTGGATAAGTTTGTGTTGGTTTTCATTGATGATATTTTGGTGTTTTCTAAAAGTAAATAGGAGCATGAAAGACATTTAAGGGTTATCATACAAACCTTAAAAGAAAATAAACTGTATGGAGAATTCAGCAAGTGTGAGTTTTGGTTACACCAAATTTCTTTCCTTGGTCATATTGTTTCTAAAGATGGAATAACTATTGATCCTGCAAAAACAAAAGTTGTGGAAGAATGGCCAAGACCCACAAATGTAACCGAGATTCGTAGCTTCCTTGGTTTGGCAGGCTATTACCGAAGGTTTGTTAGAAATTTTCATGATTATCTAGTCCAATGACTAAGCTAACTCGGAAGGGTGTTAAGTTTATCTTGACAAAATAATGTGATGATTGTTTTCAGGGATTGAATAGAAGATTGGTAAATGCTCCAGTTTTGGCACTACCTTCCAGGAATGGTGAGTTTGTTATATACTGTGATGCTTCATTGAAAGGACTTGGTTGCGTCCTAATGCAGAATGATCAGGTAATTGCTTATGCTTCACGATAGTTGAAAAATCATGAGGTAAATTACCCTACACATGATTTGGAATTAGCTGCTGTTGTTTTTTGTATTAAAAATTTGGAGGCATCATTTGTATGGAGTAAAGTGTGAAATATATACTGATCACAAAAGTTTAAAGTATATATTCACTCAGAAAGAGTTAAACATGAGACGGAGGAGATGGCTGGAATTAATCAAGGATTATGATTGTACAACTCATTACCATCCGGGAAAAGCAAATAAAGTGGCTGATGCTTTGAGTCGAAAAAGTAATGTTTCATTAGCAATGTTGCATTTGGAACGTGATCCTTTGGTTAAGGATTTGATGAAATTTGGCATAGAAGTTGTTGGTGCAGGAAGTTCTTCTATTTTGTTTCAGGTATTAGTGATATCATCTCTATCAGATAGAATCAAGCAAGCACAGAAGCAAGACAGTGAGTTGCAGAAAAAGGTAGAGCTAGTTCAGAAAGGTAAGTTGCCTGAATTCAACATTGATAATGATTGTGTTTTGAGATTTGGGAAGAGATTGTGTGTGCCTTTTGATTCACAGTTGAAGAGAGATTTTTTATGTAAAGCTCATAGTTCTCCGTTTTCAGTTCATCCGGGCAGTACTAAGATGTATAGAGATCTGCGAGAGTATTACTGGTGGGATGGAATGAAAAGAGATATTGCTGATTTTACTGTGAGGTGTTTGACATGTCAACAGGTTAAAGCAGAGCGGCAGTTACCGAAAGGGATGCTTCAGCCTTTACCAGTGCCAGAGTGGAAATGGGAGAATATATCCATGGACTTTGTTGTGGGATTATCGAAGAAATCTCGAGGAAATAATGCAATCCGGGTTATTGTTGATCGCTTGACCAAATCTGCTCATTTCCTTGCTATACGAGATACTTTCTATCTAGATCAACTTTCCCGTTCGTATCTTAAAGAGATAGTAAGGTTACATTGAGTTCCTCTCTCCATTGTATCGGATCGTGATCCCAGGTTTACTTCTAACTTTTGGAAAGGCCTTCAGAAGTTGATGGGTACTGAATTAAATTTTAGTACAGCTTTTCATCCTCAATCAGATGGGAAGTCAGAACGAACAATTCAGACCTTGGAGGATATGCTATGAGCTTGTTCGATGGATTATCAGGGAAGTTGGGACCAACATCTTTCTTTGGTTGAATTTTCATATAATAACAGTTTTCATTCCAGTATACAGATGGCACCATTTCAGGCATTATATGGGAAGCGGTGTCGAACTCCAGCTTTCTGGGATGAAGTGGGTGAAAGGAAGTTGATGGGAACAGAATTGGTAGAAGAGTTGGCAGAAAAAGTTCAGCTGATTCAGAAGCACATGAGAACAGCTCAGAGTAGGCAGAAGAGTTATGCAGACAACCGGAGGAAGGATCTATCTTTCGAGGTAGGTGATCATGTTTTTCTCAAGGTCTCTCCTTGGAAAAGTGTGATGAGATTTAGTAAGAAAGGAAAATTGAGTCCCAGGTTTATTGGACCATATGAAATTCTGGATAGAGTTGGATCAGTTTCTTACTGAGTGGCTTTACCTCCGAGTTTATCTCAGGTACACAATGTTTTTCACGTTTCGATGTTGAGAAAGTATATGCCAGATCCATCTCATGTTTTGAGTCCAGAAGTAGTTCAGCTGGAATAGAACCTATCATATGAGGAACAACCGGTCCAGATTCTTGACCACAGGGAGCAAGTGTTACGGAATAAGGTGATTCACCAGGTAAAGGTTTTGTGGAAATACCACATGATTGAAGAGGCAACACGGGAATCTGAAAATGCAATGAGGGATAAGTACTCCCATTTATTCGATAAGTAAATAAATTACGGGGAAGCAATTTTCTAAAGGGGGGAAGGATGTAACATCCCAAGTATGTAATGAATAATAGATATTTTATCCACGTCTATTAATGAATTAGATAGTGTTTTAGAGGCTTAAAATGAAAATAAATACAATCTTATGCATGGAATACACTAGTATTCTTAAAAGATTGTTTTACTGCCTTTTGATGGCAAACCCTTTTTAAATCTATCTTGTGACAATTTTATAAACTATGTTTCTCAAAATAAACTTATTCTTTATGATTGGGACATCAAAAATTACTTTGTGTGAAATTTTGGTATTTTTCTGACAATGTTCATTTTTTAATGAATAGTGAAAAATAATGCATTTTACATCAAAACTGCTTTTTAATCTAATTTATTTATATGATTATATTATATTTTGAATTGATTTTGAAGTGAAATTAGAATATATTTTTACCATTTAATCCAATGGTGGTCATTGGAATCAATTTCAATTTGAAATTGGACATAAATTGGTGTCAATCTTTTGATACTTATTGTTTCATAAAAACACGCTATTTGTCATAACAGCGGGAATTAATTATTAAATTAATTAATGTGACTTATATGTTTTGAATTTTGTAAAATATAATTCATTTTTGAATTCGGAATATCAAATATATCTTAGGGTGATTTTTTTGTAATTTTCTGAAAAACTTCAATTTTTGATGAATAGTGAAACCACTAAGTGGTAGTTAAAGAAACTGATTTTTCGTTTAAATGAAACTTTGCCACTTTTGTGTTTTTAATTTCAAAAATCTGACATACATGATTGTCATTAAGAAGTAAAATGTGGTTCAATGAGATTAAAATAATTTTTTGGTGAATAGTAACTTATTAAGTTTTTAATCGCGATTAGTGGTAATTAGGGTAGTTTAATGTAAAAATAATGCTTTAATAGTATGAAATGACCTAGACACATGTCCTAACCTTATTGGATGTGTCATGGCCGACCAAGAAAAGCCATGGGTCAACTTGGGGACCCCATGGAGCCACTTTGGTTGGGAAATGACATAAATAACTTTTTATTTAATGTTAAAGTAGAAATGACACAAAAATGAGTTATTTTACTAAAACAGTTTTTATATGGGGTTATACAAGTCCGATTTTTGACCATAAATTCTCATTGGAAAGCTAAAACGATTTCCTACATCATAGTATTTTTTTTATAATTTTTTTACATTAAATAAATAAATGTATTTTTGACATCATGATGATGCAGCGATGACCTCATTATTTAATGATTTAAATAAAATGGAAAGATAATGTAATATCTAAGACCTACACATGTCCAAAACCTATTGGATGAGAGGATTTAGAACCCTTATAACCTTATCATAGAATTATATCAATGTGGGGCCTTAGAAATTCTAAACACTTTTGAAAATAAAATAATAGTATCATGATTTCCAAAAGTGCCCCTCCTCTCCTCTTATAAAAGGCCCCCACCTCTACCTCATTTCACACACTCCTCAAGACTTTGGCTCGGCCATCCCCTTCCCATTTACTCTCTCCACATCCCTCTCCTCATCCTAGAGGATTCCCTTTGGGAAGAATCCTTTCAAAGGAAGCCTTTAGGCTCAAATCAAAAGGAGTTACACATTTAAAGGTAATTCATTCTCTCATGTTCATTTGTTTTATTTTTCTTCTCCAACCCCCTAAACTCTTTTTATTTACTTATTTTGTAACAACACCAGTATCTTCAATATACTAGTATGTTTTTATAAGATTTATTCTATCTACACTCTCACACAACTACATCAAATGGTTAAAGAACATATGGTTTCTGTGGATGGAAAAATTCTGCCTCCCAAAACGATGATTGTTCAATACTCATTTAACACCTTCAAAGGTGGAAATTATTATTTCACTATTTTTATATATGATATATAATATGTTTATTATTTCCTTAAGCTTATGTGTTTTTCATTTATGGCATACCATTATTGTTTCCATTATGGGTAAACACGATATCTTCATTTTAGGAAGTGCGGACTACCGCCCCCTGAAAGTGATTTGATTCGTTAATACCATATGTGGGATGTGTAAAGGATAAAGTTAATGATATTATATATTTTATTATACTTTAATTATAATATACTCTTATATCATTATGATTCCATTCCAGAAAATATGAAATAGAAATGGAAGTAGCGTTCATGCGTACGTACGGCTTACCGTCTCCATGAACGGTGCATTTCATATCTTACCTCTAAATGTGATGTAATATTATAAATACATGTATATACTGAATATATATGATATATATGTTATCCAAATCATTAATATCATTCTGTATATAACTAACCTTTGACCAAATTAACAACATGTAAGTGTAAGAAGTCTATTTTTGACTTAAGAACCAAATACCGACAAAATGAACATTATTAACTTAAATGATTACATGATGTTCATAACATGGTATAAAAGGAATAATGAACTTGAAAAAGGTTCTTCAAAAAGTATATATTAACTCAAGTTTATTATTCAGGAGATTAAAGAACGGTCGGGTCAAGTCGGATACGAGGTATGAGACTTCGTCTCAATCTCCTTTCATTGAGGCATATTTTGTTTTATACACAACCTTCTTTTTTCCGGTGTATAAACCCCTTTGACTTTTAAATTTATTCAAAAGGAATATTTTTTATACGAATCGTTTACCAAATGACAAAAGGGAATGTTTTTGTCGTACGTATGCGGCGACAATGACTTCTCCGCCGTCGTGACCATTATTTGAGTTTTGACTTCCTCTACAAGCCATACCTTCTTTTAAAAAGAAAAATAAATACCATGTTTTACTTTTCTTTTATTTGGGTATTGAAAATGGTTTTCATAATGTTTTTATATCAATGTGTTGTATTGATATATTTTGATTGAAAGGTGGAAATGTTATGTTTCCTTTATACATGTTTTATGTGATACAATTATGTTATGGTTCGTGGGAATTATTATGAAGACGAGTGGTTCCGTGATAAAATAAGGGTGGGTGAGCCCGATATAGATCTCCAATGCATTGGGTAATGCGAAGGAGTGAAACGTTAAGGTTTATCCGAAGAGATTTAGGGAATATACTATTATGGGTATTCCAAACGTAACCAAGAGGGTTACTCCCTACGTAAGAATGTTATGAATGCCACAAGTTACCTTTATGTCTTATGATTTCTACGATTTACTCATGATTTGATGAGGTATATTAAAGTGCTTATGTTTTATGGGTAAAGTATGATTTCATTCTTTTGTATATATGTACCCATGTTTCCTTTCCATGTTTTTATAACTCATACTGAGCTTTTTATGCTCATCCCAAGTTTTTTTGAAATGAGTTTCACAGGTCAAGGGAAAGGTACATGATATGATGATAGTGTCAAGGAAGTGTCAAGAAAGAATCCATGTTTTATCTTAAATATGTTTCTATTGATGGGAATGAATAATACTATCTTTATGTAACCACTTTGTTTATATGTGGAATGTAATGCAAGTTTTATGATCTAATTCCCTAAAACTCTAAACCCGAAAAGATCCTCAATGTGTAATCTTGTAATAACTCAAGATAAATTAAGGTTTAAGGTTGGGGCCTTATAGATAGTGAAATAATTCCATATAATTTTACTTCTATATAATTATTCCAATTATATAAGAACAACCCTAATTATACACAAGAGAAATGACCATAAAACAACTAGACGAACGCTCCCCGATCAACTAAATTAACCATTATAACTCATTGAAAGGAAATAAATGAACTTAATAAAATTATATTAAATTAGATATATTTTTTATATGTTCTGAATTAAATTATTAATTAATATAATTTTATTTTTCAGACATTAATTGCATGTTAAGAACACATTCATACATGATGTCTGGGATCTATCAGAACCTCCAAATTACATTTGGGTTGTTCTATGTCTCTCTTTTATCCAAATTAATTCATCAAAATTATTATATATTTCCTCTAAATTCATTTTATATGTTTCATAATTATGTATCCATACCAATTTATCTTTCATTTATGGTGAATCACATGTTTAAAAATACTCCCTTCTCAATTAGTCCTGGCAAGAAAGCATGATTAAATGGATCTTCTCCTTTTCTTACCCATTTTCATGTAAACTCCATAAACTGTTTTAATATATGATTTTTTTCTAAAATAACTGATTTTATTATAAAAAAATATCTTATTTCAACTTTGGTTTTATAAAACAATTATTCTTTTTTTTAACTTTAGCTACTCATTAATAATTTCCCTTAAATCACACTAAACTGTCTCATTTATGTGGTTTTTTAAAAAATATTCTTCATGTATTCACTCCAATTGAAAATAATTATTCATGATATATTATTGATATTGTTATTTTTTTAAAATTATTTAATCCCTCCTTTCATGGAATCCATTTTGATACATCCTTTGGTTATTCCTTGCCACATGATTACGATGACCATTTATTTCCATAGGTAACCATTATTTTTATCCCTTATGTTTGATTCTTTATATAGAACGCATATGCATGAATACATAATGATGGTTGAACCTAGATAACACTCCAATATAGTGGGTAATTTTTATTATTGCAATATGTCATGTATGATATTAGGGGGTAAACCTAATCTATTATGGGACTTTTTCCACCAGGTGATATAGTCTTAGAAGTTATCCTCGATTCATGTGTATGTTATATTATATACTTCTACCACATTCATATATTGTGTTGATCACCTCATCTCGTGTTTTATATGTTATTATTCTATAAGTTTATTCATGTTCCATGACTTTTTATTTCATCATTTTATGCTTTCTAACCCATGTTCTATGATTTTTTCCTAAGATTATTCCTTTACTAGGATATTTAACTCCTCCCTTTTGTCTATGTATTCCCCAAGTTTTCATATTTAGATGAATATCTTAAATGAATTTTGGATATCATTATTAATATTAATATTAATATATTCTCTTATATTTCTCTCTTCTAAATTTTTTGTACCTAGTCCTACTAATACACTAGAATTTACAATCCTTGGTTTGTATTTCAGGTTAATTATGCTGAATATCATGAAATAATACGTATAAAAGTCTTGGATTTCTATAGTTGGTATTAGAGGCATGGTCGAGTAATTTTTTGAGATTAGTACTGGAATTATTTAGTGAGAACCCTAGGGTTAATTCTATCATCATGGATAAATGAGATTGAAACATAGGGAATCATAATTTATCATATACTTTTCATTTAAAATTTTATCCTTATATGATCAATTTTTCCATCTTATATACTCATTAGAAAATTATTCAAGCCCTATAATATTATTTTTATTTTTATATATAATTATGGGAAATAATATAACTCATTACAACAACCAACGTGATAAAAAATTTGACGATTTTACTAATGTGATTCCAAGCCTGATGGTAATGAGAGATCAAAACATCAAGATAGTACTGACTCAACTAGCTCATGTTAGGAATAATAATTTGAATTGTGTGGAATTACCTTATTCTCTTGATAAATAGAAAGTTTTGGTCGAATCATTTATGGAAAAAGGACTCCTATCTTTATTTGATCTTATGATCCCCTCATTGGAGAATAATGGATTAATACCTTTGATAAGATAATATTAGTCTCCAATACTCAAAAGAAGAGATTTTTTTCTAACAATCTATCATTTTATTAGGGAAGCTGATCAGTGGAGAACATTGATAAAAATATTGAGGTATATGGAGGAAATTCATTATATGGAATGGTAAGTATTCAAGAAAATATTTTTCAATAAATATTTTCCCCAAACTATTTATCTTATCATGTAGAGGGTGTTCCTCATTCTGATGAAAAAAAAAGATGAATCTATCTATAAGTATGAGAAAAAAATACAAGCCTTTCATGATAAACCTCTATAATTTTTATGATGACTCAATGTAAGGTGGATTTATTCATTAGAAGAATAAATATGAGTTTACAAAACACCTTAGAAATTAAAGACTTTGATATTTATTAGGATATTGTATTTTATTCCCTTATGGTTGAAATGAAGGATTTTGATTCTCAACAACCTCATGGGATTAAAGAAAAAGAGTGTAAAATAGAGTTTAATATGGGTGGATCAAAAAATTAATACCATTATAGAAAGTAATAATAACATATCAAGTGTCAAAATTGATGGAATAAGAATCTTGGGAACTGTCTAATGGGAACCATGATATAATTTAAATATGGATGAGAGGGTCATTAGGATATTTTTTTCTAAATGAATTTGATGAAGCCCTATAATGTGGACGAAGAAATAATGGTTCAGACCAACACTAATCCTATAGTGCATTGTTCCAAATATAATGAACGCGGGAATTATGTGATCCAATTCCATATTCCATGTGTTCTGGGATTCAATCATCAATAACAACCTCCCAGTAAGTAATTAAGGGCATACACTATCCCTACTATTTAGCTAGATACCAATAATGATGTTTTAATAGGTATGTTTGTTATTATTTCATGAATATAGAATATACTATTTGATTATGGTTCTATCAATTCTTTGATATCTTGCAGGTTTAGTAGAACTATTGAAACCCCACCTAAAAATATGAAGGTTTATTTATTTGTGAAAATAGTGAATGAATAATTACTATATCTAAAGTATATAACTCCTCCTTGGTTAATGTTTGTGGAATGAAGCTCCCAAAAAATTGCATCTTACTTCATTTGGGGGAGTTTGATGATATTTTAGGAATGCATTTACTATCTTTCTAAACATAAAACGACAAATCTTAGGAAACAGAGATCAATATTAACATAATGATGCATCCCCCAATTCTTTACAAGTGTAAAGATGAGGATGAATCTTCTTCAGAATCATCATCTCAACTGTGGATATTATTTCTTCATGATAGATAATATGTACATGAAATGATTGAAATAATGGATATGATCATTCTCGAAGATGTTCCCATTATTTTGGACTACACCAATGTCTTCCATGAAGAATTTCTTAGTCTTACTCTATACAGATAGGATGAGATTTCAATTTATCTTTTACATGGATCTCTTCCAATATCAAAGTCTCATTACAAAATGGCCACCATTGAGTTGGTGGAACTAAAGAAGTAGTTACAAGTGAATCTAGAAAAGGGTTTTATATGCTATAGTTCTTCATCATGGGGTGATCTAGTCCTATTTTTTATGAATAAATATAGATCAATTAACATCTGCATTGATTATCATGAGATCATCAAAATCCATAGAAAGAACAAGTATCCCCTACCATGGATAGAGGACTTTTTTTCATCAACGAGGGGCCATTTTATATCTATGATGGTCCTTCAGTAGAGATATCATCAATTGAACACAATGATGGATTATATTTCCATGATTTCCATCCAAATGACATATGGACACTATGAGTTCATAGTGATTCCTTTTGGACTCAGTAATGATCCATCAATTTTCATGGACATAATGAATATATTCTTATAATATTACCTAAAAAATCTGTGGTAGTCATTATAGATGATATTATGATACACTCTAAGAGTAAAGAGGAACATGAGAATCATTTGAATACCTTTCTAATGAATTTTCAAAGGGAAAAAAATTATTCAATGTATAGTAAATGTGAGTTCTATATGGTGGGTATATCATTGTTTCATCATGTTATCATCAGAAAAGGAATATATATTTACCTTTATAATACAAATACAATCAAATAGTGGACCAAGAAAACATATTTAATGGAGTTCTGTAGTTTCCTGGGCCTAGATGGGTATTATCGATTATTTTTTAGGGGATTATTGATATTTTAAAACCCACTTACCAAGATTACTTAACAGGGAGTAATGTTTTTCCTAGACTAATGAATGTTAAAACTACTTCAAAGTGTTGAAATAAAGGATTATTAATTCATCAATACTTACAATACTGACAAGTGGTTAGCATTTTTGGTCTATGGTGATGCGTCAAAGAAGGAATTAGGATGTTTAGTGATGGAGAATAATAAATCTATAGACGATGCGTCAAGGAAGTTGAATTTTGAAGCGAAAAAAATCTCCCACACATGATCTAGATTGGGAAGATATTATGTTTATCTTGAAAATATGGTGGCATTATCTCTATGTGGACAAGTGTGAGACATATATTCATCACAATAGCCTCAAATATATATTCACACAAAATTATATTAATATTTTCTAGAGAAGATTGTTAGAGTTCATAAAAAATTATGACTTCTCAATCCATTTCCATCCTGGTAAATAAAATAAATTTTAGATGCTATTAGTAAAAAATGATACCATAACTTTATCAATTTTGAGAATTGATAATTATCCAATCTTCATATACATCAAAAGGATCAACATAATAATTATTAAGGAAGGAAGATCATCAATCCTTTATAAAATTATAGCTCAATCATCCCTTTCCGGGAAGATAAAGGATTCTCAAAGAGATGATGTAGAAATTCAGAAGAATGAGGAAGCTATCAGAAATGAGAAATCCTCGTTGTAATTTTTTTTGAAGAATGAGTTTTAAGATTTGAGTCACGACTATGGGACTAATAAAATAATGAGATAAAGATGGATAATTTTAATAATGCTCATAGATTTATCTTTTATAACCACCCAAGGTTCAAAAAGATGTATAAAGACCTCCAAGAGAACTGTTGGTGGGATAATATGAAGAAAGAGATCACTAAATATACATCAAAGCACAGAGTATGAAAAAAATTAAAGGCCAAAAGAACAAATTCTAAGGGGATTATGCAACCATTACCCATACCATCATGTAAATTAGAAACCATCACCATATACTTTGTCACCGGACTTCCAAATACATCCAAAATAAATAATGGTATATGGGTTGTTGTGGGATGTATTACAAAAACATCTTAATTTATTTTAATTTTATAGGATTTATCACTCTATAAAATTTAATTGATATACATAAGAGAAGTGCTAAGGCTTATTGGAGTACCATTATTGATTGTATCCGACCATGATCTAAGATTTACCTCTATGTTCTGTAAAATAATCCAGCAGTGTCTAAATACTTATTTGATCTTTATTATGGCTTATCATCCTTAAACTAATGGTCAATATAAGTAGACTATTCAGACACATGAATACATTTTGAGATCATATTATATGGACTTCAATAAAATATGGGATCAATACCTACCTCAGTTTGAGTTCTATAATAATAATATTTTCCACTCAATAATCTAAATGGCCTCATATTAATCCCTTTAAGGGAAAATACATAGAAAACCAACATTCTAGGATGATGTTAGGGGACGTAATCTTCTAGTACCTAAAATGTTCGATGGAATTATAGAAAAGGTGAAAATCATTCAGAAAAACATCAAGAAATCAAAAAGTAGTTAAAATATTTATGCATATAATTTCTGAAAATACCTAGTGTTTTAGGTAGGATAAATGGTGATCCTATATATTTTTCAAAGGTGGAGAGTCATGAGATTTGGTACGGAAGAAATGCTAAATCCCAAGTACATCGGCCCATTTGAGATTGTTGATTGTGTCGATGTTCTGGCCAGTCGACTAGAACATTAGAATCCATGTCTCATACATGATGTATTCCATACATCCCTCTTATGTACACAAATAATAGATCCCTATCATGTAATAAATTCATTGGTGTTATAGCTAGGAAATGATCTCTCTTATAATGAGGAACCAGTGAGAATCTTGGACTATATAGATAAAGTCCAACGCAACAAGATTACTTTCTTGTTCAAAGTACTACAGAGGAACCATAAATACAAAGAGACAACATGGGAACTATAGGAAGAGACGAAGGAGAAGTACCCTCAACTGTATTCACCATAGTATGTAAAAAGAAATTTCCATGGAAAAATTTTAGAAGGGGGAAGAATATAATGATCCATAATTTTATAAATGAAATTTACATTATTATAATTATGTGATGGAGTATAAACCAAAAACATCACATATATAACTCAATAAAAACATTATTCTCATAAAAAAATAACAATATATTCATAAAAAAATAAACCAATAACAATGCCTAATATTATAGCGGGACAATAAATAGATAATAAGATATCATGAATGGAAACATTTGGATCTTCTCGATCCACTAGAATGATCATACTAATGAAAAAAACTATATAAATTAAACATAATGTTAATAATATGATATTCATTTTGAATATGAAAATATATATTACATTAATAGAAAATATATGTGAATGAATAATCAATTATTAAGAGGTAATTATAGATTTTAAGTAACCACTACCATTGGAATAGTAACCCGACCATTAGAATATTTTTCTGACCGTTATGAATTGTATTATGGTCGTTAGAATAGTAGTCTCTCCTGTGAAATTATAAATAAAATTTAAGTATCTTATAAATGAAAATAATATTTAATTATATCATATTATAAGTGAAGAAATGTTTTTAAAAATGTTAAATTATGTGTTTGTATTTTTTGTAAAACATGCATGTTTATTTAAAATTTTATAATTAATATATTGATTTAAAATATAACATAATTTCATAAAATAGATTCATAAATTAATATTTTTTATTATTATTATAATATAATTTTTTATAAATTCATTAATTTTTCAAATTGTCATAAAGTCGATTATAATATTAAAATCAGTATTTTTTTTAATAAATGATTATTTTAATTTGGAATTAAATTTTTCATACATGGAAAATTATTTTCATAATATGAAGTAAATTTCTAAAATATATACATTTAATAATGGTAAGGTTGATTTTATTGATATTTTTCAAAAATAGTTGATTTTTTGCGGAATAATGAAATACAATAATTTACAATATTTAACAAATACATGAATATTTGAGCCATAGATGATATATGGATGATGTAAATGCCCATTGGTTCTAACTATTCATAACCATTTACTATATTTGTTCAATTTAATCATCACTATAGATATCCTTGTGCCAAAATAAAAAGAAAATGAATATAACAATCAAAAACACCCCTCCCCTCCCCCTATAAATACCACCCATAAGCACCCCTTATCCTCACATCACCTAAGAAAGTTAGATTGTCTAAATTATTCCTAATTCCATTCCTAAGCCTCTTACTAATGTCCAATATCTGATGGTCTCAACAAAATATCAATTCCAAGTTCAATAAGTAGGTTCTCAAGGAGTTGATATTTAAGAGACAAAATTATTCATCTTTCTCTTTTAAAATTTTTCTTTCATCTACTTTATCCAAACATTACCAATAAAAAACAACATGATAAATCTTGTATCATACATATAGTATTAAATTACTTTTTATATGGACTATGCATCATAAAATCTCTTCACTTCTCTTTAAATCCTAAAACTGAAAACCTCTTTTGTGATTTGTCATTTCAGCACCTTCGAGGATGATGATTTTTAGTTTTCCATTACAACCTTCACAATAGCTCATAGAACCAATATTATTGTTAAATCATATTATAATATGAAAATTATAAATGGTTTCATTTTTTAACTAATATATAAACCCAATATTAAATAATAAAATAAAAGTAATTCGCGATGGTTGAAAACTCACAAAGGTAATCTAGACAATTACTATTAACATTTTATCAAAAAAATGATCCTCATATAAACAAATAATATGATATATGGTAAAATTTAAATTTATTAAATTTAAATAATACAATATAACTTCACTTCTATATAATTATTTTAATTTGAAAAGGACTTCCATAATTTTACACATGCGAACCGACCAAAAAACTATGATATGAACGCTCCTAGAACAATAATGTTAAACATTATATCACTTTGAAATAGCTATAAATGAACATAATAAAATTATAATAAATCAAATATAAGTTTTATAGGTTCTAAATTAATTTATAAATGAATCTAATTTTATTATATTGTACATCTAGTTCACTTGAATATCACATTCATACACAAGTCAAGTGATCTTTCCGAACCACCAAATTACCTTTGGGTTATGATTTCTCTCTCTTTTCTCCAATGTAATTATTAAATATTATTATTAAATTATTATAAATTATGTCTATATGTCCCAAAAATATTTATCTAGATTAATTAATCCTTATCTTATGAGAAAATATATTTTAAAAAATGTTCCTATATCAATTCATCTATATAAGATAGCCCAATTAAAGGGAACAACCCAATTTTTTTACATTTTCAAGTACAATATATAAAATATTTTAATCCACTAATATTTTTCAAAAAAAAAATTATTTTCAAAAAGTATCTCTGTTCATATATGGTTTTATAAAAATAGTTATTCATTTTTCCTCTTTAATGTCTCTTTAATATTTTCCCATAAAACACAATAATGTGGCTCATTTCTAATGTTTATTAAACACTAGTCTTCACGTATTAACATCAGTTGGACATATTTATTCATGATATATTTTTATTTCATTATTATTGTATAATTTTTTTTAATCTATCCTTTCATGGATACCATGATGATACACCCTTTGGTTATTCCGTGTGACATGATTTCGAAACCCATTTCATTCCATGGGTAACCCTTATGTTTATTCCTTATGTTTGATTCTTTATGTGTCACACATATGGATGAACATATGATGATGGGTAAAACCAGATATTGATCCAATGCATTTAGTAGTGTTTAGTCTCATTAGATGTCTTGTATGCGATTAGGGAGTATTCCTATCTATAATGGAACGTTTTCAACCACGTGATATAGTCTTGGCAGTTAGCCTTGAATAATGTCTATTTCATGTTATATGTTTCTTCCACATTCCAATGTTTCCATGATCACTTGATCCCATGTCCTATATTTTTTACTTCTACATGTTTATTCATATTCAATACCTTTTCATTTCATCATTGTAGTGACCAATTTTTTCCTTCTAATAATTTGGAATATTTCTACATATATTTCCAAAGATAGGTACTGAGACGACCAGTGATTCTGAGGCCCGATGTGCCTAAAATAAATTTTGTAAAAAATGTAAGTATATTTTATACTATGTATGAGGTGAAAATGATATGTCTCTCAAATATTAAATCATATCAAAAATCCACTACTAGAATTTGGGCTATTTTTGATGGGTTATTTGCGACAGGATCCCATCACAAATGAGCTTTTGTGATGGGATCCCATCACAAATAGCCTGTTGTAGAAAATGGTGTTGCAAATAGTATTTTTGAGGAAATCTCTTGAAGAAACTGGGTTTGTTAGATTTCACATTGGTATTCTTAATTCCTCCAACTTCATTCTTCGGTTCTCATCTGAAAATGAATACTATCGATTTTGGGTGACGATATCATGAGTTTTTGGTGGATGCACAATGCAAGTTTGGAAATGGAATCCTGATTTTGATCCTGACATTGAATCTCCTATTGTCCCTATTTGGCTTGGTTTCCCTGGTTTACCAATTCATATCTTTATGCATATTTCTCTATTTATGATTACCAGTCTGATTGGATTCCCGTTGAAGTTGGACATGGAAACAAGAAAACTTTCTAGGCCTTCGGTTTCTAATAATTGTACTGAGATTGATGTCTCTAAATCTCTTCCAAATCAAATCTGGATTCAAAATGGCTGCCATGGATTCTTAAAAGAGGTGATTTATGATTGTTTGGTTACTTATTGTTTGGACCATTTTAAAATTTTACATTTTTCCAGTGAATGTGGTAAGACAGTCTTCCCACCTGCTCGGAAGACTTGGGTTGAGAAGGGAAAGCTAAATATGGACATAGAATCTTGATAGGAGAGTATGAAATCGATGGTGCTTGTTGGACCCTCTCGAACTAATGACCCCTTTGGTGAGAAAATCAAAGATGTTGAAAAGCCTATTGAAGATTATCCTCAAGTCATTGTTAATGTAGCGAGTGGATCTAAACTTGGAATCTTCTAGGGTTTTGTTGATGTTGTCCATGGTGTTCAAAATGGCCCCACTAAGGAGGAAGATCGGGATGTACCTTCTCAATCTAACCTGGACACATGCCCATCCTAGAGCACATCCTTGCTAGAGGCTGATCATAAAGCTGATCAAATGGAGGAAGACTTCCTAAAATCAATCTCTACAAAAGATAAAAAACAAATAGTGGATGTGGATGGATTCATTACTCCCAATCCACAAAAAAGCGGAATCATAGATACTATTCTCACCTTGAATGAACAATTGTCACGAGGTCACTTGATACTCATAAAAAATGAGAACATTGAAACTACAACATTAATGATTTTGGTTGAAAAGAGTGCTACTATCTTTGGATATTCCAGAACAATGGATACAGATGCTCCTTCAAAACTTGAGGTCGATCTAACTATTTCACCTCCTGATGATAAACTGAATTAAGTCTCTGACCCGGTGGTGAAGTATGTGGACTAGGATGCTGAGGAGGTGAGTGAAAAATTGGTATCTTGATTGGAACAATGAGACGAATTGGCTTATCAAAGGCTCAGAGATGGTGAAATTTATATAGAATCTTATCTTGATATCAATCGTCGAGTGTTTAATAAGAGGTTGGTGCAGGAGTATAGATAAACTCCCTGATTTTCTTTGACCATTGTTGATCTGCTCTTATGTCACGGTCCCCTTCTCTTATGTCCTGACCATTACTGCATGTCCCCTTCCATCATGAGGCCTTAGAGAATACTTGGAGTTGTTTCACTTGTTGCTTGATGTGTTTGAGCTTCATTGTTATATCACCTTGTTTTGCTCTCACTTTTGGGTTGGTGTAAACTCATTACACCTCGAGCTTGTATTGTAATACTTTTGATTTAATAAATTTATTTGGAGCATGAATTGGGTGACCAATTCGTGTCTCCGTTTGTGTTAAAAACTAGTATTAATAATATAAAAAAAATTATATTATTATAATGTTAATAATAAAATAAATGCTAATAATATAATATTGTTATTATTATTAATATTTATGAAAAAATAATAATAATATTATTAAAATAAAATAAAAAATTTAAAATATCAAAATTCTCAATATTCACAAAAAATATAAAAAAATAATAAAAAATTATTATTATTATTATTAAAATAAACAAACATTAAAAAAATAATACTAATAGTAAATAAAAAAAATAAAAAAACAAAAAAAATAAAAAAAAATAAAAAAAAAATTAAATTATGAAATATTTGCACCAATATAAAAGACTGAAACTGTAAATAGTTAATATTATAAAAAACGTTGAATTCAAATGTTTTTAACATGACAAAAAAATCACTAGGGGGGATGGCCTTCTGGAGAAGGTGGAGGAGGTGGAGGAGATTGTGGATGAAACTTCATCCCTAAACTACAAGTCCGATGGCGCATGTACTCCATCTTCTCGTGTTTCTGCTACCATCAACCCGTCTTCTCCTCGTACTGCTGCTGATGTCATTGGCACTCCTCCCCATGTTGTTGTTACTGCTGATGCATCTCCTCTTACGCCTTACGAAAACTCTCTATAAGCTCACTCTGAGCTCATAGCTGCTCCTGATATTGTGAGCCAGAAGATGATGCATCTCCATGAGATCCTCTCGAGCTGAATGCTGAAATTGCAGTAGTACCAAAATAAGTCCCATGAGTCAATCAAGGGTTGATACCAACTACTCAACCCTTCTCAAAGGCATACTGGGTCGCCTGCATCCATGTCGCCTCATCAAAATGGTGGGCGCTAGTCTGATCAGCCACCTCAGCCTAACTCTCAGCCTTTTTCTAAGAGTTAATGGCCTCATATGACTCATTCAGTTCCAATTTGAAATTAAAATAGTGAAAAATATTATATTTAGTTAATTTTCAAACTAAAAAATAAATAATACTGACCACAATCTAATGCTGGTGATCACCTCTAATCTCTCAAGTTGATTGATCATTATATATCCTCTGATAAATGTCGTAATCCGTAATATTGGCTTGCTTGACTACCTATATGAATATAAAATAAAATGTTTATATTTAAAGTTATATAAAATATTTAAAAAATGTACTTACCAAATGCTCTCTATGTATACTTAATGTACGGCTACCGACTCGATGTGTCACCTCCTATCTCCCCCGGTTCCGTCGGACCAATGAATATCTCCTCTAAAATCCATTGCCCAACAATTGGGAATATAATCTATCCCAAACATGAGATGAAATTTACTCTGCTCTGTGGGCTCTACATGACCCATCAAATATTACCATTCCTTCTTTCTTCATGGTCTTCCTTTTCAAATTGTGCAAAAACTAACGAAAATGGTCACACATAGACACCTCTCATGTTGTGTGGATAACGTCACTCATGATATCCTCAATGGGATACCATAAACCCTAAAAATAATTTATAATATCAAGTTATTAATGAGATAAATTTCAAAATAAATATTATTTATTTACGTATCATCCAATGATCAAACATACCGAGCTTCATATCAATGGTAATCTATTCCCTTATGATCCAGGGATGAGAAAAATAATTGTGAATATAGTGCTCCCCTTTCCAATAGCTATATGCACAAAACTTTGAAAAAAGAACAAATAATCATAAAATTAGTATATAAATAAATTAATGAAAGCTAACTAAAATACAAAGGTTACAATAACTCAGCGTGCATGGATCGGATCCAAGACATGCACATCACTCAGGGATAGGATCAAGAATCATCAGTCGTGCAAGACTGCACCCCCTCTGCATACCCCCTGAACCGCCAGTAGCCTGAGGGTCAAATGATCCCAAATCCTCCTCATCCATAGGTAGCTCAGAATCCTACAACTAACTAAATAGATCATCTTCCAACTTAAATACAAAATGATTGTTGTTAGAAAATATTTGAAAATAACTATTATATATAGATATATATTAGTTATGATTATAACTAGCATTTAATTATGTCAATGATCACCTTCATCATTATCTTCATATCTGACGATGTCAATGTCTTCATATTCCTCCTCGGCATCATCAATATCCATATGAGTTTTAGTTTCATCATTTGTTATCATTTCAAATTCATTCGTAACATCATTAACATCATTTTCACCATTGACCCTTAATTGTGGGGTTCCATCATCGATATTCATGCCTCTTTGTGAAAAA
This sequence comes from Viscum album, assembly GCA_963277665.1. Lineage (NCBI taxonomy): Eukaryota > Viridiplantae > Streptophyta > Magnoliopsida > Santalales > Viscaceae > Viscum > Viscum album. The sequence continues at coordinate 2,140,542,829 of OY728128.1, read as the reverse complement.
AATGGATTTTGAGTAGTCTCTTGAAAGTTTTCCATTCCTTTCACTTTAGGGAAACCAAATTCACTTTGAGTAAAATGATTTTCCTGAAATTTGATTTTTATTATACTCCACCAATCACTTAGGTCTCTTGAAGTAGTATATTACTTTGCGTAATAAATATTATGTGCCTATTGAGACAGTAAAAATGGTTCATTTACTACAAGAAATGTTTTCTATTTAATATCAAAAATTCCATGAGTCAAATGAACATGCAAGCTTCTATCAGTATCCAACCACCGACATTTAAAAATCATTATATAAGTTTGTCCTAGATAACACAATTCAATAATTTCATCCAGCATTCTATAAAAGTCAACTTCAGTTTCTCTACGATCTGATCCTCTCAAGAAAACTTCAATGTTAATTTTTTTATTCCCCATATACACATGTATGAAATCGAAAACCATTCACCACATATGAATTATAATATTTAACCATTTTGGATGTTGAGTTACTCAATATATAGTGTTTCTTATCAATTTTATCAGCATGTTGAGACACCTGAAAATTTGTAAAAAAATTATCAATATAATAAATAATAAATTTATTTTATTTTTTAAACCATCAATAATTTATTTTTCCAGTTTTTGAAACCATTGAAATTTTTTTTCGGAGTTCTTCAATAGCACCTACTGTAATTTTTGTAATCTATTTCATAATATGATTATCATATAACATAAAAATAAAATAAGTTTACTTACTGTAACATAAATTATATAATAAGTGATAGAAGTACTCATAGTAAAAATGATTTTTATTTCTACATAGTTGAGAAAAACATATGTATGAGCTCTATGATGTTCGTCATCTAAAAGCCATCATTCATGAACTTCACCAAAGCCAAGCTCTGGCTGATTAAAAACTAATAATTTATTTCCCATTTCATTATAAAAATTCCCCTCTTTCTGTCCCATGTGTTTTTTAGGGATATTCAGATTCAAAATAATGATAGATAAAAAAATAAATTTCCTCTTGCAAATAAGCTTCAGCAATTGAACATTCAACTGATGCTTTGTTATATACTTTTTTCTTTAATTTCTACATGCATCTCTCGAATGGGAACATCCATCTAAACTCTACCAGACCTCCTCATTTTTTCTTCATGTGTAAAATGTAATATCAAATGTTTTATTGAGTAAAAGAAAGCTGGTGGAAATATTTTTTCCAGTTTACGTATAATTACAATAACATATTCTTCCAGTTTTCTTAGTGCATCATAGTCTGTTATCACCACAAAAATTTCTCAGAAAAAATATGATATGTATGTTATCGAATCCCAAATCATAGAATTCAAAAAACCTCTTAATCCAATTAGCATAATTCATTACATTATAACATGAAAATCATGACATTTTAATCCGGTAATATGAACATTCCTAACACATCTATCCAAATTAGAAGCACAGTCCTCTGAAGTCTCAAATCTGAAATCCACTAACAAAATAATAAGACACTCTCTTTGGACACTCTATAAGATGCTTCTGGATTCATTAACCTCTATGATCTGACATTTCTAAACAGGTCAAGTTCTGGTCGCCTGCAAATTTGGGCAAGATCTAATCATGACTTTACATTATCATTGGTCTTACCTAGTTTTTCCAAAACTATATGAAATAAATTATCAAAATAGTTCTTCTCAATATGAATGGAATCTAACATGTGGCGGACCAACAAATCAGAATAATATTGAAGATATCAAAAAATTCTTTGTTTTATCCAATTGTGTTCTTTTCCAAACCAATGAAGTTTCTATTGGTTTATTGTTGGTCAAAATGTGATGGGAGGTAGTGAAAATACAATTGATATTAACTCTATACCTGAGATCATTTTTAAGGTCCATCCCTTTCAATTATGCCTTTTCTGAAATGAGATTTTTTCCTCCAAAAAGGATGATCGATTGAAATAAATCTACGATGACAATAAAAATAGAAAGGCTTTTCCATTGATGAGCATAAATTATTTGTTGTATCTCATACAGTAAGGACATGATTTTAGACCATGTTTACTCTAGCCAGATGACATTTTTTATGCCAGGAAGTCACTAATTATCCGCATCAATGTAGCTTTTAGTAGGAAATTTTGTTTCACATCAACATCATATGTACAAACACCATTACTCTACAATGAATTTAACTCACCAATCAATGGTTTTAAATAAACATCAATATTCTTTTTCGGATGTCCTGGGATTAATAAGTTTACAAATATATAAGGGTCCTTCATCAACATTCATGTAGGAAAATTGTATGGAGTTATAAAGATAGACCAACATTAATAATGACTACCATAAGAAGCAAACAGACATAAATTGTCAGTAGAAAGACCCAATCACATGTTCGGGGCTTCTAAAGAAAAAGGGGAATGCACTCAGTAAATAATTCTCCATTAATCACCATTATATGGATGATTCAAGCTTTTACCAGTTGATATATTGGTTTTGTTCCATGACATCATTATCGTTGTGTTTTGAGACATAAATAAACGCTATAACCTAGGTGTATGCGGGAAATATCTCAACTGTTTTACAGTAATCGATCCAGAATTCCCCGATTGACATTATTTATACCTCGATTGTCCAAATATGGGATAACTATCCAATGACTCATTTTCACCAGGATATAAGATTCAATCAATTGAACATGCATGAATCTTCTAATAACTATGGCTTAGATTACGAACTAGCCTCTTTCTCTCATATTAATTTACAGGCAACACATTTCCTTCAGGTAATAGTGTTTTAACTAAAAAATATATCTGATCAAAATAGTTTCTTGAAATTCCCTTATTTGATTTAATAGCCATAAATTTTTCAACCACTTCTAATTTTCTTATCTTGCAACATGATATAATTCATCCTCAGCAGACCTCAACATCTCATAAAATTCAGATGGTGCTAATTCAGGAGTTAAATCAATATCATCCTGAGTTTCAGTTTTTTAATAGATGAACCTGCAACATCATGTACTAAATTTTGAAACTGTGATGGATCTGGAATCAAATTATTAGTATCTTCTATGGAATTACATTCACCGTGTTGATACCAAAAAAACATAATCTGGTTGAAAACCAAAACGCAAGAGATGTCCCCCAATGTTGTCAAATGTGTCAAACGCTCTCAGAGAACAATTTTTACAATGACACTTAATTGTTCCTTCTAAAACAAATTGTGGTTTTTATGATGCAAATGATAAGAAACCATCAACACCCTCAATATATATAGGATTTAAACTAGAACCATTTGGATTTCTACGCTGATTTATCCAAGCGCGATCATCTCATAATGACTGTTGTCAACTTCTTGTTCCATATTTTTCTACAAAATATAAAATCATTAATGTTTTTGAATAATTTGATATAAGAAAAACACTATCCAAAAAAGAGAAGATAAATAATTACAGCAACATCTTAATAATTACCATTAATTACGGGTGACACAATTTCCAATGGATTGGTGGTTGCTCTTTTTTCTGAAGACTCTTTACTTTCAACATTCATACACTAAAATCAGAATAAAGAATCTACTCGGAGGTATGCATATCTATTCCTATGTATAAAAGAATGCATAAGTGTACCTCCAAACAGATTCTTTATTGTGATTTTAGTATGAGAAAGATGCATGTAAATGATCCATCAGACAAAAGAGCTCCCTTTTCATCGATGAATCATCATCTTTCAACTATCACCGCTTAAAAACATAATCTATAAAATGTGGTCCTACGAATGCATATCCAATCCTGTACATATGATATTGGATATGCATACATAGGAACACATTTTTCATAATGTTTTTAGTCGGTGAGAGTTGAAAGGAGAAGAGTCATTGAGCAAAAGTAGTGCCACCAATCCACTGGAAATTATGTTAAGTTCTTACAATCTATTACAATTATCCCTATTTGTTACTATTTATTTCAATTTATTACTAATTCCTTCAATTTATTACTAATTATTACTAATTATTGCTAATTATTAGTAAATATTGCTAATTGTTACTATTTATTTCTAATTATTACTAATTATTGTTATTTATTATTAATTATTACTAATTATTTCTTATTATTTCTTATTATTAGTAATTAATACTAATTATTAGTAATCATTACTAATTATTACTAATTATTAATATTTATTATTAATTATTAGTAATTATTACTAATTATTAGTAATTATTACTAATTATTACTATTTATTACTAATTATTAGTATTTATTACTAATTATAACTATTTTTACTAATTATTACTATTTTTTAACTAATTATTTCTATTTTTTACTAATCGTTACTTTTTTTTTACTAATTATAACTATTTTTTTACTAATTTTTACTATTTTTTACTATTTATTACTATTTATTACTATTTATCACTAATTAATACAATTTATTACTAATTAATACTATTTATTACTTATTATTACTAATTAATACTAATTCTTACTAATTAATACTAATTATTACTAATTATTACTAATTATTACTAATTAGTACTAATTATTACTAATTATTAGTATTTTTTTACTAATTATTAGTATTTATTACTAATTATTTGTATTTATTACTAATCATTAGTATTTGTTACTAATCATTAGTATTTGTTAGTAATCATTAGTATTTGTTACTAATTATTAGTGTGTTACTAATTATTAGTATTTATTGGTAATTATTACTATTTATTGTTAATTATTTTTATTTATTTCTAATTATTGCTAATTATTTCTAATTATTACTCTTTATTTCTAATTATTACTATTTATAGCTAATTATCACTAATTATTGAAAATTATTTCTAATTAATGCTAATTATTGTTAATTATCACTAATTATTTCTAATTATTACTAATTATTTCTAATTATCACTAATAATTGCTAATTATTACCTATTAATGCTAATTATTACTAATTGCTTCTAATTATTAATAATTATTAGTATTTTTTACTATTTTTTACTATTTGTTACTAATTATTAGTATTTTCACTAATTATTAGTATTTATTACTAATTATTGCTAATTATTACAAATTATTGCTAATTATAGCTAATTATAGATAATTATCATTAATTATATATAGTTATTGCTAATTATTACTAATTATTGCGGATTATTGCTAATTATTTCTAATTATTACTAACTATTTGTATTTATTACTATTCATTACTATTTCTTTCTAATTATCATTATTTATTACTAATTATTAGTATTTATTACTAATTAATGCTAATTGTTACTAATTACTGCTAATTATGCTAAATTATTGCTAATTATTACTAATTGTTTCTATTTATTACTAATTATTGATAATTATTACTAATTATTTCTAATTATTACTAATTATTAGTAATTATTAGTAATTATTTTTAATTGTAACTAATTATTGCTAATTATCACTAATTGTTTCTAATTATTACTAATTATTAGTATTTATTACTATTTATTACTATTTGTTACTAATTATTAGTATTTGTTACTAATTATTAGTATTTGTTACTAATTATTAGTATTTGTTACTAGTTTATAATAATTTTTAGTATTTTTTATTAATTATTAGTAATTATTACTAATTACTAGTAGTTATTACTATTTATTCGTAATTATTACTAATTACTAGTAATTATTACTAATTATTTGTAATTATTACTAATTATTAGAAATTATTACTAATTGTTACTAATTATTACTTATTATTACTAATTATTACTAATTATTAATAATTATTACTAATTATCGCTAATTCTTACTATTTATTGCTAATTATTAATAATTATTTCTAATTATTGCTAATTATTGATAATTATTGCTAATTATTGCTAATTGTTGCTAATTGTTGCTAATTGTTGCTAATTGTTGCTAATTATTCCTAAATATTGCTACTTATTCCTAATTATTGCTAATTATTGCTAATTATTACTAATTATTTCTAATTATTACTAATTATTAGTATTTATTAGTATTTATTAGTAATTATTACTATTTGTTACAAATTATTAGTATTTGTTACTAATTATTGGTATTTTTTACTAATTTTTACTATTTTTTAGTAAAGTTTACTAAAGTTTACTATTTATTAGTAATTATTACTATTTATTAGTAATTATTAGAAATTATTACTAATCATTAGCAATTATTACTAATTATTAATAATTATTACTAATTATTGGTATTTATTACTATTTTTTACTAATTATAACTATTTATTCCTAATTATTACTAATCACCGCTAATTATTACTAATTAGCGTTAATTACTATTAATTACTGCAAACTACCGCTACAAATTACTAATTACCGCTAATTATTTTAATTCATTACTAATTATCGTTAATAATGTAGGATCGAAATAGTGATGTAGATGCTCAATTACAAGACGGGGTGAATTGTACGTTTAAAAACATTCGTTTTTAATCTTAAGGAAAACTATGTTTAACAATGTTAAACAAGGTAAATTCACAAGACCTCTTTTAGTTCTATTAAACAAACTTGCTAGGTTCTGGAAATATGGTTCTGGAAATGAATCTTAAGGAAGGTTTACAAGGAAAAGATTCTACCTTAAAGCGTATAGAATCTTACTTATCAGAGTATATAAAAGTGATAAGAAAGTATAAGAATGTTATACTTTCTTCCTTTATCAAAATACTACGAAAATAAACATGAAACAAAACAAGTAACAAGTAAAAAATATTTTAACCCAATGTGTAGGGTTTTCAAAAACCTTGGATAAAGGTCCCTTGATTTAAACTTTCAAGAAAGTATATCTTACCCACACCTGGGTAAGCCTCTGATAGAAATTTCAGAATCTGTCTTGCTATCATCGCAAGCCCTCGATCATTATGGTAGTCGTCACCTCTGTCTTCATAACCCCGAAAGTCTTTGAACTTTAAGGTAGTCGGCACCTCTATCTTCTTATCATTGGAAGCCATCGATTGTACTCAGCAACAATCAGAGTCGCACGAATAAAGTTAAACAAGATGTTCAATAAGCACAAAGCATGAGAGTCTCTCACTCCAGAAATCACTTCAACAACAAGCAATCTCTAGATTGATCAACATATTTTGAGCTTGTTCAAATGAGCTCCTATTTATAGGCACTTCTCCAATGGTCGGATCCCTCCTCCAACAGTCATATTTTTCCTTGAATCTCAGAGGGACCTATACACATGTCACTCAAACAATGGTTATTTAGAAACATATTGTACGACATCATTTCATAACAAGTATAAGGAAATTGAAATTGCTTAACCAAATCTATTTTTTCAGAGTCTAAGGAAAATTGAATTCATAGTTTAACCAAATAAATATTCGGAGTCTATAAGATATGGATATTTGAATTCTGTTTTACAAAGAATTCGGAATTCAAATTCTATAGATTATGGAGTCTGAATTCCCAGGAATTTGGAATCTGAATTCTGAGGAGTTCGAAGTTTAAATTTTAAGGAATTTGAAGTCTGAATTCTGTGGAATTACGAGTCTGAATTTCAAAGAATTTGGAGTCTGAATTTCAGAGAATTCATAACCGTAATTTCAGAGAATTGGGAATTTGAAAACAAAATATTTTATATCCAAGGAATTATAAGATTCTGACGTTTTAGATATGAAACCAAATTTTTCCTTAGTAATAAAATGAGTTAGATTTAGAGAGACTATAAAATGAACAATGAAAACATAGGTAAGGATAAAAATTATCTTATAGAAGGGAAATTTTTTATAATCCTTAGGGAAAATATAATTTTCCTTAAGATAATGTGTTTGTGATTTTCAAAACATAGAATAATGGAAAATCATAAGGAAACCATATTGACTCAACAAATAATTCCCAATTATTACTAATTATTAATAATTAGGACTAATAATTTCAATTTATTACTATAGATAAATACTGATAACAAAACAATATAAATCTAATTTAATTAGAACTAATTAATAATAATTAAAATTAATATAAGAAAATGAAATAAATATTAAATTAAATAAAACATAAATACCATTAAACCTGATCTCTTATAGGTGTAGACGACTTCAAAATCTAGTTGTAAAAAAAATTAACTCAGAAAATTTTAACTCTAAAATTAGAGTTTAGAGAGATAGAGGAAGTGGGAATAGAGAGGAAGAAGGAAAAAACCGGATAAGGATATATATAGGTTAGATTATTTGTGACAGGACTATTTGTGATGGGTCTCTCATCGCAAATACCTTTAGCCGCATTAATTACTATCGGCAGTTAAAAGGGTATTTGCGATGGGACCCGTCACAAATACTGACCCGCTGGCACACTATTTGTGACAGAGGCAGATCTCATCACAAATAGTATTTACCGCCACCAGGTATTTGCGACTGGGGTACCTCCCCGTCACAAATAGTATTTACCACCACTGGGTATTTGCGATGGGGAAGTACCCCCCCTCCCCCCGTCGCAAATACCCTTCCCACGGTTTGGCGCGCAAACCGCGCCAAAATTATTGCGTCGAGACCCCTTTTCCCATTGCAAATAACTAATTATTTGTGATGGGTTGATGTCCTCGTCATAAATAACCCGTATCAAAAAGTTGTTTTTCCCATAGTGACCTGAGACCACGGTTGAGTCCGAAGCGTGACGTTTACCCTAGGTGAGACAAAACATTTTTCTGTGAGTCTTCTGTAAAAACAATCAATGGAGGGTGTTTTTGTAAATAAAAATCATAAAATTTAATTATTTTATCTTGAACTCCGAATCAAATAACTTTTTATCAGGGACTCAGATTATAAATATGAGACAGCCGTTGAGTCTGTAATGGGGTGTTTTACCTAACCACGACCAAAAGTGAGAGGGTATAGGATGTTTGGATCCCATGGCCGTTGGCGGGTGCGGTTAAGCGTTTACCCTTGACCTAGTCACCTTTTATAAACAGGTGGTTATGATTATTTTCTAGGTTTTTGTGATAACCCTCCCACTGGTAGCAAGTTCTCTTCCTTATTCCTTCATTGGAAAACCATTGAAAAAGCTTCGATGAACGACGACAAATCATTGGATCGAGACAAATCGAAGCACAAAAAATCAACAAATCTCCTCCTCCATTGACAAGTTTGTTCTTCATCAGAAAAATATTCAAGCTTCAGGTTGGACTTTTAGTTTGTATTTGTATCACCATTTGATTTTCCCTTGACAAATGAAAATTAATCCTTCAACAAATTAATTCACGTATCAAAATTTTGTTGTTTGGTTCATTTTTCTAATTTCTTATTCCTAAAATTTGTGTTTATTCAATATGGATTATTTTTATTTGATAACTCCTCTCATTCTTGAATCTCATCGATGATGAACAAACTAACACGGCCATCGATCAATTTTTTTTTGTTGTTTCATAAGTTTTTATCTCCCCCATTTGTGTGTTCATCATCAGTGTCCCATTGTATTGACGATTCAACGTGTATATGGAAATAAATTGTTGGGAAAATAAAACGTCATGTAACAAATCCATAATGCAAAAAATCAATTTATTGGATATGAATTAGATTGAAATGGAGGATTTTTACTCACATATTTTTGAAATAGAAGCATAGTAAAGGTGGCAATGGCTCACGACGGCTGGTATGGGGTCGAGCGGTGGACCAAGGTTGAGTGGTGGTCTAGGCGATGGTGTGCGCTGACTCCCATGCATCAATTCACGTGAGGCCGGCCCTACGATGGATCCAGGGTGGTGGATGACCGGGTGCATGGCCCATCACGAATAGAGGGGTGTGATATCATGCGTGATTATAAGAGTGGTGCCACGTGGAAGAATTTAGGAGGCTGAGTCATTGGCGTTTTCACATACGCACCGCGTGAAGGAGGTGTTACGATTTAGGGTTGCATTGGGTGGGCGTAGAATAAGATAGGATAGAGGGGAAAAGATGGAATAAAAATGGAAAAAGACGAGAATAAAGGAAATTACATAAATAAATGAAGAAAATAATGGATCCAATAGAGCTGGAGAATACCACCTCAAATAGGAGGAACATGATATAAGGGTATAAAAGAAAATATCAATAATATTTTTAAAATATTTTTATTTTCTTTTTAGTAATAAAATCATAAATAATTAGAAAATTCACTGTACGACATCGAATTGATGAACTCTCATAATTAGCATGATCCTGACTTTGAGATGGTCATTTTAAGACCATTGTTGGATATCTTTTTTGGACTTAGGCCTCGAGTCAAAGAAACACCAAATAATAATAAAATTATTATTATCATGGGATCTTGTACTGACACATCTTCCTCATATAGTGTCAGAAAAATGAACCATCTGCGACATCGCGACCCTGAAATTATGATGAATGTATCAAGACCAATTTTGGGTACTTAAATCAAGATCAACTCACGACCCCACAAAGCTATGTTTGGGCGTTTAATGTAAAATGTGATTTTTCATTGGGTGTCCGTTTTGGACAAATGATTATTCGATACGATGTGTTTTTACATGATTATTGATATAGTGAGATCTGTATGATTTATTTCAGGATTGATATGTGGTCCCCACGAGGCACTATTCTTGCACAATGCTGTGAAATGCAGTTTCATCACTGGGAGTCTGATTCAGACAAATGAATAGTGAATCCTATGCATTTTTTCCCAAGGATCGTGATAGTGTAATCTATTTGGTTATATGGGTCCGTTTGAGGTGGTGTGTTAGTAAAACAATATTTTTTTCCCTTCGGATCAATGAAAAGCATCATGCGCTCGTCAGCCTTTTGGCTAGAAGTTCCATGTACTCTGGGAGTACACTGCCATGCGTAGGGGTACTTGTTCAAAATCTAATACCCAGGTATGGATAGGTACACGACGATGTGATGGGGTGGTGTCACACATTGTGGGGGACCTACATGCACTATGTACCACATTATGGATCTTCTACCTCTCATATATCCTTCTTTTGGACTCAAATATTGGACCACGAGTAGCCTATCTTGAGTGTTTTTCTGCATAGAATGTGATGGTACCCTTCATAGTGGATTTTGAGATATGATGCGACATGTTCCAATAACTATGCCTATAAAAGGTGATGCTCGATAGAAGCTATGATTAGAGTGGAATACCCATAATGCACTATGGTGTGAGTCCTCTATAGCTACTTCCGAGTGCAATCCCCCTAACGCACTAGGGTGTGGGTCCTTAATGATCTGGTGAGGAATACCCCATCGGCATAGAAGTGGGTCCTCTACAGTTTCTTCTGAGTGGAATCCCCCTGAATAACTAGGGTTTGTGTCCTCAATGATATAGAGTGGAATCCCCCATCTACATGGGTGGGGGTCCTCTATAGTTACATCTGAGTAGAATCTCCCTGACACAATTGGGTGTGGGTCCTCTAATTCGTGTTTACACCACCTGGATATGTGGATCATTTATGAGACATACTTTGACGTAACCTTTCTCTCATTAGTAATAGGGGCACTTTTCCAACTGATACACATCAATGTGATGGGACTTAAAACTGTGAGGGTGATTCAGTGCCTCCCAAAGAAGATAGTATCAACTTGTGTTGAGTGAGTCCCTTTGAATTGCGTGTTTAGGACAGACGTGTGGGATGCTGAGCATTGATGGTTGTTACTTTTGGAACTATTAGTGATTATTTTCATGGGATGAGCAGTGAGACAGAGATACCCTTACTTTATCATCTGGATTTCTTTGATTTAGTATATATATATATATATATATATCCTATTTCAGTACCCACTCATTGGGTTTTGGTTACACTCCTTCCAAGAGAGGTGAAGATGCATGGGGTATGCCACGTGCTTTTTGTATCTATCTTCTAGTGGTTTGATGACTCTACTCTCATACTATTGGTAAAAAAATACTTGACAATAAGTTCATACTCTTACCATCACTGGATCCTTGTGTCTGGATGAGATTAAATCACTCTCATGTTGGGTTGAGCTGTACTCTCTTTTAATGTACCTTATCATGTCTATTGATTTACTCTTCAATGTATCTCTTACTGCTCCCCCTTCGCCATTTTAGGGTGTCCTATTGGGTATTTTTATACTCACCCCTCCATGGGATTTCCCTACACATGTCATGCTTTATGTAGACGATAGACAGGTTGATTGTTACTTTAGATGATCTTAGGGATATGGGTGCTTGGACTGTGTATGGTGGTTGTAGCTTGTGACCCAAGAGAATGGATCTCTCAAATATTATAATTTTCACTTACTACGAGGTTTTACCACTTTTTTGGTTGGGCATGTATGTTTTCCCTAATCCTTTTATTTTAGTTTTCTGTATATGTACTGTTTAGAGGTTCAAGCATGCTTGGTTTAATTTTTATAGTAGTTTTGTATCTTGATTTTTTTCATTTCCCTTTGCACTTTTTCATTGAGTTGGATACATGGGTGCATACAGGTTATTAAGAAAAGGCCTCCCTAAGTTTGTTGTTCCTTCGACACTTGTCGCAACCCCATGCCTATGGAGGTGGGCTTGGGGTAGCTGTACCTCTAGCCCTATAATGGGTTGGGTCGTGAAAAAGTGGTATCATATGTGGTTCAACTTTTGGGACTTTGTTCAGATGTTTCCTTAAAAAGGTCTTGGTTGGGTTAAGGGAAATCGTGTCAACATGTCTCAAGTGCGGATCTCAGGATAGGGAGCTCTGTGATGGTGCGACGACCGATGTAGCTATTCATGAGGACCCTGATTACCCTCTTGTCGACTAAGCATGCTCAAAAATTTGTTGAAGGGAACTATGGTACATGCATCATATAAGATTGAGTCTTTTACTGTCATTCTTGATTTATATCCCCATTGTTTTTGATGTGTGTGTGTGTTTGTGTGTGTTCATTGACCACAATACTCCTTTATAGATTCAGGATGCATCCACTATGACAGCTAGCCAGGGTACTAACTCAAGCTCATGACGATGATTCCATTAGTGACAAGGCCTAAATTCAGAATCCATCATACAGTCTCCCTTCTTCAATGTGGATAGGTAGCAGCACCTCCACCTGTTGAGAAGTAGTTATTCCCAGCAAAGCAGGCTGAGCGCACTCTGTGAGTTCCAACATCAGAGACCGATGATGCTTCATAGTGATCCAAATCCTCAGGTAGCAGAGGATTGGATAGAGTTGGTGGTCCACCTCTTCAGGCATGTTCAAACACTGACGGATCAGATAGTGTCTTTGGAAGTAAATATTTTCAACGGAGTAAATAGACGTTGGTGGAACTCGGTTACTCATAGGCACGATGATTCGGCACTCTCATGGGGAAACTTCTAGCAGCTATTCTGTGGGAGTAATACCCCTCCTTATGATCCATTCAGATTCATGATCCTATAGAGCTTCCACAGGGAGGGATGACAGTGGATGAGTACACGACTAGGTTCTCATACCTTACATGCTACTATCTGGACATGATTCACGACGACTACTTCCAAGCACAAAAGTTTGAGTAGGGACTCTATAGAGAGATCTGTGTCGATGTAGTTCCCTTGTGCATCCCAACCTATATCAGGGTGCTGTAGTGGGCCCTAGTGATAAAGATATTTCTTTTAGTGTAACACCCGTTATCTAGTTTTGGCAGTGGGCACATCAGATATAAGACGTCTGCTGTAGCTAGAAGATGTCTGTTGATAGGGCCTTGATGTAGGAGATATTCTAGTGACCGGACTTGGGCACTTGGTCTGGGACATCATAGAGCACTAGGGAATCCTAGGGAGGGAGGGTGTTATGCTTGTGATGGGTGAGATCACATGGCACGAGACTTCCCAACCAAATGTGTTGATATTCCCAGGTAGATGGTAGATGGGATGCCATGGAAGAGACAAATATATGATCAGAGATATCCCTGTCGAGGATAGGGTGGTCCCCAAGGAGGTAGTGCTGGAAGACAGGAAGGAATAATTGTGGTTGGTGGACAATGCTATGAGGTCCTTCCGCCACTAGGTGGCCTACGTCAGGCTTAGGGAGATGGCAGTCGAGGACATGAGCGACTACATGTTGTGGATGTTTACGATTCTGTAGTTCCTAAGATGGAAATAAGTATGCCCTATGTCTTTCATAATTTTGTAGTAGAACTTTTTAGATGCTATGTGAGGTACTCCTTCCTCCCTGCTTGTTTCTTGAGGTTTTTACCAGGGTGACGTGGGGCATCATTGTAACCCAGTGTCAGTGTGGTTCGACGTAGCTTTGAATGAACAAGGAAGAGGGGTCCTTACCCCCCCTGAGATGTGTTTTTGTGGAGCAAGAAAAACCTCTAGTGCGATATAGTTCCGCCTAAAGTGGGTAGTATCGAGGTGTGGTGGATGAGTCCCTCTGACTTGTGCGTTCATGGCGAGCTTGTGCAATGGAGCGTCAAAGTAGGTCCTGGCATTTCTAGTGGAGTTTTTCTTCTTGACCTCCTTTTTCTTAGAATTCCACTAGTGGGTATGATAGAGTGTCTAGTTTGGGGTTACTCTCCTTTGAAGATAGGAAAATATGTGTGGGGTATTCCATGTTCTTTCCCTGTCTAGCCTTTTGTAGTTGGATGTGTTTACTCACCTACCCTATTCGTTGGTACCTTTGTGTGCTCAACATCAACCTTGATACTACAGTTATCATGTACAAGTCTAGGTGATGGAAACTCCTTGAAAAGAACTATATGGATCACTACCTGGTTATGACAGTGGTATTCTTCTCTTTAAGGATGTGGAGACCCTACCTTTTGGGAGATCACTTTGTGGTTTGTTCAGACCACTGGTGTCTCTGGTACGTCACCACCCAGAGAGACCTGAACCTGAGATAGCGATGCTGGTTGAAATTCCCACAGGACTAAAACGTCTAGATAGTCGATACTCCAGGGAAGGGTGATGTTATAGAGGATTGCCTTAGAATAAATTTAGAGGCTTTACTAGTGTGGGAAGCTTCAAAGCAGTTAACTTCCATTTAACTAACCGGGTGGAGTAGGAGGGTATATTTTTTCTTCCATTGATGTTGTTGACTCCTTTTCTTCTCAAGCGTGTGAGAGAGTCTCAGCTGTGAGACATCAACTAAGAGATATTTCATGAATCATATATCCATAGGTGATGTACCAGATTGATATTCTAAAGGAGGGAATCACAAGAACTAGTTTTAGTGACAAAAGTTGGTTCCGTGTGCGATGTAGGTGATGGATGAACACCGATTTTCGGCGGGTTGTTTCAGCCTCTTGAGATACGAAAGTGGAAATGGGACAACATATCCATGAATATTTTCACATGGCCTCTCACATAGAGAAGGTCCATGATTCGATTTGAGTGATATTAGACCAAATCATGAGGTTGACGTGATTCCGTGCGATCAAGGGGCAGAGTTCAATGGAGTGTCAGGGCAGTTGTACGTGCAGGATATCATCCACCTTCATGGGGAACCCTCAATGCGATCTCCGATCATGACGCACAGTTTATGTCATAATTTTTATGAGGCCTATAGGAGTCTTTCAAGACCCATCTACAGATGAGTATATCATTTGACCCCAGACCAATTGGAAAAATGAGCGCTCTATCCTTGTGTTAGAGGATATGTTGAGGGCTTGTGTGTTGGTTTTATGCCATAAAGGAAAGTTATATCCATGGTTCATCCGGATGTTCGATATCATGCAGAGGATTAGCATGGTTTCCTACCGCCTTTCCCTAGCACCATATCTTGAGTGGGTGCACAATGTTTTCCACATTTCGTAACTAAGAAGATATGTTCATGTTTATATGCACATCATTGATAAGAGAAGATCTTACAGGGATAGACTATCCCCTTGGTTCACGTGTTGTGGTAGTACAAAAATGTACAGAAGAGTTTCTGGGAGTGGGAGGCCATGTGTGAGCTCAGTATACTGAGTCTGTTTCCCTTGGTTTTTCTTTTTTGGGGATGAAAATATTGAATGTGGGAATGATGTAGAGACTCAATTTTTTTCTTCTAAGCTTTTTTAGTACTTTTACAAATATTTCCATAGCTAGGCACTGAGAAGGTGTGTGATTTTGAGGCCAGATGTTCCCGGAATAAATTTTATAAAAATATTAAGTATTTTTTATAGTATGCATGTGACAGAAATGAGATATCTATCAAATGGTATCTCAGATCGGAAATTTGAGGTAATGGTTGAGTCTGGAGCGTGATATTTACCCTAGGTGGGACATAACTTTTGTCGGCATGGGTCTTCTATAGAAAAATCCATAGAGATAATTTTCATAAATAAAAATAATTAATTTTACTTATTTTATCTCTAAGATCGAATCAAATAACATTTTATTGGGGACTCAGATCAGAAATAAGAGACCACCATTGAGTTCTTAATGGGGTGTTTTACCAAAGCGTGACCTAAATTGAGAGGGTGCGGGATGTTCAGATCCTACGACCGTTGGTGGGAACGGTTAAGAGTTTACCCTTGACCTAATAACATGTTATAAAGAGGTGATTATATGTTTTTTCTAGGGTTTCATCTTAACCCCCCCACCAATGGTAAATTCTCTTCCTTCTTCCTCTATTGGAGAACCAAGGACAAACCTTTGGTGGATGGTGACAAATCATTGGATCAAGAAAAATCGAAGCGCGACGAATCAACAGATCTCCTCCTCTATTGACAAGTATGTTATTCATTAGAAAAAGATTCAAGCTTGAGGTAGGACTTTCTTTGCATATTTTTATATCGATTTTATTTTCCCATGATGAACATGAATTAATCCTCAAAAAAATTTACTCACAGATCAAAATTTCATCATTTGATCCATTTTTCAAATTTCATATTACTAAAATTTGGGTTTATTTAATATGGAATATTTTTAGTTGATAACTCATATCATCCTTGTATCTCAATGATGGTGAACAGAAAAACACAACCATTAATTGATTTTTGTGGTTGATTCGTATGTTTCTGTCTCCGCCCTTCGTGTGTTCATTGTCAGTGTCTCATTTGACCTGTGATTCAACAAGTATATAAAAATAAATTGTTGTGCAAATAAATTGTCCTGCAACCCACCCTCAACTCAACAAATCGACTTTGTGGAAATGGATCAGATTGAAATAGAGGGTTTTTACCCACATATTTGTTCAACAGAAGCACGGTGAAGGTGGAAGTGGCTCGTGGCGGCTGGTCTGGGGTTGAGCGGTGGTATGAGGGGGGGGGGGGGGGGGCGTTATATCATGCATGATTTTTGGAGTGGTGCCGCGTGCATGATTTCAGGAGGCCGAGTCATTAGAGGTGCCGCGTACACGCCGTGTGAAGGAGGTGATACGATTTAGGGTTGCAGCGGGTGGACGTAGAAGAATACATGATAGAGGGGAAAAGATGTAATAAAAAGGTAAAAAAGAATTAATGAGGCTTCGGCCCCAACCTTCAAAAAAAAATATAATAAAGGAATTTTAATAAATAAATGAAAAACAAAAATAATGGTACCAAAAGAGCCGGAGCGCGCCACCTCAAATGAGAGGAATATGATTTGAGGGTATAAAAGAATGTATGAATAATAATATTAAAATATTATTATTATTTTGTTTTTTATCATTAAAATAATAAATCATCAACAACATCTCCATATGAAATTGAAATGATGAACCATCTGCTGCAGTGTGACCCTAACATTGAGATGGTCATTTTAATACCATTGTTGGATATCTTTTTTACCAAGAGTCAAAGAAACACCAAATAATAAAGAAAATTATTATTATCATGGGATATTGTACCCAAAATATGTCTGTCATACGGTTTTGGAATGATGAACCGTCTGTGGCATCGTAGACCTGAAATTAAGATGAGTTTTACAAGACCCATTTTGGGTACTTAAATCGAGATCAAGTTGCGGGAGCCCCACGAAGCCCAGTTTGGGTGTTTATGGTTAAATGTAACCTTTTCAATGAGTTTCCGTTTTTGATGAATTATTTGCCGATCCCATGTTTTTTTTCTTTTGAGGATTGTAATGGTGTGATCCGTATGATTCATTTCAGGATTGAGATGTGGGCCGCATGAGGAACTATTCATGAACAATGCTGTGAAATCCAGTTTTTTCACCGAGAGTCCGATTCGGGTGAATGAATAGTCTATCCTGTGCATTTTTCTGCAAGGATCGTGGCGGTGTGATCTCTTTGATTATCCAGGTCTACTTGAGGTGGCATGTTAGTAAAAATATGTTTTGCCTCTGGATCAATGAGAGACATCGTGCGCTCGTCAGCCTTTTGAATATATGTTCCATGTACTCTGGGGGTACAATGGCACATCTAGGGGCACTTTTTCATAATGTAGTACTAACGTATGGCCAATTACACGACCATTTAATAAGGTGGGGTCACACATCATGTTGGTCGCACACGCACAATGTACTACTTTATGGATCTTATACCTCTCGTATATTATTCTTTTTGACTTGGATACTAGCCACCAAGTAGCCTATCCTAAGTTTTTTTCCACATAGAATGTGAAAGTGTTCTCCGTTGTGGGTTTTTAGATACGATGAGAGATATTCCAAGTGTGATGTCTATCCATGGTGACGCTCGTCGAAAATTATAATCAGAGTGGAATCCCACTGACACACTAGGGCATGGGTCCTCTGTAGTTACTTTTGAGTGAACCCCCCCTAATGCACTAGGGTGCAGGTCCTCTATGATCTAGAGTGGAATCACCCATAGGCATGGGTGTGGGTCCTCTATAGTTACTTCCAAGTGGAATCCCCCCTGATGGATTAGGATATGGGTCCTTGATGATCTAGAGTGTAATCCCCCATTGACATGGGTGTGGGTCCTCTATAGTTACTTCCGAGTGGAAACCCTCCGACACACTAGTGTGTGGGTCCTCTACTTCGAGTTTACAACACCCGACTATGTGGATCACTGATAGTACATACGTTGAAGTAACCTTAGACTCATGAGTAAGAGGGGCGATTTTTCCACCAAGACACGTCCATGTGATGTGACTTAACACTGCGAGGGAGATTCAGTGCCACCCAATGAAGATAGTATCAAGATGTAGTGATTGATTCCCTTTCACTTGCATGTTCAGGGCAGACGTATGGGATACTGGGCATTGATTGTGGTTACTTCTAGAACAGTTGGTGACTCTTTTCTTGGGCTGAATGGTGAGATGGATATCCCCTTACTTTCTCTTATGGGTTCCATTGATTGAGCACACACACACACACACACACACACACACACATATATATATATATATCATGTTTCAGTACCCCACTCATTGGGTTTTGATTACTCTCCTTACATGAGAGGTGAAGATGCATGAGGTATGCCATGTGCTTTCCGTGTCTAGCTTCTTGTGGTTGGAAAAGTCTACGCTCCTACTATAGGTAGCGAAGACTCAACAAGAAGTTCATATTCTCAAATTTTCTAGCTCCTTGTGACTGGATGAGAATAATTCACTGTCATGTTGGGTTTATATATACTCTCTTTTACTGTACCTTGTCATATATACTGATTTCCTCTTCAGTGTATCTTTTACTGCTCCCCCTTCGCCTTTTCAAGCATCCTACAGAGTATTTTTATACTCACCCATGCATGGACTTTGCCCGCACATGTCGTGCCATATACAGAAGACATAAAGGTTGTTCGTGACTTCATAGGAGCTTAGGGATATGGGTGCTTGGACGACGCACGAAGGTCGTATCTTGGGACCCATAAGCGGGAATCTCTAAACTATTTTAATTTTTAGTTACTTCTATATTGTGGCACTTTTATGGTTGTGAGGGTATTTTTTCCCTTTTCCTTTCACTTTACTTTTCTATATGTGTACTGTTTACAGGTTGATGCATGTTTGGTTTCTTTTTACAGTCGTTTTGTATCTTGTTTTCCTTTCCCTCGACACTTTTGTATTATATTGGTTGCATGTGTGCTTATAGATTTTTAGGCAAAGGCCTACATGAGTTTTTTGTGCCTTCGATACTTGTTTCCACCCCCTGGCCTATGGAGGTGGTCTTGAGGTAGTAGTGGTTCGAGCCCCGACATGAACCAGGGCATGGAAATCATATTGTAAATTCTAACCAATGTGCTATGATTTAATCTTATTCTTATTCCTTTACAAGGATTTTAGGTCATCCCTTTTGTCTATCTATTCCTTAGGTTATCCAATACAGATGTAAGAGCTCAAAGGATGTTAGTATATCATTATTATGATTATTATAAATATTTTTTATTCTATTTAATTATTTTCAATTTTAGGTAAATAGTATTCCAAATTCACTATAATTTTCGATCCTTTGTAAGTATTTCATGGTTAATTATTCATAAAATCATGTATTAATATGTGTAAAAGGCTAGGGTCACAATAGTGAGAATACAAATTTTATAAATATGTCAATGTAATATAGAAGAATCCCCTGTGAAACATGCAATATGGCTCAAAAATTGTGAAATAATGATGTGGTAAGGAGATAAGGTTTGGGAAAATTTTATAGATTCAATTATAAACATATTTTTTTTCAATTTTTAAGCTAATTACTCCTTGAATTATTACATTAACCATTTTATCTTTTTCTGTAGTAACTATATTTTCCCTAAAGTTACATAATTCTTAAATGATCAAATAAAGTTTCCCATATTAGATAATTTTGACCCACTGATTCTAACTTTGAAATACATTACAATTGACTAAATTTATAAAAGTGATAAAAATTAATTTTAAAAAATGTTATACTGTATTAAAATTATTTTTGATAAAAAATTACTTATTTTATAAAAATTCAAATATTTGTTTTTAAATTAAAACCAACAATATTAAAATTATAAAGTAACTTATAAAATATATATTTAGTCTTATACCTTTTTCCCAGTTATGTCCATTTTGTAATTATGTACTAATAATTCCATAAAAGCTGTGTTATTTAAAAAATAAATTTTTTGATTAATAACATAAAACCCAATATTATTAAAAAATACCAACAATTAATCACAGTAATATAGTTATATTGATTAACAAATAAATAATTTTTATTTTTTCAAATTAAAATTATAAATTTTAGAAATTAATACTTTTAAATAATGGATGAGATGTAATAAAAAACTATTTTATAGAAAAATTAATTTTTCATACTATTAAATATTCTCATTCATATTTAATATTATTTACTAATTATATTATTAGTAACTATTTTTTCATATAAACTATATTTTATCATCAATAATCGTAAGATTCTATCAATACAACATATATCGTAAAAATAGAAATATTTATGAAAATGAATTTATATGTATAAAATGACTGTATAAGTAATTTTAGTTATACCAAATAAATTTTATTTATATTAAAATTAGAATTTATTTTATTTATATAAAAATTTCATAAAGTGGATACCCATATTCATTCCCTCTTATTTATAGGAATGATTTTAATGGCATTGAAATATCAGGGTTTCATTTTAGTTCAGTATTGCATGTGGATTAACATATCAATAATATTTACTTATTAAAAGGTAATCATGAATTAGAATATTATGGTGTTATATTCATTTTTAATGAAGATAAATGGAATGTTAAAATTAAGGAGGGGATCTATTTTTAAGGATATATATTTTAGATCCCTGATAATTGAGCTCCATGACAACATGTTGTAGACTCAACAGTCCATGGGGTGTTCATCTCGAGTAATAGTTATAAATTTAGGCATTCATCTCATTTTTTAATTAATTTTATTCATCTAGAACACTATAATATTTTTGGGAAAGTTTTGGAGATCTTTTAAATCCATGGTGTGGTCCATTGATCCATTTATAGTGTCTCCTAGATTATATATAATTCATTTTTATCTCCTATTACAATTCCTTCATTATTTTCCATTTTTTATTTCCATAGGAGACAATGTATGTAGATTTCACTTGGTTTTTTAAAACATTTCTCAATGAATTAATGAATAATTGGTATGTTATTGATTTTGTGGGAGATTCTTGTGACATTTAGTGTTTGATTGTTAGTTCTTATTCTTCATTTATTATTGTGTTGTTTAATTTTGTTTCAAGTTTTTTTATTCAGATTCTATATTTTTATTTTTCTATTAATATAGTTTTATAATAAATTTATATATTTGGGAAAGTATTTTTACATTTACAAATAAGTATTATGAATTGGAATAATCAAATTAAAGGGGAAAGTGAATAAAATGGGTTCTACTTAATTTTCTTGATATTATTTCTTTTTTGATTGTTTATTATGTTGAGGAAGTTGTTATGACTAAAATATGTTATTGATATTTATAAGTGAAGTAATTTTATAATGAATCAAATAATAATCATTGGTAAATCGAATTAATGTAGTTAAATATTAAATTATATATTTTTCTATTTTGTTGAGAATTGAATAGTAAATTGAAAAAATATTATGACTATGAAATGATTCATTGTGTTTCTTGATTTATATTAATTAGTTATATTATTAGTTGAATTTACTTCAATGTTACTTGTTTTTTATGATTTAAGAGGTTTTTCTATGGGGTTGATGATGTGGTATATGGTTAACCATTATTGTAATTCACGTTTCATTGACTTGATGTGTTTTTTGTTGATGTGGATGTTTTAGAGGTGGTTTGTCGTGTTTATTTTTATTATTTGGTAAAATTATATAGTGATATTGATGTTGTTAATGTGTTGTGTATTCTTTAACATGATGAAGAAAATAATTAATTAATAAAATAAATAAGTTTATCGGAAATGCGTTGTGTTGAATAATTTAAATTTTGAATATATTGAAATAAATAGGTTAGATAATGAGATATGTTAATTGAAGTGTGAACACTAAATAATTTGGATGAAAAAGTGGGTAATATGATATCAAGTTTGGTTGGTTAATTATTAATGTGAAATTAGTACCGAATCATGAAATAAATATAATGTTTTAGGTTTGTGGTGTTTTAGAAGTGTTGGTAATTATGTGGTTGAAGGTACTTGCATTAGTTTTTATTATGAAATGGTTGTGATGTTTTGTTGGGGAGTTGTTATAGAAGCGTTGTGATAGGAAGTAGTGACATGACATGATAAACTGTGACCACATTTGAGTTGGTAGTGGATAGATACAAGATATATGATTTCATAACAAAAATGTTAGGCCCTATCCTATAACAACCTAAAACATACATGAAACTCAATCACATGATATTCCCAATAATCAACAACAATAGATAAATAGCCAACTATATAGAAAATGCATCAATAAGATAATAAGTATCCAATGTTAAATTATGTTTAAAAAAATGGATATATATATATATATAAGATAATAACTTTGGTATAAAAAAATATAAGATAATAACATCAGGAGAAATAGTCACTAAATGAGAGAAGACACCTCCTCACTTTATTTACTACTATAAAAACCTCATTTAACATATTCCTTTAATATATAATACCATATTATTCAATGTATTATCATTATTAATTCTAAAGACTCTATAAACATTAAGAAACTATAAAACTTGCATTGTCTATGAAAAAACTACCCATGTTGGCACAAGTCCCCTGTAATAGAGATTATAAACATACCTAATAGGACACCATAAAAATATAATGGTAAAATACAAAAACAATTAATCTTAAATAGATTCCTAGAAAAATTATGTTGAAATCCACGAATCTAGAAATGATATATGATAAAGAAATCCCTGTAAATGTGAAGAAACATAATTTTTTTTCACTCAACTCCTAAAGATAATGTATTTTTCATGAAACCTATGACAATCAAAATATCACAAGACTAATAATTCTTGAGGTTGAAACCCCAGATATAACTCATACCTCTACTAAAATAATATATTCATAATAATTATTAGGTCTCATGATATATATCATACATATTAACATCTATTAAGACCTTATATCATCCATGATACCTAATTGTAACCATAATGAGGGACTTGCACCTCATTGAGGTGTGCATGTCATTCGAGGGGATGTCGTCCCCTATAGAGGTCGATCACCTCATCATAAAGTGTATACATCAGTGGGGGGGGGGGTTACATACTATATATGTGGAGGAAAAAACCTATAATAAAGATGGGATTACCTACTCCAATCATTTTATGAAGAAACCACACCCTGGAATCGATATTCCATAGGAGTTACCAAGCCAGTGTCTACTCCTGATACCTCACTTACTCTCTCCATCGACTTCACCATAAGCACATGAACATTATTTTTTGAAAATATATGGATATAGTTCCTTGGTAATAAATATATATTCACCATCATGTTATTTGTAAAAATATCACTCATAATTGACTATTCAAGTTTTCAATTCTAACACCCGAGAGAGGAGAAACCAAAGAACACAAAAGAAGATACAATACATGGAATGTACTAACCAAGAAAAATTGTGTGATAATTCAATGTTTCCATGTAATTTTATACCATTATACATTACATGATTAGTTTATCTAAAAGACATACCCAATATGGTACATGGATTTTTGGATCCAATCTATCTGAATGTTTACTACAAGTGTCTATGTGAATCATGTAACCTAAATATAAGATACACATTTTTTATGAACGTAGTGTGTAAATTTAAAAACTATTTCATGTGGGATAACCCTACATGGAATTTCTAGTATGTTATGAAACATTTGGGACCAATTTACCACTCATTAGTTTACAACCAATACTCATTGAATCATACCCTATTATATATAGTGTATATCGGGTCTCAAATCACATATGGGGATAACTATTTAGCTAGGATTTTACCCTGATTATCATTGAAGAAAATGATCTAATATACGTGACCTATATCCATTAGCCCCAACATTGGTGATATTTATATCCTCATGTAAATCCATTCACTACATGTCGCATGAGGCACAATTTTTTATCTATAGGTCTACTAGTTCTGTGAATGGTAAATCAAGATTCAAAAATAGAATCCTCCCACGTTTCATGTCACTTCATTCATTATAGACCATTTTCATTCTCTATACCTTTTAACAACACATCATTTGATTCAAATATAATGCCTAAAGTCATAGTTTATATATAAAAAAATTCATTTCCAGTTCTTTTTCCTATATTTTAACATTTCTATATCATTATCCAACTTCCTCACAATGCCCTCATGCTACTGCCATGCTGCACAAATCTCACACTCACCAGGCTCTAATCAACCTACCATCGAATCAACCAAATGTTAAACCTCTATCCATTATGATGGATATCAGTGAATAATGAATATGGGGGTGGGGGGTGAAATAATGTAAATTATATGTCTTTATAGACAAATACAAACATAATTTTTATAATCAATGATGAAAAATGGAAAATTAGAAAATTCATTATTTCATTGAATTAGGAATCATTAATGAATGAGTGAATTATTTATATAATATTTGGTGAATTTAATTATTAAATCCATTTAATATTCATATATGAATAATCATAAACATGTCATAGAAAGAACCCATCATCCCAAATAATCAATGAACAATTTATGGATTAATTTCCAATAGTCGACCCCATGAAATCAACAAATAAATGATTAAAATAAAATCAAGATGGATAACCTCGAATGAAAATTAAATGATTTTTTAAAACGTAACTATATTAATAAATAATATAATCCAATTATATATTGAATAAATAATATGAGAAAAATAATAAATTATTCAAAAAAATAACAAGGAAAGTGGAATTGAAAAGATTCCATACATCATGGAAAAACCATCATCACATTAATTTTCTCATGAACACTATATATTGAAATATTTTATGATATGAAAAAACACCACCAAAATTTGATAATGACACCATATCAATGAAATATCATTCATATCCAAAATGCAGTCAACAATTATTAGGTATAAAAATTATCAAACCTTCATAAGTGGGTATAAAATAAGAATTTATAGCTCAACATTTTCTGTAACCATGGTGAAAACATAAAATTCTTGAAAAGGATCAATTTGAAACTCATAACCCAAGTGCATAATACATAAAAATATATGGTAAAAACTACATTTCATTCATAAAAATGGTATTTAATTTTAATATATGATTATATGAAGAAGATATCAATCACTTATCCATTGTGATAAATATACATTATTTAATAAATGTTAAATATCTGTTTAAATCCAACAAGATTGGAACATCAACAAAATATCACCCAAGGGTAAACATCATATTTTGAGGTTAGTGTGAAAATTATAAAAAATATTAATGTCATTCTCAAAGATAAATATAAAATTTTACCACATTATAAGACTTTAGTATTTGAAACTCAAATAAGACATATGTTTTGATTAATGAAAAATCTAGGCTGCTACATCCTTCCCGTATTTAACCCTATTTTGTTCTTATAAAGTAAATAATAAATGATGATATACCTAAATTATAAAAATTATCAAATTATAGTGAGTAAATCATCCTTTCAAACCCATATTCATCCTTTGAATTTCCATGGTCTATACAATCCTGCAGCATAACCATAGAGGGAAAGTGTTTTATTTTTAATAATTTAAACCTGATAATAATCCCAAGGTCTACACTCCTCATGGGTTGGAAATCTTTCACATAAATTTCAAGTAAAGGCCTTGTTAATTTCATAATATTACATTATGAGAATACCCTTAATATTACTTTACTTTAATCATTCTATCCATGTTCACCCATTCACATAACATAAAGAAATACCCAAAACCATTGACATCACCCTGGACATTCTTTGATAATAAGAGCGCCTCCTATTAGGGATGTTTTCTCACTAACATTAATTATTGACCCATGATACTATTTTAAAATGGTAAAAAATGTATATAAAATGTGACTATAGGAAAAACCCATAATAATTATTCCATGAAGGGATTCAAAATTTCATGTTACTTAAGGTCTTCATCAGTATCATGTCATCATCATAAAAGAAACATATAAAAAATTCAAACACCAAAAATTAAGTCATCACTGAACCCAAACAAAATATTTTCTCTATCACCACTGAAGACCATAAAACCCCACCAGTATAAAAAAATAGGGTTATATTCCCCACCAAATATAACATGATTCAACCATAGTTTCTCAATATGAAAGCAATATATGTTCACATAAAGAAATAAAAATAAATGCCTCAAACTACCATACAACCAACACAATGAAAATTTATGACCCATTATTCTACAATTTTATTTCAGTTTCCTTAACCCATTTATAAGAACAAATATCACTGGCTCCATAATCATGGGTAAAACATGATATAATTTTATTGAACCAAAATTCATTGACTCAACTAGAAATATCCTTCACCCTATAGATACGGTGACCATATAATAAAAATGAGTCCTATATTATTCTTACACGTGGATGGTAACATTCCTTACTAGGAATCCTTAGTTAAAACCTCCCATTACATAAGAAATGATGATTTTTATAGTCACAAAACTTCCAAAACATGAAAACAAGGCACACTCCCCACCCTTAGGATACTCTATCAAGGGAACAACCTTCAAATCCCTAATCTCATATAAAACTATAATAGATTACAGCATATTATATCTCCTACACCCATTAATATGTGGGGGTTATCACAACTGATTATTTAGAGACCTTATATCCATTGTATATTCAAAACAACTATATTGAGTTTTTATTCTCAAAATTACCCTACATCAACTGAGTAGGAAATTATTTCATGGTTCATCCTAAATCATTATATATTTTCCAAATACTAATGAAAAATTATAATACAACCCTATTTTCCATAAATAAAATTCATTACAATAACACTCTAAAAATAAACATTAAAAACAAATGGATCCATATTATCTAGAACTCACACCCCTAGGATCAAAATGTAACTATTATGCATAAAATTGGACAAGATCAATCCTTAAATACTCATTTTTCTTAAGTAAAATGAGGGTGTTATTAATTAAATTCTATATAGATTTATCAATAGTCTCACAACCCAATTATGATAATTTATTTCATTTAATGATGTCAGAAGGATTCAAAAATCTACATAGAGGTATCTAGACACTACCCATGGAATACCCTCCTCATTATATTGAAGATGTGGCCAATAAAAACTATTTTACTCCTTCAAGAAACACTTTTACCATTCATAAATGATGAATAAAAAACCCTAATCCTATGTTAATGGATTGTATAAAATATAGAAAAATGTTAATGTGTCCCAACACCTCTGTCAAAAATTGATCCTCGATAAAATTCATATCAAATAAGGAAAACCCCACCAAGAGGTAGGTAAAAAGATACACCCCTAAGGGTTATTTCCACTCTTACTACTTGATCGACCTACTCATCCCTGAAGGTGGAAATCAATCATTTTATTCAATTTCACATTAACTCATTATTGCTACAAACCAAATGAAAAGTAACCACAAACAATCATCCCCCCAAAGACAGATGAAATAGTCTCATCCTAATAAATGGAATCCAAAAAAATCTCTCTATTAGTTGAGAAAAATCCCACACTATTAAGAAAGGTAATAAAATGGATGATTACCACCATTTATTATCTACTATATAATAGGATTTTAGCAGAACTAAATTCATTCATATGACTATTGAATAACGATGCAAGGTGGAAAGAATTATCAATATTGATATTCATAAGTATTAGTGTTAGTGAAGAAGACATAATACATTCCATAAAAATTGTATATAACAATATTCCTAGAGCCATTAATCTTCTGAAATTACATGTTTTTAGATTTTGAGAACTTTCTTCCCGATGAGGAATACCTAAAAGTGATGATGGAGGTGGTCCAAACATCACCCATAACTAGCTACTCCTACACTATTATCTCTTCTTCCTTGATCACCTCCCTTATTATATTACACTAGGAACCACCATAATCTTAATAGATACTTTAAAATGGGTTTTTATCAATAAAACCACTTACACTTACATCAGGTAAATGATTTCCCATCCTAAAATCTAGGTTGTATCTTTAATAAGAAACTATCAATTGGAAACACTCATTAATGGAATATAAAGTAGATGGGTGACATATAATATCTTAAATCCATCTTTAATATCACTCCAAATACTTGGATTGAACCTTATACCTTGAGGGAATCCATTTATGATCATGGAAAAGGAGTATAATATCAATAAAAAACAACAAAAACTTAGTCACAGACATGCTATCTTATAAAGGGGTTAATAGATTCCATACTCAAACCATTTTAAACATTGACAGATAAAAATTTATAAATAAAAGTTCAAAATCTAAACTTGTTAGATTAGTCCAATTTTGGATCTATGTAAACATCAATTAAATAGTTGTTATACCATAAATGTGAACATGTTGTAGGGACCACTACTTAATTAGTTGGTGTCCAAAAAATATTTTAAACATAAATCATAGAGTCAAACCAATCCACTTTCACTCAAGAAATATACTCTCTTAGAAATATTATATGGTATCTAACACTGGAACTCATGCTATGAATTGAGCCTGTAGGTTTTCTTTTCATAATTAGTGTGATTAAACGAAAAATCTAAAAAATATGTTATAGAAAAAATAGTACAAGTATCACCCTTTTTATAATCAGTAAATGATACTTAATTGTTTAATATTTCAATATATTCCTCATATCTGAACTTTTCTGTATTAAAAGGATTACACACATGAAGGGAATTTTTATGTCAATGCCTCTAAATGTGAGTTGGGGTTCTATGGGCAGAATCCTCTAATCATTAGGATTATCTGATAGTTACTATAACTTATATATGTTAGTGAATATAGGAATTAAATTAAAATAAATAACTAAACATTGTATATTTTATGTACAATATTGATTATAACACATAAATTGTTCCCTAATGTTTTATGTTGATCAATATATTATCAGAGTACTTGTGAATTGATACATCATCCATTAGACCAATAATATGATTCCTGGTTTCAATATTGAACTACAATTTTCATTAAAACTATTAACATTAATTCCCCAATAGACCCATACAGGAAAATTGACTCTAAGATTCATCCCTAAGACTCATACTACTTTGATGAACTTCTGATATGGCATGTCCCACTGAGAATCACCTAATCTGGAATTGAGATGGTCTCTTCACCCCAATCCCACGTTCAATAGTCCAGGGTAATATTGATAGTACCAAGAAGGGATAATATACCTGGGAATACTTTTTATATAGTAACCCATGATAAACATGAAACTCCAAGACATGTTATATCAAACTGTCATCAATAATAAATATACAAATAACTATATAAAAAGGTGTTCATGAGACAATAGATAGCCCAAATGATACCATGTATAAAACCAACGACAGAAAATACATATAAATAAGTTAATAAAATATGGTAAAATAGTAACATGATGAGGTAACCCACCTCCTCATAGAAAGGAATTTTAGAATAATCATCCAGAGGATCATCTCTACCATATAATACTACATTCCACAAAACATATGCTCTAATAGATTATCTATCATCATAATAGTCAAGACACCCCTAAACCATGAATCATATGCACATTAAAAATATATTTGGGTGAAAGGGTCAGGTAGGGATGATAACAAACATACATAATAGAATACCCAAAAAATAGAAATCTATAATGGAACAATAAATTTTCTAAATACTAAGACTTGTAGAAGTCAAGACTAAATATTAATTTATAGATATAATATAATTTCAAAATATCCATGGATACGGGAATAAAACTAATCATTATCACTCATATACTTAAATGATTTTATCACTCAAAAAATCTTGGATACTCATAATATCAGAAGAATAACAAATCATGTGGTTGATAACCCAGGTGTAACTCACATATCAAAGGAAACTGACTATGATCGACATGTCTCAAGGATAATTACATATGTCTCACACATCATGAATTATACCCAAAAATCATAATAGTAATGAAACATTTATGTGACTGTATTTGGGGACCTAATCCTTACTGAGGTGTGTATGTTAATCAAGGGTGCATCAAACCCTATGAAGAACTTGTTCCCCACCCTGTGTTAAATGGATTAGTTAAGGTCTTAGAGACTCTATATGTGGTTGAAACATGTCATCTAAAAAAGGGTGGTTTTCCTACTCCACTAAGTATATAGAGGATCTACACTCTATAATTAATATTCCACCAAGGGGGAATACTGACCCCATTCCTACTCCAACTATATAACAAACTCTCTACATAATTTTCACTATAAGCTAAGGAACCTCAACTTCTATAATTACTTGAAAATATTTTTTATATGAAAATATATATTCATAATCACGTTATATATGAAAAATGATTAGAATAAAATCTTCATGTGTATTATTCAAAAAACCATGAGAAGATATAAAGCATAAAAATCAATCGTTTTAAATGATATGTACTACCACATAAATGGTGTGTGATCCTCAATGGTTTCCAGTACATTTTGTTCAAACACTTAATAAATGAGGTAACCTAAACTATGTGTGTAGTATGGTTTTCGGTATTTTAGGATCACTACTTTATCCAGATGTGTACTACCGGTACATGCTACGTCATATCACCTGAATACACAACACATACATTTATATATAAGGTGTGTGTAATTATATTGAATAGTTTGTGTGGGTATGAACTAAATGATTATGCTAGTAAATTATATTGCAAGAGGGAACAATGAGATAGTTGGGTGTTAGTTTAAAGATATATTCAAGTTAGTCCCAATTATAAATAGAGTATACCATGCTTTATATGACATGTGAGTCTATCCAATTAACAAGTAATTTACTATGATACAAGACCTAGTCATGAAAACAAATAAAAAATAGTGGTTTCTACCACTATTATCATATTTTGTAACTATAATCTGAGTTCCTCACAATGTACATTTATCACTGCCACACCAAACCATCCTCACCCTCACCAGACCGATCATCTTCCAATTTAGTAACCAAAATATTGAACCCTCATCCACTTTTAAGGCCAACAGATAGTAATAACCATGAGAGTGGTAAATAAGAAAAACATGAATATATTTAGGTCTAGACACTAGCCACCGAAATATTTATACATATTGATTTACAATAGAGAATGTGGTAATTAATGTACTATTAAAATAAAATGAAATTGATTAACATTTAATTTTTTCATTGGATATTTTTCATATATATGTATGGATAGTATTTATTTTTTTTGAAGAATAATCATTTTCACACAAAAAATAGAAACTTTTTATTCTATGTAATCAGTGAAAAAACACATGAATAAATTTTCATTAATCAATGACATGTTTTTAAAAATTATATGACTAAAACATAATCATGATATAGAATATGAAGTGATAATTAAACAATAAAGAAATATGTACATAAAATTCATAAAAATGAATAAATACTCTTACTTAATATTGAATAAATATATTTTTAGAAGAATGAGTTTATTTTCATGAATAATTAGGGAATTTAAATAAAAAAAATCCTTCCCATGTATAGAAATAATCATCCCTTCAATTTTTCCATCGAATCCATGGAAAAAAATATTTTATGATTTGAAAATCCACTATAAAAATCTATAAGTGATGCTAGAATAAAGAAAGATCCCTTCTATTATAAATATTATATAGGATTCATGGTAAAGAATTGAATCCAATCATTATGAGAAGGTATAAAATATCAATTTCAATCCTGAAATAGCGGTGAACTAGTAAACATTTAAAACACATGAAATGGCTTGGTCCAAAGCACAAAACCCAATTACACCATCTATACACATCATGGGAAGAAATCAATATTTGGGACTCAACCCTGGCCTTAAAATTTCTAAATTATATTCCATTAATATTATACCAATATTAGAATTTGTATGATAAATATTATTTTAATTAATATTATTAAATATGTCATTAATACCAACCAGTGACAACAATATAAAAATTTCAACCATGTATAAACACTATATTATCATCAATACCATCAGAAAATATTCTTAGTTCATTATAGAGGTTAAATTTAATATTTGACAACATTAAATGAATATAGAATTCAAAAATATAAAATAAACTATGTTTTTATAAAATAAAAATCTATGTCCTTTTATGTGGGAAATAAGTT
Source organism: Viscum album (assembly GCA_963277665.1). Classification (NCBI taxonomy): domain Eukaryota; kingdom Viridiplantae; phylum Streptophyta; class Magnoliopsida; order Santalales; family Viscaceae; genus Viscum; species Viscum album. The sequence goes on along the minus strand of OY728128.1, from coordinate 2,140,509,838 downwards.
TGTCTTTTTTGTTTATAATATTTTAAATTTAATTTATCTTATTTCATTGCACCACTACTCAAGTTGAGTGATGTGATGGATCACCATATAAGGATTTGGGTTATGGGTGTTCCCCCAACATCCAGGATGTGGGTGATATGACTAATTGGCTAATTCATCTCTCCCACATTTTTTAAAATATAGAGCACTGTTTTATGTGGTTGTGTAGTAGTGATGTTGTGATATGTTTTTGAAATAATAGTGTGGTAGTGATGTGATGATGTAAAAATGTTATAGTAATGATCTTGATATGTGGTAATGCTTATGTTATGTAGCTGTGATATGAAATATTGTTGTAGTCAGGATTTGGTTATGTATATTTGGTTGTGACATGGATATGTTATATGGATATGTTATATGGATATGAAGTGGAAATTAGCACCCTGGTTTTTTCCATGGGACTTGTGGTTGTATAGATCATTAGGGATATTGGTTTGGACACATTTTTATATATTCTCATGATTATTATCATACTTGTGTGAGAATTTAGTTAAGGATCCTTGGTGAGGTTGGGATGATAGTTGAACTACTATATATAATGAATCGATTTCATTATTTATTAACTTAAGTATTTAGAATGATTTTTTCATGTTGGGGTGAGATTTTTTTTGGGAGGATTCTTTTTATTATAATTTTTTATTAACCGCTAATTTAGTATATTTTTTTATTGGAATGTAATATGGGATTGGTAACAAAGATGGAAATTAATAACTTTTGAGTTTACAATATGTTGGTGCTAGTCGATTAATTTCCCTAGGATCATCCTTATCTTTTTATTATCTTTAATTATTTTATATTCATGTATTATGATGCACCCACTCAAAGTATACGAATTCATTGGAATATTGCATTTTTTATGAACTCCTAGAATAAAAATAGGTAGCTAAATAGGGTAATCTCAAGAAGAGGAACACTTTGATTCTATTGTTTAAATTTCACATACACTATTTATTAATGAAAATTTATACTCAAATGTATGGAGGGATATGTGTGAAAAATGAGATTGGAAAGATTCATGATAACCAAATAAAAATATAATGAATTTTTAAAATTATTTTGAAATTAGTATAAGAGAAAATGGATTCCATAACTATCCTAATCATATAAACACCATCCACATTATATTATCACACTCCATAATATGAATGAACATCAATAAATATACTTTTTATGTTGTGAATACACAGTGTCCCATGGATCCTTGACTACATGATACATCCAACCGCATCATAGGGAACCAATAAGTTACTCCTCAAACTAGACAACACCCTAGTATCCCACCAAGAATATAATCAAACAAATTCACCCGTAAATTCATTTGACCTATCATATAATCGTGTAATGAGTAACAGAAATAAATACTGATGATCAAGTGGGAGAAAAAATAGGTATGAATATAGGGTAAGAATAATTTTTACCAACATCTCATTATAAATATATCCTAAATCCCCTGACATTAGAGACGAATAATTGATTTGTAAATAAGGATATTTGAAACTCATAACAAACATATAGAAGTAACCCTCATGTAAGATATTTATTGTCCTGATAGTGAGAGATCATAGTTATAGAAAGTGAAAAAAGTAGAGAAGAAGAAATAAAAAACATGAATGAATATAATAAAGTATATGAAAATATATAAACTAATTTATAATATAATGTAATATTATCCAAAATAAGGAACACTTTCAATAGTGTTATCCCTTGTATTTATACAAAACATCCCCATACTATCTTCACTAAGAATAATCCCTTCGAAATTAGTTCCCATAGTTAAATAATATATTCCACTTAGATTATTTTCACATGGACATCAATGTTTTTACCTGATTTGGTTAGATAATTTATATAGATATCCTAGGTGTTCCCCTCAAGTCATAATGGATTTAATTTCCATTAATTAACATCGTTGGATTAGTATTCCTCTACATTGAAGATAGGACAAATATTCTACTAGAGGTAGAAGTTACAAGATAAATGTGTCCAACCAATGTAGTTCAGTGTATTCTTATGAGAGTTCATTGAGGAGGGAACATAATATCTTGACTGGGATCAAGAATAAATATATAGGAGAAACAAATGTTTGGGTAGGATGAAAGGTATCTTTTACTTGATAATGGATACTAATGTTGGGTCTTGGTAAAATACATGGATTGACACTAGCATGATATTGTGTCATCGAGGAAAATGATGTTCTAAAAAATATATAATTTCATTGATGATTATTTTTTGTTTTAGAAATTTACTACAATGGTAATATTGCTATCCTTAGGGGTGAAAAATACTTTAATAGTGGGATCCAATATGATTTTTAGGCACATAATATATATGAGGGCACTCTACAAGGTTATGTTAGAGGTTAGCATATGCCAACATTTGAGCATGAGTCTCGGTTGATGAGCAGGAAAATACTTATGATTATTTGCATTATCAAATTTGAATTATAATTCCTTCTTAATATTATTGATGATACAATGTTGTAAAAATGGTCAATCTAAATGGTGTTCGGTGAGGTTACATTAGATATATTTATATTTTCAGTACCCAATATAAATCATTTGAGTCCTCAATCTTATAATGGATTCCATTGATCATCCTAAATAAAATTCATTAATACAACTCATCAATTACACATTTAGGAAATTAAAGAGAAATAGATAAAATTAATCATTTAAAATATTATTTTAGGTTTTATTTGAGGTAATCTACAAAGTATTCCCATACAATTTTTTTTTTGAAAATTCACTTGTATAATTACAATGCTGGGGGAATTGTAAATGAATAGAAAACCAAATTTTTTTAAATTTTCTAGTTCAATCACTCCCTCATGAAAATTTATTTTCAATCCTTAGAAAACAAAATATACTGAGTTTCAATATAACTTCTAAACTGATAAAAGATATAAAATCTTAGATGCATCATCGTATCATCTATGTTACCTCCTTTATGAATCCCATCTCACCAATTCCTTCACTATAGATGAAAATTTATTCAATCTCATACTCCACTCATTCAACATTTTCACTTAACATCCAAAGAATTTATATTTATTTAATCATAGAATTTTATATAGAGTTTTCTGATTTCCAATGCTTATGTCTGATCCCTATAGGCATGATATTATTCTAACATCTCCACATAGTGGACTCAAAATATTTTGTTAATCATATTGGATTTTTATGGGTTATTTTATATTTTACATTGGGTGGTTAATATGTGAATACATAGGACATAAAGAGGAGTCCTAACTCATTTAAGAACTAAAAATGGTGTTCATGTATAGAAACTAATGCAATGTTCCTCAACCAGTCCCCTTTGTAATATTCAACTATAAAGACCCGTAAATTTCAAGGGAAATATTTTCTTAATTTTCTTTGGGATTTTAAAAGTATGCAGTTTCTAACGGCACCTGATTCCGAGGCCCGGTGTGCCCGAAATCAATTTCCGAAGTTTAGCTTGGGTACGTTCAGTGAACGAACGAGCAGGTTTTTCTAACTTTTGAACCGGTGCTTGGAATCGAAATTCGAGGGAACTGATGGAATCACAGTGCCGATAATTACTTAGGAACACCTTTTCTGGAGTTGCGTTTTCTCTGGTGAGGTTATTAAATAAATAGGTTAACTTAGGAGTAAAAAATAAAAATTTGTGCAACAATTTTTATTTCTATTCTAAGCAGTTATAACCTATGCATGGAATTTGAGGTGGGACCCACTACATCCTAACTCAAATTGGTAGGATAATAGTGAGGTAGGGCCCACATGATCCCCACTCCTTCAAATCCCTTAAAACCTCCCTCGTGCATTTATTTGTGTAACACACTCGCACCCCTTTTTAAATGACAAGACAACTCTCGCAATTAATTGCACTGTTAAAGGCTCTTCAATTAATTTAATTAATTAAATGAGATATTTTTGAATTTAAAATTAATGTTGAAATGTGTGTGTGTGTGTGAATAAAATATGATAAGGTCTTATTTTATTGTTGGTGGATTTTTTGTGTGGAACAAAGAAGAGAACTCTTGCGCTCTGAAGAACATCTTCTTCCTCATCGAAGAACGTGAAGAACACCGACATGCTTCTCGATCTCCTTTACATGTCAAAGAGAGGGGGGATGCCGCATACTTCATTGGGCATGCACCAACGACGTATACAGAGCCTTGTTCCACTACGCCGTCTTCTGCGATTCTGTCTTCCGCGACGCCATCTTCCGCAATGCCGTCTTCCACAATGCCGTTTTTCCACGACGACCTTTGTTCGACAACTCCTTGAGGTAGGGGTTGATTTTGTTGGTGATTATTCTTTGTCGTTCATCATCTTTTTCTTGAGAAGCCTATTATCAATTTAACGGTAGGAGGTCAGACCACCCAAACACGGGCGATCCTCCTCCCCCTTTGTTATCGAATTCGTTGCAGCTCGAACAAAGGCGGGGCGGTGCAATGGTACCACGTAGAAACAAAGTGGAACGTGGCGAAAAAGTTTGATGCCATCGCGCCATGCCATTGAGGCCAAAATAATCTGCGGCCGGAGACGGGCCATGGCAAAGGGGCGTGGCGTCGTCGCGCCATGCTGGAGAACCACGAGGAGGCCGCGGCCGGAGCGGGGCCGCGGCGGAGGGGCGCGGCGCCGTCGCGTCGCGCTGGTCGAACAAAGGCCGCGGTGGAGCAAGGGAGGGCGGCCAGATCCACCGGTGCTCTGGAGGGAAAGACCAACCAGTCCCGCATGATGTGCTTGCCGGCCGTTACGGCCGGCCAGATCTGGAAAGACCAGGGGTTTGACCCCCGGTCAGCGCAGCAGGGCGGACCCCCCTACGGGTCCGCCGTCCATTCGAAGGTGGTGGCGGTTCCCCCACTTCCATGCTCAGGCGGCCCACGGCGCCCGTGCCGGCAGGGACTAGCCGCGCCGGGCTGGGCCGGGCCGCTCCCTATTGTACCGGACATGGACCCAGGTCGGGTCGACCCGGTTCGGGCCGACCCAGGGGGTCTTGGGCCGGGTCGGTCCGGGCCCAAAACCCCCTAAAACAGGATGTGTTCATTTAAATGCCCGTAACTTGGGATACAGATCTACGATCGACACACTGTTAGTTGCGATGTGATCCTTGGATCGAGACGGTCGTTTCAGTATATTAAACTTAAGGTTTCAGGGAACTTTGGGTACAGCCGGGTTGGTTCGAACACGAAACCAACCAGGCCCTCGGAGCCGAAACACTTATAACATGAGCTTCAGACGTCCGATTGACGTGCCGTCAACTTTTTTGGATTCCTATTAGTGAGAAGGTTCTTTTCGATTACTCCGCTCGAGTTTTGGATGTAGCTGGAGTACAGTCGGGTTGGTTTTAGCTTAAAAACCAACCGGTCCCCTGGGACGAAAAAGCCAATAACTCTCAGACCGATCATCCGATTGACGTGTCGTCTGTCGCGTTGAGTTCCTATTGACGTGATGGAACTTTGAAATACATAAACTTTGGTCTACGTGATATTTGATGTATCGACCTCTTGGCTCGTGGAGCGGACCCTCCCAGAACGAGCGTGATGTGTTCGGAAACCCTAGAGCTAGTTGAGACTTGACGACTGCTGATCGATCGACTTGGAGTGTTTTGATAGCCCAGTGGGGAGCGCTTGGTTGTAGCAGAAGAACCACGATGGAGGAGCGCATGGTTGTAGTGGAAAACCCACGGTACTCAACAGAAGAAGTACCTCTGTAGGCTGTGAGGGGGAGCGCTTGGTTGTAGCGCCAGACCCAGGGTGGGAAACGCTTGGTTGTAGCAGCAAGCCCACAGTACTCGACAGGTGGAGTAATAAATCAGTCCAAGGTTAGTGGGAAGTACTTGTTTGTAGCAGCAGGCCCATAGTACTCGATAGTTGGAGTACTACAGCAGTCCAATGTTAGTGGGAAGCGCTTGGTTGTAGCAGTAGGCCCACAATACTCGACATGTGGAGTACTACAGCAGTCCAAGGATAGTTGGAAGTGCTTGGTTGTAGCAGCAGGCCCACAGTACTCGACAGGTGGAGTACTACAACAGTCCAAGGTTAGTGGGAAGCACTTGGTTGTAGAGGCCGGCCCACTGTACTCGATAGAGGAGGAGTTCCCCAGCAGTTACGGTTTCGACATCTTGAATAAAATCCTGTTTTGTGTTGAGTCTTGCCTTTCAATCATTATCTTTAATGTGATTGACTTGATATCCTATGTGGATTGGATTATGCTTTCCTGGGTGGATTGGGTCGTACTTTTTTGTGTGGATTATGTTTTACCTTCCTGAGTGGGCTGGATTGTACTTGAGCTCGTGAGTTAGAGATGAATTGGATTCGATGACTTAGGTATATGTATGGGAATATACCTAAGTAGTGTTGGATGATACTTTGTTTCTGCATCTTTTCTTTGTGATTTATCCTTTGTGGATTCAGGGAGAACTTCGGGGGTCTCGGGGTCCCTACTAAATATCGTATACTCACCCCTGCACGGGCTTCGCCCGCACTACGTTGTGTTGGTTGCAGAGAACGAACATCACTGATCGGGGTTGAGGCTGGTAGAGCTGGACGGTACCCAGAGGTGGAAAGCACGTCGAGTTGGTGCCCGGAGGTGGATTCACGACGAGTCGGTACCCGGAGGAAACGGACGGACGTGGAGTACTAAGGAGGAGATCTGTACCTACCCTTCAGGTAGGAAACCGGAGGACTATCTAGGAGTGACTTGTCACCTTTCAGATTTTGTTCTTTGAGATGTACTTTACTTTCAGTTGTAGCTGTACTTTTCTGTTGGGTTTGTATTCTGGCCCATTTACCTTTCATCCCTTCCTTTTTTACTTAGTTTTGCTTCCGCTTATACTCTGTGGTTTTTGTTACTTTTATAAAGGCAATTCCTTCCCTCTTATCGAGATTTACGCCTTGGGTGCTAGTCGCCAGCCCCTGGCCTATGGAAGGCGGGCTTGGGGTAGTCACGGCACGAGCCCCGAGGACGGGTCGTGACAAATTGGTATCAGAGGAGTTCGGTTCTACCGAAGAACTCAAGACTCTGATCTTTCTTCTATGTGAAGCAATAGTGTTAAGAGTATTGAGTGTGGTTATCAGTCCAGGGAGTCCAGTGTTGGGGTAGTGACCAACATATCCATACACCAGGACCCTGACTAATGATTCCGACTCCGTGCATGAAAACATTGATTACATGTGTGTTTCAAAAGTTTTCTTTGTGATTACTTTGTGTCAGCTCACCAGGTATACTGTATTGACCGTGGAACACATGGTTCTTTTCAGAATGGCCCCACGATGGCAGCTAGCTAGGGTTCAGAGCTTTGTGCGAGACGAAAGCCCACCGAGCGATGAGGCCTCGGTGCAGGGCCCCATTACAGCGGAGGAACCAGCAATAACTCTACCCTCCGAGCCACCGATGCCACCAGCCCCAGCCGTTGAGAGTGCACATCGTCTTAGTGAACTGCATGAGTTTCATCGTCAGAGACCGCCCAGGTTCCACGGGGAGATGGACCCTCAGGAAGCTGAGGATTGGATGGAGGCTGTAGATCGAGTTTTCAGGCTAGTGGGGACACCATCTGACCTCATTTTTATCCTTGTAGTGAGCCTCCTACACATGGCAGCAGGCAGATGGTGGAGCATGATGCTCCAGGTGCACGGTGAGGCATTTCTTCTCTGAATGGACTTTGAGAGCCTCTTTTCCTTAGATTTAGTTCTAGCCACCCTCCGTGCGGTGCACATTCAGGAGCTACTACAGCTGCGGCAGGGCAGCATGACGGTAGCCCAGTATTCAGTGAGGTTTACCGATCTCTCGCGTTATTCCACAGATATGGTACGAGACCCGTTCTTCAGGGCCCGAACCTTCGAGCAGGGGCTCAGGTGAGATATTGGAGCTTCAATTGTTTCTCATAGCATCCCGATGTAGACATGGGTGTTGGCGCGATCCCTCTTAATAGAGAGTTTCCTTACTGAGCAGTCTCCAACAGCAGGACCCACCACTAGCTAGCATGCGGCCGAGTCTTCTACAGCGGGAAGTAGGCAGATGACGCAGAGGTCCAAGAGGACCAGACCTACAGGTGATCAATCGCATGACACATGGTCGTGTGTGCGAGGCACCCGGGGTGGAGAGCGACTTACCAAGAGCAGACAGTGTTACTCCTGTGGCGGGTTCAGTCACATGGCTCATGACTGTCCGACCCGCTATACAGATGACCAGCAGATAAATGAAGGACCTCCCAGGCAGAGGCAGAGGTTCGATCAGGGCGGATCGCAAGGAGTAGGAGACAGAGGCAGGGGAGCTGGCAGTGCAACTGGAGGTGGATGACGCTTCGAGGTGTTGCCACCACCATCACCAGGAGTTCCACCCTGACTGCAGGGAACAAGTGGACACGGGAGAGCTCAGCTTCAAGTAGCTGAGGTATTTGACTATGGGGCTCCGGAAGCTGGCGGACAGGAGTGAAACTAGTTGAGGCATGGAGTACTTTGTTGTGGGTGCTTCTAGCATTATTTTTGTTGATGTTGTGGTTGTCTGTGTCTTTTTACATTGAGCTGTAGTAAAAAAAGACACATTTTTTGTGGCGTTTACTTTCCTGTCCTCTCATTATGTTGTTACTAAGATGTTCCGGTTTAAAAAACATTTACTTGACCCTCACTTATGAGATACCTACTGGAGGAGACCCAGTGACCACCCTCTGATGCTGACAGTGTGAATCAACCCTTGGAGGTGAGAGTAATGGTTGGATCTCCTGGTAGTAGCGTCGAGGCCTTACGATGTCATCCTTGGTATGTATTAGTATCATTCATGTCGGGATTGACTGTATTAGGCAAAGAACGTGGTTCATACTAGGGATGAGACCAGACTTCTCTTATCAACAAAGATGAATTCTTAGCAGCTCTTGTAGGTCCAGAGACAGTCCAGGTCATCCAAGAGTGGATGAGGATAGCTCAGAACTGACAAAAGTCTTATGCTGACAGGAGGTGGAGACCACTAGAGTTCGAGGATGGCGACCACATTTTCCTATGGGTCTCACCTCGACGTGGATTACAGAGTTTTGGTCAGGGCGGGAAGTTATCTCCACGCTTCATTGGACCCTCCTAGTTCCTCAACAGGGTAGGCGAGGTGGTTTACCACTTGACCTTTCCACCTCAGTCGCACCGGGTGCATGATATCATCCATCGACCACGGGGGGTTGGACGTCGATGACATGGTGACATTCATAGTGGTTCTTTGGAGAACATGGATCGACAAGAGCGGATCCTACGTGGACAGTCGAGTCATCGGGTGTGCTTTCACTGGCAGCACGAGAACCTCCAGGAGAGCACATGGGAGCGGAAGGCTCAGATGTGTGATCAAAACCACTTTTGTTCCCCTAGTTTGTGTTGTATCTTTACGGGGACATAAATCCCTGAGGTGGGAGTAATGTAAAGACCTGTAAATTTCAAGGGAAATTTTTTCTTAATTTTATTTGGGATTTTACGAGTAAGCAGTTTCTAACGGCACCTGATTCCGAGACCCGGTGTGCCCGGAATCAATTTCCTAAGTTTAGCTCGGGTACGTTCAGTGAATGAACGAGCGGATTTTCCTAACTTTTGAACCAGTGCTCGGAATTGAAATACAAGGGCATCGATGGAATCGTAGTGCCGATAATTTCTTAGGAACACCTTTTCTAGAGTTTCATATTCTCGGGTGAGGTTATTAAATAAATAGGTTAACTGAGGAGTAAAAATACAAATTTGTGCATCAATTTTTATTTCTATTCTATGTAGTCATGACCTATGGATGGAAGTTGAGGTGGGACCCACTACATCCTAACACAAATTGGTAGGATAATAGTGAGGTGGGGCCCACACGATCCCCACCCCATAAAATCCATTAACACCTCCCTCGTCCATTTATTTGTGTAACACACCCGCACCCCTTTTTAAATGACAAGTCAACTCTCACAGTTAATTAGACTATTAAAAGCTATTCAATTAATTTAATTAATTGAATGAGATCTTTTTGAATTTAAAATTAATGTTGACATGTGTGTTTGAATAAAATTAGACAAGGTCTTATTTTATTGTTGGTGGATTTGTTGTGTGGAAAAAACGAAGAGAACTCTTGTGCTCTGAAGAACATATTCTTCCTCATCGAAGAACGTGAAGAACACTGACACGCTTCTCGATCTCCTTTCCACGTCAAAGAGAGGGGGGATGCCGCATCCTTCATCGGGCATGCACCGACGACGTATACAGAGCCTTGTTCCACAACGCCGTCTTCCACGAAGCCGTCTTCCGCAAAACCGTCTTCCGCGACGCCGTTTTTCCACGACGACCTTTGTTCGACAACTCCTTGAGGTAGGGGTTGATTTTGTTCGTGATCATTCTTTTCCGTTCATCGTCTTTTTCTTCAGCCACCTTTTATCAATTTAATGGGAGGAGGTCGGACCGCCTAAACATGGCCAATCCTCCTCCCCCTTTGTTATCGAATTCATTGCGGCTCGAACAAAGGCGGCGTGGTGCAACATAATCACGCAGAAACAAAGTGGAACGCGGCCAAGAAGCACGGTGCCGTTGCACCATGTGGTTGAGGCCGAAGGAAGCCGCGACTGGAGTCAGGCTGTGGCAATGTGGCGGGGCGCTGTCGTGCCATGCCGGAGAACCACGAGGAGGCCGCGACCGGAGCGGGGCCGCGGCGGAGGGGCGCGGCGCCGTCGCGCCGTGCCGGTCGAACCAAGGCTATGACCTTTGGCCACGGTGGACAAGGGAGGGTGGCCGGAGCTGCCAGCCACATGTGCTCTGGAGGGCGGGACCAACCGGTCCCGCATGGTGCGCTGGCCGGCCGTAACGACCGGCCAGATCCCGAAAGATCGGGGGTTTGACCCCCGGTCAGCGCAGCATGGTGGACCCCCCATGGGTCCGCCATCCGTTCGAATGGGTTGTGGTTCTCCCCCTTCCGCGCTCACGCGACGCCAGTGCCGGCCGGGACCGGTCGCACCGGCTGGACGGGCCGCACTGGGCCGGGCCGCCTGCGACAGGCCAGGTCACACCAGTGGGGCCGGGTCGCTCATGTCAGACCGGGCCGCGCCCTAGTGGGCCGGAATTGGACCTGGGTCGGGTCGACCCAGTTCGGGCCCACCCAAGGGGTCTTGGGCCGGGTCAGTCCGGGCCCAAAACCCCCTAAAACCGGGCAGGTTCGTTTAAATCCTCGTAACTTGGGCTTTGGACCTCCAATCGACACACCGTCAGTTGCGATGTGATCCTTGGATCGAGACAGTCGTTTCAATATATTACAATCATGGTTTAGAGAAACATTGGGTATGGCCGGGTTGGTTCGAACACGAAACCAACCGGGCCCTCGGAGCGGAAACGCTTATAACTTAAGCTCTGGACGTCCGATTGATGTGACGTCGACATTGTTGGATTCCTCTTAGTGAGATGGTTATTTTGGCTTACTCCGCTCGAGGTTTGGACTCAGCTGGAGTTTGGTCGGGTTGGTTTTAGCTTAAATACCAACGGGGCCCCTGAGACGAAAAAGCCAATAACTCTCAGACCGAGCATCCGATTGATGCGCCGTCTATCGCATTATGTTTCTATTGATATGATGGAACTTTGCGATACATAAACTCTGGTATATGTGATATTTGATGTATCGACCTCTTGGATCAAGGAGCGAACCCTCCCGAAACGAGCGTGCTGTGTGCAGAAACCCTAGAGCTAGTTGAGACTTGAAGACTATTGATTGATCAACTCAGAGTGTTTCGATAGCCCAGTGGGGAGCGCTTGGTTATAGTGGCAGACCCATGGTAGAGGAGTGCATAGTTGTAGAAGTAGACCCGTGGTACTCAACAGAAGGAGTACCACTGTAAGCTATGAGGGGGAGCATTTGGTTGTAGCGGTAGACCCATGGTGGGAAGCGCTTGGTTGTAGCAGCAGGCCCACAGTACTTGACATGTGGAGTACTACACCAGTCCAAGGTTAGTGGGAAGCGCTTCGTTGTAGCAGCAGGCCCACAGTACTCGACCGGTGGAGTACTACAATAGTCCAAGCTTAGTGGGAAGTTCTTGGTTTTAGAAGCAGGCCCACAGTACTCGACAGGTGGAGTACTACAGCAGTCCAATGTTAGTGGGAAGCACTTGGTTGTAGCGGCAGGCCCACTGTACTCGATAGATGAAGAGTTCCCCAGCAGCTATGGTTTCGACATCTTGAATAAAATCCTAGTTTGAGCTGAGTCTTGACTTTAAATCATTATCTTAGATGCGATTGACTTGATATCCTATGTGGATTGGATTATGCTTTCCTGTGTGGATTGGGTCATACTTTCCTGTGTAGATTATGTTTTACCTTCCTGAGTGGGCTAGATTGTACTTGAGCTCGTGAGTTGGAGCTGAATTAGATTTGATTACTTAGGTATATGTATGAGAATATACCTAAGTAGTGTTGGATCATACTTCGTGTCTATATATTTTCTTTGTGATTTATCCTTTGTTGATTCAGGGAGACCTTCGGGAGTCTTGGGGTCCCTACTAAGTATCGTATACTCACCCCTGCATGGGCTTCGCCCACACTACTTTGTATTGGTTGTAGAAGACGGACATCACTGATCGTGGTTGAGTCTGGTAGAGCTGAACGGTACCCGGAGGTGGATATCACGTCGAGTCGGTGCCCAGTGGTGGATTCACAATGAGTCGGTACCCGGAGGAGACGGACGGGCATGGAGTGATGAGGAGGAGATCTATACTTACCCTTCAGGTAGGAAACCGGAGGACGATCCAGGAGCGGCTTGTCACCTTTCAGTTGTTGTTCTTTGAGTTGTATTTTACTTTCAGTTGTATCTATACTTTTCAGTTGGGTTTGTATTCTGGCCCATTTACCTTTCAACACTTTCTTTTGTACTTAGTGTTGCTTCCACTTATACTCTGTGGTGTTTGTTACTTTTTTAAAGGTAATGCCATCCCTCTTATGGGGATTTATGCCTTGGGTGCTAGTCACCAGCCCCTGGTCTATGAAAGGTGGGCTTGGGGTAGTCACGGAACGGGCCTCGAGGACGGGTCGTGACATCAAACATCCTAGAAAATATTATTTGTGGAATTCTTTATTCAAGAGTAATAAATGAATGATTCTTCTCAACTCAATATTCATCATTTTCACATTGTTTTTATAATTATAAATATTTTTAGAGAAAATATTAAATATAATTATAAATAATATAGTGGTCTCACCTTCTTAATATTATAATGGAGTACCCCAATAATATTACTAGAGAATAATTAGACCCATCGATTAAAATCATAAAACAATTCTCCCCAAACATACACACAATTTCTTTTGATAAAATCTGGAATAATTCTTAAGATTATGATTATATAGGATGATAGTCCTGGTATTTGGAAACCTAATAGTTTATTCATGGATTTTGGTGTCTAATGAATGGTTCAACTATGAGGGAATGCTTAGAATAATGAGAAATTTTGTAAGGATTTTCCAAAAACGGTTCTTCATTTACTATTATCACAACTCCAGATCACTAAAAGTTTTTAAAGGAGAAAAACACCGAATATTAATTCATATCCTGACTTCAAAATCTAAAGAATAATTTATTTGTGTTATTATTTCAATAAGGCTTATGAACCTCTCTATCTTGTATGTTAAGAATTAGAAAACCCTTATGTACATGAGTTTGACATTTAATCAATCATCATTATATGTTTAGATTGGAAATTAGTTATAAAAATACATTCATTAATAATTTAATCCACAAATTCTCAAATGAATTAGTTTTTTCAATGATGAAAATGTAATTCAATTTTTTGAAGTTATACAGTTTACCACAAGACATCATAGAAAGACACATAAGATTCAAATATAAAATAATCAAGAAAAATATACAGTATATAGGCATCACACCCCATGATTTGTTTTTAAAAACATTTATTTTAATGAATCCATAATTAATAATGCATGATACCAATATCTAGTGTTAAGGAATAACACTACCAAGTTATTTAGATATGGAATCATAAGAGAATACCATAACTATTTTATTTTATATACCAAAATAATAATAGAACTTTATTATTTCTATAAAAAAAGAAAATTGAAATAGGTAAAGGAAGAGAAATATTTTTTTGGACCCCCATGTAGGTACTATGTGATTACTAAAACATTGTAGTATTAGTTATTAGCGAAAACAAGATATTGTGTTGGGTTTATTTGATAAAAACCACCACATTTTTTTCCTTTTAATGTCTATCCCTTCATAATAGTTATCATGTTCACCTTGATCAGTGTGATATAGATTCTGAAGTAGAGTTGAAATATCTATACTTTTAACTTTAATATCTTTAATGGTAGTCCACTGAGATTAAACCACCTCATTCACTTATGAAAATTTTTTCCACTTTATTTTTACAAAAAATAATCATTTGAATTCTTAAATTCATGTGGTTTAGTCAATGCATATGGATTTATATTATAAAAACCCGTCATTCACTATTGATTTTTTTTATATTTTTATATATTTAATATAAAATATTTTTTTTGGGAATATTATATGAATAATAAATAGAGTGGGACCTCTATGTAAGTGGCTCAAAAGTAGTTCACCCTCACTTTATCAAAGGGGGAGGTTCCACTAGATTTTTTTAGAAAAATAGTAATTTAGATAGGGAGCCTAATAGGGTGGTATCTTGAATATTCCAACATATTGATTAAAATATTAATGAAAATTATAATATATTAAAAATAAAATGAAAAATAAAATGATGGAGGGGAGATATGTGAAATCACGAGATATAAAAGAATCATGTAGATGTATATATAAAAATAATTAATTCAAAATAAATGGTTCTCCTAGGATTAATGATAATTAATTAATATATAATCAAACATATATAAATCTCATCCTTATTAAATGTTTACAATCTATCGTATATATGAGGATAAATCATTTATCTTTTGATGATGTGAATTCACAGTTCACCCAAGGATCATAATGTACTTGATACAACCACATCCATTATAGGGAACCAATATGTTATTCCTTTGTTAAGAAAGTTTTCTACTTCCCCCATAAAATTAAATCATAATTATTAATCACTCAATTTTATGGCTCCATCATATACTGGTGTACTCAGTGAAGGATGTGAAAATTGATGATATATTGTGATTGAAAAATAGATACCAAGAGATGTTGGGAAGCATTGTTACAAACCTATATTCTCAAAAATCTCTGAAACCATTAATTATTTGATTGGAATAAAGTAATTAAAAAACCAATGAATGGGAAACTCATATATCCTCTCATCGAGAAACACTAATGTTAGATATCTATGATCATGGATGTGAGTGATCACAATTATGGAAATAGAAAATAGATGAGTTGAAACACAAAATTTGACTAAAAAAATTGAATACATGAAATCTAAAAAACTAATATCTAATCTTATCTAACCTAATATGATCCCTACTAGGGATCCTTTTTCTCAATGATAATACCATGTGTTTATACCAAACATAAAAATACCTTTATCATAAATAATTTTTCCCATATAAATTAGTGTCCATCATTTGATACCTCTTTCCACATGGATGATTATAGAATGGATATATTATTGATTATTTTCATGAATTATTTATAAAATTGATAGGGATTTCTTAGATGGTATCCTAAATTCACGCATGTGTAGCATATGAATATGAATTTTCATCAATATTTTTCTTTGATATGTATACACCCTTAAAATTAAAGGTTGATTCTCTTAGAGGTAGTTGTTGGGAAATAAAACTTTCTTATCAATGTAACACCATATTATCTAATGTGTGTGTGTTTAGGAGGGAACATAATCTTGATTGTGGGATGACGAATACATTTATGGGTTAATGGGAATCCGTGGAAGGATTCAAGGTATTTTATAGTGAAAAATGGATACTAGTATTTATGTTTGAGACTATGTTCTATTGAACGTTGGCCTAATGTTACATCACTGAAGAAGAAGATCTTATAAAAAATAGAGCATAAAAAAATAATTACATTGTAGTATAAATGTATATAGAATTTGGAATTGAGGTTATGCGGGGGTTTAAATTATTTTCACGGTTTGGATGAGGTTATTTTAAGAAATTGAAGCTATGTTAGGTTACTCTAAGAGTTTGTGTTTTAGGCTGGTGTACGCTGACGTTCAAGCATGGGACTAAATTAATGAGATAACAACTTACTTTCATTATTACTGGAATAAAATTAAAATATGATTCCACCTATAGATATACCATGAGATATTTATGAAAACCAATTTATTCTTAGGGTATTCTATGAGGTTACTTTGGGAAATAAAATTATTTTATAGATCCAACACATCATATTTGATTCCTTGATCTTTTTATGGATTCCATGGATCTTCCACCTAAAAAATCACCATAACATCACCTCAATGATATATATATATATTTAATTAAAATACAAACTATTAACTAAGTACTTAAAAAAATTTGATATCATGATATATTTATAATAACTTCCAAATTATTCTAATTCACCAAAAATATAGTAAATTACATTATATTATATCAATGATTTGTATAGTATCAATGTATACAAGACTAAAAAATTGAAATTTTACTTTTATTCAATAAATTTTTAGGAATTATGTTATCATTATTTTATTATGGTTTCTTTTAGTAATGTATCCATTTTTTATTAGAGTATTATTCTTATCATTCTTAGGAATATATAAGCTAATGAATTTAATTATGTGTGTTTTATAACCTTAATACAGGGAACCAAACCATGGACTACATAGTATATGATTCAATTATCACTTCTATATTTAATAATGACCCATTAGGGGTTATATTTGGGACATTTAATGACATAAAAAATAAAATGAATAGTATTTATTACCACTTTTTAACATCCTTGATCGAGTAATTGTTTGTTTGACTTGAGTTGATGTGCCACAATAATCAAAGGTATATTTTTATATGTTTGGGGCTATTAACTAGGAACAAGTGTATGATGATGGTATTTGGGGATATTTTACCCTATATCTAATGTAATATAATAATATATATATAATTATAATGAAAAAAACATCAGAATACAACATGGAATTAGAGAGGAAGTCATTCCATGATATATAATTAACTACTAATAAATAATTTAATTAACCCTTAATTTCCTAAATATATGCATCATAAGAAGAAAAAGATTCATTTTTAGGATAATCATATAAAAAACAAAAGAGACAGACACATACACACACACACACAAATTCACCCACACACACACACATATGTATAACAAGATGGAAGTGTTTCAATAAATGACTTCGACATAACCTTAGTTTCATTTCATAATCCCCGTTAGGATATCCCAGTACTCCAACTACATTGGTTTTTATCCCTAAACCACTATTCCAAAAATAATTCTTCTTATCGACCATGGTTCACATTAATGTTGAAATAATAATTAAATCAATAATTATATAAATAATTTACCCAATTTAATCCACTATATATTTGACTTCATGAATGATATGGAATACAATAGTATAAAAATATTGGTAGACCACAATGTAATGAAAATAATCCAATTCAACATTAGTACTAGGAAAAAATTGAATAACCTATATCATTAATATTATTTTCTCATGTTCTTACCCAGTCAATATGAAACTAATCTACTTTATTTGATCCATAATCGAAATATGTGATTATAGAACATGTTTTTTATTGGTTACCTCTAAATAAATACTTATTTTGAGAATTTATAGGAATATTATTAGTAGTAATTATATATTTTTTGGTTGAAATACTAAGTAAAATTAATATTCATTATGTATTTTATATTTATGGGAAAAAACTTCATTTATTTATGAAAAGGGGAAAACATCCTTTATAAGAGGGAAAATATCAAAGTTATGTGTAAACTATATAAGAAATAGGTCTCCTTAGTTCCAATTTCATTATCCACCATAGGTTCCTTTATAAAAGAAAAATATATTAAGGACATTATTTAGAAAGTTATAATAATATATATAAGTTTCATACCCATTTTAAATTTATATTAACATAAGAATGATAATAATAAAAAGAAAAAATATAGTAATTTTTTTTAAAAAATAGACTATAACATCCCAGTTTTTGTAATATTATCATAGAATTTATATAAAAAACGAATAACCATGAACAACATAACATATTCATGGATTAAAATCATGAAAATATATTAATCATATCATTATAGTAAACAATATAATCAACTGAAAACCAGAATTCCATAAATTGTTTTCAAAGGGAAAACATTTAAAAAAATGTATTAAATATAAATAAATTTAGAATTAATTTCATACAATATCTCATACCTTTATCCATATATACATTTTAATGTGTCAAATTAACATAGGGTTTCCCTCTATTGAAACTTTACATCTAAATTAGAACAAAACCACCCCCTTATGTTTGAAAATGTAACCCAATATATCACTACACTATTTATCAATGGATATAAAGCCTTTATAACACACATATAGATATTTATAGGAACAAAATTTCTAAGAAAAAAATTATCATTAACCAAAAACCCATTATATTAACATTTGAGATACACTCAATGACGAATAATAATTTTGGTTGGTCTTGTATAGAGAGATGAAAATAAAATAGTGGGTGAATTTTTAATATCAATATTATCAATGTTTTTAAACAAGTTAATAGAAATTTATTGGATATGAGATATAGAAATTATAGTACAAAAATGATTTTTGTGGGTGTATAATGTGAAAAAATTAGATAAATAATAAAATATTAATGAGATATTATATTATAGTTTAGATAAAACAATCTTGTGACAACTCACCACACCACAACTATAGATTATGGATATCAACAAGACAATACATTTCATAGGAGATATAAGTAAATAAAACAATTACTCTATAAATGGGTTTATATTTAAACTAGTATTTTATAGGATCATCCCCAAAATAAAAATCTACACAACAAATCTTAACATATCATTATTTTCTTAGAAAGAGGGACAACTTTATATATATAATTTTCAGGTAAAAATAACATTAATTTACCATTTAACAAAGGTTTTACAATTGTTTTAGTATTATTATAACTTAATGGTACAATTTATAAATATAAATAGTTATTGAAAGAGGAAATAATAAAAAATTGAACCCGAGAATGTAGAAGAATGGGTTTTGGAGATGAATGAGAAATATTTATCCTTTGATGGTACCCATTCATGATATATAAATTAGGTCAGCCAATAAAGTGTTCCAATTTTGATTGAAAATGAGTTTAAATGATCAATATTCAGTGAAATATAACACATATCATCTTGTATAAGACTTCTTGATGTTTATAAGAAGAGTTCATGTCTCATTATTCAACGGTACATTTTATTCAACGATTATTTAATGTAAAAACATAACCACATTTGAATATATTGTGATTAATATAAAAATTGTATTCATTAGTGTTCACATAACATGGATTATGTTGGGATCATGAGTTTTAGATATTTATAAAATGTAAATATTAAAAACATTTAATTAATAACATTTTTTGTGGTTTATAATCATAAGAAAATTCTTCTCTTGATTTTACCCCTTGTTTACATAGATGGTAACAGATTCTTACATTATTTTGATTCCACCTATAATAATTTATTCAATCTCTAGGTAGTTTTTTAAAAAAAATTCCATTTTTATTAGGGTTTAATTCTATTCTAGCATCATAAAAATTTTCCACATTTTCTAATAATAATATATTGGATTTAAGATGTTGTCTACGTCCAGTTCATAAGATTTTGTTACTTTTAGAATAGTGTCATTATAAGGCCCCAGCCTTAAACCTTACTAAATCTTGAGTTATTACAAGATTACACATTGAGGATCTTTTCAGGTTTAGAGTTTTAGAGAATTAGATCATAAAACTTGAATTACATTCCACATATAACAAAGTTGTTACATAAAGTTAGTATTCTTCTTTCCCATCAATGGAAACATATATAAAATAAAACATGGATTCTTTCTTGACACTTCCTTGACACTATCATCATATCTTGTACGTTTCCCTTGACCTGTGAAAAACATTTCAAAAAAACTTGGGATGAGCATAAAAAGCTTTGTAAGGGATATAAAAATATAGGGAAAGGAAACATGGGTACATATATACCTAAGAATGAAATCATACTTTACCCATAAAACATAAGCACTTTAACATACCTCATCAAATCATGAATAAATCATAGAAATCATAAGACGTAAAGGTAACTTGAGGCATTCATAACATTCTTACGTAGGGAGTAACCCTCTTGGTTACGTTTGGAATACCCATCACAGTATATTCCCTAAATCTCTAAGGAGAAACCTTAACGTTACACTCCTTCGCATTACCCAATGAATTGGAGAGCTATATCGAGCTCACCCGCCCTTATTTTATCACGGAACCACCCGTCTTCATAATAATGCCCAAGAACCTCAACATAATCGTATCACATAAAACATGAATAAAGGAAACATAACATTTCCACCTTTCAATCAAAAGATATCAATACAAAACATTAATATAAAAACATTATGAAAACCATTTTCAATACCAAAATAAAATAAAAGTAAAACATGGTATTCATTTTTCTTTTAAAAAGAAGGTATGCCTTGTAGAGGAAGCCGGAACTCAAATAATGGTCAAGGCGGCGGAGAAGTCATTTTCGCCACATACGTACAACAAAAACATTCCCTTTTGTCGTTTAGTAAACGATTCGTATAAAAAATATTCCTTTTGAATAAACTTAAAAGTCAAAGGGTTTTATACACTGTATAAATGAAGGTTGTGTATAAAACAAAATATGCCTCAATGAAAGGATATTGAGACGAAGTCCCATACCTCGGGCCCGACTTGACTCGATCGTTCTTTAATGTCCTGAATAATAAACTTGAGTTAATTTCTACTTTCTTAAGAACCTTTTTCAAGTTCATTATTCCTTTTATATCAATTATTTCCATGTCATGAACACTATGGAATTATTTATGTTAATAACGGTTGTTTTAACGATCATTGGTACTTGAGTCAAAAATAAACCCTTTATAATTACATGTTGTTCATGTATCCATTATATCCAGAATTATAATCATTATGTATATATCATATATATCCAGTATATACATGCATTTATAATATTACATAATCATTTAGAGGTAAGAAATGAAATGCACCGTTCATGGAGACGGTAAGCCGTACGTACGCATGAATGCTACTTTCATTTCTATTTCGTATTTTATAGTGTGGAATCGCAATGATATAAAGGTATATTATTATTATAGTATAATATCATATATAATATCATAGTTTCATCCTTTATACGTCCCACATATTCTATTTAAAGAATCAAATCACATTGAGGGGGTGGTAGTCCGCACATCCTTAAATGAAGATATCCTGTTTACCCAAAATGGGAACCATAAAGGTATGCCCAAAATGAAAAATACATAAGCTTAAGGAAAACATAAACATATTATTTATCATATATAAATATAGTGTCATCTTAATGGCCACCATTGTAGGTGTTAAAAGAATGTTGAACAATCATCGTTTCGGGAGGCAGAAATTCGCCATCCACGGAAACCGTATGTTCTTTAACCATTAGATGTAGGTGTGTGTAAGTGTAGCTCGAATACTTATTATAAAAACATCCTAGTATATTTAATATACTGTATTTGTTACAAAATAAAAGAATAAAAATAGTTTAGAGGGCTGGAGAAGAAAAATCAAACAAAAGGACTCAAAGGAAGACATTACCTTATGATCGGGTAACTCTCATAGATTTGAGCTCAAAGGCTTACTTGGGAAGACTTATGCCCAACGTGAGGCTTCATGGAGTAAGATAGGGAAGTGGAGAGACATAATGGGCAGGGGTTGGCCGAGCCAAAGGCTTTGGGAGTGTGGGTAAGGAGGTAGAGGTGGGGGCCTTTTATAAGAGGAGAGGAGGGGCACTCTTGGGAGGTAAAGAAAAGTCACTTTATTTTAAAATGGTATTCGGATTTAAGAGGTACCACCTTGATGTGTTTCGAGGATAAGGTGATAAGGGTTCAAAATCCACCCATCCAATAGGTTTTGGCCATGTGTAGGTCTTAGAGTTTACATTATCCTTCCATTTTATTTAAATCGTTAAATAATGAGGTCATCACTGCATCATCATGATGTCATAAATAATTTAATTTATTTAAAGTCTAAAAATAAAAAAAATAATATGATGTAGGAAATCGTTTTAGCTTTCCAATGACTATTTATAATCAGAAATATGATCTTTATACCCCTATGTAAGAATTGTTTTAGTAAAACTTTTCATGTTTGTGTCATTTTTACTTTTTACATTAAATAAAAAGTTATTTATGTCATTTCCCAACCAAAGTGGCTCCATGGGGTCCCCAAGTTGACCCATGGATTTTATTGGTCGGCCATGACACATCCAATGAGGGTAGGAAATGTGTCAAGCTCATCTCATTTTATTAAAGCATTATTTTTACCTTTAACTACACTAATTACCTCTAATCGCGATTAAGAACTTAAAAGTTAATATTCACAAAAAAATTATTTTAATCTCATTGAACCAAATTTTACTTCTTAATGACAACCATTTATGTTGTATTTTTGAAATTCAAAACACAGAAGTGGTAAATTTTTATTTTAACGAAAAATCAGTTTTTATAAGTACCACTTAGTGGTTTCAGTATTCATCAAAAATTGAAGTTTTTCAGAAAAATACCAAAAACTCAACCTAAGATATATTTGATATTCCAAATTCAAAAATGAAGTCTATTTTAAAAAATTCAAAAAATATAAGACAAATTAATTAATTTAATAATTAATTCCCGTAGTCATGACAAATAGCGTGTTTTTTTTGAAACAATAAGTATCAAAATATTGACACCAGTTTAAGTCCAATTTCAAAGTGAAATTGATTCCAATGAACACCATTGGATTAAATGGTAAAAATATATTCTAATTTCACTTCAAAACCAATTCAAAATATAATCTAATCATATAAATAAATTAGATTAAAAAAGTAGTTTTGATGTAAAATGCAGTATTTTTCATTAT
This sequence comes from Viscum album, assembly GCA_963277665.1. NCBI lineage: Eukaryota > Viridiplantae > Streptophyta > Magnoliopsida > Santalales > Viscaceae > Viscum > Viscum album. The sequence continues at coordinate 2,140,486,746 of OY728128.1, read as the reverse complement.
TCATTAAAAAATGAACATTGTCTGAAAAATACCAAAAATTCACACAAAGAAAATTTTGATGTCCCAATCATAAAGAATAAGTTTATTTTGACAAACATAGCTTATAAAATTGTCAAAAGATAGATTTAAAAATGTTTTTCCATCAAAAATGCAGTAAAAAAATCTTTTAAAAATATTAGTGTATTCCATGCTTAAGATTGGATTTATTTTCATTTTAAGCCTCTAAACACTATCTATTTCATTAATAGACATAGATAAAAATATCTATTATTCATTACTTACTTGTGATGTTATATCCTCCCCCCCTTTTGAAAATTACGTCCCCGTAATTTATTTACTTATCGAATAAATGGGGGTACTTATCCCTCATTGCATTATCAGATTCCCATGTTGCCTCTTCTGTCATATGGTTTTTCCACAAAACCTTTACCTGATTAATCACCTTATTTCGTAACACATTCTCCCTGTGGTCAAGAATCTTGACCAGTTGTTCCTCATAAGATAGGTTCTCTTCTAGCTGAACTACCTCTGAACTCAAAACATGAGATGGATCTGGAATATACTTTCTCAACATCGAAACATGAAAAACATTGTGTACCTGAGATAAACTTGAAGGTAAAGACACCAGGTATGCAACTGATCCAACTCTCTCCAGAATTTCATATGGTCCAATGTAACTTGGACTCAGCTTTCATTTCTTACCAAATTGCATCACACTTTTCCATGGTGATACTTTGAGAAAAACATGATCACCTACCTCGAAAGATAGATCCTTCCTCCGGTTATCCGCATAACTCTTCTGCCTGCTCTAAGCTGTTCTCATGTGCTTCTGAATCAGCTGAAATTTTTCTGCCATCTCTTCTACCAATTCTGGTCCCATCAACTTCCTTTCACCCACTTCATCCCAGAAAGCTAGAGTTTGACACCGCTTCCCATATAATGCCTGAAATGGTGCCATCTGTATACTGGAATGAAAACGGTTATTATATGAAAATTCAACCAAAGAAAAATGTTGGTCCCAACTTCCCTGATAATCCATAGAGCAAGAACGTAGCATATCCTCCAAGGTCTGAATTGTTCACTCTGATTTCCTATCTGATTGAGGAAGAAAAGCTGTACTAAAATTTAATTCAGTACCGAACGACTTCTGAAGGCCTTTCTAGAAGTTAGAAGTGAACCTCGGATTACGATCAGATACAATGGAGAGGGGACCTCCATTTAACCTGACTATCACTTTAAGATACAAACGGGAAAATTGATCTAGGGAAAAAGTATCTGGTATAGCAAGGAAATGAGCAGATTTCATCAAGCAATCAACAATAACCCAGATTACATTATTACCTCGAGATGTCTTCGGTAATCCCACAAAAATGTCCATGGATATATTCTCCCATTTCCACTCTTGCACTGGTAGAGGATGAAGCATCCCTTTCGGTAACTACTGCTCTGCTTTAACCTGTTGACATGTCAAACACTTCACAGTAAAATCAGAAATATCTCTTTCCATTCCATCCCACCAGTAATACTCCCACAGATCTCTATACATCTTAGTACTACCAGTATGAACTGAAAACGGAGAACTATGAGCTTCACATAACAACTATCTCTTCAACTGTGAATCACAAGGCACACACAATCTCTTCCCAAATCTAAAAACGCAATCATTATCGATGTTTAATTCAGGCAACTTACCTTTCTGAACCAGCTCTACCTTTTTCTGCAACTCACTGTCTTGCTTCTGTGCTTGCTTGATTCTATCTGATAGAGATGATCTCACTTATACCTGAAAAAAAACAGAAGAACTTCCTGCACCAACAACTTCTATGCCAAATTTCATCAAATCCTTTACCAAAGGATCACGTTCCAAACGCAACATTGCTAATGAAGCATTACTCTTTCAACTCAAAGCATCAGCCACTTTATTTGCTTTTCCTGGATGGTAATGAATTGTACAATCATAATCCTTGATTAATTCCAGCCATCTCCTCTGTCTCATGTTTAACTCTTTCTGAGTGAATATATACTTTAAACTTTTTTGATCGGTATATATTTCACACTTTACTCCATACAAATGATGCCTCCAAATTTTTAATGCGAAAACAGCAACAACTAATTCCAAATCATGTGTAGGGTAATTTACCTCCTGAGTTTTCAACTGTTGTGAAACATAAGCAATTACCTGATCATTCTGCATTAGGACGCAACCAAGTCCTTTCAATGAAGCATCACTATATATAACAAACTCACAATTCCTAGAAGGTAGTGCCAAAACTGGAGCATTCACCAATCTTCTTTTCAATTCCTGAAAACAATCATCACATTCTTTTGTCCAGATAAACTTAACACCCTTCCGAGTTAGCTTAGTCATTAGAATAGATAACCGTGAAAAATTTCTAACAAACCTTCGGTAATAGCCTGCCAAACCAAGGAAGCTACGAATCTCAGTTACATTTTTGGGTCTTGGCCATTCTTCAACAACCTTTGTTTTTGCAGGATCAACAGTTATCCCATCTTTAGAAACAATATGACCAAGGAAAGAAATTTTTTGCAACCAAAACTCACAGTTGCTGAATTTTCCATACAGTTTCTTTTCTTTTAAGGTTTGCAAGATAACCCTTAAATGCCTTTCATGCTCCTCTTTACTTTTAGAAAACACCAAAATATCATCAATGAAAACCACCACAAACTTATCCAAGAACTGATGGAAAATTCTATTCATTAAGTCCATGAATATAGCAGGTGCATTGGTTAGCCCAAAAGGAATCACTACAAAATCATAATGGCCATATCTTGTACAGAACGCGGTCTTCGGAACATCTGCTTCCTTTACCTTCAGCTGATGGTACCCCGACCTCAAGTCAATCTTTGAAAAATACTAAGCTCCCTAGAGCTGATCAAACAAATCATCGATATGAGGGAAAGGATATTTGTTCTTAACAGTGATGTTATTCAAGGATCTATAATCAATGCAAAGTCTCATAGAACCATCTTTCTTTTTAACAAATAAAACAGGAGCACCCCATGGTGATGTTCTAGGTCAAATGAAACCTTTCTCTAAAAAATCTTTCAATTTCTCCTTCAACTCTAAAAGTTTAATTTGAGCCATTCAGTAAGGGGGTTTAGAAATTGTCTTAGCATCAGGATCTAAGTCAACAGTAAACTCAACTTCCCGATATGGAATTATTCCAGCCAACTCATCAGGAAAAACATTAGGATACTCATTTACTACTTGCACATCATTAATATGAATAGTTCCTTTATTTTCAACTATGTGTGAAAGGTAAAATTCATTTCTATCTTTTACAAGTTTCTTGGCCTCTTGATAATTATCAACAGTAAGGGTTCATTCTTGTACACAAACAGAAAGTCTTTCTGAAAAGAAACTTCTTTATCTCTACAGTCAATATTAGTATGGTAAATAGAGATCCAATCCATACTCAGGATAACATCAAACTCTACTAGAGGTAGAACAATAAGGTTTGCAAGTAGGTTCTTTCCACAGACAAGGATAGAAAGATTCTTATAAATTCTTTTTTCCTCAACATTTCCCCCTGGTGTTTTTACCAAAAGTTCAGGAGTCATTTCTTGAGATGGTATTCCCATTTTACTAGAAAAGTTTTCAGAGATGAAAGAATGTGTAGAACTCGAATCAAACAACACACTGGAATAATCTGAAAAAACAAACAAAGTACTTGATACAACTTCATTTGATGGCCCGACATCTGCTGAAGTAGTTGCAAAGGATTTCACCACCCCTTTCTGCTTGTAGTCTAACTGCTTCCCATCACTCAAGCTCTTTGTCGGACACTCGTTTCCATAGTGACCCATCTCATTGCACTTATAACATTTCACTAACTGTAAATCAAATTTGTTCTTACCATCACCCTGATCTTTTCCAGTGAAATCACGAGCCTTATGTCCCATCTTACCACATCGGTAGCACTTTCTAGAATTCAGAAGACATTCCCCAGCTTGCCTTTTTCCACATTTATCAGAAACTGGAAACTTAGATTTCATACCATCATAAATTTTTGAAGAATTCTTACCTTTATCCTGCCACCTCGGTCTCTTCTTCTGTTGGTTGTTATAGAACACTTGATCATCGGCAAACTCCATTTCCACCTTCTCATCACATCAAACAACCTCTTCATAACTTTTAAACTCACGATAAGCTAATTCCCTTCAATATTTTGGCTTTAATCCTGAGTAAAAATGATTGATTTTACTATAAAGGTCTCGGATAAAATTTGGAGCATACCTTTCCAATCGAGTGAACATTTCTTCATAGGCAGCCACTGAGTCTTCCTCTTGCCTCAATTCCAAGAATTTCTTTTCCATACTAAGTCAAACAGCCTTAGTAAAATATTTCTCAAGAAACATACCTTTGAATTCATCCTAGTCGAGAGCATCAATCTCATCAGCGTCCCTGATATTTTTAACCATCGACCACCACTGATCTGCTTCACCCTCCAAACGATAAATAGCAAGAATGACCTTTTGATTGTCTGAACACCCCATGACATAAAAAATCTTCTCTAATTCTTTAATCCACCCTTCAGCTAGCACAGGGTCAGATGATCCTCTGAATGATGGGGGATGTTGCCTCATGAAATGTTCCACCACAGACAAGTTCCTCTGCAGTTGATCTGGATGATCTCGTGTATGGATACCACCGCCATTTATCGCTTGAGTCAACTGCGCCATTACTGCAACAAACTGTTCAGTTCCAATTCTGACCATCCCAGGATGCTGATTCGGAAGGTTATTTCATTCTGCATGCCTTCCTAGCACTGCTTCCCTATTTCCTCTGCGGAAAACCACTCTGAACAAACATGTCTTAGATGAAGCAACATGGTAATCTTCAAATACTATATCACTTCAATTTGACCATAAAAAATATTTTTTGGATAATAATTTAATATAATTCTAACTCCTAAAGTTATCTAAACAGACCTCTGATACCAACTATAAGGCCCCAGCCTTAAACCTTACATAATCATGAGTTATTACATGATTACACATTGGGTATCTTTTCGAGTTTAGAGTTTTAGAGAATTAGATCATAAATCATGCATTACATTCCACATATAAACAAAGTGGTTACATAAAGATAGTATTCTTCTTTCCCATCAATGAAAACATATTTAAATAAAACATGGATTCTTTCTTGACACTTCCTTGACACTATCATCATATCATGTACCTTTCCCTTGACCTGTGATAAACATTTCAAAAAAACTTGGGATGAGCATAAAAAGCTCAGTAAGGGATATAAAAATATAGGGAAAGGAAACATGGGTACATATATACCTAAGAATGAAATCATACTTTACCCATAAAACATAAGCACTTTAACATACCTCATCAAATCATGAATAAATCATAGAAATCATAAGACGTAAAGGAAACTTGAGGCATTCATAACATTCTTACGTAGGGAGTAACCCTCTTGGTTACGTTTGGAATACCCATCACAGTATATTCCCTAAATCTCTTCAGAGAAACCTTAACGTTACACTCCTTCGCGTTACCCAATGCATTGGAGAGCTATATCGGGCTCACCCGCCCTGAGTTTATCATGGAACCACCCGTCTTCATAATAATGCCCAAGAACCTCAACATAATCATATCATATAAAACATGCATAAAGGAAACATAACATTTCCACCTCTCAATCACAAGATATCAATACAACACATTGATATAAAAACATTATGAAAACCATTTTCAATACCAAAATAAAAGAAAAGTAAAACATGGTATTTATTTTCTTATAAAAAGATGGTATGGCTTATAGAGGAAGCTGAAACTCAAATAATGGTCACGGCGGCGGAGAAGTCGTTGTCGCCGCATACGTACAACAAAAACATTCCCTTTTGTCGTTTAGTAAACTCTTCGTATAAAAAAGATTCCTTTTGAATAAACGTAAAAGTCAAATGGGTTTATACACCGTATAAAAGAAGGTTGTGTATAAAACAAAATATGCCTCAATGAAAGGAGATTGAGACGAAGTCCCATACCTCGGGTCCGACTTGACACGATCGTACTTTAATGTCTTAAATAATAAACTTGAGTTAATTTCTACTTTCTTAAGAACCTTTTTCAAGTTCATTATTCCTTTTATATCACTTATATCCATGTCATGAACACTATGTAATTATTTAAGTTAATAACGGTCGTTTTAACGATCATTGGTACTTGAGTAAAAAATAAACCCTTTATAATTAAATATTGTTCATGTATCCATTATATCCAGAATTATAATCATTATGTATATATCATATATATCCAGTATATACATGCATTTATAAAATTACATAATCATTTAGAGGTAAGAAATGAAATGCACCGTTCATGGAGACGGTAAGCCGTACGTACGCATGAACGCTAATTTCATTTCTATTTTGTATTTTATAGATTGGAATCATAATGATATAAAGGTATATTATAATTATAGTATAATATCATATATAATATCATAGTTTCATACTTTATACGTCTCACATATGGTATTTAACGAATCAAATCACTTTGAGGGGGCAGTAGTCTGCACTTCCTTAAATGAAGATATCGCATTTACCCATAATGGGAACCATAAAGGTATGCCCAAAATAAAAAATACAGAAGCTTAAGGAAAACATAAACATATTATATATCATATATAAATATAGTTTCATCTTAATGGCCACCATTTAAGGTGTTAAAATAATGTTGAACAATCATCGTTTCGGGAGGCAGAAATTCGCCAACCACGGAAACAATATGTTATTTAACCATTAGATGTAGGTGTGTGTAAGTGTAGCCCAAATACTTCTTATCAAAACATCCTAGTATATTGAAGATACTAAAGTTGTTACAAAATAAATGAATAAAAAGAGTTTAGGGGGTTGGAGAAGCAAAATCAAACAAAAAGACTCAAAGGAAGACATTACCTTAAAATCGGGTAACTCTCTTAGATTTGAGCTCAAAGGCTTACTTGGGAAGACTTATGCCCAAAGTGAGGCTTCAAGGAGTAAGAGAGGGAAGTGGAGAGACAAAATGGGCAGGGGTTGGCCGAGCCAAAGGCATTGGTAGTGTGGGTAAGTAGGTAGAGTTGGTGGCCTTTTATAAGAGGAGAGGAGGGGCACTCTTTGTAGGTAAAGAAAAGTCACTTTATTTTAAAATGGTATTCAGCTTTAAGAGGTCCCACATTGATGTGTTTCACGGATAAGGTGATAAGGGTTCGAAATCCACCCATACAATAGGTTTTGGCCATGTGTAGGTCTTAGATTTTACATTATCATTCCATTTTATTTAAATCATTAAATAATGAGGTCATCGCTGCATCATCATGATGTCATAAATATTTTAATTTATTTAAGGTCTAAAAATTAAAAAAATACTATGATGTAGGAAATCATTTTATCTTTACAATGACTATTTATAATCAGAAATCTGATCCTTATACCCCTATGTAAAAATTGTTTTAGTAAAACATCTCATGTTTGTGTCATTTTTAATTTTACATTAAATAAAAAGTTATTTATGTCATTTCCCAACCAATGTGGCTCCATGGGGTCCACAAGTTGACCCATGGATTGACTTTGTCGGCCATGAAACATCCCATGAGGGTAGGACATGTGTCAATCTCATCTAATTTTATTAAAGCATTATTTTTACCTTCAACTACATTAATTACCACTAATCGCGATTAAGAACTTAAGAGTTACTATTCACCACAAAATTATTTTAATCTCATTGAACCACATTTTAATTCTTAATGAAAACCATGTTTGTCAGATTTTTGAAATTAAAAACACATAAGTGGTAAAATTTCATTTAAACGAAAAATCAGTTTTTATAAGTACCACTTAGTGGTTTCAGTATTCATCAAAAATTGAAGTTTTTCAGAGAAATACCAAAAATTCACCCTAAGATATATTTGATATTCTGAATTCAAAAATGAAGTCTATTTTACAAAATTCAAAACATATAAGTTAAATTAATTAATTCCCGCTGTCATGACAAATAGCGTGTTTTTTTTAAACAATAAGTATCAAAAGATTGACACCAGTTTAAGTCCAATTTCAAAGTGAAATTGATTCCAATGACCACCATTGGATTAAATAGTAAAAATATATTATAATTTCACTTCAAAACCAATTCAAAAGATAATCTAATCATATAAATAAATTATATTAAAAAAGCAGTTTTGATGTAAAATGCAGTTTTTTTCATTATTCATTAAAAAATGAACATTGTCTGAAAAATACCAAAAATTCACACAAAGAAAATTTTGATGTCCCAATCATAAAGAATAAGTTTATTTTGACAAACATAGATTATAAAATTGTCAAAAGATAGATTTAAAAATGGGTTTCCATTAAAAGGCAGTAAAATAATCTTTTAAAAATATTAGTGTATTCCATGCTTAAGATTGGATTTATTTTCATTTTAAGCCTCTAAACACTATCTAATTCATTAATAGACATAAATAAAAATATATATTATTCATTACTTACTTGGGATGTTACATCCTTCCCCCCTTTAAAAATTGTGTCGCCACAATTTATTTAATTATCGAATAAATGGGGGTACTTATCCCTCATTTCATTTTAAGATTCCCATGTTGCCTCTTCCATCATGTGGTTTTTCCAAAAAAACCTTTACCTGATTAATCACCTTATTTTGTAACAATTTCTCCCTGTGGTCAAGAATCTTGACCGGTTGATCCTCATAAGATAGGTTCTCTTCCAGCTGAACTACCTCTGGACTCAAAACATGAGATGGATCTGGCATATACTTTCTCAACATCGAAACGTGAAAAACATTGTGTACCTCAGATAAAATCAGAGGTAAAGACACCAGGTATGCAACTGATCCAACTCTCTCCAGAATTTCATATAGTCCAATGAACCTTGGACTCATCTTTCATTTCTTACCAAATCGCATCACACTTTTCAATGATGATACTTTGAGAAAAACATGATCACCTACCTCAAAAGATAGATCATTCCTCCGGTTATCCGCATAACTCTTCTGCCTGCTCTAAGCTGTTCTCATGTGCTTCTGAATCAGCTGAAATTTTTCTGCCATCTCTTCTACCAATTCTGGTCCCATCAACTTCCTTTCACCCACTTCATCCCAGAAAGCTGGAGTGCGACACCACTTCTCATATAATGCCTGAAATGGTGCCATCTGTATACTGGAATGAAAACTGTTATTATATGAAAATTCAACCAAAGAAAGATATTGGTCCCAACTTCCCTAATAATCCATAGAGCAAGAACATAATATATCCTCAAAGGTCTAAATTGTTCGCTCCAACTTCCCATCTGATTGAGGAAGAAAAGCTGTACTAAAATTTAATTCAGTAGCCAACGACTTTGAAGGCCTTTCAAAAAGTTAGAAGTGAACCTGGGATCACGATCAGATACAATGGAGAGGGGAACTCCATTTAACCTGACTATATCTTTAAGATACAAACGGGAAAGTTGATCTAGGGAAAAAGTATCTCGTATAGTAAGGATATGAGCAGATTTAGTCAAGCAATCAACAATAACCCAGATTGCATTATTACCTCGAGATGTCTTCGGTAATCCCACAACAAAGTCCATGGATATATTCTCCCATTTCAACTCTTGAACTGGTAGAGGATGAAGCATCCCTTTCGGTAACTGCCGCTCTGCTTTAACCTATTGACATGTCAAACACTTGACAGTTAAATCAGTAATATCTCTTTTCATTCCATCCTACCAGTAATACTTCCACAGATCTCTGTACATCATTGCACTACTAGTATGAACTGAAAATGGAGAACTATGAGCTTCACATAACAGCTCTCTCTTCAACTGTGAATCACAAGGGACACACAATCCTTTCCCAAATTTCAAAACGCAATCATTATCAATATTGAATTCAGGCCACTTACCTTTCTGAATCAGCTCTACCTTTTTCTGCAACTCACTGTCTTGCTTCTGTGCTTGCTTGATTCTATCTGATAGAGATGATCTCATCGATACCTGAAACAAAACAGAGGAACATCCTGCACCAACAACTTCTATTCCAAAGTTCATCAAATCCTTTACCAAATGATCACATTCCAAACACAACATTTCTAATAAAGCATTACTTTTTCGACTCAAAGCATCAGCCACTTTATTTTCTTTTCCCGGATGGTAATGAATTGTACAATCATAATCCTTGATTAATTCCATCCATATCCTCTATCTCATGTTTAACTCTTTCTGAGTGAATATATACTTTAAACTTTTGTGATCAAGTATATATTTCACACTTTACTCCATATAAATGATGCCTCCAAATTTTTAAAGCGAAAACAACAACAGCTAATTCCAAATCTTGTGTAGGGTAATTTAACTCATGAGTTTTCAACTGTCGTGAAGCATAAGAAATAACCTGATCATTCTGCATTAGGACGCAACCAAGTCCTTTCAATGGAGCATCACTGTATATAACAAACTCACCATTCCTGGAAGGTAGTGCCAAAACTAGATAATTCACCAATCATCTTTTCAATTCCTGAAAACAATCATCACATTCTTTTGTAAAAATAAACTTAACACCCTTCCGAGTTAGCTTAGTCATTGGACTAGATAACCGTGAAAAATTTCTAACAAACCTTTGGTAATAGCCTGCCAAACCAAGGAAGCTACGAATATCTGTTACAATTGTGGGTCTTGGCCTTTCATCAACAACCTTTGTCTTTGCAGGATCAACAGTTATCCCATCTTTAGAAACAATATGACCAAGGAAAGAAATTTTTTGCAACCAAAACTCACACTTGATGAATTTTCCATACAGTTTCTTTTCTTTTAAGGTTTGCAAGATAACCCTTAAATGTCTTTCATGCTCCACTTTACTTTTAGAAAACACCAAAATATCATCAATGAAAACCACCACAATCTTATCCAAGAACTCATGGAAAATTCTATTCCTTAAGTCCATGAATACAGTAGGTGCATTGGTTAGCCCAAAAGGAATCACTATAAATTCATAATGTCCATATCTTGTATGGAAAGCGGTCTTCAGAACATCTACTTCCTTTACCTTCAGCTGATGGTACCCTGATCTCAAGTCAATCTTTGAAAAATACTGAGCTCCCTGGAGCTGTTCAAACAAATCATCGATATGAGGCAAATGATATTTGTTCTTAACACTGATGTTATTCAAGGATCTATAATCAATGTAAAGTCTCATAGAACCATCTTTCTTTTTAACAAATAAAACAGGAGCACCCCATGGTGATGTGCTAGGTCGAATGAAACCATTCTCTAATAAATCTTGCAATTGCTCCTTCAACTCTAAAAGTTCAATTTGAGCCATTCGATAAGGGGGTTTTGAAATTGGCTTAGCATCAGGAACTAAGTCAACAGTAAACTCAACTTCCCGATCTGGTATTATTCCAGCCAACTCATCAGTAAAAACATCAGGATACTCATTTCCCACTGGCACATCATTAATTTGAGAAGTTCCTTTATTTTCAACGATGTGTGCAAGGTAACATTCATTTCCATCTTTTAAAAGTTTCTTGGACTCTTGATAAGTTATCAACAGTAAGGGTTCATTCTTGTTCACAAACTAAATGTCTTTCTGAAAAGAAACTTCTTTAGCTCTACAGTCAATCTTAGCATGGTAAATAGAGAGCCAATCCATACCCAGGATAACATCAAACTCTACTAGAGGTAGAACAATAAGGTTTGCAAGTAGGTTTTTTCCACAGATAAGGATAGGAAGATTCTTATAAATTCTTTTTGCCTCAAAATTCCCCCCAGGTGTTTTTACCAAAAGATCAAGAGTCATTTCTTGAGATGGTATTCCCATTTTACTAGAAATGTTTTCAGAGATGAAAGAATGTGTAGACCCCAAATCAAACAACACACTGGCATAATCTGAAAAAACAAACAAAGTACCTGATACAGCTTCATTTGATGGCCCAACATCTGCTGAAGTAGTTGCAAAGGATTTCACCACCCCTTTTTGCTTGTATTCTAACTGCTTCCCATCACTCATGCTCTTTGTGGGACACTCGTTTGCATAGTGACCCATCTCATTGCACTTATAACATTTCACTAATTGTAAATCAAATTTGGTCTTACCATCACCCTGATCTTTTCTAGTGCAATCACGAGCCTTATGTCCCATCTTACCACATCGGTAGCACTTTCCAGAATTCAGAAGACATTACCCAGCTTGCCTTTTCCCACATTTATCACAAACTGGAAACATAGATTTCTTACCATCATACAATTTTGAAGAATTCTTACCTTTCTCCTGCCACCTCGGTCTCATCTTCTGTTGGTTGTTATAGAACACTTGATCATCGGCAAACTCCATTTCCACCTTCTCAGCACATCGAACAAGATTTTCATAACTTTTAAACTCACGAGATGCTAATGACCTTCGATATTTTGGCTTTAATCCTGAGTAAAAACGATTGATTTTACTATCAAGGTCTCGGATAAAATTTGGAACATACCTTGCCAATCGAGTGAACCTTTCTTCATAGGCAGCCACTGAGTGTTCCTCTTGCCTCAATTCCAAGAATTGATTTTCCATCCTATGTCATACAGCCTTAGTAAAATACTTCTCAAGAAACCCACCTTTGAATTCATCCCAGTTGAGAGAATCAATCTCATCAGTGTCCCTGATATTTTTAACCATCGACCACCACTGATCTGCTTCACCCTCCAAACGATAAATAGCAAGACTAACCTTTTGATTGTCTGAACACCCCATGACAGAAAAAATCTTCTCCAATGATTTAATCCACCCTTCAGCTAGCACAGGGTCAGATGATACTCTGAATGATGGGGGATGTTGCCTCATGAAATGTTCCACCACTGACATGTTCCTCTGCGGTTGATCTGGATAATCTCGTGTATTGATACCACCGCCATTTATCGCTTGAGTCAACTGCGCCATTACTGCAACAAACTGTTCAGTTCCAATTCCGACCATCTCAGGATGCTGATTCGGAAGGTTATTTCGTTCTTCATGCCTTCCAAGCACTGCATCCCTGTTTCCTCTGCGGAAAACCATTTTGAACAAACATGTCTTAGATGAAGCAACATGGTAATCTTCAAATACTATATCACTTCAATTTTACCATAAAAAAATTTGGATAATAATTTAATAGAATTATAACTCCTAAAGTTATCTAAACAGACCTCTGATACCATCTATAAGGCCCCACCATTAAACCTTACTTAATCTTGAGTTATTACAAGATTACACATTGGGGATCTTTTCGGGTTTAGAGTTTTAGAGAATTATATCATAAAACATGCATTACATTCCACATATAAACAAAGATGTTACATAAAGATAGTATTATTCTTTCCCATCAATGGAAACATATTTAAATGAAACATGGATTCTTTCTTGACACTTCCTTGACACTATCATCATATCATGTACCTTTCCCTTGACCTGTGATAAACATTTCAAAAAAACTTGGGATGAGCATAAAAAGCTCAGTAAGGGATATAAAAATATATAGAAAGGAAACATGGGTACATATATACATAAGAATGAATTCATACTTTTCCCATAAAACATAACCACTTCAACATACCTCATCAAATCATGAATAAATCATAGAAATCATAAGATGTAAAGGTAACTTGAGGCATTCATAACATTCTTACGTTGGGAGTAACCCTCTTGGTTACGTTTGGAATACCCATCACAGTATATTCCCCAAATCTCTATGGAGAAACCTTAACGTTACACTCCATCGAGTTACCCAATGCATTGGAGAGCTATATCGGGATCACCCGCCCTTAGTTTATCACGGAACCACCCGTCTTCATAATAATGCCCAAGAACCACAACATAATCATATCACATAAAACATGCATAAAGGAAACATAACATTTCCACCTTTCAATCACAAGATATCAATACAACACATTGATATAAAAACATTATGAAAACCATTTTCAATACCAAAATAAAAGAAAAGTAAAACATGGTATTTATTTTCTTATAAAAAGAAGGTATGGCTTGTAGAGGAAGCTGAAACTCAAATAATGGTCACGGCGGCGGAGAAGTTGTTGTCGCTGCATACGTACAACAAAAACATTCCCTTTTGACGTTTAGTAAACACTTCATATAAAAAAGATTCCTTTTGAATAAACCTAAAAGTCAATGGGGTTTATACACCGTATAAAAGAAGGTTGTGTATAAAACAAAATATGCCTCAATGAAAGGAGAATGAGACGAAGTCCCATACCTCGGGTCCGACTTGACACGATCGTTCTTTAATGTCCTAAATAATAAACTTGAGTTAATTTCTACTTGCTTAAGAACCTTTTTAAAGATCATTATTCCTTTTATATCACTTATATCCATGTCATGAACACTATGTAATTATTTAAGTTAATAACGGTCGTTTTAACGAACATTGGTACTTGAGTCAAAAATAAACCCTTTATAATTACATGTTGTTCATGTATCCTGAAGTGCACTGAGTTGCATTTGTTGTCAATGAGACATGTTGTTGTCTTAGAATGAATGGATGTCAAGGATTGTCAAGATGTGAATGACAAAGGTTGTGATGGTGTTGGTGGTGAAGGAGAATGGCCATGGTACTAAGATGCATGTCACTTAGGAGATTCACTAAGTGGCATTGGAGATGTGGTTGAAACATTCTCTAGTAACATCTGACGATTGTTGAGCTGCTCTTAAAGTTCCAAGGACTTGTATCAACTGGATACAATGTCACAACATGATTTGAAGACCATGCATTGTAGTGACAATGCATGAGGAGTTGAAGAAGCAAGATGATCCATTCACTACTTCTAAGTGGATGAAGTGGTTTAATGAAGTCCATGCACTATCACTTAGTGCATGTGAATCAGAAGATGTTCCAATTGATCTCTGATTAGATCAATGAAGTTTATTGAAGAAATATTTGATTCAGGAGCTCGGTTGAAGAAGAAGAAACCTTCGGGAATTCCATTCTTAAATGTTGATTATATGTTGAAGAAAAATGGAGAAGAAGAGTTGGGGCACATGGCATTTTACACTTAGTCCTTATACAAAGTACTTAGTGTTTAAGTAGGCAAAAAATATGCCACCAAGGGCCAGCCTTAAGGGTTCAACCCCCAAGGCACATGTGGGCCTAAGGCACCACGCCCAAGGGGGGATCCCATGTGGCCAGCCCGAGAGGCAGGGGGGCCGTGTGTAAGCCCCGGGCCACGCAGGGGATCAGTTCCTGCGCAGCATGGGCGCCTGAGCGCGCGCCCGAGGTGCATAGTGGGCGCTAGGAGCGCGCCCGCAGTGGCGAGAGTGGGCGCAGAGCGCGCCCGCAGGGAGAACTCGGTGCGGGGAGGCACCGAGAGGGGAGGAGATTCAACTGGCCGTTCATGGGAGCGCCAGGTTGATAAGGCGCGACAATTCCTCTCACCGATTCGATGTGGGACACGGAAATTTCCCCGGGAGCAAATATCAGCCGTCCGAGCGATCTCGCGCTTGATCTGCGCCGCACGATTCATCTGCCGCGCGCCGCGTTCTAATCCAGCCGTTGATGAACTTTTCAACGACGCATCCGACGGCTCCGGTCCATCTCCTACCTCGAGCTCGACCGAACGCCACCCGCGACATCGCCTGAACCAGAGGCCATCCGACCACCGGATTTCGAGTTCCCGGCCACCTCTGAAGGAAGTAAAGCGTCCTTGAGGATCGTCTGGCCACACTGAATACATCCATGCAATAAAATGGGATTGCATGTAATGTATGGAGAATTTCGGTCGAGGCCGAAG
Source organism: Viscum album (assembly GCA_963277665.1). Classification (NCBI taxonomy): domain Eukaryota; kingdom Viridiplantae; phylum Streptophyta; class Magnoliopsida; order Santalales; family Viscaceae; genus Viscum; species Viscum album. The sequence continues at coordinate 2,140,470,979 of OY728128.1, read as the reverse complement.
GCAAACGAAGTGATGAGGCCTCGGGGTGTTCGTGTTTTGCATGGGATGGCCAAAACGAATGCCGTGCAAACATTCTGCATGCACATGCACGTGGAGGAAAACAAAGGAGATAGAACCCGCGTGAAACAGATGAGAAACGAGATTTGAAAAAAATCTTTAAAGAACCGAAATCTTCGGGGTTTCGAAAGATATCTCACGCGGAGGACAGAGGCTTCTACTGCCTATAAAAAGAGAGGCTGAACTCTCATTGTGCTTGCTGAAGTTCTTGTTGAAGATTTGTGCCCCGCGAAGCCTCTGCCTCGCGAAGTAGAAGCCCCACGCAAGTACCTTGTGTGGCTGGAGTCCCTTGCGCGCAACCCCTTTGCGCGACAAGAAGTGGAGGTTGGGCGGCACAAAGTTGTGCGCTCCCTCTGTGCACCGTGCCTCCTGCGCGGTTTGCACTAGCGCGGCCAAGGTGTCCTTGACACACTTGCACGCCTGCGGTATTTTGCACCTGTGGCTTGCGCGACCCGCGGCCAGTGCACACTTGCACGCCCTTGTGGCAGTGGCACTTGCGCACCCGAGCCTCCTTGCACTCAAGTTCTTGAGGACTTGCGCGATAGTGGGAAAGAAGAGGAGGGCTGCACCATTTGCGCGCTTCTTTGGGTTGGTGTTCGGGTGTGAGCAAGAGAAGGCCGAGCCTTAGTGCCTTGTGTTCCAAGTGAAGTGGAAGACCACACTTTGTGTGTGTGCCAAAGAAGGCCGAGGCCTTGCCTCCTGTGTGTGCCAAGTGGGGAAGAGAACCCGAGACTTGCATACCTTGGTTGTGCCAAATTGAAGAACACACTTTGTGTGTGCATTTGAAGGAGAAGGCCGTAGCCTTGGGTGTGTGCAAAATGAGGAAGGCTTGCACCTTGTGTATGCAATTTGAAGAACACCCTTAAGAAGAGGAGAATAGGCCAAGTCTCAAGTGTGTGCAAAGTGAAAAAAGTGTGTGCAAAAAGACAACAAGGCCGAACCTTAGTGTGTGTGCAAAACAAAGTGTGTACACACTAAGAAGAAGAGAAGACATCCACACTAGTGTATAACACACATTTATGTGTGTAATCTAAAGAAATAAAGTGTGTGAAGTTCAGAGAAGGTGTGTGCTTAAAGGATTATACCCTTTGTGGGTTTATTGCACCAAGAGAAGGAAAGAGGAGAGTGCATGCATGCATGCATGCACATGCGCACGTGAACAAAGCTAAATCTGCTTGTGTGCATTTGAGTTGTCCAAGACTTGAAGATCTTGAAGAATTTGAGAAGGCCATGCAGTCAGTGCATGAGGATGCAGAGTTGCCATGCACTCAGTGCATGAAGTAGAGTTGAACTGAGACTGGACCAGACTGAAGTTAAAGATATCAGTTGTCTGAGTATTCAGTAGCTGGAGAGAAGCCAGGTCATCCTTAGAAGAAGGAGATAAATCCTGAGCAAGACGAGAAGACCTGATCAACTCAAGTGATCAGAGGTACAGAGCAAGGCCAGCAGTGTTTATCCCAGACTGCTGAAGATACTTGAAGAGCTGAACAAGAAGAAGAGCTACTCGTGTGACTCGAGGAGCCAGGAGAAGACCCCTGTGAGACTCAAGGTGGAGGAAGTCTCCAGTGGGATTCTGGAGCAGGCCAGTGGGACTCTGGTAACACTGTGGGACGCAGTATAAAGACCCTCCTGTGGGACTCAGGAGAGATACAGTGGGACTCTGTATCGACCATTGTAATACTAACCGATTATAATGGGAGAATCCATGCTGGGAGAGCATGGAAAGGATGTAGGCCTTTGGTGCCGAACCTTGTAAATCCTTGTGTCCTGTGCCTTTATATTTAATGCATCATTCGAGGAAAGGTGAGAGATACAAGAAGAGTGGATCGAGGCTTTAACCATCCATAGAGGTTTAATTGATTAAGAATCAATTAGTAAAAAGTTTTAAGGGATCACTGATTCACCCCCTCCCCCTCTCAGTGATTCACACTGATCTGGGCACTTCAATTGGTATCAGAGGGAGGTTACCTCTAAAAGATCCAAGGGAGTCTATATGGAGTGCAGATTTGAGGAAATGAAAGAACAACCTCAAATGGAGATATCTGCCAAGACTCTGAAAAACAGAATGAAGAAACAGGCAAAGAAGATGAAGAAGAAGGCTGGTGCAATCAGAGAAACTCCTTCTATGGAAAGAAATGTGAAAGTCACATCAGATGACAATTCCTTTTATCATTCTTCTGATGAAGCCTGCTCTAGCTGTGATGAAGATGGAAGAAACAATGATCTTCTAAATGCAATCAAATATCTTCAGAAGAGAGTCCCCAAGGAAGTTGGAATGTGTATAGCTACAGGCCTCCTTGATCTTCAAGAAGAAAAATTACAGCTAGAAGATGAAGCCAATTCTCTGGAAGTCCAATTGGCAAAAAGGGTTGGCATAACCAACACTCTCAGAAAGCTGGTGAAGGACAAAGATGAAACTGTTTCCCTTTGCAATGAAATATATGAAGATACCTGTGAAGAATTGCAAAGAAGCCTTTCTGAGAAAGAATTATTTATGATAATAGTCAAAGATGTTGTCCATGCACTGGAAAAGAGGCACAAAGTGTCAATGGTTGTCAGAGATGCTCAACTAGAAGACAAAGTCAAAAGGGTGAAGGAGCTTGACAACTCATTGCTTGAAATGAAGCAGGTGCATGAAGACCAGATAAAACAGCTGGAAGAGAAATGGGAAGGTAGGCTAAGATTCGTTGAGGATGAGAAGAACTCCCTCAACATGAAGTGCTTAGAACTGGAGGGGATATTGAAAAATCAGCAATCACCCAAAGCCAAAACCTTCCAGTCAGCTGGTAGAAGAAATGTTGCCACTCAAGTGAGCATTGAGAAGGATGATTCTAAAATAAGGACATCCTCTAGTGAAAGTGCAACATCTTCTAAGAAGAAGGTTCCATCCATCTGGATGAGGAAGGTGAAGAAGCAGAGCTCTCCTGAAACAACACAGCAAGTCAAGAAAAGTACCCAACAATCAGAAGGACTGAAGAGGTCAAGATTCGTGGGACAATGCTGGTGTTGTAACAAGTATGGGAATTGTGCAAAGGATTGTTGGTACAATCCACTGAATGCCAAAGCACAGAGGAAGCCCATGCCAAGGGGGAGCAAGCTAGAAGGAAGGAAGCAACATCCACAGGTCCAGAGACATCTATTTACTGCAAATAGATTTGGATTACTTGACAACATCTGGGATGGTTGCAAAAGTGGTCAACAATTTGATACATGTCAATATCCGAATGTATCCAAAGCTGTAAAGAAGAGAAGATCACAGAACCTGGCTAAGAGAGATTCCTTGGGAAGCAAGAAGAAAGTAGAAAATGCTCCCAAGAAGTGTTTGAGAAATGAAGAGAAGTCCTTGAAGTCTGAGTCCAAGAAGGGTGATGCATCCAGAAGGACCACCAAGAAAACATGCTTCTACTGTGGAAAGAAAGGACATATCATGGATCTTTGTAAAGAATCCATGAAATTCAATAGAGGCAGACTGGACTCAAACAGACAATCAATCCATACGAAGAAGAAGGGATTGATTGAAAATAAGTTGCCTAAGAGAGGTAGCTTAGCAGCATCCAAAGAACCATGTGGAACTTCCAAAACTGAGGCCACTCTTCCAAATGATTTACTTGTCATATGGCCACATCAGTTGCAACTTGCCAGAGAACTACAAAGAGTTGAAGATGAAGCTCTGGCAATTGCTAAAACAAAAGGGAAGAAGAAGGTTTCACATGAAGATGTTTTGAGAACCACACCAGCACAATCATCAATGAAGATCAAATGTGAAAGTGTGAAGACTGGTGAAAATGGGACATCTCGGTTGAGAGAATCTTCTCAACCTTGTTGTTCACATTGATGAACCAAGGAGGTTCCATCTTATTCCCTTATACTCTTGGTATATACATGTGCTAACATTGCAGGGAATTGAAGATGATGGTCATTCTCAGCTGGAGGATGGTTTGGATTGAATGGAGTGCACCCCTTGAGGGGGAGCCAATCTGGAGAAGATGATGTTCTGAAATTAATATCATCTTGAGAAAGTAGATGAAAGGGGGAGCTTTATCTTTGCACCTGAACTTTCTAATGTGTTTTGTGAAGTTGTGCAGGATTTAGAAAATTCATTGTTATATCTGAAAAATTTCAAACCCCTAAGCATGATCTCACATGTGTAGAGAATTATGGACAGCTTTGAATTCCTTGGTCATATCACTCTTGTTTTCTACACCGGGTTAGCCCAAGTAGACTTAGAGTTGATTTACTAAAGGTTCTTTGCTGAAGAAGAACATGTGGCATCATCCCTCTCTTAGTGATTTTCAAGAATATGCTATTCAAAGGGAGGAAGATATTGTGGAATCAAACCACACCACACCTTTGCATTTGATTTCCAATAAGGGGGAGAAAATATTGGCACACATATTGACCCATTCATATGTGCTGAAGGAGTGTATTGACAACAAATACAAAGGGGGAGATTGAAGTGCACTGAGTTGCATTTGTTGTCAATGAGACATGTTGTTGTCTTAGAATGAATGGATGTCAAGGATTGTCAAGATGTGAATGACAAAGGTTGTGATGGTGTTGGTGGTGAAGGAGAATGGCCATGGTACTAAGATGCATGTCACTTAGGAGATTCACTAAGTGGCATTGGAGATGTGGTTGAAACATTCTCTAGTAACATCTGACGATTGTTGAGCTGCTCTTAAAGTTCCAAGGACTTGTATCAACTGGATACAATGTCACAACATGATTTGAAGACCATGCATTGTAGTGACAATGCATGAGGAGTTGAAGAAGCAAGATGATCCATTCACTACTTCTAAGTGGATGAAGTGGTTTAATGAAGTCCATGCACTATCACTTTGTGCATGTGAATCAGAAGATGTTCCAATTGATCTCTGATTAGATCAATGAAGTTTATTGAAGAAATATTTGATTCAGGAGCTCGGTTGAAGAAGAAGAAACCTTCGGGAATTCCATTCTTAAATGTTGATTATATGTTGAAGAAAAATGGAGAAGAAGAGTTGGGGCACATGGCATTTTACACTTAGTCCTTATACAAAGTACTTAGTGTTTAAGTAGGCAAAAAATATGCCACCAAGGGCCAGCCTTAAGGGTTCAACCCCCAAGGCACATGTGGGCCTAAGGCACCACGCCCAAGGGGGGATCCCATGTGGCCAGCCCGAGAGGCAGGGGGGCCGTGTGTAAGCCCCGGGCCACGCAGGGGATCAGTTCCTGCGCAGCATGGGCGCCTGAGCGCGCGCCCGAGGTGCATAGTGGGCGCTAGGAGCGCGCCCGCAGTGGCGAGAGTGGGCGCAGAGCGCGCCCGCAGGGAGAACTCGGTGCGGGGAGGCACCGAGAGGGGAGGAGATTCAACTGGCCGTTCATGGGAGCGCCAGGTTGATAAGGCGCGACAATTCCTCTCGCCGATTCGATGTGGGACACGGAAATTTCCCCGGGAGCAAATATCAGCCGTCCGAGCGATCTCGTGCTTGATCTGCGCCGCACGATTCATCTGCCGCGCGCCGCGTTCTAATCCAGCCGTTGATGAACTTTTCAACGACGCATCCGACGGCTCCGGTCCATCTCCTACCTCGAGCTCGACCGAACGCCACCCGCGACATCGCCTGAACCAGAGGCCATCCGACCACCGGATTTCGAGTTCCCGGCCACCTCTGAAGGAAGTAAAGCGTCCTTGAGGATCGTCTGGCCACACTGAATACATCCATGCAATAAAATGGGCTTGCATGTAATGTATGGAGAATTTCGGTCGAGGCCGAAGGCAAACGAAGTGCTGAGGCCTCGGGGTGTTCGTGTTTTGCATGGGATGGCCAAAACGAATGCCGTGCAAACATTCTGCATGCACATGCACGTGGAGGAAAACAAAGAAGATAGAACCCGCGTGAAACAGATGAGAAACGAGATTTGAAAAAAATCTTTAAAGAACCGAAATCTTCGGGGTTTCGAAAGATATCTCACGCGGAGGACAGAGGCTTCTACTGCCTATAAAAAGAGAGGCTGAACTCTCATTGTGCTTGCTGAAGTTCTTGTTGAAGATTTGTGCCCCGCGAAGCCTCTGCCTCGCGAAGTAGAAGCCCCACGCAAGTACCTTGTGTGGCTGGAGTCCCTTGCGCGCAACCCCTTTGCGCGACAAGAAGTGGAGGTTGGGCGGCACAAAGTTGTGCGCTCCCTCTGTGCACCGTGCCTCCTGCGCGGTTTGCACTAGCGCGGCCAAGGTGTCCTTGACACACTTGCACGCCTGCGGTATTTTGCACCTGTGGCTTGCGCGACCCGCGGCCAGTGCACACTTGCACGCCCTTGTGGCAGTGGCACTTGCGCACCCGAGCCTCCTTGCACTCAAGTGCTTGAGGACTTGCGCGATAGTGGGAAAGAAGAGGAGGGCTGCACCACTTGCGCGCTTCTTTGGGTTGGTGTTCGGGTGTGAGCAAGAGAAGGCCGAGCCTTAGTGCCTTGTGTGCCAAGTGAAGTGGAAGACCACACTTTGTGTGTGTGCCAAAGAAGGCCGAGGCCTTGCCTCCTGTGTGTGCCAAGTGGGGAAGAGAACCCGAGACTTGCATACCTTGGTTGTGCCAAATTGAAGAACACACTTTGTGTGTGCATTTGAAGGAGAAGGCCGTAGCCTTGGGTGTGTGCAAAATGAGGAAGGCTTGCACCTTGTGTATGCAATTTGAAGAACACCCTTAAGAAGAGGATAATAGGCCAAGTCTCAAGTGTGTGCAAAGTGAAAAAAGTGTGTGCAAAAAGACAACAAGGCCGAACCTTAGTGTGTGTGCAAAACAAAGTGTGTACACACTAAGAAGAAGAGAAGACATCCACACTAGTGTATAACACACATTTATGTGTGTAATCTAAAGAAATAAAGTGTGTGAAGTTCAGAGAAGGTGTGTGCTTAAAGGATTATACCCTTTGTGGGTTTATTGCACCAAGAGAAGGAAAGAGGAGAGTGCATGCATGCATGCATGCACATGCGCACGTGAACAAAGCTAAATCTGCTTGTGTGCATTTGAGTTGTCCAAGACTTGAAGATCTTGAAGAATTTGAGAAGGCCATGCAGTCAGTGCATGAGGATGCAGAGTTGCCATGCACTCAGTGCATGAAGTAGAGTTGAACTGAGACTGGACCAGACTGAAGTTAAAGATATCAGTTGTCTGAGTATTCAGTAGCTGGAGAGAAGCCAGGTCATCCTTAGAAGAAGGAGATAAATCCTGAGCAAGACGAGAAGACCTGATCAACTCAAGTGATCAGAGGTACAGAGCAAGGCCAGCAGTGTTTATCCCAAACTGCTGAAGATACTTGAAGAGCTGAACAAGAAGAAGAGCTACTCGTGTGACTCGAGGAGCCAGGAGAAGACCCCTGTGAGACTCAAGGTGGAGGAAGTCTCCAGTGGGATTCTGGAGCAGGCCAGTGGGACTCTGGTAACACTGTGGGACGCAGTATAAAGACCCTCCTGTGGGACTCAGGAGAGATACAGTGGGACTCTGTATCGACCATTGTAATACTAACCGATTATAATGGGAGAATCCATGCTGGGAGAGCATGGAAAGGATGTAGGCCTTTGGTGCCGAACCTTGTAAATCCTTGTGTCCTGTGCCTTTATATTTACTGCATCATTCGAGGAAAGGTGAGAGATACAAGAAGAGTGGATCGAGGCTTTAACCAGCCATAGAGGTTTAATTGATTAAGAATCAATTAGTAAAAAGTTTTAAGGGATCACTGATTCACCCCCTCCCCCTCTCAGTGATTCACACTGATCTGGGCACTTCAATTGGTATCAGAGGGAGGTTACCTCTAAAAGATCCAAGGGAGTCTATATGGAGTGCAGATTTGAGGAAATGAAAGAACAACCTCAAATGGAGATATCTGCCAAGACTCTGAAAAACAGAATGAAGAAACAGGCAAAGAAGATGAAGAAGAAGGCTGGTGCAATCAGAGAAACTCCTTCTATGGAAAGAAATGTGAAAGTCACATCAGATGACAATTCCTTTTATCATTCTTCTGATGAAGCCTGCTCTAGCTGTGATGAAAAATGGAAGAAACAATGATCTTCTAAATGCAATCAAATATCTTTAGAAGAGAGTCCCCAAGGAAGTTGGAATGTGTATAGCTACAGGCCTCCTTGATCTTCAAGAAGAAAAATTACAGCTAGAAGATGAAGCCAATTCTCTGGAAGTCCAATTGGCAAAAAGGGTTGGCATAACCAACACTCTCAGAAAGCTGGTGAAGGACAAAGATGAAACTGTTTCCCTTTGCAATGAAATATATGAAGATACCTGTGAAGAATTGCAAAGAAGCCTTTCTGAGAAAGAATTATTTATGATAATAGTCAAAGATGTTGTCCATGCACTGGAAAAGAGGCACAAAGTGTCAATGGTTGTCAGAGATGCTCAACTAGAAGACAAAGTCAAAAGGGTGAAGGAGCTTGACAACTCATTGCTTGAAATGAAGCAGGTGCATGAAGACCAGATAAAACAGCTGGAAGAGAAATGGGAAGGTAGGCTAAGATTCGTTGAGGATGAGAAGAACTCCCTCAACATGAAGTGCTTAGAACTGGAGGGGATATTGAAAAATCAGCAATCACCCAAAGCCAAAACCTTCCAGTCAGCTGGTAGAAGAAATGTTGCCACTCAAGTGAGCATTGAGAAGGATGATTCTAAAATAAGGACATCCTCTAGTGAAAGTTCAACATCTTCTAAGAAGAAGGTTCCATCCATCTGGATGAGGAAGGTGAAGAAGCAGAGCTCTCCTGAAACAACACAGCAAGTCAAGAAAAGTACCCAACAATCAGAAGGACTGAAGAGGTCAAGATTCGTGGGACAATGCTGGTGTTGTAACAAGTATGGGAATTGTGCAAAGGATTGTTGGTACAATCCACTGAATGCCAAAGCACAGAGGAAGCCCATGCCAAGGGGGAGCAAGCCAGAAGGAAGGAAGCAACATCCACAGGTCCAGAGACATCTATTTACTGCAAATAGATTTGGATTACTTGACAACATCTGGGATGGTTGCAAAAGTGGTCAACAATTTGATACATGTCAATATCCGAATGTATCCAAAGCTGTAAAGAAGAGAAGATCACAGAACCTGGCTAAGAGAGATTCCTTGGGAAGCAAGAAGAAAGTAGAAAATGCTCCCAAGAAGTGTTTGAGAAATGAAGAGAAGTCCTTGAAGTCTGAGTCCAAGAAGGGTGATGCATCCAGAAGGACCACCAAGAAAACATGCTTCTACTGTGGAAAGAAAGGACATATCATGGATCTTTGTAAAGAATCCATGAAATTCAATAGAGGCAGACTGGACTCAAACAGACAATCAATCCATACGAAGAAGAAGGGATTGATTGAAAATAAGTTGCCTAAGAGAGGTAGCTTAGCAGCATCCAAAGAACCATGTGGAACTTCCAAAACTGAGGCCACTCTTCCAAATGATTTACTTGTCATATGGCCACATCAGTTGCAACTTTCCAGAGAACTACAAAGAGTTGAAGATGAAGCTCTGGCAATTGCTAAAACAAAAGGGAAGAAGAAGGTTTCACATGAAGATGTTTTGAGAACCACACCAGCACAATCATCAATGAAGATCAAATGTGAAAGTGTGAAGACTGGTGAAAATGGGACATCTCGGTTGAGAGAATCTTCTCAACCTTGTTGTTCACATTGATGAACCAAGGAGGTTCCATCTTATTCCCTTATACTCTTGGTATATACATGTGCTAACATTGCAGGGAATTGAAGATGATGGTCATTCTCAGCTGGAGGATGGTTTGGATTGAATGGAGTGCACCCCTTGAGGGGGAGCCAATCTGGAGAAGATGATGTTCTGAAATTAATATCATCTTGAGAAAGTAGATGAAAGGGGGAGCTTTATCTTTGCACCTGAACTTTCTAATGTGTTTTGTGAAGTTGTGCAGGATTTAGAAAATTCATTGTTATATCTGAAAAATTTCAAACCCCTAAGCATGATCTCACATGTGTAGAGAATTATGGACAGCTTTGAATTCCTTGGTCATATCACTCTTGTTTTCTACACCGGGTTAGCCCAAGTAGACTTAGAGTTGATTTACTAAAGGTTCTTTGCTGAAGAAGAACATGTGGCATCATCCCTCTCTTAGTGATTTTCAAGAATATGCTATTCAAAGGGAGGAAGATATTGTGGAATCAAACCACACCACACCTTTGCATTTGATTTCCAATAAGGGGGAGAAAATATTGGCACACATATTGACCCATTCATATGTGCTGAAGGAGTGTATTGACAACAAATACAAAGGGGGAGATTGAAGTGCACTGAGTTGCATTTGTTGTCAATGAGACATGTTGTTGTCTTAGAATGAATGGATGTCAAGGATTGTCAAGATGTGAATGACAAAGGTTGTGATGGTGTTGGTGGTGAAGGAGAATGGCCATGGTACTAAGATGCATGTCACTTAGGAGATTCACTAAGTGGCATTGGAGATGTGGTTGAAACATTCTCTAGTAACATCTGACGATTGTTGAGCTGCTCTTAAAGTTCCAAGGACTTGTATCAACTGGATACAATGTCACAACATGATTTGAAGACCATGCATTGTAGTGACAATGCATGAGGAGTTGAAGAAGCAAGATGATCCATTCACTACTTCTAAGTGGATGAAGTGGTTTAATGAAGTCCATGCACTATCACTTTGTGCATGTGAATCAGAAGATGTTCCAATTGATCTCTGATTAGATCAATGAAGTTTATTGAAGAAATATTTGATTCAGGAGCTCGGTTGAAGAAGAAGAAACCTTCGGGAATTCCATTCTTAAATGTTGATTATATGTTGAAGAAAAATGGAGAAGAAGAGTTGGGGCACATGGCATTTTACACTTAGTCCTTATACAAAGTACTTAGTGTTTAAGTAGGCAAAAAATATGCCACCAAGGGCCAGCCTTAAGGGTTCAACCCCCAAGGCACATGTGGGCCTAAGGCACCACGCCCAAGGGGGGATCCCATGTGGCCAGCCCGAGAGGCAGGGGGGCCGTGTGTAAGCCCCGGGCCACGCAGGGGATCAGTTCCTGCGCAGCATGGGCGCCTGAGCGCGCGCCCGAGGTGCATAGTGGGCGCTAGGAGCGCGCCCGCAGTGGCGAGAGTGGGCGCAGAGCGCGCCCGCAGGGAGAACTCGGTGCGGGGAGGCACCGAGAGGGGAGGAGATTCAACTGGCCGTTCATGGGAGCGCCAGGTTGATAAGGCGCGACAATTCCTCTCGCCGATTCGATGTGGGACACGGAAATTTCCCCGGGAGCAAATATCAGCCGTCCGAGCGATCTCGTGCTTGATCTGCGCCGCACGATTCATCTGCCGCGCGCCGCGTTCTAATCCAGCCGTTGATGAACTTTTCAACGACGCATCCGACGGCTCCGGTCCATCTCCTACCTCGAGCTCGACCGAACGCCACCCGCGACATCGCCTGAACCAGAGGCCATCCGACCACCGGATTTCGAGTTCCCGGCCACCTCTGAAGGAAGTAAAGCGTCCTTGAGGATCGTCTGGCCACACTGAATACATCCATGCAATAAAATGGGCTTGCATGTAATGTATGGAGAATTTCGGTCGAGGCCGAAGGCAAACGAAGTGCTGAGGCCTCGGGGTGTTCGTGTTTTGCATGGGATGGCCAAAACGAATGCCGTGCAAACATTCTGCATGCACATGCACGTGGAGGAAAACAAAGAAGATAGAACCCGCGTGAAACAGATGAGAAACGAGATTTGAAAAAAATCTTTAAAGAACCGAAATCTTCGGGGTTTCGAAAGATATCTCACGCGGAGGACAGAGGCTTCTACTGCCTATAAAAAGAGAGGCTGAACTCTCATTGTGCTTGCTGAAGTTCTTGTTGAAGATTTGTGCCCCGCGAAGCCTCTGCCTCGCGAAGTAGAAGCCCCACGCAAGTACCTTGTGTGGCTGGAGTCCCTTGCGCGCAACCCCTTTGCGCGACAAGAAGTGGAGGTTGGGCGGCACAAAGTTGTGCGCTCCCTCTGTGCACCGTGCCTCCTGCGCGGTTTGCACTAGCGCGGCCAAGGTGTCCTTGACACACTTGCACGCCTGCGGTATTTTGCACCTGTGGCTTGCGCGACCCGCGGCCAGTGCACACTTGCACGCCCTTGTGGCAGTGGCACTTGCGCACCCGAGCCTCCTTGCACTCAAGTGCTTGAGGACTTGCGCGATAGTGGGAAAGAAGAGGAGGGCTGCACCACTTGCGCGCTTCTTTGGGTTGGTGTTCGGGTGTGAGCAAGAGAAGGCCGAGCCTTAGTGCCTTGTGTGCCAAGTGAAGTGGAAGACCACACTTTGTGTGTGTGCCAAAGAAGGCCGAGGCCTTGCCTCCTGTGTGTGCCAAGTGGGGAAGAGAACCCGAGACTTGCATACCTTGGTTGTGCCAAATTGAAGAACACACTTTGTGTGTGCATTTGAAGGAGAAGGCCGTAGCCTTGGGTGTGTGCAAAATGAGGAAGGCTTGCACCTTGTGTATGAAATTTGAAGAACACCCTTAAGAAGAGGATAATAGGCCAAGTCTCAAGTGTGTGCAAAGTGAAAAAAGTGTGTGCAAAAAGACAACAAGGCCGAACCTTAGTGTGTGTGCAAAACAAAGTGTGTACACACTAAGAAGAAGAGAAGACATCCACACTAGTGTATAACACACATTTATGTGTGTAATCTAAAGAAATAAAGTGTGTGAAGTTCAGAGAAGGTGTGTGCTTAAAGGATTATACCCTTTGTGGGTTTATTGCACCAAGAGAAGGAAAGAGGAGAGTGCATGCATGCATGCATGCACATGCGCACGTGAACAAAGCTAAATCTGCTTGTGTGCATTTGAGTTGTCCAAGACTTGAAGATCTTGAAGAATTTGAGAAGGCCATGCAGTCAGTGCATGAGGATGCAGAGTTGCCATGCACTCAGTGCATGAAGTAGAGTTGAACTGAGACTGGACCAGACTGAAGTTAAAGATATCAGTTGTCTGAGTATTCAGTAGCTGGAGAGAAGCCAGGTCATCCTTAGAAGAAGGAGATAAATCCTGAGCAAGACGAGAAGACCTGATCAACTCAAGTGATCAGAGGTACAGAGCAAGGCCAGCAGTGTTTATCCCAGACTGCTGAAGATACTTGAAGAGCTGAACAAGAAGAAGAGCTACTCGTGTGACTCGAGGAGCCAGGAGAAGACCCCTGTGAGACTCAAGGTGGAGGAAGTATCCAGTGGGATTCTGGAGCAGGCCAGTGGGACTCTGGTAACACTGTGGGACGCAGTATAAAGACCCTCCTGTGGGACTCAGGAGAGATACAGTGGGACTCTGTATCGACCATTGTAATACTAACCGATTATAATGGGAGAATCCATGCTGGGAGAGCATGGAAAGGATGTAGGCCTTTGGTGCCGAACCTTGTAAATCCTTGTGTCCTGTGCCTTTATATTTACTGCATCATTCGAGGAAAGGTGAGAGATACAAGAAGAGTGGATCGAGGCTTTAACCAGCCATAGAGGTTTAATTGATTAAGAATCAATTAGTAAAAAGTTTTAAGGGATCACTGATTCACCCCCTCCCCCTCTCAGTGATTCACACTGATCTGGGCACTTCATATCCATTATATCCAAAATTATAATCATTATGTATATATCATATATATCATGTATATACATGCATTTATAATATTACATAATCATTTAGAGGTATGAAATGAAATGCACCGTTCTTGGAGATGGTAAGACGTACGTACGCATGAACGCTACTTTCATTTCTATTTCATATTTTATAGAGTGGAATCATAATGATATAAAGGTATATTATAATTCCAGTATAATATCATATATAATATCATATTTTCATACTTTATACGTCCCACATATGGTATTTAACGAATCAAATCACTTTGAGGGGGCGGTAGTCCGCATTTCCTTAAATGAAGATATCACATTTACCCATAATGGGAACCATAAAGGTATGCCCAAAATGAAAAATACAGAATCTTAAGGAAAACACAAACATATTATATATCATATATAAATATAGTGTCATCTTAATGGTAACCATTGAAGGTGTTAAAAGAATGTTGAACAATCATCATTTCGGGAGGCAGAAATTCGCCATCCACGGAAACAGTATGTTATTTAACCATTAGATGTAGGTGTGTGTAAGTGTACCTCGAATAATTATTATAAAAACATACTAGTATATTGAAGATACTGAATTTCTTACAAAATAAAAGAATAAAAAGAGTTTAGGGGGTTGGAGAAGCAAAATCAAACAAATGGACTCAAAGGAAGACATTACCTTAAAATCGGGTAACTCTCTTAGATTTGATCTCAAAGGCTTCCTTGGGAAGACTTCTGCCCAAAGTGAGGCTTAAAGGAGCAAGAGAGGGAAGTGGAGAGACAAAATGGGTAGGGGTTGGCTGAGCCAAAGGCATTGGTAGTGTGGGTAAGGAGGTAGAGATGGTGGCCTTTTATAAGAGGAGAGGAGGGACACTCTTGGTAGGTAAAGAAAAGTCACTTTATTTTAAAATGGTATTCGGCTTTAAGAGGTCCCCAATTGATGTTTTTCGCGGATAAGGTGATAAGGTTTCACAATCCACCCATACAATAGTTTTTGGCCATGTGTAGGTCTTAGATTTTACATTATCATTCCATTTTATTTAAATCATTAAATATTTAGGTCATCGCTGCATCGTCATGATGTCATAAATATTTTAATTTATTTAAAGTCTAAAAATTAAAAAAAATACTATAATGTAGGAAATTGTTTTAGCTTTCCAATGACTATTTATAATCAAAAATCTTCTCTTTATACCCCTATGTAAATTTTTTTTTAGTAAAACATCTCATGTTTGTGTCATTTTTACTTTTACATTAAATAAAAAGTTATTTATGTCATTTCCCAACCAAAGTGGCTCCATGGGGTCCCCAAGTTAACCCATGGATTTTCTTGGTCGGCCATGACACATAAAATGAGGGTAGGACATGTTTCAAGCTCATCTCATTTTATTAAAGCATTATTTTTACCTTTAACTACACTAATTACCTCTAATCGCGATTAAGAACTTAAGAGTTACTATTCACCAAAAAATTATTTTAATCTAATTGAACCACATTTTACTTCTTAATGACAACCATATATGTCATATTTTTGAAATTAAAAACACATAAGTGGTAAAATTTCATTTAAACGAAAAATCAGTTTTTATAAGTACTACTTAGTGGTTTCACTATTCATAAAAAATTGTTGTTTTTCAGAAAAATACCAAAAATTCACCCAAAGCTATATTTGATATTCCGAATTCAAAAATGAAGTCTATTTTACAAAATTCAAAACATTTAATTCACATTAATTAATTTATTAATTAATTCCCACTGTCATGAAAAATAGCGTGTTTTTATGAAATAATAAGTATCAAATGATTGACACCAGTTTAAGTCCAATTTCAAAGTGAAATTGATTCCAATGACCACCATTGAATTAAATGGTAAAAATATATTTTAATTTCACTACAAAACCAATTCAATAGATAATATAATCATATAAATAAGTTAGATTAAAAAAGCAGTTTTGATGTAAAATGCAGTATTTTTCATTATTCATTAAAAAATGAACATTGTCTGAAAAATACCAAAAATTCACACAAAGTAAATTTTGATGTCCCAATCATAAAGTATAAGTTTATTTTGACAAACATATCTTATAAAATTTTAAAAGGATAGATTTAAAAATGGTTTTCCATCAAAAGGCAGTAAACAATCTTTTAAAAATATTAGTGTATTCTATGCTTAAGATTGGATTTATTTTCATTTTAAGCCTCTAAAATACTATCTAATTCATTAATAGACATAGATAAAAATATCTATTATTCATTACTTACTTGGGATGTTACATTCATAATTCTATTTCTGATTTTTTTATTCTAATATAAAAAACTCCATCCACACGTTTACGATTAATTAATATAATACACTATTTTTTTCATAAATGAAACTCTACCATTATTTTAGACATGCATGTATATGGAACAAGTGCAAATTGCACTATTCCCAATCTAGTAATATGAACATCAAGCTCATACTAGAATATGTACTAGTATACACATATTATGAAAGATATAAAATATAAGGATCCCACCTTGATAAAACGTTTATATAATTTCTTAATGATAATAGGAGGTAAAATAAATAGGATAAAAAGCATGAAGTAGAAAAAGTGAAACCTATGGGAATCATCGAATCACAAAAAATTAGGATATTTTTTCAAGTTATAAAATTCCTATTACGATCATATAACAGAATTGGAATGGTCATAGTGTTTGAATTGGATTTCCACCACTATTTTGGTGATAATATATCTCGCACCGACATCAGAGCATACCATTAGAACAATGGTGACATGTCCTGCCTGATTGCATCATTATGATTTTTTGGAAATTCTATGTAAACACTCAATATATCATATATTGAATTACAATAGTTTGTGATCATCTATTTCATGGGAGGGATATTTTTGTTATAAACTAAAATTAAAATGGGTTGTGAAAAAATGAATTTCAAAATGTGTCTATGCTTGTACGAGACTTTTTTATGTAGGCCATTCTTGATAGCTTGTGTGAGTAGGTTTCACACCCATGACGATTTAATTAATAACCAAAATTTTATTTCTTAATATGATTAATATTATAACTAAACAAATGATATAGTTAATATAACAATTAATTAATATTAGAAATTGTAATGAATTAATTAAACTAATCAATAATAATTAATATATTTATAGAACACAATAAATAACTAATAATAAAAATATTTAATACATAATATAATTATTTTAAAAATAAAATACTAATATTAACTAACTAAATTAAATAATTAATTTAAAAATATTAATTGATATATTTAATAAATAATAATGTAAATAATAGGATTTATAATTATTAATATAATAACTAATTATTAATTAATTAATAAAAAACTATTAAATATTAATATAATTATTTAAAGTAATTAACATCTAAAAATATAATAAATTAATAATTAATATAATTAATATAATTCATAACATTTTTATTCACTCACTCTAGGATTTCAGACCACTTGGCCTTTGAGATATCTTAAGCCTTAGGAAAACTATGCCCCCAAGGCCAAATGTTAATGCAGGTGTAAATAGGAGTATCCTCAAACAAGAGAAATATGATAATGAAACGACAATTCATTAATGAAGCAACTCGAGCGAATCGGGTGGGGCAAGGAAACAACCATTGGTTTTGACCATCAAGTACATATGGGTGGGGAAAGTGAAAGTATAAATAAATAATTAATGTTGATAATGTAGAAGAAAACATGAACTGGTATTGGGTGTGTTTCTATATTAGACTATGAAATGAATTCCACTGTGCCCCTTAGCAATTAGGACACGAACTATGCATTGTTCTCTTAGATTACAACACCATGAGATTTTAAAATAGGAGAATTTGGATCGATAGTGTTTATGACACACAAAGATGTTGTCAAAAAATAATTTAACACCTAAAAGCATTAAAATATATTTATTATTTAACAAATTCAATATCTTTGATATCTTATAATGCACACAATGTCAAGTTTAAATGAAACAAGATACTCTCGGAAAATATTATTATTTAAACACAAACATTATAACATGGCAGTTATGTTTTATATTTTGAATAGGAATAAATATATTATGAAAATAATATAGTTTACTAATGTATAAAATAAATTTAATGTTTATCTATTGATTATAATTAAAATATAAACCATTTAAAAGAAATAGAAATGTTTTCTGAAAAAACGATATTTCTCTAAAGGAAGGTATAATCGTACTTTGTAAACAGAATTTAAAAGTAAAATTTTCATTTTTATAAAATTTATATGATAAAATAAAATTAATTTTCAATCTACATGTCAATTTTTTTTTAATTTTTAATTATTTTACCAAAATATTTTTTGATGAAAAGTTAAAAATACCAATTTTTATTAAAAACTTCATTTTCATTTAAATTGTTTATAATGAATTATTTCATTAATATAAATGTTATTGATTATAAAATAATGACTTTGTAATGGTGATATATTATTTACATTCCTTTTTTTCAATCCTTTGAGAAAACAGAAACTGCATTAATACTTCTATGCAGCTTATCTTCTCCAATAATGGTGTAATCTATTTTTCCAATCTCTAAAATTTATATATTACTCTAAATAAATATATAATGAATATATAGGATATTTATATAATGCTTAAAAACTTCTATAAAATTTAACCATGATCAATGTAAATGGAAAACAATTATCGAACCAAAAAATACATGAAAAACGAAGCATGTATCACCTAAAATATTGATTTTAATGAACAATTGTTAAAAAACTGATGATAAAAGAATTTAAGTAAATAATTTATGTTATTATAAATAGAATTATGGTTCTATAATAGACTTATAATAAACATATATTTAATATAAAGGATTTTCTTACATAAATGAAGGATGTCGAACCTAAGGTAAGGGATTCTCATCTCACATTTAGTTTTGTGAAATGTATGGAATATTCCCAAATTATTTATTTTTATGGTGCATATACTACCTTTTTTTATATTTTATATAATGATTCACTTTATCTTCATGGTATTTCATTTTTCATTTGAATTTATTTCTTTCAGGGGGATTACGATTCTATGCTGCTAAAGTGGTAATGGTTTTATATTACAATCTCATATTTCTTCAGTATTATTTATGTTTGTGATTCCAAAGATAAAATATTATGATACATATCATAAGAAACTCATTAATTTTCATAAATTGTCGTTATTTAATGAGAATACTTTGTCCCTTCATTTACTTCTCTTTATGAACCCAATAGTTAAAAAAAAGTCTAATGAAAAATGATCTTTATTTCTATATTTGGTTGAAAATCATTTTCCATCAAAATCCATGTTTTCTAAGAATGTTTTAATTTCTTATAACTTTATCCATATTATTTATTAAATACATTTTACACAAGTTTTATTGTATAATTTTTTTTGAAAGTAATATTCATGTCGTTTTTCAAACATGACCTATTTTGATTTTATCGATATTGAGAATTGAATATTTTTTAACTTATACGAAATGTATGAAATTTAATTTTTTCATGAACACTTAATTTTTTAAATAATCTTTTTCACATTTTGAATTAAATTTAAAAATTAAATAATTTTGAAAATCTTTTGTGAAATTTTAGATTTAAATGGTTATTTTAAAAATGAAAAGGATATTTTCATCATGATATTTTAATGGTACTTTTATTGTATTTCTATTCATCAATGAAAACATGATTTTTTTACTTATGACACATTTTCAATATCTTCTAATGATAACATCCTTATTATTTTTCCTAATTTTTAATGATTAATTTCACTAGGGATAGACAATTGTTATACTATTCACTATATTACTATGAATAGATTACGATTATGTTTGTTGATTGGGGTAATTATTATCAATTAGTTTTTTAGTTTTTAAATATGAATATTTATGTTTACTATGACTCACCCCTTTCACATGAAGAATGAATTGGACTTAGTAATTGATTATATGGTCCCATAATATTACCTTGATTTGCCGGTAGATCTCATCAGATAAACTAGATTGGGGTTTTGGTTGTGACCTTACACTTTTATTAATGGTGGCTTGGAATACTACCTTAACGATATAGTAATTATGTATGAAATTATGCATTACCTCATTTTGATATTATTAGTTGATGTCCACTTGATTATAATATTAGTCAGAACATCCATGTAAAGGTTTCAAGATCATGTTATTATGTATAGTACATTTTTTGATCAATATTTATTCCTACCATATTATGAACATGTATTGATTAAATGACATGTTTTTGATTTATTTACCATATCATATTGATTATTTATTATTTAATTAGAGATTCAACTATACTCATACAATTATTGGGAATTTAGGATCACCCCATTTTTATGTAATGTCCTTTATTTTCCATGCAATTTTTTTAAAATATTATATGGGATTATTTTGAGACTAGGTGATGAGATAGAACATGATCCCATGTCCCAGGGAGCTCAGAATAAATGATCAAAATATTTTTATGTTTCTTAAAAATAGCGCATGTGTGAGGTTTTTGTAACATTTAAATGAGTTCTCAGATCATAAGTCCAAGGGCACCATTGTGTTTAAGATGGAGGGTTTACCTTAGGTGCGACTTAACTTTATTCGGCGTGGGTCTCCAGTGAAAAAACCCAAAAAGGACATAACCAAAAATAAATAAATTAAATAATATTATTTTATTTTCAAATCCTAATAAATCGTAAATGGTATCTCCGAATGAAAATCTGAGACCACCATTGAGTTCGTAATGGGTTTTTTTCCTTAGGCAGAGCATAACCTCGACTTGTGTGGGTCGAGGGTGAATGATAATTTTTGGACATGAACATATTTAAAATATTTATTAAAAATATTTAATTGATGTAACATGGTAATGAATCATCGGTTTTCATTTTTAATTGAGCATTTTCAAGAAATCCAAGGTTATCATCATAACCATGGTGCTTTTTTGATGCAAGGAGGAGAAACCCTCCCATTGGATAAAGGCGACAAACGACAGATCGATATCACTCATGGAGGGATCACCATCAATGAAGAATCCTCTTCTTCAACTGATCCAAACTCTAGGTAGATGATTTATTTTTCATTATGATTTCCTTCCTCGTTATTGATTCCAATGATGAATGTAGACCAACCCACAAATAGTTTGATATGTTGTTTGATCATTCTTATGGGATGGTAAAAAATACAGGATTAAAGTAGGTGAATCTTATAAAATATTCTCTTATTCATATTTCATCTTTCTGCTGACATGAACGGACTAGGTCCGACATAAACAAGGACAAGGACCCTTTTAAGGTTGTTATTATGCTCTTTCTATCCCCCATTCTTGCATTCTTCGCTGACAGACCCCCAATGGTTACGTCGGGTTTTTGGGAGGTTCTGAATGTGACTGGGCCCTTAGAGTGACACAAAGGTGATTTTGAGCCCATAACGATGAAGAACGCGACCTGAGGGTCGAAGGTGTTCTTCTGTTTTTAGAAATAGAATACTGATGTGTGACTAGAAACCTGAATAAGGGGAGATAGTGGTGATGTGTTTGTGGGCAGCAGTGACAACCCTGATAGTGTGCTGCAGCGGTGGGAGGATGTGGCTCCCCAAGCCACATCGAATGGAGGACCCACAGGTGTGAGCTGGTCATGAGGACCGACAGTGTGAAATGTGGCTAGTGGTTCATGTGGAGCTGGATCAGACATGGTGGTTGCTGCGTCATGGTGGACTGAACCGGTCCTTGTCCAAACAGGCCTAGTTGAAGGACCCAACAGGCCAGGACTAGGCAGATCGATCCAGATCCAGTGGGCCGAGTCGGCCTGACCAGGTCAGACCAGACCCGGACCCAACCTTCCCCTTTTTATTTCAAAACCCATAAATTTCAAACCATGTGTCTATTTGATTATCCGTTTGTGGTGTTGAGACCCTTACGATGAGGCGGTCCTTTTGAGATACTCTAAGTGACTTTACATGGAAGTTGGTGTACATCCTATTGGCTCGAGTAGGAGGTTCTCCCTGAATGTGTGTGCTAAGGACATAATCTTGCAGCTGGATATGACCCGAAATCTATTTGATTACCAAGAATACATGTATTACCTAGACTATGTGTATTATCTTCACTTTTTGTCTTACCAAGACTGAGTTGGTGATCTCTTGTCCCACCAGGGTGTGGGTTCTCTATCCTTCGACGAAAGTCCTTGTGTTACTTACACTTCATGTATTACCAACACTTCGTGTGTTATATACACTATGCATCTTACCTACACTATTTTTGTTACCAATAATCCATGTGTTACCTACACTCCGTGTGTTACCAAATCTCTGTATGTTACTACTTGAGGGTACTTTGGATTTTTACGACAATCCTATTTTCATACCATCGACCTATACTAGGTGTGAGATGACTCTAGTGACTCTCTTAATTGTACTTCTTAGGGACTACACTTATTGTACCTATTTGGTAGTCTACATGGTTTATTTACTAGTTCTCTAATTTGTGGTGTACTTCATCTAATTTCGGGTGGTTTATTTTGTGTAATTCTTTAGTGGTTTGGGGTTTGTACTGAGTATTGTTTTACTCACCCATGCATAGGCATCACCCGCACATGTCTTGCCTTATGAAGATGATCATCAGCCTTAATAAAGTCCTTGGTGGGCCAGAGATGGGGGTTCTTCAAGGTGACCTGATGAACATGGTACTCTTCAGTGACATTCATATAGCTTACTATATCTACCATTTGGGTAGGATTTTTTGTGGATGAGATCCAAGAGCTTGAAATTTCCTTTTTAGTTGGGCTTTATTCTGGCCCCATTTAATTTCAGTTTTTTACCATACTATGAGTGGATTTTATTAGTTGTTTGAATCTATGTTTTATTAGTGTTTTCAGTTTCAAATTTTTCTTGGAGACGGGTGCATGCGTACAAATACTTGGGAAAATTCCTCCCACTTGTTGTATATGCCTACTCGATGTTAGTTGCTAGCCCCTGGCCTATGGGAGGTGGTCTTGGGGTAATCATGTCATGGGACCCAGGGGATGGGTCATGGTAAAGTGGTATCATAGGGTATTTATTTTTACTCTTGTTTTGGGGAAACATTGTTATGTTTTTTTGAGGTTGGCTTTTAAGAAAGTAAATAGAGTGTTGGGGCCACAACCGACATATCCATAAACCATGAACTTGAAATCTAATTTCTGAATTGGTACATGAATACACTAGTTTCATGGGAAATTAGTGGTTTATGAATCATATAAGCAATGAGTGTGTTATCATGTTCTTCTTGAGTCATAGTTATCTTACCAAGTATACTCTACTGACCTTGGTAAATCTTGTTCTGTTTCAGGATACTTCCACACAGCCAGCCAGCTAGGATTTCAGGGCATGACCATGAGGATGATCTTTCGAGCAATGAGGAATCTGTGTAGGGACTGTTTCCTACGATAACACCTCCCAATGATGCACCAGTGATAACATCACCTAGAGAGCAATAGTTTCTACCCGCGTTCCTTATAGAGGATGCACATAGGCTCAGTCATTTCATGTGTTCCAGAGATAGAGACCTCCCAGGTTCTAAGGTGTGATAGATCCTCAGGTAGCTGAGGACTGGTTGGAGGTGGTGATGCAAGTTTTATTCCATGTGAGGGAGCCTTTTGAATAGATAGAGGTCCTAGTCACGAGTCTTCTACAGGTCTTAGTGGGGGGATGTCGGAGCTTGACGATCTAGACATTTGAGGAGGTGACTCTCTCCTGGAAAGCCTTTTAGCATCTCTTTAGGGAGGAGTTAGTTCTAGAAACATTACGCTCTATGGGTATACAAGAGATCTTTCATCTACATCAGGGCATCCAGATAGTGGAAGAGTACTCAACAATATTCTCAAATCTTTCTTGCTATTGTACAGACATGGTTTGAGAACCATTCTTCATGGCCTGTACCTTTGAGAAGGGACTATTTTGGGAGATCAGAGCATCAATGATATCCCTTATCATCCTTACACATACTGGGTTGATGGAGAGAGCTATACTGGTAGAGATATTTCTTGTGGATCATGCACTAACAATGGGAGCTACCACCGTGTGACAGGTAATGGAGTCGTCGGTAGTGGGTAGAAGACAGATTACTCAAGGACCCAAGTTAGTCAATCACTCCTGGGGATGACCCCAAGATATGGTATCAGCGGTGAGAGCCTCCCAAGGTAGTGCGAGTCAGCTGATGGTACTACTGCGCTACTCATGCGGCTTCGGGGGAATCTGGATAGAGATTTCCCGACCCACCATATGACCAACCTAGAGAGAGTCAAGGGAGTGTTGAGGTAGTTACAAAGGTAGAAACATGGTAGTCCACTAGGCATCATATGTGGAAGAAGAGCAGGATGAGCATAAGGAGGTAAACGGAGGTTTGAGGCACCACCACCACCACCCCCTGGAGGTCCACCCCGAGCTCAGGGAGTTGGTGGGAAGGGGTGAGGCTAGATCCAAGCGATGGAGGCTTATAATACTGAGACTCATGGGATTATTAGAGGGATGATATATGTCTTTTCCATATTAGATGAAGTTTTTATAGACACAAGTTCCAGTCACTCATTTCTCACAAAGACCCTTTTTTGAGACATGGAGATTCCAATGGAACCATTTACTTGATCCCTAATCTTAGAGACTCCTACGAGATGAGATTCGATGATCAAACACTTATAGAGACAATTTGATCGTAGTATTGAGGCAAAAGTTTTGGTTGGGATATCTTGGTGGTAGCATCAAGGCCTTACAACGTCATTCTTTGTATGGAATGGTTATCCGCAGTTAATGCTCAGATCAACTATTTTAGGCACACAGTGCGGTGTGTCCATGAAGATGGGGCCATCTTTTCCTTTTTTAGTGAAATGGAGAAATGGGAAGTACAAGATGCACTCACACATAAGAGGGTGTAGCCGATCCCACACTAGTTGGCTGGCATGGCCCTTAGTGATGTGGAGGAGATGAGTCCTCAGCTTCCTACAATGGTGGATGAGTATGAGGATGTCTTCCTTGATGATGTCTTAGGATTTCCTCCTTGTAGGGATATAGATTTATTCATTGATATATACACCGGGATGGCACCGATATCCTCAAATTCATATTAGATGGCTCCCACAGAGCTTCGATTTCTGAGGGTATAGTTGGAGGATTTGTAGAGAAAGGTCTTTGTGAGGCCCAGTGTTTCACCATGGCAGTCCCAGTTTTTTTCCCAAGAAGGAAAACATGATATTGAGGTTATGTGTGCATTTGTGGTGCCTGAATTAGGTGACCATCAAGAATAAGTATCCACTATAGAGGATTGATGACATATTTGATCAGATGAGGGGATAGAGATGGTTCTTGAAGATAGACCTCAGATCAAGCTATCACTAATTTATTTTATTGGAAGAGGACATCTCAAAGAGAGATTTCAGATGTTGCTATAGCCCTTATGAGTACTTAGTAATTTTATTCGGTGTGACGAATGACCCAAAGGTGTTAATGGGACTCATGAATAGGATCTTTCAACCGTACTTCGACTATTTTGTAGTGGTCTTCATTTATGACATACTAGTGTATTAAGCATCGGAGGAGGAGCCGAGATACACTTGAAGACGATATTGGACTTACTCTGAGAACACCAGCTTTATGGGAATATTTCTAAGTGTTAGTTTTGGATTCGAGAGGTCTGTTTTCTGGGTATGTCATCTTAGAGGCTAGAGTTGTAGTGGATCAAGCGAAGATTGAGGCGGTGCTTTCTTGGGAGACACCCAAGAGAATTCCCGTGGTGTGGAGTTTCCTTGGATTGGCTGGGTACTATCAGACACTTGTACCCAAATTCTATATATTAGTAACACCCATGAACACTTAGATGAGGAAATGGAAACCCTTTGTGTACACAGAAGGGTGCTCATAGAGTCATTAGAAGCTGAGGTAGATCTTGATAAGTCCACATATCCTTAGGTTTCTAGAGTAGGGTGTAAAGTATGTGGTGTTCTGAAACAAATCAAGGAGCGTGCTTGGTTGTGTATTGATGTAGGGGAAAGTGGTGATTGCCTATGTTCCATGGTAGTTGATACTACATGAGAATAAATATGCAACCCATGATATAGAGTTGGAAGTGGTATTCCTCACATTGAAGTTGTAACAAAACAACTTTATCGGGAAGTGGTTTATTGTCTACTCAGACCACAAAATTCTCAGACATATCTTTTCACAAAAGGACTTGATCCTAAGACAAAGGTGTTGGATATAGTTCCGGAAGAACTATGAATTCATGATATTATATACTCCTAGGAAGAGGAACGTAGTGGCAGATTCTCACAGCTTGAGATCATGTGCACAGATATTGAACAAGGCTTCAGAGTAGTTGGCCTCGCTTCAGACATCCTTTTTGGATGGAGATAGTGTATATTATCTCCAGACAATGGTTTTACCCTTACAATCTCATTTTTTGTGTTGGAGGCACATCTTGGAGATATAAACTTTTATACTACACATACTCATATTTCCATAGGTCATGCCCAGATGGATATTCAAAAGGTGGGGAGCATATCATACTTTTCAGAGGACCCACAATTGTACTGGTGATGTTACATGGGGAGGTGTTGATGGAGTTCCATAAATACCGTTTGGAAGTACATCTGGGTGTGGAAAAAATATACCAAGACCTCTGACATAAGTTTTAGTGGTAGGGATAAATAATGAATTTTCATATTTGGTTTATAGATTCCTCACTTGTTAGAAAGTGAAGGCTAAGTACAAGGTTCATATAGGTTTGACTCAACCGTTTGAGGTGTGAGAGTAGAAGTGGGATGAAATATTGATGTAATTCGTAAATTTTCTACCACGTACATCCAAGGGGCATGATACCATCAGGGTGATCATTGAACAACTCACCATGTCAGCCCACATCCTAGAAATTCCAGAATAGGGTTTAGTAGAGAGATTGGGATTCCTCTACATACAGGATATAGTTTGACTCTATAGGGTCCCATTAACAATTGTTTCAGATCATGATGCTCATTTCACATCCCTGTTGTGGAAGGGATTTCAAGAGGCATTTTGGATTCAACTTCACTTGAGCATAACTTTCCACCCGCAGACAAAAATTCAGATAGAGTAGACCATTCAGGTCCTAAAGGACTTTCTACATGCTTGCATACTCAATTTTGGATGTAGTTAGGAGGATCACCTACCCATGGTGGATTTTGAATAAAAAATAGCTATAAATACTCCATCAGTATTGCACCATTAGAGTCATTGTATTGTTGACCCTATAGGTCTAAAATTTGATGGACTAACCCTAGAGAGTCAACACTCATGGGACTGTAGTTGAAGCAGGCAAATACAGAGAAGGTTCTAGTCATCTAGAAGCGGATGAAGACTACATAGATCCATCAGAATTCTGTTGATTATAGGCTATAGAGACCGTTGGAGTTTGAGGAGGGGGACCATGTGTTCCTTTGAGTCTCTCATCAATGTAGAACTCAAAGATTTGGTCAGGGCAACAAGTTATCTCTGAGGTTCATCGGACTTTTTTGATACTACATGGAGTAAGAGAGGTTGCGTACTGCTTGTCTCTACCTCAGTAGTTATAGAGGGTGCATGGTATCTTTTAGGTATCCTCGTTGAGGATATACATACACAAACCTTCACACACCATTGATTAGGGTGATATGGACATTGATGATAGGGAAAATATTGCAGACTATCAGTGGAGATCATAGATCGATAGAAGAGAATCCTCTGTGGATAGTCGATTCCTCTAGTGCGTGTTTGGTGGAAGTATGAGAATCTCCAAGAGAGAACATGGGAGAGGGAGGCTCATATTCATGCTTAGTATCCCCATATGGATTGTTTAGCCCTTATTTTTTATTTTGGGGACATAAATCCCTAAGGTGGGTAGAATGTAATGTTCCAGATTGTCCATGTAAATTTTTCAAAAATTATATGGGATTATTTTGAGACAAGGTGCTGAGACGGAATGTTATTCTGAGGCCATAGGTGCTAGGAATAAATGTTTGAACTATTTTTACGTTTATTAAAAATATCACATGTGTTTATTTTAAGTAACACCTTAAGGGGTGTCCAAATCGGAAATCTGAGGGAACTATTGCATTCAGGATGTCGGGTTTACCCTAGGCGTAACATAACTTTAGTCGGAGTGGGTCAGTAGTGGGAAAACACAAAAAGGAAATAACCATAAATATAATAATTAAATTAAATTATTTTATTTTAAAATCCTAATAACTCATAAACGGTAACATAGAATATAAATCAGAGACTACCGTTGAGTTCATAATGGGGTGTTTTACTTTGGTGGAGCCTTACCTCGACCGGTGCGGGTCGAAGGTGAAATTTAATTTCTAGATGTGAATGTATTTAAAATATTTAATAAAAATATTTTAATTTACGTAACATGGTTACAAATCGTTGGTTTTCTTTTAAATTAAGCCTTGTTAGGAAATCTAGGGTTATCCTCATATCCATTGAGTTCTCCTGAGGCAAGGAGGATAAACACCCCCCCATTAGCAAACAATGACAAACCACGGATCGAGATCGCTCATGGATATATCACCATCAATGAAAAATCCTCTACTTCGATTGATCTAAACTATAGGTAGAGGGTTTATTTTTCATCAGGAATTATTTTCCCTTTCTTGTTTCTAATGACAAACATGGACCAAACCACATACAGGTTGACCAGTGGTTCAATCATTATTGTAGGATGATTGAAAATGCGGGATTAAAGGGGGGTGAATCTTATTCAACATTCTATTCTTCCTATTTCATTTTTCCGCTAACATTAATAGACCAAGGTTGGCACGAATAAGGCCAAGGTCCATTATAAGAATGTTCTTTTCTTATTTCTCTCCCTCTTTCTTGCGTTCTTCAGCGACGGAATCCTGTGGTTGTTTCGGGATTTTCCAGAAGGTTCCAAACATGACTGGACCCATGGAGCATCAGTAAGATGATTTCATTACCATGATCATGAAGAATATGACCCAAGGGTCACTTGTGTGCTTTTGTTTTGAAGAACAGAGCACCGGAGTGCAACCAAAGACCCACAGAAGGAGAGCCGCTGGTGGTGACACACGATGCCACCGATAGTGGCCTATAGTGGCGCAACCACCCGGTAGTAGACGATTGGTGGTAAAGGGGCCCATGGCTGTTCTGCTGTGGGAAGTGGTGACAAGCCGTGGTAGCGTGCTATGACAGTAGGTGGATGTGGCTACCCGAGTTACATCAGACGGAGGACCTATGGGTGCGAGCTAGTCGCATGGACCAAACACGTGATAATGTGGTCCAGCCATGTTGACCCGGGGAGACATGGCTAGCGGCCCACGTGGAGATGGAGCGAACACAATAACATCCTAATCTAGGAAGAACGAACTGTCTTGCGTATGAGCGGGCTGGGTTGAAGTCGGCAGGCCAAGCCGACAGCAGGCCGAGCCCAGCTAGACAGAGCCAGGCCCTATGGGCATGGTCACCCCAGCAGGTTGGGTCAGACTCATGAGGTCATGTCAGGTGGGACCCGGGTCAGTTCCCATCGGGTCGGTCTGACCGGGTCGGACCGAACCCAGGCCAACTGGCCTCTTTTTACTTAAAAGCTTGTAGCTCTCAAACCGTGTGTCTGTTTGATTACTTGTTTATGGCATTCAGACCCTTACAGAGAGATGGTACTTTTGAGATACTCGAAGTTAGTTTCTATGGAAGTTTATTTACAACCTATTGTCTTGAGGAGGAGGTAATCTCGAAACGAGTGTTCTAAGGATGGAAATGTAGCAGATTTTTGCGACCTAGAAGCTATGTGTTTACCTAGACTACATGTCTTACTTAGACTATGTGTCTTATATAGAATTTATGAATTTACAAGACTAAGTAGGTTCTCCCCTTTTCTACTAGGGTGCGGGTCCTCTATTCTTTAATGACACTCCGTGGGTTACCCACAGTCCATGTGTTACCAACACTCAGTGTTTTATCTACACTTCATGTGTTACCTAAACTCAGTGTGTTACTAACACTCCATGTGTTAACTACACTCTGTGTGTTACCAACACTCTACATTTTACTACTTGAGGGTACTCTGGATTATTACAAACATCGTGTTCACATACCATAGACCTATACATCGTGTGAGTTGACTCTAGTGAATATCTTGATTATACGTCTTTGATGATACACTTCGTGTACCTATTTAGCAGTCTACTTGGTGTATATATTTGTTATCTTCTCTGTGGTATACTTCGTGTGATTCATTGTGGTTTAATATGTGTAATTACTTTGTAGTTTGGGGTCCCTACTGAGTATTGTTTTTCTCACCCCTACAAGGGCTTCTCCCATACATGTCGTTTCTTGTGAAGATGATCGACAACCTTGACAGAGTCCTTGGTGAGCTGGAGATAGGGGTGTTTTAGGGTGACCCGAAGAATGTTGTACGCTTCAACAACATTTAGACAGCTTACTGTATGTACCCTTGTGGTAGGTTTTTTCTGCGGATGAGATCCAAGAGCTTGTAATTTCCTTTTTAGTTGGGATCTTATTATGGCCCCTTTTTCTTTCATTTTTGTTCCTTGCTCTTAGGGTTTTTTAGTGGTTTTTATCATGGTTTTCTTAGTGTTTTTAGTTTCAGATTTTTCTTGGAGGTGGGTGCGTGCATACAGGTACATGGTCAAATGCCTCCCACTTATGGGATATGTCTTCTTGGCACTAGTCTCCATCCCCTGGACTATGGGAGGAGGGCTTGGGGTAGTCACGACACGGGCCCCAGGGGACTGGTAGTGACTTATTATATTTCATTCCCTTGAAACTGAGATGAATATTATGATTGATTTTCATGGTTTTGCAAGATGAAATTATAATGCACCTGAAGAAAAACCTTTTTTCTAATTTATGTTTTCATTTTTAATATGAGAATCATGTTTTTATCTTGTTTACATTACAAATAAACTATTAAATATTTTAGTATACTTAAAAGCTCTGAAGGACTTGATTTTTTGGGATAATACCCTTTTTAACTCAGTTGAGGGGGAAACCTTAAATGAGCTATAGGCCTTGTAGAATAAGTCCCAATAAATGACTTGAAGTCCCAAAGGCACAATTCCGAATACATGACTTGAAGTTCCAACTAGACTACACTATAATTACTCATCCCCAGTGTCCACATCATTGAATACACCTATCTCCTCACCTAGTAATTCTTTAGTATGTGATTCCTTATATCTTATTCCAATGTAGTATACCCCCAAATATAGGATACAATGCTTGGGGTTATTACACTTTGTATCATAGGAAGTATAGTAGAATCGTTAGGGACATGTATATGTATATAATAACATCCAATTGTTTTTGTTTATTATTGATTATTTTTGTTTTTCATAATAATTAATCCCTCCATAGATAGTATATATGGACATGGATATGACACCTATTTACTTAGGGGTAATACTTCTGAAACAAGCATGTTGTACATGACTCATGCATTACATGGTACATAATAATGGCCTCTATTAGGCACCTCATTTGACACTCTTCGGGGATATGATTTAAAAAATTCACATTTTATTTACAAAACATTATGAATGAATGAAAAATACTATTATGATTTAAAAACACTCCCAAAAAAACCCATTTTATGATTATTATATTAGCTATGCATAAATTATCCAATTTACAATAATTGTTTCAATAGTTTTGGGATTATAAATTATGTTTCATAATTTTATGATTTAATCTACCGAATTCCCTCATTTATAAATGGAACTTAGTATAAGAAAGGTAAAATATATCAATTCATATATCCCATGCAGGGATTTCCCTCTTGGGATTGATAATCAACCAAGAGATAGAGCTACAGCTAGAACTGATCATATTATAACAATATTGGGAAATTGACTCATTTTATAAGAAATAACCAAGTCCACATATAGCATCCTGTATATCCGCCATACATTGTAACAATTTTAGAACACCTTATGTGTAATCAACCTCTATCATTTAATGGGACTACAAATACATTTATAGTTTGTAAATGGATAAGTTATTAGATAATATATTTCATTCATTAGGATGAACTGAAAGGTACAATGTTTTTATTGATGTTTTTTATCTATCAAGAGATGAATATTAATGGTGGAAATTGATTCAAAACACGCATGATGATGAAGAAATAGAAAAAAACAATGAAAGTATATTAAGGTCCTCTTATAAGAAAATTATTTTACTCATGAGATATAAGATAATATGGAGAGACAATTATTGAGTCTAAGATAAAAGGAATAATATAATTTTTCTATGTATGAACCCATATTTACAAGGATAGATAGGAATGATACAGACTATGTACATAATCCAAAGAGAAATAATGAATGATACTTTGATGAGATTCATCAAAATCATAGAAGGGAAATTGTCTCCCAAAACTTCTCATCATACAAGGACATAATATCATGTGATATAAAGACAGTGAATCATTTATCTATGTCTCATTTAATGAAAGGGATGAAATAGAAGCAGAGGATAGAAGATAAAAATATAGATAAAGGGAAGAAGGGAAAGATGGATTTTACCCCTTGTGATAATTGTGGAAATAAAAACTATTGTACATACTTGAAGGGAACACCAATTTCCTATAAGTGTTGATAAAAATACCTTTATGATCGTGATTTCATGAGAAAGAAATAATATTATAATGTAAAATTCTGTAACTGTATGAAAATACGTCAAAACACAAATGAATATCCCATGATTCAATGAAATATACCTCAAAATAAGCTGGGGGTTATGTTCAAGAATATTATACTACTATAAATTATTTGGAGAAACTAATTTGATTCTATTTGTGTTCAAGAACTATGTTATAGGATTATTTTATCAATGATATTCTCTTTATAATAATTATGAAATGTATAGACATTGTACTGAATTATTTTTCCTATATGGATTTAAAGATATTTTTGAATGGTACCAATAACTAAGAAAAGTAATTCAGTGTAAAGTCTAACACCATATGAAACTTATGATTGAGTGAGGATAACCATTAATATGTTATCAAAGTTGACATAATAATGATAAAGTGGTTTTTATGAACGTATTTTTATGGTTTAAGGTTTATCATGTCCTTGATGATGAGGTATTTGTGGGTCATAATTCTTTTGGAACATTATAGAAAATATATCAATATAGTCTAGAAAAATAGACAAACAACATGACATGTGGCAACCCATCACATCCAGTGAGGCTATAGGGCTTGAACATGTAATCGAAGAGTGATAAGGGTGGAACACATACCATTTCTCTACAAGGTGTTATGGTTAATGTGTCATTGTTTTTACATAAATGATTTGATGAATAAATTTTAATTCCAATCAAATGTTTTTTCTTTTATGGTTTATTGATAAATGTATTATATTTTAAAACTTGTTCAAAACATATTGGTTTCGTAAAATATTTATAGATAAGAGGAAAGGCTTGTCACTATTTTATGAATTTTATGATATGTTAAAAGATACTTTTACTTCTTGAGGCATAAAAAAATTTATTTTTTGATATTAATTTCATGGATTAAGAGTTGAAGTTGAAATTGATTTAAGAAAAACATAAATATGAAATTGATAATAATAAATAGAATGATATAAAGTTAGTATATTTCCTTATATTCTTATACAATAAAGGAATTCATCAACTTTATAAAAAGGATGTTTAAACAAAAATGTTATCATTTGAACCTCATATCCAATGAATCAAATGGTATCTTAAATAACCATATATTTATTGTTTTGATGTACTTAAAATTCCATTAATTATTTTCCACACTCCCTCCCTCCAAATAAACCCCTTCTGGGATGGAAATGAGGAAAGGGGGATAATGACCTACATGTACCACATCCAGTAGGCCCCAGGATGGTGACTAGAATGAAGGGCATAAAAATTACACAATATATGAGGAATTACCCTTTATAAGGAAACATGATCAAAAGATAGGATGTATCAACCATAATCAACTACATGACATATATATTGAAAAAACATCACACGATGCATGTGTAAATAAAACTTGATGCTAATTAAAGTATCCAAAGTAAATCCCAAAAAACAAAACTATATAAGCAACACAACAAAATTCCTAAGGTTTGATCTAGTAATGCCTAGAATGGTCCATGTTATCCTTCTGGAATCATAAAAACAGTTTTCATATGTGTAGGGTGAGTATACATGTATACTTAGTAAGAAAACTAAAGTCTCTTATGAGCATGTTGAAGGATCATACAAATTGACTCGTGAGAAAAAAAATCCCAAAAAACACTTAATAGGTAGACTAACCATAACCCCAACATCACCAAGTCTCACTCACAAATTAATGCACCCATGTAATATAATATAATATAATTAAAATCGATTATTGGGTACCCCACACCACTTTACCGCTGGTTATATTCTCTAACACCCCACTAAAAAATGTCATGCCACTCCCACCATTTCTAAACGTATCACATAAAATATCTTCTACCCACACTTGGGAAACATATCATAGAACATCCCTAAGATACCTAGGATGAAACAACACATGTGATCTTGAAGAAACCTAGTAAAACAAAACACATCTCATCCTGAAGTCACTTGAGACAACACATCACAACTTGCCTGAAGACACTTGGGACAATATTTCTTGTAATATGGAGTATGGATGAGTTGGTGGCCATCCATCCATCCTCCCACTGGGATATTGGGAAAGAAACCCTCACATGTGACCATGTGGTTATTGGAGCATAGTTCCCAACACAGGTAGGGTGAATATATAAATTATAAGGAAAATATAATGTATTCATACATATATATGAATCCACACAATCCCCACCTAAAGGTTTACAAGTAGATCACCAACCAACTCCCAAGGCCCCCCACCCTTGCTCCTAATACTAAATTCACAACCCCACACAAGAATAAAGAGATCCATAATTTGTTTTTAGTAATTAATTAACATTAAACCATTTTCAAAATTCTCTATTACTAACTCGTTCCACTAAAACATGTATAGTTTTATTTATACTTAAATCCCATCATCAATTAATCCATTAAAAATATCATTTAAATAATTATCATGTAATAATTATAGTTCATGATTATTTTTCATTTCACCATCGAAACCAAATGGGAAACTATCATTGTACAAAACACAATAAGCAACATTCTAAAACATCCAAATAACCACATCCACCACCATGTTTCATCACAACCCCACTACTCAACCATAACATTCCCACATTCCCCACACACATCCCAACAAAACCACTACACGACATAAATTCATATTTGTCAGGGGATATATCATTCAATATCACATTGTTAATTAAGGGTGTTATCATAGAAACTAAATGAGACTATGAAATTTAATTCATTATCTGAATATATGTGGTTACCTGATTGTTTATGATGAAAATAAAACAATAAAAAAATTGGTTCAATAGGAAGTTATTGAAACATAATTTTACCACAAACATACATGGTTTTCTTCAAGGTATTACACTCGTATGATCATAATATAAAATTTAATCAAATCAAATAAAAAATAGTGTAACAACATAACTCACAATCCCCTTCCCTTTATATTTAATTTAAACCAATTAATTATATTTATTAATTCAGATGAAACCATATTCTCTAGAATAACATTTATAAACTCATCCTTCATGATACAAATAATAAAGAAATTAAGGAAATATTACTTGGAAGAAATATGATCCTCATAGCCTTGTTGCAAAAAATAGGGGCGTGCGTATAGGAGGAGACTCCTTTAGGGGGGACTCAAACCAACTGCAGTACCTCATTTTAAGACTCTTAGGAAGAATGATTTTGTGACCTTCCTTATCAAGAGAAGGAATAAGTAAGCAATGAAGAAAATATATTCGACTTAGAATGACTATATAAAAAACTAACAAGATTGAAACATCTTAGTTTACCATTAAAGGAGGATATTATTTAAAACCACATGTTTTGACCATTTAAAAGCCTTTGAAAAATAGTGAAATTCATGATATGATTTATTTACCTTAAATAAGTCTCAGAGAATATTTAATATGGAATTAAACCCATTTCTCAACAAGATTGAAAAAAAATAAAAAATTGGAAAATAAGGGAAATTTGGATAATTGTTGAAAATGAGTCACCTCCAGGTTGAGTCACTACCAGATGAGTCACCCCCAGAAGAGTCACCACCAACAATTCACTGCCAAATGAGTCACCGCTAGTGAGTCACCACCAGTGAGTCACCACAAGACAAGTCACCTCTAGGATGATATACCACTAGTGAGTCACCACTAAGACAATTCACAACAAGATGAGTCACCGACAGGATGAGCTACTACCAGAAAAGTCACAACCAGGATGAGAAACTACCAGGATGAGTCACCGCTAAGATGAGTCACTAATGGAGAGTCGCCTCTAGCTATTCACCACTAGATGAGTCCTCGCCAACGAGTCACCTCCAGATGAGTCACCACCCCGATGACCTAGTGCCGGATGAGTAACCTCCAGGATGAGTCACCATTGGTAAACTATATATTTTGAAAATTGTTGAAATAAATCACTATTGAAATGACTCGCATGTACTAAAAGACCATAGACTACCCTCAAACCACTCAAACATCAGTTTTTTTTGAAATGTAACACGTTGGATGGTCTTGTACATTATATAAAATACCTCTCAAACAATTCTCTCAGTTTATAATTCAAAAATAACCCAGAAGAAAATAGAGGAAGGTTCTGAACAACCATCCCTTGAGATACTTGTCATGGATCTCATTACACCTGAAACACCACCACCATCAAAACCTTCTAACCCAAACTATCATAACATATAAACAACTATACCATCCAAGAAATAGGAATTTGGTAATTTCATCATCCATTTCAAGATACTATCTTCTCTGGGAGATAATGACTCTCTCATGAAGAATTAATCACATCATTATAGAATGTATCTTGATTATGAATCATGTCTTCCCTTTTTCTCATATCGTAACATCATAACACATCACACAACAAACATAAAATCAAATGGAAAATAAAAAATCTCACAAAACACTAAGGTCCAAATAAGAATTTAGAAATAAAAAAATAGGATGGAAAACTCAAAAAAAACTTCAGGTATGAGGCTTGAATCTGTATCTCATGCTCCGAAGTACTATCCACATAGCCACCATGCCTCTATAGAACATAGACCAGGGAAATAGTAAATACTCATAGATCCTTATCTTGAAGGTCTTGGATCTCCACTACATGCTCCATGAATGTTGTGTCATCCTCAATATCTAAATCCCCCAGTTAATGAAATGGGAGTCATCGTGAAAATATAAATGGAGCTGGGAGACAAGGAAAACATCATGTATCCTTCACATCCATGGTGGAAATTCCAACTGATATTCCACCTACCCAAAGTTCCCCCAAACATTAAATGGTCCAAAAAATCGGGTGAAAGATTACTCCCCTTCCTGAATCTTCACTGACCACATTGAGGGGAAACCATTAATAACACATTGTCTCTATCCTTAAAATCTTGGGGGCCTCCTCCAATGACCGACATAATACTTCTACCAGTATATTTCTACTATAATCCTCTCTAAAACCACCTAAACCTTTTCTATTGTGCTCTGCACCATCTCAGGACCAAGAGTTGCTGCCTCCCCAAACTTAGTCTGACATAGTGGAGAATGAAACAATAATCTATATAAATACTCGAAGGGGTCCATACCAATGGTTGAGTGATAGATATTTTTCTAAGGAAACTCTACCATGGGAATGTGCTGTGGCCATGATCAACATATGTCCCAGAAATATGGCCAAAACATATCCTCAATCATTTGGATTGTCTGTTCCATTTTTTCATCTATCTTAGGGTGAAAAGAAGCATTAAGGAGAAACTGGGTGCCAAAAGCAAGCAGAAATCCCCTAAATACACATGAGGTAAATTGGACTTCTCAATTTGAGAAAATGCGCTTTAAAACCCCATTAAACTGAACAACTTGATCCATTTATCTATTATCCAAAGCATCCACTTCACCTGACTCCTTGACCACTAATAAGTTAGATGTTTTCTTTAACCGATACATGATTAACTAGATAATATCACAACCTCCCTATGCTCTGGGAAACCCTATGATAAAATCCATCGATATATCATCCCATTTCCACACTGGGACATTAAAGGGGAACAAAAAACCAAAAGGAACACTATAATATGCTTTTACCTGCTAGAAAACCAAGCATCTTTCCATAAAATTTTCCACTGCCCACTTCATCCTGGACCACCAAAACTGAATCCTCAAGATGCGATTCATCTTAGAAACCGTATGCTATACTGCTAAAGGTGATCTATGGAGCTCACGAAGAACTTCCTTACACATTGGTATTGAAACAAACATACTTCCTTAAAAAATTGGTTTTGAATATCCTTTGGCCATCCCTTTTAAGCATCACCATTACCAACACAATCAAACATCAACTATTTCTATGAGTCTCCCCAGTGAGACTCCTCATCCTGCTAAATTTGGGATCACTGAACCTTCATTTGAAACAAATATCCTTTACTACCATCCACCCATGAATTTATGTGGAGGGATACAAATTCATCTATCACTCTCAGGGTTCCCTGGACACTAGAACAACATCCTTTCATGAAATTCTACTCAAAGCGTAAGACATTAAATGTTTAATTCAA
Source organism: Viscum album (assembly GCA_963277665.1). Taxonomy (NCBI): domain Eukaryota; kingdom Viridiplantae; phylum Streptophyta; class Magnoliopsida; order Santalales; family Viscaceae; genus Viscum; species Viscum album. The sequence continues at coordinate 2,140,432,615 of OY728128.1, read as the reverse complement.
AATATATAGGAGACATCAAAGTCATATCCCTAAAGAAATTCTACCCACATCTGCAATCATAGATTTAGGTCAGGCTGGGAAAAGATATACCTCAATCTCTTGTGATCCATGAAGACCAAAAAGTGCTCTTTAATAAGGTAGTGTCACCACAACATCAATGAAAACACAACTCCCACTAGCTCTAGATCATGGGTTGAATAGTTACATTTTTTATGGAATAATTCACTTGGCCCATACTTGATCACTATCTTTTCCAAATCAAGACGCATCACATACCTATAGGGGAAAATCACAAAACACCTCAAATGTCACCCCTTGATCTGGTAACCAGAGAACTAAAGTAATAAACAAATTCCCTTCTAGAAAAAAAATACTGATAGGAACTGATTATTCTATAGTTCGGTTATTCCTGGTCAATGTAATCAATGGTGATAAAACTTGATAGAAATCAGGAACAAACCTCTAATAATAGTTTTTAATACTGAGAAAGTTATAAACATATACCACATTCTAGGGTGCTTCCCAAGAAAAAATTGCCTTAACCTTTGTTGGGTAAACTACCACACCCTACTAAGACACCACATTCTATATGAAATGGACCTTTCATGTCCAAAATATATAATTGAGAAACATTCCATAGAGGTGGTGGTTCTAGAGAACATGCAAGATAGCTCATAGATGCTCAACATTCCCTTACTCTGACTTTGATTAGATCAAGATATAATTGATGAATTCGATGATGAAATGGTATAGTAACTCATCAATAAAGGATTTCATAAAACCCATGAACATGACTGGTGCATTCGTAACACCGAATGACATGAAAAAAACTCAAAATTCCCATACCTACATCTAACGGAAGTCTTCAGTATATCACCATCCTTCACACTTAAATGGTGGTATCCAGAAGGTGGGTCGATCTTAGAAAACCAAATCAACCCTATCATCTGGTAAAAATGATCATCGATCCATGGAAGTGGGTAATGGTTTTTAACAATAACTCATTTCATCCTCCGATAGTCTATGCACAACCACAAAATAACATATTCCTTCTTTACGAACAATAATGGATCACCCCGAAGTGATGCACTGGGTTGGATAAAACCATTTTAAATCACATCATATATCTGAATCATCATATCCTACAACTCATAAGGTGATATCCGATAAGGATCCATCAAAATCAGAGAAGCACCATGATGCATGTCTACCCAAACTCAATGCCGCGATGAGGAGTTAGTGTAACAAATTCATTGGAAAAAACATCTAGGAACTACATGATGAACCTAAATACCACCACCATTCAAACATCCACCGATCCCACTAAAAACGAATCTAACAAATAAGTAAGGTCCTCTACACACCGACTTCCCACCAGATAAATCCGCTCACAAAAAAAAAAATCACGTGCTGGCCATCTATATCTAAAAAATGAGTCTACTCTGAATATAGTAAATAAGATCACACCCAGAATATAACCAATAAATTCCAAGTATGACATAATATGGATACATATAAAGAAAGAAAATATCCCCATAGGACTAGTTTGGCCCCACCATCATTCTTCATGCCAGTACACATCAAAAAATTTGGTTTGGCATTCATCTGGAGTAATTAATACTAGGGGTGAGGGAATCCTCTTTACATCTAGTCCCTGATCCTGGGCTTGAGTGGGTGTCAAAAATGAGTGAGAATACCAAAAATAATAAAAAACAGAAAAGTTTAAATGATAAGCTGATCATACTTATAACTACATCGAGATCATCTGAAGATGCTACCTCCGTTGTATGCAACTAACCAAACCCAACTCCCCTGCCTCTCTGCTGATGGTTTCCTCCACAAACAGACTCAGGTCATGGTCCCTGATCTCAAGGAACATCCTAAGGTCATAATCTACCTTGGCCATACCATATGACAACTACCCCTACTATTAGAATGAACTCACTCGTAACTGCTGTTATGGTTGATGATGAACCTATCCGCCTCAACCAAAATGAGTTCGAGAAACCACCGAGCACTAAACCTGAAGATTTCCACAAATCCCATAGAAGAAAAAAATCATCCCTAATCCCACAGAAAAGGTATAAATACTAGAAGTTCTAAAGGGATGCTACCGAGGTTGACTATCTTCTGGTCTAAACCTTGAAGGCTCTAGATCCTGAAACCTACCACTGGCAACTCTACCCATCTAGGAACCCCAATGGACCCCCTCTCATAAAAAACTGACTCATGAGTGCATCCAATAAATAAATTATACATTATTATAAACCTCCAAGTATATTGGAAACATGAAAGGTGTAATTGTATACCAGATAGAAGGACAAAGTGCCTCCCCATTATGCCTCGCTGAAGACTCCTTATACTGTGAAAGATCTAAAAGGAAGCAAAAAAGGTCCTAGAGCTTAATCCCATGATCCCACAAAGACACACTCCCATGCTGAAGTGAGAGTGGCTCTTTCCTCTTATCATTATTCATGGTTAATGAGATGAAATATGATCCAATATTTTTCTGGAAGTCAACCCATGAAAGATCTGCCTCCCTCTACACACCAAGCCACAACGTCCACCACTAATCCACATCTCCTCACATATGACTAATCTCCAAAGTGACACTGTAGTCTGTTGGGGCTTGGATATAAACAAAATAAATCTCCAACTCCTCTATCCAACTCTCTATTTCAATATCATAAACCCTCCCCTATTATTATTCCAAAGCCTTCCACTAAAAATAACGCAACATCCTCTACCACTGATCCTCATCCTCAGCCGCATCAACCCTCCATCGATCAACCGGGTCATCCTGCTGAACATCCACTACTTGAGGCTAACAAAAATGAGGACCATGATCCATAGATAGAAGAGAAACAAGGATTTCATAATCTTGATAGTGTGGATTTTCATTATGATATATTTTATGTAACGTTAATCTATTTATTTAGTTTTATCCATTTTGACTTTCCCCAAGAAATTCAATTCAAAGATGAGCACATGTCATCATAATGCTTGTACCTCCCCTAGGCCACTACCATACAAGGAGTCCCATATCACTGTGTAGTTTAATAATCTTAGATTCCATGAACTGGATAATGGTGGCCTTAAAATACCATGTCCTAGCTAGACAACCTAGCATATTCATGCACCAAGGTTAACTAATACTTACTCCATAACAACCCATGCATTCCTCACCATTTTTAACTCCGAACTCCACCCTATCTCTCAATCATCACCTTTGATACCACTCTTTCACGACCCCCTCCCTCTAATGATACCCCTCCTGGGATGGAAATGAAGAAAGAGAGATAATGACCCCCTGAGTCCCACCTCCAGTATGCCCCGAGTTAGTGACTAGAAACAAGGGTGTACAAATATCACATTATGGGAGACATTACCCTTTATAAGGATAAAATATTGTGAGATATTATGATTCAACCATAACAAAATCTACTACATATATATAAGAAATACAAAAAAAAAACAATCACACGATGCATGTGTAAAGAAAAATTGAAAAAAATAAACATCTCCCAAGTAAACACCCAGAAATAAAAAGTAGAACAACAACACCACAACTATCCCAAGGTACAATATAGTAATGCCAAAATCAGTCCATGTTTTCCTCCTAGAAACCTGTAAATGGTTTTTATATACATAGGGTGAGAACACATGTTTACATAGTAGGAAAACCAAATTCTCACATGCACAAGTGGAATGAGCATACAAATGCACCCATGGGAAAATCGAAAAACCAAACAGCACATAACAGGTAGAGTAATAATAACCCCAACATCATGAAGGCTCACTCACCAAAAAATACACCTAAGTAATATAAAATAATATAATCCACATCGATGATAGGGTACATCTCAAAACATTCCCCTTGATTATCCTCTCTTACACTCCAATAGAAAACGTCCTAGAGCTCCCACCTCTTCCGAATATATCACATCATAACCCAGCTACACACACCTAGGCCACAACTCATAGCATATCCCAAAGACACATGGAAAAACACAGCACGTCTTATCCTAAATACACTCAGGAAATCACAACACATCTTATCCCAATGACACCAAGAAAATGACGTCATAAATCACCCGAAGAAACCTGGTCCAATATCAACTGGAAGAGGGAGATGGGAAGATCAGGTGGCTAGCCATCCATCCTCCAACCAGGATGTTGGAAAATACACCCTCCCATGTGACTATGTGGGTTTTGGCACATGGTGCTCGAAATGGGTGGGGTGTGAATAGAAATCACAAATAAAATATAATTTATGCATACATATATATGTAGCCACATAATACGCCCCTACAGGTTTACAAGAAGATCACCAACCAACTCAAAAGGTCCCCAACGTTTGATTCCAAAACTAAATGAACAACCCCACACTAGTAGAATGAAATCCATAGTTCATTTTCAGTTTTTAATTAAAATTAAACTATTTTCCAGATTCTCTATTACCAACCCATTCCACTAAAACATGTACATTTTTATTTGTACTTAAATCCCATAATCAATTCATTCATTAAACATGCTGTTTAAATTATTATCATGTAACAATTATAGTTCCAGATTATTATTCATTTCACCCTATATACCAATAGGGAAACTATCACATCACGAAACACAATAAGTATCCCATTGAAATGTCATGATAACCACATCCACCACCACCTTTCATTGTAACCCCACTTCTTAACCATAAAAATATGACTTTTCCCACAAACATCACAACATATCCACCACACAAAATAATTTCATATTTAGTATGGGATATCTTATTCAATTTAATTTTGTTAATTATGGGTGTTATCACATAAACCATATGATCCTGAGGCATTTAATTTAGTATCAGAATATACATTGTTAGCCAATTGTTTATGAAAGAAACCAAACAATCACAAAAAACAAAGGTTTCAAGAGAATGTTTTTACATCATAATTATGTTACAAAAGACATGGTTTTTATCATGGTATTACACCCATATTATTATAATGTAAAAAAATAAAATCAAATCAACAAAAGGTGTATCAACATGAATCACATTCCCTATACCTTAATATTTAATTTAAAAAAATTAGTTATCCTTATTAATTATGATGAAACCATGTCCTCAAGTATAAAATTTATAAACCCAACCCACACGATACACATAAAAGAGAAATGAAGGAAATCCCACTTTGAAGAATGATGATCAACACTGCCTTATTACACCCAAACATGGGCACGTGTAGAGGAGGGTACTATTTTAGGGGGGACATGGACCAAAAATAGAACCTCATTCCATGAATCCAAAGAAGAAGGATTTTGGGACCTACCATATCAAGAGAAACAAGAAGGAATGAAGGAATAACTACTAAAAATATGGCCTTTATCAGCACTAGAAAATGGCATTAACAGTTCTAAAAAAAGCGATGTTAATCGAGGTGAAGATAGGGGGTCCCTTTTATCAGTGCTTAGAAAACTGCTGATAAAGGACCCTTTTATCAGTGTTGATAAAAAGATCTTTTATCAGCGTTGATAAAAGGTTCATTTATCAGTGATTTTTTTAAGCGCTGATAAAATTCAAAAAAATTTAAAAAAAGTTGAAAAGAATATATAATTCGGTGGGGATCTTTTAACAACACTTGACCCCCCCTGTTATCAGTGCTAGCCATACCCCCTCCCATTATCCCGAGAACTGCCCTTGCACACACATCCCCCACATGCCCGCACGCCCCTCCCTGCTTCCACCTGAACTCAAACCTGAGGCCTCTGCCCTTATGCGCCTGCACCTTTACCACTAAGCTATTTAGTTTTTTTCTCTATTTAATGATATATATTTTTATATATAGTTATATTTATTCATAAATTAATAAAAATTCATATTAATTTAAATATATTTAGTTATATTAATACATACATATTTATTTATATAATAATATTTATATATATTCATATATTAATATATATTTATATATATTTATATATATATAGTGGTATTTATTCATATATTAATATAGATTCGTATTAATATAATTATATTTAGTTATATGAATACATATATATTTATTCATATATTAGTATATATATATTTATTCGTATATTAATTTATATTTATATTTATTTATATATATATATTTTTAGTTATAGTTTTTTATCAGTATATTTATTTGTATATTAATATATATTTATAAGATTAGTTTTAAATAAATTTATAAAATATGTTTTGTATGTGTGTTTATAAATAAATACATACAGACATACATCTATATATAAAACACACACACACACACAGATATATTTACGAATAAATACATATATTTGTGTATTTGAAAAGCCATAGAATGTTAAAATAACCATAACTTCTAATCCAAAAGTCCATTTCAACTCCACAACATGTCAAATCGAATAAAATAAAACAATATTCAATATGATATGTGTTATAGGCCTAGTGGACATTTAGATCAGAAGTTATACCTGTTTGAATGTTAAAAAATTGGGGTATCCTGACTAAAAACTAAATTTTAGAGGCCTTCTAGGACTTTTTGGGCCTCGAAATTTGGGACAGAAGATTCCCTTAGGTCACTAGCATGTATATCTCATTTCAAGCATCGATTTTATATGCTTTAGATCTCAAATAGACACCCAGATCAAAAGTTATGGTCGTTTGAAGTTTGAGATACATTTTCAACTTTTTTTAGATCTTTTATTATTATTATTTTTTATTTTTTGTATCTTAAAATTGTTATTAAATAATTATTAATTGATGACAATTAGAAAATTATTAATTAATAATATTTTTTAAAATATTTTAAATCTATTTTAACTAAATTTATTATATATTAAATGTAATAGTCTATTTATACATCACTAAAACATATTTAAAATATATATATTATATTTATATCAATATAAATAAACTTATATGACAATATATTATTTTTCATGATTGTTTTTGAAATATAAACATTATCACTACTAGTAAAAAGCACTGATAAAGCCCCCATTTTATCAGCACTACTAAAAAAGCACTGATAAAGAGGTCCCCTTTAACAACGATAAGAAAAAAAGCGCTGATAAAGGGTGGCGCTGCGGAAACCCAGTTTCGTGGTAGTGAATGGAAGATATCTATGTTATAAGGAATAGATCCAAAACTAATAGGATTGACACATCTTAATTTACCATTAAAGGATAATATTATTTAAAACCTTGCGTTTTGATGATTTAAATTCCTTTGGACATTGGAGAAATTTAGTATATGATCGATATCCATTGAATTGGTCTCAAAGCCTATAAAATATGGATTTAGACAAATTTCTCTTCAAAATAGGTGTAAAAACGGAAAAATAGGAAAAAATAGAAAATTATGGAAATTTGGAGAAATATTGAAAATGAGAAGTTTCTAGGATGAGTCCCTACAAGACGAGTCACTTCCAGATGAGTCACCGCCAGTGAGTCACCTCCAACGAGTCACCACTGGGGAGTCACCGCTAGCGATTCACCACTAGCAATTCACCTATAGATGAGTCACCTACAGATGAGTCACCTCTAGACAAGTCACCGCCCAGATGAGTTACCGCTAGATGAGTCACAACCAGAATGAGCTATTGTTGAATGAGCATCCCACAGGATAAACTTCTATCTGAAGAGTCACCTCTAAGATGATCTACCACTTGGATGAGTCACTCCGAGTGAGTCATCATCCGATGAGTCACTACCAATGAGTTACCACTACCAAGTCACTTCCAGATGAGTCACCGCCAGGATGAGCTATTTACAGATGAGTCACCTCCAGGATGATTCACCACTGGAAAACTAGAAATTTGGAGAATTGTTTAAATAAATCACTGTTGGAATGACTCACATGTCCAAAAAACCCCCGAACTACCCCCGAACTACCCACAAACACCTCAAACATAATATTATTGGCAAAGTAATGGCTCAAAAGGTCCAGGTAATTACAAAATTCACTTTATTCCAATCAATGATCTCTATCACTCTCTATAGTTATTTAATTTTTTTTTTCTATATTCATATCTTCACTTCCAAAAAATGTTATCCTTCATGGAATCCTAGTTTTGTGTTATTATAGATGACCATTGTAATTAACATTCCCTCTTATCAAGATGGAGTATTGTTAACCCTTTTAATAAATGGGATTCGGACAAAGGTATTATACAATGTGAAACAATTTATTACTGAGATCAAGATTTAAATGTAAGGGAATAATTTATTTAAGGGTGGTAGAATGTAACAACCAAATATTTTTAAAACGAATATTGGGTTTGAGAATATATATGAAACTCAAAAAATATATTAGTTGAAAATTTAATACACCAAGTCATTGTGATATGTTTCTTTTTAAAAAATAAATCTCTTTCATAACATGTGATGTATGAAATTCCAGGATTAAACGAAACATGATACTTCATTAAAATGTTATTATTAAAAAATTACTATTATAACATAGTCGTTTAGTTGGAGGGTATGAACTGGACTAAATAAATTATGAGAACAATATTTTTTAAAAATGGAAAAAATATATTCAATGGTTATTTATTGATTATATATAAAATAAGAATCATTTTAATGAAAAAATAGTTACTGAAAAATAGTATTTTTCTAAATGGAGGTTTATTTTTGGTTTGTGAAAATAATTTATAATTAATTTTTACTAATTTGATAAAATTTATTTTTAAATGATTAATATTAATGATGAATAGTGAAAAAACTGATTTTTATTGAAAAATTCCATTTCTTTTAAATTATTTAAAAAATTAAATAGAATTAATATATTTGACATATGTTTCATAATAATTACTATATAATTTTGATATATTATTTACCATCATTTTGATCAATTTATTGAGAAAAATAGAAACCGTGTTCACACGTACATACAACATGCTTTCTCCTTGAAGGGTGTAATCCATTTTTTATCTCCACATTATATATATTACATTGAATATGTATATATATTGAAAATTTATGATATTTATATCATGTTTAAAATTATAGGTATTATTTAACCATGATGAATTTAGTATAACTAAAATTACTAAACAAAAACATACATTAAAAATGAAGAATGTATCACCTGAAATAATTAATTTAACAATGAATTTTTAATAAACTGGTATTGAAGAAATATAAGTAAATCATATATGATATGAGATATTTCATTATAGTGCTTTAATATATTCATAAAAAACCTATTTTTATTATACATGTGGTTCAAATACATATTAATGAACTCAAACATGATGTATGGGATTCTCGTTTGACTATTACATTCATGAGACGTATGCTATATTTAAAACTTATTTTTGTGTTGTTTATATGCTTCCCCTTTTGATATTATATATCAAGATTCCCATTATATTTATTTTATTTAATTTTTAATTTGATGTTAACTATTTCATGGGGGTTATGATTCCATGGTACAAAACCGATAACTGTTTTGTGGTATAATCTCATCATTTATTAGGATGGTTTATGTTTATGATTTCAATTATTAAATTTTATGATCCATCCCCTAAGATACACATGAATTTTCTTCTCTTATTTTTGTACGATGTAAATACATTTTCACTTCATTTTCCACTTTTTATGTACTCAAGAGTTCAAACGAATATTTTTAGGAAAATCATTTTTTTATCTTTGATCAAAATTGAGTTTTCATCAAAATTCATGTAATTTAATAATGATTTCCATTTTAAAAAATTATAAAAATTATATGATAAAGACATTTTTACCCTTTTTTTGACTTTTTTGGAAAATGTTTTGAACGGAATATTCATGCCATTTTCCAAGAAAGGCCATTTTTGGATTATATCAAAAATGTGAAAGGAATATTTATTTTTAACTTTTATGAAATGTATAGAATTTCCTACCATAATGAAAATTTAATTTTCTAAATATTAATTAAAAATTTTCCAATGTCATTTTAAGGGAAAAATATTTTCAAAATGTTTTTTGAACTTTTAGTTTTAAAATGTTATTTTCAAAATGAAAATGATATTTTCATCACAAATGTTTCTAATAGAATTATTTTTCTATTTCTATTCATCAAAAACAAAACAGATTATTTTACATATGATATATTGGGAAAATTTTGAAATCAGAGTATATATATTAATTATGAGGATGGTTTATGATCTATTTGATCAGGGATGTACAATTTTTATTCCATTAACCATATTACACTAAATGGTATATGATTATGTTTATTGATTGGCGTAATAATTAACATTTAATATGTTATATTTTAATAATAAATTAATTTTAATTATATTTCACCCTATTTATATGATGAATGCATTGGAAATAATATATTATGTATGGGGACCACTATATCTCATCAAGAATTAGTAGGCACATGAGGCGAAATAGATTGGGATTTTAGGCGAGGCCTTACTCATTTATGATAGAAGTCATTAAAAGATGCCTTAATTGCATGGTTATGATGATAGATATTACAAATTCTATCATTATAAGATTAGTTATTGATGAAAATGTGATTATAAGATAGTTATAATATACATAAAAAATTATAAATAACATTTTATTACATATATGGGATTATCTTATAATTATTTAATATTTCCATATTATTTAAAAGTTATTGATTAAGTGGAATGTGATTCATTTATTTAAATTTACATATTGATTATGATTTATTTATTAATAGATTTTATTGTACTCATACCCTTATTTTTCATTTGATCTCACCCCTTTATTATTATTTAATCTATAAGATTTCGTGATGGGTATTATAATGGATATATAAGGTTATGCTTGAGGAAATAATGATGCACATAATGAATGAACATTCTCCTGCTTTATGTTTTCATTTTTAATATGATATTTAAGAATGTATCTAGTTTAACAAGACTACTAAACTATTATTTCCTTTAGGATTTGATTCATTGTTACATATCCCATGTTGTAAATTAATAATTAAATCAGGAATTAAGGGTCAGGGTCTTTAAAGTGATGCTTCTTCATTCCAAATCCGGGTGTATATATAATGCATTAACATTTTTACCATAAAAAATATTACTCTGGTGTATATTTATACCATGTTTATTCTACTACTGTTATCTTAACACCATCATGTGTGATATGCAGTGGTTCCAATATCCCCTCTCTTATTCCTAGTCCTTCCAGGAAGGAATAAGGATGTTTAGTAGAATTATCTCCCACATGGGAAGAAGAAGTTTATAGGATAAAAATTATTTTATATGGGAATAATATAGTTATTTTTCAATGTAAAAAATTCTTCCAATTTAAATGGATAATCATATAAATTTTAGATACTATATATAATAACAGAATTATCTGATATTGTAATAGAATAAGAAGAATAATAACTATTAAAAGCATTATAAATCATTCTCAGCTTGACCTATGTCATAATATCTAAAATTGGAATATATAAATATTTAGTAAGAGATTATTCTTGAGTACCATGGTGAGGTTATCAATTATATGGTAAAATAATGTAATATGTATCTAGACCATCATGCGGGAAATCCTCATGGTATAAGATATCATCTTCTGAAAACATCTATAAGAGGATCTTCACCTTGTGTAGCATCCACTAGTGGATCAACTTCTTATAGAACATCAAGGAATATTGAATAGTAGATATCATCCATGGATTAACAAAACATTAGAACTATTATGTAAAAACATCAGTAGTAAAATAATAATCCCTTTGTGGGATCATTTATGTGTTATAAGTATGTTATAGGAGAATCCTATTGAAGTGCCCAGATCAGTGTGAATCACTGAGAGGGGGAGGGGGTGAATCAGTGATCCCTTAAAACTTTTTACTAATTGATTCTTATCAATTAAACCTCTATGGCTGGTTAAAGCCTCGATCCACTCTTCTTGTATCTCTCAACCTTTCCCGAATGATGCAGCAATGAAAAGGCACAGGACACAAGGATTTACAAGGTTCGGCACCAAAGGCCTACATCCTTGCCATGCTCTCCAAGCATGGATTCTTCCATTATAATCGGTTAGTATTACAATGGTCGATACAGAGTCCCACTGTATCTCTCCTGAGTCCCACAGGAGGGTCTTTATACTGCGTCCCACAGTGTTACCAGAGTCCCACTGGCCTGCTCCAGAATCCCACTGAAGACTTCTTCTCCCTGAGTCCCACAGGGTCTTCTCCTGGCTCCTCGAGTCACACGAGTAGCTCTTCTTCACTTTAAGCTTCTTCAAGTATCCTCAGCAGTCTGGGATAAAGACTGCTGGCCTTGCTCTGTACCTCTGATCACTTGTGATGATCAGGATCTTCTCAATCTACTGAAAACTCAGACAACCATTCTCTTTAACTTCAGTCTGGCTCAGTCTCAGTTCACTTAAACTTCATGCACTGAATGCATGGCATCACAATATCTTCAAGATCTTCAAGTCTTGGACTCCTCAGATGCACACCACTGATTTAGCACTGTTCACGTGTGCACGTGCATGCATGCATGCATGCACTCTTCCTTTCCTCTTCTTGGTGCAGTAGACCCACAAAGGGTGTAATCACTTTTGAGCACACACCTACTTCTCAAACTTCACACTCTTTATGCAATTTGTTCACACACTTAAAAGTGTGTTATACTTTGGTGTGAGTCTTCTTCTTCTTCTAAGTGTGTCCACTCCTCTTAGAGCACACACATAGGTTCGGCCACTTCACTTTGTTGTTTTGCACACACAAATTTGTTCTTTGCTTTGCACACACACAATGAGTGTGTATTTGGCCTCCACTATTTTTGCACACCCCAAGCTATGCCTCGGACTTCTTGCTTGCCAAGCACCCACAACCCGTAGGGTGTGGTCTTCACTTCTCCCACACAAGGTTCGGGTCTTCCTTCTCACTTGGCACACACACTGCCAAGTGTGTTCTTTTATTCTTCTTTGCACCCACCCAAGCCTCGGCTTACTTCTTCAGTTTAGCACTTAAGGGGTGCAAGGGCTCGGGTCTTCCTGTTTAACACATAAGCACTAAGGCCCTCGGCCTTCTCTTGCTCACAGCCGAACACCAGCTTCAAAGGAGGCTCGCAAGGGTGCGGATTCTCCTCTTCAACACTGCCGCGCAAGCCACAACAACTTTGAGCACGCAAGAGGATGCGGCTCGGGTTGTGCAGGCCTCAAGAGTGCAAGAGCACCTTGGGTGTGCAAGCTTCTCCTGCCGCGCAAGTATGTGGGCAGGGAGAGCTCTTCCTGTCGCGCAAGTGATGCGCGCAGGGGACTTCCTCCTCCTCCTTCTTCTTGTCGCGCAAGGGAGCAGCGCGCAAGGAACTTCACGAAGCCAAAATATGGCTCCGGGCTTCTCTGCCGCGCAAGGGGCGCGCAGGCTGTTCTTCGCGAGGCAGAGCTCTCGCGGGACTCCCAAAATTTTCAGCAGCGTTCCAGCAAGCTACACCGAGAGCATGGGCTCTCCTTTTATAGGCATAGAAACCTCAAAACTTCCGCGTGGGATATCTTGAATCCCCGAAGATTTCGGATCTTTGAAATCTTTCAAATCTTTATTTTTATCCTCGGTTCACGCGGGTTCTCCTATATTTTTCTCCTCTACGTGCATGCGACTCATAATGCATGCACAGCCTTCGGTTTAGGCTCATGCATGCACAGCATGCTCTCCACGTGGCCTCGGCAACTCCGTTTGCCTCGGCTGAAGTCGAAATCCTTCAAACATTGCATGCATGGTCATTTTTAGGCATGGCCGTGTTCAGTGTGGCCAGACGAGCACGATGGAGGTTTCGGATTCGGAAATGGTGGCCGGGAGCTCGAGAACACTGCTCGGGATGCTCTGGTTCATGCGGGGACGTCGCGGGTGGCTTCGCATGGCGCGGGGAAGAAGACGCGCGGAGAGCCTTTGGATTAAAGATTTGGACGGCCGCGATCAGGCTGGGCCGCGGCGGATTAGATGGGCGGTCCAGATCGAGCGCGCGATGAATCGTGCGGCTGGGATTCGTTCCCGGTGAAAATCCCGCGTCCCACATCGAATTCTCTCGCGGAATTTCCGCGGCTTATAACCCAGCCGCTCCCTTGAACGGCTAGTTGAAACTCCTCCCTCCACGGTGCCGCCCCGCACCGTGTTCTCCCTGCGGGCGCGCTTTGCGCCCACTCTGCTCCTTGCGGGCGCGCTCCTAGCGCCCACTATGCACACACCGGGTGCGCGGGCTTCACCACCGCGTGCCCTGCGCTCCTCCGGGCGTGCCCCAGGCGCCCATGCGGTGTCCTGCGGGTGCGCTCCTGCCTCAAGGGATGCTGCCCTGGCCTTGAGGGTTCCCCATGGGCGTGGTGACCTCGAGTCCCACATGAGCTTTGGGTGATGACCCTCGGCTGGCCTTCCTTGGTGGCTATTTTTTGCTAGTGTAAAACACTAAGTGACTTTGTATAAAAACAAAGTACCAAGTGTAATATGCCAAATGCCACTTCTCCATTTCCTCTTCTCCATTATTATCCTTCTTCTTAGGAATTACCCATCTCCTCCTCATGTTCTTAATAACTTTTCAACATTTCACAACTTAGGAGGGAATTCCGAAGGTTCTTCATCTTCAACCGAGCTCCTGAATCAAATATTTCTTCAATAATATTCATTGATCTAATCAGAGATCAATTGGAACATCTTCTGATTCACATGCACTAAGTGATAGTGCATGGACTTCATTCAATCCACTTCATCCACTTAGTGGTTGTGGATGGATCATCTTACTTCACCTCATGCATTGTCAATACAATGCATGGTCTTCAAACAATGTTGTGACATTGTATCATCAGGATACAAGTTCTTAGAACTTAAAGATCAGTTCAGCAATCGTCAGATTTCCATGGAGAATGTTTCAACCATATTCTCCAATGCCACTTAGTGAATCTCCTAAGTGACATTCCTCTAAGTTCCATGGCCATTCTCCATTCTTTACCAACACCATTACAACCTTTGTCATTCACATTTGACATTCCCTGACTTCCATTCATTCCAAGACAACTTCATGTCTCATTGACAACAAATGCAACACAATGCACTTCAATCTCCCCCTTTGTATTTGTTGTCAATACACTCCTTCAGCACATATGAATGGGTCAATATGTGTGCCAATATTTCTCCCCCTTATTGGCAATCAAATGCAAAGGTGTGGTGTGGTTTGCTTTCAAAATATGTCTTCCTCCCTTATAAAAGTATTTTCTTGAAAAACACTGAGAGAGGGATGATGTCACATGTTCTCTTTAGCAAAGAACCTTTAGTACATCAGCTCTAAGTCTACTTGGGCTAACCCGGTGTAGAAAACAAGAGTGATATAACCAAGGAATTCAAAGCTGTCCATAATTCTCTACACATGTGAGATCATGCTTAGGGGTTTGAAATTTTTCAGATATAACAATGAATTTGCTAAATCCTGCACAACTTCACAAAACTCATTAGAAAGTTCAGGTGCAAAGATAAAGCTCCCCCTTTCATTCATTTGTCTTCAATCCATACTCCCCCTTAATTGACAAGATAAACTCAATTAAGAAACAAGGGATGAAAGCATGATTGGAATACCTTCAGCTTTTCTCAAGATGATATTCAATCTTAGAATCCCATCTTCTTCAGATTGGCTCCCCCTCAAGGGGTGCACTCCATTCTTTCCAAACCATCCTCCAGCTGAGAATGATCATCATCTTCAATTCCCTGCAATGTTAGCACATGTATATACCAAGAGTATAAGGGAATAAGATGGAACCTCCTTGGTTCATCAATGTGAACAACAAGGTTGAGAAGATTCTCTCAACCGAGATGTCCCATTTTCACCATTCTTCACACTTGCACATTTGATCTTCATTGATGATTGTGCTGGTGTGGTTCTCAAACCATCTTCATGTGAAATCTTTTTCTTCCCTTTTGCTTTAGCAAATGCCAGAGCTTCATCTTCAGCTTTTTGTAGTTCTCTGGCAAGTTGCAACTGATGTGGCCATATGACAAGTATATCATTTGGAAGAGTGGCCTCAGTTTTGGAAGTTCCACATGGTTCTTTGGATGCTGCTAAGCTACCTCTCTTAGGCAACTTATTTTCAATCAATCCCTTCTTCTTCTGGATTGATTGTCTTTTGGAGTACAGTCTGCTTCTATTTAGTTTCATGGCTTCTTTACAAAGGTCCATGATGTGTCCTTTCTTTCCACAGTAGAAGCATTTCTTGGTGGTCCTTCTGGATGCATCACCCTTCTTGGACTCAGACTCCAAGGACTTCTCTTCATTTCTAAAACACTTCTTGGGAGCATTTTCTACTTTCTTCTTGCTTCCCAAGGAATCTCTCTTAGCCAGGTTCTGTGATCTTTTCTTCTTTTGAGCTTTGGATACAGTTGGAGATTGACATGTATCTTTTTGACCACTTTTGCAATCATCCCAGATGTTGTCAAGTAATCCAAATCTGTTAGCAGTAAACAGATGTCTCTGGACCTGTGGATGTTGCTTCTTTTCTTCTGGCTTGCTCCCCCTAGGCATGGGCTTCCTCTGTGCTTTGGCATTCAGTGGATTGTACCAACAATCCTTTGCACAATGCCCATACTTGTTACAACACCAACATTGACCCACAAATCTTGACCTCTTGATTCCTTCTGATTGTAGGGTAATTTTCTTTACCTGTTGTGCTGTTTCAGGAGAGCTCTGCTTCTTTACTGTCTTCATCCATATTTGTTTGGAATTATTCTTCCATCCTGCACTTTTTGTAGAAACACTATTAGAAGCATCAGTACAAGATGGGATGGATGGTACCTTCTTTTTAGAAGTTGTTGCACTTTCACTAGAGGATGTCTTTCTATTAGAATCATCCTTCTCAAAGCATACTTGAGTAGCAACATTTCTCCTTTCAGTTGACTGGGAGGCTTTGGCTTTGGGTGATTGCTGATTTTTCAATATCACCTCTAATTCTAAGCATTTCATATTGAGGGAGTTCTTCTCATCCTCAATAGTTCTTAGCCTTCCTTCCCATTTCTCTTCCAGCTGTTTTATCTGGTCTTCATGCACCTTCTTTAATTCTTGCAATGAATTGTCCAGCTCCTTCACCAATTTGACTTTTTCTTCAAGTTGAGCATCTCTGACAACCATTGATACTTTATGCCTCTTTTCCAGTGCATGGAAAACATCTTTGACCACAGTCTTAAAGAATTCTTTCTCAGAAAGGCTTCTCTGCAATTCTTCAGCAGTGTCTTCATATCTTTCATTACAAAGAGAAACGGTTTCATCTTTGGCATTTACCAGCTTTCTGAGAGTGTTGGTTATGCCAACCCTTTTTGCCAATTGGACTTCCAGAGAATTGGCTTCATCTTCTAGCTGTAATTTTTCTTCCTGAAGATCAAGGAGGCCTGTAGCTATACACATTGCAACTTCCTTGGGGACTGTCTTCTGAAGATATTTGATTGCATTTAGAAGATCATTGTTCCTTCCATCTTCATCACAGCTAGAGCAGGCTTCATCAGAAGAATGATAAAAGGAATTGTCATCTGATGTGACTTTCACATTTCTTTCCATAGAAGGAGTTTCTCTGATTACACCAGCCTTCTTCTTCATCTTCTTTTCCTGTTTCTTCATTCTGTTTTTCAGAGTCTTGGCAGATATCTCCATTTGAGGCTGTTCTTTCATTTCCTCAAATCTGCACTCCATATAGACTCCCTTGGATCTTTTAGAGGTAACCTGCTCTGATACCAATTGAAGTGCCCAGATCAGTTTGAATCACTGAGAGGGGGAGGGGGTGAATCAGTGATCCCTTAAAACTTTTTACTAATTGATTCTTATCAATTAAACCTCTATGGCTGGTTAAAGCCTCGATCCACTCTTCTTGTATCTCTCAACCTTTCCCGAATGATGCAGTAATGAAAAGGCACAGGACACAAGGATTTACAAGGTTCGACACCAAAGGCCTACATCCTTGCCATGCTCTCCAAGCATGGATTCTTCCATTATAATCGGTTAGTATTACAATGGTCGATACAGAGTCCCACTGTATCTCTCCTGAGTCCCACAGGAGGGTCTTTATACTGCGTCCCATAGTGTTACCAGAGTCCCACTGGCCTGCTCCAGAATCCCACTGAAGACTTCTTCTCCCTGAGTCCCACAGGGTCTTCTCCTGGCTCCTCGAGTCACACGAGTAGCTCTTCTTCACTTTAAGCTTCTTCAAGTATCCTCAGCAGTCTGGGATAAAGACTGCTGGCCTTGCTCTGTACCTCTGATCACTTGTGATGATCAGGATCTTCTCAATCTACTGAAAACTCAGACAACCATTCTCTTTAACTTCAGTCTGGCTCAGTCTCAGTTCACTTCAACTTCATGCACTGAATGCATGGCATCACAATATCTTCAAGATCTTCAAGTCTTGGACTCCTCAGATGCACACCACTGATTTAGCACTGTTCACGTGTGCACGTGCATGCATGCATGCATGCACTCTTCCTTTCCTCTTCTTGGTGCAGTAGACCCACAAAGGGTGTAATCACTTTTGAGCACACACCTACTTCTCAAACTTCACACTCTTTATGCAATTTGTTCACACACTTAAAAGTGTGTTATACTTTGGTGTGAGTCTTCTTCTTCTTCTAAGTGTGTCCACTCCTCTTAGAGCACACACATAGGTTCGGCCACTTCACTTTGTTGTTTTGCACACACAAATTTGTTCTTTGCTTTGCACACACACAATGAGTGTGTATTTGGCCTCCACTATTTTTGCACACCCCAAGCTATGCCTCGGCCTTCTTGCTTTCCAAGCACCCACAACCCGTAGGGTGTGGTCTTCACTTCTCCCACACAAGGTTCGGGTCTTCCTTCTCACTTGGCACACACACTGCCAAGCGTGTTCTTTTATTCTTCTTTGCACCCACCCAAGCCTCGGGCTTACTTCTTCAGTTTAGCACTTAAGGGGTGCAAGGGCTCGGGTCTTCCTGTTTAACACATAAGCACTAAGGCCCTCGGCCTTCTCTTGCTCACAGCCGAACACCAGCTTCAAAGGAGGCGCGCAAGGGTGCGGCTTCTCCTCTTCAACACTGCCGCGCAAGCCACAACAACTTTGAGCACGCAAGAGGATGCGGCTCGGGTTGTGCAGGCCTCAAGAGTGCAAGAGCACCTTGGGTGTGCAAGCTTCTCCTGCCGCGCAAGTATGCGGGCAGGGAGAGCTCTTCCTGTCGCGCAAGTGATGCGCGCAGGGGACTTCCTCCTCCTCCTTCTTCTTGTCGCGCAAGGGAGCAGCGCGCAAGGAACTTCACGAAGCCAAAATATGGCTCCGGGCTTCTCTGCCGCGCAAGGGGCGCGCAGGCTGTTCTTCGCGAGGCAGAGCTCTCGCGGGACTCCCAAAATTTTCAGCAGCGTTCCAGCAAGCTACACCGAGAGCATGGGCTCTCCTTTTATAGGCATAGAAACCTCAAAACTTCCGCGTGGGATATCTTGAATCCCCGAAGATTTCGGATCTTTGAAATCTTTCAAATCTTTATTCTTATACTCGGTTCACGCGGGTTCTCCTATATTTTTTTCCTCTACGTGCATGCGACTCATAACGCATGCACAGCCTTCGGTTTAGGCTCATGCATGCACAGTATGCTCTCCACGTGGCCTCGGCAACTCCGTTTGCCTCGGCTGAAGTCGAAATCCTTCAAACATTGCATGCATGGTCATTTTTAGGCATGGCCGTGTTCAGTGTGGCCAGACGAGCACGATGGTGGTTTCGGATTCGGAAATGGTGGCCGGGAGCTCGAGAACACTGCTCGGGAGGCTCTGGTTCATGCAGGGACGTCGCGGGTGGCTTCGCATGGCGCGGGGAAGAAGACGCGCGGAGAGCCGTTGGATTAAAGATTTGGATGGCCGCGATCAGGCTGGGCCGCGGCGGATTAGATGGGCGGTCCAGATCGAGCGCGCGATGAATCGTGCGGCTGGGATTCGTTCCCGTTGAAAATCCCGCGTCCCACATCGAATTCTCTCGCGGAATTTCCGCGGCTTATAACCCAGCCGCTCCCTTGAACGGCCAGTTGAAACTCCTCCCTCCACGGTGCCGCCCCGCACCGTGTTCTCCCTGCGGGCGCGCTTTGCGCCCACTCTGCTCCTCGCGAGCGCGCTCCTAGCGCCCGCTATGCACACACCGGGTGCGCGGGCTTCACCACCGCGTGCCCTGCGCTCCTCCGGGCGTGCCCCAGGCGCCCATGCGGTGTCCTGCGGGTGCGCTCCTGCCTCAAGGGATGCTGCCCTGGCCTTGAGGGTTCCCCATGGGCGTGGTGACCTCGAGTCCCACATGAGCTTTGGGTGATGACCCTCGGCTGGCCTTCCTTGGTGGCTATTTTTTGCTAGTGTAAAACACTAAGTGACTTTGTATAAAAACAAAGTACCAAGTGTAATATGCCAAATGCCACTTCTCCATTTCCTCTTCTCCATTATTATTCTTCTTCTTAGGAATTACCCATCTCCTCCTCATGTTCTTAATAACTTTTCAACATTTCACAACTTAGGAGGGAATTCCGAAGGTTCTTCATCTTCAACCGAGCTCCTGAATCAAATATTTCTTCAATAATATTCATTGATCTAATCAGAGATCAATTGGAACATCTTCTGATTCACATGCACTAAGTGATAGTGCATGGACTTCATTCAATCCACTTCATCCACTTAGTGGTTGTGGATGGATCATCTTACTTCACCTCATGCATTGTCAATACAATGCATGGTCTTCAAACAATGTTGTGACATTGTATCATCAGGATACAAGTTCTTAGAACTTAAAGATCAGTTCAGCAATCGTCAGATTTCCATGGAGAATGTTTCAACCATATTCTCCAATGCCACTTAGTGAATCTCCTAAGTGACATTCCTCTAAGTTCCATGGCCATTCTCCATTCTTTACCAACACCATTACAACCTTTGTCATTCACATTTGACATTCCCTGACTTCCATTCATTCCAAGACAACTTCATGTCTCATTGACAACAAATGCAACACAATGCACTTCACCTATAAAAAATAATGTATTAAATTATAGTTAATAAAATAGATATTATCTAGGGAAAAATAAATTACATTTTAAGGAGAGCCTTGCATATGTTTGATTAAATTTAATAAAAACATCTTCTGGTACTAGGTATCATCATCAAGTTAGTTTTATAGATGACTTTGTACTATTGTGCCCCCATAATTATGGGTTTACACATCTGTACCATGAATCAATGTTGCATCTACAAAATCATTTTCAAACTATTTCTCACTACCCTAAAATCTTTATGGATTTTTTTGGTTAAATAATATTGGTAGGATGGGAATAGACTACACAAACTCAAATTACCTCATAACCCAATTAACATTATGCCACTCAACCATGTTGAAAAGAATATAATACACCATCTATGAGATTATGTCATGAATATTCATATGGTATGACAAAAAAATCTATGGAAAAGTTCTCAAAAATAAAACTAAGGATACATATAATGAGAAAATATGAATATTATATTTTAAAATAAAATATTAATTTTCATCAAATAATAACATAAGTACATAACTAAAAATAACATATATCACATGCCCAATTAACATATAGCATATGTATGTGACTATGGACATCTTATTTGGTAGTGTTATAATGTTCATGTTTTTGTATCTACCTAGAAAAAAACATTATATAAATAATATTTTCAATATTATTTTTATATTTTACATTGACATAAGAATCATGGATAAACATATCATGATTTTTATAAGGATTAATACATAATCTCTATCATCAATGGTGATTTCACATACAAATAAAAGTTACGAATTCACTAAAATAAACGCATTTAAATATGAATAAAACATATTATAACATAAAAATTCTTAATGAGTTATCTATTTTAATGTGGTCTATTTTTATATTCATGATAGGTAGGACATTGGATGCATTCCCCTATCTAGTTAAGGATCTAAAGATAATGTCGATATATTAGATGGATGAAATATAATGAATGATTAAAATATATTATTCCATTAATAAGTCATAGAATATATACACATAAAAATGAAATGATAATAATCTCTTTAATTTCATCTTCTAAATGAGTGATTTAATCATCTATCGATGTCATGTTTTGCCTATTTTTTATGATGGACTTACCATCATCTTGAATCTCATTGAAATGTAGTCTCTTTATAAAATAGTTCCAATAACCAACCAAATGGTCCATCATAGTTTCATCCTCAAGAGGGAGGCCTAATTTAATTGAAATTATTTTAAAGTGATATTAATTTATCCACATATTAAATTTATAGTATACATATATGGACTCTTTTATCTATATGAATTTAAATGATTTATTAATTATAAAAGGTCAAATCACACATCACTACACAATAGATTCCTTATCATCAAAAATAGAGGATGCTAATTTTTATGGTTTAAAAATTGTATAAGAGGTGTAACCTCCACATACTCATTAGTGGAATGAAATAATCCCCAAATATTGTGCGGAAAATAAGAGTTTTATAGGTTGTATGCAACATAATTTTCCAATATATTTTTATGATATTAATGATATATTTTTTCAAATATAATAAATTTAATGAAATATTGATTTATTAAATTGATGTAGAAAATACGATTCCCAATAATAGGTAATAATGAATAATAAAACAATATTTTCTATACAATATATTTATATAAAAATAAAAAAATACATATAGAACCATTAACATTGATTAGTGTTATAGGTTATTCCTACCATATTTAGACATTTATAATGATTAAGACATTTTCAATGATATATGGTGCATTATAAAACCCCCTCATTTTATCAATGATAGTCCATTTTTTTTATGCGAGAATACTTTGATAATCCCCACGGGAACAATATATTCATATCAGGGACCATAATAAGTAGATCCACATGCAAGGAAATTGATAAAAATTTCCAACAAGATTCTATAGTGCTTTGTATAAATACACAAATATGATCAAGAAATATACTTCTTCAATAAATTGTTCCGAAGACAATATAATTGATTCCCAATATGTAATTACATGTACACAAGCATACCTTAGTTAATATAAATAAAATCAATCACTATAACTTTGTTCTTATAATATCACTAGCACTCAACCACTATTTACCATGAGTGTGTCATCAAACCATGTAACCTTTATGAAAATCCCTTCCTAATCAAGTAATTTAACACATAATTATGATACATCATAAAAAATCTTATCAATTATCTATAGATGTTTTGATCAAAGTGTATCATTTATGGTATCCCTTGATGATCATATTGGGAGAATTTGATAAATGACATAAAAAATTGATAAAATTTCATGATCATTAAAATATTGAATGAATAATACTAAAAATCATGGAATTTTATTTATACAATCCATAAAAGTATTGGTAAAATGTCTATATATTTTTCCACAACTATAATGTAATTAATGTTTTTACAATAAAATTCGAATCATGTGATCATACCCTTACTTTTTGGCCATTCGAATTCATTCTATCTTCTCATTGAATTTTATTTTTTAAGGATAATAAGATAAAACTAGTTAATAATACTTTGATAAAAGGGTATTAAAATGTTATTTATAATAAAATAGTATATGTAAATATACCCAACATAATTATATTTTTAATTAATTCATCTTCTCTAACATTTCTATTGAAATTTTGATATGTATATTTATAATGAAATATCAAAGATAATTAATAGTTTATCCCCATAAAATTATATCAGATTAAACTAACTCTATAATCATATTTTGATAATTATTTATTAATAACACTTTTTTCCTTTGTATAAAATATATGTATATAAAAGATCAGAACCAACACCATGATTCAAAATTCTTCTTTTTTGAAATAGAAAATAAATGTTGTATAATAGCATGATTTCCATCCTATGAGGAAGAGATAAGTAGGGTGTATATATAATTGCTATAATTAAATGCCCTATCTGAATTAATGAAATTTTTTCAACATATATATGATATAATGAAATGTATAATTCCTAAAATATAATATGGAACTTTAACTTAGATTGATCTATATAAATATTCTTGGAGACAGACTCAATATTTTCACGATGAAAAATCACATCACTTTATTGATACAACACTTCCAAATGCTAAATGAAATTTTTATACTAGAAATCTAAATCACAAGATACATTAATAATCATATTGTTATTAGACATCTAAATATTACGTTATGATATCCTATATTTGAAAAATTTATGTATTCAATTCTAGATTAGAAATATGATCATCTAATATGTTTATATCATCATAAAAATTAGTAAATAAATAAATATTTCATCTAGTGTGTAGTTACCCTATGATAGGCTTGGGTGAACCCAAATATGTGGTATTTACAACTAATTTGTTTTAATACATGAATTATTTTTATAAAATATATCCCACAAATGAAATTTAAATTAAATCCCATTCTATTAAACATAATAATTTATTTTATTTTTTTTGAATAGCCAACAATGTGTAGAAAATATTGATCGATGTGATTTTTCTTAGTCACACGTTTCATTTGACTTTTACTTTGAGACACTCTTATTACTTTTAATTTGTTACCAGTTGATATAGATGGGTTACCTTTAAATCCTAGGAATTCAATACTCTATATAACGAAATCTTAATGAAAATATTCTGTATTTGGAAATAACTACACTAATGATGTCTATATTGCAGTATGATTAAGAATGTATCATTCTTAGCTACCTGAAAAAGAACCCTCTAAAAAATATTAACCTCATTTCCCTCATCAACCACATCGACCATCACATCATCATATATTTTCCCCTAAGAGTACATAAAATTCATTAAATATGGATTATTGAAATTATTTTCTCATAAATTTACAAAAAATATTAATATATATAATGTATTTATTACTATATTCATATGATAAAAAATAATTATATCATAGGGAATTTCGGGCATCAATAAATTGCCCATTGAAGGGTTATGTTGTAGAAGTTTTTTTCTCATCTATAATAGAAATATCCAAATTCATGTCATTTAACCATGAAAAAATGATTGAATAAACAATGATGATGCATCCAATAAATCCTAAACATCATTTATAGGATAAAAAATATTCCATACCCCTTTACTATATTAAATATTTTGATATTTGATTGAATTTTTTACTTTATCAGCCATTAGTTTTTGTTACAATGAATCATGGAATTTACTTCATTGAATATCATACAATCACAATGATTAGATACAATTTTCAATGAAAACAATAGCTAAGATCCATATAGTTATGAATTTCTTCTCTATTTTTGTATGTGGGGGAATATATGGTTACCAATAAAATAATATTTATTGACTAATTATATATAATTATACTATATATTCAAATTAATAAAATTTTTAAATACATTAGGATCAATTATGTTAACTTGATCTAGAAATTTTATCTAATAATTGGTTTATCATTGTAAAATAAACCCACTAATAGAAAATGGGAAACAAATTGGCCTTTTATAGTCAGAAAATTAGAAACCATCAATCATTGTTCATTATTTGTGAAAAAATATTTCATCAAACATCATCACTTCTTATGAAACCTCATTTTCTACTAAATTACTAACTTGGTAGTGATGTGTACTAGGTGTCTGTAACACATAATAATTTACCATAGACACTCAGGGAATAAAATTCCAGGAAGTAAATATAGCATAGAAGACATAAATGATGAAATTAACTTTATTTATTAAAAATTATATAATAAAAATAAAAGTAATTATAACATAAAATTCCAAAACTACACCACGTATTCATCTCAGTATCAATCATCACCACTTCATTTAACATGTTTTTTATGTTTATTTGACAGATATAAATTAATATATATTTAAAAATTATGATTAAAAATGGTTAAATTATCATAATAGTATATAACATGAATTTATTTTCTCATGAAATAATAAACCAACAACACCCTAAATGAAAAACATAATAATGGAAGATATTATCAAGAAACTGATAGGTAATTAAAGATTGATTATAATTTATTTAATTCATTGGAACTAATAAGAAATCATAATTCAAAATATTATCATGAATTAAAAATAAAAATGTGATAAAAAATGATGGATACATGTATTAAATTTTCAATAATGAATAACAGTACTCTACTAATCTATCATTATTATTAAAAACGATCATAATGTTTTATTCCTAAGAACCCTTCTAATTTAGTGTATCCAAGGGGTTTACATAATCAAACATCACTTTAAAGGGTCAAGAATACACAAAATAAATTATTTTTTTTATATTCCATGCATTTTTACTCACATTAATTAATTAATTAAGTTTTATTATTCTTTGAGATTAAACTGTTCTTTCATTATATTTTTTTATTATTTCTTAAACATCAATAATATGTGGTTTTTTAGGATATTATGTTTATATTGTTATTAATTTATTGAATTAACAACAATTTATAATTATTTACCTTGTTTATTTTAATTATTAATATAAAAAAGAAAATTAGATATTTTTTGTCGGTGTAAACGTATTTTATTAATCTGGATCATTGGAAAAAGAATCTAAAAATGGTGATGGAACATAAGATTAATTACTTCTTTATATAAGAGTTAATTATACTCTAAATAATATTAATTTTCAAGAATCCAGGAATATTATTTAGTGCATATAGTTTCTACTAAATATATTTGCTTAAAAATTCTAAATGTAAAAAACTCTTCAATAATTGTGAAACTATTATTATCTAAATTGTAAGAATAAAAATCCTGGCCCTATAATAACATAATATTCATATAAAACTAATGAAATAGTAATATTTCCAATATGTAAGAGTCATCCTACTCTACACAAGAGTTATTATCATCCACATAATAGTCATTCTTCTAAGAAAAACGGATTCACGTTTATTACCCATATGAAAAAAACCCAAAGATAAGCCTTCCACATAAGGAAATATATTTCAAAATACATATAGATAATTTTTTCCATGAATAAAATATGATAAAATGTATATCTAATTCATAGAATGAAAACTTGGGGAAAGATAATCAATTTATGGAGGAATGAATTTCTCTTCTACCATTACCAACCAATAAACATTGGAACAAGGAAATCAGATTTTTATATTTTAATGGAACCTAAAATATTGAATAAACTATACATATTAAAAAGGTTAGAATATTATGGGGTTGAAAGAGAAGGTAGGAAGAAATGAATATTCTCTAAAGAGGAGAGTAGGATGAATAGGGAATGAGTTCAGGCTTCAACAACCGATCGAGTTTCTGATATTTTAATTTTATCTTTCTTCTACTGTATTTTTTTTATTTTATTATTACCTTTTTCTACAACCTCTCAAATACAGAGTTATAAATATGTTTTCACCATGTTAAGGGAATTATAAAAATTATATTCTTTTTTTATTTTTTAAATAAATGACTAAAAAATTTCCTTTTCCAATCCCATTTTGTATTAATTAGTAGGATTGTATATTGAAAAAAACTAGGTTTTTATTATTAATTATTTGAATTAACTTTCGTATTGTTTAAAAATTTCATCTATCCCACTTTTAATTTTATCTTATATATGATGGGCTAGGATATGAGAAGTGTTTAAAATGTAGATATCACTAATTCTTTCATGGAAGATAGTGAATTACTTTGAATTTCATAGGAATGATAAAACCCACTTGTGATTTTCCAGAGTACTGTAGTGTGGTTTTTTGTGTTGGTATCATTTGATAAAGTTTATCATATATATCAATCCAGGTTTATCATTTAGTGATTGATTATAGATTAATATTTACAATTAATTTAAACCATGTGTGAATGGTGAAGAAATTGATGATTATTTTATTCATGAATTATTAAGTAGAACAATAAACTATTTAAATATAATGATAAGATTAAAATTTAATAAAAAAACATAAAAACCATCCCCATTCATATTTTTGATAAAATATTTAACTTCAAAAAATTTTAATGATAATAATACCAAATTTTACTTATAATTTTGATTGTGTTTATGTTAAAATTTTAATTTTTTTAATAAAAACCACCTTATTAAGTTTTTTTATAATGTGGGTTCGTGTAATGGAAAATGACTAGTTAAAATATTATAATATTCTGTGGATTATTTTTGGGGTTATGTGATAATTCAGTGAAATATTCCAAGGATCATAAAGCCTCATTATTGATATAATAAAAAACATAATTATATATTTTCACACACATGAATTTTTTTAAATAATTTAATACATCATGAGATATTTCATGAATGAAAAATTATATAATTCTATTAAATATGGAAAGAAAAATTTACCTTGAGCACAATATATCCATTTTTGGCATTAGGTGAATGGTTAGATAACATGAAATAGTTAATATATTATATTAATTGAACATGTTTTTTTAAAAATAATGAAATATATCTCAAAATGTGTATCATATAAGAAATATGAGAACATCATTACATCCAAAATGTACAGTTTACACTAGTTTTGATATAAAATTTTAACGTGTTTGGTGTCTTGTCAAATCCCACATGAGGGAAATATATTTTACCCCTTATTATTTTATTATTTTAATTTTAAATATTAATAATAGTTTTTTCTTCTTCTCCTTTACCAAAAAACCATTTTATACACTGATTTTTTCCCAAAAGCTTGGATTTATATAAAAATTTAATTGAATAATTAAAAAAAACCATCAATGGTTGAAATAATTATTACGTATTCAATTTTATGATATATCACAAATTAAAATTATATTTCTTATTTGGGTTCCCGAATTGGTGAACACCGATGTGGCCTTGGGATTCTAAATTGTTGAATCATTCAGTATTGGCTCATTATTGATTCAGTTGAGTTTAAAAAACCCCAGGATTCCTCTTTATTTGATATGTTAACCATCATTGATTTTATTAATATTTATCTTCACCCCTAAACAAGGTGTGTGATATTATTTTTGTTCTTAGCAATTACACATATATTGATGAAATAGGTTGGTTTAATATTTATTTATTTATTTATTCACCATTTTCCATTTACTTTATTCAATAATAAAAAAAGGATGATTTAAAAATAAATAAATTAAAACAAAATTATCAAAGTATAAATACTAAATATATTATCGATGAGTAATTGGTTGATATTATTAGAATGTAATATTTTAGGATAATTTCATCGAGTTATCAAATAATTTTTTTTAATTTTTAATTTCAAAAGAAATTTTATAAAATTATCAATGGATAATTAAGGTTATTTTATAATGATAATATTAAGAGTTATCAAGATATCGTTGAACTGAATTATTAAGTGGTAATTTATAGAAAATTTTTAAAAAATAATTGAACAATTTATCAATATATATATTGTATGAAATTATTATAATATAATTATTATTAGATAATTTATATAAAATTCTCAAAGTATAATTATTTATATTTTCAAAGAACAGTATTAAAGTAATTCCACACGTGTTCTCGATTTGATTAAGTGATATTATGAAATCTAATGTGTTTTTATAATTATTTTGGGGAAAACATTTCAAATGTCTGTATTTGCCTAAATTGATAATTCATAAATAATTTAGAAGAGATAATGTATCAATGCATATAATATTTTATGTATTCTTAAAATAAAATGTATGGTTTTGGTTCTTGTAGTCCTTTAATATCAAATAAAGTTGACATATTGGCAATGATGATAATGAGGCATAAGAGGAGGATTTATTGACTATTAAGGTTTCTAATCCTACTTTCGAACAACACAAGATGGTTTATTCATGTTATTGACATCGAAAACATTAGGATATGAAGTTCCTAAAATGTTTGTCCTATTTTTTACTCATTATTCCATGAAATGATTTATGATGTAATAATTGATATCTGTTATCAACTTGTGATTGCATGGGATATGTGTTTAAACCATGGGTCCTATTATGAAATTGTTTCCATGATAGATATCAGAATATCTTGATTCAATGTTTTATATTGAGTCACATTTTTAATTGGTGCTATTATTTATCTTATAATGCCATGTTGTGTTTATTTTGATGTTATTATTAGTTCTGTATCATTTTTCCATTAGAGGTTTTGTTTTTGGAACAGGTGATAAGAAACCATCATGGTATGATTACCTATTATAGGGAAAAGTGAACACGATTCATGATAATGAAGATAGTTGGTCGTGATATTCTTGTGATGATGGATATGTTTTCATTAATATTATTCATTTATGCTCTTGACATATGACTAGTATATGTTGTTTTATATGTTTTTTCATAAATGGTACCTATGTGAAAAGTAGATCCATCACATCACTATAACCCATTATGGGCTACTTGTTTAGAAAATACATGTGATATGATATTGAGACCATGATAGATGATTGGGTATAACGGCCTAGTGTGGCCTGACCTTGGGGAATGATGGTCATATGTGACTACACGTGAGAGGTGACATAGGGTCATGATGGTCTATGTGATCTAACCCAAGAGATACGAATAATGTATGATGGCCCTGTGGGGTTTGAACAGGAGGTGTAGGGCCTATACTATTGATGAGAGAGAGAAGAGACATGATGGCCTTGTTTGTTCTAACTTTTTAATCTTAACATTGTCTCTAGTCTTAACTACATTAAAATAATATTATGAACATATTATTGAAGGGAATCAGAGTAGGTAAAGCTGTGGGTTAATGGTTTCATGGTTAGATTTTGACCACTTGGTTTATGATTTTGTGTAATTTTTATTTTTTGTAATTATTATATCATAGTATACTCATGTATAGTTAAGAACACCCAGTTAAGGACACATTGGTGGTGACCTACTGAGTCTTATAATCACAACCTACATAAGAATTTTGGAGCGCTTATAGATTTAATGACTATATAATTGGTGAAGGGAAAGGTCCTATTTTTTGGATTCTAATTATAGAAGTATGGAGTTGGTATTATAGAATAAAATACTCTAAGGGACCCTAAATTTTATTTAATTATTTACCAGCACTTATTACTCGGGTTTCCCCAGCCACATTAGGATCCTGTTGATTTTTATATATTAAAATTTTTTCAATATGTACTCTGATTTTATTTATTATTATTATTATTATTTGTGATATTAAATGATACTAATGTCATAGTATCCCTGTTGGATGACTTAGAACGTCATTTTTAATTAGTGACCTATTATTTATAGGAAGGTATGGGTGAGGTCATGTGACACTATTAATAAAATGTGGTTGTTCGAGATGTGGTGTTATAAAATGGTATAAGTTCATTAGAAAATACTAACCTTTTTGTTATATTTTATTAATTTGTGATAGGGAAGATAATAGATAGGATGGTTGAGACTCACATAGGGGAACTATGATAGTTTTTTTCCAACACTATATAACAAACCTCCGAGTTTCCATAATGTATGGGAAATTTTTGTTAGCAGTTACCATTGTTAAAATTCACTATAAGTGCACATGATGTTGATATGGAATTAATAATATTTTAGAACCTTTATTCATTATTATAATGATGTAGTTTTACATGAAATGTATATAATTTATTTTGTGTTTCTTATTAGTCATTTAATTCATTTCCTTGATTTTTGAAATCTATTTGGGATAATTTCCTTAATTTTTTTGATATGTCTATGTTTCCATTAAATTATGATAAATATTTATTAGAATCTATTAGATTAATTATTAAATTTTTTAGTATATATATAATGATTTTGTCTAATATGTCGTGATAGATGTTGAGTGAAGTATTGTTTTCAACAATAGGTATTAATGTTATTTAAAGGGGGAGATTATAGAAAATAATAGTCTGTCTCTTTATGATAATTTTGATGCTCATAAATACCCTTAATTATTTTATAATGATTTTATTTATTATTTTACTAGAGTTTATTAATTTATTTTACTCTTGAAATTACAGGAATTTATTACTTAGCTCGGAATCTATTTTAGCACGTTTTGGAATCACTGTTCACATCTTACGTAGATGAATATAGCACAAAATCTAATTTAGCGCATTCTAGAATCACTGTTCATACCCTACGTGGATAAACATAGCGTAAGGATTAAAAGAATGTATACCTTTTGAGATAAGAGAAAATTATGGTTAAAAAACAATAAGTTTTTAGCAAAGTATGGAAGAATAACATTACGTTAGGAAGGAACCCTACGTTTTGGTTATCAGCAAAGTATAGAAGGAGAACCATACTTAAATTCTAAACGTTACGTTTGTTTCTCAAAAGTATGGTTCATCAACCTTACTTTTTTGAACAACCATACGTTCTTGGAAAAGTATGGATCAAGTAAAAGTATGGATCTTTTACCGTACGTTTGAGTGTTGAAGAAAAAGTATGGATGATCAACCCTACGTTTGTGTTCAACCTTACGTTGTCAAACTTACGTTTGAAGACTATGTTATTAATCCTATGTTTGGAGGCCATGTCATCAACCTTACGTTTGAAGACTATGTTATTAACCCTACACTTGGAGGCCACGTCATCAACCTTACGTTTGGCGTCGAAAATTTTGACAGATGATATTTATGTGCAACGATCAGTAAGCTGATTTCTGGACAGATTTCAAGCCGGATTTAAAGTCATTTTTAAAGTACGACTTTGAATGATTCAAATCCATTTTATTAATGTATTTAAGATCGAATTAAAAGGAGATTCTTATGCCGAGTCTTAAGGGAAGTTACGACTTCTCTGTAAATTCAAATTTTTGAATATCGCGAATCAGAAGGCGACTTTTATGGATCTAAATATGCAGTAGATATGTTTTATTATATATGTTCTCCCTGAAACACCATGTACAAGTGGATGTGATCGATCTATTATTGATAACGGTGGAAAACAGAGATTGTAACTATTCATGATTAATCTGCTGATTCAAAAGGAGCGTAAAAGATCTATTTGTTCAAGAATAAGGAACTTGATAGAAGATTCACCTGTTCTACATCGAATATCTACTATGGATCTACTACTGCTAAGGTTGTGAACTATATCTCTATTTCTACTACAAATGGATCAACTTAGAACTGATTCGTCTTGAAGATCAATATTTCTAGAGACGTTGATCCATCTGCTGTCTATTGCATTTTATTGCAATTTTGAAGATCAACTGGAAATTTCTTTTTGAAATAATTTTTTTATTCTTGAGTAACCAGCTTATTATTATAAGCTGTGTAGGTTCGTGTTTGAACCATAAGGCTTTGTTTCACCTTAGATTGTAAAGGTGTCAACTGCCTGTACTCAGTTGTGAATCGGTCTATGGAAAACAGGACGAGATAGTGAAAACCACCAAGCTCGTGGAGTAGAGAGTTGGTGGAGTGGACTAGGGGATTTCTGTTCCCCAAACCACTATACATATTTTTGTTCTTGATTTTACTTTTTCCGCTGCACGATCAAATAAGATAAAGAATAAAGGACAGAACATGTTCAAGAAAAGAGTTATTGAAAATTTGAAAAAGACACTATTCACCCCCCTCTTGTGTATAATCTGTAGATCTAGATCCAACAATTGGTATCAAAGGAGGAGCTTCTGATAGAGCCTTATAAAGATAGAAGCATTTATGGATTATATAACAGAGAACCATGGCTGATACAATATAAGGGATGTCGATGGTCAGAGCACC
This sequence comes from Viscum album, assembly GCA_963277665.1. Taxonomy (NCBI): domain Eukaryota; kingdom Viridiplantae; phylum Streptophyta; class Magnoliopsida; order Santalales; family Viscaceae; genus Viscum; species Viscum album. Next base: position 2,140,399,001 of record OY728128.1, on the reverse strand, counting down.
ATATTTTAATGGAGACAACTATGGTTTCTTGAAATCACGCATGTTAATATATCTGAAAAACCTTTGATATAGAGTCTATTCAAAGATTCTGACTCCTTATTAAATTCCTCAAAATCCTGAGACATGGAGTGCTTCTATAAAAGCAGAGTATGATATGAACTTGAAGGCTATGAATGCAATTATCTTTGGTCTAGGACCAGATGAATTTAACAGAGTATCTCAATGCCCGACAGCATATGAGATGTGGAAAACAATATCCGTGGCATATGAAGGAACAAAAAATTTGAGACAAATGAGATATGCAACTACAAAACTGAAATTTGATACTTTCATAATGGTTGATAGTTAGAGAATTACTCAAATGAATGGGAGATTGTCCGAAATTTTCAATAACATAACTGCTCTAGGAGAACCTATCAAGTAGGCTGATCAAGAATTAAAGTTATTGAGAGTACTTCCTACTCGATGGAATGGTATCTCTGCTGCAATCAGATAATCAACACATGTCAAAGGTCTAACTATGAGAGAACTTATTGGTACACTGATGATGTATGAATCTCAAATGCAAAATGAAGCTAAATGAACATAAAGTGCTTATCAAAATAGAAGATACTACCATGAAGCTTTCTTCACAACAAAAGAATAGAAAGATGAAGAGAAAAGAAGTCAAAGAAAAATCAGAAAGCTCTGACTCATCCAACTCAGATGAAGAACTGGCTCAACTAGCCAGAAAATTTAGAAAATTATACAGTAAGAAAAGAGGCTACAAAAAATACTTTAATGGATATAATAAGGAAGTAAGATGTTATGAATGCAAAAATATGGGATATATCAGACCAGATTTCCCACAATTTAAGGATGCAAAGAAGAATAAATTCTTCAAAAGAAACGACTTTGAATAGAAAGCTATGAAATCCACTTGGAGTGTATCTGAAGACTCTAGTATCTCTTCTGAATCAAGCTCAGATAAAGAAGAAGTCAATATAAAGGAAAACATGTGTTTCATGGTAGAAACTAATGAGGTACACTCATATTACTCCTCTGAATCACATTCTGAATTAAGATACACCAATGAAAAACTTGCAGCCTACTACAATATGCTGGAAGAAAGATATGAATCACTATTTAAGAAACATAAGTCATTAAAAAATAAACATAAAGTTGTTTCAGATGAAAGAGACAAAATGCTGAAACAACATAAAGAACTAACATATAAGTACAAATTGACTAACAATAACTATATTATTTTTGAATCAAGAATAAAAACATTGCAGGATGAAGTAGAATCTTACAAACAGGCAGCATTGGTTTTTACAAAAGGAGAGAATTCATTAAATTAAATTATTGGAAAAACTGTCATTAAAAAGGAGAGATTTGGAATTGGCAGTAAAGTAGAAAAACCAAATCTATATAAAAATTATTTTATTCCTAGCTCTAAAAAGGTTAATTGTAATTTTTCTGGGGCAAAGGGACATGTAGCTAAAAACTGTTTCTTAAGACAACCTCAAATTTGTGGGTTTATGAAAGCCTATGTTTCAAAAGACTTATATGCTTCAAATAATTTTAAAAGAACAAAGCAAATCTGGATACCCAGATCATTACTAGCTAACACTCCTAGACCCAACAAAATATGGGTACCAAAGCAACTTGTTTGAATGTCTTTGCAGGTAGCTGGTCACCAGAGAAGAAAAGATATATGGTACATGGAAAGTTGCTGCTCAAGACATATGAGTGGAAAATCATTGAAATTTTCTTCACTCACTCAAAAGAAAGGAGGACTTGTCACATTTGGTGACACTACCAAAGGAAAAATCATTCGAATTAGAACTGTTGGAGATCAAAAAACAGTCTCAATCAACAAAGTACTTTATGTACAATGATTAAAACACAATCTATTAAGTATCTCTCAAATTTGTGATGATGGATATACAGTTGATTTTACTAATAATTGTTGTATTGATTCTAAAGATAAATTGTTTAAATTTAAAGCACCAAGAACTGAAAATGTATATACTTTGGATTTAAATTCCTTGTGTAAAAAACAAGTAAACTGCTTGACTACTAAAGTAAGTTTATCCTGGATCTGGCATAGAAGACTTGGTCATTTCAATGTTTATGTTTTACATAAGTTATCTAAGAAACATTTAGTTTATGATTTACCGTGTCTCAAATTTGAAAGTGACAGATTTTATGATGCATGTGAACTTGGAAAGCAACACAAATCATCCTACAAATCTGTTAATAAGGTTTCTACATCTAAACCTCTAGAACTTATGCATATGGATTTGTTTGGACCCTCAAGAGTAGCAAGCTTAGCAGGTAAATTATATGTATATGTTTTAGTTGATGACTATTCAAGATTTACATGGATTTTCTTTTTGAAATTTAAAAATGAAGCTTTAACTATATTTGAAAGGTTCTGCAAATATGTTCAAAATGAAAAAGGTTTCAATATTATCTCATTGAGAAGTGATCATGGTGGAGAATTTTAGAATCTAGAATTTAATTTCTTTTTCTCAAATATGGGTATTAAACATACCTTTTCAGCACCCAGAACACCTCAACAGAATGGGATTGTAGAAAGAAGAAATAGAACAATTCAATAAATTGCTAGAACTATGTTAAATGAACATAGCCTACCTATATATTTCTGGGCAGAGGCTATGAATACAACTTGTTATATGATTAATAAAGTTTTAATTAGACCTATTTTGAAAAAGACACCATATTAACTATGGAATAACAGAAAACCTAAAGTAAATTACTTTAATGTTTTTGGATGCAAGGTTTATATCTTAAATACTAAGGATAATCTTGGTAAGTTCGATCCAAAATCTGATGAAGGTATTTTCATAGGATATTCTGATACCTCCAAAGATTATAGAGTTTATAATAAGAAGTCCAGGACTGTTGAAGAATTAGTTTATGTGAAATTTGATGAATCTGATCCTTTTGAGAAAAGGACAGAACAAATGGATGAACTTGACTCTAATGATAACATGATACTTGAGAATTTAAAGACTGATTTTGAAAATGATATAAAAGAAATTCAGTCCAGTTCAAAGGAACATGATACTGAAGAAACTTTAAATATATTACATATACAGTCTAGAATCCTAATGAATCATCCTTTATAAATTGTAATAGGTAACTTAAAAACTAGTGTTCAAACTAGAAGAAACTTAGGAAACCTAGTGGAATTCTATGCCTTCCTATCTCAACAAGAACCCAAAACTATAGAAGAATTTTAGATGATGAAAGGTGGGTAATAGAAATGAAAGACTAATTAAACCAGTTTAAAAGAAATGAAGTTTGGGAATTAGTGGAAAGACCTAAGAATTATCCTGTAATAAGAACCAAATGGGTCTTTAGAAATAAACAAGATGACCAAGGAACAATAACTAGAAATAAAACAAGATTAGTAGCTAAAGGATATAATCAAGTAGAGGGAATAGATTATGATGAGACTTTTGCACCTGTAGCAAGGTTAGAATCCATTATAATCCTTTTAGATTATGCATCTTATATGAATTTTAAATTATTTCAGATGGATGTTAAATCTTCCTTTTTAATTGGTTATTTAATGGTGGAAATTTATGTTGATCAACCTCCTAGTTTTGAAAACTCTCAAAAACATGATTATGTTTTTAAACATACTAAAGATCTTTATGGCCTTAAACAAGCACCTAGAGCTTGGTATGAAATATTAAGTTCTTTTCTTTTAAAAAATTATTATACTATTGGAATGGCAGACCCGACACTATTTAAGAAAATTGTGAAAAATAATGTTTTATTTGTTCAAATTTATTTTGATGATGTAATCTTTGGATCAACAAATAAAACTCTTTGTCATGAATTTTCAAAATTAATTCAAAAAGAAATTTAAATGAGTATGATGGGGGAATTAAATTTCTTTTTGGGTCTTCAAATATTTCAAAACGATTTTGGAAATGTTTTAAATCATAGAAAATACAAAACTGATTTACTTAAGAAATTTGGTCTTGAAAACAACAATCCATTTACAAATCCTATGTGTACTAATATAAAACTTGATTTGGATGAAACTGGGAAATCAGTTGACAACAATTTATATATAGGTATGATTGGTAGCTTGTTATATCTTACTACTAGCAGACCAGATATCATGTATTTAGTATGTCTTTGTGCAAGATTTCAATAAAATCCTAAATAATCCCATCTAACTGCTATTAAGAGAATTTTTAAGTATTTAAAAGGAACTATTTTTCAATCTCTTCTTTATCCTAAAACTTCTGATTTCAATTTGATTTCATATTCCGATGATGACTTTGGAAGCTGTAGATTAGATAGAAAAAGTACATCAGGTAAATGTAACTTTTTAGGAAAATTTTTAGTATCATGGTCTAGTAAGAAACAACATTCAATTTCCCTGTCAATAGCTGAGGTAGAATATGTTTCTTCTGGCAGTTGTCATGCACAAGTGTTGTGGATGAAAAACACTCTTATAGACTTTGGATTGAATTTTAATAATACACCTATTTTATGTGATAATACGAGTGCAAATAATATTTCAAAAAATCCTATTAGTCATTCTAGAACTACGCACATTGATATAAGGCATCACTTTTTAAGATATCATGTTATTAAAAAGGATATATTTTTAGAATTTATAAATACTGAAATTCAATTAGCATATATTTTTACTAAACCACTTCCCACTGTAAGGTTTGATTTTATTAAGGGGGAGTTGGGTTTATTTAATTTTAAATATTTTTTTTATTTATTTATGTAAATTTTATTTTGTTTATTGAATAATTTTTAAGATTTTCTTTCTTTCGTCATATAAAAATTTTATTTTTTTAAATATATGTAATGATTAGTGATTACACGGGAATCAAGGATATCAGAGACTTTTTGACTTCTAAACCCTTTCACTTCAATCGAAACCCTTTTGAAATCTGAAAATCGCACCTCCTCTTCTGAAACCCTAACCTTCGAACTTCTGAAACACTAACCTTCAAACCTTCAGAGACTCTTGCGGAAATGATAAGGACTAAAAGATTCAATGAGGCTAAGCCGATCAATTCCACAAGATAAAGCACCGAGGGAAGAAAAATCTTACAGGGCAAGGTAATCGATATCGACTGGTTATTTCAGACAAATCTGTTGTTGAAGCAAGCGTTGTCCTTTCATATTCTTGAATAGATGTTCAAAATTGAAAATACGGAATTTCTGTATAAAGTAGAACTTAGATACTTCTACAAGAGATACAGAGGATATTATGATGGCTAAGATAGAGGATATGGATTTCTCAATCTCTTTAGTAGAGATTAGTCAGATTATCAACTGCCCTCATGAGGGAGTTTTTAATTTTGACTTGAAGAATATAGGAGATTCTGTGCATAAATCCGAAGACATCATATCTTTTATTTTTGGTACCAAGACAATAAAGAAAATGTTTGTTAAAGATTTAGAGCCTCATCATAAGATTTTGGTCAAATTTATTCAGACTGGAATATCTCCACGGAAGGCAGAAAAGGAGAATATTTTGTACCTTGATATGTATATAATGTTTCTTATGTTAAGTGATATTAAGTTAAAATTTCCATGATACATGATAAGGTGTCTCAGTTACTACTGTCAAAGCGAGGCCAGGATGAATTTCTACCCCTTTTGTAGATTTATTTCTAAGATTTTGTTTAAGAAAGACTTGGTGAGATTAGTGGATGCAATATTTAACTGTCATCATAGTAATATGTTTAATGCTATAACTTTGAGGAAAGTTGGATATATCTGGAGCACAATTAAAGGAATTTTTTTTCGATTAGGAGCTGAGAAAGACTCAGAGAGTTCTCAGGCTCAACATGCTAAGTCCAAGGAGGGACAAGATGAATCCAGAGTCAGAAATGTAGCAAGAAGGATTCGCATTGAAGTGGAAGATGTTGAGGAAGACAGAAGTAAGGAGGGACTTAAATCAAGAAGAAAAAGACCAGTAAATGAGGAAGTCACTTCCACTACTTTGGAAACTACAATATAAGATTTATTTTCTTAATCTTTTGTAAGGGAAGCTATTGTTGATAAAACCATGGATGATGTTACTTAGATGACGGCTCCAGTAGAGAAATCAATAGCTTAAGAAGAAACTCCAAGGGAAAATCAGGAACAGATTGCAGCTGATGTTGAAGTTTCACTTCAACAGGAACAAGAGATAGAGGCAGTGCCTGGTGAAGAAGTGGCCAGACCTCAGGAAACTTCTGAAAATATTGTTTTCGAAATTCCAGTGGAAGAAAAAGATGCAGATGAATGTGATGAGCATGCATCTGAAGCTCAAACAGAGGTACTTCAAGAGGATTTTTCTGTGGAGGAGTTTGAAAACTCTAAGGAAAAATTTGTTGACAAACCTTCTCAGGACAGAGAAAAAGAAAAATCTGATGCTGAATCATTGCCTTTGGGATTTCTGCATCAATATGAGACTGTGAATCAAGCACAGGGTGCACCTGATTCAAGGAAAGAAGAAGTTGAAGAACTGTACATGAAAGTATCTCCATTGGAATCTAAGAATGCTTCTCTGAGAAATGCCTTAGACTTAGAAAATTTGAAGTTTCAAAAGTTAAAGGAGTGTACAGTTTCAATGAAAGAAGTTGAAATGTTTAAAGAGGATATGTTGACTGCTGTTACAAAATTAAAATCTGAAATGGTTATGAAGTCAGATTTATCAGATCTGAAGTTGTTTATGGAGAACCAATTTGCATTAGTTGCAAATAATCTTATTAGTGGATCATGTACTTCACCTGATTTAATCAGAAGGTTTCAGGCAATCACAACTGCGTTGAGAAATATGAATGACATGATACAAGATCTACAATGTAATAGTGCTCCTTTTTCTGTGTTGCTGGACAATCAGAAGTTCTTAGTGGATCAACTGACATCTAGTGAGCCATCGATCAGAATTCTGATAGACCAGTTATCAGAGAAGCTGTCAGTATTTGTTGAAAAAGAGTAAATGATGCATGAGTTTTTCAGAGTCAATTTAATTGAGGATATTCATATGACTCAAGACAACAGAGAGCTCATTATCAAGCATGGAGATGGGATGATGAAGATACTTCGGGAACAGTTTACAGAAATCATGTCTACAATCCAGAGGATATAGACCCTGTTTCCTATCTTAACCAGACCTTGATTCCTATGTATATCATTGTCATGTATATACTACGGTTATTGAATGACAATTTTCCTTCATTGTTTATTTGTTTCTTTCTTTATTTGATTTAATGACTTTATTTTTAATATGTCAGTACTCCAGATTTAATTATTGATAAACAGCTCGTAATAGAATTTACTAATAGTTCAGTGCAGTATTAAACGTGTTAAAATCCATGATTTTTCATTGTTTTTGATATCACAAAAGGGGGACAATTTGGATAAACAAAACATCAAAACCTACATTTTATTTAGGGGGAGAATTTATTTTATTGAGGGAGAAAATTTCATTTTATTGAGGGAAAAAATTAAATGAGACATTTGGATTTATAATTATCTTTTTGGTAGAGAATTTTTTATTTAAAATTTTATAAAGAATTTTGAAAGTTAATTTTGTTTAAATAATTTTAATTATATTATAGGATTTGTGATCGTCAAAAAGGGGGAGATTATTGATCAAATTATTGTCTTAACAATACTTATTAATGTTATTTAAAGGGGGAGATTATTGAAAATAATTCTCTATCACTTTATAATAATTTTGATGCTCACAAATACCCTTAGTTATTTTCTAATGATTTTATTTAGTATTTGGCAGGAGTTTATTAATTTATTTTCCTCTTGAAATAACGAGATTTTATTACTTAGCGCAGAATCTGTTTTAGCACGTTCTTGAATCACTGTCCACATCTTACGTAGATGAATATAGTGTAGAATCTGCTTGAGCACATTCTGGAATCATTGTTCATACACTACGTGGATAAACGTCGTGTAAGGATGAAAAGAATGTATAATTTTTGAGATAAGATAAAAGTATGGTTAAACACCCATACATTTTCCCAAAGTATGGAAGAAGAACCGTACGTTAGGAAGGAACCCTACGTTTTGGTTTTCAGCAAAGTATGGAAAGAGAACCGTACGTAAATTCTAAATGTCATGTTTGTCTCTCAAAAGTATGGTTCATCAACCTTACTTTTTTGAACAGCCATACATTCTTGGAAAATTTTGGATCATGTAAAAGTATGGATCTTTTACCGAAAGATTGTGTGTTGAAGAAAAAATATGGATGATCAACCCTAAGTTTGTGTTCAACCTTACGTTGTCAACCTTACATTTGAGGAATATGTTATTAATACTACGTTTGGCGGCCACGTCATCAACATTAAAATTGAAGACTATGTTATTAACCCTACATTTGGAGGCCATGTCATCAACCTTATGTTTGGCGTCAGAAATTTTGACAGACAATATTTATGTGAAACGATCAGTAAGCTAATTTCTGGGCGGATTTCAAGCCGGATTTAAAGTATTTTTAAAAGTACGACTTTGACTTATTCAAATCCATTTTGTTAATGGATTTAAGATCGAATTAAAAGGAGCTTTTTATGCTGAGTCTTAAGGGATGTTACGACTCTCTGTAAATTTACATTTTTGAATATCGCGAATCAGAAGGTGACTTTTATGGATCTAAATATGAAGGATATATGTTTCATTATATATGTTCTCTCTGAAACACCAGGTACAAGTGGATGTGATCAATCTATTATTAAAAAAGGTGGAAAACTGAGATTAAAACTATTCATGATTAATTTGCTGATTCAAAAGGAGCATAAAATCTCTGTTTTTTCAAGAAGAAGGAACTCGATAGAATATTCACCTATTCTACATCGAATATATACTGTGGATCTACTACTGCTGAGGTTGTGAACTATATCTCTATATCTACTACAGCTAGATCAACTCATAACTTCTTCTTCTTGAAGATCAATATTTCTAGAGACGTCGATCCATCTACTGTCAATTACATTCTATTTCAATTGTGAAGATCAACTGGAAATTTATTTCTGAAATTATTTTTTTATTCTTGAGTAACCAGCTTCTCGTTCTAAGATGTGTATGTTATTGTTTGAACCAGAAGGCTTTGTTTCATGTTGGATTGTAAAGGTGTCAACTTCCTGTACTCAGTTGTGAATCGGTTTGTGGAAAGGAGGACCAGATAGTGAAAATCACCAAGATCGTGGAGTAGAGCATTGGTGGAGTGGACTGGGGGATTTCTGTTCCCCAAACCACTATATATCTTTGTGTTATTGATTTTACTTTTTCTACTGCACGATCAAATCTGATAAAGAATAAAGGACAAAACTCATTCAAGAAAAGAGTTATTGAAAAATTGCAAAAGACACAATTCACCCCCCTCTTGTGTATAATCTATAGATTCAGATCCAACAATATAGAACAGGATTAGTCCTAGGAGGGTATACCTTAGGTTATAGGTATACTCCTAGGAGATACATGTGTGATGAAATATAAATGATAGAGTCGGTTTATGTTATTAATGTTATGTTTTATTTATATATTCTACTTTAGAGACATTTGAAAAGACTAAAATAAATGGGATCCTATAATACTCTCATTCCACCACCTATGGTGTAGCACCCCATGATTTTGAGATTTTTTTTCAAATTAATTTATCTTCTGAATATTTTTCATTTCACATTAAAAGGGAAATAATTATATATATATATATTAAAAAAATATTTCAAACATTCCTTTTAGATTCAATACCAACTTGTATTGTGCTATATGAAATACCAACATGGTATGCACTACAAGAAACACCGACTTGGCGTACAGTGCACACAACACTGAGTTTCTATAAAATATATTTTTATATATATACGATTAATTAAATGAGATAATCATAACCTAAACATTAAACATAGTTATAGGAATAATAATAAATACTTTTCAAATATTGTTTATAATTTTTTTATAATACATATTGACAATAAAAGATATGTTTTTTTGGTAAAGTCATTTTTTATGTTTAAAAACATCATTTTCTCAAATGAACTGATTCTACTAATGAAAGTAATTTTAGACAAATTTATAAATTTAATTTTATAATATAAAATTTATTTTTGAATTCATAATTTTTAAATTATCATAGGGTGAATTTTTGGGATTTTATGAGAAACTTTATTTTTTTGAAAAATAGTGAAAATTACAGAAATTTCGTTAAAAACAACATTTTCATTTAAATAACTATTATTGATAAATTTAATTTTATATTTGTTTTAGAGTAAAATTAGATAAATTATACATATATATATATATAATTATGTTCATTATAATTAATTTTACTTTCAAATTGAATATAAAAACGTAACAAACATTTGAACGTTTTTCTACTATAAAAACCTGTTATTTCGCCCCGTATATGGGATTAGAGTTAATATTAATTTTTACAATTTTGTGATTATAATATTGAAAATAATATATAAATTGATATAATTAGTATGATATTTTTGGTTTAATATGATCAAATTATTTTTTTGACCAAAATGATTAGTGAATGTGATTAAAATTAATTACAGTGATTGAGGTACGATTAAGCTTAATAAGGGACTAAAACATAATACTAAACACCAAAATGACTTGGAAAGTTTTCCAAAATCCTTTTATTTCCAAAATTTTACCATTTAACTCCTTGGATTGAAATATATGGGTTATCGGGATATTATTAAATAGAAGTTTCCTATAAAAAAGGTAAGTAAGGATAAAGACAAAGAAGAAAACATTCCTTACCTTTAACATTTATAAAACATTGAGATGTGTAAAAACAACATATTGTTAATTATATATATAATTTTTAAATATATATGGGTTATTATTATCATAATAAATTATAAATAATTTTTAGAGATGTTTTATATACTTAAAATTCTGAAGAAACGCCAATATAATGATTATTTAGTAAATAATTAACTAAAATAAATGATACTATAAATAATATAAGTGGAGTTAATTGATTGAATTATTGTATTAATTTATTTTTTAGATTAATATATCATTTTACAGACATATAAAACTTATATATTTTATTTCCAAAATATGATTTATATTTTAAAAGTACCATTAAATAAATAATGTCAAAATTGACATTATTGTTATTTTAATAAATATGAATCTTATAGAAAGATTTAAAATTGATAAAAATCATATATTATTCAAAGATACTTGTAAGTGTTAATATATATTTAATATTATATATTAATGGAATAATTAATCTTTATTAATTAACATATCGACCCATATTATTTAAATACATTGTTAAGACGGTCCGGGTTAAAATAATGTTTTAGGGCATCACATGTGATTTTTTTAAAATTAATTTTAAAAAAATAGGATTTTAATTTGATAAAATAGATAAATTTTTAATAATTCATTGGATATATATTTTCTAATAAATATCACTTTAATTTAGTCTTAATGGTTAAATTAATTATATTAGAAAACTAGATGCTTTAATAAAAATACCAAAATGATAAAATTGGGGAATCTAAGAAGTTAAGGAACCGAATAATTAAAATTCACATATTTTTTTGTGTATGTGGTTTTTATAGACCTTTATTATCCTTTAAACCATTTTTTTCAATTTTTGAGGAAATTTAGGTAACATAGACAACACATTATTGAATACCTTTTGGTATTTACAAAAGTGCCACTCTCCCTCCACTATAAAAAGAAAACCACTCTACCCATTCCTCACACCTCTCAAGCCTCTTAATCTTGGTGAATAACTACCAACATTTCCTACCAAATATACTCCATTCTACCATGAATCCTCCCTTTAGTAATAAACCCTCTCAAGTAATCTTTTTGGCACAAAACAAAAGGAGTTACCCGATTAAGAGGTAACGTCTTCTCTCAAGCTCCTTTCATTTATATTCATTATCTACCCCCTCCACTCTCTTTGTTACCTTATTGTGAGAAAACAATATCTACCATATAATAGTTTTTTGTTATTTAAAGTTTATTACCTAAACTTATAGATACCTTCATCAATGTATGTTGAACATACTATTTCTGTGCACGACGAACTACTGCCTCAAGAAACGATGATTGTTCATCCTCCTTTACCACCAATCCTGGTTGAAATTATGATACACAATATAATTATATAGTTAATATATTATATTTATTATGTCTTTAATATTATTTATTACTTTTAAAACAATCATATTTTTACCTTCCATTTGGTGTGATTATGATAATCTCGTTTGAGGAAGTGTGGACTACCACCCCCTCAAAGCGTTGTGATTCATTCACACACCACATGGAGCATGTTAAGGATGATATTAATGAACTTATATAATATATATGATATATTAATGATACTATAATAATTATATATATATATAAATATATATAAATACATATGTTATTTACATACTTTCTTTCAATACGATAATAAAAACAGAAACAATGATCATACATATGAATGACTTACTGTCTCCAGGAACGGTGTATTCTATTTCATGATTCATTATAAAATAAATTATTATAATATACATATAATGGATATACCTAATATTTATATAATTTTATATAATATTTAATCATGATATAAGTATAAGTATCAATGATATAACAAATTAATACTCATGCGTAGAACAAATAGAATATTAAACGAAGTGAAACCTTAACGTCAGATCGTTAACACGCAGGTAAAATAAGGTTATAATAATACCATATATGGTAATATATATAAAAATATTCTTTTGAAAAATATTTATAATAAACTTATATTTATTATACATGAATCCTGTATGAGTACGGAGATAGTCAGACACAAGGTAAAGGAATTTTATTTCACTTTTAATTTCTGTGAGATACAAGCTTTATTCGCCCCTCTTTCCTTTTGTGCGGTGTATGTAATGACCATTATTGTGTTATATGTATATTTTAATTAAATTTACAGGTATTAAAATTACTATTTGATGATACTTTTTACATGGGGTTTAAGTTTCAAAAGTTATAAAATTGGTAAAAATGTATTTGTCTCAATTTTCCTTCTTTGAGACTCATTTTTTGTTATGCACCTAAAATATTTTTTTGAGGGTACATATACTTCCATTTTACATGAAATATCATGAATTGAAATATTTTCATGATATTGTATTCTTATTTTAATTTCATTTCATTACATGTAGATCATGATCCCAAGATACCCAGTTATACAAGTTTATTGAGACAATCTCATTACTTTTCGAGATTGTTTATGTTTATGATTAAATTGATGAAATATTATGATAAATATCTCAATAATATTTTTGAGTTTACTTATCCTATATTATTTCATGATATACTCATGTATTGTTACCATTTTCTACTCATTGGTACATATTTTAGTTAATAAAGTGTTTTTAGGGAAGCCCAACTTTACCCTCTCTTCGGTTGGAAATCTATGTTTTTTAATAAGAGTCTCCAAGAATGTTATACCATTCCACTATAATATCTAAATTAAAATTTTTCCCTTTTATCCTTTTACCCATCTATTCAAGGGAATATTTATGTCTCTTTATGAACAAGGAACTTTTATATCATTTTCACCGTGGAAATTGAATGTTCTTTTGACCTCGTACGATATGTACGAATTTACACACCATCATTTTTTCAATGCCCCCATTGAATATTTAAAAGGTTAATCATTAATAAAATGTGTTTAAAGTAGATATTTAAATAAAATTGTTTTTAATGTGATTTCAAGTTTTATTTACATGTTTTCAAAGTGTTTTCAAACAAATGGGTTTCAAAAAGTTTTCAATATTCTTTACATGTTTTCAAAGTGTATTCAAAGAAATGTTTTTAAAATCGTTTTCAATATTTCATTAAAAGTTATAAATGTGTTTTAAAATAAATGGTTTTCAAAATGATTTAAATATTTCTATATATGTTTTCAATGTTTTTTTGAAGGAATATTTTTAAAATGTTTTGAAGCTTATTTTATAAGTTTTCAAGAAAAAAGGTTTTCAAAATTATTTCATACGTTTTCAAGGTATAATATAAGAAAATGATTTTCAAATGGTCTTATATTTTAAAAATACTTTTTTAAACAAGAAAATATATTTTTCTCAATAATTTTTTTAAGGGAAACTTCAAAATTATTTTCCATCTAAGATGCCGTCTATTTATGTTACTCCAGACATTCTAGGAAATTATCTTAAAGTTCCATCCATATCCTTCCTGTGAATGAGTTATGATTAATTTCATGGTCTTTATAAATCCCATTTATCTTTGAAAGGTTATACACTTTTGAAACCTGCTTCTTTCACGAGTTATGATTTTTATTAAATTATTATGAAACCTGTAACTTTTTCTGTAAGTTATTATATGTCTACATGTTTATGATACCCATTTCATTTCATGGGTTAATATATCTTTATATATGATCTTATGGAAAATGTATGTATGATTTCATTATGTGACGGGTGGTGTCTATATCTCCTTACAATGAATTGGGTAAATATTTATACCTCATGAGATATAAAGGGTTGGAATGAGGGTTTAATCGGTTTAGTAATACAGGTCTAGAACAAGGATTTACTTGGTTCATTAATACAGGGCTAGAACTAGGGTTTACTCAGTTCAGTACTTCATACCTGGAATGAAAATTTAATCAGATCAGTTATACAGGGCTGGAATGAGGGTTAACTCGGTTCAGTAATACTGAGTTGGAATGAATTTTTACTTGGTTCAGTAATACTGGGCTAGAATGAGGGTTTACACGGTTCAGTAATATAAGGCTAGAATGTGGGTTTACTTAGTTCAGAAATACAGGGCTGGAACAGGGGTTCACCTAGTCTAGTAAAGGACTTTTCCCACTAATATGGTCTTGGAATTGATGACTTGGATACTATAAAAATCAGTATATTGTTTTGTGTTTCCATAATTCTATGTCTTAATCCTATGTTATGCTTTCAGGGATTTTGTTCTTTATTTACTTATAATTCATCTCTTATAAACTGCCATGATTTATGTGATGATTCAGCATTATGATCTTTGATATGTAGGGTATGATCTTATATTTTCATGATCACATTATCATATCTTTATGATCACGTTTAATAATACATGTCTCCCTTATTTACCCTTTCTAAGAATTTAATCTCACCTCTTTATTATGTTTCCATTCTCCAGGTTACGAAGAATGGTTTTCCATAGAAGTAATAAAGGTGGATATATTTATGGGAGATGTTTAAGATCTTTCACTAGGATATAATATTTTGTTTCCATGTTTCCAAAGACACTAAACTATTATAGTCATATGGCATGTATTTTGGTAATGTACTGAATATTCATCTAAAATGATGTAATATCCATGTATGTTAATCCAGGGTCTCTTTAATTGGTTTCAAAGGAAGTGTTTAGTCAACCTTTGGAAAATAGGATGAGAAAAACATAGTGATCTCCCTATGCTTATTTCAAAGGATATGTTTGGGGATGTATCTAAGGATAAGTATATGGATGAGTTAACGTTTAGGAAAATGACATGTAATTTTGGTAAAGGATAGAGTGTGTGGTTTCCAAATAATTAATCCATGTCTGGATACTAAAAGTGGATTTGCATCTATCACAGATGAACCTAGTAGTAAAAACTCTAACAAGATGTTTTGGGCTTGAAGAGGGGTATTCTGGTACAAGACAATGAGCCTTACTACACACCTGGTTTGACAATCCTTGGGGATATTCTTTTGGAATTTAAAAAACACTTCATGAACCATCATGAAGTATTTAGATTTAATTTAGTTCTGAATAACCAAGTATATACCCAAGGTGTCATAGATTAGGGAAGGTGTCATGATTTAGACATCCTATAAGTAATTCCTTTGATGACTATGTGGTTTTATGATATGAAAAGTAGTTCCCACAATATTCTTCTGGTTTTAGTCAATGGAGGGAACCATAAGGAACTGGATTAATTTTGAATGTGAGGGAATATTTTCTGATGAGTAGTCAAGTGGGATGATCAGTGGAGTGAAGGATGTAATGATCATGCCTAATCAGATTTCACGAAACATGATTTAAAATTTTTAACTAAACCAACTCTATGACTCACCAAGAAAGAGAAATAAGAAGTTCACTGAGATTTTAGGTAATGAAAATCATAGAGAAAATAATATTTAGTTTTGTTTGTGTTAGAATTGTGGAAATAATCACCTAATTAAATGTCTTAGAGGAAGAAGAAGGTGTTTTAACTATGGAGAATGACACAAATAAAGTGACTATAATGTAAAATTGAATAGTTTTATTAATGAAATGGATGGGAATTTTGGACTCCATAATTATTTATCAAATTTTATGTGTTTTAAATGTAGAGAAAATGGTCAATATGCAACTGAATGTCCTAATAAGAAAGTTCCTGAAGAGAATAAACAAGGTGGTGAAAGTAATGGTTACATTGTGGATGATGACGAGACTACAAATGAAATGTGGAAGGAAAGAGGTATTATTTTTAATGGATTAATGATTAAGTAATCTATGTATTTATGTATTTTGATTCCAAAATTAAGAATGGAAAATTTTGCAGGGATTGTTAAGTTTATGTTTTTTCTAAGGATATACAAGAATATGTTGATTGGTCACGATGGACTAGAAAGGTGTTCCCATGAAATTTAAAAGTTTGACTAAGGTAAGTTAACCCTTAACATGTTCTTTATTTAAAGATAATGTTGTATGGATAAAGATATGTGGGATATGAATAAGTAAATAATAAGGTACTTAATATCTTAGAACTAAGTAAGGACATATTTATAGGCAGTTTATGCTACCACTAATGAAATTTAATTTTTTTGGATTTCAGGAGTAAATCCAATATAAATTGGAATGAAGAATAATGGATTTATTACAAATGGATTTATTGTAATTCAATTTGTTACTATGTTTCAACAGAATATATGATAAGGGTATTCACATGTTTGGAATGTGACAACTAAGAGATACTTTTTGTTACATAGGGGAATAAATGTTTAGATAATTTTGTGAATTCTTTCTAATGTTTTGAATTTTCATCTTTCAAAAGGGATATATGGTTAACCATTTATAGAAATATTATGTATTATCTTACCAAATGTGGATTTATTCATATTGGATATCCTGTTATAAATATGTGGTGATGACAATAACTTATGACAAATGGTATGGAATATCATGGAACTTGTGGTCTTTTAATAAGTCAGAAATAGAAAATGAAGCTTCTTTTTTATATAAAAAGCGGTGAAGTAGATCAAACAATAATAAATGGTGACATTTTATATAAATCATTCAAGTATATCTTTTAATGAAAATTCTTTAACTTTATAAAAAAATATCTGGAAACCAAAAAAATGTTATCCCATACCTACGTTTTCAATGAATCAGATGGTCTCTTAGGTTATTATAGATTTAGGGATTTCTATTTGTTAACTTTCTCCTAAACTTGTTCTCTATAACTATCCATAAAAACTTTATGGTAAGATTTTTATTCCATATCCATGTTTTCAGTTGCCACCTATGTTCTCCCATGTGGAAACATATTTATATGTTACCACGAGTAACAGTTGTGGTTCCAAATTTCCCTTTTCAAGGAAAGTTTTAGTATCCATTTTAATGATGTTGGTTTCTATGAATGAAACATTCAAGTTCTAAACCTTTGATAACCAAGTAAAATTTCATGGGAAAATTTCATTTTAAGGGGGGTAGAATGTAACACCCTGAGATTTTGAGAATTATTTTTTTAGAATTAATTTATCTTTTCAATATTTTTCATTTCACCTGACACTGGAAATAGTTCTTTATATATATATATATTGATATATATATATTAAAAAACTAATTAAAAATTCCTTTCACACGTAATATCGACTTTTAATGTGCTATATTAAATACCAACATGGATTGCACTATAATCAACACCGACATGCCATATGATTCACACAATACTGAGTTTCTATAAAACATCTTTATATATATATATATAATTAAATAATGATATAATTATAACCTAAAAATTAAACATAGTAATAGTAATAGTAATAAAAAATTTTAAAATATTTATTTATAACTATTTTATAAAACATATAGATAATAAAAGATATGATTTTTGGTAATGTCCTTTTCATGTTTAAAAACATCATTTTTTAGAATGAACTGCTTCTACTAATAGAACTAATTTTAGAAATATTTATTAATTTAATTTGATAAAATAAACATCATTTTTGAATAAAAAAATTTGAAATTATCTTAGGGTTAATTTTCAGGACTTTTCTGAGAAACTTTATTTTTTGATGAATTGTGAAAATTGCAGCAATTTAGTTAAAAACTGCATTTTCATTTAAATAATTATTGATGATAAATTATATTTTATTTTTGTTTTAGAGAAAAATTAGTTCAATTATAAATCTATTTATACAATTATGTTCTTTAGAATCAATTTTACTTTGAAATTGAATATAAAAAACATAACAAACATTTGAAAATTTTTCTACTATAAAAACCCGTTATTTTGCCCTATCTTCGAGATTAGCGTTAATCTTAATTTTCCTAATTATGTTATTATAATTTTGAAAATATGTCTTAAAAATATTTAATTATTATGATATTTGTGGTCTAATAATATAAAATTAATTTTTTGACCAAAATTATTAGTGAATGTTATTAAAATTAATTACTGTGATTAATGTATGATTAAGTTAATAAGGGAATAAAACATAATATTAAGCACAAAAATGACATGGAAAAATTTGAAAAATCCATTGGATCCATTGGTTTCCAAAATTTGACCATTTCTTCATATGTTTCTAAATATATGGGTTATTGGGATATTATTAAATGGATTTTCCCAATAAAAAATCTACAGAAAAAGACAAAAAGGGAACATTCCTTACCTTTAACATTTATAAAACATTGAGATATGTAAAGAACGTTATAATTTTGGTTATATATACAATTTTTAATTATATATGGATTATTTTTATCGTGATAAATTATCAATAATTTTTACATATGGTTTAGGTACTTAAAATTCTTAAGAAAAATCAATATTATTATTATTTAGTTAATAATTAACTGAAAAAATGATACTATAATTATTAAAAGTGAAGTAAATTTATTGAATTATTGTACTTATTTATTTTTTTAGATTAATATATATTTTTACACACATTTAAACCCAATACATTTTAATTCCAATATAAGATTGATATTTTAAAATTAACAATAAATAAATAAAGTCAAAATTGACATTATTGTTATTCTAATATAAATGAATTTAATAAAGTGATTTAATATTGATAAAGATACTGTATTTTGAAAATTGACTTATCAGTTTCAATATATATTAAATATTTCATATTAATGGAATAATTAATCTTTTGTAATTAACATATTTACCCATATTATGTAAATAGGTTGTTAAGACGGTCTGGGTTCAAAAAGCGTTTTAGCACATCACATGCGATTATTTTTAAATTAATATACAAAAAAAATGGGATTTTAATTTTATAAATTATATATAATGTTAATAATTTATTAGATATATATTTTCTAATAAGTATCTCTTTACTTTAGTCCTAATGGTTAAATTAATTAGATTATAAAACTATATGCATTAATAAAAAACCCAATATGATAAAATTGGGGAATCTTAGAAGTTAAGGAGAAAAATAATTAAAATGAACATATTTTTGTGTTAATGAGGTATATTTATACCATTAATATACTTTAATATATCATTTTTTCATTTTTGAGTATGTTTAGATAAGATAGACCACCCATTATTGAATACCTTTTTGTATTTACAAAAGTTCCACTCCCCCTCCACTATAAAAAGGAAAGCACTCTACCCATTCCTTACTCCTCTAAAGCCTATTATGTTCATCCAATACATGCCAAAATTTATTCCCAACAATCATAAATTATAAATTTATTCCTACCTTTGGTCATAAACCCTATCAAGTAATCCTTTATGCACAAACCAGAAGGAGATACCTGATTAAGAGGTAACACCTTCTCTCAAGATCCTTTCCTTTATTTTCTTTTTCCACTCTCCACTAACTTTATTTCCTTATTTTATGAACAAACCAGTATCTTCCATATACTAGGATGTTTCCATATACTAGAATGTTGTTATGAAATGGTTCTGATCAAAACATACACACACCTCTATCTAATTTATGTTGAACATACTATTTATGTGTATGATGAACTATTGCCTCAAGAAATGATTATTGTTCATTTATAATTTACCACCAATCATAGTGGCTATTATGATGGAAACTATATTTATATATGTAATATATTATATTTATTATGTCTTTATTCCTCTTTATTACTTTTAAAACACACATCTTTTTTCATTCCATTTGGCGTGAATATGATAATCTCGTTTATGGAAGTGTGGACTACTGCCTCCTCAAAGTGATGTGATTCATTCACACACCACATGGAATGTATTAAGGATGATATTAATGAAATTACATGATATGATTGATATATTCATGATACTAGAATAATGATATATATATATATATATATTCATACATATATATATATACAAATGTCATTTGCATACATTCTTTTAATACGATAATAAAAACAGAAACAACGTTCATGCGTATGAACGACATACTATCTCTATTAAAGGTTTATTCTATTTCATACTTAATTTTGAAATAAATTACTATAATATAAATATAACTGATATAACTTATATTTACCTGCCATCATTTCTTCGATGCTCCCTTTGAATTTTAAAAAGGTGAATAATTAAGAAAATGTTTTTAAAAGATATTTTCAAAGAAACTGGTTTTAGAAATGTTTTTAAGTCTTATTTACATGTTTTCAAAGTATTTTCAATGAAATGGGATTCAAAAGTCTTCAAATTTCATTACATGTTTTCAATGTTTTTTCAATGAAATCTTTTTTCAAAACATTTTCCAGATTTCTTTACAAGTTTTCAAAGTGTGTACAATCAAATGGTTTTCAAAACATATTAAAGCTTTCTATATATGATTTTAAAGTGTTTTCAAAGGAAAATGTTTTTAAAAATTTTTGAAACTTATTTTATAAGTTTTAAAGGAAAAAGGACTTCAAAATGATTTCATAAGGTTTCATTTTATTTTCTATGAAAATGATTTTCAAACTGTTTTATGTTCTAAAAATAATTTTTCAAACATGATTTTTTTTCCTCAAGAAATTTTTTTTAAAGGATACTTCAAAATTATTTTCCATAAAAGACGAAATCTATTGATATTAATCTTTCCTTTATAGGAAAAGATCTTAAGGTTGAATTCATATCCTTTAAATGAATTAGTTATGATTAATATCATGGTATTTATGAAGATCATTTATCTTTCATAGGTTATATGATTTGGAAACCTAATTCTTTCACAGGTTACACTTTTTATGAAATGATAATGAATCCTATAACTTTTTACATAGGTTTGTATATGTTTAAGTTTTTATGATACCCATTTCATTTTATGTGTTAAGATATGTTTATTTATGATCTTGGGGAACATTTTTGTATGATTTCATTATTTAATGGAATGTGATCTATATCTCTCTTCAATGAATTGGGTAAATATTTATATATCATGAGATAGAAAGGGATAGAATGAGGGTTTGATCGATTTAGTAATATTGGACTAGAACAAGGGTGTTTGTGTTCAGTAATACAAGGATGAAATGAGGGATTACCTAGTTCAGTAATATAGGGCTAAAACAAGGGTTTACTTAGTTAAATAATACAGGATTGTAAAGAGGGTATAGTCAGTTCAATAATAAAAGACTATAATGATGGTTTACTCGGTTCAGTAATAGAGGGATGGAACATGGGTTTACTTAGTTCAGTAATACATGGCTAGAAGGGGGGTTTACCCAGTTCAGTAAAGGGGTTTTTACACTAATATGGTCTTAGCATTAATGCCTTTGCAATTATGGAAATCTGTATATGCTTATATGTTGCCACAATTCCATGTACTATTCATGTGTTATGCTTTCATGGATTGTGTTATTTATTTCCATATGATTTCTGTCTTATAAACTACCAAGCCTTATGCCAAGATTCATATTTATGATCTTTGATATGAAGGGTATGATCTTCTATTTTCATGATCATATTCTCATACCCTTATGATCATGTTTATGCTTACATGTCTCCCTTGTTTACCCTTATTAAGCATTTGAGATCACCCATTTCTTTTGTTTCCTTTCTCCAGGTTATAAAGAATGGTTTTATGTATAAGTACTAATTGTGGAGATCTTTATGGGAGATGTTCATGATTTTTTACTAATATAGAATATTTTTTTCCAAGTTTTTAAAGACACTAAACTATTATGGTCCTCTGGCATTTATTTTGATAATGTAATGAATATTCATCTAAAATAATGTAATATCCATGTATGTTAAGCTTGGGTATCTATATATAGTGTAAGGGGATTTACCTAAACATGCTCATGTACCTGCACATGTGATCAAGGATACAGAGCATGTTTAGTTGGGACTCTTTCAAATAGTGCATGTCCAAGAAAAATCAACTTTGAGGACTATGAATAACCATTCATGAGACTTATAACTCACAAATCCTCTAACATTATAGGGAAATAATTTCATGTTGGATGCAGAGGAAAGGATTGGCATTATCAATAGAATTTTTGATCTATTCTATACATTTGAGGAGGGCCGAGATATTCTAGAATCCATTATATTTATGTTACATTCCATGAGTTGGTAAACTAATCTGAGTCAGGTTGAGATACAAGAGGTTATTATCTAGTTTCATTCATGGATGTATTCCTTGAGAAATAATTTTCTGAAATGATGAATTTAGACCGTGCCCAAGAAATTATGGAGTTACAATAGGGTTCCATGACTTTTACTACAATGACCCAAACTTTGGAATAAATTTTTTCCTAAATTTGCGTGTTATTTCATTATATACTCCACAAAATATTTCCTTTAATTAATGAAGTGATACCATTGGGTTTTGACTGTTATATGACCATCAGTCAATATGACCATCAGAAAATAAAATCTTAACGTTATAATTATTGTTTATAAATACAAGAGATCTTGGTTAATTAATACATAAAGAAGATTCGATGGCCTCATCTAGTAGACTCGGGTTGTACGAAGCCCATCTGTCAGAGCTTGGGAAGGAGGTAGCATCTCTGGGATTTCCTCTGGACCAAGCCCAAGATAAGCTTCAACATGTAAAGCTTGAACGGAATTTCCTAAGAGAGATGATCAAGCTGATAGAAATATCCACTTGAGCAATGTTGTCTGAGCCGCTCCAAGATTCTATCACCATAACATACCTTACACTTAGGTCCTATGCAGGTGTTATAAGGGGCTATGTAACGAGGCCTTAGATAATTTTTGTAATCCCTTGGTATAAATAAAATTGTTATTTCTTATTATGGTAAAATTTGTGAATTTGAAATGTCCAGATAAATATAGGATTAATATTATTGATAAATTTTGGAAAAATGGTATTTTAAAATATTCATCTAAAATTTAAATAATTAAAAATGTGAAATGATTTTCAAAAAATGGTCTTCTACGTTTGTGATCAGTATGAAATTTAGAGTATATTAAGATCAAATTGTTTTTTAGTGAATAATAAAGTATGAATTTAAACATACCCTTATAAATAGTAATGAAAAGTAAATCGGCCAAAAAATAGAAACTTCACTCATGAATGTATAAATACAATTTAGACATCGTAAAAGTGAAAAAACGATCATAGTATAAGTTATTTTTTATTTTTGTAGGTCATAATTATTTTATTTACAATTTTATAATTAATTTAATAATTTAAAATGAAATTGTATTTTCATAAAATTTAATCATAAGTTGTTACTTTATTGTCTTATAGTTATATGCTAATTTTATGGCACCTTGACTAATTTTTCCAGGTGTTACAAAATAAGTTATAATTTTAGAGTTTTTTTTGAATAAATAATGATTTTGTTTAGAAATTAAATTAAAAAATTTAAAAAATTATTTTCATAAAATGGAGTTCATTTTTGAATTCAGAACATTGCTACTAGGTTAGGGTAAATTTTTTGGATTTTTATGAAATAGTTGAATTTTCAGTGAATAGTAAAAATACAGTTTTGTGTTTCAGGTGTTTAATGACATCATTAATGATGTAATTATGATGTAATAAATCTGGTAGAATTTTGAATAGTAATATATGTTATGAGGTGTTCCAAGTGGACAATACCATGGGAAAGCCCTTGGTTTTGCAAATACCACCGATGAGGGGTCCCTTGGAAATTAATTAAATATTCCCTCACTTTTCCTATAAATACCAAGACATTCCCTCATTCATTGCATTCAAAAATCCTCCTCAACAAAGATTTGGACTTTGTACCTCTCAAGGAGTCCTCCCAAGGTGCCCTAAATCCTCCAAGGTCCCAACCTTCAAGCTTTCAAAGTTACTCTTCAAGGTAAGGGAACCTTTCAGCCTCCTCTTTTAAGTCATGACTTCCTTTACATTATGTATTCTAGTTTCAATTTAATTATTTTGGAGTATATTATTATATATCATTATTGCTTTCCATTTTATTTCCAAATTATTAGAGACCATTTTCTCTCTAATCAACCGATTTTCTGGATTTTTATAGACGCCATTATGCTGCCGAATTTTCGTAAAAGAAACCGCATCTTCACTTTTTTCTTGTTTTATTTTCCATGTGGTATGTCATTAAAATATCCATACCATGTTCTTGTTTATATTTTATTTTGTCCTGATACTATATTAGGAGTCATATTTGAGTGGTTTACCCTTCCCCCCCTCTTTTTATTGTGTTTTAAAACCACGTTATATAGCTGTTAAGCTGTAGAAATTTCATCTCAAAATTTCTCTCTCTTTCTCTCAATAAATTATCTTATCTAATTTAAGTGAATACACATACCTATTTTGTTTATATGGGTGTTTATATAGAAATAAAAATTATATTCTTCATTCTTTAATTGACATACATATAACCCTCATTCCTTTCCATGGGTTATAAATAACATAATGATCTTATTTTTAAGCACTTTTAAAACGTTACGATTTTGAAGTGAAACCCATTTCTTTTACTCTCTTTGGTTTATTTATGAAATTTATGATTATGATCTATGTGGATAAAATGAAAATAAATGCATATTAAGGGTGTGACCTGATAATTTTTCAATGCATTGGGTAAAGAATTTAATCTCTAGAGATGACAAGTTTCACGATACCTTGGTGAATAACCTTGGTAATTGTTATCAAACCCTGGGGATGAACCATGATGATATGTTCATGAATGAATAAATTAAATGTTGTATCCACATATTCAAGTTATTATTCATGTTATTTTTATTATTATAATCTTCTTTTTCAATTGATCGTGTCTTATTTTTTTCATCAAGTTCTTATTGATATCACCAGTAAAATGATTCCCTTACATTCTTTACTGAGCCTTTAGCTCACCCTTTACTTTTATGTATGTCTCCAGGTTATGATATACAGTAAAATTACAGAGGATGAACTTTTAAAAAATCTTTTAAATGGGATTTAAAAGAGTTTTTTATGTTTTCATGTATTTTGTTCCTAATTTCCAAGACACTAGACTTTAAAGGTCCTCTATTTGTAAAATGAAATGAAAAGTAATGTTAAAAAGTTGGTATGCCATATTTACTACATATTTTTTCCAGTTGATGGAACTACTTTACTTTTATCATTTTTTGGATGTGGATAAGGAATATATGGGTATGAAATCTGGAGATAGGCCTTATTCTAGATATTTGACATCAAATCAGAGGATTTTATCTAAATATTTACACTCAAGATCATTTCAGGGATATAATCATTGAGAATTGATTGGGGGGGGGGAGGTAGGATGAAGGTTTACATTAATCCCATTGAATTCTAGTAAATGATATTTCTCTCAAAACTATGGGAATTTATACTAATAGTAAAAATATGAAGATAAATGATTAAAATTAGTGAGGTGGAAGAAAATCATATTTCAGAAGAGGCTCTTTAGTGCCTATTGCTGGGGAAAGAGGTCCTCAGTGTTACAACTATCGTAAGTGGGGCATTATCAAATTTCATTCACAAAACATGAGATAAAATTTTATATATTTTTATGAATGGAAATATACTACTCTCATACTCAGTGGAATCATGATAAACTTTAGCTGTTTTTTTGAGATAGAATTTGGCATCGAAGTATGGGATAAGATGGGGTTGTCAATAGTAAACCAAGATGGTGACTTGAATAGGAAAATTTTTTTTGGGGAAGGGTTGTGGAGGAGAGGTTTTCTATATATATGAACTGGATTAGAAACCAGATGATGGTGATGTGGAACTAGTTTTGGTACGAGGTATGGTTTTTATAAAATCTTTTTGATATTTTACCTTGTATGATTCCAGTGTTCATATTACATTATTTCTATAGGAGTTGTGTCTAGATGGTATTACCGGTCATGTTATATTTCCCCAAACATAGATATCTCTTATACATAATATAGTAATGATTTGAAACCATAGTAAGTAAGAGAGTGGTAGTATTTTTTTCCAACAGTGAGTGACTTGTGAGGGACTTTTATACTCTTAGGTAAGTGAATGTCACAATAGAATCAGTGAAAGGTTTACCCAAAACCCAAAGAATTCATGACACAAGATAGATTACTGTCAATAAATTGATGAATATTTTACAATTTTTTTACATCAGATACTCACTCAGTAGATGGGAAGGAAAATATGTATGCCCAAGATATCTTATTATTACATGGAGTTCCCTTGAGAATAATTTTGTTAAGAGATGTACATTTTATGTCATAATTTTGTATGGGCATGTTGAAGACCCTTGGGACTCAGTTGATGTTGAAAATAAAATATGTTCCCTATACAGATAGATATCATGAGGTGGTGATACAAATATTGGATGATATTATTATAGGATGTGTTATAGACTTCGACAGAGAATAAGTATATTGTCTATCCTTTCACGAGTCCTCATAAAAGAACTGTTACTGGATATCAATTTTAATGAAACCATACAATACACTTTACAGATTACCATTTTATTTACTGCTTTTCTGGAAAGAGGTTGGTGAGTTAGTGGTTATGGTGACCAGTTTGGTTTAGGAGGCCTTTGAGAGAGTAAATCGGATTTAAAAGAGTTTTATCACCACTAAGATTAGGAAGAGATCATATGTGAAATGATAGAGGATAACTTTAGTGTTAACTACAGTTGATCTAGATTTCATGAGTGTCACTCATCTATTAGGCCACCATCATGTGAGGGATAAATGAAATCTATAACAATGGTATCTCAAACCTTGTAAGATCAATGAATAGATTAGGATAGTGGTATACTATTTGGACCATCCACCACATCATTGAAAAACACAGAACTTTTTTATGTGTATCATATCTGAAGGCATGTACTTGATCATATTCATGTCATAAAATATGTGGTTGTTGGTATGGATACTAACATATATTATGTGAATCATCCAATACAAATTATAGACCAGATCAAGATGGTTCTACGAGGAAATATAGTACCATTTGTCTGGATACAGTTCTTTTAGGGATGAATCCAATGAGAGATATGGGAGTGTGAGACTGAAATTTGAGCTAATTAGAATGAGTACATATCCAGGAAAATAAGTTGATAGAGGGGGTTATTTTAATATTCCCTTTTTTTATGATAATCAGACCATCATTTTTATTAATTTATGACTGTTTTTAAGTGAAAAATATAATATTTCAATAAACAACACCTTGTAAATGTTTTCTATGTGATATTATATATCTATACATTCCATATCAACACATTAGAATATTATATAGAATATTTTAGTGTTAGGAAGGGAGTTTTAGTGAAATTCCAAGTCCCATACATCCAGATAACTATTATAATAATAAAATTAATATATATTGTCATGTGTTGGTAGTATATCCAAAATAATGGAATATATATTGAGAAATGTCTCAAATAGTAAATCTAATACTACTATCAAATCTAGAATGTGGGATTTACCTTAGGTGTCACATAACTATTCTTCACATTAGGTATTTTGTAATATCTCACATGAAGGTAAGTGTATTATATTATAAGCATGTGATTTTCTTGAAAATAATGAAATATATCCTAAAAGGTTCCTCGTATGAGAAATATCATACCAACATTAGGTCGGGAATGCGTGGTTTATCATTTTTGTGACATGAAGTTTTTGAGTATCGGTTTTTAGTTCAAATCACCCATGTGGGTCATTTAATTTACCCATTTTCATTATTATATTATTATTTTAATTAACAAATATTGTTTTTCATCTTTTCTATGAACAAAAATCTATTTTAGGCACCTCTTTGAACACAAAATATTGTATTTCAACATTCATTGATAATATTATTTCATAAAAAAACTTATATTGGTGAATTAATTTCTTTTTATTCAATTTTCATTTCATGGTGTATGTTTTTAATTTTGAGAAACCCCATGATCCATATTTGCATGAACTTAAAACCCTTATTGATTTTACTCATATAAATCTTCTTCTAGAAAACAACGCACATAGACTCCTTTATTTCTTGGGTTTCATTTATAAGACGATGTAATAAAATGTTTTAATTTTAATTTAATTATACTTTCACTTATTTTTTATTTTTCTATATTAATTTATAGAAAATAATCGTTGATTTTAAATAAGATCAATTATTCTTAAATTATCAATGGATAATTATTAACTATAATATCAAAAAATAATTATGTGATATTATCAGAAGATAAAAATGAAGAATATTTTCCTTTAATTGTCGAATGATAATTTTATAAAAAAAATATCCAATGATGAATATTGAAATTATTAAAGGATAATTACACTTATTATCGAAAAATAATTATCAATATTTATCAGGATCTAATTTCACTAAATTATCAAGGGATAATTTATTGATGAATTATCAACAGATAATAACACCATTTATCAAAAAATAAATTATCATAAATTATCATAATATAATATAAAAAGATTTTTTTTTCAATTTATAAATGGATAACTATTTAGATCATAAAATAATTTTTACAAAGGAGTAACACATGTGTTAGTAATATAATTTAGAGATATTATGTCATAAAATGTGGTTTTATAAGTATTCCATGAAAAATATTATGAATTCTTATATTGGCCTAAAATTTTTATTTGAAAATTATCTAGGAGAGATATTATATCAATGAAAATAATATTTTATATATTCTGGAAATAAAATATCTCATTATCATTCTAGAAATGTTTGAGAAAACATGAGAGTGGAAATGTATTCAACTATAATAATAAGCCATGTGAGAAGGTTTTCTTGATTGTTGAGGTCTCCATTGTAGCTTTCGAACAAAAAAAGGTGGATCATTATTTATTTTCATAGTGACAATTTTGATGTAATAAGTTCCAAACATTTTGGGCTCTCATTTTCACATTTTTCCGTGTTAGGTTTTTTGTTTTCATAATTGATATTCATGTTTGACTTGTGATTGCTTGTGTCACGTACCAGATCTGGTCACCACCATTAATGGCACCAAACCCGGCCCATGACAAGGCCCGAAGGGAATTCCCTATCCCCACGGGCTGGCACAAGTGCCCGGGTATAAAACAATATGATTTGGGAACGATTTACCCGAGTATGAAAGCATAAAACAAATAAAACAATCAATAATAAGAATCCGAAATTTGCATGCTAAAACATTCTTAACAAAACCAGATCTGAATACATATGTTTGAAGACACTACAAGTGGTCCAAATACAAATAATGACAACATCAAGACATCCCCAATCACTTCACACAACAAGGGTGTCATCAACCGCAAGCCTTCTCCACAACTCTGCCCCAACGATGGGGACTAACACCCTGAAGCGCCATCACCCTTAGCCTTCCCTTTACCTGAGTCAAGCATAAGAAGTTCTACTTACACCCAAGGGGTGTAAGTAGGGTGTGAGCCTAAGCCCAATAGGATACCACCAGAAGATTCCAAAGAGGATGCAATACAATGGGAACAAAACTAGCAATTTTAACACACAAGGTGAAACAATGTTAAAAATTTCAAGAAAAGCAACTTTCAAATGAAAACAGTTTTCAATCCAAGAATTTCAGAATGATAACACATTAAATAAACATGTGAGCTACTGTAAAGTACTGCCAAAAGATCCCACAACAAGGGTAAATACTACAATTCTAATGAGCACAAAAATTGGGAACACCCCTAGGCAACTAGATAGTCTCGGGCCCTATGTACCTCGTACCTCGGTGTAAAGTATCCAAGTCACAATCCTTTCCCGTGCACGAGCCACTAGTAGGGAACAAACCCATAACCTAGTGGTCCCCAAATAACATCCACATAGTTCAGTTAGTGTTGTCGTTATCCATTTGCTCAGTGAAACAGGGACACAACCCATCCGGTCCACTAGCCGTACTAGTACATATCCGCCCACCTAAGTACCCGGGATTCCCCCTTTTGTGCTCAAACAATTTCAGCAAACAACACACATACATTTTCATTTAAAGTATCACTACTGGTCACAAACAAATAATACAGTAGCTACACACATTTTATATCATTTGAAACAGTCAATAAAATATTTTGATCTTCAATAAAACAACCTCTCAAAACATCACATTGTTTTGCACCCAAAACTCTTTAAAATATCCACTTTTCACAGTATGTGAACACTTTTAAGTCATCAAAACAAAATTTCAGTTCAACACAATTTAATAAAACCAAAAATTCAGTTATGGGGCAGCCCAATGTGAACCAAGAAATTATATATTTTAAAAACCACCATTTTCACACCAACATGGCACTTAATGCCCATTTGCTTCTCAAACACAATTTAAACAAACTTTTGCAGCCACAACCAAAAAGAATAAATATTTAAAAAATTATTTTAGTTCCTAATATAGTTCAATAAAATCAACTATGTAATTAGATCTCATCCCAAAATGAACCAATAAAAGACTTGCATGAAAAACCCTCAATTTCAACAAAAATTGTAACATAAAATTCATTTGCATTGTAAATGAAACTAAAACAAATTTTTACAGAAACATTAAAATTCAATAAGCATTAATTCACCCTCAACACAGCAAGCAAATTCCCAAAAAATTGCACACACAATGGAATCACCTACCAAAAGATTCAAGAACCGCAAATCCTAGTGCGGAACTTCAACCGCACGACCACCGCGCCACAAGGAAGTGATATCAAACCTAAAACCAGAGGATTGAACCATGAAACCCAAAATTAAACCCTAGGCACGAAGCCCTAGCTTCTGGAAATTTGGGGATTCAAGAAAAAAAAAGATAAATCTCAAGGAAAAGGAGAGAACAAGAAGGATAGTCACTTACTTGAGAAAACTGGACGTTTTTAGAAACCAGAGAAGTTAGGCCCTAATTCACGACATATGCGATCTCCAAAGAGGGGGAAACGAAGCAGGGGGTGCGGCCAGGTACAGTGGGAGAATGTGAGAGGTGGAATCACTGAAAAAGAATAAAAATTGAATATTTTATGAAATAATTACAAAACAATTTTAAAACTGGAAATGGGCTTTCGGGTTGGCCCAATACCTAACTTGGTCACCCAAATCCAAGATGCAAATGAATTTTTAAGGGGGCCAAAATTAATTGGTGGTTTTAATAGTTACATTAAGGTCATTTTGGAAGTTGAATGAGTTAAAAATGTTGAAAAACGAGGGAGTTATTAAACAAACAAAATTTATTGTCAAAACTGGAAATGGGCTCTCGAGTTGACCCAAATTATGGAAACCCACCATTTCCTTCAAAAATGCATTGAAAACCCCAAAAAAAACAATAATGTAAATTAAATACAAAAATAACTTTAAAATATGTCATTTATGTGACAATTCTTCCCACCATGAAGGACTTTCCGCTCCGGAAAGTCAACATGATTCTTGGTTGGTAAACAAGAATGGGTACTCTTCCTCGACCCATGACTTTCGCTCCCAAGTCTGATGTGTATCATTCCCATGCCGCCATAGAACCCGAACTAATGGAATAGACTTCCCTCGAAGTATCTTCTCTTGGGAGTCCACAATTTTTACTGGCCTCTCAACAACAGACAAGTCAGGCTCTATCTCCAATTCCTCCCAATTCAACACATGGGACGGATCCGGGTTGTATTTCTTCAATTGAGAGACGTGGAAGACATCATGGATGGACGTCAGCTGAGAAGGTAAGGCCAACCTGTATTCCACCTTTCCAATACGCTCGGTGATCTCAAAGGGCCCGACATACCATGGCATTAACTTACCTTGCTTCCCCAATCGACGATGGCCCAAACAAGGGGCCACTTTTAAGAATACCCTATCACCCACAGTAAACTCTAGGTCTCGACGCCTCCGATCAGCATAAGATTTATGAAGACTCTGAGCTGTCAATAAGTGCTTCATGATCAATTTGACCTTCTCAGAAGTCTCCTGCACAAGGCTCGGCCCCAATAGTGAAGTCTCTCCTACCTCAGCCCAACATAGGGGGGACCGACATGGCCGACCACAGAGCGCCTCAAAAGGGGCCATTCGAATTGAGGATTGGTAACTATTATTATAAGCAAACTCAACCAATCCCAAATGGCTATCCCAAGAACCTCCAAAGTCCAAGACACATGCACGAAGCATGTCGTCTAAAATCTGATTCGCCCGCTCTGTCTGACCATCCGTCTGAGGGTGGTACGACGTGCTCATCTTAATCTGAGAGCCCAAGGCCTTTTGAAGGCCTTCCCAAAATTGAGAAGTGAAGCGGGGGTCTCTATCCGAGACAACAGCTGATGGTACACCATGGAGTCTCACCACCTCTTGAAGATACAAATGGCCCAACTCATCCACTTTAGATGTATCTCTGATCGGAATGAAGTGGGCTGATTTGGTCAGACGATCAATCACCACCCAAATGGAATTATTTCCCCGAGGTGTACGAGGTAAGCCAACAATGAAGTCCATGGCAACCTCGTCCCACTTCCAGGTAGGAATGAGTAATGGCTGGAGCAAACCGGAGGGCCTTTGGTGCTCTGCTTTCACCTGCTGGCATGTGTAGCATCTCGAAACAAATTCTGCTATGTCTCGTCTCATACCAGGCCACCAAAAATGCCGACGGACATCATAATACATCTTAGTGGCACCTGGATGGACATCCCACTAAGACTGGTGGCTATCATGCATCACTGCCTTCCGTAGAGATAACGGTACTACTGAACGGCCCTTGAAGCACAATATGCCCTCGGGAGACGACGACCAATCAGAGGATGTCTCCCCACCATGAAGAAACTACCTAGATCGCTTACAAAGCTCATCACTGGGTTGTTCCTGCTGAATCAACTCCAACAGAGAAGGAGTCAACTGGACACTCGCCAAGAATGCCCCTCCACTGTGTTCCCTAGCCTCCACATGCATTTGAGAAAAGAGCCCCATCAATGTCCACTCATCACTAGACTTCCTCAAAGCCTGCACTGGAACTCTTCTGCTCAAAGCGTCAGCCACCACATTACCCTTTCCTGGGGTATAGACAATGTCAAAGTCGAACCCCTGCAAGTACTCGATCCAGCGACATTGCCTCAAGTTGAGGTCCTTCTGCGAGAAGATATAAGCCAAGCTTTTGTGATCAGAGTAGACCACAAACTTCTCGCCAAAGAGGTAGTGACGCCATGTCTTCAAAGCATGCATCACCACTGCCAACTCCAAGTCATGGGTAGGGTAGTTCTTTTCATGTGGTCGGAGTTGGCGAGAGCCATAAGCCACCACGTGATCATCCTGCATAAGCACACACCCAAGACCCATACCTGAAGCATCACAATAAACCACATAACCCTTCCCAGCCTCAGGCAAAATCAGCACAGGGGCGGTAGTCAACCGTCTCTTCAGCTCCTCGAATGATGCTTGACATTCTGAACCCCATACAAACTTCACCCCTTTCCGGGTGAGCGCAGTCATTGGTGATGCAAGCCGAGAGAAATCCCGAACGAATCGCCTGTAGTAACCAGCTAGGCCAAGGAAACTCCTGATCTCGAACACATTCTTCGGCTGCTCCCATGACATAACCGCACTAATTTTCTCAGGGTCCACTGAAACTCCGTGCTCTGAGATCACATGCCCCAGAAATCTCACCTCTCTGATCCAGAAGGTGCACTTTGACAACTTTGCATAGAGGCGGTGATCCCGTAATGTACCTAAAACGATCCTCAAGTGATGTTCGTGTTCCTCCTCAGAGCTAGAGTATACCAGAATATCATCCACGAACACCACAATAAAAGAATCGAGATACTGATGAAACACCCTATTCATGAGTGCCATAAAGACTGCTGGAGCATTGGTCAATCCGAAGGGCATGACCAAATACTCAAAGTGGCCGTACCTGCACCGAAAGGCTGTCTTTGGGATATCTGACTCCTTCACCCTGAGTTGATGATACCCTGAACGCTGGTCTATCTTTGAGAACCACTTTGCTCCCTTCAACTGGTCAAACAAATCATCTATTCTGGGCAAAGGGTATTTGTTTTTAATTGTTACCTTATTCAGCTTCCGGTAGTCAATGCACAGATGGAGGGATCCATCAGCCTTTTTTGCGAACAACACAGGAGCGGCCCAAGGAGAGACGCTCGGGCGAATGAATCCTTTGGATTCTAAGTCGTCCAGCTGCATCTTTAATTCCCTCAACTCGGTGGGGGCCATGCGATAAGAGGGAAGAGATATCAGCTGTGTTCCCGGCGCCAGATTAATCGAAAACTCCACATCCCGCTCTGGGGGCAAACCCGAAAAATCATCCAGAAATACCTCTGGAAACTCATTCACTACATGAGGTAGCGAACCATTAGAAGAAATACCATCTTCTAGCATGAGCGAAGATAACTGGAAGATAATACTTCCCAACTCTGGGAGTGGAGGCCCTGCGCGACCTGACCGAGGATCCCATTCACCATGAAAAACCTGACGACTCCCATCAGGTGCCGTGAAACTCACACGCCTTCTGTAGCAGTCGATGTGTGCCTGGAAGTGAACTAGCCAATCCATCCCGAGTATGACATCAAAAGGGTCCATATATAAGACCATAAGGTCCCACTCCATCTCGACCCCTGATACAGAAAGTGCACATGAGGGGCACCTAAGGCCCTGCTCCTTCTTCTTTCCCAGCGGTGTCACCAAATCCATCACGAAAGACATCAACTCAGTTGGAAAATTCAGAATGTCCACAAAATGGGCAGAAATGAATGAAATAGAGGCACCAGTATCAAAAAGAGCAGTAGCAATAGAAGATGCAATAAGAACGGTACCTCGAACTGTCGACGGTCCCGCCTCTGATCCTGCTGGTGTCTGATCCACTGCATGGAGGTGTCCAGTATCTGTCTGAGAACGACCGCTAGCCTAAGGTTGTGCCCTGAACTGGCTCTGACCAGAAGATGATCCAACCCTTCCACCACGACTTCCAAATCGAGATCCCCCAGTCCTCGATGGCTCAGACTGTGCTGACACTCCTTTTGAAGCCACTGAACCAACCCCACTCGGAAGTGGACGTGCCACACCACAAAAACGCTGCAAATGCCCCATACCTCCACACTGGAAACAAGGCTTCGGAGGAAGTGGACATGCTGGTCAGATATTTCCAGGCCTCCCACATTGGTGGCACACGACCGATCTTGCATCAGAAGCAGCAGAAGAAAACTGCCTGGAAGAGTGGCCTGAACTGCCCCCTCCTTTCTTCACATGATCCTCCCGCTTCCTTTTCTTCTCTGAGGAGCTACCACTTCCCACTGCTGATACTGAACCATAGAAACCAGCCCTTCCTTTCCTATCAATCTTCACCATGCACGCTCGATCAACAACCTCAGCATAGGTCCTCAGCTTAAACAAGAACACCTGGGAGTATATCTCTGGTCGCAAGCCTTTCTCAAACCTCTGGGCCTTCGCCTGCTCATTAGAGACAATTTCTGGAGCATATCGAACCAACTCAGCGAAACGGTTGGCATACTCCATCACAGATAGATTCACCTGAACAATCTCCATGAACTCTCTAGACCTTGAATAAGTTAATACCTCAGGGCAGTACTGTTCATTGAAGACAGCCTTGAAATCACCCCAGCGCATCTGCTCATTCTTCCCTGCCTGAAGCACTGACTCCCACCACTTACGGCTTGGACCCTCTAATAGAAATGAGGCACACTTCACCCTGAGCTCCTCGGGGGTTTCTAGGAACTCAAACCTACGCTCGATCTTCTCGAGCCATTCTTCTGCTTCCTGGGGTTCTGAGCTACCTCGGAAGGTAGGAGGCTTGTTTTTCAGAAACTCTTGTGCTTTATCTTTTCTAGGACCTGTATCTTCTGCCCTAATAGGAATAGTGGTAGGAGCCGGTCCCTGTCCCAAAGCTTGGACAACCCGAACCACAGCCTCCACGAGCCTCTGATCAATCGGTGTGGGATAACTCTCTTCAACATCCTCTTGTGGGCGCGTGGGAGCTTTGCGGGGAGGCATGTTGCTACAAAATGCAACAGTCACAAAACAATAGTCAATACCAAAATTCTGAAAATTTTAATCAAATACATCGATTATAAATAAACTAAACACATTCCAGTAAAAAAAAGAAACAACTACTTCAAATCCGCCTGATGTCCTCATGTGGTCTGCAGCCCACATGTATCACCTGGAAGTGAAGTCAATTCATAAATTACAACATCCTATGGTGACTCAAGGTCTTCTATGAGAGGTGTGGGCCAGGCACCTTACTCACAACCAAAACCCTGAGCCCTGATAGTCCTAGCTCCGGTCTATCCCGACTCATCCCAAAATAGCAATATAACCCAAAAACATTAACCCTCTGATACCATTTTGTCACGTACCAGATCTGGTCGCCACCATTAATGGCACGAAACCCGGCCCATGACAAGGCCCGAAGGGCATTCCCTATCCCCACGGGCTGGCACAAGTGCCCGGGTATAAAACAATATGATTTGGGAACGATTTACCTGAGTATGAAAGCATAAAACAAATAAAACAATCAATAATAAGAATCTGAAATTTCCATGCTAAACCATTCTTAACAAAACCAGATCTGAATACATATGTTTAAAGACACTACAAGTGGTCCAAATACAAATAATGAAAACATCAAGACATCCCCAATCACTTCACACAACAAGGGTGTCATCACCCGCAAGCCTTCTCCACAACTCTGCCCCAATGATGGGGACTAACACCCTGAAGCGCCATCACCCTTAGCCTTCCCTTTACCTGAGTCAAGCATAAGAAGTTCTACTTACACCCAAGGGGTGTAAGTAGGGTGTGAGCCTAATCCCAATAGGACACCACCAGAATATTCCAAAGAGGATGCAATACAATGGGAACAAAACTAGCAATTTTAACACACAAGGTGAAACAATGTTAAAAATTTCAAGAAAAGCAACTTTCAAATGAAAACAGTTTTCAATCCAAGAATTTCAGAATGATAACACATTAAATAAACATGTGAGCTACTATAAAGTACTGCCAAAAGATCCCACAACAAGGGTAAATACTACAATTCTAATGAGCACAAAAATTGGGAACACCCCTAGGCAACTAGATAGTCTCGGGCCCTATGTACCTCGTACCTCGGTGTAAAGTATCCAAGTCACAATCCTTTCCCGTGCACGAGCCACTAGTAGGGAACAAACCCATAACCTAGTGGTCCCCAAATAACATCCACATAGTTCAGTTAGTGTTGTCGTTATCCATTTGCTCAGTGAAACAGGGACACAACCCATCCGGTCCACTAGCCGTACTAGTACATATCCGCCCACCTAAGTACCCGGGATTCCCCCTTTTGTGCTCAAACAATTTCAGAAAACAACACACATACTTTTCCATGTAAAGTATCACTACAGGTCACAAACAAATAGTACAGTAGCTACACACATTTTATATCATTTGAAACAGTCAATAAAATATTTTGATCTTCAATAAAACAACCTCTCAAAACATCACATTGTTTTGCACCCAAAACTCTTTAAAATATCCACTTTTCACAGTATGTGAACACTTGTAAGTCATCAAAACAAAATTTCAGTTCAACACAATTTAATAAAACCAAAAATTCAGTTATGGGGTAGCCCAATGTGAACCAAGAAATTATATATTTTAAAAACCACCATTTTCACACCAACATGGCACTTAATGCCCATTTGCTTCTCAAACACAATTTAAACAAACTTTTGCAGCCACAACCAAAAAGAATAAATATTTAAAAAATTATTTTAGTTCCTAATACAGTTCAATAAAATCAACTATGTAATTAGAGTTCATCCCAAAATGAACCAATAAAAGACTTGCATGAAAAACCCTCAATTTCAACAAAAATTGTAACATAAAATTCATTTGCATTGTAAATGCAACTAAAACAAATTTTTACAGAAACATTAAAATTCAATAAGAATTAATTCACCCTCAACACAGCAAGAAAATTCCCAAAGAATTGCACACACAATGGAATCACCTACCAAAAGATTCAAGAACCGCAAATCCTAGTGCGGAACTTCAACCGCACGACCACCGCGCCACAAGGAAGTGATATCAAACCTAAAACCAGAGGATTGAACCATGAAACCCAAAATGAAACCCTAGGAACGAAGCCCTAGCTTCTGGAAATTTGGGGATTCAAGAAAAAAAAAGATAAATCTCAAGGAAAAGGAGAGAACTAGAAGGATAGTCACTTACTTGAGAAAACTGGACGTTTTTAGAAACCAGAGAAGTTAGGCCCTAATTCACTACATATGCAATCTCCAAAGAGGGGAAAACGAAGATGGGGGTGCGGCCAGGTACAGTGGGAGAAGGTGAGAGGTGGAATCACCGAAAAAGAATAAAAATTGAATATTTTATGAAATAATTACAAAACAATTTTAAAACTGGAAATGGGCTTTCGGGTTGGCCCAATACCTAACTTGATCACCCAAATCCAAGATGCAAATGAATTTTTAAGGGGGCCAAAATTCATTGGTGGTTTTAATAGTAAAATTAAGGTCATTTTGGAAGTTGAATGAGTTAAAAATGTTGAAAAACGAGGGAGTTATTAAACAAACGAAATTTATTGTCAAAACTGGAAATGGGCTCCCGAGTTGACCCAAATTATGGAAACCCACCATTTCCTTCAAAAATGCATTGAAAACCCCAAAAAAAAAACAATAATGTAAATTAAATACAAAAATACCTTTAAAATATGTCATGTATGTGACAGCTTGTGGGCATGTATGTGTAGCATGTGATACTTGTTATGATATTGTTTCCATGATACATATTATATTATCTATATTCTATATTTAATATTGATACACATGTTTAATTGGTCCTATTTTTATTCTCATGATGTCACTCTATTTTTATTTTCTTGATACACCTAGTTGTGTATCAATTTTATATTGGCGGTTTTGTGCTTCGTACATGTGATAGTTGACCATCATTGTATGATTACCTCTTAGAGGGGGAAGTGAACATGATGTGAGAATATGATGAAAGTGGATCATGATAACCTTGTTACAATAGATATGTTTTTTTATATTATTCCATTGTTTCCTTGAGATATATTTTATATATATTGTGATATTTTTTTGTTCAGTGCATGGTAATTAAGGGATATGTGGACTCATCACGGGTCTGTTTATCTAAATGGTTAGAATGTTTAGACACTTCATGTTACATGATGATGATACAATGATTGATAATGAGGCATATTAGCCTAATGTGTCCTAAACTAACTGAATATTGTTCACATGTGACCAGACTCGAGATACGATAGTGTCACATGATGGTTTGTTTGATCGAACCCAACAGATAGAAACTAGGAATGATTTTTGCGTGGGTATGAACTTGTGTCATTTGGTCTATACTATTAATGAGAGAGATATGGAATATGATGACCTTATTTGGTCAGACCTATGACCTTTTGACATGTGTTTGGACCATGACTACCTTTGACTTCCATTATTATTGCATCCTAACAGGGAACCAAAGTAGGTACAATAGGGGATTTCTGGTGGCCTTGTTAGAACATGACCACTCAAATTTAGATTGGTTGTTATTATAATTTATGTATTTTTAATCCCAAAATACTATTCACGTGTTACAGAAACATTAATACTTTGATATAAAGTCTTATATACACACCTTACTCAGACATTTCAGTTCCCATATAGATTTCATGAATAGAGACCTGGTAAAGGAAAATGTCCTTACTATGGATGGATAACTACATATGTATAGTGTTGGTAGTAGAACAAAATAAACTCTGGAGGACCCCTTGTCTTATTTTTTTTACCTACACTTGTTAATCTTGATTGGATTTACATATTGGGAAACCTTTGTTCTTATTACATATTTATATTATCATTTATACTATGATTTTGTTATTATTATCATGAAATTATTATTATTATTCATCATACGAAATGATACAAAAGGGTATATTATCACCACTAACAGACTTAGACCCTCACTTCTAGTCAGTCACTGCTAGTGTATAGGGAGGTGTAAATAAGGTTATTTTGAAATTTGAGTCGAACAAGGTGGTTTAGGCTAAGGGGTTACAAAATCCATTTCTCTATACAATTTTTAAAATATCTTAATATATAAATCATCCAAAATACCAACATAAACTAAGTGTGACATTTTAATTTTTATACACCACTCAAGTGAAAACTCGTGGTTTCTAGGGTACTAAATATATATTATCCAAATGTTTTTTGTATCTTTTTGGAACACCCATGATAGCTATCTTTAATTTTTTTCATTTATAGGAGGTGTTGCTAAATGTTAATAACATTTTAATTTCAAGACCCGATCCAAAAATGAACAATTATTTCGTCTTGATCCAGAGATTGTGAGAATTGTTTGACCAATATTATAGACTTAAGAAACACATAAATCATATTAAAATATTTTGAATACATTTTCTTGATATAATACAGAATAACATAGTGCATTAATTGTGAATCTATAAAAAGTGTAGGAAACCCTATCCAATTTTTGATATACCACTATTCACCGCACAAAATTGACTAGAATAGGGAAATTTTAATTTTCATCACCCCAAATTGACATTGAATACAATATTATCCTAATAAAATTTATACCTAAATTTTACGGTCATGAAATTGAATACCCTAACAAGAATATCATGTAAATTACCATGTTTTGTTCCGCACTAAATCCCATAGGTGTAGTATAAGAATAAATAAAGTGAATTTCCATTAGATTTTATATAGAAGGAGATGCTAATGAATTTTTTTACAGTCTACAACCAAGTGAGATGAATAATTTGGATAACATCCAAAAGAAGATTCCAATATATTTTCTTCTTCACATCAAGGATTATATCCACCATAAAGAGATATATTCCATAATATGTGTATTAGGAGAAACATTGTATGCATAATTGGAAATAATTAAAATGATTTGTGAAAGTGATTCCAAAAAATAATCTAAGAGGACCATTTTATATATTTTTCTACAAATATTTTTTGGATAGTGACATAACTATACTTTATGTATCATAAATCACATCTGTTATTGAAAACAACAAAGTAGAATCATGAGAAATAATAGATTTTATTGATCACAATTCCTAGAAATTTTGTATAAGAGGTATCAAAAAAATGTAAATTATATGTTGTATGATATTTTTAATAACCTTTTATAGAGTCTAATATTGAGGATCTAGCAAATATGGTTTAAAAAAATGGCCCATTAACCATCAAATGAGTAATAATAACCACATGGGTATGTGGAAAATGTTCTTATATAAACAATTTTACTAATAAATGTGCTCAATAGAAAGTAACTGGAATTTATAAATCTAATTTTAATATCCTAGTGAAGGACCAAGAGATATATCCCATGCTGAATAAATATTTTAAAAATAAAAAAATTAAAGAAAATACCATATAAAAGATAATATCAATAACCTACACCCATATGATAACCATAAATGTATCCCAATAATCAATAAGTTAACTAAAACCCTCCTTTTTTTAAATTAAATAATTTGATTGTACCTAAATATGTTCTTGAAATATATTCTGAACCATAAATGTTTTTAGGTTGATGAAATTATGAATTAAGATAATTAATTAATGAATTATACAGGGATACTAAACTATATAATGTCTAATAATGAAGTTAAATTACTACCTCAACCAGTCCCAGTCCCAATGGTAATATGAGCATGATAACAACTGGGAGTGAAATTGATATTCACTCTATAGCCACATATGATTCCAAAGAAAAAACTATACAACCAATAATGAAGTGGAAACCAAAAAATATCAATTGATCTATGAAAAGTAGCTAATTGATAAAAAGGAAATGAAACAAGAGAATAGTAATAATAAAGGTAAGAATAACTTAGATGCACCTATATTAATGAAATTGAGGGAAAAAATATATCATCCACTACCATTTCCCATGAGAATGAAACAATAAATGATAATTCGGGAGAAATAAATTCTAGATGATATTTTGGAAAACTTTTAAAAATTATAAATAAATAAGCCACCCCTTAAAAATACTATGAAAATTACCAAATATGCTAATTTTTCTAGGTAACCATGTGCAAATAATTGGATGCTTGATGGAAATGATTGAGTAAACATAGGCAGTAGTATTTTTTCCTTCACCAAACTATAACTTTCCACCATGTGTCTGGATATAGGAACAAATTTTATCCCTTGTACCATTTCATCTATGTTTTTAATGAAGTATTATGTGATTTTGAAGCCTCTAAAAATGACATGAATTATATTATTTTAGCTTATCTGAAAATGGGATAACTCAATATAGAAATAGTTTTTTATTAACAGGCTAATTGATCCACTTCATACCTAGTAAGAGTATTGGTTGATGCACTAGATTATGCATATAATCTAATATTTCTAGCTAACTTCAATGTGTTGAACATGGAAGAGGATATGACACCAGCATAGTCACCTACCATATTTGTCAGACCCTTCATAATTATAGTAGTGAAAATAATAAATCTACATGAAGGAACTCTTACAATGATTATTTTTAGAACATAATATACATTATTATTTTTTGTTACATGATGTACACATAAGAAGATAACTCACTTTTCAGACATTCATACTATGAGGGATCTGATCATTAGGAAGAAATTGGTATGTTAAATGAAATTAGAAACATGTGAGATTAATTAATATTATATATTTTTATGAAATGTAATTGGTAAAGACTTGATAGCCCTATTTAATAATGTTGGGATGAGGAAACTTTTGAATTTTTGAATGTTTTTATTATTTACTCAATAATGAATGAGATTACATCTCATTTTCAATACACGAATCCATGTATGTATAAGAAAGGAAAAATTTTTAAATACATCATTTTTTACCTCAAACCTAGAATTAAAACACAATTCCACTAAATTTGAATAAATATTTTTAGTATAAAGTAGCTAGTTGCATGTAATCATTTACAGTATATTTTTGACTGATTGAAAAATAATATTTTATATATTTCCAGGAAAAATATATACAAGGATAATCAATGGATATATATAATAGTGGACCCATATGGAATCCTAGCTAAAATTATATTTACAATATGTATAAAATGACTCAAAATAAAAGAAAACATGAAAGTAAAATTTTCATCACCTTTAGCGGTGAAGATATATTTAGCATTATTACAGATATGCAAGGAGTGTTGAATCATATCAATTTAGTTATATTACCTATTGTAGCCTTTGATAATATAAGAAATTGATAGGTGAGGCTGTGTATTATCTCTCATGTAATTGATAAGAATATTTGAGTTAGCTTCCAATATAGAGAGAGGTAGATCCTCAACGTTTCTAATCGAGATTCCATCATAAGAACCATGATTTTCCACTTATATAGTACTTCTATAGCTATTATAATGACAAAGGAAATTTTCACCCAACAATGTTGATCTAATGAAATTACACTTCCTCTCTTAATTTCATTTGAACAAGAACTATCCATATTATGTTTAGCATAAAATGAGGATGGTGGAACATGTCCTAGAATGTAGCATTGTTTCTACTATGATATACCTGAGGTGTAAATAGATCAGAAACATCCCAAAATATAATAAAATATGAATATCCATTCCATATAATAAATTAAATATGAACTCCTAACTATTAGTACCATTATTATGCTTCAATACCCCCATTTCTAAAAGTGGTTACAAAGTTTCCAAATCATGCAACACCCTATAATGAACGTTGCTTTCTAAACTAGAACACTTCAAAAATTAATTCTAGGATCTATAAAACCATGAATTAAA
The DNA here is from genome assembly GCA_963277665.1 of Viscum album. NCBI lineage: Eukaryota > Viridiplantae > Streptophyta > Magnoliopsida > Santalales > Viscaceae > Viscum > Viscum album. The sequence goes on along the minus strand of OY728128.1, from coordinate 2,140,354,662 downwards.
AACTGATATATGGATATCCATGATGTTATATACCCATGTTATCCATAAATATGATCCACATGAATGTTACATTTTCCTCTTCTAGAGAAAATTCTCATGAAATTCCCTATATGGATTTTCAAATCAATAACACCAATAATCTAAAAAAATTAAATAATATTGTATAAAATCATGTATATGAAGATATACACTATATAAATTCGAAAAAATAAATTCTTATTTAGCGGATATGACGTTTTATATGAAATATATACCATGATTAAAAAAATCCATAATTGGTATGTATGGAATTTTGGTTCCCTATAAAGGTGAATAAACCTATATTAGTGTCAATAAATAAGCATATATCATGTTTATCCACAAAATTGATAATGTTGAGAAATTATTTCTACTCAATATATATTATATTAGAAAATAATGTAGGATTACAAATAACATCCTTAAATATTATATCATGAAATATACATTGAGGGAATGTGATAAACTACACAAGTTATTTTTCATTCTAGGAAGAAACCATGCATCTCCATATAATCTATTAGGAATTATATTAAGGATACCAAATTCTACATTAGAGGATACATCATAATTGAGAGTCCAAATAGATAATTCAATCATAACCATATTTAAATATTCTATATTTTAATATTGAAAAGTTTACCCATAAATATTCACCTGATATTACAACATAGTACATGTTCAAATTCATTGACTATATGGTTTTAGGAATGTTATGTAATATTATCCCTATTTTCTCAATAGTATAAGTCAAGGTACTGGTAACTAGAATAGTGGATCTTACTACCAAGATAAAGGTCAAAAAAAGATTTTGTAGTGGATTCAATGTTATTATGGATAAATTTAGGGACAAAAATCATATATAGAATATAAATGTGTATTAAATATAAGAAATTATTATTGAGTTCAATTCAACCACTTAATGGTAGAAATAAAATTTTCTAGTTAGTTATTCTAACTATAATCCAACAAAATAGAGGGTTGTTTTCATTGATGTATGCTATCCCAATATACATAGGATAAATAAGATATTGCAATGGGAATTTTCCTCTAATGAAGTTATGAAACTCCTAAATCCAAAGATACCACCTATCTAGACAACAGTTATAGATAAAAAACTACTCTTCTTCAAACTCATTTGTTTCCAACTCTAAATGTATTAATTATTAATATGTTTGTTTAATATCAATAACTAATTCTAACACCCCTTCCAAAATAAAAAAAATTAATTTTTATATAAGATATGAGAGATACATGGAGTTCTTAGTTTTTCATTAGATTAGAAATTAGGCCAATGTATAAGTATAAGTAAATAATAATGCTAATAATACATTGAAAAGCACAAACTGAGTGGAAAAATTGAGTTACATTAGTGAATAACACTAATTTATTTTAAATGACTCTAGTTTTTTCCCATTAATTATATATAGAACACGGTAAAGGAGAAACTGAAAAAGTGGATGTTGCATAAACATTCTAGGAAAGCTTCATGAAAATTAGTTAAAAAAACTGTTATCTAATCCATCCTAGAATAATATTTATCTGTATAGATCTTTTATATGATTTTAGAACCAATATACATTCTATTAATTTTTGGAATAATCTCTTGGTGAAGAGGAATTTATCCATGGGTACTTCTTCCAATAATAAAGTGATGCTGCACTTCCACCATTAATTGAAGAAGCCGAGGAGAGTTAATAAAATTAACTATCTATTATAAAAACTTATGTCAATCGTAATATAATATAATTATTATAAAATAATTAAATTATTTAGGGTGTTGAAACATTTTAATGTGGAAAATTTTCATTACACATGAGGCTTTGTGAAGATATCTACTTATAAAATAGTTTCAAATGACCACAATTATGTCCTTTTTGATCACATTCAAATTATCAATATATATGGAATTAAGAGATGTATCTAGTCATAGTCAATTTCACTAATTCAAGAATTTTATATACTCAATGATTTCCTCAACTTTTGATCCATAACCAACTACACCTTAGTTTTGTTTTCAATGATATTATGAATCTATTATAAAAAGCCTATATTCCTGGAATTTAATTACATGTCACTCCATTGGATTTACTCTAATATATAGTGTGTAAATTGGAAAAATATTCAATATATTTAGGACATAAAATAATGATGATATATAAAAAGGGTCTATAATAATGTCAATGGTTGTGGTTTTAATGAAATTTATTTTCCATAATACATACATCAAAATAAAACTCTCTATGATCACTGCCAGATCCATCAATTCATTTATAATTCCAAAAATATTTTTTCATCCTCAATACGTATATCTTTATGATCCCTTTTAAAATCAAAATGAATAGTATATATGATACATCCTTATCAATTTTTAAGGACACAATCAACCTACACAATATCCTTCTCTAAGTATACCACAAATTGTTGCTGATTTCCCCGATACTGGGTCTAAGAAATAAAATTCCCTCTTAGTCACATGTGTTTTAATTAAAATATATAACTTGTTTGGATAATCGTAAAGGCCACCCATGTATTTTTCGGATGCTCATAAAATCTTCATATTGGGTCCATAATATAAAAAATAAAAAAAATAGGAATTTTCACACTCACATTCAATGTTGATAATAATATGGGAGTCATATAATAAATATCAATACAAATGTATCACCAAATTATTTAGTATGGTGGTGATTCCATTATGTTAGATATGTGTTTATCTTGGTGGATCTAGATCCTCAAAAAACACATTTGTTTTTAGACCATGTGTAAGGATCCCCTTTGATTGATATATCAATAATTCTATCAGATTAAATAAAATAATTGATACCCCATGTATTTATTACATTTTATGAAAATACTTGTTTTTAGACTGATCTAGGATGCTTTTTAAGTGTCAACTAATAAACTATGAAAGGGAACCTTTTTTGAATGAATAAAGGTGTTTTCAAATAAATTCTCTATTATTCACATAAATTTTAGCAAAAAACCCTAATTGTAGAATGTTTTATCTATCCAGTCACCTTGGTAGAAAATTATTAGTAGGATTAATTTCTAATCTCTATAATAAAATCGTATTTCCAAAATACCAAAACATAGATTCTGTGAGGACATTCAAGAAGTAAGTGTATGGAATTTATCTTAATTAAAAAAAATCATTCATAGAGGTGGAAACTTGATTGGGTTTCATAATAACTATAATTAATATCATATAATGAAAGTATTCATAAGATATATAATCAAAATTATCTAAGGGTCCTAAACCCTTATAATTCCAAATGAACATAGAGGTAATAACTATAGAATGGATTCCACCTTCAGGTCAATAGGATCTAATTCATCTATGTGAATGCTAACACCATCACATTTTCTTTTATAACTAGTTATGGTATACATACCACTTTAATCAAGGGTTTAAACTATACATTTCTATTATTATTTGGATAATTAAGCTAGTATAAAATGGGAATACTAGTCTATTAATTTTAGATAAATGATGGAATTATCTGTTATAATTAAAATCAATATTGATATCTAATATAATGAAGTGAATGGAATGAAGATCACTTGAACTATAGAACTATTGGGGGAGTCATAAATGTATAATAATCCAAAATAAATAGAGAAATGGGAACCAAAACTACATCACGGTAATCGTTTAACTCATAAAACTTCTTGGAGAGACCAGATGTCCCCACTCACTCTAATATAGGAGGAAGCAAAACCACTGATGGAAATACATATCATGCTAAATTGTTTAAATGTTTCATAAAAACTAGGAATTTGGGGGTTACAAGAAGATACTCTAATGATTATTCAAATAGAGGAATATAACTGAGTTCCTCAAACAATCAAGGACTTAATGAATCAAACTTGGGGGGTCTGATTGTGCAAATAAAATCACATACACTAAAAAAGACAAACAGTGTTCTAATCCCAAGTACCATTGCGAGTGCAAAAAAAAGACTAAAAAAGATAAATTTGATGAATATGATGTCTTTTATAAGTGGAAGAACTTCCTTGGAGATTATAGACTAAATAAAATATAGCATTTTTGAAGTACAACATGATCTTCACAAAAGATATTTTTGATCACACATAAAGAATTATTTTCTTCTAAAATGTGGTTTAAAAATCCATTTACACTCAAAGTAAAGACACCATAATATGATTCAAGGTTATGAATGCAGTATCACTCTTAAATAAATGTTCAAATCAGTCTCCAATACCTTTAATATTTAAAGGATTTTGAAAAGGAATTAGGATCCATAGAAGAAAAATCTACATGGTCGTTGACCTAGTATTGAAACCCTTTTGCGAGTCCATGGAATATCTAAAAATAATAATACTATTATTTCCATATTTTGGAAGCTCATGAGCCAAAAATTTACTAATATATTCTTTATAGAATCATTGGAAGTTTAAAAGATCACCATTTCAGAATTTCAACCACTCTAATACCACTATGATTTCATGTATAAATGAACCATTTATTTTTCAAAATAAATGAATTATTCTTCCCAAACAATGAAATTGACATCAAATTTTGATAGTCTAAAGGTTCTTCATGTTTTACATCTAATAGGGAGAAATCTCGATAAACCTTGGCCAACTCATGATCCTTCAATAAAAGTAAATTTCCTATAATAAATGTGATAGAAGAAGTTTCCTAGTCCTTTATTTCATGAAATAACTTTAATGAAGGTGCATGGACACTTGCAGTATCCTAAGGGCCACCATCTATCATGATATCAATGGTATGGGCTATAGATGTTGAATAATTTTGTATGTCAAAGGAGGGTACATATTTATAAAAATTAAAATCAATAAAATGTTCATAATAGGAATAGAGAGAGTTCATTAAAAAAATATAGTGATAAAATAATAGTTTACCTTCCAGTAATAAACCTTTGACTAAGAACAAAAACTGATGAATTTTCTGATAGAACATTTTAATGTTATTGGCTAGTTTATAGGATATTCTTCTAGGATATTTCAATATATATATATATATATGTTAATATTTTTTATCAATGTAGATTCAAAACCCATTAGACAATCCCATTGAAGAATCAACCAAGAAATCATGTATATATATAAGATAAAAATTAAAAAAATAGAATCATGCATACTAAACCAAATTTATTACTCTTAATGTGTAAGTCCCATTCACAAAGGGCCCAAGAAAAATAGACAGAAAACAATTAAGAATGGTTAAAATTAAATAATTTTTAAAAAAATTTAAAATAGTTCTATTGTCTATATAGACAATATAATCTTGGACCTAGTCACTTTAAAATATCATTTCATCATTTCATTTATTGACCAAATTTTAGGAAGACTATTACATAAAACTCAATATTATTTTCTTGATTAATTTTAAAGGTAAATAGATGTTATCATTTTATATGAGGACCAAGAAAAGAAATAATATTCACATGTCCTTATGGAACATTTTACTACCTATTAATTTCATTTTTATTGTGTAATATACCTTGTACATTCCAAGGATACATGGTAATAATTTTATCATAAAGTATCGATGACATCTTGTAAGAATTTTTTTATTAATTAACTATTTTTATAAAATTTCTCATCACTACTTTGGAAATATAAATAATATTAGAAAAACCTAGCTTGAAATGGATATTTTATTTAATTTTGATACATTTAATTTCGTGGTAGTAAGAGGAATTTTTTTTGGAAATCTAATTTCAAAACATGGGATTGTGGTTGATAAATAAAAAATTATAGTTCTCAATGTATTACAATATCAAAAATATGTAAAACATTTTATCAAATATTTAGAACATGTAGGATGTTTATAAGATTCAAAAACAACTTTTTGAATATTTATTTATCATTTTAGGATTAATTTTTAAAGATAATTGGTTTAATTTTTATGATTTTTTTGAGAATGATTTGGATCAATTAATGTATAAACTATTCCCACCACTATTGGAATATAAACCTAATTAGAAGAACAAATTTTATTTGTTTTGTAATTATTTTATCCAAACTATTAGAGTAGTGTTTTCCACTGAAATTTATATAAATAATAATGTCATTAAATATGTCATGACCTGTCCCCCGGGGCCTATGTCATCACTACACCAAGCCCGCCTTCTATAGGCTAGGGGTTGGTGACTAGCACTGGAAATGTTTTTCCTGAAAATGGGAAGGCATTGCTTCAAAACCTGTATTCACACAAGGAGGGTACACTACACAAAAGTAAAACACAACGGAATAGTAAGGTTCAACCACAACTAGTAACCACAACTAAGTGTAATAGTAAGTACTGAAAGTAAAGGGACGGAATATAATCCCAACCAAAATGTAAAACTACAATTGAAAAACAAAAAATAGCTCCTGGAATCATCCACTGATGATCCTACTTGAAGGGTAGGTACAACTCGTCTCCACTGCTCTCCACGTTAGCCAATATCCTCTATGTACCGCCTGGTCCTAGCTCCCTCAAGACTCAGCCATGCTGCTCATCGTCTACACAAGACACAATAAGGTATTGGCAAAGCCCATGTAGGGGTGAGTATAACAATACCTAGTAGGGACCCCTATAACCTTGAAGGTCTCTAATAATTCAACTAAGGAAAACCACAAAGAATGATCTCAATCACAAAGAACAAAGCGAAAGACTCAGCTCAAACAAGGTCTAAGTAAAGCATAGAAGTACATATGATTATTCAACAAGCTAGATCATCGTATTATGTCAAGAGGCACTACTGAAAACCATATAGAGTCTGACCCTAAAAGGATTGATAGGTACTAACCCCCATAAGACCCACACAAGATCTGACCCACGTAGAGTCAATAGGTACAAACCCCAGCTGACCCACACACGATCTGACCCACACAGGATCGGTATGCGCAGACCCATATAGGATCGCTGGGAATTGACCCATATAGGATCTAACCCATAGAGGATCGCTACGTACTGACCTACAGAGGATTACTGAGCATTGGCCCACACAGGATTTAACCCACACCGGATCAATATGTACTGACCCATGTAGGATCACCGAGTGCTGACCCACATAGGATCTAACCCACACAAGGTAGATAGGTGATTACCCACACAAGATCGCTCGGTACTAACCTCCATATGATCTTTCTCCAACCTCCGCCTTAGTGCTAGCCACTAGATTCCTACTCATAGCATGCTTGATTTTGGTAGAACCACTCTTCATGACATCGTTCACATTTCAACAAGAAAAAATTATCAAAAAATGTAATCTGATGATCCGTCAGGTCATAAGGGTTCCAATGCAGTAGACAACGCGTCAACCGGACACCCGGTCTATAACGACCCATACTTTACATACATTGTTATTACTTCAGAATTAAAGCACACTTATTACAGTATATAACCAAACAAATAAAGGACCGTATCGGTATAGTGTCTTTAGAAACTAGGAAGCATAAACAACTGGTTCATAAAGCATCTACTTTGCCTCCCATTTATTTCATCATATCTAGAGTCCCTTTTGGCATATTCTACTTAATAACCTTCATCCTGACCTGGGGAAACAAAACATACAAAAGGGTGAGCTCAAATACTCAGTAAGGGTAAACAAAGGAAATATAAATCACATCCTATACATAAGCACATAACTTTTTGAAATCTTAACCAACAAAAGAGATCATAATTTCATAACATGGGATAAATCATAGTAGTGAAATGAAATCCCAATAATCATAACTTAAAACATGAAACTTTTTATCATACACACATAATCATATAGAATCATTTCTTATTAGTCAAGACTCATTTCCAAGACTATCTTAGTGGACAAAGTACCTTTCTGAACCGAGTCACCCTCGTTTCAGTCCTGTTTCACTGAACCGGTATAACCTACCGTTCAAGCCATGTTTATCTCATGAGATATAAAATCTTTACCCAATTAATTGGAGGGATATATAGGTCCTACCCATCTCATAATGAAACCATTCTTATGTGTGCCACAAAAATCATAAATCATACATCATTGCATAACCCATGTAATAAAAATGGAATTCTTAAACATCATGAAATCATAAAACAATTCATATAAGATAAATGAATTCATAAAAATAATTCCATCACAACATAATCAAATCAATGTAATGATAGGGATAGAATCAGAACCCTATATTATCTTAGATGGAAAATAATTTTGAAAAAACACTTGAACTCCATTCTTGAGGAAAATATCCTTTCTACTTCAAAAACACTTTTCCTTTCTTAACATGTCATAAAATTATAACTAAAAGAAGTTTATTAAAAATAAACTTGAAAACTTGTAAAGGAATCCTCTTGGAAATAATGTTTTAAAAATCCATTTATGCCGTATAAGATAAAAAAACATTCTTCGTACTTTTTTTCAGAAAAGTCAAAAAGTACCTCATACGAAAAACGACAAAAGATTCCATTCATATCTTTTACTAAAAACTCACTGAAGGGTAAAATTGAATTTAAAAAATTTTAGGTGGATGGAAATAATATTACATATTGAGGAAACATGGATGTGGATGATAAAATACACCCCAATAAATACCAAAGTATAAACAATCTCGGATAAAAATGAGATTGTGATATTTTCCATTACCTTAGGTCCGATATGCCTTGTACGTGTCCGAACCTCCTGTATAATGATTTAAATAATGTTATTGACTTATTACAGAATCATACTTATTTTTATGATATCATATATTGTCATATTCTTAGCTTCTTAGTATTAATATTTCATTGCTACTTGTTATTCGGGTGTTTATAACTTTTTGTTCTTATGCGTGTGTTGTCGAATAAATTCTTATTATTATATTTAGGTTATAGATACCACATTTCCATAATGGTATTAGTGTAATATATATCATATTAATTCATTCAATTCATTTATATAATCATTATGAAATGAAGATCATGTAGAACGAGTCACATCACGTCGTGGAGACGGTATTCCGTACGTACGCACGAGTGATGATATCGTTCTTATGATCATGGAATTGTATTAAAGTGTAGGTATACTATTTCAGAATCAGTATAACTTTATAATAGTCATATATAGTCATTATTTACACCATTATACCCATCCAAGTAAGGTGGTGGTGGAAAATAGATTACACCACGGCGTGGAGACGGTATTCCGTACGTACGCACGCGCGGTGATTTCTTTTTCCGTAGGATGAATAGATGGTGAAATAGGGTTGTTTCATACTTATAATAACATATCTGTATATGAGTGATACTGATGTTGTTACTTCATAATGAAACAATTAAAGAATAATAAGTGGAAGAAGAAATAATGATGAAAGAATCAGTAACGGACATTACATCTTCTTTGAAGTGCTTCTTTGAGACCTCCTTTTGGGGCACTAAAATAGGTCTTTGAAGAAGACCAGAACCTCTAAGATGTTTCTAGGGAAGTGTAGAGAAGAAATTGTTAGGGTTTGACCGAGCATGAAGGCTCAATGTGGTGTGAGGATGAGGGGGAGGAGGTTCCCTTTTATAAGGGAGGAGAGGGGCACCTTTGGAATAACTAAAAATATTATTTTATTATAAAGTCAAATTCGATTTTTAATAGCTCCAAATTGATATATTTTGAAGATAAGGTGGGTAGGGGTATAAATCCTCTCATCCAATATAATTTAGACAAGTTTTGGTTCCTATTTTAACCTTATCATTTATATTTAACATTAAGTTAAATAATTTTACTTTTACCGTGTCTTCTTGTGTTCCTATACAATAAGGTTAATAAACATACTATAAGCAGCCAAACGAACCCCAAATGTTTATATATATATATATATATATAACCTTATATAATTCATTTGGCCGAACCATTGATTTTTAGGAATAAAATAACAATTACTAATATAATATTTGTTTTAAATATTATTTTATGTCAATTTTGAAACTATTTAGTAATTAATTTTTTTGAAACTCATAACAGAATGATTAGTTCGAAAAAAGTTAATTAAATCAATAATAACATGTCATATTAATCTAGAAAATTAGTGTAATTCATAAAAAGTGTCAAATTACATTTATTTTGGTGTTTATAACATCAATTATGTCAATATTTCATTAATATGATAATTACTGCATCATCTTTGTGTCAGAAATAAATTAAATTATTTAATGTCTAAAAATTACAAATAAAATAAAATTATGTAGGAAATCTTTTTATCTTTCTAATGAATATTTATAGTCGAATTTATCTTATGTATAACCCCATATTAAAAATGATTTACTTATTAAACTTTGATTTTAACTATTTTAACCCTTCTTTAAATAAATTAATAATAAATGTCGTAATCTAATCCAAGTGGGACTAAATGGTCATATTTTATTCCTAAGGTTGTTTTTGGTCGAATTACATTTTTCCAATAGAATTAGGACATGTGTTAGGGTAATAATAATATCATTTTTACCCTTAATTACCCCATTTACTTTTAACTGTGGTAAAAAAAGTAAAAAGTTACTATTCACCAAAAAAAATTATTTTCATCTCATTGTACCACATTTTACTTACTGACATCAACCGTGTCTCTCTGATTTTCGAAATTCCACTCACAGAAGCGGTAAAATTATGTTTTATGAAAAATTCAGTTTTTTAACTACCACTTAGTGGTTTCACTATTCATCAAAAATTGAAAGTTTTCAGAAAAAAACCAAAATTTCACCCTAGGATAATTTTGATATTCCAAATCCAAAAATGAAGTCCATTTTGAAAAATAAAATTTATAAAATTTCAAAAAGTGGTTATTACTATTCATAACGGCTCGTTTTAATAATATTTTATTAGCATATCATTGTTTAGTGAAACTCGGTATTGCGTACGACGCAAGCTATCGAGGAAGGTTGCGATTTCATGTAATGCAAGCCAAGCAAGTGTTGTGTGTAGAAAAAGATTCCTTTGATGATTTATATAACATAAAAGTCTTGGGTGTTACATTCTACCCCCCTTAAAATGAATTTCACCCTCGAAATTCGTCACTTTGTAACAAACAGATGAGGATACCATTCCCTCATCATATCCTCAAGCTCCCATGTAGCTTCTTCTAATTGGTGGTTCCTCCATAAAACTTTCACCAATCGAGTGGTCTTGTTTCACAGGACTTTTTTGCTACGATCCAGAATCTCTATCGGTTTTTCTCCATAAGAAAGATCTTGCTCCATCGATACAACTTCTGAGCTGAGTACAAGTGAAGGATCAGGTATGTACTTTATTAGGAGAGATACATGGAAAACATCGTGAACCTGAGAGAGATTTGGTGGAAGCGCCAATCGGTAAGCTACCTTCCCAACACGATCCAGTATTTCGAAAGGACCGATATATCTAGGTCTCAACTTCCCCTTCTTTCCAAATCTCATAACCCTCTTCTAGGGAGATATTCATAAGAACACTTTATCACCCACTTCAAACTATAAGTCTTTTCTTCGGTTGTTGGCATAACTTTTATGTCGACTCTGAGATGCTCTTATGTGTTGTTGAATAGATCTGACCTTCTCTTCCATTTCATCAACGAGATGGGGTCCTAATAGCTTTCTTTCCCCAACTTCATCCCAGCAAGTTGGAGTCCTGCATTTCTTTCCATAGAGAGCTTCATAAGGAGCCATCTGAATACTGGAGTGAAAGCTATTATTTTAAGAAAATTCCACCAAAGGTAGGTGTTGATCCCAACAACCTTTGAAATCCATAGAGCAAGCTCTCAACATATATTCTAGAGCTTGAATTGTTCTCTCAGACTGACCGTCTGTCTGAGGATGATAAGCAGTGCTGAAACTCAACTATGTATCCAGAGTATGCTGAAGACTTAGCCCGAACATCGAGGTAAATCTCGGATCCCGATCAAATACAACAGAAAGTGGTACTCCATGAAATCTTACCACTTCCTTTACATATATCCTGGCAAGATGATCCAGAGAGAAATCCTCTTTAATAGTAATAAAGTGTGCAGACTTTGTAAGATGATCAACTATGACCCAGATAGAATTATTGACTTTGGATGTTTTAGGAAGTCCTATGACAACGTCCATAGTGATGTTTTCCCATTTCCATTCAGGTATGGGTAATGGTTGTAACATCCCCTTAGACTTCTGTCTCTCATCATTAACTTGTTGACAAACCAAGCATCGAGAGACATATTCAGCAACATCTCTTTTCATGCCATCCCACCAGAAGTACTCTTTCAGGTACCTATACTTCTTCGTGCTTCCAGGATGAATAGAGAATGAAGAACTATGAGTCTCATCCAGCATCTCCTTCTTAAATTCGGGGATGGGGGGAACACAAACCTGATTCCTGAACTTTATTATCTCATCACAATCAAGGTTGAATTCAGGAACATTTCTCACCTTCTTTTGTAACTCGACATCTTCTTTCTGTGCCTCTTTAATCTTCACATGTATAGATGGTTGAACATTCATTTGAGAAAGATACGATTTTTCCCCTTTCATTATAATTCCAAGATCCATCCTTTGTAAATCCATAAATATTGGATCTTTTGTGATCCTCATCATGGATAAACTAGCATGGTCTTGTCGACTTAATGCATCTGCCACCTTGTTTGCTTTCCCAGGGTGGTAATGAATTGAGCAGTCATAATCCTTAATCAGCTCCAACCATCTTCTTTGGCGCATATTCAGCTCCTTTTGTGTGAAAATATACTTTAAACTTTTATCATCAGTATAAATATCACATCTTTCACTATAAAGGTAATGCCTCCAAATCTTTAATGCAAAGATTACCGCAGCTAACTCTAAATCATGAGTTGGGTAATTTTTCTCATGTATTTTCAACTATCGTGAGGCATAAGCTATCACCATATCATTTTGCTTAAGAACACACCCCAATCCCTTCGTGGATGCATCACTGTAGATCACAAAACATTCTCCACTACAAGGAAGTGTGAGCACAGATGGACTGGATAACCTTCTTTTCAACTCCTTGAAATTCTCTTCACATTCCTCCGTCCAAACAAACTTAACTCCTTTCCGAGTCAACTTGGTGAGTGGATTAGATAATCGTGGAAAATATTTCACAAAACGTCGATAATATCCAGCCAAACCTAGAAAACTTCGGATCTCGGTTACTGTTGTTGGTCTCGACCATCTTTCGATAACCTCTATTTTTGCTGGATCCACAGATATCCCCTCTTTTGAGATTTTGTGACCCAAAAATGCAACTTTTTGAAGCCAAAATTCACACTTGGTAAATTTGGCATAAAGCTTCTCCTTTCTCAGGGTCTTCAATATAATTCTCAAGTGGACTTCATGTTCTTCCTTGCTCTTTGAATAGACAAGAATATCATCTATAAATACTACCACAAATTGAACAAGATAGTCTCTAAAGACTCTATTCATCAGATCCATGAAGATAGCAGGGGCATTAGTAAGACCAAATGGCATCACTATAAATTCATAGTGTCCATACCTTGTACGGAAAGCCGTCTTTTGTATATCCTCCCTTTTGACCCTTAATTGATGATACCCTAAATGAAGATCAATCTTGGAAAATTATTGAGCTCCGCGTAGTTGGTCAAATAAGTCATCAATGCATGGGAGAGGATATTTTTTCTTGATAGTGATCTTGTTAAGTTCTCAATAATCAATGCAGAGTCTCATTGATCCATATTTCTTCTTAACAAATAGAATAGGTGCTCTCCAAGGTGACGCACTAGGGTGTATGAATCCCTTATCAAGATTATCTTGGAGTTGCTTCTTCAATTCCTACAACTCAATAGGGGTCATTCTATAAGGTGTCTTTGAAATAGGCAAAGCACCCGGTACGAGTTCTATTGAAAAATCAACTTCACGATTTGGTGGAAGACCCAGTAATTCCTCCGAAAAGACATCATCAAACTCCCTTACAATGGGAATATTCTTAATCGTGAGTTTCTCACCAACCATTTGAGATAAATAACCTTCATTTAGTGGAATCAATACCCATAAAATGGAAGAAATTTCCACTGGAAGGTTATGTTCGTCCTTGCATCGATAGACGATCATAGATTGATATGGAATATCAAATGTGACCTCCAATATTTGGCAATTGATATGAGATCCATGTAGAGAAATCCAATCCATGCCAAGAATCAAATCAAATTCCACTATAGGAAGGATCACAAGATTTGCAGGAAGCACTTTCCAAAAAACTTCAATCGGAGAAGAATTATAAACTTTTGATGCGACTGTTGTGCAATTAAGTGTTGTCACAGCTAACTCGACATCTAATTGTTGAGGTAATACGGTGATACCCTTAGAAAATTCTTCAGAAATAAAGGAGTGGGTGGATCCAGAATCAAATAAAACATTTGCTACTTTAGAGTGGATGGTAAGTGTACCTTTCACCACATCGTTATCCATCCCCACATCGCTGATAGAAATTGCATGTGACTTTCCTTTGTCTTTAGCCTTAAGAGTTTGTTGACATCGACCATCATCATTAACCCTTGGATTAGGGCATTTATAGTCATAATTTCCCATCTCCTTGCACTTGAAACATTGAAGTGTAGTAGGTTCATTCTGTGTATCCCTTCCTTTGTTTTCATCATTAGACATCTTCTTCCCATCATCGCGGTATTCAAATGCCTTATGACCTTCCTTTACACATTTGAAACATTTAATTGTCCCTTTAAGAAAACTCCCTCCATGTTTCTTTCCACACTTTGAGCATAAGGGAAAGTTCATCTTCTTTTCAGTGTGCCCTTTAGATTTTACTTTGAATTCCATTTTCCTCTTCTTATCAAACCCATATGACTGATGGGTTACTCCAATCTCCATCTCAACTTTGAGAGCACATCGAAATATTTCCTCGTAGCTATTGAAGTCCCTTATGGCTAAGGTCCTTCGAAGACTTGGTTTTAAGCCACTAAAGAATCGACCGATCTTACTCTCAGGTTGGATAATAATACTAGAAGCGTACCTTGAAAGTCTTGTAAAATTTGCTTCATAGGTACCAACATATTCATAATCCTTTTGCTTCAGTTCAAGAAACTCTTTCTCCATCTTTGTTCGGAGAATATGAGGGAAGTACTTATTGAAAAATAAGTTCTTGAACTCATCCCATTCCATGGACTCAATTTCATCCCTTTTCCTCGTATTCTTAATAAGATTCCACCATTGATCAGCATCACCTTCCAAATGATACACTACTAAGATGACTTTATCATGCTCAGAACATTGAAGAACTGAAAATACCTTTTTAGTAGTACTAATCCATTGTTCAGCAACTAATGGATCCGTAGACCCGCTGAAAGAAGGTGTACACTGTCTCATGAAGGATTCAACAAAATGTTTCTCCTTCCTTTGCTCGTTTGGAATTACTGCATGATTTATAGCTTGAGAAAGTTGTGTGAGCATGACTACAAGATTTGGCATTCCAGGTCCCATAACGTTTGGTTGCTCAGGGGGATAATCATTGCATTGCCCGTCGCATTCCGTATTAACAAAGTTCCTTCGGGTTCCATCCATTGACTAAAACCAAGAAGAATAGTGTGAGAAACACTAATTATAATAGGAAAAAGCACATAATCAAGAATAAAATTTCACACTTAAGGTATTATCCTAGGTTATTCATGTCCATTTCTAAAACACTAAGATTGTGTTCTATGCTTAGACTTATCCTTAGGGTTCTTACTATGGCTTTCACATCCTAGTTTCCAAAGGTTGACTATACCTTTCCTCTGATACCAACTATAACGACCCATAATTTACATACATTTTTATTTATTCAAAATTGAAGCACACTTATTACAACATATAACCAAACCAAGAAAGGACCATATAGGTATAGTGTCTTTAGAAACTGGGAAACATAAACAACTGGTTCATAAAGAATCTACTTTGCCTCCCATTAATTTCATCATATCTAGAGTCCCTTTTGGCATATTCTACTTAATAACCTTCTTCCTGACCTGGGGAAACAAAACATACAAAAGGGTGAGCTCAAATTCTCAGTAAGGGTAAACAAAAGAAATATCAATCACATCATATACATAAGATCATATCTTTTGGAAATCTTAACCTGCAAAAGAGATCATAATTTCATTACATGGGATAAATCATAGTAGTGAAATGAAATCCCAATAATCATAACTTAAAACATGAAACTTTGTGGCATACACACATAATCATAGAGAATCATTTCTTATTAGTCAAGACTCATTGCCAATACTATCTTAGTGGGAAAAGTCCCTTTATGAACCGAGTCACCCTCATTTCAGTCCCGTTTCACTGAACCGGTATAACCTACCGTTCCAGCCATGTCTATATCTTGAGATATAAAATCTCTACCCAATGCATTGGATGGATATATAGGTCCCACCCATCTCATAATGAAACCATTCTTATGTGTGCCACAAAAATCATAAATCATACATCATTGCATAACCCATGTAACAAAAATGGAATTCTTAAACATCGTGACATCATAAAACAATTCATATAAGATAAATGACTTCATAAAAATAATTCCATCACAACATAATCAAATCAATGTAATGATAGGGATAGAATCAGAACCCTATATTACCTTAGATGGAAAATAATTTTGATAAAACTCTTGAACTCCATTCTTGAGGAAAATATCCTTTCTACTTAAAAAACACTTTTCCTTTCTTAACATGTCATAAAATTATAACTAAAAGAAGTTGATTAAAAATAAACATGAAAACTTGTAAAGGAAGATTCCTGGAAATAATGTTTTAAAAATCCATTTATTCCATATAAGTTAAAAAACATTCTTCGTACTTTTGTCAGAAAAGTCAAAAAGTACCTCGTACGAAAAACGACAAAAGATTCCTTTCATATCTTTTACTAAAAACTCACCGAAGGGAAAAATTGGATTTAAACAATTTTAGGTGGATGGAAATAATATTACATATTGAGGAAACATGGACGTGGATGATAAAATACACCCCATTAAATACCAAAGTATAAACAATCTCGGATAAAAATGAGATTGTGATATTTTACCTTACCTTAGTTCCGATATGCCTTGTACGTGTCCAAAACTCCGGTATAATGATTTAAATAATGTAATTGACTTATTATAGAATCATACTTATTTTTATGATATCATATATGGTCATATTCTTAGCTTCTTAGTAGTAATATTTCATTGCAACTTGTTATTCGGGTGTTTATAACTTTTTGTTCTTATGCGTGTGTTGTCGAATAAATTCTTATTCTTCTCTTTAGGTTATAGATAACTCATTTACAGAATGGTATTAGTGTAATATATATCATATTCATTCATTCAATTCATTTATATAATCATTATGAAATGAAGATCATGTAGAATGAGTCGCATCACGTCATGGAGACGGTATTCCGTACGTACGCACGAGTGATGATATCGTTCCTATGATCATGGAATTGTATTGGAGTGTATGTATAATATTTCAGAATCAGTATCAATTTGTAATAGTCATATATAGTCATTATTTACACCATTATACCCATCCATGTAAGGTGGTGGTGGAAAATAGATTACACCACGGCGTGGAGACGGTATTCCGTACGTACGCACGCGCGGTGATTTCTTTTTCCGTAGGATGGATAGATGGTGAAATAGGGTTTTTTCATACTTATAATAACATATCTGTATATGAGTGATACTGATGTTATTACTTCATAATGAAACAATTAAATAAGAATAAGTGGAAGAAGAAATAAATATGAAAAAATCGGTAACAGACATTACCTCTTCTTTGAAGTGCTTCTTTGAGACCTCCTTTTGGGGAACTAAAATAGGTCTTTGAAGAAGACCAAAACCTCTAGGATGTTTCTAGGGAAGTGGAGAGAAGAAATTGTCAGGGGTTGGCTGACCATGAAGGCTCAATGTGGTGTGAGGAAGAGGGGGAGGAGGTGCCCTTTTATAAGGGAGGAGAGGGGCACCTTTTGAATAACTAAAAATATTATTTTTTTATAAAGTCAAATTCAGTTTTTAATAGCTCCAAATTGATATATTTCGAAGATAAGTTGGGAAGGGGTCTAAATCCTCTCATCAAATAGAATTTATACAAGTTTAGGTTGGTATTTTAACCTTATCATTTAGATTTAACATTAAGTTAAATAATTTTACTTTTACCGTGTCTTCTTGTGTTCTTATACAGTAAGGTTAATAAACTTACTATAAGCAGCCAAACAAACCCCAAATTGTTTATTATATATATATATATATAAACTTATCTAAGTCATTTGTATGACCCTTAGATGGTTAGGAATAAAAAAACAATTACTAATATAATATTTGTTTTAAAAACTATTTTATGTCAATTTTGAAACTATTTAGTAATTAATTTTTGTGAAAATCATAACAGAATGATTAGTTCGAAAAAAGTTAATTAAATCAATATTAACATGTCATATTAATCTATAAAATTATTGGAATTCATAAAAAGTGTCAAATTACATTTATTTTGGTGTTTATAACATCAATTATGTCAATATTTCATTAATAAGATAATTACTGCATCATCTTTGTGTCATAAATAAATTAAATTATTTAATGTCTAAAAATTACAAATAAAATACCATTATGTAGGAAAAATTTTGAGATTTATAATGAATATTTATAGTCGAATTTATCTTATGTATATCCCCATGTTAAAAATTATTTACTTATTAAACGTTGATTTTAACTATTTTAACCCTTCTTTAAATAAATTAATAATAAATGTCGTAATCTAATCCAAGTGGGTCTAAATGGTCATATTTTATTCCTAAGGTTGTTTTTTGTCAAATTACAATAGAATTAGGACATGTGTTAGGGTAATAATAATATCATTTTTACCCTTAATTACCCTATTTACTTTTAACCGTGGTAAAAAAAAGTAAAAAGTTACTATTCACCAAAAAATTATTTTCATCTCATTGAACAACATTTTACTTACTGACATCAACCGTGTCTCTCGGATTTTCGAAATTCCACTCACAGAAGCAGTAAAATTAAGTTTTGTGAAAAATTCAGTTTTTTAACTACCACTTAGTGGTTTCACTATTCATCAAGAATTGAAAGTTTTCAGAAAAATACCAAAATTTCACCCTAGGATAATTTCGATATTCCGAATCCAAAAATGAAGTCCATTTTGAAAAATAATATTTATAAAATTTCAAAAAGTGGTTATTACTATTCATAACAGCTAGTTTTAATAATATTTTATTAGCATATCATTGTTTAGTAAAACTCGGTATTGCGTACGACACAAGCTATCGAGGAAGGTTGGGATTTTGTGTAAAGCGAGCCAAGCAAGTGTTGTGTGTAGAAAAAGATTCCTTTGATGATTTATATAAAATAAAACTCTCGGGTGTTACATGGTCTGCAAGTTATAGACATTTTAGTGCCGAGGGCTGGTTGGATTCAGAGTCAATTCAACCTGTTCATACTAAAAATTTCTTCAAAACTCTCAAAGAGTATCTCAAATAGACCATCTCGCTCCAAGGATACTAGCACCGCAGACTGTTCATTAAATGGACATCCGGTTCGCAGGATATGGTCACATAATCGTATCTGGGCCTGAGAGGGGTTCAGGTCTTGTCTGACCTGACCTGACCGACACTAGGTCGACCCGACATAGTTTAGGGAGACCTGCACCAATCCGGTGGGGTTGGGCTGCAGCATCTCGGGCTTCCAGCTAGCGCAAATCACTGTTCGCCTCCCGAACAACTCAAAGGTGCCATTTGGCTCCATGATTGGCGGCACTAGGTGGCATCCCCTCATCACCCACAGGACCCGTAGGGAGAGGGTATCAACCTTCATCACCACCGAGGCCCTTCAACATGGTGTAGGATGGCGTGTCGCCTCCGCCTACGCGGCAGGCTGAGGGTCGGCCGCCTTCTGCAGCTGCCGCCGCCAGCCAATGTCGGCTGCCACCACCATCCGCTGGTGCCAGTCACCGATGCCGCCACAACGGTGCAGCACCGACGGATCTTCTACAGGGCTCTAATGATGCTCTGGTGCTCCGTTTCAAATCCCATATACACCTACGAGCCTCCCGGACTTCTGCTGTAATAGCGTGACCATCTATCTCACATTTCTATCAAATTGGGAAAACCATCCGCTAAGAACACAACGAAAAACAATCAGCGAAGGGTCTGATCCTTGTTCGTTAGGCCCGTGCCCTTCACATTAGAATGATAATAGGAGGGAGAAAAATTTATTAAAGATATGATTTATTAAAATATAATCCTCTTCCTCAAGAACCGTAGGAGGTGTCACAGTTGCGGCAGGAGGAGCGTCGATGTTGGATGGAGTCGTCGGCATTCCCCAATCCCGGATCGTTGCTGCCCATGCTTCCATCCTCCATCAGTGGATGTTTCTACGAGAATTCACCAGAGTTTCCTCGCTTGAAGAAGCCGTGTCAAAAACCCACCCTGAGATCATTTTAAATAGGATGGGGAATGTTGAGTAACACATTGAGAAATTAATGATGTTTATTAAATAAATTAATGAAGCAATTTTAATTCACAACGGTGGAGTTACGTAGTTGATGAGTCAAGCCATTAATTGGATTGACAAGTCATTAGTACCCACCACCACCACTCATCTGCTAGACAAAAATCAATAAAATAAATTGTTATGTTATTTTATTATTTTTCTGTAATGTTCAAAATTTAACTTTTTCTTCCAACCTATTGTTGTTAAAGTGATGCTTCACTTAATAGAATCTCAGAACCATGGATTCAATGGTGCCCTAGGAATTTTAATTCGAGCGCCGATTAAAAATATATAAAATTCCACCTGTGTGTTTACTGAACACACCATAAAAAAAGTTCAGAAATTCATTTCAAGCACACCAAGTCTCAGAATCATGTGTCATCAATTTCGGAATACTCATAATAATCCCAAATAACTGAAAAAATTACGTGGACTTTTCCGAGTCCATACATTCTCCCCAACTTAGGGATTTTCATCCTCAAAATACACAACAAAAATAAGGGAACAAATAAGGTTTCTGTGCACGTATCCAAGCCTCACACTCCCATTTTCTCACCTGGAGGTTCACATGCTTCCAACAAACTCGTACTAGAAGAATTTCCCCCCATGAAGGACCCACTCTTGTCGATCCTCTATCTCTACCTGGAACTCAAAAAAAGTCACTGCATCGTCAATGTCCATCTTTCCCCAGTCAATAACATGCGATGGATCATGCACGTATCTACTCAGATGTGATAAGTGGAAAACATTATGCACCATGTGCATCTATGGGGGTAGAGCTAAATGGTACGCCCCCTCTCCTACTCTGTCCAGCAAAGAGGTGATCTGCATGGTCGCCCGTACAAAGCCTCAAATGGAGCCATGCCGACAGTGGATTGGTAACTGTTGATTTATGAAAACTCCATCAGAGGAATGTATTCCTACCAACTGTGGATGAAATAAAGTACACAAGCATGAAGCATGTCGTCGAGTGTCTGTATGGTATGTTCCATTTAACCATCTATCTGATGGTGAAAGGCGGTTCTCAAGCGTAGCTGGGTTCCGAATTCCTCCTACAATCCTTTTCAAAAGTGGGAGGTAAAACATACACCATGACCTGAGATGACTGTCGAAGAACCACATGATGTCGCACAATCTCATGCATGTATAGGTGTCACAAGCCCTGTACTGATCCATGCTCTCTGATGGGTAGGTGGTGGGCCGACTTGGTGAGTCGGTCAACGATCACCCAGATGGAATCGTGGCCCCTGGATATACGTGGTAGCCCTGTCACGAAGTCCATAGATATACCATCCCACTTCCTCTCTGGTACCTCAAGTGGTTGAGCTATGTTTGCTGGTACCTGATGCTCGACCTTAAATTGCTGACAAGTGAGGCATAGAGATACAAACTATGACACTGATTTTTTTTATTCCTGGCCAGTAGTAACTATGACAGAGGTACTGGTACATCTTCTCCACTCCAGGATGCCCCGCTAACATGGATGTATGGAACTCCCTTAACACCTCCTCCTGTAGTGTCACTGGTACCATAGTGCATCCTCTGAAGAGAATGACATGCTCCCCACCTTTATAAAATCTTTCAGTAGACCATTCTGAGGATATCTAAGTACATCATGCCATGTAGTTAATGTACCCAAGTCGTGCCTCTCGAAATTGCCGTAGAAGTTGGGGAGTGACAGTCATATACTGAAGGTAAGATGCTCCCTCTCTATTCACAAAGGATATCTGCAATGCGGCCAGCTGCTCTGTCACCTCACTCAGTAGCTGTAGAATAAACCTCATGCTGAGTGCATCTGCTACTACGTTTCCCTTCCTAAGAGTATAAAATATCTCAAAATCATAGTCCTAGAGGAACTCTAGCCATCATCGTTGTCTCAGGTTTTGGTCCTTCTATGAGAATATATACCTGAGAATATTGTGATGAGAGTAGAATGTAAAATGTTCGACCATCAGGTAGTGCCAACACATCTTCAGTGAAAATACCACTGCTACTAACTCTAGGTCATGGTTAGAATAGTTCTTCTTATGCTTTCTCGACTTCCGTGAGCTGTAGGAGATCACTTCTCACTCTTAAATCAGTACACAACCTTGTTCGGTCATTGATGCGTCATAGTAGACTATGTACCCAATGCCCTCTTCTGGTAGCCTCAAGATGGGGCACTCGTGAATCTCTGCCTATTCTCTTGAAAACTCTACTGACACTTCTCCATCTATAGAAAAGGCTACCCCTTATTCATCAAAGATGAAAAGGGTAAAACTACCCTGGAGGATTTAGGTACAAAACTCCAGTAGTACCCAAACAATCCCATGAAACTCCTCACTTCGGTCACACTCCTGGGTGGTTCCCAAGAAAGCACTGCCTTTATCTTTTCCAGATCCACTATGACTCCAACCTCTAAGATAATGTGCCCTAGGAAGTGGACTTCCCATATCCAGAACTATCACTTCAAGAGAATTATATAAAGCTGGTGGTCTTGGAGTGTATCTAGGACTATCTTTAGGTGCTTGGCGTGCTCCTCCTCCAACATCGAGTATATCAAGATGTCGTCGATGAAGACCACCACAAAATGGTCAAGGTATGACTGAAATATCCTGTTCATGATCCTAATTAACACTACCAGAGCATTGGTCATGCTGAAAGGAATCACCAAGAACATGTAATGGCCATACCGACATCTGAAGGCTATCTTCGGTACGTCCTCGTCCCGTACTCTGAGCAGATGATAGCTTGATCTGAGGTCTATCTTAAAAAACTATCGATCCCCCTTCAACTAGCCGAACAGATCATCGATTCTTGGGAGTGGATACTTGTTCTTCACGATCACCTAGTTAAAGCACCGATAGTCCACACAAAGCCTCAAACTCCCATCTTCATTCTTGGAGAACAATATTGGGGATGCCCATGGAGAAACACTAGGGCTTATGAACCCCTTTCCCTGCAAGTACTCCCGCTGTACCCGTAACTCCTAAAGCTCCATGAGAGCCATTCAATATGATGGTGTAGATATTGGTGTCTTCCTAGGGTACAGGTCGATGTGAAAGTCTAACTATCTGCGAGGTGGTATTCCTGGAACATCATCAGGGAATACATCAACATACTGGTCCACCACTATAGGATATCTTAAACTCTTCACATCAACTACTCGGAGGGTAAGGCTATCCAAATGATGGGTGATCGACTACGCCCTTCTCCGAGAAAGTCCATCCTATGCTACAAAGGTTCCCTTCTCACCAATGAAGGAAAACCTGCTCCCATACAAGCGGAAATACCGCACTCTGTTCCTAAAATAGTCGATCTGAGCATGAACTATGGATAGCTATTGCATACCCAAGATAACATCGTAGGGCCTCAATGCTGATACAAGGTGATCCCAACCAAATCTCTCACCTCCCAGAATAAGCTCATATTTCCAACACTAGTGTGTAATCTTCAAATACTCTTATGTAGGAGTCTCTAATCATAACGATCGAGCCAATAGATCCATCAAAATCTCCGAGCTCCGAATGAGTGTCGTGGCAATGAAAGAGTGTCTTGAACCTGTGTCAATAAGTATTGCATCTTGGGTGGAATAGACATAGATCATACCTCTAATCATATCCGGAGTACTGTGGTTGTAGGGATCTATTGCATGTAGTTTTTCTCACCCCTATCCACCTGCTCCCTTTGGTCAGGGTGGACCTCCTAGTGATGGTATTGATAGAATGTCAAATCGCTGCCCACAACCTACCGCACGACCTGCTAATCTACCTCGTCCGACACCCTATAGACCTTCTCACTTGAATCTCTATCTCTTCCTCGATGGTACCTCGACCATCTGCTGATCATTGATACGGTGGGTCAGGTAGTCTCTAGCCATATGGCCCTTCATGCCGCACATGAAGCACAATATTCCTCCTAGATGACCATCTCTAACTCACGAGCTCTGCACTTCTGACCCTGCCTCTTAGGGTCACCCACTTGTGGGTCTGGCCTGGTTAGACCACTGCATCATTTTTGTACTTAATCCTACAGATCACTCGGCTACCTATCTTCCGGTGGTGGCTCTCACTGTCTGTGTCTGCTCATCTATGAATCTCTCCACTAACAATGCTCGCTCGAGCACTACAGATTGCATTGGGATATTCAGCAATATCATCGATGCTCAGATCTCCCACTGAAGACCATTATCAAAGGTTCGGGCCCTGAAGAATGGGTCTTATACCATGTTGGTTGAGTATCACGAGAGGTCAGTGAATTTTGCCGAGTACTAGGATACTGTTAGTCTGCCCTTATGTATGTGCAGACGCTTCTGAATACGCACTGAGTGTAGTGTCTTGGGAACAAAATCTTCCCTGAAGAGGCTCTCAAAATATATCCAGGTGAGTGTCACATCATCATGTGCCTAGATTGTTAGGATCCACCATCTCCCTGCTGTGTCCTGGAGACTCTAGAAGCTAGGATAACCATTTTCTGTACTGGTGTCTCAACCAATAGAAAAACTCTATCCCCAAACTCCAGCTAGTCCTCAACTTCCTGGGGATATTTCTCGCCTCGAAAAATCAGAGGCATCTATCTCTAGAACTCATGAAATGATCTCAGTCGACATTCATAGTTTTCTTGTGGGACTGGTGGCATATTCTTCCAAAAGGGTGCTGCTACTGTTGGGTCACCACTCGAAGGTGCTACCACAGTAAGAGGGCCCTACCACGAAGCCTCATCACTCGGTGGGCCATCATCGTGTACTCACTCAGGAATCCTGGCTGGATGTCTACGCGGTGGTATCTTCAAAATAAATAGGTGCGCCACAATGAATAATTTATACCTAGTTAGTTGAATCAAAAGAGATCAAAGTAAAAGAATTTACAAAACACACAAAATTAGTGTTTTCTTGCACCGAGTTGGAAATCAGAATTTAGGGTCTTGGTGTATGGATAGGTTGCCCGCCACACCAACACTGGACTCTATAAACTGAAAAACACACCCAAAACACGTAAAATTATTTCTCTATTAAAAATATCATAGTCCTAGTTCTTTGGTAGAACTGATTCCTTTGATACCGCATTGTCACGACCCATCACACAGGGCCCATGCCATGATTACCCCAAGCCCACCATCCTTAGGCAAGGGATTGGAGACTAACATCGGAAATTAATTTCTCGATAATGGGAAGGAATTGCCTAATAACATGTACACACACAAGCAGGGTACAATACACAAAAGTAAAACACAACAGAAGATTAAGGTGAAACCACAACTTGAAACCAAAATTAAGTTTAATAGTAAGTACTGAAAGTAAATGGCTAGAATACAAGCCCAAATGAAAGGTACAAATACAATTGATAAATAGAAAACAAATCATGGAATCGTCTACCGAGGATACTACCTAAAGGGTAGGTACAAATCGGCTCCACTACTCTCCACATCAGCCAATCTCCTCCATGTACCGCCTGGTCCTGGCTCCCTCAAGAATCAGCCAAGATGCTCGTCGTCTGCACAAGAAACAATAATGTGCAAATGAAGCCAATGCAGGGGTGAGTATAAGAATACTCAGTAGGGACCCCGAGACCCCATAATGTCTCTTAGAAGTTTAGTAAGGAGAACCACAAAGCATGATCTAAATCACAAAGAAAAAAGATAAAAACTCATCTCAAGCCAAGTAAAAGTAAAGCACAAAAGTACAGATGATTTGTCGAGAAGCTAGATCATCTTATTCTCTAAAGAGGCACTGCTGCTGACCATTATGAGTCTGAACCATAGAGGATCTATAGGTACTATCCCCTGAAAGACCCACACATGACACCCAGAGTTAATAGGTACTGAGACCCACTGACCCACACAGGATCTGACCCACACAGGATTAGTATGTGTTGACCCACATAGGATCGCTGAGTGCTGAACCACATAGGATCGGTATGCACTGAACCACACAGGATCGTTGAGTGCTAGCCCACACAGGATCTGACCCACATTGGATCGATATGCGTTGAATCACATAGGATTGTTGAGCGCTGACCCACACAGGATCCGGACCACATATTTGATAGGTGCTAACTTACATAGGATCGCTCGGTACTAACCTCTCTATGATTTGTCTCCAAAATCCACCTCACTGCCAACCACTAGATTCCCACTAATAGCACTCTTGATTATGATAGAAGCGCTATTTAAGCCATTGGTAGTATTTAAACTAGCATAAAGTCACACTAAGAAGTAAACCGATTATTTTTCATGTCAAAAGAGTTCCAACAGAACAGACGACAGATCAACCAAACACCTGGTCTGTAACTTATAGGCAATTTAGTGTTGAAGGCCTAGTTGGATTTGGAGTTGATCCAACCCAGCCATACTCCAAATTTCTCCAAAACTCTCATGGATTATCTCAAAAGGACCATCTTTCTCCAAGGATCCTAGCGCCTTAGACGGTTTTTCAAACAGACATCTGGTTTTTGGTATACAATCACTTAAGCATATCTGGGATCGAGAGGGGTCCGAGTCCGGTCCGACCCAGACTGGGTCGACCCGGCTCGGTCCGAACCATCCGGGGAAAGCCCAGTATGAACCATCTTGGGCTGACCTGGTTGGGCTAGGCCACGATGGCTATGCCCGCTGTTTGGCGTGACCCACGGGGGTCATGCGGTCCACCTACCAAATGGCTCAAATGAGCTGTTCGACTCTCTGATTGGTAGCATCAGGTGGAACTTCCTCATAACCCATGGGATCTGAAGGGAGCATGTATTCGCCATCGCCACCACCACAGCTTCAAACCACAACTCTTCAACGCGGATCACGACGGCGTAACACCTCCGCCTCCACTACTGGCTGAGAGCCGACATCCTTCTATAGCCGCCACAACGTGATGCGGTGGATCCCCTTCATGATACATGGCCGCCCACTGCATGCTGCCACCATGGCCAGACGATGCCGGCCACCGCCATCACCCACCGGTGCCATTCGTCGTTGTCTCACTGACGAATATTCCATAGGGCTCCAACAATGCTCTGGAGCTCTCTTTCTACTTTTTTCTACACCTACGGGACTACCAGACTACCGCCGTCCAAGCGTGACCCTCAGTCACACATTTCTGTCAAATTGGGAAAACTGTTCTTGAAAAACTCAATAAAAAAACCAGAAGCAGAGGGTCCATGACTTGTTTGTTTGGCCCACGCCCTCCAAGTTAGCATGATTAAAAGAAAGATAAGAATTGATCAAAGATAGCTTTATTAAAATATAAACCCTCTACCTCATGATCCATTGGAGGGGTCATGGTTGCGGCGAGAGGAGCTTCCATGTTGGATGGAGTCGTTGGCGTTCGCCAATCTCGGATCATTTTTGCCCATTCTTCCATCCTTTGATGGTGGATGTTGCCGCATGACAATTCTAGAGTTTCTTTGCTTGAAGAAGTCGTGCCAAAACCCCACCCCATGCTCCATTTAAATAGGAGTGGGAAAGGTGAGTAACACATTGAGGAATTAACGAGGTTCATTAAATGAATTAATGAACCAATTTTAATTCACAACAGTGGACTTACGCAGTTGATGAGTCAAGCCCTTAATTGGCTTGACAAGTCACCGATCCCCACAACCGTCGCTAATCCACTAGAGAAAAAGAAATAAAATAACCTGTTAAGTGATTTTATTATTTTTATGTAATGTCCAAAATTTAACTTTTTCTCCCAACCTACTATAGTTGAAGTGAAGATTCCTTTAAGCAAATCCCAGCACTATAGATTCAACGGTGTCCTTAGATTTTTAATCTGAGCACTGGTTCAAAATATAGAAAACGATGCTCGCGCGTTTACTAAACGTACATTAAAAAAAGTTCATAAATTTATTCCAGGAACACTGGGACTTGGAATCACGTGCCATCAATTTTTACAGACTCATAATAATCCCAAATAATTAAAAAAAAGTAAATGTAATTTTTTGGGTCTTTACAAAATATGATTACAAAAAACAGTATTATTATGAATAAAAATGCACACATTCCCTCAAAAAAATTATAGATGTTTTTTATATTGAATTAATTAAGATCATATATTAATGGTACTGAGGAGATTATTTTATCTAATTATTTTCCCATTATATACGATATGATGAAAGAAGAAACTAATACAATTGTATTTAAGACTATACGACTACTTCAAGAGTTTTATTTGGAAATTAAATTGGATATAGGATATAATAATCACGTGGAATACCACTTGGGTAAGATTTTTCATATATTCTATGATGAAATTTAAGTTAAAAGGAAATTTAATGCATTTATTTGAAGGATGAAATTGTATTTGGTAAAAGGATATGATGAATGGTAAGGTGATGTGGTAAACTATTTGTTAAATTATCTAGTTCCATCTCACCTAAACCTAAACAAATAATCATATTCAATTCTAAATCAATGTTCCATATATTTATAAAAAAATACAATTATCAAGTGATTAGATGATGTTTTAAAAAGAGAGAGTCATATTATGATCTATAATTATTCTATAGATTATATTATGGAGGCCACTTTGGACATCAATAAACTATAAGGAATGTTTTGAAGTATGTTATATACCAGTCAACACTATATAGGAACTAATGATATTTATAAAATATTTCCACAATACCAAATCAGTAGTGATATATAAAGAAGTATACAGATCCCTTAAACACTAAATCAAAATTTTAATATATTTTATGTATAAGGTATAGACATCATGATACTGTTTCTAATATCTTTGGGAAATTCCTACATTCTATTAGCTGTAAACTATGCTTCAAAATATAATGAACCTAAATCTTCAAAAAACATAGGTACAATATATTTTTTCATTTTTAAAGACTATAATATTTTAAATATTTTTTGTCCTAAGATAAATCATTAGTGACTAACGTAACCCTTTTTAAAGAAGAGTATAAAATATTTGATGAGAATTTATGGAGTGTATCATAAGACATCAACACCCAATCATCCAAAAACCAAAATCCAAGATGATATTTCAAATATGTATATTTATGCAATCTTCAAAAATATTTTAAAACCTTATATAAATTTATCATCCTAGAGGTTATAAGTCACGTTTTTGGATTACAAGATAACATATAAAATTCAAATTGGAATGAGTCCAAACTCGTTGATGTAGGGGTAATTCCTTCATCTACATTTGAAGATGGAACATAATGAGTATTAGGTGGTAAGGGACATTAATTTGGATCTAAAAATGGGTAGTAAGTAATGTATAATGTTGTATAATTATCTAGAATAAATTAGAAGTGTATATTTTCTTATCTTTAAAAATTATAATTAATGGAAAAAAGTGGGACATGATAAATTGATTAAAAGGAGAATTTCATCAGCGATAACATGATCTACTTTATATCTATAGAATCCAATTTATTTTAGGAAAAATTAATTTAAAATAGGATGATATCATAATTAATAATTATTTAAACCTGTTTGGTGTTGTGAAGATAACTGCATATGGAGAAAAGGACCCATTCCTTATCGACATCCCAAAAATGAAGAAGTTTTGTGAGAATATACCACAATAGCCAGTGGGGTTGATCATACTCTCCAAACAGGTCTATCAATAAACACTTGGACCGTTATAAATATCCTTAAAAAATGATTGATTATTGTTTATAGATTAAATCTATTTTATAATTCCCAATATTTTATAATTCATTAGGGATACTTCATCATTAATTTATGGCAGAGGGAAACATGTGTAGTTTTTTGGAATTAAAAATATTAATATTTTTCATTTTTTTCCTTTTTTATGTGTTAAGAATTCATTTATGATAAAATTAAATAACTTTTCAAATAATTAATTAATGGAAATGATCAAGAAATAATTTAACCCATGAACAAAACTCAAACTAATAAATAAACAAATTGTTTTCCAAATTTATCTTTTATAAAGCTCATGAAAAGAAATTATTATTATTTGAATCAAATGCAATGACATACAACCCTATATTAAAATATTATACCTAAGAGTATTATATAATGATATTTTATATCATATACTCAATTCCATCATTTTGTGATATAACCAAGAAATTATTAAATAAAAAAATTCGGTTTTTGATCATTTATATATGGTGGAACATTGATAATGTTTTGTTTGAAATTATTATGAAAGTTTAATGGATGAAACTATTTTTTTAAATGAACTTCTATTTTGTAATAGAAATACATTGGAACCTTATATATCATTGGACCATGAAGCACATTTTTATGAATCCACATTACTATAAAATAATCCCTATAATCCTATATCTAGAATATAATACAAGATCAATGTTAAACTGATGCGTTGAGGAGGGATCTTGGTGATTTAAATAGAAGCTACATAAGCACTATAACCTTTTGGCTATGTGATGTTATAAAGCTGTTTCTTGGAATTTTTTTACCTACTTAAAGTAATGTTATTAAAATAATCACTTTTAATGAAAATGGAAGGGCAATATATTCCATTATAGGATAAGAAAAATTATATATTTTCTTGAAAATTAACATATTCCACTATTTTTTTGAAACTCAAATCATTAAAGAACTATTTTTTTTGAATGAAATGGACATAATAAATTAATATTCCTAATAATTATTTTTTTATACTTTAAATTTAAATTTAGATAGAGATAAATAACAAAAAATTATAGTGAGTGAGGATTTCATATTATGGTGATAACTGTAAAACATGAATTATGCTAAAAAATAGATCCAATCCTCCCTTATACCTCATAATATTTTGACTTTAGAACCTAGAAATTTTTTTCCTCATAATTAATCTGAAAATTTCTTAGGATATGAACAAGAACATGAATCATTAGGTGGATATTTATAAATTCAATGGTCTTATGGTCACCATAGAAATATACTTTTGTAAGAGTTTACTTTTTAATATTAATACTTAGAGTGATGAGTGAAATATATCCCAAAAGGTAATAATAATTATGATTGAGAGGATACAAACGGTAGAAATTAATAAAATTTACTTCATTTATTAAATAAAATTATGAAAATGTAGGGGTCATGAAAAATTCTAGTTCCTTGACTATTGAAAAAGGAACTCACATTGTTATTGTTTTAAATTTTTCAATGGTAAAACTTAAAATGATTCCCAACTCTAGTAGTTTATGTTTTATGTGTTGAGGAATTGATAAATACAATAATGGAATTATATTTTACTAATATTCCATTCATTTTATTCCATCACATTTACTATATCATAATTTATTATAATGCTTTGAGATTAAAGTTTTATTTCACTGGGTTTGGTGAATTTTTCTTTAAAATACACTAAAATATTATTTTTAATGTTTTATTAAATTTTTTGTTTTAATTCATTAAATTTAAATACATTTATTATAAATTTTCTTATTACATTGAATCTATACTTTTTCCAATAAGTAAATAAGATAAGTTTTCTGAATTATGTAATTCTTTTTTTCATTTGTTAGTAATATGGAATGAAATGGTAATAGATGGTGTCAGAAAAGTGCAATTCCTACAATATATAATTTTAACTATTAATCTATGAAAAATTAATTTCTAAGAATCCATGGTGCATGTAATTGTAAAAAACCTAGCCACTAAATAATATTAGGTCACAATTCTTAACATAGAGAACTCTTATCTTATTGTGTAAGACTTATTTTATAAAACATAAGAGTAAAATAAGTGGCCTATGATCATGTATGAGTCATAAATGATAAAAGTAAGATTAATATCTAGATAATGTAAGGGTCATAATACTCAATTTATGGGTCACATTAATCCATTTAAGAGTAATTTTTCTAATTCACTCAGATTTCATTGGTTTATTACCTATAAAAAAATCCATATACAAGTATGTAGTGTAGGGAATATATTTCCAGTTATTTAGAAGTAATTTTAGATATTGAGATCATATAATACTTCATGATTCTAATTCATTATTAATGAATCACAGGGAATGTTATTTGATCCATGGAGGAATAAATCAATCAAGTCCTGCCTATTAACCAATGTATGTAGTGAAAGAATAATTCATTGATTTGGATTTTTAGGGAACCTGTAATCACGAGGAATCATTCCATTGTCAAAAGGAAAATAATACAATAGGATTTTTTGACAAGGGATGAAGATATAAAAAATCTTTAAAGTGGAGATGAAGATGAAGAAGAATGGAATTGAGAAACAACTATGGATTTAGAAACTAATGTTTTAACATCTAGTTACCTTTACAATATTTTATTATTTTTTTCTTTTTTCCTCATGTTATTTTTCAAATAGAGGCGGTAGAAACACTTAGTGATCAATGAAATAAAAGAAAAAAAAATTAAATCCCTTATTCATTAACTTCAGTTAATTTTAATTCATCCATTATTAATTTAGTTTTGTATTCATTAGCAAGATAATAATTTGAATACAATTAGGTTTTAATTCATTATTTCTATGAATTGAATGTTACCTTCATTGTTAAGTTTAACTCATCCTTCACTTGGTATAGATTATTTCTGATGGTATTAGAAATGATATGAAGTGAGTATCAAGAGGTTATTACTACATTTTGTGGGAGTTAGTGAATTTCATTGAATTTCATAGGATCACTAAAACATGATAGCTATTTTCCAAAGTGGTTTAGGGTGGTTTACTATTTTGGAATCAAATGATAAATTTTTATATAAATTAATGTATGGTTCATTTATAATTGATATCTAGTAGATGAATCTTCACAATTTCATTCAACATAAGATTAATGTTAAATAAACTGTAAATTCAAATGTATATCAATTATTAAGATGAATAGTTAACTATTTAAAGACATAGATAGAATATAAATTGGTAATAAAAACATTGAACCCATCTCTTATATTATATTTAATAAAAAAACCCATTTAAATAGTTTAAAATATCCTTTAAGAATTATTTCATAAAAAACCACCTCCTTAGAAATGTTTTTATAATTACATTTAATTAACCCTCTCTGGAAACAACCCATGGTTTACAATATACAATATTAATAATAACATGTGGTTTCAAAAAGAATATTGGAACACATGTGATAGTCATTTAGAATGATCCTCATCAAAACCATGATATTTTCATATCTCATAAAAGATAATTTAGGATAAAGAAGAGAGATTAGAGAAAGTAATACAAATCTAGTGTGCATTTTGATAATAACCATCTCTTTAAACAACCTCCTTTTATTAACCCCTAGGATATTTCTTGAGTGTATAAGGATTAACTCTTGAGTGAAAAAAATGCATACTGTTACAAAACGAATTTATAACCCATGATTTATAATTCATTATTTATATGACTATATTATTATTCACTATACATTCTATATTTAGAAATTCTAACTAGTGATTGTGAAAAATTAACAGTACTGCATTTTTTTCCTTTTTTTCTTTTTAGACACAATTCAATAAAAACTTTATTAAAAAAACACTTTTAAGGACAAAGTGGGAAACTGGGAAAGACCAATATCTAATAACAATCAACATTGAAGGAAACCACATATTCATTAAAAATAAAAACGATATTGTTAGATTCACTTACCTCATATAGTTCCCATTGGATAGTAGAATCCTTTTTACTTGGGTAAATTTGAATTTAGTCTTTAAAGTGAGTTGCTAGCTTGTCCCAAATCTGGATATACTAATTTACGTTTATCTTCCTTCAATTGAATCCACATAAAAAATTAAATCTTTCTAGTAGATCTAGGACCTTTGTTCCATCCCAAAATCATTTCAAAAATCTCTTTTTAAAATTCTATCCACCTATTCCTCTATAACATTAAATTTATTGTGGTTTTCATGAATTTCTTCCTTAAAATGAAGGATTGACACAAGGTAATTATTTTCTCTTCATCCCCTCCACTTTCCCCTCATAATTCCCTGCTATTTTTTTCTTCTCCACTCTCTCCATTTTTTAGGGTCATTATCTTATTACTTTCTAGACTTTAGACCCGATCTCCACCGTTCTTCACCTTGGATTTGTATTTGGACCTAATCACCATTAGTTTCGGTAGCATAGAATAATCCTTATGACTTTTAGCTCTTTTCCTCTTAACTATAATAAACACCCACCACATCACAATTCCCCTTATTTACAATTCTATTTCATAGGATATGAAGCCCTATGTCAGATGCAACTTCCACACTGTCAACCGAGAGGTGACTACCTATCACTTCTTCAAGATCAACTTCAGTTAAATCTCGATCCTAATATAATTTTCAACTGGTGAAGGTGAGTCCTACCTATACCATCTTAACACTCCCATTCCTTGAAGAAACATAAATATTTATCTTGAGAAAAATCCCTACCCTCCCACCCTTTTCCTTCCTCAACCAGCCCAAGAAATCAGTTAATCAATTTGACACAAGGGATTCAGATAAATGGACTTTCCTTGGCCCTTATGAAGAAATGTACTGAATATGATAATTTACACATATAATTTTTTTACGATATTAAAATATCATGTTGCATAAAATATTAATTGAAATATTTCTGATGTCATACACCATAACCAATGATATACCCTCAAGTCCTGAAAATTCTTTCAAAACCAACATGCCTTATTATATGAAAATTGTATACCATATAATATGATCTGATGTATTTAGTTCATATATTCTTTATTATCCTACTTTCACTAAAGATCCATAGACTTTGTTCCATTAATAATTATATTTGTATCATATACAAACTCTTTTGATACCATATCCAACAATATTTTTAGATTTCCTCTAAAACTATTTTGGAGAATTTTTATTAACTTCACTGTATATTGATCACATGTAATAACATGAAAATAACCATCCAATACACCTTTCTAGATAAAATATAAAACACTTTTTGAGAATATATATATGTTAAAAATATTACCATTCATTAAAAATCTATGTGTATCCCCAAGGGTCTTTGTTTCATTGATTGTTTTTTCAAAATTCATAGTTATAAACAATAATCAAATTATAGTACATTGTTAGTATTATTTAAGCTGCAAAGGGATCTAGTGTAATATTCATAAAACACATGTATCTATTTATATACATTAACTATATTAATCACATTCATGTATAAATTTTTATATGATATCTATTTTTCATTATATCTTCGAACAACAAGATATATAAATTAAATTGCTAATTTAATTATGCTGATTTCATTTGTAATAAATAATTATGGTCTTATTAGTAAATTAAACTATAAATAATTATTATATGATGGAGGAAGGGCCCAATATGAATAAAGAGGATGATGATGTATGAGATATAACATAGTAGTCATATGGATCACATTAATTAAAGTTTTCTTCCATTTCTATACAGATGGAGATTCATTCATATATTGTAAAAGAAGTTCAGTTAAGTTGTTTCATGGTGTTTTAGAAGTATATTATACATATGATGACTATAGATCTAATCTGGTAATGAATCTATGATATATAAAATTATTTTAAAGATCACTCACTTTTATATATGGTTTCTAGATTTTATGAGGACCCATCCTTTGGTTTATTCATTATGAAATCTACTGGGTAATTTTACATTGGTGATGTTTAAAAGGGAATCTATACTTTGATATTAGATTAATACCTAATGCAATATTTTAAGTATTTTTATATATTGATGAAAATTTATAATATTGGATGTTTATGAAACAAAAAGTTAAAGAATTTTAGTAGTACAAAATCTATTGTCCATACGTCACATGTTGTGTAAAAGAAGATGAGTTAAACTTCTTATATAAGATACCATATGAATAAAAATACACATTTGAATAATATATTGATATTATACTAGAATTTAACTTATAAAAGTATCCTATGTGTATCCAAAAGAATAATCCGATATATTGTTTGAAAATTTATTGATACAAACCATTAGGATGCTCAAAATTATATAGAGAAAAATAATCCAAGTTATAAATTTGTTTTTTCATATAATTAAATATAAGAATCACTCATTGAAAAATATAATGAATTTTTAAATTTCCTAATAATTAACACTATTATTCATAATATATATAATATGGTAGGAATGTTGTTTTACTGATATGTTATATACCTCAGTGTATAAATAATATATTTTTCAAAGAATAATAATGAAATTTTAAACAAAAATAAACTTGGGTAAGGGACCCTTTACATAAAACATAGGAATCAATCAGAGTTAGAGATGAATATTTTCAATGTATTGCATAAAATATGCTACATAATATGCACTGGATATTTCATAAGATATATTTTTTAGTGTACAATTAAAAAATTCAAAGAAAAAAACCATAAATAAATATATAAATGTTCAATTGAGAATTTGTAAGTGGAATGTTTCTATGTATATCGAATAAATAAGAAAATTTAATGTAATTAAATTTTTATGTAAGTGATTTGAAACAGAATTAAATTGTTTTTTTAGGATTAAGATAAACATTTGTATAAGGGAAAAAACATTTGTTGATTTTTAAGGGAAATACTATTAACACATAAGACCTTATATAACTAAGAATTAGAAAAGTTTGGAATATTAGAATGATATGTAATATCATTAAATGAATATGTAATGTTTTATATGATTTGTATTGTTTATATGAAATGAAAATTTTGAAACATGGTATTGATTTCAATTTTGATATGAATTATATTTCATATGATTTTTACTTTGAGAAAAATGTGCTTATTATAGTGTTAAAATTGTTAAAAAGGTTTACAAGGAATTAAATATAAATTTTTATCATGTTTTGAAGAGAAGAGATTATAGTCAATAATTATAAAGGTATTAAATAAAGAGAGAATTATGTTTTTATTATTGTTTCTATTCAATGAAGAGAGTATTTATTTATTCATGTAATATAAGGATGAAATATAATTCAATGTTTTATTTATTAATAGTGATATTTTCACACTGAAAGAAGATGGTCACACCATAATGTCTGATGAATAGAGTGTATTGAGAGAGCTTTAAATTAAAATAGTTTCAGTGCGTGTTATCAGGATTTTATGGAAATGGGATTATGATATTATGGATGGATAATGTTTTTATAGTTTTTGATAATATTTTGAGCTTAAAAACCATTTCTTATGGTGATTTTTTATGTGACATGTTTGAATTATTTTTGAAGGTTGAGAATGTTGGATAATTAATGTGATGATATTAAAGGGTATTCATATTAAATTTTAGGAAAAATATATCTAGTTGAGAGTATTATAATGTAAAAATATTATAGAGTTAAATTAATAGTTATTGAAATATAGAAGATAACCAATAATATATTCTAGAAGAATAACCTAAAAAACACAGAAATAAATAATATAATGATATTCAAGATAGTATATCCCATGTTTGAATGACAAATATAATGTATGTAAGAATAAGGAGAAGTTGGTGTAATTTTTTTCCCTATGATATCCCTATATCATAAAATCATAAGAAGAATAATTAATGATTTTTCATTAATATGTAGAGGCTGATGATAGTGAAACTATAGAATATTATCACATAGTTATTGAATAATTAAATTGAATAATATTATATCATCTGTTAATATAGTGACATAAAAATAAAATTTAGATAACTTGTTTATGATGTTTTTGGTAGTATACATAATATACTATATGAATCGTGTGTAAATAACACAATTAAGAGATTCTAAATCAGTTAGGAGACTGCCAAAATATATGGGGATAGTAAATAATTTTTGGGAGATGGCCTCCTGTATTAACTTTTGTTATTTATTGGATATATTTTTCTTAAACAAGACCAAAATGAAGTAAGAAGCATATTCCCAAATTTTGGATGAACCTTGTCAATAAATCCATTTTTCCCACTTGATTTCAATACTAATTTAAATGTTGTAATTATATATTGGGTATTCTTAAACATATTATTTAATATTTTAAAAAATAAAAAATGTTATAGAACTAGGAGATGATTTTAAATGGATAAAATACTTTACTAAAAATTCCATAGAGATTCCAACACCCTTTCTTATATTGAATACATGAAATTGTTATGAACTATAATTGAATCAGTGTAAAACTAGTATTTCTCTAATTATATCTATATTTTCATTATTGTTTCTATATGATATACATAAAGAGTATATTTGAAGATGTGTTTGATTTAACTCATATAGAGTAAATAATGTCTACTCATTTTAATAAAAACATTGAGGTTTTATCCTAAACCATAATTAATATCTTGAAGTAATCGAAGAGGTTGATAAATATATTAAAATAAAAATATGATCAACAACTAGATGAAGGTAGTTAAGAGTAGTTAAAGATTGAATAAATTAATATTTTTTACTCAAAGGTAATGGATTACATAATTTTTTTAGTTTTCAATTTCATTTAATACATCAAGGGAATATAGTTTGACAAATAAAAACTGGAGATGGAAGCATATTATATGGAAATATGATAGACAAAATAATTTAAAACCACAAACCTATCTTTTTTTTTGAAATTCATGGAACAATACAAAAATATCAATAAATATAAAATTATTATGGATTAAAAATTATATCAAAAAAATTTTATTCATAAATCTAATATTAGTAAAGTCAATGAAGGAGAATCCTTGTTTATAAGAAACTCACAAAATTACTATTGGTATTAATGATACCCAATTAAAGATAAAAATAAAAGATTCTCGAATATTAAAAACTACCTATGAGAATATAGAAAATATCATTTGGATTTCATTGAGAAGTTAAAGAAGAGGATGAGAAAAAAGAATAAGATATATTGATTTTATGAAAAATACCCTCAATATGATGTGTCTTTAATTGGAAATTAAACATTCAAATATGGAAGTGACATGAGATGAAACATCACAAATAATTTAGAAAAGTGTCACTTCCTAGTGTAATTATAATGTGCATATTTACACTAAAATAACCCTATTCTATGGAATCATGATCTTGAGATTATCTAGAATAACATTTATTAAAGGCCAAAATAAAAAAGTACCATTTTTTCAACAAAAAAGCATTGTGTAAATGATGTTTCAATAAATAGTGGAGTTTTGAATAAAAAAATTACATAAATTTGGATGAAGAAACATTGATAGGAACCCAACCCTACTTCTACGGTGGATTATAATATGTATAAAATAAATTTTCACCAAAATAATAATAACTAATGAATAAAATTTCATAAAAATAGCAAGGAATAAATGATGTAAAAACTATGTATGTGGGTAATAGATCATGATTTATTGGTTATTATTAGAGTTTTAAAATATTTGATCAAAAAAAATATTTTTACAAAAATTTAACTCACAGAATATAATGGATACATTAATTTATGGGGTCAAATATGAGATAATGAAAATAACATAAGTGAAATCTATTAATATTTTTCTCTATAACATATTTAAATTCTTGGAGAATATGTTACAGTCTTTATAATAAATGTGGTTATATTAAAAATGCATGATTGTACAAAATTGTAAACTATGTTCCATAAGAACTTTGATAATTAAGAATAAAAAACCATAAATTTATGAAAATGAATGATGATTCTATATTATGTCATGTGAAAAAAATATACTAATAACTTTATACCCATGAAAGATGAGTTTTATAGAACATAAAAAAATGAATATCGTTATATAATTATGTAATAAAACAAACAATTTCTCAATAAAAATAGTAAATTGAAGTCATCACTAATGTATTAAAGTGAAAGACAAATAATTTAATCAATGTATGGGATAAGTAAAAGTACTAGTTTGGTTGGGGACATAATTTAAAATTCATGGGGATAGTCACAAAATTATAACCATGTTTCTAAACAGTTCATGATCATTTAGATAACTCAATTGTAAGTTGAAAGATATTATTATAAAGAGAAATATAATTTAGTTGTTGAAAAGAAATAAATAATTAACCTTGAAAAAAATATAATTTCATGATATGGTATAAAAAGATGATAACTAAATACCTCATGATGAGTCTTATTGAAGGTGTATGAAATAAGAACATGTCTTTACAAGTTATTTGATTATATTATGACAACTACAATATATGTTCAACAAATTAAATCCATCACCAAAAAGTTAATTTTAATTTAATATTTATGTGATAAATGATATTCAACATACAGAAGTTATTGAAATAAAATATGAAATAATTATTCCTTGCAATAAATCATCCTTGAAAACCTAATGATGTAGCATAACGAGTTCCCAGAAAAATGGAGATAAAAAAGGTGTTCCTTGGTTGAGAAGGAAGTATAAATATTTTTTATCTTACTAAGGTGTAAAGGAGTTCAACATTATTCCAAAACTTTATCTATTTTTTCTTTATATGCATGGAATTAAAGGTGATGTGTGAATAAGGGGGAGAAGTAAAACTTGAGAATGTTGGAATAGCTATTCAAAACATAAATAAATTCAATTTATTGTTATTATATAACATTTTTTATCTTAAATCCTATTTTATGAAGAGATAATTGTTGATTAATTTAGGCTTGAAATTATCCATTTAGGGGGAGTTAGGATATACAACCTGTCATAACATTATAATTTCATGAAAATTTGGAATTTTTTGAATGTGTTCTATTTTTTAAATAATGTCGGTAAGTTGATCATATTATCATTTTTTTATAATATTGAATTTTTAATGAGGGTAGATATTTATATCTTAACAAATACACTATGATATATTTATGGGGAATAAATAAACATTTACATGGGCATTTTTTATGTTTTTAGTTATTTATAGTATATTTATTTATTGAACGTAATATTAAAGTGTTCTGTGAAAGAGATATCGATGTTACTATAATCTACATGATAGTGTAAGGAAAATATTTTTTTACCAATATTAATTAATGTTTCTTATTCACCTATCATGATAATATAGAATTATACTTGATTAATTTATTTCTCTTTTCTAAGAGGAATGTGATTCGACACTTCTCCCAAGTGGATTTGGTATAATGATTGGGAGATGATGAATTTTTAATTCATGATTATAACATTAGATGATTAGTATTTTCTATTACCCTTCACTATTTTATTTGTTTTAAATAATGGGATGATAAAATACATTAACTATTGAGAACATATAGATAGTTATTTCTTTAAAGTATTTATGTGTAATGATAAAAGAAATATTAGTCTATTTGCTATATTCTTAATTATTCAAGTATATAATAAATAGGTCAATGAATAAATTCCACCTTATTCATCTTTATAGATGATCAATTTATATGCACCACTCTTAAAACATAAACACATTATATATATTCGCAATATGAAATAAAAAACATCCCTTTACTTTTCAATTGAGGGACTAGATTTCATATTAATAACGTGAGAGAAAAACTCACGTTTTTCAAAATCTATTTCAAAAAATATGTTCTACAACATACCTAACCACCCCCATGATTATAAAAATATCTCAAGGATTGCAAAAGAAACTTATAAAAGTATATAGGTTCTCATGATATGTATATCACCAATATTATGTGTTTTGGTATATCCTAAATGAATAATACACCCTTAGTGTACTAAATACATACTGCATAACCCTCCTTGTAGTATACATAGTGGTTCACCTAGTATACAAAACTCTGTTATTACCACATGAACATATTCTATATCCTAATATAGAATCATACTCGCTCTAAAATTAATATTTCATGAGAACCTATAACAATTTATAATTTATATCAATACGGAACAACTTAAAATTTTTCATTAATAGGATAATTTTCACTTTACATCATGAAATATATATACATACATACATACATACATACATAAATAAATATGAGTCTAATGTGATATTATGATAATGTGCATATTTCTTTTTTTATAACATGATACGTTTTATATTATTAAAATCACCAATTAATAACTGAAAAATCAAACATAATCCTCTTCCTATAATATCAAATATGATATTCTTCCATATAAATATTATGATTTTTCCACTTGTAGGTTTTTCTTGGACTTGTTACGTCTTTGTATAATTCTTACCATATCTCTATGTATTCAAATGTTAAAATCATTCCACTAAATAATTTTTTGAGTAATATATATATATATATATATATATATATATATATCAATTCATTATGAAAAATATTGGGACATAAAAATCATATTCCTATTATTTACATCCTTATACAGCTATTCAAACTGATTTATTCCATGACATCAAATTTTAAAATATTCACAACATTCATTGTGTACATATGAATATTTATTTTTTCAATGTCCTCATCATTATATAATCCATTTATATCAAACATTTTATATCTATCCACCTCTAAGAAATTGTTTTGGAAACTATTGTATCTAGTAACATTATAACAACACTATCATATCCTAAATTCTTTTATAATTAGTGACATTCACTTTATATTTTTATGTTACATATATCTTTTTTCTAAAAATTAATTTTATTAAGTACATACATGATACCAATAATATCTTAGATGATATATTGATTTATTGTATAATGATATGATACATAACTTCCATTTCGTTAGGAAAAAAACATATTTATTTTAGAAGGAATATTTCAAAAAATCCAATTTATCCATATCATATAACATATTCCATGGTTTTAGAAAATTATTTTAATAATAATATTTTATTTTTCAAAATATTTCATTAAGGGTGGTGGGATCAAATACTTCGCATTTTAACAAACAACATGATAAAAATGCTTATCTTGGATAAAAAATTTATTCTTCTCTTATCTTAAAAATATGTTATATAATCTGTTAATTCATAAACCATATGTTTAGAAGACATTATATTATAATGTTCATAAAAATTATCTTCAAACTAAAAGATTCCCTTGTCAAATTATATGAATATACATGTCCTTTAATTAGATCAACCCAAAAATAAATTTATATTAAAATAAAAATTCAACAACCCTTTTCTTCATTATTTAAATAAAAATAATATTATTCATTTATTAATACATTGATATTGAAATATATTTTATCTAAGATATTTTAATGTATAAATTTGGTATCTCATAAACTTCAAAACTAATGATTTTATTTCTAAAAAACGTTCTAGAAATGGACATTCTA
The DNA here is from genome assembly GCA_963277665.1 of Viscum album. Taxonomy (NCBI): domain Eukaryota; kingdom Viridiplantae; phylum Streptophyta; class Magnoliopsida; order Santalales; family Viscaceae; genus Viscum; species Viscum album. The sequence goes on along the minus strand of OY728128.1, from coordinate 2,140,311,177 downwards.
TGGAGTTTCTCAAACCCCTTCAAGTATAACATAAAATTTACATCCAATAGAAATATTATCCCCCACTACTGACATATGAATTAAATTTCAATGACCTTAACTAGTTACATTAATAAGAACACTAGATCTTCTTACTAAATTTTCATCAACTAGTTTGACAATTTTACCACTTCTAATATGAATATTACCTTAAAACATGTAATTAACATGACTTAGTTCATCTATCATCATCAATTTTAGAGTATTAGGTAAATTTCCTGGAATTAATTTATATTTTTATCCAATTTAAAAATATGATAGAAAAATGAACTCATGAAAAAAATAATCCTTAGGATACACTAAGTAAATTTTTATCTAAATCTCATTATATTATATATCTATAATTTTAACAAATTAAATAGTTAGTAACATAGGGAGTGGTTACTATAAAATATATAATTTTATTAATTTACTAAGAAAACATCTTATGTTTTCACCATTTTAGAGGTTTTATTATAATATTATTCTCATTTACCTAATATTTATCTCAATGAAAAGTTGTATGACTATGACTATACTTGCATAAAAAATCTTTTATCAAATGAAAATTTCTTTTCCCAATATTTTAATTTATAAATTTTTAGAATGTCCTCCCTAAAAAATTTATGACTCCTTTTAAACACATCATATCCATTAATGGTTTGACATCTATATTTTAATAATTAATATGACCAATTTGGAATTCTTCTAACTACTTATTTACTTAGGTTGTTATTACATTAATCATATCATATTTGACTATTTTATAGTTGAGTGGATAACTGTATTTCTAATCCATAATATGGTAAAAACAATATCATTATATTAATATCCTTCCCACTGGTATAAAAATAATTACAACCAAAAGAAAAATAAAAAAATGAGGTATATAACTCTTATATGAACCTCAATACTTTATTCCCAAATAAAAAATTATTTATGAGAACCCTACATCAGTATGAAAATTATTAATAGGATGATTTATGTCTTGAACTATGATCAATTTTGAAAGAATCCAACACTTAGGATTTTAATGGGATTTAATCCCACTGTATTATATCTTATTATTCATTTTATTTGTTGACATTATTCAAATTATTTTGTTTCAAATTTTATTCCTATCACCAATTATTGTTTTTCAAATCATATTCATGTGTAAATATTTTAAAAAATTCATATATTGTGTTACTTACCCAAATTAAATTCCCATAATATTCATACATATACTAATGAATTCGATGTAAAAGGTACATAAAACCCATTCATTTAATTTTTTAGAACCATATGAAGCCAATAATCCCCATAATAGAAATCCTAGATAGAGAGAAAACCAATAACCACTTTTTGAGAAAAGGGATAGGCCTCCAGGCCTGTGCAGTCTACCCTAATTTCCCTATACCTAAAGATAACTTACTCTAGAGAGATTTTAAATCCCTCAAAACTCTAAATCATAATATGTATAAACTATAATCAACATATTAATTCAATCTCATAACCTAGAAAAAGAAAAAACTCAGTGTAGAAGAAAACTGAATCACTTGTCAAACATATCATGTAACTACATAGATAAAGATATAAAAATATATAAAAGTATTTGGAAACATTAGAAGAATGTATAAACATATTAATAATATAAAAATTATATCTATGAATAATATATACTGAAATAAATGTTAATAAATACAAAATTTATATATTTAAATGTAAGATAAAAAATATAGGAACAATTCATAGATTAAAGCTAATTAAAAACACTTTATCACATAGAAATGCTTTATAGACTTTAAATAATTAAATAAATATCAAAAATTTATATATATTTATTGTATTAACACAATCAAATAAATCTTCATATAAAATTTAAAAATAAATAAATGATATTAAACGAAATATAGGAAATTTATATTTCAATTGTTTTATATAATCAATTTATATAATCAAAATAACACAATTTTTATAAATATTATAATATAGATAAAATAAATTATCAAAACAATTATTATATAATTATAATAATGAAAAAAAGTTTTTGAATTTGTGAAATTTAAATTATGTAATTAAGAAAAATTATATATTTTAAATAGAAACAATTTTATATTTATACATTATTTCTTAATTTATAATCACATTTTCAGTTACCCTTATATATTCCATATATGAATTTTATATCTAAAATATAATTTTTGACATATAATTTAAAAATTTTATTTTAATATTGATAATTAATATTAATGAATACCAATTTAATAATTTTTTTATAAAAATTAAATTTATTATTTTTAAATATTAAATAATTAAACAATTAAATTTTTCATAAATTTGTTAAATAACCCAACATACCTTTTGATATAATTTATAAACATTTTACATGCCATTTGTTAAATTATTAATTATTCTTTTAAAGAAATCATCTTTTTTGTTTTAATTTTATATCATATTCAATTATATAACATGTGGTGCATAAAATTACTATCAGTCATAAATTCTGATTGATAACTAGTGTAGATACCATTTAAGTGTAATTCAAGAGGTGATAATCAATCATGTACTATGATATATATGCCTTGTAGTATTAACACTCCACACCTAGGAGGCTTATGTAGGAATAAATAAGTTCTTTTGAAAGATTATAAGCCTCCTGTAACAATTACATTTCATGAGTGTTCATGTATAATATATATATATATATATATATATTTCCAAGTAATAATTGTTTAAAACAAGCCCTATATAGGATTAAAGCACGAGGCACATCCAATTCACCTAATGTTATTGACCTAATCTAATCTAATTATAGGTTAAAGAAAATATCAAACTAATATATAAAACCTAAAAATGAAACTTATGTTATGGTTTTAACATAATTTTATGATAAGCTGTTGTAATAGACTAAAACCCACACTACCTTATCCAGTTTTATAAACATAAAAATTCCATTTATGGAATTGATAATGATAAACGTGACACATTTTTTCAACCAAACCATACAAATTCATAAGGAAATTTTGTATAAAATACATAACCAAAACCCATTTAGGTTTAGAGTTTTATAGAATTTGGAAAAACTCTCAACAAATTGGATTTATAGAAAACTAGTTTATAAAGATCAAAATCATCTCCCACTACTCCAAGATTTTCATATCACTTTCAATATTCAACATCTCCCACAAATTTCATGAAATTTTTAACCAATCTAGACTCAAATAATTAACTATCATTCTGCATACTCTGGGAAAAGGGAAACACTATAAGGGTAAGAAAAAATGACCAGTACGGGTAAACATAAGAATTAAAAATTGAATCTGATAATTGATAGTAATATGAGAATATGGTTTTGATGGAATAATCATAGGTTTTTAGGATAATGTAAGGGAATTTACACCCATAAATACATTGATAATATATAATTAGAAATTTCATAGTGATTTAAAAAAGCAACAAGTCATTGGAATAAATAATCATGATCCATGTTATGCAATCATTGAAAAACTGAATCCTTAAAACCCCATACAAATCATAGGTAAAATATGTAGGTGTATTTGGGAATCATTTTCATATGACTCTTATATATTGAATAACCACCATGATTATACATGTCATAACCATCCCTATTAGACATGGAATGACTATCACAGTTACACTTGAAATAACCATCATAATTATACTTGTAATAAAAATAATAGTATATTCTCATAATCTATTAGTAGATACATAATAGTTTTACTTTTTCCCTTTACCCAAATAATTAGAGGTTTCTGTGGCCGCACCCATCATATATATTTTATCGGGATCACTGATGATCTATAATGACTCTCAACCCTTTGTATAAGCTATAACAGTCTCACCCATTCATCATCAATAATATTAAAGTACCTATCATGAATAAAACGTTTAAAAATAGTATCTATTAAATCATAATAACAATAAATTTTATTTTACAAATTCCTTTATCCATGGAAAAATAAATGGGTTAAGGAAAAACTAGTAATCTATCCAAAAAAGAATAAATATTATATAATTGAAAAAATCCCCAGTTAAGTGTAAGTAAAATCAACTGTTGTTGAATTTGATGAGTGGAAATGACATTCAAAGATCATTAAAATGGTTTTTTGAGGAAAATACCCTTTTTACTTATAAAATCACTTTTAAAATTTAGAAATTTGAAAAAAATGTGAAAAAATTATATCGTTGAAATTAACCTTTGATACTCATAATGGATTATTGAATATAAATAATGGTCAACATTTTAGTAAAATCTATTCATGTTTTCCATGATAAAAAATATAAATTTTACTCATACTTTTTATAGGGTGTTTGAAGTTACACATTTTGTAAATGTTTTCAAGTGTAAATTTTAATACATTTTAAAATAAGTTAAATAAAAATGTGAAATAGATTTAGGAAATAAAATTTTTTTATAAAAGAAAATTTTTGAGAAAATTTTATAAAACATGGATATATAGGTGAGAGATTCATGATCTAATATAAGATACATTATAAGTATCACATATAACGAACATTCCATGTGTTTCTTCATTAAAATAGGGGAAATGGAAACCAAACATGTAAACCAAATTCAAAAAATGGTGATAATTAATGACAATTTTTCAGGAAAATATTATCATATTATTTACCCAGTAGTAACATGGACATAAACAATCTCAAAATGAAAGGAATTTATAATATAAAGCTTTTCCACTTTGATAAAATTTCAATATTTTGACCCAAAACAAAATAACATATAATAATGCATTAAATATAATCAATAAAGGAGTTTAATGATATAATATTTAAATGGAGTAGTATATAAACCTTGTAAAAGGTTTTTGGATCACAAAATTAGTATTTTTCCCCTAGAAAGTGAATTTGAGAAGAATAATACTTAGAAAGACCATATAATTAAATTGAGTATTAATAAACATATGGATTATGTTGAACCAAATGCATAAATATAAATTTTAAATATATAATTAAACAATTTAGAGATCAATTTAAACATACTAATGTCTTCAAAAAGTTAACGAAAAATTTTTTATATCCTGATGAAAGGAAATTTAGTTAAGAAACCCTTTACCCCATGGTAACAATAATGAAAAATCCCTTAGGATAAAATAATTCTAGTTGTAACATAATATACTGTGAAATATGTAGTATTTATTAAATTATATGATAATTTGGAAGTATATACACCATTTCAAATAAAAAATGTTTCCAATAATAAAATATGTCTCAATATATGTAAATTGAGATGAAATACCTTACCTCGAGGCAACACATTTTATGTATTCCATTTAACACCTATATATTAAAAATAAATAAATAATTTTATTTTTTAATAAAATTTTACAATATTATTTCCTTATACTAAATTCATTTATTTAATTTATCCTGTTAAAATATTTCAATACAGAGCCAGTAAACTGTATGTTGGGTGTTTTGAAGTTGTTTGGTCTATATTTTCAAAACGACTTTCGTATGTTGACTATGGTGAAAGGTGTGATTACTCCATTATCTATAAAATAATAATAGTTAAATATTTTTAATTTTTATACAAAGAATATACTTTTAAATCCATCTATTAAATATGGTTATGGAAAATTAACTATGTTATAATCATAGAGATGGTAGGTTGCAAGTACCCATGAGTAATATTTCCATATTTCAATGATAATTATGGAAAAAATTAAGTATATAATATCTTTTTAAAATGATCATAATATCATAAATATAATATTAATTATTTGATTGAACTTATATATATCATATGTGTGATGCGGTGATAAAAAAAATTAACATCTCTTTGTAGAGGTGGAAATCTACACATATATGCGAATGGGGAATCATTTTCAAGTGAATGGAATAGTATGTACATTAATGATATATACATATTTCAGTAATAGTAGATATAAATATTAATTCTTTAATTATAACCTACAATGATATGTGGTGTGGGGAATGAATTACATCAGTTCGTGAAGGGGTTTCCCTCCATACACACAAATGATGGATTCATTTCCACTTGTGTGGAGGTTGGAGATGGATATAAGTTATGTAACTAAAATAATAAAATCATAGTATATTTAGTATAATAATTATACTATCTCAGTATTATTTTATAATATTTTAGGGGTGTGTAAGTAGAAATAAAATAAAAATGATTGGATAATAACTATATATCTTCTTCAGTCAACCTCCATTACATGACAAATTCATACCTATAAATTTTGTAATCAACCAAAAATATAGCCTTTATAATTTTGGAATTGATGTTAAAAATTGATTTGGATAGATAATATCTAAAAATAACGGGTCATTATGTGTATAGAAATTATAATAACCTTTTCCCCTTTATAGGAGAGGAGACGAGAACTTTTGGAGCTTTATACAATATTAGAATAATAAAAAATATTTGTGACACAGAAATGGATCCAAATTTATATTATTTGAAAATAAGATGTATATTAGTAAAAATAATTTCATTAAATAAATTTATTCCATGTATGGATCACATTTATAGAATTATCATTTCATTTTAAACACTATTTACCCTATTCACATTTACCACGACAATAAGATTTTTTCATCTTTGAGGGTCATGTTATTTACAAAAAAAATACAAAAAATGACTATAAAAGAAACATGGATAATATTTTAAACTATATACTAATATTTTTTATGAAGATAATATTTTTATAAATTTATGTAATTAAATAAAATATTATATACATGAAAAATAAATAATGTCAATTTTTAAACCATTCTTTAACTTCCAATTTTATAACATGAATATAGAAAATGAAATTTGAAAAAAATCATTTGATACATCAATAACATGAAAAGATTAACTAAAAAATCATGGGTTACATTAGTTCATTCAAATTTTACGAATTTTTATATTTTTAATATCATTTATTTCATTTTATTTTATTTTAATATAATAATTAGAGTGTTATATTTTTTTACTACCTTACAGTAATTATATCTTATATAAAAATAAAAAATAAATTTAAATTAAATGATAATTCATTTAGATTTATAATTAATATTTATTACTTAAAATATAAGATGTTTATCCATATGTTATAAATGATATATTTACAAAAATCAAGAGTTTGAAATTCTTTATATTTCATTACATAAAATATTACAAGGTAATAATCACTCACAAATTGAAAAAGGCTATATAAAAAAGAAGGGTACAACATTTCCAGGTCATGCTATGAAAAATGTGACTCTAGGCCATCGGTTCATGTAACATGACTTGTTCCACTAGGCCTATATTTCATGTAAGGGTTTTTTATTAACCTATTTAAAAAGGAGTTTATCTAAAATAAATAATTATTCAAGGTCTTCGGTCCATTTGGGCCCTTACTGTCAAAAAAAGATTTACTTAAATTAGAATTTATATGTATAAATAAAATAAAAGGGACCTATTTACCAAATTTCAACCTAATGATTCCAAATATGGACCAAATTTTCCAAAATTCAAAATATTGAAGCGGAAGAATTTAGTTAAGATTAAATATGAATACACTATAAAAAACGTTTTCTCGGAAAAAGAGATTTTGAGTATAAAAGATTTTTATACTAATTTAATGTCTAAATATCATTCAAAATACCACAATTTGATATTTTTTAATAAAATAGAATAAATTAAATTTAAAAAATAATAAAAAATGGAATATTGAAAAAAATATTTTTTAATTAAAATCGGTATATTCCACTATTCATTGAATAATCATTGTTTTTAGAAAATTATCAAAATTTCAAAATAATATAATTTTGATAAGTTGATAAAAAATAGATAATTTTTTTTTATAAAAACCCTTTTTAATAAGGTGCCAAAATTAATTACAATATTCACTCAAAAATGCAATAAGAACCACTATTGAAGAAACCATGTCTTCGAAAAATAAAATGGATTTAATGAAAATAAGTGATTATTTCATAATAACTAATCAATATATTTTATTGAGTAATAAAAATAATTTAATTTATTAATTCATATATTTCTTTTCATACACTGTATTGTAATGACAATAATATAATAAATATATTTAAATAATAATATTTTTGGGGTTTTTCTAGGTTCAATGCTGAGTATCTTATAAACTATTGATTATTATTTTTCTTTTAAAATCTCAGGATATTACATTCTCCTACAAACTTTATAAATTAAATTATCTTAGTTAGACCCTTTTATTAGTAATCAAAATTCCTTTTCTAAAATCATACATCATAAAAATAGTTAATAAAACATCCTCTATAAAAGAAAAAAATTAACATACGAATGCTATCTGGTGTAACACGTAACCATATTTACATATTGAAAAACATTAGTGTTAAGTGAAAATATAGAAATTTTAGAGAAAACCAATTCCAAAAGATTAATAATCAGTGATGGAGATTAGGCTCATGAGAATTTCTGCCATCAAAAATAGTAAATCTATGACGGGTTAAAACACCATTGATTTCTCGATAAGAAATTTAAACAGATTTTTTGGTTCCAAGATACATTTCCAAGAGTTGTTGAATTACTTTAACAATTATATAGAGAACCTCTCTTTTCATGCATTAAAATTACATAACTTTAATGTAATACTAAAAATTGTATAGAAAAAAACCCCATAGACCATAATAGTCCAGTTTCTTTGGAAACATGGAAACATAAACACTAGTACATAAATGATATGAATAATATCCCAATAATTTCTTATTAACTAGAACCCTTCTTAAATAGATAAAAATTCATAAATATCTCCATAACCTATAGGAAATAAAAATAAAAGGGGGTGAGATCAGATGATCAGTAAGGGTAAACAAGGAATATACCTAAGAATAATCAAGATCATAAGGGTATGAGAATATGATCATGAAAATATAAAATCATACTATGCATATTAAAGATCATAATGATGAATCATAGAATACATATTGGTACTTAATAAGACATGAATAGTAAAAAAATAGGGAAAATTATCCATAAAAGTATGACATAGGAATAAATCATGGAATTGTGGAATATGCATAAGAATATCTAATTTTTTCCATAGTAGTCAAGGCATTGTTTCTGATACTATCTTTGTAGATAACGTCTTTTACTGATCTGGGTTCGCACCCCATTCTGGCTCTCAATTTTTAAACCGAGTCCACTCCTTGTATAATCCCTGTAATACTGAACTGAGTTTATTTCTCATTCTATCCCTGTTATACAAAACCATGTAAATTTCTCATTCTAACCATGTTTATCTCATGAGATATAAATCTACACCCAATGAATTAGAGAGAGATATATGTCCCAAAAATCTCATAATGAAAGCATACATACATGTACAACAAGATAATATACAATTATATCATAACCAATGATATTAAATGTTTATTATAAACATGTAATCATATCATGACCTGTAGAAAAATATAGGTTTCATAATCATTTCATCATAAACATAATCAGTGAGAAGAAGTTGGTTTTAAAAAAATATAATCCACGAAAGAGAAACATGTGTCATAAGAATAATTCCATCAAAACATAAACCATTAAAGAAATAATATTAATTTAACAATTATAATATTTCATAAAATGGTATGAGTAACAACATTGAATGTGATCATAGAAGGATAATAAGTTCAAAGTATAATTTGAAAACATTTCTTTAAAAAATATATTTTCTTCTTTAAAAAAATATATTTAAAACCTAAAACCTTTTAAAAACCATTTCATTCTAAAATATATTGAAAACTTATATAGAATTATTGAAAACATTTTTGAAACCCTTTTCCATGAAAACTTATCAAATAATTATGAATTGTTTAGAAAACCATTTCCCCTGAAAACTGATAAAAGAAGTTTTGAAACATTTTAAGAACATTTTTCATTAAAAATAAATTTGAAAATATATAAATAAAGCTATGAAAACAATAAAAAATTAAATATCCTTTTTACTTGAAAATAAATTTCCAGGATATTTTGTTTTTTTTAAAAAATAGTTTTTGTAAAAGAACTGATTTCTGACTGAAGAGTTAAATAAGGTCATATTTTCTTAAAAACATTTTTTTAATTATTTTATGTACCAAAGTGAGGGAAAATGGAACTAATACATGAATATATCTTGAATAAATAATGTATAATTAAACTCATAAGTTTTCTTGAGATATGGATCATAAGATTTAATTAAATAATCATAATCATTAACAATCTCGAAAAGAGATGAGATTGTTTCAATAAACCGTTATCACTTGGTAACCTGAGATCATTCTCTCCATGTAAGAAAAGAAAATTAAATTAATCCTAAAATATCATTAAAATATGTAGATTCATGATATAACCTCTAAAATGGAAGTATATACACCTCGAAAAAGGTTTTTTGTGCATAAAAAACATATGTCTCAAATATAGAAAAATGAGACAAAACAATTTTACAGATTTGGTAATATTTGAAAAATTAAACCCCATGAAATAAATATCATAAAATGGATATTTAAATACACATAAATTTAATTATAAAAAACATTTAATACATAAATAGTCAGTATAAAAACCATACCAAAGGAATAGGTGGTGAATAAAGCTTGCATCTCACAGAAATAAAAAGAGTGATGAAACCCCCTTACCTTAACCTTAATTTTTCAGTGTGTTATTTATCCTTCTATATAGTGGTTTAAAATATTTAAATAACTTATACCAGATCCATAATCATGTTTATAATATTGTATATGATCTTTTTATAGCGTCTTATTATCCTTTTTTAATATTCTTTCATTATTTTCACTATTGCGGGTGTTAATTGACTAGTTTTTTCAAGAATGTTTTTGAGTTGTTATTTTCTTATACTATTAAATAGAAAATTATTTTATAATATACATAATTTAAATCATTAAATTATTATCTTATATATTCATTAATTAGTTATTTTTAAAAATCTATAAGGATTGGTGATAAGAAATGAAATACACCGTTAATAGAGCTAGTATGTCATACGTACACATGAAGGCTACTTTAATTTCTTTTTTGTATTAAAAGAATTAAAATTAAATTATATATTTATATTATAATTATAGTATCATATATTATATATATATTACAAATATTTATTAAGTCCATACTTTTTTACATTACATGTATGGCGTCAATGAGTCACATCGCTTTGAGGGGTGCGGTAGTCCACACTTCCACTGATTAAATTATCATATATACGCATGATGGAAAGCATAAAGATATGTTATAAATAAAACTTAATGAATAATAAATACATTATAAATATAATATATATTTATATATCATATATAAACAAAATTACCATCATAATTTCAACCATGAGAGTTTGAAAAGAAAAAATGAACAATCATATTTTTTTAGGTAGTAGTTCACCACACACAGAAAAGAAATGTTTGATACCAATTAGATGGAGGTGTGTGTATGTGTAGATCTAAATAATTATTTAAAAACACCATAGTATATTTATTATAATATTTTATTTGTGTATACAAGGAATAATAATGGTATAGGGAGTGGATAAGAAAATGAAATAAAAGTGAACGTAGGAAAATGTTACCTTAAAGTCATGAAACTCCTTTTGGTTTATAACAAAGTTATTACATGGAAGGATTTATTCTAAAATTTATAATTCAATGTCTATGGTAACAATTTTGGGAAGCTATTTTGGAATATATTTTCAAAACCAAAGTTGTTTTAGAGGTGTGAGGATGTGGGAGAAGTGATGGCCTTTTATAATGGAGGAGTGACACTCCTGTAATATTTTGAAAATGGAATTGAATACATGTTTTATAAATTTCATGTGGCTCAAAAAATTAACTCAATTAAATCCAAGGGAGTATAGGATCTAAATAGGTCCATACAATAGCTATTATAAAATTTTATAGGTCATATTGGGCCTTAGGCTTAAGGTTTTGTGCCTTATTATTCTTAATTTAACTTTCATCATTATAATTAATATTTATCACTTCCACTAATATTTTTTTTATGAAATAATTCTAATTATTAGAAATTATAAATTCTTCTGATTCAAAATAAGGAATCCATTTTTTAAATTTTCAATCATATAAGTGGCAGAAATTAATTTAAAATTCATCACGTGGGCGAAACAACAATGCCAGATTTTAAAGTAAAAACATTCAAGTGTTTTCCATGTTTTTATAGGAAATTGGAAATTGAACTAATTAAAATAACCTAAATTATATTAAATGATAAAAAATGATCCAATTAAACTTTAAAACCAATCTAAAAAAATTATTTTACCATATAAATAAATTATATGAAAAATTAGTTTTGAACTAAAATTCAGTATTTTTCAAAATTCATTAAATAATGAATCATCATAGAAATATAAAAAAATTCACCCTAAAATATTTTTTATATTTATATTCCAAATATAAATTTTATATTTACATTTTAAACTTATTAAAAGGTCAAATTTTTTATTTAAAATGGGTTATCTATTAAAAGGCTGTAAATTTTCATTTATGAAAATATTGGGTTTTTTTGCGTGAAAATTGGGTTTTTTCTTATCTTATGCCTATCAAATATAATGTATGAATATAAAAAATATTTTATTTAAAATTTAAAATATATATTTCATTAAATTCACTCCCAAATTGAGATTAATTTAGTTTATCAAGACAAAACTGCTTTTGATGCCTGAAAATAATAATAATATTTCTTTTTATATTCAATCGGTTATTAGTTTCATTTATAATTAATTGGTAACAAATGAATTAATTTTATATTAATATAAAGAATATATTTTCATAAGTTATTTAATATTGTTCATAACTACTGAGATAATGTCTAGGTTATATCTTATTATATTAAATAAAAATATTTTTATACTATATCATTTTCTTGTAATATTTTGTCTTGTGTGTAGTTTAAACTATCAAAGATAGTCTCTCTTGCATGTAATAAAAAATAAATAGGTTTTTTTTAATTAAAAAATATTGACTATATTACATTTATTTAATATAGTAAATATATTTTTTAGTTTCAGGTTATTATATTCCCTTTTACACATGGTGTTGTGTGAAACAGACGCCAAGTCGGTGTTGCGTATAATGCAATCCATGTCTGTTCTGCATGTCACACAAGAAAAATTTGTGTCATTTAGTGCATTCCAATTTGGTTTGATGTGAAATTAATGGTTTCATTAGTGAAATAAAAAGAATTAATTAAAATTAATTTATTTGGAAAAAATTAGTTCACAAAAACTGGGGGTGTTACATTCTAACACCCTTAAAATGAATTTCACCATCAAAATTAATGTGGTCTACAAAATGTTTTAAGATTTTTAGCTCCTTTTAGTGAATAAAACATTGTAAAAATTATTACTAAAATATAATTTTAAAAATAAAAATTGGAAACATAGTGTTTACCCAAAGTGACATATAAATTGGTTTTCATATTGGAGAACTTAGGTGGGATGTGAAAACATGGAATTGAAAGAGAAATATAACTATCATACTATGGAGGATAGTGATAAATAACTTGGTCAAGATAAAGTTAATAATTAGAAATCCACAAATCTATAATTATCTAAGGGAAAATTTTATTCATTGAAAAAAGGGTTATAGGATAACCTTTTCGCTTTCAAAATCCTTTCCCTAAGGTTGATGATTTTCATGAGAAGTTATACTTACCTAATTTAATTCACTTTTATAAGTACAATCTTACCCCTTGGTCATTTTTTTAAAAGTTAGTGTTCTGGTCAACGACTAAAACACAAATTTTATTAATAAAAAACAAACATTTACACAAGTCTGAAATAAAGAATTTTTTTACATACCTAACATAAAGCGGGATTAACTCAAGAGGAAGATCATCCCTCTAAAGAATATCATGGGAAACATCCACATTATAAATCCCATCAGTGATCTTGTTTTCTTCACGATACGTATGAGTGATGATGAAGTTGATATCTGAAAAAGAGTTCAGGCAGTCCATCCAGCGTGCAGTGAGCATCCAAGAAAGATGTATGGTACTATTCCATATGTCTTGGACAATTTTAGGGGAGTCACTTTCGATATAGATATTGTTCCAGTTGTGTATCTTGGTGAATGAGATAGCATGGATAATGCTCATCATCTTGGATTCCAAAGAGTAAGAAAAACTGCAAGATTTATAGAAGCAACTGAGCATCTGGTCAAGGTGTTTTCTGAAGATGGCTCCATAACCCACTAGGCTGGGGTTGCCTTTAGAGGCACCATCCACATTGATTTTAATCCAGCCCGGGAGAGGGGGCTGTCAAAAAACATCAAACTAGAACTAGAGAGAGGGTAATTCCCATCAACCCCAACACGCAAAATTATCCCAAGGTCACACACCGAGTTTTTGCAAAGATCCTTTTGAATAAAAGCCGCCTCCTGAACCACGATGAGAATTCTCATTTTACTTGCATTAAGATTTAAATAGTTGTTATGAAAATTAAGATCATTTCTACCATACCAGATCACATGAAGAAGCTCTGCTACAGCTATGACAAAAAGATTATTGATCTGTTGGTAGTCAGGTAGGTCCATACACTGGTGTAGCTGTGAGGTAATAGAACTAGAAAACAACTATCTACACTCAAAATGTCAAAAATATAATTCAAGAGATCCATTTACATATCAAAAGAAATAAATATGTGATTAATATCTTATCTATGTTGGTTATATATACGACATTCAGAACAGAGATTAACCCCGAAAACTTGTAAGCAGGTATCCATTGGGATTCTTCTGTGGGTGATATGCCAAACTAGAGTGAATCTCGAGTGTTCTAACCGGGCTTTATTGAAGTTTTTTAACCAGGATAAATTTTTGTCATAATTTTTGTACAAGTGATTGTAGTAATTTTTAGAGTCAAGCACCCCATTATGAGCAGTTTCCCAAATAAGAAAGTCATCCATGTTAGTGAACGGATAACTGTTAATAATGTGTTTGATATCCTTAGGTAAACAGGGGTTTTGAAAATTCATTACATTCTTAATGGTGCCATTTGAGTGGAGAGGAGGTTGGTTATTGGGAATTAAAGTGATCAGGGGAGCACCTGTCCAGTTTTCCAACCAAAACATTAAATTTTAATCTTTGCTATCCATCCATCTAGAATTTGTCATAATAGAAGTGAATGTGTTTTTAATGGCGGGCCAAATAGAGGATGTGAGAAAGTAAGAGTGTTTATTTAATAGTTTGTTAAGGAAAAGAGCCCTAAGAAAATCCATGGAAGGAGAGTCATTATGAATGAGGTTCCACGTGAGCTTGGCTTGAAGAGCTTAATTAAAATTAGAAAGGTTTTTAATACCAATACCACTTTATCAATCGGTTTGCAGAAAGTGGCCTAGGGAATAGTAACCAGTTTTCTCTCTAGAGTACTCCCAGTCCAAAAAAATTTCATAATAGCAACATTAATGCACTTTAGGAGAATCTTCGACCATTTGAAAATCATCATAGAGTAAACCAATTTAGAGAAAATTGTGGAATTAACAAGACAAATTCTCCCAGCCATCGAGAGGTTCTTACACTTCCAAGAAGAAAGGTGATGATGTGTTTGATCAATGATAGGGGAGAAGTAAGCCACTTTGGATCTACCCCAAAATATGGGAACACCATGATATGTGAAGGGTAATAAGACCTCCTTAACACCTAAGGTATCAGTGATGTTGAGTTTTCTATAGGATGGAAAGTCTTTAACAAAGTAATTTAAGGATTGGTGCTAGTTGATGTGTCGACCAGACAATTCTTGTTAATGAAGAAGGATGGATTTAAGATTATTAACATTTCTTTTGTCCCACTGAATTAAAATATTAATGTCATCAGCATAAAGAAGGTGCGATGGGGCAATGAAGTTTTTAGAGGCAAGAATATGATTGATGTTACCATTTTCTTTCAATTGTGTAAGTAGTCTACTTAAATAGTCTTCAGCAATGGAGAAAAGAATGGCCGAAAGAGGGTCACCTTGTCTAACTCCCTTGATAAAATTAAAATAACCTTTAGGGGAGCCATTAATGAGGATGGAAATATGAGATGAATTAAAAAGGGTTTTGATTCTGTTTATAAATTTTTCATTGAATACAAATTTCATGAGGACTTTATATATGAAATTCCAATCGATGGTATCAATAGCCTTTGCAATGTCAAGTTTAATGGAAGCATCCCCTCTTCAATTTTTTTCTGTTTAAGAGATTTTTGGATTCAAAGGCAAGACAAATACAATCTTGAATATATCTTTCTTTTGTAAATCCAAATTTATTCCAAGAGACAATTCAATTGCTAATAGCAACAATTAATTTGGAAATAATCTTGAAGAGAGATTTTATGATATCAATGGGACTTATGATGTGTAATTCATCTGAATTATCATTTTTAGGGAAAAGGACTAAGAATTTAAAATTTAAACCATGAGGAAGAATGCCTCTAGAAAATAATGTTTTCACCATGAGACAAACATCACCCTTAATTACATCCAAGTGTTTTTCATAGAACCCATTATTAAAACCATCCGACCCAGGAGCACTGTCCGAGTTTAGGCTAAAGACCGTGTCTTTAATTTCTTGGTCAAAATGAATACTATTAAGCAAAGAGTTCTCTTCATTAGTAGCCAGTGTGGGAATGACAACAGGCATAAGATCTTTATCAATAACAGTTCCATTGAAGAGATTGTTAAAGTAAGCTATCACATGAATGGAAATTCATTCCTCAGTGTTAAGAATCTGACCGCCTCTCTAAGATAGGAAAGAGGCCTATATGATTTTCTAACTCTATGGAAGGCATTATAAAATTTAGTATTTCAATCCCATTATTTAGGGATTTGGCTTTAAATATTTTCTTTTTGAGGGTTTACTTAAAGTTGAGTAGAGTGATATGTTTAGAGGAAATGTTGCTTTCATGTTGGGATTCATGAGTGAAGTTAGAGGAGGTGCTATCCTTTTGAATTTGAGTAAGTTATTTTTCCAAAAGGGTGATATTATTGAATATTTAATATTCTTTAGATTAGAATCAGTTTTTGAGGACTTACTTAAGCATTTTCAATTTCCCCGGGTAGGAAAATGCATCATTATAACTATGCATATTAGCCCATCACTTTTTGATGATATTAATATAGTCTGGGTTAGAGGACCAAGTAGTGTTATACTTAAAATGAGTCCTAGGTTTTTTAGTGTTGTGGGTAAAGCTAACTAAGATGGGATGGTGATTCGAAGCAATATTTGTAAGAGTGATACTCCATCTCTCCTTAGTCATTTATTGACCAATTTCCACTTTAACTCTATATAAAAAGGAAGGTAGATTTTTCATTCCTAAACCACTAACTAATCATGATATCCATTATAATTCATTATATATATATTTATTCACCTAAAAAAATTGTTAATTTATTTTATCCATTATTCATAAATACTCATGTGGTGAGATAATAATTTAATATCACAAACATCGTCTAAAGTTTAACTTAATCATCCCATAAACTGTTAACCTTATAACCCTTCTAAATTATGAAAATCTAAAATTATTAAAAATAATGACCACTAAATTAGTTTAGCATTTATCCCCATATATGAGAAAATAGATCTCGTTTGTTACATTTGAATCATATGAATATCCTCATATATATTCTCTTTAAACATATTAATGACCTGAATTACCATAAATACATCTAGAAAACAAGAATTAATCCATATTTCATAGATTATTAGATATATTCCATAAATCCAACAAGTTGTATACTTTATCCCTGAAAGGATAAACTACTTCTCAACATGTCCTTAATTAGTTCCAAGGTAATCAGTACTGTCCAACTTACTTATATCAAACATATATTAATCTAAAAAACATTATCATAACATAAGAAACATATTAACAGTTATCTTTCCCATAATCTTCTGTTTTCCATGGATATCACATTTCAATTAAATCACTTTTCTATTCCATCAGATCCATTCAACATATTCTTGTAAGTCATTAGTTAGAAAACATAAACTTGAAAATACTTATATATTTCACATTTCATATAACATTATTCTTGAATCCAAAAACATAAAAACATTTATTATTACATTTCATCCTTATTCTATTAACAAGGCTACCTTATCCTATTATACAATACCTCTTTCCTTTCACATTTAATATATAGTCTCATCATCATCCACATTGTAACAATTACTCACACCACCTTCCTGATTCTCTTCAAGAGATTTTATCTTGGGACATTAAGTTATGTAATGACCATTTATTGAATACTTAAAACACTTAACCTTATATGATGGAATATGGAAGCCAATATTTTCATCCATTTCTATAACTAAACTCTTCATTTTTCCGAAGTAGTCACTTACTTTGTGTCATTCTTTTCCCCTATAAAAAATCTTTTTATTATTCTAATACATTCACTTAGGAGATTGTTTCCACTTTTTTGACACAACTAAAACCAAATCATCATTCCTCGATGGTCTCCATTACCCAAACTCTCAGCAAACTTCATTTTTATCTTCCTTGGGGAGTCTGTGAGTTGGTTAAGGTATACTTTTTGATCATGTTCCATGAAAACTGATTAGGCATGATCAAAACATTTTCACTCTAGTGATCATTCTACTGGACTTATCATCATAAAATCATCAATCACATTCAACGTTAACCTAGTTCTTTCCAGTTCATATAATTAACTAAAACCTAAAGCTTAGTGTGATAATTACTTATCATAGTAAAAATACCATATATTCATGAAAAGAATTACTTATATTATGTCTAAATCATGACACCATACTTAATCTATAACACCCTAGGTTCTTCCTAGGTTATTCATATAAAAATTATATTAAAATCCTTAATGATGGTTAATGATGAGTTTTGTGAATTAAAAAATCATGTCCCCCTAGAGTGTCATCCCAGGTGTGAAACAAATCTTGTTATTGTGTACTTGATTACTCCGATTTAGGCTCAGAACATCTTGTCAGAGTTGTTACCCCTAGGTATATCTGTGATAGTGCCACATCCACATATATTATACAAATGGGGACTTATTTCATGGAAACCACCCACTATATCATTTACAAAAAATTCATGGAAATTTCCTAACTATTACCTGATCCTTATAGTAATCCATAGTTATATTCCTAGACATATCCTTAGGAATAATCCTAGGGATAAAAATAATGTTTTCACATCCTAGTTTTCATTTTTTAACTAATCCTCTTCTCTAATTCCAAATATAATGACTATCAGTTTTCATATATTAACATTATATAAATTATTTAGAATACATAATACATTATAAAAACAAATTACCAAACGATGTGCTGGTCTAGTTCCTCTGGAAACATGGTAACATAAATACCTGTACAAAAATTATCTACATCATCTTTTACATGGTTCTTCTTTAACAACACCCTTATTAGACAGATCAATCATAACACATATCTTCATAACTTGGGGGAAGGAATCATAAAAGGTAGTAAGATCAGATTATTAGTATGAGTAAACAAGGTAGATATGTAAGAATAATCATGAATATAAGGTTATGAGAACATGATCATGAAAATTAATGATCATACCCTACATAAAAAAGATCATAAACATGACTCATGGTATAAATTTTGGAAGTTCATAAGACATGAATCATAAGGAAATAAAAAATATAATACATTAAATCATAACAAAGGAATAAAACATGGAATTTTGGTATATACATAAGAATATATAATGATTTACACAGTAGTAAAGCCATTAATGTTGATACAATCTTAGTGGACCATGTCCTTTACTGAACTAGGTACACACCGCATTCCATCTATATACTACTGAACCGAGTTCACTCCACATTCCAACCCTGTTATACTAAACTGAGTTCATTTCTCATTCTATACCTATAATTCTGAACTGACTTCATTTCTCATTCCAACCATTTCTATCTCATGAGATATAAATCTTTACCTAATGTATTGGTTGGAGATATTGGTCACACCCTTATCATAATGAAATCATATATATATATATATGAAATAATATCATAAATAATCATATAATAACCCATGAAATTAAATGGGTATTATAAATATGTATTCATATTTTAACCTATATAAAATATATGTTTCATAATCATTTCATCATAAACATAACACATTAAATGATGAAGGTGTAAAAAGTATATAACCTGTGAAAGATAAATGGGTTTCATGAGAATTATTTAATAAAAACATAAAAAATTAAATAAAGAATACGAATGTGTCCTTTTGATTATTTACTATAAGGGAATGAGTAACATCTATGTATGTCTTTTTATTTTGAAAATATCTTAGAAGGAAATTTTGATAACATTTCCTAAGGAAAATATTCTTTCTTCTTTGAAAAAATTATCTTTAAAAAATAAAACCCTTTGAAAACCATTTACTTTTAAATACATTGAAAACATATAAATATTCTTGAAAACATTTTAAAGAAAATTTTCCTTTAAAACTTATAAAATAGGATTGAAGAAATTTTAAAATCATTTTCCTTAAAAACTTATAAGACAAGCATCAAATCAAATTTAAAGACATTTTTCCATTAAAATTGATTTGAAAATATATATAGGAATATTTTAAAACTATAAAAAAAATTAAAATAAATTTTTCATTAAAATTATATTCAATGACTTTTTGAAAACATTTTTTATAACATGTTTTTTGTAATAAAACAGATTTCTGACAGATGAGAGAAATACAGTCATATTTTCATAATTTGTTTTTTAATTATAGAAAGTAAAAAAAGTGAAAAATGGTACTAATACATGGATATATATTGAATAAATTAGGTGTAAGTAAACTGATGAGTGTTCTAGAGAAATGGATCATACAATTTAATCCATGAAGCATAATCATTAATAATCACAAAAAGTAATGAGATTGTTTCAATAAACCATTATCCCTTGTTAACTTTGGATCATACTCTCCATGTAATAAAATGAAATGAAATTAAAAATAAAATATCATGAGAATAATTATTTTCATTATATAACATGTAAAATGTAAATATATATATATCAAAAAATATTGTAGGTTTATAACAAAACAATAGTCTAACGTAAGGAAAATTTAGACCAAATTGTATTACCGATTTAGTAAATTTTGAAAACATAATCACCATGAAAGAAATATAATAAAATAAGAATTTAAATAACAA
The DNA here is from genome assembly GCA_963277665.1 of Viscum album. Classification (NCBI taxonomy): domain Eukaryota; kingdom Viridiplantae; phylum Streptophyta; class Magnoliopsida; order Santalales; family Viscaceae; genus Viscum; species Viscum album. Next base: position 2,140,290,015 of record OY728128.1, on the reverse strand, counting down.
TAAATTTATTTATAATAATAATTTATTACATACTTGGGTAGTATAAAAAACCCAAAAAAATATAATTTGTGGAATAAACCATGAATGTCACAAAAATTAAATGTGAGGTGATATCCCCCTTATGTTAAACTTTTTTCTGATGTGTGGTCATTATCCTCATGTATAGTGGTTTAGAATTTTTTAATATATTATAACATGAACATAATAATGATTATAATATTATATATCATCTTATTATAACATCTTATTTCCGATTGGTTAAAAATCATTCATTATTTTCACTATTTCGGGTGTTAATTTCCTAGTTTTATCAAGTATGTTTTAACTTATTATTTGATTATACTATTACATAGATCAATATTTAATAGTATAAAAAATCTAAAAAATTCTTAACTATATTATATATTTATTAAATTTTAATTTATAATAATCTAAAAAGTTTGTAGATAAGAAATGAAAAGCACCGTTCATGGAGGTGATAGGTCGTACGTACGCATGAACACTACTTTCATTTCATTTTGGTATTAAAAGAATTAAAAAAATGATATATGTATGTTATAATTATATTATAATATCTATATTATATATGTTACATAGGTTTATTGAGACCATCCTTTTTTACATTCCATGAATTGTTTGAATGAGTCAGATCGCTTTGAGGGGTGGTAGTCCACATTTCCTCAAACAAAATTAACTTATTTAAACAAGATGGAATGAATAAAGGTTTTTTCTAAATAAAAATTATAGGAGAATAAATAAATTATAAATATCATATATATCGTATATAAATATAGTTTCCATCATAATGGCCACCACGATAGGTGGTAAAAGAAATATGGTCCATCACCGTTTCATGAGGAAGTAGTTTGTCAAACACAAAAATAGTATGTTCATTACCTATTAGATAGAGGTGTGTGTAAGTTTACAGATAAATCATAACATAAAATGTCCAAATATATTTATTATACTTTTGTTTTTACTAAATCATGAAATAATAACAGTATAGAGAGTGGAGAAGAAAAATAATGAAAAAATATCATTGGAAAACATTACCTTAAAATCAGGTAACTCCTTTGGGTTTATACCCAAGGGATTACATGGAAGAATTTCTGCCCAAATGGAGGCTTATAGGAATAGGTTATATATGTATTTAATCTATATGGTCATATATTATCTTAAACTAAGTGGTTTAAGAGGTGTGAGGAAGTGGGAGAAGTGGTGGTCTTTTATAGTGGAGGAGGAGTGGCATTCGTGTACTATTTTGATAAGGGAATTCCATGCATATTTGTTTTTCATTTAAAGGGGCTCCAATAATGAAAACAATTTTTGAAAAGGGTTTATAGGTTTCAATTTGTTCTATAAAATATCTCTTCGAAATGTTTATATGTCATTTTGGGCATTGAGTTTAAAGTTATTCCCTTATTAATATTAATTTAACCTCAATAGTTGTAATTTATTTTAAACACTTTCAATTTTTTTTGTATAAAAAGGTTTTATTATTATAAATTATAATTTATTATTATTCTAAAAACAGAATCCATTTTTCCAAATTAGAAGCATATAATTGGAATAAATTAATTTAAAATTTGTCATGCGGGTGGGATGGCAATGTGTGTTTTTAAAGTTAAAATTTTCGAAATTTTGATATGATTTTATAGTCAATTTCAAATTAATATTGATAACAATAACATAAATTTTTTAATTTATAAACTTATGATATATATAAACTTTAAAAACAATCTAAAACATAATTTATCCTTATAAATAAATTAGATTAAAAATCAATTTTGGACTAAAAAACTGTATTTTTCACTATTCATTTAAAAACGAATATTCACAGAAAAATACAAAAAATTCACCATAAGATAATTTTTATGTTTCTATTACAAGGATAAAGTTTATTTTTACATATTATATTAATTAAAGCTTCAAAATTTTATATAAAATGTGGGAACTCCATTAATATGCGGTAAATCAACCTTTATAAAAAATAGGGTTTTATGTGTAAAATTTGGTTTTTTCTTATCTTATGACTATATAACCTAATGGATGAATATAAAAAAATATTTTATTCAATATCTAACATATATATTTCATTAAATAAAGTCACTTATTGTGATTAATTTAGTTTATCAAGAAAAAAATTATTTTGAAGCATGAAAATAATAATAATATTTCTTTTATACTCATGGTTCATAATTTCATTTATAAATAATTGGTAACCAATGAAGTCATTTTATAATTATATAACCCAAAAAATTTTCAAATTTTATTTAATACTACTCATAACTATTAATTTAATGTCTAGGTTATATCATATTATATAAAATAATAATGTTTTTATAATATATCATTATCTTGTAATATTCACTCTTGTGTGTAATATGAGCAAAGAAAGTCACTCTTGCGTGCAATATATGATAAGTAGGTGATTTTTTAATTAAAAACAATATAGTATAATATATATATTTAATATAATTAATGAATTTTAATGAATCAGATTATTTTATTCCCTTTTACTTATAGGGTTGTGTTTAACGGACACCAAGTCAGTGTCTTTTGTCAAGAAATAAAAATTAGTGTCCTTTAGAACTTGCAAAGTTGGTTTCATTTGAAAGGAATTTTTGTTGTAGTGAAATAAAATACCATAATGAAAATTAATTTATTTGGAAAAAATTAGTCCACAAAAACTTAGGCTCTTACAATTTAGACTAAAAAAATAATGACATATACTTACTTTGAAATTATAATTTCAACCATTAATAAATTTCCACCACTATATCATATTTTCTAAGAACAATTTGTATTATAGATGTTTTTTATTCCTAAATAAATAAAAATAAGTAATAATGGGACATATGATAATAATATACTCATCATGCCATTATAAATTAAACAAAATAAAAATGGTTATCACAAGTTACGATAAATTATAAAATTAATAAACCGTCATAAAAAGAAATAATACATTAATCATAAAAATTCAACTGTAAAACCTAGTGTTGAAAAAAAAATTGTTCCACAAATAAATATCCTTAAAATTCATCAAACTATTCATTACCAATCATGAAATATAAATATTATATGGATATTATTACATTTTATTCCAAGATAAATTTAATATTTATCTTCTAATAACACCAATCACTATTAATTTCTCATTCCAAAAATCATTATTCCTTAATAATTGATTCTCCAAGATGTGGTAATCATTTATAAAAATAAATAACCTTATATACTTGATGACCTTGTTAACCTTATAATTATGTAATTTTTAACCTCATAAATTATCTAATATATTTCGTATACATTCCCAAAAGTTTAATAGAATTATTTTGAATTAATAATTCTTGTTAAAAAAATAAAATGTCTCTAAAAATATCATTAGCCACCTTAAAATTCCTTAATTAAAAATAATGGGTGTCTAAGACTTTAAACATATGATCAACCTTAAACATATATAGAAGTGATGTAAACCATAAACCCTAAGACATCCTCGCTAGGAAACATCATAATATCCAAATTTATATGAACTTTACTCTCATACCAGCTATAACTACCTAAATCCCACACTCCCATATCATGTTTTAAAAACATAAAAATTAAATTCCTCACTCTTATAATGATAAATGTGATAATTTTTTTTCATGAATTACTTAATACAAAAAAAGGAAATATTGGATCACATACATACAAAAGGAATTTTTAGGTTCAAACCAATATAGGATTAGAAAAAACTCTTAAAAACATGGATTCATAAACAACATGCTCCTAAAGATCAACATCAGGTCCTGATACCCACCGGATTTTCATGTTCAACATTTAGTTTTCAACTTCTCTCACAAATTCCATCACATATGAAACATTTTTGGAATCAAATTGTTTACTATCATTCAACACAATTTTGGAAAAAATATAAAATAAAAATGGTGATATCAAATTCTCAATAAGAGTAAACATAAGCATTAAAAATTTAAAATCATTAGTGAGAGTAAGATGGTCACATGTTTATGATGACATAACAATTTTGAATGAACATAAAATAATGGAAATCATACCCATCAATACATGGATAACCAATCATGAGAAATAGAATATTTATTTATTAATAGTTATATTAGTTGGAATCAATAATCATTAGCCATGTGATGTCACTATTTATAAAAGGAATCAAGAAACCAATATAAAGCATAGTTAAAACATATAGGTAACTTGGGTACTCATTTGTATCTCACTATTATATATGGAACAACCATAATTGTTATACACGAGTTAACCACCACAGTTACACATGGAATATCTGTTGTAGTTACACTTGAACTAACTGTCATGGTTATACGTGGAATAACATTAAAACCCACTGTGGACTTTAGTGAGAGAATACATAAGCTATGGGTGAATTATTGTATGTAGCTTGTTTTCATTTCCCCACATACCTATGAAACTATTACTATAATAACTGATCTATACCTCACTTATTACTAGTGTCACTCGTGTGTTCACTTATTAAGTGATGATTTGACAAACTAGGGTGATTATTGAATAACCTTTTGTGATAAATAAATTTTAAGAATGTTTTGTGTTATTTGAAAACTAACCTTTTTGTTGAAGAATGTTTTTGTTTTTCAGGAATCAATCCTAGTCCATCATAATGAGGTTGTTTTCCGAACATAATTTTCTAGACCCACGTTTTTGTATTCAGCTACACCAGACACATAAGAAGTCAGGAAAATGAAGTTGTTGACCATAAACATTATCATATTCAGGTCCATCAACATGACATTGAAAATAATTAGATTCAAAATAATCAGAGGTAGAATTTTTGAATGAATAATATTATTTTTGATGGAAGAAAGTTGTAATAATTTCTAAAAATATGTTTGACGATTGTTTTTTGATCATAATGTTCACACAAATTATGAAAAATACCTTGAAAAAAGAATTTGAAGAAATGGTGGAGGGGTTTGAATAATTTCAGAGTTATGGAATGGGAATTCCATAATAATGGGATTTATATCATAATAGTATTTCCATCATAATGGGATTTCCATTGTAATGGGATTTCCATCAAAATGAGAAAATTCATCGTAATGAGAAAATCCATAATAATGGGAAAATTCATCGTAATGTGAATTCTAAAGTAATGATATAAGAAAGAAACAAATATTAATGAGATGAGACAGAAACATACCATAATAAGATAAGCAAGAAATATATCATAATGAGATAATAAAGAAACACATCTTAATGAGATATGAAATAAACATATCATAATGAGTACAGAAAGAAACAAATTTTAATGATCTAAGAATGAAAAAAATTGTAATGAGATAATAATGAAATAGATCATAATGAGCTAATAAAGAAACAGATCATAATGAGATGAGAAAGAAACATATCATAATGAGATGAGAAATAAATAGATCGTAATAAGAAAAGGAAAAACATATCATAATGATATGGAATGATATAAAGAGTTCAAGAGGAAATTATTGAAATTATATTTTTCATAAATCTTAGAGAAATATAATGAGTATTTAAGAATTCAAAGTTAAAGTTTAAATATTATATAGTTTCTAGGTTTTTAAATTTGAGGAAGTGGGGAATGTTTTCATGTTTCTCATATTTGTTTTTTGAGTTTCTTATAAAAAACTCATCAGATCATTCATTCATTTGAAATATTCAAATATGCCGAAAAGGTGGAGAATTGAATAATTATAATTGACAGATCCCATGTCATTAAAGAATAATTGTATTGATAATTCTAGTATAGTTTGAGTTTTGAAGATTGATATTAATTTCATCATACTGAGTCTATCGTATTCATATAATTAGATCCAAACTCATAATATTTAGGGAATCATATAAAAATTCATCATATTGAAAAATCATATCTAACATAATCATATCTAGATAATAATATATAGACTCATCTTATTAAGAAAATAGGATCCAACATCATCATATTGAGAAAGTTGGATTTAACATCACCAGTTTGAGAAAACCAGATCCATCCAAATCAGATCGAGGATACAGATTGAAAAATTGTGGTGTAGTTTCATCAAAGTCATTATTATTTTGTTTGGATCAATTGTTTTAAAGGAAAACACTGTAAACTTAAAGTAGTTAGTATAAAATTTCTTATTAGGATAAAGAAGGTGTCTAACAGAAGCTGGAACAAGTTGAATTCACTTCTTCATAATAGTGGATCTCCATATAAACATGGGACTATTATGACAAGGATGTAGGTTGTCACACCGAGGTCAAACCATATAAATTTTGTGTTATTTATTTCTTTCCTTATTTTTCACACATTAGAATTTTCTAAAAGTTCATAAGGAAATAAATCTTAACCGGTTACTGGGATTATGTTTTTGAAAAGTTTGAAACATATAAATAGTTAACTACTAATTCAACCCCCTCTTAGTTGTTATTAGATCCTCAGGAACGTCAATTGAAATCATAGTGGAAGTTACTTTATTTAATTGTTATCATGGATAATATAAATTATGCCAATAGTAGAGGAATTCCTACATTTGATGGCAAATTTTTTATGGATAGAAAAATATGATGATTCTTTATCTCTTATTTCTTGGCCAAGAAGAAGTTGATTCTACTAGAATTGGGTTTCCATCTACTCAGAAATATTCTTTTGTGAATTTTGTTTAATAAGATAAATATTGATGTTTTTGTAAAGTCTAAAAATGCAATTATTATGTCCTTATCAGAAAATATTTATCATAAGATGATGGGTCTCAAAACATTAAAAAGTATATGGGACAAGATGAAAAGTTTTTTCATAGGGAATAAAAAAGTTAATAAAAAAATCTATAAATATAACATATTAATTACAAATACATAAAAATGAGAGATGAAGAAACAATTAATGACTACTTCACCAGAGTAAATAAAATTGTTTTCCACATCATAGTATTCATATAATTCCTAGAAGATTCTAAAACTGTGAAGAAAATTATGAGAATCTTTTCGAACAAGTTTCATTCTCAAATTTATTTTATAAATGAAAAAGATGATTTACCTGTTGATTCATTTCATAATATTCTTTTTTATTTTGAAATGATGAAATCTCCAATGTTCAAAATTAATATGAAAGATGAAATGTATTTTGATGCTTTGAGAAAGATGAAAATCAAATACATAAAATAAGATGATCCTTATGAGTCCCAAGATAAAGAGGTTGTTGATTTGAATGAAAAAATAATGTCTCTTATATCCAAGAACTATTGGTGAAGAAGAGGAATGTATGGAGGCAAAATTTATCTCATATGTTTTGAGTGCAGGGTAATTATACACTTTTCTAAGAATTTCCCCAAGAAGAATGTTAATGAATATCAAGATGATTCTGATGAAAAACCTCAATCGAAGAAGTGGAACAAAAATGATAAAGAAGAAAAGTATTCCAATATATATAGGAATAAGTTTACTTGAAACAAAAGAAGTTTGTTGTGTAAGAAAATTTAAATGGAATCAACTAATAGTAATTATTCCGATGATGAATTTTTGGAAAAATTCATAACCTTCATTGAAAAATTAGAGAAAACAAAAGATTATTATAAGATTAAATACGTTAATGAAGAATCTTATTGAGATTATCAACTCAAAATAGAACTTGTTGCATGTATTAAAAAAATCTCAAGAAAGAAATCAAAGTTATGGAGAAATATTTTGAAGATGTTTATGATGGAAGAAAATATTCCATCAAGAAGGAGAGTGAATACATCCACGATATTTTAAGTTACAATCATAGAATTGACGAACAAAGAAGGATTATTGAGTATCTTATAAATAATCTAGAATAAATGGAATAATTCCTTAAAAAATTTCAATAAAAACTTATTTATTCTGAAATTACATTGAGGAAGATGAAGGAAAACTTCAACAATGCTTCAGAAGTAAAATACGAGAGTTCAAAAGATTCCAAGAAAGAGTAATATGAGAATCAAATGAAATATTCTTGTATAAAAAATAATGTTGTATCTGATTATTTTAATATTTAATGTTCTATAAAAATAATTGAGTATGAATGGATTGATAAAGAATGAAAGAAACCAATAAAAAGTAAAAAACTAGACAACTCACTCAAAAGAAAATATTTTCCACATCCTGAGTATGTTAGAGACGAAAGAAGTTACCAACATCAATAAAGTTTCAATAGAGAAAGATCTTATTTCAATATAAAATTAAAATTTGGTGGTTATTTTTGGTTTTGTGGAATCAATGGGAATGTGTCTTATAATTATTGGCACAAATTATCCTTACTTGGAATAAGGTTTGAGAAAAGTGGAAGAAATAGAGAAAATATAATGAGAAACATTCCAAACTTATAGAAATTTGATAAATATAATTCTCAAGTTGATAGAATAATTAACATAAGAAATCATTTTAAATGTATGGAATAATTTTTTGGAAGATGTGATAAGGTTATTCATCATTCCAAAATATTTAAGACACTCCTTCCAGAATAGTTTTCTTATAATAGAAAAAAAATTAAGCTGAAAGGAAGAATGTTTTGGAAAGAGATTTTGTTGTTGAGGCAACTTTGAAAGAAAGTAAAAAGAACAAACCATAGATACATGATAATGTATGTTCATCATATATAAAAGGTGAAAAAATATTGAAACATGTTGAATTTCATGATGGAGGAGTATTCACCTTTGGTAATGATGGTTCTATAAAAATCAAAGGAATCAGAATGGTTGAGATTGAAGTCGAAAATTTTAAATCTAAGGATGATTTATTTTTTGATGGGATAAAAAATAACTTAATCAGTGTAAGTAATTTTTTGGATAATGGAAAATATATTTCTTTTATAAATGATTTTTGTATCATCAAAAGTGTGAAATACGGAAAATTTATTAAAAAAGGAGAAATAACCTGAGAGAATCTCTTCTAAATACGATAATTCAATAACTCAAGTTACTTGAGTGCGAAAGATGAAAAAAAATTGTTTCACAAAAGAATTGGTATCCTTAGGTAGACAAGCATGAACAAGAATGTTAAAGATTATTCCCTTCAAACCATTCTATAATTTAAAATAAGAGAAGAATATGTTTGTGTCACTTGTCAAAAAGGGAATATAACTATAAAATTTCATAAATGAGTTGAGATTCAATCTAGCAGGACACTTGTGATTATTCATTCTGATTTATATTTGTTGATGGTACACCAATAAAAAAAGAGATTTATACATTATCACATTTATTTATGCTTTCATATGGATGAAAAATATCATGTTTGTGAAACACAAGTCAAGGGATATTAAATTGAAAAAATTAATTAGAAAAAATTATTGAGAAAGAAATAGTTTTTTCTACAAATAATTTAAGAAAAAATAATGGTACCTAATTCACAAACAATACTTTTGAAACATATCTTAGAAATCATGGTACAAAACATCTGTATAGTGCTCTATATACTCTACAACAAAATGATGTTGTATAAAGAAATAATACAATCTTGGAGGAAATAAGAAGACTATGTTATGAGAATACAAACATTCAAAATTCGATTGGAGAGAAGCAGTTAGTATTATTGTACATATTCAAAATAGATGCTTGTTGAGAATAGAAAATATCATAACTCCTTATGAAATGTGGTATAATAAAAATCATTCATTGAAATACATCAATTTTTTTGAAAGTATATGTTTTCTCAAAATCAAAAATCCAGATTCAGAAATGACTTGGTGAGAAAGATGAGGATGGAACATTTATTGGCTATTCACCAAATAGATGAAGTTAAAAATTTTGGAACAAAAATTTAAAAAAGTTGGTGGACTCATATGATGTGAAGGTAATTGAAAATAAATTTTACATAAAAAAATTTCTTGAGAATGCTAAGGAGAATAAATTGGAGATTTCCAAAAATAGTGAATGTAATTGAAAATATCCTTATCAAGATTCGGATGAATCATGTGATGAGGAAATTTCAGTTGGGAAAGAAACATTGAAATTTACTACCTTACAAAAACATATTGATTCATAAAATATTATTGGGAATAATAAATCTCTAGTTCAGACCAAAATGAAGTTAAGATTTGTTAATCAGAATTCAATTATATCAAAAGTTGAACTGGAATCAGTTACACAAGCTATTAAACAGAAAGAGGTGGGGGATGCTATAATTTAAAAGTTGGATAAGATTGAGAAGAATGAAACATGGGAACTTGTTCCATAGATAGAAAACAAAAATGGTATTGTAACCGTTTGGTTTTATAGAAACAAGTTAAATAATCACAGAGAAGTTTCAAGAAACAAAGGAAGACTTGTTTGTAATGGCTAGGCATGGTTGGAAGGTATGGATTTTGACTAATTTATTTCCCTAATAGTATGATTAGAAACTATTATAATGTTTCTCTCCATGGACACACATTAAAATTACATAGTTTATTAGATGGATGTAAAGTCAGCTTTCATAAATGTTGAGATTAAGGAAGAATTTTACATTGAACAAACTTGGGGGCTTCTACTTGATTAGGATGAAAAATGTTTTTAAATTGAAGATAAATTTGTATGGGATGAAACAAGCTCCATGTACTTAGTATTATAAAATTAAAATTTGTTTGACAATGTTGAAATTTTTCAAAGGAAAAGTTTATAGAAAATTATATATGAAAGTTGTTAACATCAAAACTCTAATTTTAATTTTTTATGTGGATTATATATATTTTTTGGGGATAGAGAAGAAATTTATAAAACATTTTCTAAGGAAATGAAAAAGAATGTAAAAATTTCTATGTTAGGAGAACAAACTTTCTTCCCTAGATTAAAATTTCAAAAAAAGTAAAAATACATTTTCTTATATAATGAAAAGTATCCTAGGGAATTGTTAAAAAAACTTGGATGGAATAATCCCAATAAGTTTCAAATCCTATTTTAGTGAGCACAATGTTGTGTAGAGATGAATATGGAACAAGTTTGAATCAGAAATACATTTAAAAGCTAATATAAAGTCTTCTTTACATTACATCCTTAAGGAATGATATTGTTTATGTTATGAATTTGTGTTCCATGTATCAATTTAATACAAAATAATCATATATGTTCGAAGAAAATAGGATTCAGAGATATGTCAAAGGAACTAATTCACGTTGGATGTAATAAAAAAGAGATAGTGAGAAGATATTTCATGGTTATAATGATGCTGATTGGGATGGAGATTATAACAACAGAAAATCAACCTTATGAGGAATATTTTTCCTGGGTGAATGCTATGTGAGTTGGAATAGTAAGAAAAAAAGTTCAGTAACTTTGAGCATAACTAAATCCAAATATGTTGCAACTACACAAGATTTTACAAAAAAAAATTGGATGAAAGTTTACCTAGAATACTTGAATTTATATGTTTCTAAACCATTGAATATACTTTGTGATTATCAGAGTGAAATTTATCTTTCTAAGAATCATGACTAACATTCTATATCAAAACAAATTGATATAAAGATTACCTTTATAAAATAGAAGGTTGAGGCTGGAGATGTTTTGTTGGAATACATTTCAAAAAAGTATTAGATTACTAATATATTTTAAAACGAAATTACTAAATAAAGGTTTGTGGAATTGAGAATTTAAATTCATGTTTAACCAAATCCTCTATCTTCCTAGTCCTCATAAAAAACATACCCCCATTGTGCCTTTTATTATGTTGACAATGGGGGATAGAAAGTAATAACTTTATAATTTGTAAAAAGTTTTACTTAAATTTCTTAAATAAATATGATGTTTTGGTTACCATAAAATAGGGGGGGTGAAAAATAAAAGTAAGAGGAAAATATAAGAGTGAGTGGGTGTTAATCATTACATGTCCACACAATTTTTCTTCCACTAAGGGACAAAATTACTTCACAAACATTAATTTATCTAGTATTGTGGTTTCATGACACTCTATTTTGAGATAGGATATGTTTTGATAAAATTAAAAAAAAACTAGATTGGTTTACAAAATTTGAGTTGTGAAAAATTATGAGAGTTGGAAATGTTGTTAACACGGTTTTTCAAAAAAAATAGGGGGTATTTAAGAATCTTTGTGATAAATTGTTTTTAACAAAGTTTTTCATTTGTTGAAAATAATTGAAGAATTTTTTTTTATTCAAGAATCAGACCCAGTCCCTCGTAATGAGGATTCTTTCCAAATACAAGTTTCGGTACCTAGATTTTAGTATTCAGCTACATGAGGCACATAATATGTTATTAAGATGAAATTATTGATAAGACACTTCATTGTATTAAAGTCTATCAACATGACATTAAAAATCATTGGATTACAAAGAATTAGAGGAAGAATTTATTGTTTGATTGAAGTTTGTCTTTTCCATATTTAGAGAAAGAATGGAGTTTTTGAGTCTGAAAGAAATAATTTTTTGATACATAAGTTTCCTTTTTAAGAAGTTATATTATTTCCGAAGAGTTTTTAATGAATAATGTGAAGTCATGAGTATGAGAGTTTTCATACATTTTTAAACTAAGTTAGACGATAATTTGTTGATCATAAAGTTGTCAAAAATCATGAAAAAACTCATGATAAAATTGATTTAGTAAATCAGGGATTCATTTAAAGAATTTATGATATATAGAATGGTAATTTCATTGTAATTGGATTTCCATTGTATTGGGATTTCCACCGTAATGGGATTTATCCCATAATGGGAAAATCTATCATAATTGGAAAATCGATTATAATGGGAAAATCCGTCATAATGGGAAAATACATCATAATGATATGAGAAATAAATAGATCGTAATGAGGCGAGGAGGTAATAGAACATAATGATCTGACAAAGGAAAAGATTACAACGAGATGAAAAAGAAATAGATTGTAATGAGATGAGAAAGAAATATAACATAATAATTTGAGAAAGAAATAGATCATAATGAGGTAATAAAGAAACAAGTCATAATGAGCTAAGAAAGTAGATGATCGTAATTAGTTGAGAATGAAATAGACCATAATGAGTTGAGAAATAAACACATCATAATGAGATGAGAAAGAAATAGATCGTAATTAGATGAGAAGAAACAGATCGTAATGACCTAAGAAAGATAGAAAGAGTTGAAGAGGCCAATCATGAAAATTAATTTTTCATAAATATTGATTAATTTCTAAGGAGAATTAAATTAGTTAATGTAGAAGATTAAAGATGATATATTTTTGATGTTTTGAAATTTGAGGAAGCGAGTAATGTTTTCAAGTTTCCCACTTTTGTTTTTCGAGCTACTAATAAATACTTGCACAAGTCATTTATTAATTATAAATATTTAAAAACATATAAAAGGTGGATAAATAGAGAATAATAAGTGAATGTTCCCATATTATTAAATAATAATTATATTGATCATTTTAGTTATGTTTTAGTTTTGATGATTGAGAATGATTTCATCATACTGAGTCTATCATATTTAGTGAATCATATCCAAACTCACCGTATTTAGAGAATCATATCCAGACTCATCGTGTTTAGAAAATCGAATAAAACATCATCATATTTATAGAATCAGATCTAGATCCATCGTAATGAGACAATCGAATCCAACTTCATCGTATTGAGAAATTTTGACACAACATCATCGGTTTGAGAAAATCAAATCCAACCAAATCAGACTATGGATTAGGACTGAGAATATGTAGAGCACCTTAAACCAATTATTTATTATTTTGATTGGATTAATTGTTTTATAATAAAAGTGTAAACTAATAAGAGTCAGTATAATCATTCATACTGGGATATAGATGGCAGCTAAATGTATTAGGCACAAGTTTTATTTAATTCCTCATAGTAGTGGATTTCCATAAACCCATGGGAGTGGATATGGAAAATATGTAGGTACTCACACTAAGGTCGAACCTTATAATTTTTAGGTGATTTAATTTATTTAATTTTTTTCATTCTTAAGTATTTACTAAAATTTGATAAGAAAATAAATCTTAACAGGTTTCAGGGGTTATGTTTCTAAAAGGTTTGAATCAAATAAAAAGTGAACAACTAATTCAACCCCCTATTCCCAGTTGTTATTTGACCCTTTGGAACTTTACCTATCTTACCCTTATTCTGATAAGATTGAAGATCTTTCAATCCACATATGTCATGACCCGCCTTCACCAAGATGAGAGAATGGACAAAAGATTGCCATTCCCTTCCTTCTTTACGTTGAAGGAGAGATAATGACCCCCGAGACCTGACTTCAATAGGTCACAGAGTGGAGACTAGCACCAAGGGTATAGAATCACACACAAGATGGAAGGCATTACCATTTTTCTTTATTAGGATCCATAGATAAGATAGTGAATCCCAACAACGCCAAAACTGGAGGTAAAATTAAAGCCGAAGAAAAACCATACCCATATGCATGTTACAAATTAAATACCACCAGTACAAGAAGACTACAAAGGTAAATTACCAAAGAAAAGAAAAACAGCAACTGCAACTGTCCCAACGTCTGAGCTAGTATGGCCCAGAATGATCCCTGAAGTCCTCCTGGAAACCCGAAAGCAGTTTTATATATGCAGGGTGAGCATAAAAATATACTCAGTAAGTAAAACCAAAGGCTCTCGTGCACCAGTGGGGAGGCATTCTAATGCCCTGTGAGAAAAGTGAAAACCAAAGCACCTAGCAAGGAAAACTATCTCCCCAAGCCTCACCAAGGAACACTACCCAAATAACGCAAGTCAAGTAAAGTATAGTAATAGCATATTGATGTTTGGGTACCCCGCGCCACTTTCCCACTGGTTATTGAAGACATCCTACACATCGAACCAATCACGCCATTATCATCGCAGTCCCACTGCCACACCACACCCGTACACACCTCTGACACTACCACACATTCTGCCTGCGAACACCTGGGCTACTACCACACATCTTTCCCGCAAACACCTGGTCCACAACCACCATGTGTAAGTACGCCCACAAACACTTGTTCTAGAATAACCACTGCCATGACCGAAGACACTTGGGCCTCGTCCCAAATATTCTTGGCAATAACCTGCCCGCACATACCTGAGCCAACCACCACAACTACCATGCCCGATGTATCTTGGGCTATAATGGACCTCAGGCCATCACAACCTGCTCGCAGAGTCTTGGTATATTTGGGAAAGGGAGCAGAAAAGGAGCTAATAACCAGCCACTCAGAAGAGTATTAAGGAGAAACACCCTCCCCCCTGAAATGGGGGCATTCGGCACTAAGTTCTCAACTTGGGTGGGGCACAAATAAGAAACATAAAAACTATAGATATATGTATAGGTAACAAGCCCTCATCCTAACCTAGGGTTCCAAATCCTAAGCACAAACACCCTCATTACTATTCATTCATAAAATAATAGCACATCACTCACGGCCAAGTCACAACTCATTCCCAAAACCAATTTCCCAATTTAACCATTCTTGATTTCAAGTTAAAGTGATCCCATTTAAGTAAATTCTACGCTAATGGGAAAATAACAGGCATAAACACAAGCTAGAGATAAATAAATGGACAAACAACAATTTAAGCATTCACACCCGGTTCTCTTGTAAAGTCACAACAACAAAGGGATAAGTGGGATCCCTTGAAGTACTGGAACCAAACCGGTCCTTCAGATACAACCCCACACAACTTCAGATTCACAACGAACAACCGTATCACAATAGAGGATCCCATCCTCATCCACAGCACCCATGAGCATCAAATAGTACAACACACCTACTAACATAACACAGTAGGGAAACTTCCAAGTTCAAGAAAAACATTCACTATGTTTTCTTCTTTCTATTTGGTTAATCGGGGTGATCACACAAGGTTTTTTGTTCACTGGAAGTTAATTTAATAGGCAAAGTTTACATGACTAACAAAATTCTCATGTTTGATCCATTCAATCATCACAGAAGATAGTGGTTCATTTAAGCACAAATAATCACCACAACTTCCATGATTTTCCGTGGGCATAGGCCCACACAATTCAAAACATAAATAACCAAGGGTAAGGAAAAAGCAGCAGAACATCGATCACACCCCAACTTCATTCATTAAAGATTGTTCGTTATCTTCATTAATGTTTCATGTCATCTATCCCACAGAAACAATAGCACACCCACCCCGCATGATACACAGTAAGGAGAAATAAAGGAAAACCCCTACCTGTATGATCAAGGATCAAAGTTCTTTTCCATGTGCCAAGAACGTGGAATGCATGACTTGCAGGGGTGGAACGTCGGGGGCTCTAAGGGTGAGCAGAAAAGCTTCGGCATAGGTGCACAACTCTCCTCAGGAAGGGGGAACTCAAAACACACCAGGAAGAAAGGTGAAGAAAAAGAGGAATGAAGAATAATAGATTCCCGTGTGATATAAGGATGAGATCCGGTTTTCACAGGATATGGAATTTTGAACTTATATAAGGCCAAATCATGGTTTCACCACACATTTGGGTGGTTACACATGACTGAATTAATTTTTATTTAATAACTCTCATCGGGAAAAGGAGGTAATAGCTGTGACGTTGAAGTATTTTTATAAAAACAGAGGGGAAACATTATGCGGACAAATAACTGGGTCCGTTGAGGGTCTCCCCACTCTTAGGAATCAAATATTGATTATGGGGATAAAAACGCCCATGAACCACTTCCCAAAAGGTTAAAAAGGTTTAAAAGTGGCATTACGGGAAAACCGTAGAAGAAACACTCAACAAGGATGTGTGACACCGATCAGTGGCACACCGATCTGTCGCACGGATCAGTGGAACACTGATCGGTCGCACTGATCATGTCCCGTTGGTCTGTCACACACCGAAATGGCATCCTACCACTGAGGTGACACCTTGGGATCTGAAATTGGAAAAGGGATGGACCATGAGGTTCTAGGCCATTACATCAGATACCTCTCAAACTATTCTCTCCCTTGAGAATCAAAACTAGACCCGAAGAAAATAGGGGGTCCGAAAAACCACCCTGAAAGATACCTCTCATGAGTGAACCTCCCTGACATATAAGAACACCCCCTTAAACAACCATGCAACATTAAAGGGGTAAAGATGTCCAATCATATGGGTTAGGGAGTTTCTTCCTCCATGTCAAGATATTATCCTCTTTGGGCGGTACTGACTAGCCCGCACGATTTTATTCACATCCACCTTAATGCGTCTTGATTAGAGATTAGGTCCTCCCCTCCCCACAGTCAGGAATCTTCACACACATCCACAGAATAAGGAAAAATGTGTGTTCCATAGTTAACAAGGTCAAGCATTCCATCACAAAAAATACAAACAAAACTGAACAAAACTGAAAAAAACTCTAGGTACTAGGCACGTATCTGTGTTTACCGTTCCTAGGTAATTTCCTCGAGCCCCCCATGCCTCTACAATACACAAACATAAGGAATGGTCCATCCACGGAGCACCTTCTCCTCACGATCCTCGATCCTCACTGTTTTTTCCACAAAAGTCACGTCGTCCTCAATATCTAGCTTTCCCCAGTCGAGGATGTGTGAAACGTCGTGTAGATACCGTTGGGTTTTTGACACATGGAAGACATCATGTATTCTTAGTAGCAGAGGTGGTAGCGCTAGCTAATAATCCACTTCTCTGACCCACCTCAACACTTAAAATGGTCCGATGAATCTTAGAGAGATCTTACCCCCCTGCCGATCCTTTTTTGCCCACACTGAGGTGAGACCTACAAGAATATGTGGTCCACGACCCCAAACTCCAAGGTTATCCTACTATTATCATCATATGACTTCTGTCGGTCCTGAGCGACCATCATTCTCCCCCGTATAAGCTGAACCTTCTTCGTCATGCTCTGCACCACCTCCATGCCAATAACACATGTTTCCCTAACCATGGTCCAGCACACGGGTGAGCGACATGGCCTTCCATACAAGGCTTCGAATGGAGCCATGCCAATGGTAAAGTGATAGCTATTATTGTAGGCATACTCTACCAGAGGCAAGTGTCACACCCATGACCCCCCAGAGTCCAGAATACATGCCTGTACCATGTCCTCCATTGTTTGGATGGTGCTCTCTGTCTTCTAATCTGTCTGGGGGTGGAAAGAAGTACTAAGACATATCTAGGAGGCAAAAGAATGCTGCAATCCTCTCCATATTCGTGAGGAAAACCGTTCATCCCTATCCGAGACTAAGGACCTCTGAAATCCATGCAACTGCACCACCTATTCCACATACCTCCGTGCTAAGGCATCCACTGCTCCTGACTCCTTGATCTCCAGAAAGTTATCTGATTTCGTCAACCAGTCCACCAATACCCAGATAGCGTCGCAACCTCCTTGAAATTTGGGTAGCCCTGTGATGAAATCCATCGAGATGTCATCCCACATCCACTCGGGGACGTCCAAAGGCTACAAAAAGCCTCCTGGAACATGGTGTTCATCCTTCACCTACTAACAAACTAGGCACCTGGCCACGAACTCTGCCACCCCCTGCTTTACCCCGGGTCAGAAAAACTGAACCTTAGACCCTGGTACATTTTGGAAACTCCTGGGTGCACTGCTACGGGTGAGTTATGGAACTAACCAAGAACCCTACTGTGCATCACCACTGGGAAAAAAATCTTTCCTCAGAAACGAATCTAATTCTGACCATCCTCTGTCCATACTTCTAGAGCATCACCTTGGTAAACCCGATCACACATCACTTCACTCTCTATGTCTCCCCACTGAGACTCCTCCACCATCCGTAGTAGAGAGGATTGTACCGTCATATGAAACAGACAACCTCTACCACCATCCTCCCTTGCATCCAGGTGCAGGGAAGCAAACTCCTCCATCTCCATCCAAGCATCTGCCGACTCTCGAACCGCATCTTTCTACGACTTCCTACTCAAGGCATCATCCACCACATTTCCCTTTCTGGAGGTGTAGGAAATATTGAAGTTGTAGTCCTGAAGGAACACCATCCACCTTCGCTGTCGTAATTTATGGTTCTGTTTGGAGAAGAAATACTTCAAGCTTTTGTGATCCATGAAAACCACAAAGTGCTCCCTAATGAGGTAATTCCGCCACAAATTTGGTGAAAAAAAAAACGACCACCGCAATCTCCAGGTCGTGGGTGGTATAATTACGCTCATGAGGATGCAACTGTCTAGACCCGTAAGAGATATCCCCTTGTCGTTGCATCAACACACACCTGATGCCTTGTCCTGAAGAATCAAATAATACTTCATACATCACCCCTTCTTCTGGAAACCTCATCACTAGGGCACTTACCAACTTATCCTTCAGAAAGCTAAAGGCCACCTGGCACTGCCCATTCCACACAAAAGTCTGGTCCTTCTTGGTCAAAGCTGTCAAAGGTGTTGAAACATGGGAGAAGTTGGGAACGAAACTCTGATAGTAACCTACCAGTCCAAGGAAACTATGAACCTCTTCCACGTTCTTGGGTGCTTCCCAAGAAACAACCACCTCAACCTTAGATGGGTCCACCGCTATTCCCTGCTCGGACACTACGTGCCAATGGAAGTGCACTTCTCGCGCCCAGAACATGAAATTGGACAACTTCCCATAGAGTTGGTGCTGTCGGAGGACCTCTAAAACCATTCATAGGTGCACAACATGATCCTATTATGACCTTGATTAGATCAGGATGTCGTCAATAAACACGACTACGAACTGATCCAAGTATTCCTAGAAGAGGGATTTCATGAGCCCCATGAACAGAACTGGAGCATTTGTAATGCCGAATGGCATGACCACAAACTCAAAGTGCCCATATATACATCTAAAGGCAGCCTTATTGTTGGAACCCTCCTTCACCCTTAGCTGGTGATATCCTGACCATAGGTCAATCTTGGAGAACCACCCTGCCCCTTTTAACTGGTCGAAAATGTCGTCTATCCTCAGGAGAGGGTAAAGGTTCTTAACTGTTACCTGATTCAGTCTCCGGTAGTCTATGCACAGCCTGATACCACCTTCTTCCTTCTTTAAGAATAAGATTGGAGAACCCCAAGGTGATGCACTTGGTCGAACAAAACCCTTATTCATCAAGTCGTCAATCTGAATCCACCACTCCCGCAACTCAGAAGGCTCCATCTGGTAGGGAGCCAAAAAAAATCGGACGGGCACCAGGTTTCAAGTTTATCTCGAACTCAGCATCATGTCAAGGGGGTAGAGTCACCACATCCTATGGTAAGACGTCCATAAACTCACTGAAGATCCCTTGGAATTCCACCATCTCTACATCTACTGAGTCCACTGATAGTTCAGCTAACAAGGAATGGAGCGGCTCCTCTCGCCTGATGCTTTTTTGGCAACCCCGCTCACCGATGAAAGTTACTCTTCTGTTGCCCAAATCTGAAAACACGACCCTTCCTCAGAATCATTCAATGAAGGTACATGCAGAGAACAACCATTCAATGCCTATGATGACTTCGTAAGGTTGTATCTGCAATAGTAGAAGATCCCTGATAGAATGATGTGGCCCTATCATCAGTCTACACCCTCAGCAATCATAGAACAAGTCGGTCTGACCACCAACTAGTGTGCTCAACACCAGGGGCACTGGATGTCTCTCAGCGTCTAAACCCAGAGCACGGGCCAGACTGGGTGAAAAAAGGGGTGCGAATCTCCTGTATCAAACAAGGCAAAGGAAAGAGTACTAAACAAGCTGATCAGACCTTGAACAACTTCTGGCCCTGTAGAAACTACTTCCTCTATAGCGTGCAACTGCCCACGCCCAGCTCCCCTGCCTCTCAGCTATCGGTTGCCTCCCCGACCACGCCCAGGCCGAGGTCCCGGAAAGGCATCCTGAGGTTGGCCTTCTCCTGCAACACCTACCCTCGAAGGAGCGGGTGCTTGCTTCCCTTGCAGCTACTTCTGAAAGGGTCTAGATGGAAATTTCTACTACTGAGGTGGAAACTGAACCTACCCACCCTCTCTGTACTGTACTCTGTCCGAGCACTGATTCTGAAGGTGCCCACAGCTTCTAGAGATGAAGCATCTCAGCCCTGGGCCTGAAAAGAAAGGGTGACAGCCAGGAGATCAGAACTGGAACCGCTGAGACCTGCTTCTTACTGGTTGAAACCTAGAGGGTCTTGATGCTGGAGGCCTACTACTTACGGCCAACCCCTTCAACGAGCCAAACTGGATTACCTCTCATGATTCACCACCCAGCGTGTGTATCCTCTCCACCACTTTATCCTTCTTATAGACCTACAAGTACGTCGCTAGGGTGAAGGGAGTAACAACATACTAAAGAGAAGGTCAAAGTACCTCCTCTAAACGTCTCGCCCGAGACTCCTCATCGGGAAAGTGGTCCGGAGCAAAGCAGAGGAGATCCTTGAACATGATCCCCAATTCTCCTACTGACATGCTCCCTTGCTGGAGGGAGAGTAGCTCCAGCCTCTTCTTAGACTTCATCATGGAAGAGAAGAATTCCACTGGGAACTCCTTCTCGAAGTCATCCCACATCACCTGAGCCTCCCTATTCTCCCCAAGATAAAGATTCCACCACTAACGCGCTGCTCAGTGTATCTTTCTCACAGCTAGAGGAACCCAATACTCCTTCGGAGCCCAGATCAAGCTGCAATCTATCACCAGCTCCTCTAGACAACTCTATGTCTCCTTGTATGAGATGTTTCCCTTGTACTTCCCGAGGGTCTGCCGCTAAAAGGCATGAAGCATCCTCTACCATTGATCGTCTTCCTATTCTCGGCCATCCCTCTATTAATGAGAAAGTTCAACCTCCTGGGCCTCGATCTCCCGCACTACTCGTGGTCATCTCCCAGGTTCCATAGTTGCAAGATAACAAGGAATTCCTAAGCCCAAGTAGTGTAGAATATTGTTCTTAAATTTTTCTTAGACTAATCATTAATTTTAAATTCTCAAAATACCCATGAAACTCAAGAACACAAGTCATTATAATGCATCTACCTTCCCTAGGGTCTCTACCCTGCAATTAGTGTAGCCTCAGTTGGATGTTTGGTAGGCCTAGAGTCCTTGCATCGAATCACGGGGGGGCCTAAAATCCGGTGTCCCAGCCGGTCTTCCTCAACTTAATTCACACAACAAGATCACCCAACATTGTTTCCCTACCATCCCATGCAATCCTCACAATACCTAACTCCAGAACCCATGTCATCACTCAACCTCTACCTCTGATACCATTTTTTCATGACCCGCCTTCACCAAGATGAGAGAAGGGACAATAGATTGCCATGCCCTTCCTTCTTCAAGTTTATAGAGAGATAATGACCCCCGAGACCCGCCTTCAATAGGTCCCGGAGTGGTGACTAGCACCAAGGGTATAGAATAAAACACAAGATGGAAGGCATTACAATTTTTCTTTATTAGGATCAGGAGATAAGATAGTGAATCCAAACAACGCCAAAACTGGAGGTAAAAGTAAAGCTGAAGAAAAACCATACCCATATGGATGTTACAAAGTAAATACCACCAGTACAAGGAGACTATAAAGGTAAAGTACCAAATAAAAGAAAAACAGTAACTGCAATTATCCCAACGTCCGAGCTAGTAGAGCCCAGCACGATCCCTGAAGTCCTCCTGGAAACCTGAAAGTAGTTTTATATAAGTAGGGTGAGTATACAAGTATACTCAGTAAGGAAAATCAAAGACACTCGTGCACAAGGGGGGAGGCATTCTAATGCCCTATGAGAAAAGAGACAACCAAATAACCTAGAAAGAAAAACAATCCACCCAATCCTCGCCAAGGAATACTCCCCAAATAATTCATGTCAAGTAATTTATAGTAATTTCACATCGATGTTTGGGTACCCTGCCCCACTTTCTCACTGGTTATTGAAGACATCCTACATATTGAACAAATCCTGCCATTCTCATCGCAGTCCCACTACCACACCCCGCCCACACACACCTGGGCCACTACCACACATCCCGCCCGCAAACACCTGGGCAACTACCACACATCCCACCCGCAAACACCTAGTCCACAACCACCACGTGTAACCATGCCCACAAATACCTGGGCTAGAACAATCAAATCCACGCCCAAAGACACCTGGGCCTTATCCCGAAGATTCTTGGGAACAACCTGCCTACACACACTTGGGCCAACCACCTAAACTAACCTGCCTGAAGAATATTGGGCTATAATGGACCTCAGGCCATCACAGCCTTCCCAAAGAGTCTTGGGATATTCAGGAATGTGATAAGAAAAGGAGCTAATAACCAGCCACTCAGAAGAGTGTTGGGAAAAACACCCTCCCCCATGAAATGGGGGCGTTCGACACTTAGTGCTCAACTTGGGTGGGGAAAAAATAAGAAACATAAAAACTATAGATATATTTATAGGTAACAAGAACTCAACCCAACCTAGGGCTCAAAAACTAAGCATAAACACCCTTGTTACTGTTCATTCATAAATGAATAGCACAAAACACACAGCAAAGTGACAACTCATTCCCAAAACCAATTTCTCATTTTAACAATTCTTGTTTTCACGTTCAAGTGATCCCATTTAAGTTAATTCTACACTAATGGGTAACTAACAGGCATAACCACAAGCTAGAGAAAAAGAAACATCTAAACAACAATTTAAGCATTAACACCTGGTTCTCTTGTAAAGTCACAACAACAAAGGGATCAGTGAGATACCTCGAATTACTGGAACCAAACCAGGCCTCGAGATACATCCCCACATAGCTTCAAATTCAAAACTGACAATCATACCACAACAGAGTATCCCATCCTCATCCATGCCACTCCATGAGGATCAAACAGTACAACACACCTACTACCATAACCAGTAGGTAAACTTCCAGGTTCAAGCACAACATTCACTAACTTTTCTTCTTTCGGTTTGGTTAACCAGGGTGATCACACAAGGTTTTTTGTTCACTGGACGTTCATTTAATCATCCATGTTTACGTGATTAACCAAATTATCATGTTGGAGCCATTCAATCATCACAGAATATAGTGGTTCATTTAATCACAATGAAAGACCACCAACGGCCGTGATTTTTAGTGGGAATAGGCCTGCACAATTCACAACATAAATAATCAAGGTTAAGGAAAAATCAACACAAAATAGATCACACCCCACCTTCATTCTTTAAAGTCCATTTGTTATCATCATTAATGTTTGGTGTCATCCATCCCATTGAAACAATAGCGCACCCACCCCTCATGATACACAGTAAGGAGAGACGAAGGAAAACCCCTACTTGGATGATCAAGGATCGAAGTTCTTCTCCATGTACCAAGAACAGGGAATGTGCGACTTGCAGGGGAGGAACTTTGGGGGCTCTAAGGGTGAGAAGAAAATATTTTTCACATGCCCACCAATTTCTTCAAGAAGGGGGAACTAAAAATACACTAGGAATAAAGGAGAGGGAAAAAGAGGAATGAAGAAGAAGAGATTACCGTGTTATATAAGGATGAGATTCAGTTTTCACGAGATATGGAATTTTGAACAGATATAAGGTTAGATCGTGGATTCACCACACGTTTAGGTGGTTACACATGACTGAATTAATTTTTATTTAATAAATCTCAATGGGAAAAGGTGGTAACAACTGTGACTTTGAAAGATTTTTATATAAACAGAGGGGGAAACGTTACGTAGAAACACAACTGGGTCCATTGAGGGTATCCCCACTCTTAGGAATTAAAATATTGATTATGGGGCTAAAAAAGGCCTTGAAGAACATCCCAAAAGTTTAAAGAGGTATAGAAGTGGATTTACAAGAAAACCTTAGAAGAAAAACTCGATAAGGCTGTGTGAAACCGATCGGTCGCACCGATCATGTCCCGTCGGTCGGTCACACACTGAATTGGTGTCTTACCACTGAGGCGCCACCTTGGGATCCGGAATTGGAAATGGGATGGATCATGAGGGTCTGGGAAATTACAACATACAATAATTACCATCATACAAAATATATAAAAATAAGAAACATAAAACTCAATATTTTAACATGTTTCACCCGCCCACGGATAGGTCAACGGAGTACACACCGATATTGGTTTGATTTGCCAAAATATATTAATATTCGCAATTATTCTTGATAAAATTATTAGAATATGGTCACTCCATGATCATCTTAGTAACTTTACATGATCTAGGTTCTGTATCACTATCACCTAATGGTCACTCCCCTTGTCTGATCCCTTTTCTCACTTCCTTTGCATGGAATTTTTTTGTCTCACTTTCCAAGACACAAATAAACTATTTGATAATTTATTCACTAATTATTTCTCATTTATGGTTACTGTATTCGTTGAAATACTACTTGTGGGTATCAAAATTGTAAAAGATTTAGTTTTCAGATTGAACTAGTGTTCAAAGAATATTATATTTATTTTTAATTTCTTCAATATTTAGTAATAACATTCTATATCGCAAAACATGGGACATTCATAGATCCTTTGAAGAAATTTTTCTAAAAATTAATCCTATTAAAAAACATTGTACTTTATTGAATCTCATATAATTTCTCAAAACATAAAACCATTATTCAATCTTTCTAAATCCTCATGAATACCCTTGTTCAAATAGACATAATTCTTTTCTTCATGGAACATATTTTTATATGAATCCATCACACTAAAATAACATTCAAAAAAATATTATATGAATTCATTTCTCTTGGATGTTCAATAAATATATTTCTTCCAAATGATAGGGGTAACATCATATTTATAGAAAATTCCAAACCTCAATGAAAATTTCTTTCTCTCCATTTACTTTTCTCTAAACTATTTATATATGCTCAAAAAACTCCATGTCTTCACAAAACACCTCATAGATTTTCAATTTGTAAAACATCTCATAATCATGTAACATACCATATTTTGTTCCATTCACAAAACTTCTCATAATTAGATAACATACCACCTTTTCCATTTGTGAAAATTCTCGAAAAAATGTTTCATAATAATACTTCCTTTTACAACTCAATAGTGTCTTCTAAAACATCACTTCTTGAATCTATAAACTATTGTGGCACCAAAATGTAATAATTTCCATTAATTTCCCATATTTTCATGAGTATGTTCAAAAAATATATCATTTGAGAAACTTTTACCCAAATCTAAATTTCTGTCCTCAAAAACATTTCCAACACTGTGAAATGATTCCACCATGTTCTCAAAATTTTCCATACCACTTCTAGAGAATAAACACCTTTATCTTGAATAATTATCAACATATAATGTCAAAAATAATGATGGAACTCCACAAATAACATTTCCATGATGTGTATCTATATAGGTGCTTCAAATTATTTGATATCTTCACCCAATATCTCATAATGAGCATGATCAAAATTATATTCTTGCACATGAATTTTGAACTAAACAGATTTTACTCTATCGTGACCATCACCATATGATGATGTCTTTGATGTGAGAACTCAATTTTTTATGAGGTAAAAATCCTTTATATTTTAGTTTGACTCTTTTTTATAGCTTAATATTAATGGATATTGAGGCTATAGAAGAGACAAGGGTGTCCTATGCCCTTTTAGAGGCCAAAACCCCAGGCGATGGAAGAAAAAAATGGGCTCTATGATTAGTATAATATGTGCCACCCACATCCTATGGTTTATCCTAAAATAATGGACTATCTATTTAGCATAAGTGGGCCACATATCTTTCCTAAACCATATGATCCTGGTTGAATGATCATTCAGAGACTATTGTTTTTAGGATATTGAAAGCATAGGGATTAAACATTTTTCGGTAAACCATTTGCCTATACTGTGTGAGTTCTCTATTAAGGTATTGTGTGACACAAAATTGGTTGATGTTTTTTACAACTGTGCTACCAAACTGTGTGACTACTTTATTTCAGTTAATATTATAATATTTATCTTAAGTTATTATGAAGTTAAAACCCCCAACCTTTCTCTTCTATATCCAATAGTGTCCCATCCTTCCCTATTTTGAGCTCCTCCTAATATCAAGTTGGGATATAAGATTAATATTTTATTGGGGAACTGACTTGAATTTTGATCATCTCATTGAATTACTCTTGGTACTTTCACCACTCCTAATGCGCATTTTACAATTTTTCTTCCCATCGATGATGTTATTTTCATGCAGGATATGATGCCATGATTTTTGGGTGTCAATATTTTTTTTATTCCTATCTATTCCAAACCAAGGACTGATACTAGATGAGTGTTCCTAAAATGCATAGGTTTGGTGGTCTAGTATTTATGCATCAATTTTTGTTTCATTATAATATGTTTCCAGATTCTACATGATGTATTTTCCATGAGTTTATTTAAAAATGCACATAAAACATACTTAAATTAATATTCTTGATAGAGGTAACCTAGAACACGTTTGATCTTGTTGAGATAGGTCCCCTTAAATTTATTCCACTCATTTAGGTGTACCAGTGAACTTTCCATTGTTATTATAAAATTATAAATTTCTAAACCATTTTATTTAATAGATTGTAATGAATAATATATGTAATGACTATAATTCTTTGAATAGAATTGGTTAGAATGACCACATCACATGCTTCAATTGGAAATTGCTTACTCTATTATTAAAGTAAAATACTAGTGAAAAATGGACTATATATAGGTTCCAATTAAATCCATAGAATAATTATCACTATCATGATATATGGGCATGGTGAACCATGTGATTTATATTTTAGGGTCATGAAGACCATACATTTATGAGATACGAGAATGAAATCCCTTATACATATTACATACGGGAATTAAATAACATATATATGATGATATTTGGGAATTGAGACCATATTTTTTTGATATTAAGGCATTGAGACCGTATTGTTATGATTCAGGCATGGTGAAACTATTGGTATGATTTGACCATTGTTACCCTATTATAATTATACAGGCGTGAACACTGTTTTGTAATGATTCAAGCATGGAGACAATATTGTTATGATATGTGCATGGTGTTCCTTACACTATAATGTATGGGTATAAATACTCTTATGAATTATGATCAGTGAGCATGGATACCCTTATGGATTATGATACCTAGGAATGAAGTCCCTATTGATATGATAAAAAAGCATGAAATCCCAAACTTTATGTGATTGGGTATAGAAAGCCTTTAAATGTTAAAGAATCATGCTACTACCCATGGATAACTGAGTTACAGCTCAGGCCCAAGATTTAAGAAGTATCTATATATATAACTTTATATGTCACTACAAATTCAAACCATAAATATGTATACAATGGTAAATAATTCAGAGATTATCAAGTTTAGGCTAATGTAGGTAGTGTCTTCTAGGTATCATTTATGAATCAGAGCCAAACGTTAAATATTTAATTATTTCTTGTCATTATATGTACTAATTTATCATATTATATGCACTAAATGGATATTAATAAACACCATTTACAATGACCTACTAAATTCAACTCACACCATATTTGTGCAACCGATTGTACCCAGTAAAATTTTATGTTTTCATGTAGCAATATGAGAAATCCCCCATTTTGTTATAATTGATTGATTATAGAATACGATAGAGGGATAATATGAACACTCTATAGATTGTGATGTTATTAGAGTATCATTTTTGTTTTTTTTCTTTTTATACATATATTGTATTGCATGTATGCTCCCATGCCCACATATTTCCTTTTTATATATACATTACATTCCATATTTTTATATGTGATATTGGATGATAATTATTATGGATTTGTTATTATATCATCTAGATGTGTATGTTAATTTTATTAGTTCATTATTATTATACCTACACTATTTAATAATTTATTTCACTTTTGTGCTACTCTAATTTTGAGGATACATTCTATCCATTATACCACTATAATATCTCACTATTAGTTTGTAGCCTATTGTGTATGGGGAGGTATGATTGGGGCCATGCGACCAATTGGATCAAGAAACTGTTTACTATATCCTAGGTGAAGAAATATCAATGTTTTATCAGTGGTTTCATTTAATTTCCATTATTTTTTAGATAGTGGAAATCAGACAAGGATGAGTTGGAATTTTTTAATTATCTTGTGCCTAGGTGTATCATACCCACATATAGAAAAAAAGGAAAATTTCCTAAGACATGATATCATGTTCTTGTTTATTCATGTTATAGTTAATTTTATTCCATTTTTGGGTGATACAAAATATGTGTTCTGGTTATTCTTATGTCATATGATTATCCTTTTCCAGATACAACAAGAAATAATTGATCATTAAATATTTTACGCACCTTAAAATAGTTATATATTATGAATTATTCTGTGAAACGTTTACTTACCATGTGCATCATTGGTATAATGTTTTTGTTTTTTTATTGCTATATTTTTTAATAGTGACAAGATTTCATGAAGGGACTTGATTAGTGAGTGGTTTTGATTAAATAGAGACCCAAAATCAATTTAAGAGGTGTATGGGCCCTTATAAATTTAAATTGGTGAACCATATTGTTAAAACTTTTAAATAAAATTTCTATTAAAATTATAATGAAATTAAATGAAATTGAATTTAAATGAAGTGGCCACCATTAAATAGGGATTTAAATTTAAATTTAATAGATGTTCTCTTAAATAAATTTTAATTGACATAATTCATACCATAACCATTATATTGAAACACATATAATTACCCAGTTCCAACCATAGTATTGGGTAGTAGGTATCATCTCTAAAGTTCGATTAAATTTTATTAATATCCTAGACCTTGTTCTAGGAGTAAGGTAAGAGGTTAAATTATTACACAGGAACACTTTTTTCATATAATATATATATATATTTAATATTTTCCATAAACAATGATGTGTTTTATTGGTATTTGTAATGCAATGCTAACACAATATCCGTTAGTCACGCATCAGGACGATGATGACGACCATGCTCTAGGGGTGGTGGGACCTGAGCCATCAGTGATACCACATGTAGTTACACATTTGTATCCTTCTATTATCTATGATGAATGTGATGATTTTTTATTTCAATGAGACTTATTTTTTTTCTTATGAAGATGTTACAGGGATCCCAACAAACTGCTCCTTTGATGGGTGAGTTTTTAGGGTAGTTTCATCAATAATATCAACCTACTTTTTCAGGGGATGTTGGAACAATTATATAGAGTTATGTATAGGGACATTATTATATATATTTTTTTCACCTGGATACACCTCTTGAGAGAAAGGTCATGATCTCTTTGTATATACTTCATGGATCCACAAAACATTGGTGGGTTATTCTGAATCCCTATGTTTAGTATTAGGAAGTGATATAGAGAAATCTCCAAACTATTTTATATTATTATTTATTACATGAGACCCTGAGGTCCAATCATGATAGGTATTACATGAACCTGAAATATTATTCTGTGTTTATTATTTATTACTCAGCTCGTTTGATAGAGATTTAGTGCTTCGCATCTATCTATACTACTAATGATTCAGTGAAGGTGATAAGTTTTGAAGATTGGGATATGAATGATATTTATTCTTAGTAAAATATTTTACGGTTTACTATCATGCATGATATTATAAAACAAGCTCCCATCATAAAGTGGAAACTAAGGGATGTTGATGGTGTGGTCTAGGGTAGTTTATAATCGAGATAGGTAAGTAGTTCGACATGTGGTCGGAAGCGATACTTTGAGACTTCATGTGGGAGAAGAGGATGAAACATGACACCCACTATCTATTTGTGGTGTTTAATCAATGTGGGAGTCAGGGGAATAAGAATCCAAAATGTCCTAGATACCACATTTAGTGCCATGGATAAAAAGGTTGGGGAATTTTCAGGTTTTTTCTAAGAAGTTACCATCTATACCTTGTAGAAGTGTATCTAGATCTTCTATTCCATTATAAGTAGGATCAGAAACACCTCACATGGTAGGTAAAAGGTATACTATTATCCACATAGGTGGTGGTGGATCTCATGGATGAGGTTTCTAGGATTTAGATACACAACACTAGCTGAGAGGGCTCAATTAGTGTTGTTAGGTTGCATCAAATGGTCATGGATCAATCCATATTTTTTCAGTGTATCCTATACCATAGATATGGGTGTTGTTCAATCTATTTTTTGTGGTACTATTCTATAATCCAATACTATCATGTCTTCTTTATTTGATATGCATGCTTCATATTCCTTTATATCTATGGCTGTTGTGGAAATACTTGGGAATTATGGTGTGTATTTATATGGAATGAGGAGACATAGTACTCTGTTGTGGATTTGATCAGTGAGTATTCACTAGTGAAAGGAATTCCCTCATTATAGATGTGAAATTAGATTCATGTGGGACACTTAAATCCATGATATAATGTTCTTTGATGTCATTCTTAGGATGGAATGAATAGTCCCCTATCACACCTATGTGGATTATTATCACCGAAGGCTACAATTCACATCACCAGATGGATGTACCTATAGTCACATGTGAGATTGGGATGTCCATGTAAGTAAAGATAGAATAGATCATCTTGGGTTTGGTGGATTGATAACCTATATTACTATCCATTATATGGATGATCAGGGGTAATGTCAAACTGAATATTCTCATGTAGTTGATCACTTTTGAGATGTTTTCCCCAAAGATGTTTCCAGAATCATTCCTGATAGAGGTGGAATTTACAATCTAGCTAGTTTTTAGAGCCACACTGGTATCCATTCCTCCTTACATTATGATTACTAATGAGTTGAAATATCTCAATAGGAAGCTAGAGGATTTAGAAGCTAAGGGTTTTATATGGACCAATAAATCTTTATAGGGTTCACCGATCCTTTTTTCCAAATAAAGAGGATAAAAAGTTATTATTTTTGTGCAGTAATAGATATTTAATCATCTAAATATAAATAAATGATATCCCTTAACTCATATAGATTATATCTTACAAAATATTGGAGGAGTGAGGGTTTTATAGAAGATTAATTTGAGATTAGAATATCACCATGTGAATGTAAATAATTTATATATACCCCATATGAAATTCTATAGTCAGTATAGTTTGAATGAGTATCTTGTTATGTCATTCGTTCTTAAAAAAACATTAATTTTCATGGATTTTATGAATTAGGGTTTCCACCCATTTTTAGATTCATTCATAGTGGTATTCATATATGACATCTTGGTGTATTATCATAATCAACATGACTTTGAAAATTATATTGTGATCATATTGGATGCACTAAGATGAAATTAGATATATGGGATGCTCAAAATGTTCTAATTTTGGATGGATAAGAATCACTTACTGGGTCATATTATCTTAGTAACTAGTGTATTATAATACCTAGAGAAGTATATAGATGTAGTTATTTGAGAGAAGTGCAAGAAGATGTTTTATATATGTAGTTTCATTGGGTTTTCTAGCTATTACATGTTTTATTTACATGAATTATCACTCTTATAATCATATCCTATGGGATTGACTAAGAAGGTTGTGATGTTCTAATAGCCTGAATCCTATGAATAATAATTTCATGAGATGAAAGGGAGACAAAATTTTGTGTTTTTACTGATTCTTATAGATTTGGGAAGAAGTTATACATTGTATTCTAGTGAATTAGGTATCAAGAAAGGACTAGTTTTGATAAATGAGGAGTGATTAATGGTGTTAGTGTCCCATTAGTAGAGGCCACATAAGATGAACTACCTGACACATGATCTTGAGTTAGAAACTATTGTTCATTCATTTAATTATTGGAGTAATTATTTTCTATTAGAATGTTTATAGTTTACATAGAACATAAAATAATCAATTAAATATTTACACAGTGTGATATAAATCATTGTAAATTAATGTGGGTTCAATAACTTTTGTCTATTGACTACCAACTATCCTATATGCCTGAAAAGGGAAATGAATTTGTTGATGCTCTGAGTAAGAGGTCTCGGGTGTAGGCAGTTCAAGATCCAAGTAGCATGTGGCGGCTGATGGCCTTATTTTCAAAAATGAATTTGGAGATTCAAGACCATCACAAATAGACTATAATTTCATCATTATAAATGAAATCATCACTTATGGAGAGAGTGAAGATGAAGAAGCTCTAATATTCAAAGGCCTTGTTTCTACATGAGAGCATCATAGGTGATGACCAACCTCCTTATTGGATTATTGATGAGGATGGGGTTTTGTGCATCCATAAACATGTTTGTGTTCCTACCATCATATATGATTAGTTTATGAGATATTATCATGCCTCTATATGGTTTATGAATCCTTGTGTTACCAAGATGTATCATAACTTACAATGTCAATATTGGTGGCTATGGATGAAGCATGATATAATTATGTTTTTTACACTAAGTTCCACATGTTATCTGGTGAATGTAGAGCACCAATGACCATTGAGACTATTATAGCCATTACATAATCTCTAGTGGAAACAGGTCGACACTACAATATTTTTTAGGGGATTTCCATTATCACTATGGGGATGCGATGTTATATGGGTGATGATAGATATGTTGATAAATATCATCATTTTAATCCCTATTTAGATACACTATTAGTGGATGAGATCAGGAGGCTCAAATTAATTAGATCATATTCCTCCAAATGGTTTGACATTCCATTATATTAGATGAAGAAACATGTTTTAGATCACAGTCCAGGAAGGGGTTTTAGAGGTAAGTGATTTAACAGGAACTACTAAGTATAGCCTATTACCTACAAATCGAAAGTCAGTCTGAGAATATGATATAGGTTTTATTAAAGATTCTATGAGTATATACCCTTGGTTTTAGAGGTTCATGGGTGAAACACTTACCTCTCTCCATGATTTATTATAATAAAAGCTTCCATGTAAAGATATAGATAGAACCTTATGACGCCCAATATGGAAGGTAATTTCATTCACCAATGTGTTGGTTCATGGTAGGAGAAGCAACACTACTTGGTTGTTGTCTCAATCAGGAGACTTCATATAAGGACCGAGTCATTAGGATGGGTATTTCTACAGCTCAACATAGAAAAAAAAACATACATCAGTCATTATTTTCAGTTACTAATGTTTAAAGTTGGGAGGTATGTTTTCTTACATGTTTCACCTAGACAAGGGAATAGATTGATTAAAAACCATGGGATGTTATTTCATTGTTACAATGGGCACTTTGATATTCTAAAGTGAGTCAGTCTAGTATCCCACCAGTTTTTATTACCTAATAGGTAACATGCCATGAATGGCGTCTTCCATGTATCTCATGTTCTACAATATCATTCTGATTCATCACATATTATTTTTCCAAGGATGTTGAGTTGGATTTAGATGTACAATTTTAGGACCATCTTATCTGTAATTTTTAACAAAGAATGAATATTTACTGAGGCTGGTATGGTCCTTTGGTATGGGTGTTATGGTTGTATGGTCATATACCAGAAGAGACCGTGTTAATGTGGTAATATATTTCATCCCAATGGATAGAGTTATTATCATTCCATGTTTTACCTCCCTTGGATGGGAAGCACTATGATGAGATGTTTTATGTGGGGGTTGTATGAAAACTGTTTTTTATATGGTATAAATCCATTATATATTGGTTTTAAATTATGGTTATGACCTAATATGAATTCCAAGTTTTTATTTGGAGGAAATGAGAGTGTTTAGGACTTTATCAAATATTAGAGCTGTGTTTAGTGTATGAAATTTCTAGGACACATCATTAGTAGAAAATGTTTTTCCTAGTGAACATGTATTCTTCTAACGGTGTGGGGTGTTCAGTGTGCCTAAGTGGGATGGAATGTATTTTGGAAGCTTGTGACCCATGTAGCAGACCCATGCTAAGGATCTTCAGTGTTTTCTAAAGGATAAAAACATGGTTTGTGTATGTTTTTCTAAACCATGAACATGAATCTTATGATTTACCTCTTGAGAAAGTTTTTGGTACATGATTGGGACCCTATTTATCCAACCAATCAGCTAACCTGTGAAGTCCCGTTAATTGTGTTAAAATTTATATATTATTTTATTGAATTATGTCATTAACACCCATATTCATTTCTCTTTTCCCTCTGGAGGCATCCCTATATAACCCCATTGAGATCCTCCTTACATCAAACAAGGTTATTGTATTATTATTCTGTTAAGACTCTAATTAAAATTCTGATCATCTCCTTTGATTCAACATTGTAAGTGATCCACTCCATATGCACATTTTTTCATTTTTTTTCCTATTAGTGATGCTATTTTGTTCTATTTTACGATGCCATATTTTCATTGAAATGTTTTTTATTTCATTTTTATTCCAAACTATGCCAAAACATTGGATGATATTAGATAAGTGATCCCCCACATGTATAAGGTAGGTGCTCTAGAAATTATTTCTTATGTTTTGTTTCATAATACTATGTATTGTGATATTGAATGAAATATTCTCCTTATATTCTTTATAAAATATACATAAACCATAGTTGAATTAATATCCTTCATATAGGTAACATTGTACCCATTTGATCAAGTTGGTAAAGGCCTTGTTAAATTACTTCCACCCCATGAGGCGTATTGATGATATTTTCATTGTTATTATAAATTTATAAATGTCCAACCCATATTCTATATAGTTTTGGTGTGACTTCTACTAGTTATGACTATAATGGTTTGAACCAGAGTGAGTGGGGTGACCACATAATTTTCTTAAATTGAACAATGTTTATGCCCTTATTATAGTGAAATACTAGTTATTTACGGACATTCTATTACCAATTATTAGGGACATTTAATACTAATCATTATCAAGATAAATGGTCACGAAGAAACATATGATTTATGATATATGGGAACAAATACGGAAAATTTAACATATATGATAGGGGGGACCCTTATTCCTTAGACATATGGGAATGACATCCCTTATGAATTATGAAATTTATAAATAGAGACCCAATTATTATGATATTTGGGCATGGAAGCCTTGTAGTAATGATTCAAGAATGTAGAACAAAGTTTTATGATTCTATTATGGAAAAACTATGGTTATGATTCAGGGATAGAGACCCTTTTACAATGATTCCGGCATAGAGGCCCTATTTTTATGATACAGGCATGGTGTCCCTTACACTATAATGTATGGGTACAACCACCCTTATGATCTATGATGAATGGTTAGGGTAACCCTCATGTAATATTATACATGAGCATGATATACATACAAATATTTCACATAAGAATGATGTACCTACTTTTATGAGACAATTCATATCGACTCTTAATACTTGAATGACTCAAGATTCCACCCATATATGCCTGAGTTACTCCTTGGTTCCAAGCTATTCAAAGTATCCATACATATGGCTATAGAAGTCACTACCTATACTGACCATATATTTGTATATAGATGGTTACTCATTCAGATATTATTCAACTTAGGCTGAAGTAAGTGGTGTAAGCTAGGTGTCCTTCAGGAACCAAATCCAACCCACTCCATCATTTATTACTTCATATCAATATATCTTTACAATTATCATATTATATTCACTGAATGTATATTTATAGACACCGTTGGTGGTGGAGTACTAAGTTTCTCTCACACACTATATGAGATGCTGATGGTAACAAGAAAAATCATGTGGACGAAGATAGGGATAAGGTAAAGCTCTAAATTGATGATAATTGATTGGTTATTTCATTGTAATTGGGAAGCACAATAACGAGATATGGATCATGATGCTAATAGAGATTGTATTTTTTATTTTTTTTATTTTAAATAAAGTATTTTATTTCATGCCTGGTTGTTTATTTTTTCTAGATACACAAAATTAAATCATTTAGTATGTGATGATGGATGGTACAATTGATCTCTTGTTTATTATTTATTATAGATGTTTACATTCTTATTTTCAGTTTCCATTTATTTTGAATACGATTTTTATCTATTTATTTCACCATTGTGCTACTCTAATCACGAGGGTATACTCTCCCTAATATACCACATTGGACCCTCACTTCTAGTTGATAACCTCTGGTATATAGTGTGGCGTACTTGAGTCCATATGACCCACTAACTTAGGGAACAATTTCATATCTCGTAGACCGGGATGACACATTTAACACGGTGAATATAAATAAAACGTTTTTCCTGACACCATGTCAACTTAATAACTTCATCCAATGCACAAAATATTTAGGGTTAATAGTGTTAAGATTGAAAATGAATCCAACACACAACACATATAAACACTAATTCTCATGGGTTCCAAATAATATTCCACACTATATTTCTTGGAAAAAAAATTCATGTATGCTTTTACTCTATGTCAATACCAATTGATGAAACTTTTTTGACACCGATTATCCATGAATTCTAGTAGCACTTATTGATTGTTGTTTGTGATTGATATCTTTTTTTTGAAAGGTGTTTTTTATACAAGAATTCCACTTATTCAACCATTTTGGAAACATGACTCATCAAAAATGCCTTCCATAATTTACCATCATTAAACAAATATAATTATCAAAGTCATATATATAGTCTTCACATCTTAATCCCCCATATAGAAGGATAGCCATGAACACACACATATTCATGTTCCTTTATTTGGTGGATAATAATTGAACGTGGATCCATGATCTTTCCTTCACCCCCATTGAAATAAAATCAAAGTATATATAGTACCATATGTATAGAATATATAATCTTGGTCAAACTATTACTTAGGAGAGAAGGGTTTCACTTTTTTGTTGTTCTGATTCTGCCCATATCTACTTGATGTTAGAAAATATAAGCTTCCATCATTTTTAAACTATTAATACCATACATTACATCATCGGACTCTGTCTCCATTTTCAATGATATGCATAAGGGTTTTTATAATTGTACCACATTGTTAACATGGTCCTTTCTTCAAATAAGGATAAATAACGCCTATTGATATGGAACTCTTAATTTTGATATACCCATTATGTATAACCACAAACAATATCCATCTCATATATAATTTCTTTATTTGTTAATTCTGGTCTTGTTAAACATTCTTACCCCAAAACACATTCCAATTATAACTACCTTCAAAATTATTTTTAATGGGTGAACATACCACTTATAAATGAACCATCATAAAAAACTATAGGTCTACTCTTTTGGGACTGAGTGTAGGAAACAATATATAATGTTAATAAAACCATCATTTTCCATTTTACCCACTTTCTTCCAAATAACTCTAGAATCCAAAGAACATTAGATTCTTTCAAGTAATTATACTAGATAACTTATCCAGATATAGAAACCAATCATATACCAATTTTTGAAACTAATACAAATTATTTTAGATATTAAAATGATGGATAATACAATTTAGTGAATATTTCTCGATTCAAAAGGATGAAATGATTATTTTATTGTTTAATTTTTTAGATTTCTTAATGAATTGTACTTCGTGACTCATATATTCTCTCATCTATAATATATCTTACCTTTATTCTTGGGAATACAATATTTCATATTTTTATCTCAACACTCCTCCTAGAATTATAAGATTTGTCACTAAATATATCACTAATATTCACCATTTTTATTATCCATACACTCGAGCCTCTGATATCCTATGAAAATTTAGATGGTATCGCATGTTGAATAAAAAACAAATAAAACATGAGACCTCATTTTTTACTACATACCCAATATTATATCTTCAAGATATGACGTTGATAGATTATATTTTATATAAATCAGTGCTTCATGGATGTATATACCACTTGACATCAAATAAAATATCAACTCTAATTTCATAATTCCAACCATTATGAATCCTTATCATTTTTCTGATTCATATTCTATTCTCAATCATTAAGATTTAAAACATAGTAAAATTTACACTTGTAATTATTTGAATCAATTGAAGTTATGGTGAATGTCACCACAACACTTTTTCCTATATTAATACAGATTTCTCATGGATAATATCTACACTAAAAAGTAAAATACTTCAGCAGTAGTTAATATCATTTAAACACATAGAGGAGGGTATGTTTCACATCATCAATTTGAGGAATGAGGCTAGACATGGTGGAACACCCCTTTAGTATCAGTATTTACATTTCTCCTTTTTATATTCAAGGATAATAATTCCATAACATTATTAAATTCTTCTCCTTTCTGATCTATTTTCATATAAATCTTCTTCAGTGCCTTGCCAGTTGATCTCTTTTAGGTAATATCACTTAGGAAAAATTAATTTTGGATGTTAAATTTTTAATTCCCATTTACTATCCTAGGAAATTAATTTTCCATATTCCAACATAGAAATACTTTTTCATTATGTAATCTTAGCAAAACTGAACTCTACACACTTTACTGATTGTGTACTTATTGTCCACATATTCTTGAAATTCTATTGATCCCATATTCATTTATTTTATTTAATATCCTATGTCTTTTTTGGATATATCATTCATATGAGAAGCTTTTGGAGTCATTTTAGTTTTAAAAATATTATTCTTATCTTTATATGAATACTTATGCTCAATGCCTGATTTGGAACTTCTCTTCAAACTTATATTTTCAATTTAATTAGGAACTCCAAATATTCGCGTATTATCTTACCTTTTGGTACATTACTAAATCTTTCTTTTGAAATCCTCATTTTGGCCCATACCAGTCAATAAAGCCACCATATATGTTTTCTTCCATGGTGGATAATTTATTGAAATATCATATTCCATTCTCATAGTTGGATCAAAATTATTTTCCCCCCATTTTTTTTCATTTATTCCATAAGGGTTCTTTGATTACACTAATGTTGATGTCTATGGAACATGTACTTGATATCCAATAATTTACTCAATAATTGTATATATATTATATTTATTAAAAAAATTTATTTAATTGAAATCATTGTTCTCATTGGTCACATGAATGTAGAAAAACATTACATTACATTCAGTTATATTTCTTCAACAATAAAAATACATATGAAAATGGTTCGAATAGAAAAATAATTTCCCATAAAAACAACAAATTCTACTCTTGTTCCTTTATTTATATGTTTTTGTAGTAGATAACATCTATTTATTATGCCCATGTAAATGAAAGTAGATATTGATGGTATGTCTCATGATTCCACAGTAGTAGCACATAGTGTCTACATACTTTTTAGAGTCATATATTACATTATTGGAATGGTTCTTCATCTTACTCATTTAATATTGAATTCCACATTTGTGGACTCCAACTTTTTATTCTATTATAGGAGGTTCTTTTTTCTTATTTATGGTTTTCGTCCTCTCTTAAATCCCTTTGATCATCTCATCCCTCTCCTTGATTTGTGAAGTTATCTTTCTCAGAATTGAGTATTCATCTATATCAAATTTTAACCACTCTTACAGGTTTTTTTGGAGAGGGAAATAATACATTTTAGCTTTTTATTTGTGACCACTTGTTTTTCCACACCATAAAAATGTTCATCAGTTAATTCACATCAATATTTCATCTTTTCACCCATCTACACAATGTCTTAATTATATTCCACATATACATCACTTTGTCTTTAGTTCATCTAAAAAATTAAAAATTTGTATAACCAATTAATAAATATTTTCCATTACATTTTGAACCACATTTCAATTTAGTATACATTATGTGGGACTATATTTATACTCATTCACTTTTGAATGGATCTCCTCTAATTCTATGGCCTGAGCAATGTTTTATCCCTAAATTATATAGAAATGTAAATTAATCAATGATTGATTAGATTTTTTTTATACAAAATTTTTTTGCAACTAACCATGGATTATTTGAGATATTAATATATATCAACTATATGTTTTCTTCCTTCAGAACCTGATCAAACTTCTCAAAAATGTAAATAGATTCTTCCTTTGAATCTCTTTAAATCTCATTTTCATTAGTATTTTTGACTTTTCATGGAAGATTGAGGTCCTCATATAGACTAACAAAACAATTGTATGAAAATTATATAGAGAATTATATTAAACCATAAATTCTAGTTTTGAATTATTTGGATCATTTAGATCAACCAAACTATTCTAAAAAAATGTTCCATTAACTGGAGTTCATTTAAAGTTCTTATGTTTCCTCTTATTTTTTATAAGTACCATATTATATCAGAAGAATGTATTTATTATCCAAAAACCGATCAGATTAATCCTATTCAAAACTAATCCAATAAGAAAATCTTATCTTTGATACAATTTTTTGGACCCAAAAGGGGAATTAGATATAGTTTCCCTTATCGTGTGGGTGAATCAGGGTGTGACACTCATTTCTGTTTCACTACGAACCTATAAAACTATAACTTTGCTAATTTATATTGAACTAATTTATTATTAGGATTATTATTTTATTGACCTATTAAATTATGATATAATTAACAAGTTTTATTGTCTTATCCTTAATCAGAAAAGATCATTTATCACTTAATCCACATGAAATGAGTTTTATCCTACAAAATATAAGACTAGAAAGAACACAATACACAATAATTTTTCTTGGTATCCCTACACCGGTCAATGTACAAGAAGAATACACCAATATTATGTTGATATGAAAAAAACTAATCTTCACTATAATTTTAGAGATAATGATTAATATATAGTCACTCCATTTCAGGTTCACTTCCATTACAAGATATTGGGTATGACTAACCACCACTAAAGGGTCTCTCTATTTTCCTCTATCATTACTCACTTTTTTAGGATGGAATGATTTTTGGATCACATTCAAATACACATCTTCAATATTTGATATTTTATGTACTAATTAGTAACCATTTATCATCACAGAGCATTTTTAAAAACTTGTTATGAATATCAAAATTACAACATATTTACATTCTATTTTAAACTACACATCAAAGAATACAAAATTTCATTATAAAATTCTTCAAAAAATTCCAATAATTTTATGTGTTCAAAAACATAACACCTTCACATAAACATTACAAAAAATTCATGAAACATTCCCCATATTTATAAAACATCTTAATTTCACGAAACATAGAGTCATTCATAAATCATGAAACCTTCACAAAACCATATGGTTACATTGAAACAATTAATTTATTCCTATAATATATATTCATATGTGACCTTCAAAAAAAATTCAGAAAAATTTCACAAATTTAGATTCATTTTATCTTCAATAGGTCTAGATATTCCAAATGATAGGGGTAAAAAAATTATAAACATTTTCCCACTCTATGAAAGATTATTCCTCAGGATTGGATTTTCATGAAACTCCTAAAAAATTTCTAAAACTAAATATTATTGTGAAACATCACAGGAATTTTCTATTTGTGATACTTATTATTATCATGTAAAATGTATCCTATTTTTCACTCAAGAAAATTATCTTAATCACAAAACATAACACCTTTTTTACATTCATGAAACATCAAAATTTTGTGTAACATAAATCCATTTTCATTCATAGTTCAGTATTTTTTCGTGAAGAATTAATTCATGAATCAATAATACTTCATAACACCACACTTCCATGAGTTCTATTCATTTACAATACTTTCATGAGGGAGTCCTAGAAATCCATCTTTTGAAAAAATGATCCCTTCCTAAAAATTTTAAACCCCAAAATGTTTTCAAATACTACGAATTGACAACACATTGATCATAAATCTTTATGTTCCACATCCGGAGCATCATTACCACTTTCATGATTATTTTTTAAATTTCATATTACACAATCACTCTATAAATTCACAACTGACCTATCAATGATGAATACATGTATGGGTGCTTCTATTTTTTAAATATCATCAAACCATATCGTATTTTTATCATGATCAATTTAGGGCTCACACATTAGTTTTTTCACTTCACTAGATTCCCTATATCATGAACATCACTATCTCAAGAAATCATATAAATTATGAAAATAAAATCCAACGTTCTTCATGCTAGGATGATAGGGAATTGTGAATTTTTTGTGGGGATATGAAAAATAAAAATTTATAAAAATCACAATGTAATACATAATTAATTAAAATGAGTATAACATCATTTCAAGACGATTCCATATAGACAATAAAATTATTTTGATTATATTTTCAAAATATTTAACTTTATTAATTTTAAAAAATAGTTGAGAGAATATTGGTTTGATTTTATTTTATTTTGAGAAATCAAATGGTGAAAGAAAAGTGCTATAAATTCGATTGGTTTGAAAATATATTTTGAAAGCATCCTAGGGTTTTAAAATTTTCGGTTTTGATTGAAATTGGATTTGAGAAAATAGGTTGATTAATTCATGATTGGTGTCAGAGTTGAGATGAGGAAGATAAAATGGTCATGGTATCCCCTCCTTGAAGAGGCAATTCACTATTTCCCTTGGTCTGGTAAATTATATTCTTAAAAATTATGTTTGTAATGATACTATATTTAAACACAATTTCCTCTAAATTCGACAATGATCATGGATGTTTTAAGGTTTTTAGTTGCTCAATTTTAATATTTATTTTAGATTCAAATATCAACATTCATGATAAAAGAAAAATAAAGGGATTGGAAATTTAATTAAGAACTAATGAAAAAAATACATTAATAGAGGAAATTAAATTAATCCAATGAATCCTCCCCCCTTCTATTTACATGACCCTAGAAAAATGTGGGTTTTCTGCCTCATCCTTGAGATGAGATTAATAGAGGGATGGATAAAAGATAATGAAATCATACAGTAAAGAGATATGAACCCGGAGATGGCCCTACACAGTGAAACTTCTCTCTTTATGTTTTGGTATTTA
The DNA here is from genome assembly GCA_963277665.1 of Viscum album. Taxonomy (NCBI): domain Eukaryota; kingdom Viridiplantae; phylum Streptophyta; class Magnoliopsida; order Santalales; family Viscaceae; genus Viscum; species Viscum album. Next base: position 2,140,246,387 of record OY728128.1, on the reverse strand, counting down.
TAACTCCACTCATAGAAGTATGATATATCTCCCTTTATAGACTCAATATGGCTCATAAAACATTGAAAATAAATACATAAATTTCAAAAAGGGATCATGGGTGGGTCACTTTCCATAAATCTGGTCAAAAAATTAATATACCTTAAATAGGGTTACTTAAATCTCATCACGACAAATTAAACGACGTGTAATGGATTTTGACATCATGTAATCCATGTAAGAAGTGACTTTTAAAATCATTCAGATTTGAATTTCTAAAATGTGTATTTGATTACATGATGTGTAATAGACTTTTTCAGTGTGTATCTTTCACAAAATGAATTTGGTGGTGGAAACATAATTTGAAAAAAATCACATCGTGTAATTAGATACATGATTTTTAATTGGCCAGCTCCAATTTTGCATCTCTACATTGGATTAAAAAACTCTAGTTCCATGCTGAGAGCAAAGATAATGGTGTGATGTATCCTTTAGCTAAACTATTGTTATGTTTTTCATTCCATTTCTAAATATTTATTGTACACTTCCATAAAATAGAAAACAAGTTAAAAAAATAAAACACGAGAAAGAGTAATCAATTAAATACATACATAAAGTTATGAAAAACAATAAAATATATTTATGAAATACATATACTACATCAACAAATCAAGTCAATGTAAAATTCAATAACCAATGAACCAAATAAGCAGGGTTCATAGGGATATGTTTGAAACATTAACCAACACCCAACGCATGGAAATACTAATTTTCATTGGTGTCTAAAATAAACATCATAATATATTCCCATCATTTATTATGAGAAACCAAATCAATTTACTTCTTTTATTTACCCAATGTGTTGGAACACCATCTTGCAAAATTCGTCATATATTCTTATTGGGCTCATTTTTGAGTTTTAGTGGGTCTCAAACCTTCAAACAAGTCGCATCAGTCTCACCTATTAATCATTAAAAATATGTATATACCTTTCATGAATAATAATTTACAATCCTTCATTTTTAAATAAAAACAATAATCAATGTTCTTTCATAAAGTGATTTACCTATGGAAAATAAATGGGTTCTTTGAAAATATCATAATCCATACAAAGAAAGAATAAGGATGATATCATTGAAAAATATTCCCCAATTTATTTTAGGTAACATAAATGGTTTTAGATGATGTTGAATGGAATAAAACTAAAAGATAAATTATTTTTTTTCAAGAAAATCCCATCATTAATTTAGAAATAACTTTTACAAATATAAAATTCTATAATCACTATGAATTTTTTTTAAAAAAATAATATTTTAAAATTATAAATATATCATGAAATAAAATAATTTTCATGATGGTGTATAAATCCATTAATGTTTTCAATATTAGAAATTAATATTTTGTAAAAAAACATTTGTAATGGGAGTATAAAGTGATCCACTTAGAAAACATTATAAAATTTCCATTTTAAAACATTTTAAATTAAGGTTAAAGAAAATGTAAAGTATATTTATAAAATAATTTATATTTAGAAAATACCATTTTTTGGATTTTTTTAGAAAACATGGATATAGAAGAAAATGTTTCTTGATCTAAAATAAGATACAAGATCTATAGAATATATAAAGAACGTTCTTGACATTTTTTTATTAATTAAGGGAGAAAATAGAAACTAATTATGCAAAACAAATTTTTTACTAATGCATAATAAAATACATTTTGTTCATGAAAATAAGATCATATGATTTCCCCCAAAAGAACATGAACATAATGATTTTTGATATGAAAGGATATTATAATTTTAAGTATTTTCTACATTGTTAATATTTCAATCAAATGCCTTGTGAAATAATAACATTAAAAGAAATAATAAGTATCAATAAATTAAGGATATTAATCACAATACATTTGGAAGGGTCCATATAAAGACCACATAAAAGATGTATGATGCATAACATAAAAAGATGTCCCAAAGAGAGAGAAATTGATACAAATAACCCTGACAAAGACCATATCATTAAGTTAACAATTTATAAATAAATATATTATGTGTAACAAATTTAAATCTATAAAAATAAATTTCATCTATTTAATAAAAAATTTCTAGATAAGTTCACTCATAATAATGTCATAATAAAGTTTATGAAAAGGATTTATAACACAATAAAAAATAATTGAGTTATGATACCTCTTACAACATGTTAAAAGTCCTTAAAAATATTCTTGGATGAAATAATTCAAGTTTTAACATTAAATACCATGATAAATTTAAGGATCATGACATTTATTGAAATGTGGCTAGTATATACACCATAAAAAAAGAAGTTCATAAAAAAATATTTTCTAATGAGTGCAAATTCAGATGAAACCCCTTAAATTGAGTCAATACATTCATTGTTTTTATATTAACACATATATAATAAATTTATATAAAAGTCTTATTTATGATAAACCTTTTATATGTTTAATCCATTTTCATAAATCATTTATTTCATTAATTTTATTGAAAATTTTAAATACTTATTCAGTTAAGTCCACATCGAGTGTTTTGAGGACGTTCAATCCAAATTTTCCAGACAGTTTCAGTACGTTGACTATGGTCAATAGATTCATTATTACATAATCACCATAATAATAAAATTAATATAATTATTATTTTAAAAAATCAATTATTCTTTTAAATCCAACAGTTAAAAAAATTTATGATAAAACTAAATATGTTTCAATCCTGGAGATGATAGGTCTTACATACACATGAGTAATGTTTCCATTTTTCATTGATAATTATAGAAATAAATTAAGTATTATTTAAAAATTAAAAAATTATAAAAATATCATAAATATAATTTTAATTATTTAACTATATTTACCTATATCATCCAATTGACGTGGTAATAAAAAACGAATCACATGAATTCAAGGAGGTCGAAGTGCACAGTTATGCACAATTGATGTTGTCATTTTTAATGAATGGATATATAGTAAATAAAATTATATATTATAATATTATAATAATAAATATTTCATTAATATAATATATTTACATTATTACTATCATTATAAATCTTTTTGAGATGTGGTGATGTAAAACGAATTACATTGGTCCACAAGGCGGTAGTCTATTGTACACACGAATGATGGGTTCCTTTCCCATTTGATGGAGGTTGGAGATTGATAAAGGTTATTTAATTAATTTTATAACATCATAACATATTTAGGATATTTATTTAATTATATCATATTTTTTAATGAAATTTAAACGGGTTTGATGTAGAAATTATACAAAGATGCTCAGTTTAGAACTATATCTCTTCTTCAAACATCCTACTTTTCCTTACACATTAAGACCTATAAGATTAATATTTTTGATAGAATAATTCTTGTAGATCATTGTTAGGGATTTTTAAAATTTATTTGTTAATATTATGAATTAACTAAATTTTTTTATAATTTAAATAAATGAGAATAAGTGGTTCTCTTCTATTAGAGAGGGGACCTTCAGTTTTGGAATTTCATAAAACATTTAATTAATATAAATTAACTCGGATATCCAAATGACCCAAAAAGTTTTTATTTGATGATACGGTGGGGATTATTAAAAATCCATACATATATTAATTTTTTTACATGTTGGGATCACAATTTAAACCCAATAATTTTGTTTTAAACCCCCATTAACCCTTATCACTTTTAACAAAACAACATGTTTTTTTCTCTTCAAGGGTAATTATATTCACTATAAATGAAAACAAATTAATAAAAATGAAAAAGTTTTTATATGATGAAAAATATAATAATAATTTGGATAAAGCTATGCGTTCTTTTTTAGTTTTTTTTCATTTAATAATTTTTTTTTTCATAAAATATTAATAAGCTCTATTTAAGAACTATTCCATTACATAGAATTTTACAAATGAAAACAAATGAAATTCAAAAAAATCCTTTAATACATTCCAAACGTAATATTTTTTTCAATAAAATTATTATTTCAAATAAATTATTTCATATTATACTACATTAAATTTTATCAATATCATTTATTTTATTTTTTTATTAATTTAATAATTATTACATTGTTGTTCTGTAAGAATTTAAGGTAATTTTATTTATTTTATAAAAAATTAAATTATTTACATGATAAAGAAAAGAAATTAATTTTTAAAATGAACATTTATAATAGAAAATAACCAATTTTTATCCATGCATAAAAATGTTATATTTATTTAAAAATAGTATTAAATTATTGAAATTTCATTACATAAATTTTTATAGAGGTCATAATTACATAAAAATGAATTCAAATTCATATAACTGAATCATGGAATATTAAAGATGAAATTGAATCAGGTAATAAAATTATTGATAGTGTTAGGTTCGTTTTTTGGTGATAATCATTTTATATTTAACTTAAATTTTCTGATATAACCTTTACTATGGTAACAAAATTTACTATGTTTACTATTCATAATAACCAAAAAAGAGACCAATTTATCAAATTTTGAACCAATGACTAAAAATAAGGGATGTTATTGTCAAAATATAAAATAAAGAAGTGGTAGAATTTAATTTAAAATGAAACTAAAAAAACACAACGAAAACAAATTTCTCAAAAAATTTCACTTTTATGTATAAATTGTTTTATACCAAATTCTTGTATGCAGTTCATTTAACATACCATAATATTTTTATTATAAATAAAATGTATATAATTACCTTTTAAATCTAATGGAGTATTGAATTTAAGATAATACAACGTTACAAAATCAGTACTTTCACTTTTCAATGGAAAATAAAACTTTTAATAAAATTATCCAAATTTCACTATAATATAATTTTGTTTTTTTAATTTAAAATATAATATAATTATTATAAGATATTAATTTTGAATTTAAAAAAATCATTTTAATATAATCTGAAGAAATATCGTAAAACAATTTTCGAGGAAAAAAAGTTTACGAAGAGTAAAATGTCTAAGAATTGATCAATAAATTTATATTAAGTCATAAATTTATATGTGTTTAATTATTCATAAATTTCTATTTATACCTACTAACAAAATGGTGTGGTTATAACCCAAATAATTAAATAATATTATATCAAGGTTCATTTAAGATTAGTGTTTTGTATCTTGTATGATATTGATTATTCCATTCATTTAAATCTTAGGATGTTACCCCTGTATAGAATTAATATTTTGTTTGTCAGAATCATTTCAAGCAACATACCATGATACCATTGGTACGGCATGATACATTTTTAGATAACACCAAACAAAAATTTCTCATCAAATTATGTAGCATCCCGAACCCAGTAAGCCCAATGTTATTGTCTACTATAATAAAATTGTAATTATTACAAGGAATAAAATCCCGAATGACATAAGATTTTAGTATCCTTTTAAAACCATATTCATACATGATTCATTTGATAAAAATTAATACATTAACTTTAACGTAAATTTTTTCAATACTAAATTTATTCCCACTTAGCATGTCCTTTCATATCTTTATTAGTACACATATTGGATTAATGGTGAAATGAAACAAAATAAGGGTGATATAAAATGATCAATGAGGGTTATGTATAATATAAACTAAAATAAATTAGTGAGAATAATACATTTAAAAATTCAAAAAACTGAACATATAGTCCATATAATCAATAAACTAATTTGGAGTATGTAAAAAATATGGAAATGTAAACAACCGAATACAAATTCCATTTAAAATAACTACGCAAGGGATAATAAATATAAAATGTAAATAAATGAAAAATGGTCAATTTAATCAACCAATTGAGAATGAAATGCATTAATATATTTTTTCATTGTGAAAATATCATAGATAATAATAAAAAAATCAAAACAAAGACAATACATAATTATTGGATGTTATGTTTCCTAAGTACATGGTATGTTTACCATCCATATATTTTAAAAGACAGTTTACATAATACTGGGGGAAAAACCCTCTAATGATATCTAACTAATTCACCCCATGACACAGTCAATGCCTCGATGGGATATCTATTACTAGGAATAACCATGCTGTACATGTTCAAATAAGTCCTCATATATTTAATAATGAATTTAATTCATGAATGTTGTGCTTTATCAAATATCCTCATTGAGTAAAATATATTGATTTATCATTAGTTTCCCAGATATGAAATAACTTTCAATGTAAAAAATCGTATGTAAAAATGGTATAAAATTTAGGCAATAATCATATCAATGATATATGATATAGATATTTAGGGAAAATTTAATGCTCAATGACCTCTATAAATTGAATATTTCAAGGGGAATATAAAAATTAATTAAGGAATTTATTTTTATTATTTTCCTTGTAAAAATCATTAATAAAACATATATTGGAATAATAAGGATTGTATTTGTATAACATATTCCAAGTGGAGAAAAACAAAGGGTTATTTTGGTTGATTAATGAAAATACTATAAAAATATCTTCTAAATACATTTTTGTAAAAAATATCCTTTGCATTTTGAAAAACATTTTGAAAATAATTTTCATTTAAAATCACATAGAAAAACATTTTCATTAAAATTTTACCTTTTAAAAATGTGATTGAAGGTTCAATGAAACGATATCAGGTAATAATATACATCTCGTAAATGGTAAAACTTTTTTAAATGTGAATTACTCAGAAAGAAACAAAAAGATTCATTTTATGACACTTTTAAAAAAAGGGTAAAATTTAATGAATATATCAATTTTTAAAGGTTAAGAACATTTTTGAAGACATTTTTGGAAAATATGGATTTTAGGAAAAAATTGGTCCTCCTAACAAAGAGATAAATGAATTCAAGTTTTATTAATAACATATTCTAAAACATTTTAAATACAAATGTGTGTAAAAATGGTACTATTACATGAAAAAGTACATGAATAACAATATTATAAAAAAAATTAAAGGTTTTATTGAAAAAGTGAAATATAAATTATTTTAATGGAATATAATTATTGAGAAATATGAATTATAGTGAGACTGTGAAATAAACCTGTAAAATTATTATAACATTGTTGTGATAAATAATAAATGAGTTGATTATGTGTATCAATTATAAATCCGGATAAATTATTTTTAAATACATAAATAGATATTCAAATTCAGTATATACATAATCATAGAATATTAATAGTAATGAGGATGTAATATAACCCAATGAAAAATAATTGAGTTATGAAATTTCCTTACAACGTGGTAACTTTATTATCAAATCCCTTTACATTAAATTATTCAAATTTAAACTCAAAATACCTTGAATGATGAATTATCCATGATATTAAATGAAAAAGGGTCATTATATACACCATATGAATTAAATTTGGTGTATAAAATTACAATATGCATCAATGTAATGAAATTGAGATAGAATACCATAATATGTTGTATGTACAACCAAAAATTATTAACTTATTATAATAACATAATACTTATTTGTTAACAATATTTCATTATTTTCAATATTTGGGGTGTTAATTGCTTAGTTGTTTTATTATGTTTTGACATGTAATTTTTTATTCATACATCGATATTGATTACATTGTATCCAAAATTTAAAACAATATTCAATTATCATACATATTTAGAATATATATATGTATTTATAATAATCAATAATATTTTTAGATATGAAATGAAATGCATCATTCATGGAGATGGTAAGACGTACGTATGCATGGATGCTACATTAATTTTTTTAACATATTTAAAATAATGAAAGGTAAGATATATATATATATATATATATTAATATATATATATTATAATACTAGTATTATAATAAGTTCATAATTTTCACATTTGTTTATGAAACCCAGAATTTATATGTTCCATGTATATGGTGAAAGAATCACATCCCTTGGATGAGGCAGTAGACCACACATCCACAAATGTTGTTATTTTCTTCCAAAAAAATATAAAGAATAAAGATATGGTTATATAAAAACTTACATAAGCATATATACATTATAAATATCATATATATCATATATAAATAATAAATAAATTCTTATTCTAACACTAAAAGGTGGTAAATGGAAGAATGAACTACATCGTTTCGGGAGACAGTATTTGGTGGTACACACGAACAATGATTCCATATCCCATTTGATGGATGTGTGTCAAAGTGTAAGTAAAATTAATAACATAATAACTTATTATTATATTGTATATATTGATGATATTATATAATAATTATATAAAACTAATTTAATCGATGTAGATGTAAGTGAAATAAAAGTGATTATTGAATTGAGTAACCTCTTAATAATGTAACTCTTTTTGTTCTATATCTAAATACGTACAATGATTGGTTATTAAAAAATGTGACACTTTTTTTATTAGGTGAGGGATGTTGGAAGATTATTTGGTAAGGGTTTTGAAGTGCCAATTTTCTTTAGAGATGTGAATTAGTTGAAGGTTGATTGTCATTTTATAGTGGGCGAGGAGTAAAATTACTGTATATATAAAATGGTAAACACTATTTAGAGGTATCTCTTAAATAACGTTCCTAAAATAGTGATCCAAATTTTATAAAATAGAGGATATAGTTTATATATGACTGACCAATGGAATTTTTTTAATATTTCTTTGTTTATTTTCCCTTATTTTTAAATCTTAGTCCCCTATTAATGTTAATTTTACCTTAATCACTATAATTAATATTTGTTACCATCTATAATTTTTTTTGGTAAAAAAACATTGACTGTATTATAAATTATAAATTATTATAACTCAAAATATTTATTCCATTTTACCAAATTAGAATCACATATGAAGAAAAAAATTAATTTAAATATAATCCCATAGATAGGATGACAATTCATGGTTTTAATGTAAAATTATTCCAAATGATTGAAATATTTTCATATCCAATATCACTTTAAAATTGACTAAAATAACATATATTTGATAATTTTATATATATTTTTACTAAATAAACTTAAAAAACATAACTATATTAATAAATTAGATGAAAAAATATGTTTTCAATTAAAACTATGTATTTTTCATTATTCATCAAAAAATGAAACTTCATCGAAAAATATCAAAAAATAATACTAAGACAATTTTCTATGTTAAAATTTTAAAAATGAATTTTACTTTTAAATATAGAATTTATAAAATATCCAGAATTTAGTTTTAAAATAGGTCATCTGTTAAAAGGTGAAAAATTTTCATTTTTAAAAAGATTCAACTTGTAAGTGTAAATCATTATTTATTCGTATGTTATTATTATAAAATATGTTATATTAATATAAAAAATAATATAATATTATATATATATATATGATTAGTATCATTTAATAATTTTAATTAATTTACTTTATTATGATAGAACACCTTTGGTGCATAATAACAGTTTTATAAAAATACCCCCATTATATTCAATTTTTTTATATTCATTTCTAATTAATTGGTAACCAATTAATTAAATTATAAATAATCATATTTTATTTAATCTTATTAATAAATGTTAATTTAATTTCAAGGTCATATATTATTATATTAAATTATAATAATTTAATAATATATAGTTGTTTTTTTAAAAATTGGCCATGCATGTAATGAAAGCTATCAAAGAATGTATTTATTGTGTGTGATGCTAGAAAACTTAGTATTTCATGCATTGAAAGACTTATAATATGTTAAATTTCATAAAATATTAAATATATCATAATGTATTGAGATATTATATTCTTTTCTACATTTGTTTTTCAGTGTCTTAAAAGTTATCGAATAAAAGGAACTCCTTTAGAATTTTCGGGGTGTTATATTCCCCAAAAACTATATATATTGTTTCCTAAAAATTTAAACTCAATATAATAAATATATGGTTTTATATTTAATAATACATTTTTTTAAATACCACATTTAGAGAAGAGATAAAAAATATCCCCTTAATAATAGAGAATGAGAAGTATATTGGTCACATGTAAGAAAATATAACTAAGTCTCTATGTAAGAGAATATTACTAGAAATTATAGATATAAACTTTGAGGAAGAACATCAATATTTATATGGAGGTATTAAGGACTCCAATAAAAAAAATTTAACAATCAATTGAATGTTTTGGGCCTAAAATATCAAAATCGATGATGATTTAAAAGACGGCTAGTTCAACAAAAATGAAGATATTAAGATAATTTTTTTATATCCTATTTATAATGTTGGATAATTTATTTAATGAACAAGAAATTAAATGACACAATTAAAATTTTCAAGAATATTTTTGACATTTTTTTGTTCCTCGATCAAATATTAATCATCCCTTATTCCAGAAAATGGATACCCTAAAATAATCCCTTTATGTTTATGAAAAACAAAAATTTAGATTCTTCAGACAGTAAGATCCATAAAATAAGTTTTTATGTTTTTATCTATCTATTTTACAAAACTAATATGGTTAATACATTAATCACTATACCTAAAGATTGATACTATTGTTTTATAATTAATATTTATTGGACATGTTTTTAATCTGTATACAATGATATATTAATGAGGACATCATGTAGGTCAGTGGTGGGTGTAAAACCATTATTGTCCTTAGGTAATGGGTTAAAAACCCATCACCTTGTAGTATTTAATGGGTTATCACCCGAAATATAGGCTATCCTTCTTCAACCACCATATTAATATAATTTCCAAAAATCATATTTTGATATACAATTATTATAGAGAAAACATCATATTATCATTTTTAGGATGTCTAAATCTTGAAACCTTATTTACAATCTAAGACATCTCATGTTTAACATAATTTATTCATTATCATTATTCATTCAAATCATTTATAATTGTTTGAAAAGAAAATGTGAATTATCCTAAGCATATCCCTCAAGGGTGTTAAAAAATGTTACCAGAAAGGCCTGTTATCATTTACTAGGTTACGCTTGAGTTATGCCCGACACACCTTTTATGTGTTGTTTCCCTTATGTACGTCAGTATAAGAACCACATCTACTTTAAAATATAGACAATAATGTGTTGTTATGATAACCATATAATATCTAACTAACCTAAACCTTAGTATGTATGTCTATATTTATCCTTAAATTAATGCTTTGGGAAACGATATATAATATATGTTTTCCTAAATCTAGTTCCCATAGTTCCTACTAAAAATATTCTAATAACAACTATATCACCTCGACCCCTGAAATTTCATAGCCGATGTCCACTACAATTGCGTTATAAAAATTACAAGGAATCAAATACCAAATGAATGAATAGTTTATTTGTCATGGTAATACAGATATATAAATGATTTTTGTAGAATAAATTTATACACTAATTACGACATATTTTTTTTATAATGACTTTACTCCAACATTGTATATCCTTTCACATCATTCATAGTACTCATCTTAGATTCTTAGAGAAAGGAAAAAAATAAGGTTGAGATAAAATTCTCATTAACTGACCAGTAAAGTATAAAAATTAATGAATTAATGAGAGAATAATCAATATGGAACGATATATATCTTAACCCACATTCTATGTAATTAATAAACTAAGTGGAAATTAATAAACAATATCCAATGGTAAATAACTGAACACACATTCCATTCAATATAAATGGATAAGGTATAATCAATATAGAAAGGTAAATTACTGAAACCAATACTATTTAATAAATAAAAAGAGAACAAAATGAATCCATAGATTTTTTTCCTAGTGAAAATATCATGTATAATAATAACTAAATCAAAATAAAGGTACTGCTTAATTATTGGATGCCATGTTTCTTAGGTACATGGTACCTTTACCATCAGTACCTTTTACATGATGGTTTAAAACTGAGTGAAAACCAACTAAGGCTGGCCAACTGGCTCATTCATTGAGACTACTGAATCATCAAGGGGATATCTATTACTTGTCCACACCTATTCCATACCTATCCAAAGCATTCCTTGTATACCGAATAATTGAATTAATTCATAAACAATGAAACTTATCAAATATCATTATTGAGTAAAAGATAAATATTTATCCATAATTCCCAATATGTAATATAAATTTCAAATTAAAAATCGTCTTTGGATACAGTATATAGTTTTGGAAATAATAATATCCATGATAAATGATGTTAATATTTAGAGGAAATTTAATTTTCAATGATCATTGGAAAGTGTATATATCAAGGAGATAATACAAATGAATCAAGGAAGTGAATTTTAGTAATAACCTTAAAACAATACATCATAAACAATCTAGAGGAAGAACAAGTATGGTATTAGTAAAACTTATCCCAAGTTAAGGAAAATAAATTTTTTCACAGTTATGAATTAATGTAATATAAAAATAACTTTTGAAAACCTTTTTGAGGAAAATATATTTTTCAGTTTTATTTTTTTTAAATAATTCTCTTTTAAAATAAAATTTAACAACATTTTATTTAAAACCTATCATTTTAAAAATTAAATAGAATATTAAAATAAATGACGATGGGTAATTGCATACATTCCTTACAACGGCTCCGAAAGCCCTCCAACGGCTATATTGAAGTTTTTGGGGGATATTTCTCCTATAAATAGATGAGGATGGATGCCGGGAACAATACCGAAACATTGGAATGATATTTTGATCCCTTGAAGCTCTAACGAAAAATCTCTAATGCTACTTGTGATCCATCTCCATCCTTGAAGCTTGGGTTGCCTCTACATCAACTACTCTCACACTCTTGGAGCTCAAGGCTTCCTCAAGTTTGTTGTAATTTATTTATTTCAATTGTTTAGTTATTCATTGGGTTTGTATTAAAACAAACCATCCTTTTCTTCCTCACTTTCATTTTGGGTTTCTTGCTACAACCATCATAAAAAAACAAGCTGTACGAAGGTGATCTAGCCTACCTTAAAACGGATAGTGGGTTTCTTGCTACAACCATTAAAAAGCAAGCTGAAGTAATTCTCTCAACGGTTGAGTTGGGAGCGGAGACGTAGGCTTTGGTTTAAGCCGAACTCCGTTATCAAATTGTGTCTTGCCCCTTTTATTTCCGCTGCATTTGTAAATTGTTTTTAAATTGTTAATTAATTTTTAAAAAGGCAATTCACCCCCCTCTTTCCATCACTCTCCGACCAACAATTGTTATCAAAGGAGAAGTTTGTGTAATACCTTAACCGGTTACAAACCTAAAATCCATAGTGATGGCTTCTTACTCACAAGCATCCGAAGGGTATTCCATGACTCGGGCTCCATTCTTTGATGGAACCGACTACACTAATTGGAAAACTCGCATGATTACATTTCTTAGAAGTATTGGCAATCCTATATATAGAATTGTTATGCAAGGCTACACTCTCTCTAGCAAAGATGAGTGTAAATGGACCCCCGAAGACATTGCTAATTTTGAGCTTGATGGCAAAGCCATGAATGCTCTTCATTGTGGGTTAGACCATAATGAATTTAATCGTATTTCTACTTGCACCACTTCTCATGAAATTTGGAAGCTTTTGGAAGTGACCCATGAGGGCACTAACAAAGTCAAAGACACCAGACTAGATATGTATCGTCAAGACTTTGAAAGCTTCACCATGCACCCACACGAATCTATTACGGAAATGTTTACTCGCTTTACTGATGTGTGTAATGGGAGAAAGTCTCTTGGAGATGATGTTTCTGCAGAGACGATGGTCAAGAAGATTCTTTGGGTCCTACCAAGCTCATGGGCTCCAAAGGTGACGACAATCCAAGAAGCGAAAGATGTCAAGAAAATGCCGGTTGAAGAACTCATTGGATCACTTATGACCTATGAGATTACCATGAAGAGGCAAGCCGATAAAGAAGGTAAAATCTTCAAGGAGCAAAAGAACATAGCATTCAAAGCAAAGCAAGAAAGCTCCTCCGATGATAGCGGATCCAAGATTTCTCAACTTGCAAGAAAAATGAGCAAGTTCATGAAGAAAAAGAAGAATTTTCAAAGGGAACGAAAGGAAGAGCCAAAAGTAGAAAAAGAAGTTACATGCTTTGAATGTGGAAAGAAAGGCCACATCAAACCGGAGTGCTCTATTTTCGAGAAAAGGTTAAAGGAAAAGAAAAACAAGAAGGCTTTCAAAGCATCAACATGGAGTGCAAGCGATGACTCCATGTCTTCAAGAGACTCAAGCGATGAAGGTGGAAAATGCCTAATGGAATTTGATGAGGTATCTTCTTCCGACTCCTCTTCCTCATCTTCTTCTTTTAATAATGACATGTCTTATGAAGATCTCCAAAATGCGAGAGATCAATTAGAGGAAGGTTTTCACGAACTTACTTCTAATTTTTTGGCCTTAGAAAAGAAACACAAAATTCTAATTTCTGAAAAAGATCAACTTCTCAAAAAGAATGAGGAACTTGCCCTTAAGGTCCAAGATATTACAAATGTTGATTCTTTGAATTCAACTATTAAAGATTTAAGGGAATCTCTTGCCAAGTTCACCAAAGGTGAACAAAATTTGACCAAATTTCTAGGTTCTCAACGTTCGGCTAGAACCACACATGGACTTGGCTTTAACAAGCAAGCCACCTCTTCTAGAGCACCCACTACTTTTGTAAGGGGGATCTCTCAAAATAAATTTTGTAATTATTGTAGAAAAACCAGACATATGATTTATGAATGTGATTGTAAAAATTCTAGATATGGCCGCCCCAAAATCATTACCTACTCGGATGAATATCTTAGGATGTATCCCACTAGACAAGTATGGGTTCAAAAGTCTCTTTTAGCTAATCTTTCCGGACCCAAACTTATATGGGTACCAAAATCTATTCTCTCTTGATTTTGTAGGATAAACACCAAAGAAGTAGGACTTCGAAAGGCTCGTGGTATCTCGACAGCGGATGCTCGAGGCACATGTGTGGCGATCCCTCCGAGTTCAACTCCCTTGAAGAATTCGATGGAGGATACGTCACCTTCGGTGACAATTCAAAAAGCAAGATCGTCGGAATAGGTACCATTGGTTTTGGTAGCACCTTCTTTATTAAAGATGTTTTATTTGTTAAAGGTTTAAAACATAATTTAATTAGCATTAGTCAACTTTGTGATAGTGGTTTTTCGGTGAATTTTCAAAATGATTTATGCAACGTGTTTGATTTTCAAAACAAATTGATATTTTCTACTTCCTGTTTTCAAAATGTTTACATTATTGATTTAAAGTCTTTAGCTAGCCAAAATGTTAAATGTTTAAGTGCTCTTGACAATGAGTCTTGGCTTTGGCATAGAAGGTTGGGGCATTGTATCTCTCATTAACTTCTAAAGCTTAATAAGAACAAGCTCATCCGTGACCTTCCTAAACTTAAGTTTAAGAAAGATTTGATTTGTGAGCCATGCCAACTTGGAAAGCAACACAAATCTTCATTCAAATCTAAGAAGGAAGTGTCCACTTCAAAATCTCTTGAGCTCCTTCATCTTGATCTTTTTGGTCCTACCCCTGTAGCAAGTCTAGGTGGAAAATCCTATACCTTTGTCCTAGTAGATGTCTTTTCTCGTTTCACTTGGGTTTTCTTTTTAGCTCATAAAAATGATGCTTGTAGAACCTTTTTAAAATTATCTAGAAAAGTAGAAAACAAAAAAGGATATAAAATTATATCGCTCCGTAGTGACCATGGAGGTGAATTTGAGAACAAAGAATTCGATGAATTGTGTTCCTCTCAAGGATACAATCACACCTTCTCTGCCCCTAGGACTCCACAACAAAATGGAGTGGTTGAAAGGAGAAACCGAACTCTCCAAGAAATTGCTTGAACCCTCCTTAGTGAATTCAACCTCCCTCAATATTTTTGGGCCGAGGTGGTAAACACTGCTTGTTATACTATCAATAGAGTCCCTGTAAGACCCCTTCTTAAGAAAACCCCCTATGAACTTTGGAAAGGCAAATTGCCCAAAGTTGGTTATCTTAAAGTGTTTGGTTGTAAATGCTTTATCCTTAACACAAAAGATAACCTAGGGAAATTTTATGCCAAATCCGATGAAGGTATTTTTCTTGGGTACTCCAACTCAAGCAAAGCCTATCGTGTCTTCAACAAACGTTCAAAAACTATCGAAGAATCATCTCATGTCAAATTTGATGAAACTCTTCCAAAACCTCACCCGGTCATTGAAGATGTTGAAGATAAGCTTGATAAGCTTCATTTGAATGATTCCTCTTCTCCTCCCAAGGAGGATGACCATCAAGAACCCTCTTCACCTTCTTCGCCTTCCACCTTGCCTAAGGTTTGGAAACCTTCTAGAGACCATCCGTTAGAAAATGTTATAGGTGAACTTCAAGCCGGTACACGAACTTGAAGATCAATCCTCAACGAGGTTGAACATCAAGCCTTTCTTTCTCAACTAGAGCCTCAAACCATTAATGATGCCATTAATGATGAGAATTGGGTTCTTGCAATGCAAGAGGAACTAAATCAATTCTCTAGAAATGATGTTTGGACTCTTGTTGAAAGACCCAACGATCATCCAATAATTGGCACTAAATGGGTTTTTAGGAACAAACTTGATGATCAAGGAAATATAACCCGGAACAAGGCTCTCCTAGTAGCTAAGGGCTATAATCAAGAAGAAGGAATTGATTATGGTGAAACCTTTGCGCCCGTTGCTAGATTGGAATCCATTAGGATCTTGTTGGCATTCGCTGCTCACTTAAATTTCAAACTTTTTCAAATGGATGTTAAAATTGCTTTTTTAAATGGTTTTATTTCAGAAAAAATCTTTGTTGAACAACCCCCCGGTTTTGAAGATCCAAAATTTCCAAATCATGTTTTTAAGTTAACCAAGGTTCTATATGGCTTAAAAAAAGCCCCTTAGGCTTGGTATGAGCGGTTAACAAAATTTCTTTTAGAAAATGATTTTAAAATGGGTCAAGCTGATTGTACCTTATTTTTAAAACACACTTCCAAAGATCTTTTAATTGTCCAAATTTATGTTGATGACGTTATATTTGGTTCAACCAAAGAATCACTTTGTACTGATTTTTCAGATTTAATGAGAAAAGAATTTGAAATGAGCTTTATGGGGGAATTAAAATTTTTCCTTGGTTTTCAATTCTTTCAAAATTCAAATGGTATTTTTCTAAACCAAGGCAAATACACAAACGAACTTTTATGTCGTTTTGGTATGGATCAAGTAAAGGAAATTAGTACCCCCATGAGTACTTCTTGTAAACTTACGTTAGATGAAGCCGGGAAACCGGTTGATAACAAGCTTTATAGGAGTATGATCAGGAGTCTACTTTACCTAACTGGGACCTGTCTTGACATCATGTTCGGTGTTTGACTTTGTGCTCATTTTCAAGCCAATCCCAAAGAATCTCATTTTAAATCGGTCAAAAGGATTTTTAAGTATTTAAAAGGATCCAAAAACATTGGTTTGTTTTATCCCTCTAATACTTCTTTCGAACATTCTTCATATTCGGATGCTGATTTTGGCGGATGTCAATTAGATCGTAAGAGTACTAGTGGAACCTGTCATCTGCTAGGCAAGTCCCTTGTTTCATGGAGTAGCAAAAAGCAAAACTGTGTTGCTCTTTCTACTGTCGAGGCCGAGTACGTAGCAGCTGGTAATTGTTGTGCCCAAATTATTTGGATGCAGCACACTCTCTTGGATTATGGCCTTTCCTACGATCATGTCCCTATACGGTGTGACAACACTAGTGCCATTAGTATTTCTAAGAATCCAATACAACATTCTAGGACAAAGCATATAGATTTAAGGCATCATTTCCTTCATGACCATTTTCAAAAAGGGGATATCACTTTGGACTTCATTTCTATTGATTTCCAATTAGCTGATATTTTTACCAAACCGCTCCCGGTTGAACGTTTTGATTTTATTAAGGGGGAGTTAGGAATGATTCGTCAATAAGAACTATTAAATATTTGACTCTTTTTGGCTTGCTTATTTTTCTTTTTAAGTTATTTAAACTCTTTTTTTATTATTTTAATTTTTTATGAATTTTAATACCACCGGTCAACCGGTGGTACTGCACCGGTTAACTGGTGGTGTCGGGTTTTCCTTTTTTGGGCCGGCCGAAGGAAGGGTTAAAATTAAAACCCTTCACATTTCTCTCTCTCTCTCTCTCGTGCGCCTCCTCCAGACCCGCACCTCCTCCTTGCCCTAGCCTCCCGTCTTCCTTGTTTTCCTCTCAAACTCCATTTTCTCTCAATCTCTCTCAATGTTTTTTCCTTTTGCCATCATGGGTCCTCGCTCTTCATGCAAGGGAAAGGGCATCGCTCAAGAGGCACCTCCTCCTCCTTCAATCCCTCAACTTCCAGACATTTGGCATGACAAAGTCATTCTGCCTGGTAGAGAAATTGATTATTCTTGGCTTTCTTCTGCTCGTCTCGAGCTTTTCTCCATCATTAAATATCAACACTGGCATTCCTTTTTTGAACCTCCTGAGAAGGATGTTATTTATCCCCTTCTTGTCTAAGAATTTTATGCTCACCTGACGTGGTCGGTTTCTGACGACGTCGATACCATTTCTACCACCGCTCTTGGGCAACCCATCACTTTCACTTCTTTGGATATTGCTAGGATGCTAGGGGTTTCTCATGTTGGACCTCATGCATTTGCTCAGGGGGAGTTGCCTCGGGACCCTGATTTTGATCTTGCTGTCGCTCTTGAGCATCTCACATGGCAGCCCACCGATCCCATTGTCAAGCTCTCCCAGCTCTCCCCTAACCATCGCATCATTGAGCGCCTCATTCAGACCACCCTTTCACCCCGTATCGGTGATCACGATACGGTGAAATTTATTAATATTTATCTTCTTTCTTATATCACCAGAGGCGTTCATTTCAATTTGGTCCGGTTCCTGTTCCGGGCCATGTCTTATGTGGCTGAGCACCCGCGCCGGTCCAAAACTCTACCTCACGGGCGCTTGTTGACCAAAATCTTTACCTTTATTGATGTCCCACTCCGTGCTACCTCCTTTGAGCAGCCAAAGAAGGATAGCATCATCAATTTTATGATGGTGCAACGGATGAACATTCGTTGGCATCCTTGGCGTCAGGAGTGGATTACTGACAAGGAGGGCCTTCTCAAGGCTTACTCCCCTCAGACACATTCACAACCTTCTTTCCATGCCATGCCTCCTTCCATTGCCGCTGCCTATCCTCTTTCTGATAGTGAGGACAGTGGTGCTGATGAAGAAGAAGGGAGTGGTGACAGCGAAGGTGAGGCTGCTGCTGCTGCTGCTGCTGAGGAAGGTGGAGCGGGTGATGATGCACCGGAGCCTGCTGAGGCTGTGCCCCCTCCCGCTGATTCTGGTGGCTTGTCGGTGACGGCTGATCAATTCCTTCGCTTCCAGGATCAGATTGAGACCCGCCTCGACTTACAGTTTTCTTACTTCAGCTCTCAGTTTGATCAGCTCCACTCTCGGATCGATTCTCTTTATCGTCGCTTTGAGGCGGTTCAGGCTCCTCCGGCTCCTCCGACCTTCAGGCGTCGTCGTCACTCTCGGCCCTCTAGGAGTGAATAGAGCCGTTCCTGTTTTTGACTTGTCTTTGTTTTTGTATTTTGAACTTTCTATGTAACGTTTCAACTTTTATAAAATTCAAGTTGTCTTATCCATCTATCCTTTTTGTCATTACTTACTTCCTTATTATTGTTTTTTTAATTTTCTTTCATACTTTTCCTCCTATTTTGATAATCCCAAAGGGGGAGAAAAACTCTCTATTACTTAGTTACTTATTTCATTTAATTAAGTGATCTTTTTAAAAGTTCAATTTTAAGTTATCACTTTCATCAAAATCTGTTTTTAAATGGTTAAGTTTTTGATTTCAGTTGTTTCTTTTAAATGACCTATGGTTACATTTCAAAATGAACCATTCTCTTTATCTCAATCCTTTCAAGGTTAATATCATTTTCAATACATGATACATCTATGAAATTCTTGTATTAAAATGATCACTAAAATTTTCCATGTCCAAGTTTCTTATTTCTTTTTTTACTTGGCATATCCTTTTTTAAAGCTTTCTCATTTGTGATTGTGATCATCAAAATAGGGGGAGATTGTTGTACCCCTCTCTCTTGGATTTTAATGATCACAATCACTCTCATCGTGTTCTAACTTGTTTTCAAGTTCTTTTGATGATAGGAAAAAGGTTTCCAAAGAGTTGGACCAAGAAGACTGGAAAAGGAATCTCTGAGTCCACCGGCCAACCGGTGGATTACCACCGGCCAGCAGGTGGTCTCTGGCAGAAGCAATGCTCTCTGCTAGGTGCCACCGGTCAGCCGGTGCCTGACCACCGGCCAGCCGGTGGAACCAGACAGTAGGCCTTGCCTACTACCAGGTGCCACCGGCCCCCCGCTGTCTGGACCACCAGCCAGCCGGTGGCCCAGCACCGGCCGGCCGGTGGAGCCCAGACAGAAAGCTCTTCCTTCTGTCTGGAGCACCGGCCAGTCGGTGGCCAAGCACCGGTCAGCCGGTAAGCCCAGTCAAACTAGCCGTTGGGCTTTGACCAGACTTGTACTTTTGACCCCCAACGGCTCCGGAAGCCCTCCAACGGCTATATTGAAGTTTTTGGGGGATATTTCTCCTATAAATAGACGAGGATGGATGCCGGGAACAATACCGAAACATTGGAATGATATTTTGATCCCTTGAAGCTCTAACGACAAATCTCTAAGGGTACTTGTGATCCATCTCCATCCTTGAAGCTTGGGCTGCCTCTACATCAACTACCCTCACACTCTTGGCGCTCAAGGCTTCCTCAAGTTTGTTGTAATTTATTTATTTCAATTGTTTAGTTATTCATTGGGTTTGTATTAAAACAAACCATCCTTTTCTTCCTCACTTTCATTTTGGGTTTCTTGCTACAACCATCATAAAAAAGCAAGCTGTACGAAGGTGATCTAGCCTACCTTAAAACGGCTAGTGGGTTTCTTGCTACAACCATTTAAAAGCAAGCTGAAGTAAATATCTCAACGGTTGAGTTGGGAGCGGAGACGTAGGCTTTGGTTTAAGCCGAACTCCGTTATCAAATTGTGTCTTGCCCCTTTTATTTCTGCTGCATTTATAAATTGTTTTTAAATTGTTAATTAATTTTTAAAAAGGAAATTCACCCCTCCTCTTGCCATCACTCTCCGACCAACAGGGCCCGGTTGGTTTCGTGTGCGAACCAACCCGGCTGTAACTCAACTATACCCCGAACACTCATAGGGTATACTCATAGGGACCGTTTCTCAACGTGATTGCCAACACTACTGATGGTTAGTCAAACGTACGTCTGGTCTGAAAGATATCAGCTTTTCCGTCCTAGGGGCCCGGTTGGATTTCGGGTATAATCCAACCCGGCCACTATCCAACTGCATCCAAAACTCGGGCAAAGAATGCCAAAAGTTCCGTCTTATCAGAAGGAAAACAACGAGACAGACGGCGCGTCAATCGGACGCCCGGTCTGTGAGTTATTGGCTTTTTCGTTCTAGGGGCCCGGTTGGTTTCGTGAGCGAAGCAACCCGACCACACTCCGACGACATCCAAACCTCGAGCGGAGTAAGCCAAAAGATCCATATCACTTAGAGGAATTCAACAATGCTGACGACACGTCAATCGAACGTCCGTAGCTCAAGATATGAGCATTTCCGCTCCGAGTGCCTAGTTGGTTTCGTGTACGAACCAACCCGGCCAAACCCAAAGTATTCCGAAACCTTGAGTGCGATATACCGAAACGACCGTCTCGATCCAAGGATCGCGTTTCCACTGACGGAGTGCCGTTTGGAGGCCCATAGCTCAAGTTACGGGCATTTGACCAAAAGTGGTCCGAAAACGGGGGGTCTGGGCCCGGGGCGACCCGGCCCGACCCCCCTGGGTCGGCCGACCGGGTTGACCCGAACCGGGTCGAACCGAACTGGTCCAACCCGACCGGACCCGGTCTGGTCCGGCCAGGGTGCGGCCTGTCCGGTCGGACCGGCCTGGCTCGGCTTGGCCGAGAGGCCGAGCAGCTGGACGCCGCGGGGCGCTGCCCCCGCGGATTTGAGGTGTCGCGGCCCCACGTGGGGACGTGCTGGATCGATCGGACGCGGCACGTCGCCGCGTCCCGTGCGGGCGAGCCGGACCCGCATCGCCGGCCGCTTCCGTGGGCCACCGAATTTGTTCCGGTGGTCTGTTTTCCTTCCCATCTGCACCGTTGTTCCTCCCGGGTTCCGTTCTTCACTGCGGGATCATCAAAACGCCCTTGCGTCACGTTTTGCCGTCACCCGCCAAATCCGCACAACCACGAAGAACGGCGGAGGGTTGTCGTGCCGTGTTCGTTTGGCTTGCACCCTCCACGTTAGATAAAAACAACGGGAAAAATTATTCAACACATGAACCAACAATTTTAATAAAATAAAATTGTTCATATGAAACTAGTTCTTTAATTTTAAAGAAACGTTCACGGGAAAATAATGGTATTCCAAAATAAAAATCCCCACTTCGTCAAGTCGTCGCACGCGGGTTCTTCGCGGATTTGATCGCCGCAGAAGGAGGCGATCGTCGCGTCGCGGAAGGCATCAGGTCATCGCGGAAGGGCGTCGCGTTGTCAAACTCCGTGGTTCAAGAAAAAAAAGATTTAATTAATAATAATTAAATCTGTGCGTTGATAAAAACCACAAAGGAGTTCTAAGAGGAACCCGAAATCTCTTACCTCCAACAGATGATTGAAGATTTCGTTGCGGAGGATAGAACGTCGCAGAAGAGGAAACATTGGCGTCGCAACACACGGCGTCGCGTTGTCGATTTCCGCGGTTTCAGCGTTCTTCGTTTGAGGCTGGCGTTCTTCGTGTTCTTCGCGTTCTTCGCAAAGAAGGGTGAAGGTACAAGAATTCTGTCAAGGTCTCCCAATGTGTAATCCTAAAGATGTGGCGTTGGTCTTATTTTATTACTACACCAACAGATTTCAAACCGGTTAAGAAACAAATAAAGAGATAAGTAACGACCCATTAATTCGTAGAATTAATTCAACTAAATAAACCGCCCAATTAATTCAATGAAAAAAACCGCCCAATTAATTGCTGTATTTAGAAATTTAGAAAACGCGTCAGTTGACTTTCATAATGACGGGTTTTCGCGGGTTTGTTAGTTAGCGGAATGAAACGGTGGGGCTCGTGCGGGCCCCACCCCACAAATATCCTACCAAGAGGGTAGGATATTTCTAGATAGCACCCTATCCGCAAAAACTCAGCTTAAGCTGCTTTATGTGGCTTCAAGTGGCTTCCAAGCGGCTTAAGTGAAATAAAATAAAGTTTGTCGTACAATTTATTTTATTTCTTAACTTTAAGCCCAAAAATTAAAAACCACACCCGAGCAAACGAAACTCCGGAGGAGGTGTTTCTAAGCAATTACCGGCGATGAGATTCCATCGGTGCCCTCAGAATTCGATTCTGAGAACCGGTTCAAATGTTAGAAAAACCCGCTCGTCCGTTCACTGAACGTACCCGAGCCAAACATCGGAAAATGATTCCGGGCACACCGGGCCTCGGAATCAGGTGCCGTAAAAAATTGCGTTCCTGTAAAATTCCAAAGAAAATTAAGAAAAAAATTTCCTTGGAATTTATGGGTCTTTACATTACTCACACCACAGGGATTTACGTCCCCATAAAGCTTCACCACAAACTTAGAGATACAAAGGCGGTACTGAGCACGCATCTGAGCCTTCCATTCCCATGTGCTCACCTGGGGGTTCCCATGCTGCCAAAGAAAGTGCACCCGAGGAATCGATCGTCCCTGTAGGATCCGCTCCTGTCGATCCTTGATCCTCACTAGAACCGCTGTGGATGTAACCCCATCACCATTGTCCTGCTCCTCATGGTCGATGATATGCGAAGGGTCGAGCATGTATCTCCTCAGTTGAGATACCTGGAAAACGTCATACACCTAGTGCAACTGAGGTGGATGGGTCAAGCGTTAAACCACCTTTCCTACCCGGCTGAGGACCTAGAAAGGTATTTTGAACCTCGAAGATAACTTGCCTCCCTGGCCACATCTCCGTAAACCTCGTCGAGGTGAGACCCGTAAGAAGATGTGGTCGTCATCCTCGAACTCCAGAGGTCTCCATTTTCTGTTAGAACTGAAACTCAAAAGACTGCTGCCATGAGGGTATGGTTGACTGACTCAAGAGTGATCAGTCGCACCCTCCTGTGAAAGAGTTTATCCCATGCTGCCTAGGGTTTCCTTTTTGCCGACCAAGGAAAACCCATCCCGACGTTTGCCTAAAACCGTCAATTTGAGTATGGACAGTTATTGCCCGTTCCATACTTAAACTAACATTGTAAGGCCTCGACGCTACCACCAAGAGATTCCAACCGAAACTCTCGCCTCGAGGGTCCGACCACACCGTCGGCGTTAGTGTGATCATCGAGTCTCCTCCCAATGTATCTTCTAACGTGAGGGTCAAGTCCAAGGCTTATCGGAAACTCTAGGTCTGGAAAAAGATTTGTGAAAGCAAGGAATGATTCATATCGACGTCTGTTACTACAGAAGCTATTAGTGGACACAGACTGTCCCTTGAATCATTTCTAGAGCCATTGAGTCACATTCCTTGACCGCACGCAGCTGCACTCTTCCACCGCCCTCCAGCTCCCTGAGCCTAGCGGGGATAACTAAGGCGGGTGGTTGTAGTATGTTAATATGTACACCACCTCATACTGATCTCCTTGCTCTGCCTCCACGTCTGCTACTTCGCAGACTCATCTATCCTTAAAGCTTCCACTTCTTGAAACATTTAACACACCCGAGTCTCTAAGACTGGCACCAGTTTCCTGTTTCTTACTGCACTTTGCAGTCTTCATCCTCTCTTGGATGACCTGGACCTTCTTTACTCTCACAAGAGCTGCTATGATTTCTTCTTTGCCGATAAGAGAAATCTGGTCTCATCCCCTGGACGAACCACATTCGTTGCCTAATATAGTCAATCCTGACATGAATGATGCATTCATGCCATGGATGACGTCATAAGGCCTCGACGTAACTACCAAGAGATCCAACTGTCACTCTCGCCACCAAGGTCGAGTCACACTGTCGGCATCAGTGTGAGGTCACTAGGTCCCCTCTAGTAGAAATCTCGAATGTGAGGGTCAAGTCAACAGTTTAACCGGGACCACTCAGTATCAACCATACAAAAGGACAGGAATGCAAACAAAGATAAGTGTCTTCATATTATTGCAGCTCATAGTACAAAGACACGAATACAAAAGAAACATGGAACTAGAAGTACAAAAGAAGTATCCACTAGTTCCTTTCCTATCCACCTGCTTTCAGAGCTCTGCTGCCTTGTCCACTGCTCCGTTTTTGCTCAAGCACCAGCCACTGCTTCTATCTCGTTGGCTCCTCCAACACCCACTGATCAACCATGCGGGGGGTCGTACAGTCACGTGCCAGGTGACCCTTCCTGCCGAAGGAGAAACACTGTCCGTTTCTGGCATGCCTGGCTCTGACCCCACCCCGGGTTCCCCGCACCACTGATCCTAAAACCCGAGATCGTCCAACTGCTGGTCTGGTCCTCCTGGACCTCTGCATCATCTGTCTACTGCCCACAGATGACTCGGCAACTGATCCAAAACCCTGCGGCAAAGGCAGAAGCTCCTGTACACGCTCGGGGTGTAGAGCTACTAGCACAAACTCCACCCTGAAGAAGGTCTCGAAGTCTTCCCATGCGAAGGTCATCCCATCGCAAAACTGGAACAAGTGGCTCCACCACCTTCCTGCTACTTCCTGAAGGAGGCCAGCAGCAAGGATCACCATGAATTTTGTCGGCGTCCCCACTAGCTTGAAGACTCTCACCAAAAGAATACATTAATAAAGGAAATTAAATTAATCCAATGAATCCTCCCCCCTTCTATTTACATGACCCTAGAAAAATGTGGGTTTTCTGCCTCATCCTTGAGATGAGATTAATAGAAGGATGGATAAAAGATAATGAAATCATACAGTAAAGAGATATGAACCCGGAGATGGCCCTACACAGTGAAACTTCTCTCTTTATGTTTTGGTATTTAGAACTCCACTCATAGAAGTATGATATATCTCCCTTTATAGACTCAATATGGCTCATAAAACATTGAAAATAAATACATAAATTTCAAAAAGGGATCATGGGTGGGTCACTTTCCATAAATCTGGTCAAAAAATTAATATACGTTAAATAGGGTTACTTAAATCTCATCACGACAAATTAAACGATGTGTAATGGATTTTGACATCATGTAATCCATGTAAGAAGCGACTTTTAAAATCATTCAGATTTGAATTTTTGAAATGTGTATTTGATTACATGATGTGTAATAGACTTTTTCAGTGTGTATCTTTCACAAAATGAATTTGGTTGTGGAAACATAATTTGAAAAAAATCACATCGTGTAATCAGATACATGATTTTTAATTGGCCAGCTCCAATTTTGCATCTCTACATTGGATTAAAAAACTCTAGTGCCATGCTGAGAGCAAAGATAATGGTGTGATGTATCCTTTAGCTAAACTATTGTTATGTTTTTCATTCCATTTCCAAATATTTATTGTACACTTCCATAAAATAGAAAACAAGTTAAAAAAATAAAACACGAGAAAGAGTAATCAATTAAATACATACATAAAGTTATGAAAAACAATAAAATATATTTATGAAATACATATACTACATCAACAAAACAAGTCAATGTAAAATTCAATAACCAATGAACCAAATAAGCAGGGTTCATAGGGATATGTTTGAAACTTTTACCAACACCCAACGCATGGAAATACTAATTTTCATTGGTGTCTAAAATAAACATCATAATATATTCCCATCATTTATTATGAGAAACCAAATCAGTTTACTTCATCTATTTACCCAATGTCTTGGAACACCATCTTGCGAAATTCATCATATATTCTTATTGGGCTCATTTTTGAGTTTTAGTGGGTCTCAAACCTTCAAACAAGTCGCATCAGTCTCACCTATTAATCATTAAAAATATGTATATACCTTTCATGAATAATAATTTACAATCCTTCATTTTTAAATAAAAACAATAATCAATGTTCTTTCATAAAGTGATTTACCTGTGGAAAATAAATGGGTTCTTTGAAAATATCATAATCCTTACAAAGAAAGAATAAGGATGATATCATTGAAAAATATTCCCCAATTTATTTTAGGTAACATTAATGGTTTTAGATGATGTTGAATGGAATAAAACTAAAAGATAAATTATTTTTTTTCAAGGAAATCCCATCATTAATTTAGAAATAACTTTTACAAATATAAAATTCTATAATCACTATGAAAAAAAAATTATTTTAAAATAATATTTTAAAATTATAAATATATCATCAAATAAAATAATTTTCATGATGGTGTATAAATCCATTAATGTTTTCAATATTAGAAATTAATATTTTGTAAAAAAACATTTGTAATGGGAGTATAAAGTGATCCATTTAGAAAACATTATAAAATTTCCATTTTAAAACATTTTAAATTAAGGTTAAAGAAAATGTAAAGTATATTTATAAAATAATTTATATTTAGAAAATACCATTTTTTGGATTTTTTTAGAAAACATGGATATAAAAGAGATTGTTTCTCGATCTAAAATAAGATACAAGATCTATAGAATATATAAAGAACTTTCTTGACATTTTTTTATTAATTAAGGGAGAAAATAGAAACTAATTATGCAAAACAAATTTTTTACTAATGCATAATAAAATACATTTTGTTCATGAAAATAAGATCATATGATTTCCCCCAAAAGAACATGAACACAATGATTTTTGATATGAAAGGATATTATAATTTTAAGTATTTTCTACTTTGTTAATATTTCAATCAAATGCCTTGTGAAATAATAACATTAAAAGAAATAATAAGTATCAATAAATTAAGGATATTAATCACAATACATTTGGAAGGGTCCATATAAAAACCACATAAAAGATGTATGATGCATAACATAAAAAGATGTCCCAAAGAGAGAGAAATTGATACAAATAACCCTTACAAAGACCATATCATTAAGTTAACAATTAATAAATAAATATATTATGTGTAACAAATTTAAATCTATAAAAATAAATTTCATCTATTTAATAAAAAATTTCTAGATAAGTTCACTCATAATAATTTCATAATAATGTTTATGAAAAGGATTTATAACACAATAAAAAATAATTGAGTTATGATACCTGTTACAATATGTTAGGAGTTAGTAAAAATATTCTTGGATGAAATAATTCAAGTTTTAACATTAAATACCATGATAAATTTAAGTATCATGATATTTATTGAAATGTGGCTAGTATATACACCATAAAAAAAGAAGTTCATAAAAAAATATTTTCTAATGAGTGTAAATTCAGATAAAACCCCTTAAATTGAGTCAATACTTTCATTGTTTTTATATTAACACATATATAATAAATTTATATAAAAGTTTTATTTATGATAAACCTTTTATATGTTTAATCCATTTTCATAAATCATTTATTTCAATAATTTTAATGAAAATTTTAAATACTTATTCAGTTAAGTCCACATCGAGTGTTTTGAGGACGTTCAATCCAAATTTTCCAAACAGTTTCAGTACGTTGAATATGGTCAATAGATTCATTATTACATAATCACCATAATAATAAAATTAATATAATTATTATTTTAAAAAATCAATTATTCTTTTAAATCCAAAAGTTAAAAAAATTTATGATAAAACTAAATATGTTTCAATCCTAGAGATGATAGGTCTTACATACACATGAGTAATGTTTCCATTTTTCATTGATAATTATAGAAATAAATTAAGTATTATTTAAACATTAAAAAATTATAAAAATATCATAAATATAATTTTAATTATTTAACTATATTTACCTATATCATCCAATTGACGTGGTAATAAAAAACGAATCACATGAATTCAAGGAGGTCGAAGTGCACAGTTATGCACAATTGATGTTTTCATTTTTAATGAATGGATATATAGTAAATAAAATTATATATTATAATATTAAAATAATAAATATTTCATTAATATAATATATTTACATTATTACTATCATTATAAATCTTTTTGAGATGTGGTGATGTAAAATGAATTATATTGGTCCACAAGGTGGTAGTCTATTGTACACACGAATGATGGGTTCCATTCCCATTTGATGGAGGATGGAGATTGATAAAGGTTATTTAATTAATTTTATAACATCATAACATATTTAGGATATTTATTTAATTATATCATATTTTTTAAAGAAATTTAAACGGGTTTGATGTAGAAATTATACAAAGATGCTCGGTTTAGAACTATATATCTTCTTCAAACATCCCACTTTTCCTTACACATTAAGACCTATAAGATTAATATTTTTGATAGAATAATTCTTGTAGATCATTGTTAGGGATTTTTAAAATTTATTTGTTAATATTATGAATTAACTAATTTTGTTTTATAATTTAAATAAATGAGAATAAGTGGTTCTCTTTTATTAGAGAGGGGACCTTCAGTTTTGGAATTTCATAAAACATTTAATTAATATAAATTAACTTGGATATCCAAATGACTCAAAAAGTTTTTATTTGATGATACGGTGGGGATGATTAAAAATCCATACATATATTAATTTTTTTACATGTTGGGATCACAATTTAACCCCAATAATTTTGTTTTAAACCCCCATTAACCCTTATCACATTTACCAAAACAACATGTTTTTTTCTCTTCAAGGGTAATTATATTCACTATAAATGAAAACAAATTAATAAAAATGAAAAAGTTTTTATATGATGAAAAATATAATAATAATTTGGATAAAGCTATGAGTTCTCTTTTAGTTTTTTTTCATTTAATAAAATGTTGTTTTCATAAAATATTAATAAGCTCTATTTAAGAACTATTCCATTACATAGAATTTTACAAATGAAAACAAATGAAATTCAAACAAATCCTTTAATACATTCCAAACATAATATTTTTTTCAATAAAATTATTATTTCAATTAAATTATTTCATATTATACTACATTAAATTTTATCAATATCATTTATTTTATTTTTTTATTAATTTAATAAATATTACATTGTTGTTCTGTAAGAATTTATGGTAATTTCATTTATTTTAAAAAAAATTAAATTATTTACATGATAAAGAAGAAATTAATTTTTAAAATGAACATTTATAATAGAAAATAACCAATTTTTATCCATGCATAAAAATGTTATATTTATTTATAAATAGTATTAAATTATTGAAATTTCATTACATAAATTTTTATAGAGGTCATAATTACATAAAAATGAATTCAAATTCATATAACTGAATCATGGAATATTAAAGATGAAATTGAATCAGGAAATAAAATTATTGATAGTGTTATGTTCTTTTTTTGGTGATAATCATTTTATATTTAACTTAAATTTTCTGATATAACCTTTACCATGGTAACAAAATTTTCTATGTTTACTATTCATAATAACCAAAAAAGAGACCAATTTATCAAATTTTGAACCAATGACTAAAAATAAGGGATGTTATTGTCAAAATATAAAATAAAGAAGTGGTAGAATTTAATTTAAAATGAAACTAAAAAAACACAACGAAAACAAATTTCTCAAAAAATTTCACTTTTATGTATAAATTGTTTTATACTAAATTCTTGTATGCAGTTCATTTAACATACCATAATATTTTTATTATAAATAAAATGTATATAATTACCTTTTAAATCTAATGGAGTATTGAATTTAAGATAATACAACGTTACAAAATCAGTACTTTCACTTTTCAATGGAAAATAAAACTTTTAATAAAATTATCCAAATTTCACTATAATATAATTTTGTTTTTTTAATTTAAAATATAATATAATTATTATAAGATATTAATTTTTAATTCAAAAAAATCATTTTAATATAATCTGAAGAAATATCGTAAAACAATTCTCGAGGAAAAAAAGTTTACGAAGAGTAAAATGTATAAGAATTGATCAATAAATTTATATTAAGTCATAAATTTATATGTATTTAATTATTCATAAATTTCTATTTATACATGATAACAAAATGGTGTGGTTATAACCCAAATACTTAAATAATATTATATCAAGGTTCATTTAAGATTAGTGTTTTGTATCTTGTATGATATTGATTATTCCATTCGTTTAAATCTTAGGATGTTACCCCTGTATAGAATTAATATTTTGTTTGTCAGAATCATTTCAAGCAACATACCATGATACCATTGGTACGGCATGATACTTTTTTAGATAGCACCAAACAAAAATTTCTCATCAAATTATGTAGCATCTCGAACCCAGTAAGCCCAATGTTATTGTCTACTATAATAAAATTGTAATTATTACAAGGAATAAAATCCCGAATGACTTAAGATTTTAGTATCCTTTTAAAACCATATTCATACATGATTCATTTGATAAAAATTAATACATTAACTTTAACATAAATTTTTTCAATACTAAATTTATTCCCACTTAGCATGTCCTTTCATATCTTTCTTAGTACACATATTTGATTAATGGTGAAATGAAACAAAATAAGGGTGATATAAAATGATCAATGAGGGTTATGTATAATATAAACTAAAATAAATCAGTGAGAATAATACATTTAAAAATTCAAAAAACTGAACATACAGTCCATATAATCAATAAACTAATATGGAGTATGTAAAAAATATGGAAATGAAAACAACCGAGTACACATTCCAATTAAAATAACTACGCAAGGGATAATAAATATAAAATGTAAATAAATGAAAAATGGTCAATTCAATCAACCAATTGAGAATGAAATGCATTAATATATTTTTTCTTTGTGAAAATATCATATATAATAATAAAAAAATCAAAACAAAGACAATACATAATTATTGGATGTTATGTTTCCTAAGTACATGGTATGTTTACCATCCATATATTTTAAAAGATAGTTTACATAATACTGGGGGAAAAACCCTCTAATGATATCTAACTAATTCATCCCATGACACAATCAATGCCTTGATGGGATATCTATTACTAGGACTAACCATGCTGTACATGTTCAAATAATTCCTCATATATTTAATAATGAATTTAATTCATGAATGTTGTGCTTTATCAAATATCCTCATTGAGTAAAATATATTGATTTATCATTAGTTTCCTAGATATGAAATAACTTTCAATGTAAAAAATCGTATGTAAAAATGGTATAAAATTTAGGCAATAATCATATCAACGATATATGATATAGATATTTGGGGAAAATTTAATGCTCAATGACCACTATAAATTGAATATTTCAAGGGGAATATAAAAATTAATTAAGGAATTTTTTATTATTATTTTTCTTGTAAAAATCATTAATAAAACATATATTGGAATAATAAGGATTGTATTTGTATAACATATCCCAAGTGGAGAAAAACAAAGGGTTATTTTGGTTGATTAATGAAAATACTATAAAAATATCTTCTAAATACATTTTTGTAAAAAATATCCTTTTCATTTTGAAAAACATTTTTAAAATAATTTTCATTTAAAATCACATAGAAAAACATTTTCATTAAAATTTTACCTTTTAAAAATGTGATTGAAGGTTCAATGAAACGATATCAGGTAATAATATACATCTCGTAAATGGGAAAACTTTTTTAAAGGTGAATTACTCAAAAAGAAACAAAAAGATTCATTTTATGACACTTTTAAAAGGAAAAAGCGTAAAATTTAATGAATATATCAATTTTTAAATGTTAAGAACATTTTTGAAGACATTTTTGGAAAATATGGATTTTAGGAAAAAATTGGTTCTCCTAACAAAGAGATAAATGAATTCAAGTTTTATTAATAACATATTCTAAAACATTTTAAATACAAATGTGTGGAAAAATGGTACTACTACATGAAAAAGTACATGAATAACAATATTATAAAAAAAATTAAAGGTTTTATTGAAAAAGTGAAATATAAATTATTTTAATGGAATATAATTATTGGGAAATATCAATTATAGTGAGACTTTGAAATAAACCCGTAAAATTATTATAACATTGATGTG
This sequence comes from Viscum album, assembly GCA_963277665.1. Lineage (NCBI taxonomy): Eukaryota > Viridiplantae > Streptophyta > Magnoliopsida > Santalales > Viscaceae > Viscum > Viscum album. The sequence goes on along the minus strand of OY728128.1, from coordinate 2,140,213,396 downwards.
ATAAATAATAAATGAGTTGATTATGTGTATCAATTATAAATCCGGATAAATTATTTTTAAATACATAAATAGATATTCAAATTCAGTATATACATAATCATAGAATATTAATAGTAATGAGGATGTAATATAACCTAATGAAAAATAATTGAGTTATGAAATTTCCTTACAATGTGGTAACTTTATTCTCAAATCCCTTTACATTAAATTATTCAAATTTAAACTCAAAATACCTTGAATGATGAATTATCCATGATATTAAATGAAAAAGGGTCATTATATACCCCATATGAATTAAATTTGGTGTATAAAATTACAATATGCATCAATGAAATGAAATTGAGATAGAATACCATAATATGTGGTATGTACAACCAAAAATTATTAACTTATTATAATAATACAATACTTATTTGTTAACAATATTTCATTATTTTCAATATTTGGGGTGTTAATTGCTTAGTTGTTTTATTATGTTTTGACATGTAATTTTTTATTCATACATCGATATTGATTACATTGTATCCAAAATTTAAAACAATATTCAATTATCATATATATTTAGAATATATATATGTATTTATAATAATCAATAATATTTTTAGATATGAAATGAAATGCATCATTCATGGAGATGGTAAGACGTACGTATGCATGGATGCTACATTAATTTCTTTAACATATTTAAAATAATGAGAGGTAAGATATATATATATATATATTAATATATATATATTATAATACTAGTATTATAATAAGTTCATAATTTTCACATTTGTTTATGAAACCCAGAATTTATATGTTCCATGTATATGGTGAAAGAATCATATCCCTTGGATGAGGCAGTAGACCACACGTCCACAAATGTTGTTATTTTCTTCCAAAAAAATATAAAGAATAAAGATATGGTTATATAAAAACATACAGAAGCATATATACATTATAAATATCATATATATCATATATAAATAATAAATAAATTCTTATTCTAACACTTAAAGGTGGTAAATGGAAGAATGAACTACATCGTTTCGGGAGACAGTATTTGGCGGTACACACGAACAATGATTCCATATCCCATTTGATGGATGTGTGTCAAAGTGTAAGTAAACTTAATAACATAATAACTTATTATTATATTGAATATACTGATGATATTATATAATAATTATATAAAACTAATTTAATCGATGTAGATGTAAGTGAAATAAAAGTGATTATTGAATTGAGTAACCTCTTAATAATGTAACTCTTTTTGTTCTATATCTAAATACGTACAATGATTGGTTATTAAAAAATGTGACACTTTTTTATTAGGTGAGGGATGTTGGAAGATTATTTGTTAAGGGTTTTGAAGTGCCAATTTTCTTTATAGATGTGAATTAGTTGAAGGTTGATTGTCATTTTATAGTGGGCGAGGAGTAAAATTACTGTATATATAAAATGGTTAACACTATTTAGAGGTATCTCTTAAATAACGTTCCTAAAATAGTGATCCAAATTTTATAAAATAGAGGATATAGTTTATATATGACTGACCAATGGAATTTTTTTAATATTTCTTTGTTTATTTTCCCTTATTTTTAAATCTTAGTCCCCTATTAATGTTAATTTTACCTTAATCACTATAATTAATATTTGTTACCTTCTATAATTTTTTTTGTTAAAAAAAACATTGACTGTATTATAGATTATAAATTATTATAACTCAAAATATTTATTCCATTTTACCAAATTAGAATCACATATGAAGAAAAAAATTAATTTAAATATAATCCCATAGATAGGATGACAATGCATGGTTTTAATGTAAAATTATTCCAAATGATTGAAATATTTTCATATCCAATATCACTTTAAAATTGACAAAAATAACATATATTTGATAATTTTATATATAGTTTTACTAAATAAACTTAAAAAACTTAACTATATTAATAAATTAGATGAAAAAATATGTTTTCAATTAAAACTATGTATTTTTCATTATTCATCAAAAAATGAAACTTCATCAAAAAATATCAAAAAATAATACTAAGACAATTTTCTATGTTAAAATTTTAAAAATGAATTTTACTTTTAAATATAGAATTTATAAAATATCCAGAATTTAGTTTTAAAATAGGTTATCTGTTAAAAGGTGAAAAATTTTCATTTTTAAAAATTTTCAACTTGTAAGTGTAAATCATTATTTATTCGTATGTTATTATTATAAAATATGTTATATTAATATAAAAAATAATATAATATTATATATATATATATCATTAGTATCATTTAATAATTTTAATTAATTTACTTTATTATGATAAAACACCTTTGGTGCATAATAGCAGTTTTATAAAAATACCCCCATTATATTCAATTTTTTTATATTCATATCTAATTAATTGGTAACCAATTAATTAAATTATAAATAATCATATTTTATTTAATCTTATTAATAAATTTTAATTTAATTTCTAGGTCATATATTATTATATTAAATTATAATAATTTAATAATATATAGTTGTTTTTTTAAAAATTGGCCATGCATGTAATGAAAGCTATCAAAGAATGTCTTTATTGTGTGTGATGCTAGAAAACATAGTATTTCATGCATTGAAAGATTTATAATATGTTAAATTTCATAAAATATTAAATATATCATAATTTATTGAGATATTATATTCTTTTCTACATTTGTTTTTCAGTGTCTTAAAAGCTATCGAATAAAAGGAACTCCTTTAGAATTTTCGGGGTGTTATATTCACCAAAAACTATATAAATTGTGTCCTAAAAATTTAAACTCAATATCATAAATATATGGTTTTATATTTAATAATACATTTTTTTAAATACCACATTTAGAGAAGAGATAAAAAATATCCCCTTAATAATAGGGAATGAGAAGTATATTGGTCACATGTAATAAAATATAACTAAGTCTCTATGTAAGAGAATATTACTAGAAATTATAGATATAAACTTTGAGGAAGAACATCAATATTTATATGGAGGTATTAAGGACTCCAATAAAAAAAAATTAATAATCAATTGAATGTTTTAGGCCTAAAATACCAAAATCGATGATGATTTAAAAGACGACTAGTTCAACAAAAATGAAGGTATTAAGATAATTTTTTATATCCTATTTATAATGTTGGATAATTTATTTAATGAACAAGAAATTAAATGACACAATTAAAATTTTCAAGAATATTTTTGACATTTTTTTGTTCCTCGATCAAATATTATTCATCCCTTATTCCAGAAAATGGATACCCAAAAATAATCCCTTTATGTTTATGAAAAACAAAAATTTAGATTCTTCAGATAGTAAGATCCATAAAATTAGTTTTTATGTTTTTATCTATCTATTTTACAAAACTAATATAGTTAATACATTAATCAATATACCTAAAGATTGATACTATTGTTTTATAATTAACATTTATTTGACATGTTTTTAATCTATATACAATGATATATTAATGAGGACATCATGTAGGGCAGTGGTGGGTGTAAAACTATTATTGTCCTTAGGTAATGGGTTAAAAACCCATCACCTTGTAGTATTTAATGGGTAATCACCCGAAATATAGGCTATCCTTCTTCAACCACCATATTAATATAATTTCCAAAAATCATATTTTGATATACAATTATTATAGAGAAAACATCATATTATCATTTTTAGGATGTCTAAATCTTGAAACCTTATTTACAATCTAAGACATCTCATGTTTAACATAAGTTATTCATTATCATTATTCATTCAAATCATTTATAATGGTTTGAAAAGAAAATGTGAATTATCCTAAGCATATCCCTCAAGGGTGTTAAAAAATGTTACCAGAAAGGCCTGTTATCATTTACTAGGTTACGCTTGAGTTATGCCCGACACACCTTTTAAGTGCTGTTTCCCTTATGTACGTCAGTATAAGAACCACATATACTTTAAAATATAGATAATAATGTGTTGTTATGATAACCATATAATATCTAACTAACCTAAACCTTAGTATGTATGTCTATATTTATCCTTAAATTAAAGCTTTGGGAAACGATATATAATATATGTTTTCCTTAATCTAGTTCCCATAGTTCCTACTAAAAATATTCTAATAACAACTATAGCACCTCGACCCCTGAAATTTCATAGCCGATGTCCACTACAATTGCGTTATAAAAATTACAAGGAATCAAATACCAAATGAATGAATAGTTTATTTGTCATCGTAATACAGATATATAAATGATTTTTGTAGAATAAATTTATACACTAATTACGACATATTTTTTTTATAATGACTTTACTCCAACATTTTATATCCTTTCACATCATTCATAGTACTCATCTTGGATTCTTAGAGAAAGGAAAAAAATAAGGTTGAGATAAAATTCTCATTAACTGACCAGTAAAGTATAAAAATTAATGAATTAATGAGAGAATAATCAATATGGAACGGTATATAACTTAACCCACATTCTATGTAATTAATAAACTAAGTGGAATTGAATAAAAAATATCCAATGGTAAATAACTGAACACACATTCCATTCAATATAAATGGATAAGGTATAATCAATATGGAAAGCTAAATTACTGAAACCAATACTATTTAATAAATAAAAAGAGAACAAAATGAATCCATAGATTTTTTTCCTAGTGAAAATATCATGGATAATAATAACTAAATCAAAATAAAGGTACTGCTTAATTATTGGATGCCTTGTTTCTTAGGTACATGGTACCTTTACCATCAGTACCTTTTACATGATGGTTTAAAACTGAGTGAAAACCAACTAAGGCTGGCCAACTGGCTCATTCATTGAGACTACTGAATCATCAATGGGATATCTATTACTTGTCCACACCTATTCCATACCTATCCAAAGCATTCCTTGTATACCGAATAATTGAATTAATTCATAAACAATTAAATTTATCAAATATCATTATTGAGTAAAAGATAAATATTTATCCATAATTCCCAATATGTAAAATAAATTTCAAATTAAAAATCGTCTTTAGATACGGTATATAGTTTTGGAAATAATAATATCCATGATAAATGATGTTAATATTTAGAGGAAATTTAATTTTCAATGATCATTGGAAAGTGTATATATCAAGGAGATAATACAAATGAATCAAGGAAGTGAATTTTAGTAATAACCTTAAAACAATACATCATAAACAATCTAGAGGAAGAACAAGTATGGTATTAGTAAAACTTATCCCAAGTTAAGGGAAATAAATTTTTTCACAGTTATGAATTAATGTAATATAAAAATAACTTTTAAAAACCTTTTTGAGGAAAATATATTTTTCACTTTGATTTTTTTTAAATAATTCTCTTTTAAAATAAAATTTAACAACATTTTATTTAAAACCTAACATTTTAAAAATTAAATGGAACATTAAAATAAAAGACGATGGGTAATTGCATACATTCCTTACAAGGTAAAAACATTTCTTTTACATGGTAAAAAGGATATAATGGAGGCTTGTTCAGAAAGAAACAAGAATATTCCTCTAAAACAATGTGAATGAAAAAAAGGATTAAAATATAATTAATAAACAATTTTTTAAAGTGTAAAAGAAATTTCAATACCTTTTCAAAAAATATAGTTTTTAGAAAAAATGCGTTCTCTGTCAAAAGATATAAATGATGTAGGGTTTTCTTAGAAATATTTTGTAAAATAATTCATGTACCAATGTATGAAAAAATTGTACTATTGATTGAAAAAGGTCATGAAAAATTATAGGAAAATAAAATTAAAGGTTTTATTGAACAAATATAATATAAATTCTTTTAATGTAATTTCAATAATGAGAATTCTTTATTGGAATGAGCATGTGAAATAAACCCTCAAAATAATCATAACGTTCAAGTGATAATTAATCAATGAATTGATTATGTGTATAAAATTTAAATTGACATATATGAAGTTTAAATAAATCAATATATATTCAAATTCATTATACACTTAATCATAGAATATTGACAATAATGAGAATGTAATTTAAACCAATAAAGATTAATTGAGTTATCAAATTTCATTACTATTTAGTAACATTATATTCAAATACCCTTAATTAAAATAATTCAAATTGAAACTAAAAATTAAATAAAAAATTAATTTTTAATTATATTAAATGTCATTGGGGAATTATATACACCATATAAAACAATATAGGTGTATACCATTACATTATTTCTCAATTAAATTAAATTGAGTCGAAATCCCTTACATGGTGTTTTCTTTTGGATGAACATCCACTAAACAATTGTATAATAGTTTTATGAAATTTATTAACCTATAAAATAACAAAATTAATATTTATAATATCTTATATTAAGTTATTATAATTTATTATTACTAATTTGTTAACAATGTTTCATTAATTTCAATATTACAGGTGGTAATTACCTAGTTTTTCAAGTATTTTTTGAGCTGCCATTTTTTTATTAAATAGAACCCGATTTCATCATCTACAGAATGTAAACCATGATTCAATTATCATGTAAAAATATATAATATTTTATGATAAGAAATAAAATGTACCATTCATTGATACTACATGTCGTACGTATGCACGAACGCTACTTCCTTTTCCTTGTCATATTTATAAATTATGAAAAGTAAACTATATATAAATTTATATTGTAATTAAATTGTAATATTTATATCATATAATTAAAATATTTTTATTAAAACCATTATTTATACATTCCATGTATGACATTAATGAATCACATCTTTTTGAGGATGTGGTACTACAAACATCTACAAACTATGTTTTCGTATTCCCAAAAAATGGAAAGCTTAAAGGTATGGTTATATAAAAAGTACCATAAGAATAAATTAATTTTAAATATAATATATATCATACATAATCTATAAATACATCATTATTTAAACCATTAAAGTTGGTAAATGTAATAACGAACGACATCTGTTCTTGAGACGATAGTCCGCCATACAGTAGAATAATGATTTCTTATCCCATTTAATGGATGTGTGTGAATGTTTAGGATAAATATTAGAATAAAAACATATAATTATATTGAATATAGTTATATTATTATATAATATTGATAAAAATAATGTAAGGGGTGGATAATTAAATGAAACAAAAGTGATCTTTTATGAAAGTTACCTATTATTGAAGTAACTCATTTTTGTTTATACCAAAAGAGTTTCTTGGTTTTCTTTATCACCAAATTTAGGATTTTAGGATAAGTTTTTGGAAGTTTGGATATTATTTTGTTAGGTTTAGGATGAGACAAAGTTATTTAGAAGTGTGAATAAGTGCAAGGGTTGAATTATTTTTTATAGTCGAGGAGGTACAACATTCTTGTAAATATAAAAAGGCAAACACTATTGAAATATATACCTTACATAATGGGCCTATAATAATGACATAATAATATACAATGTAGGATATGGTAAAACTATGACCATCTATTTGTTTTAAAATTGTATAAGTCATTTTCCCTATTATATTAAGGTTTAGTCGCTTATCCTGCTAAATTTTACCTCAATTGATGTAATTAATTTTCATTAGATTCACAATTTTTTTTTTGAAAAAACTAATTTGAAATTATTTTAAATTAGAAATTATTATTATTGAAAATATATAATCCATTTTCAAAATTCAAATCACATAATTGGATGAAATTAATTTAAATTTAATCCCGCAGATGGGGTGACAAAGAATGTTTTTAATGTAAAAATGTTCAAAATATTGAATTGTTTTTATATCAAATTTCAATGTCAAATTTATCTCTATGATCTAAAAAGTATTATTTGATGTATTATTGAGATATATATACTTTAAAAACAAATTCAAATATAATTTATCTATATAAATAAATTATATAAAAAAGAGTTTTTCAATCAAAATTCATTATTTTTCACTATTCATCAAAAAACAACACTACACAGACAAATACTAAATATTTACTCTAAGAAATTTTTTATTTTCCTAATTAAAATATGATATTTATTATCACATAAAAATTTATAAAATTTTAAAAAATTAGTTTTAAAATATGAGTGCTATTAAAATGCGGCAAATTACCTTTTAAAAAAATACAATTTTTAATCCTAAAACAAGATTAATTCTGATATTATAACTATCAAATATATTTTATGTATATGAAAAATAACTCACTGTATATATAATATATATATTTCATTAATATTATTCAATAATACTAATTAATTTATTTTATTTTTACAAAACACCATTGGAAACAAATAATGGGATTTAATAAACATTCCCTTTATATTTATTTGGTTCTTATATTCATTTGGTTCTTATATTCACATCTAATTAATTTATAAATAATTAATTGATTAATTTATATTCATATGTTAGTCATTCATATTTTTACTGAAAATTAACTTCTAGTTTGTATCTTATTATATTAAATAACAATATTTTAATAATATATTGTTGTTTGGTAAAACTCAATCTTGCGTGTAAAAAGAGCTGTTAAAAATGTATTTATTTTGTGAAATGCAAGAAAAATACATATTTTGTTCATTTCAAGATATAAAGTATATTAAATATTTTTCAAATATTAAATATACCATAATTTCTAGATATTTTATATTCCATTATAAATTTGGTGTTGTGTGTCATACATGCTATCGAATAAAAGTTACTCTTTTAGAATTTTCGGGGTGTTACAAATGATTTCTTATGTCGTACATAATGATGTATAAAAACAGAATAAGTTAATCTATATCAATACCTATAATTTCACATATCATGGTACTAAAATCTAAAACACCTTCAATTACTATATATCATAGTGTTTGCCACATTATTATTTTTATATTGAAAATACATCTTATATATTATATATAAATTGTTTTAATTTTAAATATGATTTCATGAATTAAAAATACATAGTAATGTTATAGTACTACATATGTGTTTCTATGGAATGATTAACATAGAATCCATGAGGGGATATAAATAAGAAACCCTAATTCTAGTGATGAAAATGAATGAAACCCAAAACAATGTAAATGTAAATTAATAATGTAAATGTTTACCTTATAATGAATAATTACACTTCTCCAAGTTCTTATATAATTAACGTTAATAAATATCACGATGTTGATATCATAATAATACCCCCTTACTGATGTATCAATGGTTTCATTGAATCACCAATGTTATTTGAAAAACCCTCCTTCATATCATAATATACTAGTATTGTAAGGAAGCTTGTGTTTCAGAAAGAAGAATTATTTAGGAGAATTTTCCATGGCTAGGGAGTGTTCATATTATCACCATATCATGGTATATACCATTTTTATAAACCCTAGATGAAACTTCTCATGTTTTCAAACAATAAATCATACATTAAAATATACACAAGATAATGAAATATATTATAAAACCCTCTTGTAACACATGATCAAAAAATAATTTCCCATATGTTTAAATTAAAATTATCCAAATTTTACAAATATGTTAAAAAAATTTTTATGGGAGATAATTTTAATTTTTCACCTTTTATCTTTTGTGTATATAATATATTACCATATAAACATATCATATGGTATAAAATAGAAAAGGTAGCATGGTTATCATATCATATATCATTACCAATGATATTCCCAAAATTCATATAAAATGCCTCATCAACTTGAAAGTCATAATATATGAAAATAATATATCATACCATATGATATTATATCTTTAAGGAATATTTACTTTACTAACAACATCAATCATTTCCCTCCAAGTTTCTTCCAAAGATCCATAATCTAGTATCCTTGGGTATTATAGATTCCCCATTTTATACAATATTTCTCCAATATATGTGAGGGTTACTGGTGGATTTTGATATATTAAATTTTAAATGGACACTAAATTCTTAAATATATGCGAAAGTGTTGAAAAAATAATAAAAAAAGTAAAAAATCATTATAAATTAAAAATACATATATAAAAAAACATTTCCGAGTTAGTCTAGATCTTTATAATACCCTCTACATTTTATTTAATTTATTATAAATATCAATAAATTATATTTTCTTATTTATTAATTTTTTGAAATAATTCCATTTAAAATATAACTACTTATTTAAAATTATTAAATTACCAAAAAATATTTATGTCATCAATATAATAAAATCATATAGCCATCAAATTATTTGAATCATCTAATCAGCTAATTTTATATAAAATCTAAAAAATAATTATAAAATATAACTGAAATGAACTAAATAACAAATAATGAAATAAATTATTCCTTATTAAGGAGCTAAAATAATAATTTTAGAATGAATAAAAAATATCAAGGCAACTCTAGAAAAAAATCGAGTAAAAATTATTGAAATGGGGACTTATAATTTTACAAAATGGAGTGGAAGGATGTGAGAAATACATTCAAACCTAATATAAAGGATCTTTCCTAAGATCATAAATATAATTCAGGCCTCCTTCGACTCCATAAGCCTTGTGTGACCCCTATTAATAGATAAAGGTGGATGTACTCGTGTAAAATGAGTTCATATAATCTGTTTACTCATTATATATCTAGTGCGATCCTCATTTATAGAACAACCTAGAATGTACTATATGAATGGTGTTCATGCAAGTGTAGAATCATTTTTTTTCAAAATAATATTTTTTACAATACAATCTGTTAATAAAATTTATTCCTTGTTTGATCAACATTCAAGGAAAATGGTTTATATATTATGTTGTACCCATATTTATGATACTTTCAATTTTAATGATACATACAACACAAAAATGTCATGAATATAGAAGAGAATTGGATACAGTAAACACAATTTTTTGTATGTCCCTCATGGTCCGATAACACCTTTCTTAACCTCACATCACACACAATAGCCAATCGACAAAATTTTAGGTCACACACATTCACATACCCAATCTAACCATCACCCTAGATAAGAAAATTCATATAAATTTGGGGATTATGAAATGGAAAAAATACATTATACAATCAATTTAAAACATACCCATTACTGTGGGCTGAATTTCCCTTGATATCCTAAAGTTTGCGAAAAAAAATCCCAAATATAGATATTTTTCAAAAAAAATTGATAAATAAAAAAATAAATATAGGGATATGGAGGAAAGTGGATCTCATTACCACTAAATAAAAACTAAAGAAGATTGATTAGTAATAGGATAATATTATAGGACCTATATCTAGGATAAATAGAGGGTTGAATGGAAATTTTGGTTACCTATGGTGTTCTAATAGAATAAAATGAGGGGTGTGGTTCGGGAATTAATTTTAAAAAATTAATTATTTTAATTAATTATTTCTATAAAGGTATTATCAATCCACTAAGTATCTGGTTCACACCATTAGGTTTTTTTGGTCCAAAAAAACCTTTGTGGGTGTCAACCAGGATTCTATTGAAATCTCACAGGTTATTACCCATGTGCATCTCAATGGGTACCCAGTGATATCTACAATATTATTCTTTTTATACAGATTTATATGACATTCACAAAAGGCTAAAAACATTAAAAAATTGTTCTAAAAAATTTAAATACCATCCTCACTTTATTTAGGAATCCATAATATTTGAATCTAAATCTTAAATCATAAAACACCCATTTTTTCAAATTCTCTTGAGATTAGTTTTCTAAAATTCTTCCATCATGTAAAACTATAAGTCATGAAAAATATCAAGTTACCAATTATATAAATGGTTTAATCAAGCCAAATTTGTCTTCACATGGAATATCTTATGTAATCCATTGTCACGACCCATCCTCAGGGCCCGTGCCGTGACTACCCCAAGCCCGCCTTCCATAGGCCAGGGGCTGGCGACTAGCACCAAAGGCATAAATCCCAATACTGGGAAGGCATTGCCTTTATAAAAGAAAACAAGCACCATAGAGTACAAGTGGAAGAAAAACACTAAGTACAAAAGAAAAGCTGAAAAGAAAAATGGGCCAGAATACAAACCCAAAAGATAGTACAACTACAACTGAACAAGGTACAACAACAAAAGACAAACAGTTGGAAGAAGGAAGTAGCTCCTGGGTCGTCCTCCTTGGATCCTACCTGAAGGGTAGGTACAGAGAGCGCAGCTCCTGGTCATCCACCACGGATCCTACCTGAAGGGTAGGTACAGATAGCCGCCTCCACGCTCTCGTCCTTCAACCTCCTATGTGTGTCGTCTCGTCGTGTAGTCCACCTTCGGGTAATGACTCATCGTGTAGTCCACCTCTGGGTACCAACCAGTCCTCGAACACTCGGCCTCCGTCAGCACTGCCCGTCGTCTGCAACCAACACAATGAGGTGCGGGTATAGCCCGTGCAGGGGTGTGTATAACGATACTCAGTAGGGACCCTGAGACCCTCAAGGTCTCACTAAACCAACAAGGATAACCACAAGAAAATCTCAACAGATAACCTCTACTTAGATATATGGCCATACATATACCTAAGTTATCAAGTAACCCATCTCAATCATGAGGAAACACAAGGATTGTGAAATCAACGGATAACCACTACCCAGGTATATGCCCATACATATACCTAAGTTATCAAGTGACCCATCTCAATCATGAGGTAAACACAAAGGTCAAAAGATTCAGCTCAAACTAGGATATTCATTATCGAAACCGTAACTGCTGAAGAGATCCGTCTCTGGAGTGTACAGTGGTCCTGTCACGACTCCGATGTACTGCTCACTAACCTAAGACTGCTGAGGTACTCCTCCTGTCGAGTACCGCGGGTCTGCGGCCAACTACCGGGCGCTCCATCCGCTGTGGGTATGTCGCCAAATACCGGGCGCTCCCCCCAATAGCCTATAGTAGTACTCCTCCTGTCGAGTACCGCGGGTCTGCGGCCAACTACTGGGAGCTCCATCCACCGTGGGTCTGTCACCAAATACCGGGCGCTCCATTCACTGGTCTAGTTGACTCACTCCAAGTCGAGTCGGTCAAGCAGTCGTCAGGTCTCAGCTGGCTACACGGTCTCCATACTCCGCACGCTCGTCTCCAGGAGGGTCCGCTCCAAGAGCTACTGGTCGATACTCTAAGTATCACAAAGTCCCACAAATAAGTATCTCAAAGGACCGCCTCGTCATAGGGGTCTCAACGCAACAGACGACGCGTCAATCGGACACACGGTCTGTGAGTTGTTAGCCTTTTCGTCCCAGGGGCCCGGTTGGTTTTGTGTGCGAACCAACCCGGCTATAACTCAACTATACCCCGAACACTCATTGGGTATACTCATAGGGACCGTTTCTCAACGTGATTGCCAACTCCGCTGATGGTTCGTCAAACGGATGTCTGGTCTGAAAGATATCAGCTTTCCCGTCCTAGGGGCCCGGTTGGATTTCGGGTATAATCCAACCAGGCCACTATCCAACTGCATACAAAACTCGGGCGAAGAATGCCAAAAGTTCCGTCTTATCAAAAGGAAAACAACAAGAAAGACGGCACGTCAATCGGACGCCCAGTCTGTGAGTTATTGGCTTTTTCGTTCTAGGGGCCCGGTTGGTTTCGTGAGCGAACCAACCCGACCGCACTCCGACGGCATCCAAACCCCGAGCTGAGTAAGCCAAAAGATCCGTCTCACATAGAGGAATTCAACAATGCTGACGGCACGTCAATCGAACGTCCGTAGCTCAAGATATGAGCATTTCCGCTCTGAGGGCCTAGTTGGTTTCGTGTACGAACCAACCCGGCCAAACCCAAAGTATTCCTAAACCTTGAGTGCGATATATCGAAATGACCACCTCGATCCAAGGATCGTGTTTCCACTGACAGAGAGCCGTTTGGAGGCCCGTAGCTCAAGTTACGGGCATTTGACTGAAAGTGGTCCGAAAACGGGGGGTCTGGGCCCGGGGCGACCCGGCCCAACCCCCCTGGGTCGGCCGACCGGGTTGACCCGAACCGGGTCGAACCGAACCGGTCCAACCCGACCGGACCCGGTCTGGTCCGGCCAGGGTGCGGCCCGGCCGGTCGGACCGGCCTGGCTCGGCTCGGCCGAGAGGCCGAGCAGCTGGACGCCGCGGGGCGCTGCCCCCGCAGATTTGAGGTGCCGCGGCCCCACGTGGGGACGTGCTGGATCGATCGGACGCGGCACGTCGCCGCGTCCCGTGCGGGCGAGCCGGACCCGCGTCGCCGGCCGCTTCCGTGGGCCACCAAATTTGCTCCTGTGGTCTGTTTTCCTTCCCGTCTGCGCCGTTGTTCCTCCCGTGTAACGTTCTTCACTTCGGGATCATCAAAACGCCCTTGCATCACGTTTTTCCGTCACCCACCAAATCCGCACAACCACAAAGAACGGCGGAGGGTTGTCGGGCCGTGTTCGTTTGGCTTGCACCCTCCGCGTTAGATAAAAACAACGGGAAAAATTATTCAACACATGAACCAACAATTTTAATAAAATAAAATTGTTCATATGAAACTGGTTCTTTAATTTTAAAGAAACGTTCATGGTAAAATAATGGTATTCCAAAATAAAAATCCCTACTTCGTCAAGTCGTCGCACGCGGGTTCTTCGCGGATTTGATCACCGTGGAAGGAGGCGATCGTCGCGCCGCGGAAGGCGTCGGGTCATCACGGAAGGGCGTCGCGTTGTCGAACTCCGAGGTTCAAGAAAAAAAAGATTTAATTAATAATAATTAAATCCGTGCATTGATAAAAACCACAAAGGAGTTCTAAGAGGAACCTGAAATCTCTTACCTCCAACAGATGATTGAAGATTTTGTTGCAGAGGAAAGAACGTCGCTGAAGAGGAAACGTCGGCGTCGCAGCACACGGCGTCACGTTGTCGATTTCCGCGGTTTCAGCGTTCTTCGTCCGAGGCCGGCGTTCTTCGTGTTCTTCACGTTCTTCGCATTCTTCGCAAAGAAGGGTGAAGGTACAAGAATTCTGTCAAGGTCTCCCAACTTGTAATCCTAAGGATGTGGTGTTGGTCTTATTTTATTACTACGCCAACAGATTTCAAACCGGTTAAGAAACAAATAAAGAGATAAGTAACGACCCATTAATTCGTAGAATTAATTCAATGAAATAAACCACCCAATTAATTCAACGAAGAAAACCACCCAATTAATTGGTGCATTAAGAAATTTAGAAAACGCGTCAGTTGACTTTCATAATGACGGGTTTTCGCGGGTTTGTTACTTAGCGGAAAGAAACGGTGGGGCTCGTGCGGGCCCCACCCCACAAATATCCTACCAAGAGGGTAGGATATTTCTGGATAGCACCCTATCATAAAAAACTCAGCTTAAGCTGCTTTATGTGGCTTCAAGTGGCTTCCAAGTGTCTTAAGTGAAATAAAATAAAGTTTGTCGTACAATTTATTTTATTTCTTAACTTTAAGCCCAAAAATTAAAAACCACACCCGAGCAAACGAAACTCCGAAGGAGGTGTTTCTAAGAAATTACCGGCGCTGCGATTCCATCGGTGCCCTCAGAATTCGATTCCAAGAACTGGTTCAAATGTTAGAAAAACCCACTCGTCCGTTCACTCAACGTACCCGAGCCAAACTTCGGAAAATGATTCAGGGCACACCGGGCCTCGGAATCAGGTGCCGTCAAAAACTGAGTTCCTTTAAAATTCCAAAGAAAATTAAGAAAAAAATTTCCTTGGAATTTATGGGTCTTTACATTACTCCCACCACAGGGATTTACGTCCCCATAAAGCTTCAACACAAACTTAGAGATACAAAGGCGGTACTGAGCACGCATCTGAGCCTTCCATTCCCATGTGCTCACCTGGAGGTTCCCATGCTTCCAAAGAAAGTGCACCAGAGGAATCGATCATCCCCGTAGGATCCGATCCTGTCGATCCTTGATCCTCACTAGAACCACCGTGGATGTAACCCCATCACCATTGTCCTACTCCTCGTGGTCGATGATATGCGAAGGGTCGATCATGTATCTCCTCATTTGAGATACCTGGAAAACGTCATGCACCTAGTGCAACTGAGTTGGATGGGTCAAGCAGTAAACCACCTTGCCTACCCGGCTGAGGACCTAGGAAGGTCTGTTGAACCTCGAAGATAACTTGCCTCCCTAGCCACATCTCCATAAACCTCGTCGAGGTGAGACCCGTAAGAAGATGTGGTCGTCATCCTCGAACTCCAGAGGTCTCCATTTTCTGTTAGAACTGAAACTCAAAAGACTGGTGCCACGAGGGTATGGTTGACCGACTCAAGAGTGATCAGTCACACCCTCCTGTGAAAGAGTTTATCCCATGCTGCCTAGGGTTTCCTTTTTGCCGACCAAGGAAAACCCATCCCGACGTTTGCCTAAAACCTTCAATTTGAGTATGGACAGTTATTGCCCGTTCCATACTTAAACTAACATCGTAAGGCCTCGACGCTACCACCAAGAGATTTCAACCGAAACTCTTGCCTCGAGGGTCCGACCACACCGTCGGCGTTAGTGTGATCATCGAGTCTCCTCCCAAGGTAGCTTCTAACGTGAGGGTCAAGTACACGGCTTACCGGAAACTCTAGGTCTGGAAAAAGATTTGTGAAAGCAAGGAATGATTCATATCGACGTCTGTTACTACAACAACTATTAGTGGACACAGACTGTTCCTTGAATCATTTCTAGAGCCATTGGGTCACATTCCCTGACCGCACGCAGCTGCACTCTTCCACCGCCCTCCAGCTCCCTGAGCTTGGCGGGGATAACTAAGGCGGGTGGTTGTAGTATGTTAATATGTACACCACCTCATACTGATCTCCTTGCTCTGCCTCCACGTCTGCTGCTTCGCAGACTCATCTATCCTTAAAGCTTCCACTTCTTGAAACATTTAACACGCCCGAGTCTCTAAGACTGGCACCGGTTTCCTGTTTCTTACTGCACTGTGTAGTCTTCATCCGCTCTCGGATGACCAGGACCTTCTTTACTCTCACAAGAGCTGCTATGATTTCTTCTTTTTCGATAAGAGAAATCTGGTCTCATCCCCTGGACGAACCACATTCGTTGCCTAATATAGTCAATCCTGACATGAATGATGCATTCATGCCATGGATGACATCATAAGGCCTCGACGTAACTACCAAGAGATCCAACTGTCACTCTCGCCTCCAAGGTCGAGTCACACTGTCGGCATCAGTGTGAGGTCACTAGGTCCCCTCTAGTAGAAATATCGAATGTGAGGGTCAAGTCAACAGTTTAACCGGGACCACTCAGTATCAACCAAACAAAAGGACAGGAAAGCAAACAAAGATAAGTGTCTTTTTATTATTGCAGCTCATAGTACAAAGACACGAATACAAAAGAAACATGGAACTAGAAGTACAAAAGAAGTATCCACTAGTTCCTTTCCTATCCACCTGCTTTCGGAGCTCTAATGCCTTGTCCACTGCTCAGTTTTTGCTCAAGCACCAGCCGCTGCTTCTATCTCGGTGGCTCCTCCAACACCTGCTGATCAACCGTGCGGGGGGTCGTACAGTCACGTGCCAGGTGACCCTTCCTGCCGAAGGAGAAACACTGTCCGTTTCTGGCATGCCTGGCTCTGACCCCACCCCGGGTGCCCCGCACCACTGATCCAAAAACCTGAGATCGTCCAACTGCTGGTCTGGTCCTCCTGGACCTCTGCATCATCTGTCTACTGCCCACAGATGACTCGGAAACTGATCCAAAACCCTGCGGCAAAGGCAGAAGCTCCTTTACACGCTCGTGGTGTAGAGCTACTAGCACAAACTCCACCCTAAAGAAGGTCTCGAAGTCTTCCCATGCGAAGGTCATCCCATCGAAAAACTGGAACAAGTGGCTCCACCACCTTCTTGCTACTACCTGAAGGAGGCTGACAGCAACGATCACCATGAAGTCTGTCGGCGTCCCCACTAGCCTGAAGACTCTCACCACAGCCTCCAGCCAATCCTCAGCCACCTCCAGGTCTGTCTCTCCCCGGAACCTGGGTGGCCTCTGGTGTTGGAACTCGTGCAGCGCACTGAAGTATCATGCATTACCTACTGTTGGGGATGGTGGCATCGGTGGCTCAATGTATGGTAGTACTGCTGGTGCCTCCGCTGGTGCCTCAACTACAAGAGGGCCCTGTACCGAAGTCTCGTCACTCGACATGCTGTCAGCACACACATCCCTCTGGGCTCTAGCTGGTCGTCCTTGAAAAGGCATCCAGGAAGAAACATCGTGACACGGTCAAGAGAATATCCCTAGTGAGCTGACTTGGTTTCAGCTGACATTTAAATAAAACTTCTGGAAAACACACGCAATCTGTGTTTTCATGCACAAAGTCGGAAATTAGTTGTCAGGGTCCTGGTGTATGGATACGTCAGCCGCCTGCACCAACACTGGACTCCCTGAATTGAAAACCACACTCGGTACTCTTAACACTATTGCTTCACAGAAAGAAACATCAGAGATATAAGTTCTGCGGTAGAACCGAACTTCTTTGATACCAATTTGTCACGACCCGTCCTCGGGGCCCATGCCGTGACTACCCCAAGCCCGCCTTCCATAGGCCAGGGGCTGGCGACTAGCATCAAAGGCGTAAATCCCGATAACTGGGAAGGCATTGCCTTTATAAAAGAAAACAAGCACCACAGAGTACAAGAGAAAGCAAAACAAAAAATACAAAAGAAAAGGTGAAAAGAAAAATGGGCCAGAATACAAACCCAAAAGATAGTACAACTACAACTGAACAAGGTACAACAGCAAAAGACAAACAGCTGGAAGATGGAAGCAGCTCCTGGGTCGTCCTCCTCGGATCCTACCTGAAGGGTAGGTACAGATAGCGCAGCTCCTGGTCGTCCACCACGAATCCTACCTGAAGGGTACGTACATATAGCCTCCTCCACGATCTCGTCCGTCAACCTCCTCTGTGTGTCGTCTCGTCGTGTAGTCCACCTCCGGGTAATGACTCATCGTGTAGTCCACCTCCGGGTACCGACCAGTCTGTGGGGTTGTCACGCGGGGGCGGCGGCTCCCCCCGCGTCGCTCGGGTTGTCCAGGGCGACACCCCACGGGTGCCGCGGGGGAGTCACGTGGGGGCGGCGGCTCCCCCCCGCGTCGCTCGGGTCGTCCAGGGTGACACCCCGCGGGTGTTGCGGGGGTGTCACGCGGGGGCGGCGGCTCCCCCCCGCTTCGCTCGGCTGCTCGGCCGAGCCAGGCCGGTCCGACCGGCCGGGCCGCGCCCTGGCCGGGCCGGACCGGGTTCGATCGGGTCGGACTGGTTTGGGTCGACCCAGTTCGGCCGACCCAGGAGGGGTCGGGCCAGGTCGGCCTGGGCCCGGACCCCCCGTCTTCAGACCATATTCGGTAAAATGCCCATAACTTGAGCTACGGGCCTCCAAACAACACGCTGTCAGCGGCAACACGATACTTGGATCGATACGGTCGTTTCGGTATATCGCAATCAAGGTTTCATAATACCTTGAGTTCGGCCGGGTTGGTTCATACACGAAACCAACCGAACCTTCGGAGCGGAAACACTAATATCTTGAGCTACGGACGTCTGATTGACGTGTCGTCAGCATGGGTGGATTCTTATAAGTGAGACAGGTCTTTTGGCATACTCTGCCTGAGGTTTGGATGCAGGTAGAGTACGTTCGGGTTGGTTTTTCCTTAAAAACCAACTGGGCCCCTGGGACGAAAAAGCCAGTAACTCTCAGACCGGGCGTCCGATTGACGTGCCATCTACGACATTGAGTTCCTATTGACGATACAGAACTTTTGGGTACATCAACTTCGGACTTTGTGCCAGTTGATGTATCAGCCTCTCGGCTCATGGAGCGGACCGTCCCGAATGAGCTTGCTATGTGCGGGAACCCTAGTGCTGGCTGCGACTTTGACGACGACGACTATACAGAGATCCTCGGTGGATTCAACTGTGACGACGATGAGAACAGTATGGGAATCCTCCGTGTTTTCGGCAGTGACCACTACGGTACACCTTGGGATACATCAACTCCGAACTGCATGTCAGTTGATGCATCAACCTTTTAGCTCGTGGAGTGGACCCTCTCGGAATGAGTATGCTGTGTTTGGAACCCTAGAGCCGGTTTAGATTTGACGACTGCCGATCGAGTGACTCGGTGTGTTATGGATAGCCCAGTGGGGAGCGCTTGGTTGTAGCGGCAGACCCACGACAGAGGTGTTCTTGGTTGTAGCGGCACATGGGTGCGCTTGGTTGTAGCGGCACATGGGAGTGATTGGTTGTAGCGGCAGACCCACGACAGAGGTGCGCTTGGTTGTAGCGGCACATGGGAGCGCTTGGTTGTAGCAGCAGACCCACTACGGAGGAGCACTTGGTTGTAGCGGCATAACCACTGTACTTGGTGGAGAATGAGTTTCCCAACAGCTTTGGTCCAACTTCATGATCGATCCTATGTGGGTCATTGCGGGGGGGGGGGGGGGGGGGGGGTTAGTACCTTCCGATCCTTTATGGGTCCGACGGATTAGATGAATCATTGGCTACATCTGATCATCTATATCGGCATTTGAAGAAGTATCCTGTGTGAGATGAATCTTGTGTTACTCTCCTTTGTGGATTGTGTTGAACTATCCTGTGTGGATTTACTGTTTACTCTCATTTGTGGATTGTGTTGTGGTATCCTGTGTGGGTATACGTTTTGCTTTCTTGTGTGGACTGGGTTGTGCTTGGGCTTGGATGTTGGAGCCGAATGGGAATTGATGACTTAGGTATATGTATGGGCATACACCTAAGCAGTGTCAGATGTTACTTCGTGATTGTATCATTCCTTGTGGTTATCCGTTTTGGATTTCGGGAGACCTTCGGGGTCTCGGGGTCCCTACTAAGTAGCTTATACTCACCCCTGCACAGGCTTTGCTCTCCCTACGTTGTGATGGTTGCAGACGACGGACAACGCTGATCATGGTGGAGGCGTGTGGAGCAAGACGGTACCTGGAGGTGGACCACTGGGCGGGACGCACTTGGAGCGATCAGGTGGACTGAGGAGCAGTGGAGGCTATCTATACTCACCCTTCTGGTGGGACTTCCAGAGGACGGCTCGACGCTGTGGCTTTTCTTTTCAGTTGATGTTTCCCCTTTCAGTTGTGCTTTACAGTTGGGCTTGTATTTCTGGCCCCTATTTACTTCCAGCACAGCTTGTTAGAGTTTTTACTTACTGTTTACTTTTCCGCTTGATTACTCTGTGGTGCTTGTTTACTTTACAAAGGCAATGCCTTCCCTTTTGTTGGGATTTATGCCTTGGTGCTAGTCGCCAGCCCCTGGCCTATGGAAGGCGGGCATGGGGTAGTCACGGCACGGGCCCCGAGGACGGGTCGTGACATCCATAATGTTTATTGGTGATCATAATAAGAGTCAGTTTCTCTATTTAATTACAATCTACATGTAACACTTAGTTTTTGTCCCTAGATAGACTATGTTCCAAGATTAATAATATTAGTACAATTGATATGATACATTTATTAAGGGGGTTTTAACATAACATCCATGAATCATATATAAAATTATTTTACTGTTGGACTACCTAAATAAACAAATATTTTGAAAAATTCAAAAGTGTCTAAATATTGACTGAAATGATGATATTTTCCCAAAAAATTTATATAATGTATGGTGTAAAAAGTTTTAGTGGATGTATGTGAAATAAATATTATTTTATAATTGATATAAACCATTAAACTAATCCAAATACATTATTTTTTATATATAATTAAATGGAAAACAAATATAATTTTTATATCTCTTATATGTTAGACATGTTACTAAATATATTAGTATGGTTAAAAATTATTGTCATGGTGGAGAATTTTGATAATAATGATTTTAATTTTATGGAAATAAAAATCTATAATTCTAACTCATATATATTGGATATAAAATGTGAATCACATTTTTTTTGATAACTACTAAATCAGAAATATGAGTGATTTTATGAAAATAGACGTAATCCTAAATATTTTCAATGAGGAAAGTGTTTAGACATAAAAAGAATGTGTATATGATATATGTGTACATAGTGGATTAGTTCTATAATTGGGAAAAATATATCCATGGTTTTGTTATAAATATAAATATTATTTCAGTATGATGTTCGGAAATGAATGGATTTTACTTCATATTTGAGAACATGAGTTATTTTATATACTTGAATTAAATTTTTAATGTAATTGAAAAGATAATGTATGGTTTATATATAAAGGATATGCGTAATATGTTCTATAACTTACAAGATGAGAAGAAAAATTTTTATTCCTGTATATATTATATTTTTCATTTTTACCTTACTCATAAATAGAGAAATTCATCTAAATCTTGATAGAGATGGATTGCTGGACTCTTTAAATTATAACTCAGTTGATAAATTTAAATCTAGTTTAGTAGTTAAAATAACTAAAATTACTTTCAGTGGAAACATGATAGGGATAGAAGAAAATTTAATCTTATATATATATATATATTGAACTATTATATAATTATGTAAGTGGTGGGTATAGATAATCCAAAGCCTTTTATTTTGAATTTTGATAGTATGGTTATTTTTTCTCATCAGATAGATATTTCAAACTGTATATATTTTCTATAAGGATAAATGTGATGTAGATAATTCACTATGGAAAAAATTATGATTCTATAATTAGATCCAGTGGTAAATACTCTATTTATGAAATTATTTTTCATATTAGTGAATGTGGAATTTTTTCACAACTCAATCCTCTATGAACTAAGAGTGGAATATATATTTTTTAAAATTATTAACCATACCTTATTATTCAGGGTTTTATTAATGATGGGTGGAAGTCCCCTTCTCATATATTTTTGGGTATATTTTTTTGGATACTATTTAATTCCTACATACGACATTCTATCTAGTGTTCTACTAAAGTTTCAATATAACATATATACTAGAAGTATTTTTTTATTTTTTATTTTTAGTGGTGTGTACCATATAAATATTTTTTCTATTTATAAATACATAACCCTAAATCATAAAAACTTTCATTTATTAGTTATACAAAGGAATTTAAGGGATATTATTTCTATAATATTAATAATGAAAATGTGTATTTGGTCTAAAAAAGTATTTTCATTGATGAAGATTATATCAATAGAGGAGTTAGTATTAGTAATGTTATAATAAAGAAAGTAAAAAACTAATCAGTTGGATTTTTCTAAATATGGAAAGTGAATTCATTCGACAATTAGTTATGTAAATAGTATTGAATCATGTTATAAAATAACCTCATTGGTCAACAGTAACTCTTTAAGAATTATATCTATATGGGTTTATTATAAAAAATATATTAAAGAAATATTAATCCTTGATGAAACAAAAGCCTACTAATAATCCATTAATAGAACTTATTTAGATAAATGGTATGAGGAAATGATATATAATACAATATCAATGTACAAAAACTATTTACGAAACATAGTGTGTTTACTCGTAGGGTTGGTATACATGAGGTTCATGTGGGATTTTATAGGAATGATAGAATATAAAATAAAGGGTTTACTTATAAACCTGATATAGTGATAAAGGGTTATATATTTATATCATGTTGTTGACTATAAAAAAATTTCACTAATAGAATTGATAATTTCAATGTATATACTATTTTTTATAATGGAAAATGAAAATTGTCTGATAAATCAAATTGATTTGAAAACAAATTTACTTAAATGGAATTGAGTCATGGTTTTTTGTATAATAAAAGTCAAAGGTTTTGATGTTTAAAATGATGTTTCTATTGGATAAATGTTATAAAAATATATTTATCAATTGATACAATATTATTAGAGTATAAAACTTTCAATTTGATAAATCAATCAAATAGTATCATTTTATTAAGAATATGGAATATTCTTATGTATCAAGAGTATTTAGCTAGTGTACTGTGGAATTCAAGAAGTTGCACTTGAAATGATGTACTACTAATTAAAAATAGTATCCAACCTTTTTATTCCTTAATGTGAATGTTGGAAATATCATATTCAATGAAATGTGTGATAGAATATTAAGATATAATAGGTACGAATATTTATAATGATATATCTAAAATGTTGCTAGGTCTGAGTCATAATGGTTTTATTTGTAATTTTCTAATGTGGTTTCACATAGTGGAATAATAGAATGGGTCTTTACGAGTGTTTAATGGAATGGGACTTATAATCCATAAATTTAATTCTAAATAGTTACAAAGAATAAAAATTGAAAATATTTATTATGAATCCTCTTTAGGGTTTACCATGTATTTAAAACTTTGTAGGCTCTAAATTTTTCATATGATTTTTCCAGGAAAACTAGATATCACAATCCAATCATTGTGATAATCATTGGATAAGTATGATGATTAACATAAATATTTGAAAATGAATAGGTATATATTTATAGAATTTTTAACTATGGATTAAAACCTAATAATGGGTTTCATTAATGTTAGTTTTTTAATATACAATGAAAATATCATATGTTAATTTGGATTCCTGTTTTTTTTCACAATAGCGGAGTTAACAAAAGGAAGTGATCAAAAAAATCCATTATATAAGACATGTAAACAAATGAAAAATACATTATTGTATATTATGATTTAATGTAATTCATTTTTATTAATAAATTATTCACTGAACTTCATATTTCTATAAGAAATTTCGGAGTAATTAATCATTACCATGACAATAATGGATATAGTTATCAATCCAAGGATCCATGGTTTCAACAAGGTCCAAAACATTCTTTATAAATACCATCTCATTTGATAAATCATTATCATGGGTGATATATAATATCTATTGGGTACATATAATGTATATTATTTTGTTCTATTAGAATAGTTATTAATATATAAAACCATGAGTAATATGAGGTATCTATGTACTAGATACATGAGTTATTAAATTTAATGGTTCTCTACTATAACATATTAAAATTGGTAACCCCCCACTGGCATGATATTAGATTCCAAGGGACCTCATATGCACCTCCTAGTATAAAATATTCTATTAATTAGTGGAAATGGTCTAATAAAATCATGTGATGAGGGTATACCCTATATTTATAAGTAAATAATAACAATTGAACAATAGATAATCCATTAAAAAAATAAATTATAGTACTAAATGTGGATTTTTAGAAGCATCCATACCATAATAAATGAAATCCACCATGATATAGAAAATGACACCAATTTATATTGTATGGTCATACAACCAAACAAATATCTCCCAGTAAGATGATCAATACAATATAGTGAAAAAAACCAAAAATAAAATAATCGGGATTCATGACTACTAGTCCTGACCTCAACTCAAAATTTTCTATATATCCTAACCAGGCACCTCTAACTCACTAAATTTTGCTAAAGCCCATGAACATAACAATATACCAATCATAATATCTTGACATCCATTATGGCGTGCATGTAGGTTATGAGAATAAACTTTAGTAGGATACTAGTATAGGTTCCCTTAATAATAACCAACATATAAGTTCATTCCTATTTTGGTTAACATAGAATAAATTAAAATAATAATAATTAAACATGTCATACCATCACCTTCTCATGAATATTCCATTATGGTTTACCTATACCAATTTAATCTAGTGACAATATATGTGATTAATTTTCCAAATATATGATCACATACACTTCTAATAACAATATGCAATTTTTGGCCCTTTAAATGAAATGTATTTTTGAAAACCACATCAATGATATTATAGGGTATATCCTTGGTCACAAAATGGGTTATGGGTATATTTATGATGATAGTACAGATATATATTCAATATAATAAGTGATATAGAGTCTTAAAATTTAAAATACAATAGGCTAGAGTATAACCTTTGTACACTATGTGATGTGTAATTTTTATGTTCAAAATATAAGAGGATTGAGTAGGGAATTGATGTCCAGATTTGGTAGAAATAATAACAGGATCATCAAATTTCTGGATATACTAGTTTGAAATCATCTACAAATAATCCAATATTATAATATAATAGTCTTGTATATACCTTTATTAATCATACTACCAATAGAGAGATATACAGGTCATTGTATAAAAATAATAGCCTCATAAAATTCATAATAATCCTCCCAAATAGACATCAAATCACATATTGATCACCTAAATAAATGGTTTTTCCTCTATAAATCCCTTGGTTTTATTAGAATAACACATCATTAAAAAATAGAAGGGTAGAATAATCAAAAAATTTAGAAATCACCCTGTATAAATCATACAACATGATAATAACACATCACACATCACACCTCACTCGAATTCATTCTAATGTAAATTGCTCCTAGAACCTATATGATTTTGTAGATTACATTGTATGTATCACTAAGAATGATACACTTTATGTGGATAAACCATATCTATATTATCCCATATCTCTCATCACTTACCAATCTAGTGATGAAGGACCCCAGGTTGTGACATTAAATTCTTATACATGATGTCATAATGTAGAATTATCATTAGGTTACAAAAGGATCTATACCTTTAATAGGTCATCAGACATAATATCCTTAAACTACAATTGTTCAGTACCATTATCTAACTCTCATATCACTATACAAATCTAACTTGGAGACATAACCATATTGGAGCATCACTAGACCAATCATTAAACCAAGAACCACATTATACTAATAATTGGGCATTTAATAGATGATATTGCCCCTTAGTTGGAGACCCCTTAATAATAATCCAAGCATATTTTTTCCATTGATAATGATCCTTGTTCAACCTCATGAATTATCCCACGTCAAACCCACATAGTCCATAAAATTACTCATGAATCCCCCAATATGGATGTCCCATATCCCATCACCATTAATGAGTCATATCCTCATATCACATAATAACACAGTAGTATAATCGAGTGAATATTGATTGTTGGACACCATTTACAATGAATATCAATATTTACCCAAATATGAATGTTTAATATGATACATATAGTGACTAAAATCCAAGGGAATTATGGGAGGATTTTTATCATGGCTCTACTAGGTCATATGTTAAATTTTTTAATCACGCATGTCCCATCAGATCTCAATCGTGTTAGTCTCAATCACGTATCCCTGAATTACCACACATAATATAAGAAATTTCAAATAATATAGTAAACATAGAGTCAATGAAACTCACCCATCTAACCATGCCTACATCAACCATCAACAACATCCACAATATTTTATCCTAATTAATGTAATACAGAAATTAATAATACTATATATATATAGTATATTATTACATCAAAAAAATAATTTTACAGAATTAATTGAAAAAATAGAATAAAGGTTAAGAATTAACAAATTTAATAACATAACTACAATGCCAAAAAATAGTGATAGGAAACTCATAAACAATCTTCAAACACTCAATGAGTGAAATATAATGTTTCATATCTCGGTTTCATTGGAGCTGGTAGCCCAAAAAAAAATTAGTGAATGATTACATAATTTTCTAGTTAAAAAATATTACTTACCACATTGTGATTATTAATATGTAAGGTATTTGTATTTGGTAACTTTGTTATAATATATTCCTAACTAAAAGTTTGTATAATTTCAACGCTATGATGAGAACCTATAGGTCCCCCAACATTATTCCTAAACTTGTTCTACGAAGTATGATATTTTATGATGGTACAAAGTATATATAGGCTATTAGGGGTAGGAGGCTCATAAGATAATTGGATACCTTGTCTTGGTGTTCTCCCTTGAATATCTCAATGATATGTTGTTATGTGAACTATATTCTCATTAGGAAATCCAAATTTACCTATGTTATTAGATGTTCTTATCTATGGATGTCTGTATTTGTCATTATAGATTAAGATAGTCATTAATGGATACCAAGGATTCCATACTTTTATGTATTTATTAAAATCATAATGACATATGTTAATTTTTATCTAAGATATATTTGGTGTGTCATTAAGGATATAAAAATAGTGGACAATGTGATAACTAAATTATATTACATGGTAATCATTTATAGGATTTCAGAAATCATTTTGATGTTAAGTACATTTTAAATGGATTTCTTATCATGCTTCTAGATTAGAACCGTGTAATTTATGTGATTATGCCTAATGCCACTAAGAAAGGGGCTAAGAGGATCACAAACATAATTGTCTTCAATTTCATTCTAATTACAGTATTGAATATAATAAAATAGAAAAATTAATAATTATTTGGTTTTGGTTGATTTCCCTAAAGTAAAAAAGGATATTTATAATAATAATATGAGTTAAATAAAAATAATAAATATTATTTTCCTAGTTTTGATAATATAATATCTATTATATTTATGGTAGAATAATTTGGTGAGATTTATATAATTAAATATTCATTATCTAAGGGCTGGTAAATGATGTTTATGGATAGTAAAGAAAGTTTAGTAGTAAAATTTTAGTTAAATAATATTTATTTATATTATTATTGTGTTCTACATGTCCATTGATTATTATTATTATTATCATTATTACTAGATATGGGGTCAATTTTTAATATTAAATGTGGTTGGGTCCTTTGTGCGATTTCCAACCTAAAAAATATATAATAAATAACTAATCATATCACATTACTAATTCACTTTTTGTGTGAACAAAAAAATAAAGAGAGATTATATCAATCCTTATATTTTACTCTATCTTTCTCCTCTCCCAACAATTCATGAGAACACTAAGGGTTATTTATCATTCGAGAAGATTATTGGGGCAATTGGTCATAAAAACAGAAATTGATTAGGATCATCTATGCAAGAACTCAGAAATTATATGTTATTGATCACAGATTGTGGTGCACATGTGGATCTCCTATATAAGGATTATTCACATTAATCATGTAGTTTAACTACTATGTGATGAATTCAATTCCATTGGATCATAAATTAAAAGAGAAATTACAATTTTATATAATTTTTTATGTTCATATTAATTGGTGAGAAATTATATATGGAGATACTCGCATTACATTTCTGGTGTAGTAATGTATTTTATTAATCTATTATATTTCATTGTAAATGATCTTATTAATATTTTAGTAAACGATTAGAAAAATATAAGACTAAATTATGATTTAGTCATAGCTTCTTAGGATTCATCCACTATAGCTAAAACTAACAAGTGGTATCATAGTGGTCGCATTTGTAATTTATAATTATTTATTTTCTAATGATTAATTGAATGTGTTTGCGATTTATTTTACTTAAAATTTAGTTTTAGTATCTAAATGTATTTTTTGATTATTTTCTTCATTAATGGTAATATTAATAGTAACAAATTATTAAAAAATAAAAAATCATCTCAAAAATACTATATTTTGGTGCCAAAGGTTCTACATGTTGAAAACTAATGTTCATAATGTGTTCCTCATCTGTAAACTGTGTGTAGTTTTTCATCAAATGGATATATCTCCTTATAAAGTCAAACATATTCGATATAATCTGTGTGAATATTTGAAAAAATGAATTACTACTTAGATCTAGATAAGATGTCATATGGATTGAAGAACCTCTCATTATGTAACAACTTTACACTAAGTGTACTTCCCTATGCCTCACAGTTGAGAACCTAGTGTTTCCCAAGAGAGTAGTGTATCACATAAACGACATGGGGTCCTCCATGACATGAAATATAAGGTTACACACCATGTTTTAAAAGCACATGTAATGTACCTTTACAACATCTAGAGAATATAAAACAGCTAGACCCATAGTCTGTGTTGTGGACATGAGTAGAAGATAGGTACACAATGTGTACATTTTTACACACAATGTAGTCCATTTCCAAAAGTGTTTTGAAATTTTCAGGGGAAAAATAAAGAAATATATAAATAATCTGATTGATTATGTGTTCCATGTTTTTTTTTATTTGAGAAAAATCCATTTCCTTGGATTGCTAGTTATACATTAATATAATTTCTTTGTTAAAATTTTGTGTAATATATGAGATTTCCAAAAATACACTTTTTTATGATATTAATTGTAAATTAGGTTATCTTTTTTTAAAAAAAATTTATATCATAGGGAGGTAAGGATGGTTGGATGGGATTAAGATAAAATTTAATTCATTGGATTAATCCATGGAATATTATCTTAATTTATGAATGAATCAAATAAATAAGAAGAATATTTCAAATGTATTCTTATTTCTTGAGTTTTGCAAGATCATGAGATTAGACTGTCAGTTATGCATGATTTGTTTCTTTTAATTTTTTATGGTGAAAATATTATAAATACCCAATATTTTATCCCTTCTACATATTATATAAGAATGTATGTGTTTGTGATTTATTTTCTGTAATACCAATATATCCAATCCATTTGTTCCCCTCAACCACATGTCAGTAAATGCTTATATAAGGATGTAATCTAATTCTAGGGAGGTGGTCCGAGTTAAGGATATGAGGTGAATCCAATTGTGGTAATGCATAGGAGGCAAGCTAGAATAATACAACTCAAACCAAGATACAATTTAAGGTGTTTTCCATGTTTGATTGTTATAATATCATCTACTATATGTATATATTTGTATATATTAAAAAACAGAAAAATCTAGTGAAAATTACTCTTAAATATTATTTTCATTTCATTAATTGTTAATTATTTATTTTTTTAAATAATGTGTGATCACCTAAAAAATGAATTTTAAATAATGAAATATGGAATGAAAAATGGTTGAATTATGAATTATTGTTTTATTAGACGTGGTTAAAAACTTATTTAAAATCAATGTAATATTAAAATTAACGTAAATGGATAAAATGAGATCTATGGATTTGGATAAAAATACTAAAAATAATATTTCAATCCATAATATTTCTCCACTAATTATATTTCAAAGTACCAAATGAAGCAATTTTGGGGTGATTTCAGTTATTATAGAGCTTGATGTTTTGGATTGAATTAAAATAGTCTACATCAAGGCTTGAATTAGCAAATAGTAATTTGTGTAAGTAAGAAGAAAATATTGAAGAAATATTAAAACATGATTTTATGATTGGGGAGTACACTGAAAAGATCAAATAACTATAAGTTAATGTATTTGGTATGTTAGAGATACCTAAAACCCTTCTAATAGCCTGTGTGCCCCAATTCTATGTTTTGAGAATGGAATATAGATCCTTTCTACTAGAATATATAATAATAAAAGATATTTTAAAACTAATGGTGAGTGAAATTATTATTCAATTAATTTTGTGATATTAATAATTAATTTTGTTAAATATTAATTTATTAATCTAATTTTGTAATAAAAAACAAGTACAAATTGACATTTCATAATTTTTAGAAATGAAAAGTCAAACAAAATCGATAATATCATAGTGATCCATAATGGGTAAGTATAAAATTATCATAGGGAAAACATTCCATGAATCGTATTGGCATATTCATGTTATAATTTGTATCGAAAATAAATTCTACACATTGGAAACCCCATTATCTTGTTGATTTCCAAAGTGGATAATGATGTAAAAGTATCTCCCTATCTAGTGAATGTGAATCATTCTATAGATGTATATTTTTTCATTTTATTCACTATATTTATTTATATTTTAAATGAAATATAAGGATATGGATGTGTATAACATTTATTCTCACATTAATGATCTCAATCAATAGAAGGAGATATCAAAGAGATGCAAGATCTCTATGTTAACATAAAATCATGAAGATTAAATGCCATATGGGGAACATGTGGTTAAAATGATTGGATACATTGAGTGAATGGACATCTTCAGTTTTAATATCTTTTATGTGTTGCACACATAACTCATTTTTTCAACAATATCCAACAGATTCTCTATTTTGTATTTTGAATTATAATATTCTTACATGCATTCTCCAGGATTATAAATAAATTAGGCTTTACAAAACTGTTTTCCTTTTGGTATATAAGAAATGGAAGAACAAGGAAAGGGTAAAAACTAATTCTAGGTATAAGGCTTTATGTAATGTTACTTTTAAGAAATAAAATATCTCTAGGTAAGGGAAAGAATATGATTAAGTGTGTTTCTCATGTAGAAAATAGAGCCAATGGAAGAGGAACTGCACCTAGCCAAAGAAAAAATAGGATGTTTCAATTGATTTTTTTTATCCATAGTATTGTTACTATATATACATGTTAGGTATTAGATATTACATAGAGTTTTAAAATGTTTATCCAAACATCGGAACCATGTATATTTTAGATGTTTGGAAGATGTGAGGTGGATATACGGGTAGCCAATAGAGTGAGAATGGCTTCTCTAGCCATTAGAGACTACTACCTCACAATGCCCAGATAAATTATTTTTCTAAATAAAACTTCTTACTTTTATAGTGATACTAAGAAAAATACATCCGTTTATTTCATAGAAGTAGATGGATTATTTCTATCATTAGAAAGAAAGGTAACTAATTTTATAAAGACAAAATATTGTTTGTTATAGTACAACTAAAAACACTCTTTTATGTTATGATAACAATATATTGGAAAATGATAATAAAACTCATACACACGAACCATATGAACCCTAGTTTTGGAATCACCATTTTAGTTTAGTAAATGGTAGGTTTTTGAAAAATATCTATCTAGAAAATTATTTGGACAATTTTTTTCTAAATCCACATGAAAGATGTCATGATTATTCACATTGAATGATGAGAAAATCACCATTCAGTGTTCAAGGTAAAAGGAACATGTATAATATAAAATAATTACACAATGATCTAGGTAGAATTTTTAAGTAGATGTTAGAGGTGTATAATTATACATTATTTCTTTTATAGATTATTAGATAAGTTACGGTTATATATAATTGTTGGGGAATAATTTTGAATTAATTAATTAGTTAAATTTTCTATAGAATGAGGTTGAAAATCAGAATAGTATGAAGAAAATTAAACACCAATCATATCGAGGTGCTGACTGAATTAACCAAGATTTAATTGAATTTCTACAGGAGTATGAGATTTTATCTATACATACTCTACCAAATACACAATAGTGGAATGGTTTTAGTGAAATGAGAAATCGTATGATAATAAAAATAGCAATGTTTATGTTGATTCACACACGCATTTCATTATCCTTTAAGTAAAATAGATTACATTCTAAATTATACATACTAAAATAAGTCCCACTAAATCCAAAAATGGAATCCCCATTATGTAATGGGGTAGAAATAAACTCTTCTTATCACCTTTTCATGCATGGATATCTTGGGAGTTTGTTAAGGCTAGATAAAGAAATAATATACCATAATGAGTCATGTTGTTTTTAATTATAGGTTATCCCCTATAATCAATGTGATAATATCAATATAGCCTTTTAGATAATAAAGTAATGAGCATAAGTCAAGTCATCTTTCATGAGAGGGAGGATATCCTAAAGGATGATAGTGGGAGAGAGATTGAATTCATTGAAGTTGATGATAAATATATAAAATGGTCCATTCAAAAACTGATTCATAGGTCCATATGGAATAATTCGATCCCAAAGCACTAGTGTTGCGTAGAATTATAATAACGGAAAGATAACTACAGTTATATAGTTTTATATTCACCGATAATGATGAATCATTATTAGTTAAAAATATTGAAACTCTCTCCAATAATAATGTAGTATAGATCTAAAAGGATATATGGTAGAAATAATCCTAGAATTATTAGATGGATTTCAGGTATCGAAACAATGTTTGGTTTTTGATTTTTCCTCTATTTGATCTAAACATTATTGTTTTAAAATCGGCATTCCAGAGAAAATGGACAAGGATGTAAAATTAGATACCTATAAAGTATGGATAGTTTTTAAATGGTATTGAAAGGTTAAATAATTTAATATGATGAATCTTATACTCTATTTGTGGTATTTAAATCTTTCATAAAAATTCATTGAATAGAAGCTTACCATGACTATGAGATTTGGAACATGGATGTCAAAACTACTTCCATAATTTGAACAATTAATAGGATGTGTATATGACACAAAAAGAAGGGTTTGTGACTCATGGTAATTCCTAAAAATATGAATGTTGAATATATATATATTTAGGGATTAAGGAAACCATATATGTTAGAAAACGTAAATTTGAAAATATATAAAGAATTTGGATTCATTAAGAATGAATTTTGTCCATCTATTTACAAGCAGTTTATTGGGAGCATAATTATTTTCAAAGTAATATACATTGATGAAATATTAATAATTATAAACAATATACCATCCTTACAATAGTTTAAGAAATGGTTGTGATATTAATTTTCCATGATGGGATTAAGTGAAGTGGTATATATTCATGAGGTTAATATCATGTGTGATCCACAAAATAGGATGATGTATATACATTGACCAGATAATTAAGAGGTTCAATATGAAACATTTCTTGAGGGAATTGGTTTCAATTACAAATGGTATACATCATTCAAATAGAATGTGTCCTAAAACCCAAAAAGAAAGAGAAATAACATACATAGTAACATAATATTATATGATTAGATAAATTATGTATTTAATGTTGTCCATGAGGCACGATGTTTCCTATTCACTGAGAATGTTAGGATGATATCATGTACTTTCTATCATGGAGGATAGGGTTCCCCTTTTAGAGTTTTCTCCTTCCATCCTCCAGCATGATCGGGAGTCTCGGTGGAGTCTTCTTCAGCTCGGGGTTGGTGAGGTGTCGTGATGGCTCAACCTTCTTCAGGCTCGTATGCTTTGGTGCGGCTCGATGTCTTCACCTTATGGTGTGGATTTGGTCTACAACACGACTCAGCCTCTTCAGCTTCCAGTGTGGATCTGTTTTGTGACTTCACGATGGTTCTGGAATTCTAGTGAGGTGAAGCTCAACGTTGTCTCCACAATAGCTCCGAGGGGGGGGGGATTTTTGGTTTTGACTTTCTGTGATGGATTCCTACTCCAGGTTTATGGTGATGACATCTATGATATGGTGATGCAAAGGTTTTGATTTTCAGATGGATTATTTTTTCGATTTATGGTTTTAGAGCCGCCGACATGGCCCTACTCCTGGTTCTCTATTTCCCTCTTGTCTTTCGGTGGTTTCGTCTGACTCAGTAACCAGTGAGGGTTCCTCCGCTATTAGGATCTTACCAGTTTCAGCCCATAGTGGATCTTCTATTCTAGATCAAGTCGGATCCCCTCCTTTGTGGTGCTTTTGTGGTGTTCTTGATGGGTCTTTTATCCCTAGGTTGAGATGACTCGACACCTTACATCTTGTAGCGCATGCCCATTTGGACTGCTTGTTGTTGCAGTGTTGTATGGATGTTGTGAGGTCATTATGGTGAGGTCATTTTCAGTGGTGGTTCTGAGTTTCTTCTTCCAATTTCATTATGAGATGGTGGTGATGGTTTTAATCATTTATGTTGTGCTTGGTTTGACTTTTTTGTTGCATAATTCCTTTTTTGGTGTGTGTAAAATGTGGTCTGTTGGAATGGTGATGCACTATGACTCGATCACATGGAATATACCTTAGAGAAGTATCAAGAGATATTCGTTCATCTTTTCCGAGTTTTTTGGATTTGGATGTTTTAGAGGGAATTGCATTTCTATCGGATCGAGAATGTGCTTTGACACAAGAAACGTGCTTGTCGATCAGCCATGCAATAGTGAAGAGATTTATCACATTCAGTGCTGGGAAGGGGTAGCTCCATGTTGTCAGTCGGGTTTCAATCTTGAAGACCTTTGGGTCTTGATTTGTCTTATGGTCATGATGTCTGTTTGGGTTCCCCCTTCTTCCCTTCAAAGGGTGTTGCTTTATAATAAATAACAACATTTGTAGGCATTTAGGCCATTTGATGGAGGGATATGTTCCTTGTTTATAGATGATATAAATATATTTTTATCTAAGGTTATATGAATTCCACAATTTAAGAAGATTATAATTAAATGATGTTGTAGTATAGATATATTTTTGGTATCAATGGACGAGCTGGGAGTTGAAAGAGTACAAAGAAGCCATGTGTCACATATTTTCCAGTGGATTCCAAGTATATTCAAACTTCTGATACATTTAATGAAGCAGTATAGATTTGAATCTTTTTCCAAGAGATTAATATGGTTCTTAGTAGTGTTTTAACAATCACAGTATATTGTGAAAAAACTATAGTGGTAGATCTCTAAAATGAAACACATTCACACCAAATGACAAGGAACATATATTTTATGTTTTATATCTTCAAGGATTTTTCTTAATGAAATAAAGTAATAGGGATAAAAATATACATTAAGGAAAAAATGTAGGACCACCTTAAGACAAGTTTAAGGAATTAGAAGAATGGGCATTATTTGAGATATATCCAACATAATATAGTATTTATCTGTCTATAGTGAAAGTGGGAGTCTTCTAATGGTTTTCCCTAGAAACAAATTTTTTTACTGCATGATTACATGTTTTTTTATTAAATATTTTTTTTATCACATATTTATTATTATTTTCTATTATATTTTTATATATTGATTTCCTCAGAATAAATGTTATACTATATGGTAATATTAGTTCCCCACTATTATGAGAAACTATAAGTTCCACGATAAAATTCTTGAACCTTATTTTATGAAAAAATTATTTTGTTTAATAGGAAAAAGAAAATACATTTTATCAAGGGCATGAGGACCATAAATAATTGATACAATTTATCATAGTGTTATACCATGGTAATTTAAAATATAAGGTGTTATTAGAACAATCTATTCTATTAGAAATCAATATTTCCATTTGTCAAATGATTCTCTTATCTACATATTTTTGTATTGATCCATACACATTAATATTACCATTAATTGATATCATGAGTTGTGTACAATGATGTATTCATGAAAATAATGACATCCTATATTCACATTGAATTAGGATATGTTTGGTTTATTCTCAATGATATAGACTTAATGGATAATGTGATGATGGATTTAACCCTGTTCTTTCTTTATAAAAATTTAATATCTCATTCCAATTAAAGAAAATTGTACTTCGTTAGTAAATTTATAGTAATTTTGATCGATGGGAATGATCATTTTTAAAAAATCAATAAAAGATACATTGATAATATAGGTTTATGGAACCAGAATGAAAGCTTCTTGAATTTAGATATTGTGATGAAGGGAAAATAGTACATGGGAAACGTTCGTAGAAAGTTTGATGTCATTGTAATGTTAACATCATTATCGATATATTACATGAAATGTTTCTTCATGATAACCATAGATAATATAAATTTATGACTAATACCATTGAGAATGGGGAAAATAGGGTCAAACACTATGTGTATATTCAATCTTGGTTAAATTCAATAATTGAACTTAACATAGAAGGATAAACAACATTTTTTTTGGTTGATCACCACAATTTATCATAAGATATTAGAAATGATAAAGTGAGTTGCATTATATTAATAAATATTAGTTTTCAAGTATGGAAAATATAATATTTATTAGTGAATAATATAATTGAATTTATTAAATTAAATAGTCACTACACAAGAATCAATAATGCTGGCGAAGGAAGGTGGATTGATTTTAATGTTCAAATTAGAAATAATTAATATTTATTTATATTTACAATGAAATGGAAATTTAAACAAATTAAGAATAATAATAACAATATTAATGTACATGAGTTAAATTAATATTACTAAACATGGTTGGGGTCTTATGCCACAACCCACTCCTTCCAATGATACTACAATGAGGGGATATAGATATTGACCACCGAGTCCCACCTCTAGTAAGACCTTGTATGGTGACTGTCACCGAGGGTACCAAATATCATGACATTTGAGTCATTAACCTCTATAATCATATAGGATTGGGAGATAATTTGAATCATCCTCAATAAACAAAATTAAATAATATAAAAAAGAACCCAAAACCATCCCACAATGCATATAAAAATTAAACTGATACAAATAAATGTCTACAAAGTAAATAACCCAAAAACAAATCTAATGCCATGACACAATAACTATCCAAGATTCAAGATAGTAATTTCTGACAAGGTTCATGTAATCCTCATAGAAAACTATATATATTTTATATACATAAGGTGATCATAAAAGAATAATTAATAGGAAAACCATTGTATCTTTTTAACATGTGAAAGAACCTTACTAATTCAACTGTCAGGTAACAGATGAACCAACATCACCTAAAAAGCTCATTTTTTCATCCCAATATCACTAAGGCACACTCACCTAGTCCTGAAATACATGTAATATAATATAAAAATAATCAAATAAATAAAGGTTTCAGGTAGAACTTTTCCACTGTTATGCATCTCCCTCACCCTAACGTCATACAACAGGGAACATCTATTTTTTCATTATTCAACACTTCCCCACATGCACAGTCACACCACACAATGTTCGTAGACATCTGGGATATCATTTCACACCCACTGCCAAAACCAAAGTAGTAGCATGTCATGAACATGTAGAAAATAAACATTGTTCCCTCCTCCCACCCTACACGACCCCCACCATAAGCCTCCCCAAAATAATGGTAATAAAATACATCCCACAAAAACCCTTAGGCCACTTCCCTACAATGACATTCAAATATCACCTAAAAACACCTAGGCCCTCACATCTTGATAGAAAACACATGGTCAATAACAAACAACCTCTAATGAACTAACATAACACTGACCATCACAACCTATGAAATACCAACCTCACCTAGAATATAGAGTGGGAAAGAGTAGGTACCAAGACATCAGTCCTCCTCACCTGATATTGTAAAAAAAACAACCATGTGTCTATAAAGGTGTCGACACATTGTGATCAATGTGGGTTGATTGTGTATATAAATCACAAGGATATAAAATTATATATATATAGTCACACATAAGACCAACTTATGGGTTCACATACAAACATTAATAAACTAATAACATAAATACTTTTTAGGCCACATCTAAATGCATAACACCACACATCAATCCATAAGCCCTATTTCACATTTCTATTCATTTCCCAATATCTAAAAAATTATTTTCATTATTTAGCATCAACCAC
Organism: Viscum album; assembly: GCA_963277665.1. Lineage (NCBI taxonomy): Eukaryota > Viridiplantae > Streptophyta > Magnoliopsida > Santalales > Viscaceae > Viscum > Viscum album. The sequence continues at coordinate 2,140,174,433 of OY728128.1, read as the reverse complement.
ATTAATCCACCCAGACAATCACTTATTTATTCATTATCCATTTTTATCCCATTAATCATACTAAACCCCAACCATTTTAATCATTACTAAAAATATTTATTTACTTATTCCATCAGTACTTGGGCATCAAGAACAAAGAGCCAACATATCATAAACAGCTTACCCTCCCTATCATACCATCACCTCAAATCCCCAAAATCATGGCCAAACAACCACCACCTCACCACCAAAAACAATAGCCTAAAAAACCACATCATCACACCGAAAGAACATCCAACAAAAAACCTTCTTGCCACCCCAAAGGCATGAACAACAAACTATAAACACCATATGCCCCAACCAAACATATTCTACACATTTACACCCCAAAATAACAAACCCACATCACAAAAAATCAAAATATATTTACATATTTACGATGTTTCTTTTATTACATTCCACATATTTTAATGTGTGTCGCCATAGAAACCATAATCCTTCCAAAAATATTTTATTATCAAATTATAACAAGATATCAAATTTCAATTTTAGAGTGATATCATAATAATAAAAAATGAAGCAGTCATAAAAATCATCGAATAAAAATAAATCCTCCAATGACTACAAATTTTAGTGGGAATCAAGCCCGTACAATCCAAACATTCAGAAAGATATAAAATATATAAAAACATAAAATTCAAAACCCTATACAATTCAATTTAAATTAACCAATTATTCATATTTAATTAAGTAATCAAAAACAAATCCCTTAGTTAAACAAAACTACACCCCTAACATATGATACACAATAAAGATAAACGAGGGATAAAATATCTAAGAGAATATTTTTCAACATGCAAAACACAATAGTGTGACAAAGAAATTCTTGCAAACCACAACCGCTCATAGAAAACCATATATCAAACTATAAAATACTGAATGATCATAAAATAATCCAAAAAGTTAACCCCATAAAAATTTCACTAATATAGTGAAACCGTATGAAAAAGGATGAAATGAAACCAAGAAAGGGAGAAGAACGTACCATGGATTTCCAGCAACAATATACCAGAACCAATCGAAAAAAATGGAGAAGATGGTTGAATGGTCTTCTCAAAGTGCCTTATGTTCACCAAAAATTAGTAGAAGATGAATACATGGTTTAATTAATTAAAATTCATCTGAAAATGATATTAAAACCATGGATCCTACAAGTTTTATTTATTTTTATCATTATATAGTGGGTATCCCTTAGATTGATAAGAAATTTCATCTTTTGCTGAATATAAAATTGCCTATAACGACTAGTAACCAATATATATTACACATCATGAATAAAATTTAAACAATATGGCCCTTTTTATGGTTTAAAACGTATCCTCATACAAGTCATGAACCTCCATGCTAAACTAGTTGTGAACTACCATTACACATCATGTAATACATTTACACGACATATATTTCCTACAAATACTCTACTATAGCTCCATCCTCTACTGAAAAATACTGTAATGTCCTCATAACACCTCTATGACTATAAATGGAAAACTAAAGGGCTTCTTAGGCATTAATCATTAAAATATATACCTATAAAATGATTCCCACCCTTGAGAATCTAAAACCAAGCCCAAATGAATGGTTTCTGAACAACCACCCCATATGATACCTCTTAAGGATCTTTCTATTCCTCACACACTACCAACATATAAGCACACCAACCCAAATGACCAAAAAATATCCCTCAAAACCTCATCACCATAAAACCACATCTCCAAAACCAAAAAACCTCTATATATCCCAAACCAAACACTATCTCCATAAAAAACCTTACTCCCCCAAACATACAAAACAAGGAATTAAAAACCCCATGTGAAGATATTATCTTCTATCTGCGGAAATAACTTTCCCATAGTGGTTTAATCAAATCATAGATAATGCATCTCTTTTAGGAATCCGGTCCAACATTTTCATATGTTTGAACATTATCACACACCACAAAACCCACATCACATCAAGAAAAAAACAAGTATCCTAATACATAAGGATCCAAACATCACATCATAAATAAAATCAAAGAAAAGGAAAACTTAAAAATCCTCCAGTTATTGGGAAAACTTATGCATATCACGTTCCCAAGTACTCTATTGTAGGAAATTATTCGTCTAAAACCATTGATCCAAAAAAAGTTCTATCAACATAGTGAATTATCTTACCAATCCTGGATCTCTACTTGTTTCTTCAAAAACATTTAATCTTCCTCAATATCAAAATCTCCCCATTAAATAAAATGTTAGCCATCATGAATATAATGATGAAGCTAAAACATGTGGATGACATCGTGGATCCTCTCCAATGATGATGTTAATGACAGCTTATATTCCACCTCACCATCTCTCCCAAACACCATAAAGGGACCAAAAACGCTAAGAGAAAGCTTATCCCCCTTCCAAACCTCCATTAACAAGGTGTTCCTTCAAGAACATGTGGTCTCCAACCTCAAACTCCAAGGTTCTCCTCCCTTGATCGACATAATATTTTTTCTAGTCCGGCGTTGATTTCATTTTATCGTTAATAAGGTGTCCCTTTTCTGTCATTCTCTATACACCAACATGACCATGAAAAGTTTCTTTCCCAACATCTATCTAGCACAATATAGAATGACATGACCTAGCATAAAAATACTAAAATTAATCAATGCTAATGGAAGAGTGATACCTTCTATTACAAGGATACTCAAACAATGGAAAGTGTCATAACCAAGATCCACAAAAGTACAAGACAAATACAGATAAAATATCATTCAATGCACATATAGTCTGATCCATATGCCAGTTTATATAATGGTGAAATGTAGTTTTGAGGTGTAATTGAGTTCTAAAAGCATGTTGTAATCCCCTAAAAACTCATGAAGAAAAAAATTAATTGAGATCAAGTAAAATGGACCTCGTAACTCTAGGAAAAATGACCATCTCATTAATATACCTATTATCCAAAGCATCCAATATGCCCAAATCCATGATCACAATAAAATGTTATAATTTATTAAATTGATCCACAATAACCAAGATATTATCACAATAACCTAGTAATATATGTTACCATAAAAATAAGTCAAATAATATTTAATACCATTTCTACTATGTAACATCCAATTGTTTCAACAAACCATAGAAACATAATTCTCATCCTTTACCTACTGGAAAACCAAGTACATTTCCACAAACTCTACCACCACATGTTTCATCCTAGGCCACCAAAACTACATCTGGAATCCATGGTACATCTTGGAAACTCTTATTTGTACCAAAAGAGGTGAGATATGAAACTCATGATGGACTTCCCCATTTATCACCATCCAATGAAAAAACCTCCCATGAAACAACATATGGTTCTTACCATCTCCTACCATCCCGACATAACATCACCATGGACAATATGATCATGCATCACCTTCTCCTCTATATATCTCCACTGAGGCTCCTCCACCATATTATTCATAGAAAACATCCCCATCATCTGAAATAAAAAACCTCTTCTCCCATCCACCCATTCATCTATGTTCAAGGCTACTAAATCTTTCACTTCTCTCTATGAATCCCAAGACTCCTAAACAACATTTTTCAATCGTATCCTGCAAAATGTTTTGGCCAATACATTCCACTTTACCTTGGTGTATAAGATATTGAAATGATAATCATAAAGAATCTGAATCCATCTTTAATGCCACAAATTCTGATCATATTATGAAAGGATACTACTAAAGTTCTTGTGATCTTTGAAGACTAAAAAGCACTCCCTAATGAGGTAATGCCTCTAAAACTTCATAACAAATAGAACCGAATCATTATCTATATCTTGGGTGGAATACGTATGCTCATGTGTAATTAACTACAAATACTCCAAAGGGATCACATACCTTTACTAAATCAAAAAAAATCTCAAACTTATTTGGGAAGAATCAAAATACACCTCAAACATCACACCCTCCTCAGCAAACAAAAGCACTAAAGTTGTGATGAAATTACACTTTAGGTAAATGAATGTTTCCTAGAATTTATCAATCAACATATTTTCTTGGTATTTTCTAGTCAAACATTTTAAACGGTATGAAAATCGAGAGAGGTAGAAAAAACATCTGATAATGGACTACTAGACCAAGAAAAATGTGAAGCTATTCCAATTTCTTTGATGTCATCCAAGAAACAACTTCCTCGACCATCGATGAATGTACAACCACACCCTGATGGGAAACCATATTCCTGAGGAGATGCGCCCATAATGAATAAAACATACACTTGGAAAACATCCAATAGAGCTAGTGGTGTTGAAGAACCCTCAATATAGGTTTTAGATGTTAAGAATGATCATCCTCTGACTTTGAGTAGATCAATATATCATCGATGAATATGATAAAGAATCACTCCAAGAACTCATTTAACAAAGAGTTCATATCTCCCATTAACATGGATGGTTCATTCATAACACCAAATAGAATAAATAAAAACTTGAAGTTCTCATACTTTTATCTAATGACAGTCTTCCGGATATCTTCATCTTTCACCATCAACTTGTAAAATATAGACTATGAATTGATTTTTTTTAAAAATGACCCATATAAACTGTCCCAAAATATATTCTATCCTTAGGGGAGGGTAACATTTCTTGAAATTCACCTGGTTCAACCTTCTATAGTCTATGCACAACCTCAGACAACCATCATCCTTCTTTGAATTAAACCGTAGATCACCCCATGGTGACACAATAGACCAAATAAAACCCATATATATCATATAATACATCTATTTACTATTATTTGGAAACTAATATGGTTACATATTATAATGATCCATCAAAATCATGGAATCACTAGGTTTAATGTCTATCCCAAAATCAACATCACGTCGAGGGGTGTCATCTGAACCTCATCTGGGAAACCATCCAACAACTCCCTAATGAACCTAAGGACCTAAAAAATCCCAACATTCACTAATTACATAAAAAAATCACCCACTAAATAGAGAAGGTACTCTACCTGATGAATTCCCACCTAACAACCCCACTCACCCACAAAAAGCACACACATTCCATCCTTATATGAGAATATGACTCTTCCCTAAATGAAGTCGATAATATAAAATATAGAATAAAACTAGTCTATATAGAGGATAAAATTTTATGTAGGTATATATAGTAAGAAAAGGTCCCCATAAAAATTATGTGGCCTCATCATCACTCTACACCCCCAACACACATCAAACAAGTTATTCTGGCCTCCGACTAGTGTAGTCAGTACAAATGGCATGAGAATCCTCTATGCACCTAATAAAAAAGAATGTACTATATTTTTAGATTAAAAAGAGTGTGAACCCCCACTGAATAAAATAAATAATAGAAAATAGTACTAAATAAAATGATCTTACCTTTGACGATCACTAGCCCCTATGGAATTTCCACCCCCACTGCACGCAACTGACCACACCCAACTCATTTAACTCTTTTCTGAAGAAAAAAAATCCAAAAAAACACTAGGGTGAAGGTACCTAAAGATGAGTAAAATCCATAGGTCATCCTCTACCTAATTAATATCCCTATGACAAAGCATTATTATGCTTCCCCTACTATTGAAATGGTCTCGTTGAAAATGACTACTAAGGTTGTCACTAAACTTGACCACATCCACCAAACTGATCTTAGAGAACCACTAAGAACTGGTTTTGGTGATGGAAATGAGCCCCAAAACCAAAAAAACTTCCAAATTTCCCATAATAATATAACAGAAACATATTTCCCCAAAATTATGAAAATGAACTTTTTGATGTTGAATCCCCACTGGTTGAAAACTCGAAGGTCCTGGTGCATGAGAACTGCCATAGAAAAATATTCTCTATAAGGAACCCTACTAGTTACCCACTCATGGTAAAAATCCATGTGAATTAATCTTCTTGATAACCTCTTCCTTCCTTATAACCTCTAGATATTTTGGAATCAAAAAAGGGAGTAGTTATATATAGGATTGAAGGACGAAGTGCATTGTCAAGATGTCTCGCATGAGAATCCCTGAAACACCCCAATTTTTTATTAATCATTTTCATTAATTAATATATTTTTCATTGATGTATTCTATTTAAAACTACAATAAGTCATATAAAATTATACACTATAAATTTTTTTTTTGCTACACACAACATCTACTTAGATTATGTTACATGGAATAATGAGTTTTTTTGAAATAAGGTTTTATTATTATAATAATTTAACAAATATAGTAATAATATATCCATTTAATGTAGTAATGTTAATTTTAATCACTAATTAATAAATATTATTTATAATTGTTTAATATTGATAAATTATATTTATAATAAGAAATCATTTTTTATGTTTTAAAATAATATTTTATTTGAAGAACGGATTTTTATTTCCTTCTATGAACAATAATAAATTTAATTTTAGAAAAATTTAGAAAATAAATTTCATAAAATAAACATAATTTTTTAATTAATAATGTCAAATTTATCGTAGGGTTAATTTTAGGGACTTTTCTAGAAAACTACATTCTTGGATCAATAGTAAATAATAATTAATTTTATTTCAATACTAATTTTTTATAGAATTTTTTTAAATTGTTAAATTATATTTTAATGTGATTTTAATGTGTATTGAGCATCCATTTTTTCAATTTAGTTCATTGTAACCAATTTCATATTTAAATTTGATATCAAAACATTGTAAACAATTTAACATTTTTTCTTAAAAAAACGGCTGTCATGACCTGTCCGTTGGATTAAATTAAAATTATGTTGTGCCACATATGTGATTATAATTTGAAAAAATATATTTCATATTTTTAATTAAAATTTTTTATAATGTATCATAATTTCAAGCTAGTTTTTTTAACGAAATTAAGAGTGAAAGTGATTAAAATTAATTACCTTGATTAAGGTAAAATCCAAATTAATTAATGACTACTCTTAGAAAATAGGGTGTAAAAATGTCCCTAAACATGTATAAACATTATTTTTCGGACATATCTAAGCCATTACACAAAAATTTTTCTATATTAATCCATTTTAACCCTTCCTAGAATAGTAAACAATAGGGACCACTCAATCCTTTTCAATAACACCCAATGGGTCATTTTTCGCACTCATAAAAGGCCTCCACTCCCCTCTCTCTATTTAAACCACTCAAGAGCTTTCGTATTAGTCAAAAACTTCACAATTATACTCCCATAATTCCTAAATTCATCCATGAATCCTAAATTTTGGTATAAATCCATCCATGAAATACCTTTTTTGCAAACGAGATGGAGTTACCCAAAGGAGAGGTAACATCCTTCCTCAAGCTCTTCTGTTTTATTTTCATTCTCCACCATAAAAAGTTTCATGTTAAATTATTATATAATCACCATATTATAATAAATAAATTGATATTTTTTTATTATAAGGGTTCAAACATCACTTACACACACTTCCCTCTAATTGGTAACGGAGATACCGTTAATGTGTAAGGTGAACTAATGCCTCACAAATGAGTGTTGTTTGACTTTCCTTTACCACACCTCGGTGTTAGTAATTTGGATGTAAACTATATATATAAATGATATTTATTATTTATTTATGATTATTTAATTATTATATATCATATACATTTATTATATCCTTTTTTGTTAAATAAGATCATTTTGGTTGGGGAAGTATAGAGTATCACCGCCTCAAAGTGATGTGATTCATTTACACTCTAATTTTAATGTAGTGAAGATGGGTTTGGTAAAAATAAATGATATATATGAAGTAACAATTCAATTCAACTTAGTATTAAAATATATATAAATATATGTGATTTACATTATTTCTTTCAAAATGACAAGTAAACTGAAACAACGTTCATGCGTACATACGACTTACCGTTTCAATGAATGACATATTCCGTTTCATATTTCTATATTTAATAGATTATTATAATTAAATATATAATGAATATAAATTATATTTATATCATTATTTTAATTATGAAATCCTGATATAAGTATGAGGAAAAACAATATAACAAATTTTGACACATATAAAGAACAACGTGGATATTACGTAAAACATAACCTTAACATGAAATTTTTAATTATAAGGTGATATAAAAAAATATATGGAAGTAGATATATGAATTATTTTATTATATATATTTAAAATTAAATTATAATTATTATACATGAGTTTTTAATTAGTACCATGAAATTCAATACATAAGGTAAGGGGATTTCTAGACTCACTTTCATTTCTGTGAGATTTATGCCTCATTCACCACTTAATTCATTTACATGGAGTAAATACTAACCATGAATATATTATATTATTATTATCCTTATATTTTTGGGTATTTTAATATAAATTTTATGATATCTATTTCATGGGGTTTACGTTTCAATTTCTACTAAATTCGTAATGCAGTTTTGTCACAATTTTCCTTATTTCTGACACATGCCATGAATTTCAAAAAACCATGTTTAAAAAAATTAAAGATGATATTTTAAGATAATTTTTAAGGAATAATTTTTTTAAAACAATTTCATGGTCTCTAATATTCCTTCTTAATTTTTCAATGCTATTTTTAAGAGAAAGGATTTAAACAATTGTTCTATGTTATAAAAAACGTTTTTTCTAAGTAGAAAGGCTATTTTAGTCAAGAAATGTTTTCCAAAGATCACCCCAAATTATTTTACATATAATATAACATCCATTTGTGTTACTCATGACTTTATGAGTAAATTATCCAATGTTACTATTCAAATTATTTCCCTAAATGGTTTATGTTTTGATGACCTGATTTTTATGAAACTCGTTTCTCTTTCAGAAGTTATATGATTATGAAACCTACTTCATTTTATGGGTTATTATTTGATGAAATTATTATAAAACATATACTTTCCAAATGTTAATATATTATTACATTTTTTGGAACCCAATTCATCCCATGGGTTATAGTATGATGTTTTTTGAATTTGTTGCACATGTATGTATCATTTGATTATGAGATGGGTGGGACCTATATCCACCACCAATGAATTGAGTAAAGATTAATATCTCCTAAGAGAATTATGGGATTAGATTCTGTGAGATTTATCCGCTAAGGAAGATGGGAAAACATAAACCACTATAAAGTGGTGGGGAAACTCTAACCACTGTGGGAATATGGGGAAATACAATCTTTTACCAGGAAATAACGACAACTGAGGATATTGGAGTGTCCCTTATCTTAGGTGTAATACCCACTATATTCCATGATATGTTTTGGAAATGTTCCATGACTTATAGGGAATGATATTACATGTTTGTGTGTCTTCAAAAATTCAATGTTGTATTACATTGTTATACTTTCATGGATTAATATCTTGTTTCCCTTATTAATCCTGTGTTATGAACAAAAAATATTTATTCCATGATTCATTCTTAGGAAATTTGATATGCAGGTTTGATGTACAAATGTCATGATCACATTCTCATACCATTATGATCATGTTTATGCATACATATCTCTCCTATTTACCATTACTGAGAATTTGAGCTCACCCCTTTTTATGTTTTTAGTTTTTATGTTATGAATATATGTATAATGTATGATGTGTTTATGAATGGAGCTTGTTATGAAGGGCCTAGTGGGAGTAAATATATCTCACTTATGTGCCCATGTTCTTGTTTCTATGTTTCCAAAGGAACTAGACTAATATAGAATTTGGGTATGTGTTTGTTTAATGTATTAATTATTTCCCAAAAATGATATAATGTTGTTGTATGAAAATGGAGGGATCTTAATTTGGTATCAGAGAAAAAGTTTAGTTAACCATTATAAAATATGTTTAGGGAACCATAGTGATAGCTTTAAGGACATGTCTATAGATAAGTCTAAGGATAAGAAAAAGTATTAGAAAATGTACAAGAATTTTTGTAAAGGATAGAGTGAGTGGTTTCCAAGGATTAAAGACAGGTCTGTATACTACACATGGATGAGGATCTAGAACATCTATACATATGAGTAACAAAATTAAAAACACTATATTGAGATAGAATCGATCAGGAACTAGTGCATGACAATAGGCCATACCACACAACTTCTTGGACACTCCAAACAGATTTGCTTTGGGATTTCCCAAAATCTTAAATAACCATAATGAAGTGTTTAAATATGATTTTCATATGAATAACCTAGGATAAAACTAAGGTGTCATAGACTAAAGATTTATTGTAATTTAGACATCATATTAATGTGTTTTGAGAATTATGTGATTCTTCATTATAATAACTATTTTTTATTCTAAACTATTTTGTTTTAGTCAGTGGATGGAACCCGTAAGAATTACATTAATGTTTATTTTAATGGAAAATGAAATTATTTTACTCATATGATTCTGAATTTTATGTGATATGGAATGAAATGTTTTATTTTAATCATAATCCAACATTCTCAAAGCTATAAATAATGTTGATATTACAAATGAGAAAAGGATGGAGAAATGTTATATAGAATCCTACATGATGAAACATCCGCCTTATTTCAGTGGGTTTTATGATCCACTTGTGGCAGAATAATGGATCAATACCACTAAAAATTAATTCTCCATTCTCCAATGATCATAACATAAGAAATCATTCTGGATATTTATCATTTAGAATGAGAATCCAACTAGGGGAGGACTCTAATAATGAATTTGAGGAATTGAGATAAAATTGAATCCTTGGATTGGGATGAGTTCAATAATGTATTATTAAATAAGTAATTTCCTCATTTTCTTCATACCAAGATAGAAAAGGGGTTCTTTGAGTTCAAGAAATAGGATGATGAATATGATGTTACCTATGAGGCTAATTTCACAAGAAATGAGATGTAACCTTCTGTAATTATCATCCAACTGTAATGTGAAGTTGATAGGTTCATCTTAGTAATAACAAGAATTATCATATAGGTGTTGTCCATAAGATACTTTAGTATCTATGAAGATATTACGCATTGTAAAATCAAAGTCGAAATGGATTTTGGGGTAATGTATCAATTCCATGGCTTTAAAAAGAAAAGGAAGTCAGAGTTCAAAGAGAAATATAAAAACCATGGAGAGAAGAAGATGAGCCTTATATTATGCTCAAAGTGTGGAAATAAGTATCGATGAAATTTTCTTGTGGGGTCTAATTAATGTTTTATGTGTGATAGGGAATACAACAATGAAATTGATTTACAAACTAATGGTAAGATGTTTGAATGTGATGTGAATAGAAGAGAAAGATAAAAATAATGAACCTACCACACTTAATTGGTTTTAGTGTAAGAAGGATGGTAATTATGCTAACTAGTGAACAAAATTAGGGTTTGGTGATGATGATCAGTGTGAACAACATATTAACCTGAGGGAAAATTGTAAATCTCATGCGATCACCCTTTCTGACGAGGGGTGTGATAACAATGTGTAAAAAGATATATTTAACATACACTCTCAAATTACTAATGTATTATTTGATTCTAGATCTACCCACTCTTTGATATGTGAATAATTTTCCAAGTGTATTAGGATTCCTCCAAAACTATTAGACGTTGAATTAGTAATGTAAATCCCTAATAGTATGGTCATTTTATATCAATTCTCAGATTTATCTTTTGTTGATGTTTGTAGAAATTATATTTCCACAAATATTTTCATTATTCATTTTGTTGAATTTGATGTCATATTAGGGATTGATTGGATTTATCTTCATAAATGACACCTCAATTGTCGATGAAGGAATGTTACAATTTATATTTCCAACTAGTGTATGATCCTCTATCAATGTGATGAAAATTATGAACTTTCTATAGATATTTTATCTAGAATATGAGTCTTAATTCCCATTCAGAAGTTGTATTTATATCAAATGGTTTTAAAGAAACAGAGAATTGACAGTATTCCTATTATTAGATAATTAAATGATGCGTTTCAAGAAGAGATTCCTAGTAATCTACCAAAATAAGAATTTGAGTTCTCAGTAGAGTTCATACTGAGTTCCTCGCCAATTTAAATGACTCTCTATTGAATGGTCATGATTGAGAAACAATAATTGACGGATAAACTCTGAGAAAGACATGATACTGAATTAATTTGGCCAAGTATTTCTCCTTGGAGTGCACATATTTTCTTTGTAAAAATTTTATATGGATCAATGAGACTTGGAATTGATTATCAATAGTTGAACAAGATCACGATCAGGAACAAGAATCCACCTCCCTGTATTGATGACTTGTTTGAACAACTCCATGGAGCTTAATACTTTTCAAAGATATAAATTCATTCTGGATATCATTAAATAACGTTCATAAAAGTGGATATACATAAGATGAAATTCTATACAAGGTATGAATAGTATGAATATTTAGATATTCCTTTTAGTCTTACCAATTCCCCTACCATCATCATGGATTTGATGAATAAAGTCTTTAGAGATCAACTCAATTATTTTGTGGTAGTCTTTATTGTTGATATTCCAATCTATTAAAATATCATTGATGAGCATGAAGACCACATGATAATTTTACTAAATACCAGGTGGAAGAAGAATCTATTTGAAAAATTTAAAAAGTGTGAAATTTGGATGCAAAATGTTACAATATTTGGTCACATCACATCAAGAGATTGTATAGAAGTAGATCCATAAAAGATGGAGGCTATTGAATGTTTGACTAGACTGACCATGGTTACTGATATCCATTGTTATCTTGGATTATCTCAATATTATAGACAGATTCTGGAGAATTTATCAGGACTATTGAATCCTATGATCACATTAACATAGAAGGGTTACAATTTACTTTATATAGATGAATGTGATGAAAATTTCATGGAACTAATGAGAAGGTTAGTCATCACACCTATTTTTACATTACCTTGAAGTATATAAGGGATTTTAATCTGTAGTGATGAATCAAATAAGGGATTGAGATGTGTTCTTATACAGAATTGCATCATTATATCTTATTCACCATGCCCTTTGATGATCCAAAAATAAAAATACACAAATCATGATTCAGAGTGAGAAATGGTGAATTTTCACTAATTATATCGATGCATTATATTTATGGACAAAATATTTATATATATACTGATAAAAAAAGTATAAAATAAATATTCACATAGAAGGAGTTTCACATTTTCCATAGAAGATGATCAGAGCTGATAAAGGATTATGGCTACTCAATACATTACCACCCTAGAAAAGAGAATAAGGTGGATGATTTTTTGAGTCAAAATGATCATACTAGCTTATCTATGATGAGGATAACAAAACAACCAATATTTCTATATTTTAAAAGGATGAATCTAGAAATCCTAATGGAATAGGTAAAGTATTATACTTCCCAAATGAATTTTCAACCCTTTATCCAAGTTATGATTAAAGTGGTGTAGAAGGAAGATGTAGAGATAAAGAAGATGATTAGAAATATTCTTGAGTTTAACCACGATCAGGATGAAATGATAAGGTTTGAGAACCATTTATATTTTAATTTCATACCGTATTTTAAGAATAAGTTATTAGAGGATTCTCATAGTTCTTAATTCTCTATTCATCCTAGATATATGAATATGTATATTGATTTTATGGAATAATTCTTGAAGGATGGCATGAGGAGGGATATCACAGACATTATAACTTAGTGCTTGGTATGCCAGCAAGGTAAGACAAAAAGAAAGAATTTTAAGGTGATGTTTCATCCATTGACTTTAATAGAATGGAAATGGGATAACAAAACTATAGATTTTTTCATTGGACTCCCCAAAACATCTTAAAGATTTAATTCTATATGGGTGGTAGTCTATCTCTTTACTATATGAGCATATTTCATTAAAATCAGTGAAGACATCACTCTAGGTCATATTTCCAGGATATACATTGTGGGCATGGTATGGTTTTATGGATTACCACATTCAATTATATATGATCAGGATCCTAGTTTTACGTAAATGTTTTGGTGAAGACTTTAGTATGCATTTGATACATAGTTGAGTTTCAAAACTTATAATCATTATTAGATAGATAGTCATTTTGAATGAAAAATTCAAATCATATAGGATATGTTGAGATCTTGTTTGTTGGATTTCAAAGGTTGTTGGGATCAATAACTTCTTCTATTTGAGTTTTCTTACAACAATATCTTTCACTCAAGAATTCAGATAACTACTTGTGAATCTCTGTATTAGAATATATGTATAGATACAACTTTATTGGATGATGTTAAAGAAATAAAGGTATTGGGACTCGCGATAACTAATGGAATGGAAGATAATGTTAGAAAAAATCATCAACATATCAAGCTAGCTTAACGTCGGTAGAAAATTTATAGTGGTAACTGTCACCACAACCTAGAATATGAAGTTAGTGAGAATGTTTTTTTATGAATTTTTCCATGGAATAAGGTTGTGATATTCAGGAATAAGGGGGAACTAATCCATAATTATATCATTCCCATTGATATTCATGACCATATAATAATGGTATCCTATCACTTAGAAATTTAACCAAATATCTCTCATGTGAATGATGTTTTCCATGTATCTCTCCTATGGAATTACATACCTAAACCTTTCCATGTAATGAACTCAGAAGATATACAACTAGAGAAGGATCATACATATGAGGAATAACCCATTGAAATTATAGACTGTACAGATAAAGTTATACGAAAAGAACCAGTCACCAAGTAAAATTTTTGTGGTGAAATCACTAGTTAAAGGAAGAAAAATAGAAACTTGGGGATATGATGTGGAAGAAGAATCCTCATTTATATGTATCTTGATGATGAATTTTGAGGGAAAATTTAATTTTATAGGTGTAGAATGTAACCCCATGAGTTTTTATGAACATTTTCCACTCAAATATATTATTTTTCTTTCATTCCTTTAGTTACATGATAATCTAATTCAAATATTTGTTATATTCTAAACCATGTTATGCTTCCGCTACATGCAACACCGACTTGGATTGTGTTACACATAACATTGAGTTTTTATGAAATAAAATATTATTATTATAATTATTTAAATATGATAGTTATAAAATAGATGTTAAAAATATTAATATTAAAAGTAATAAATTATTTTTAAATATTATTTATTATTTACTTACATAAATAAATCATGTTGATAATAAGACGTAATTTTTTTATGTTTGCACATATTATTCTCATAAAAAATTCTTTTATGTCCTTCTATAAAAATAATAAAATATATTTAGAAAATTTAAGAAATTTAATTTTATAAAATAAATATAATTTTTTAATTCAGAATCTAAAAATTATCTTAGGTTTAAATTTATGTATTTTTATCAAATACATCATTTTTGGATGAATAGTAAAAAAGAATGAATTTTAAATCAAAACTGCCTTTTCATTTTATTTATTTGAATAGTGAAATTATTTTTTATTTTGTTTTTAATATTTAATTAGAATAATTTTAAATAAATTAATATAATATAGGTCATTATAATTAATTTCACATTGAAATTGGATATCAAAATATTCCAAACATTTAATCATTTTTTCTTAAAACACCCTGATGTCATGACACATCTGCAAGATTGAATTTAAAATCATTTCTACCACTTCTAGGATTAGAATTTGGAAAACATATTCAATATTAATAATTATAATAATATATAATTTATAATAAATTTAACTTCTTTTTGACCAAAAAATCAATTTAAAGTAATTAAATAATGCTATAGGGATTATGGTAAAAACAAGCTTAATTAATAGATAAACACAACAAATAGGGTGTAAAAATTTATATATATATTTTTGAAAATTATTATCTAGAAATAGTTCTACCATTACACATATAAGGATTCATATTTATAGATTTTAACCCTTTTGGGTCAAGTAAAATTTTGGGAGCCCTAAAACCTTTTCATGAATACCCAATGTGTCCCTTTCCACACTTATAAAAGGCCGCCTCTCCTCCCTCACTATTGAAACCTCTCATGACATTTTGGATTGTCCAAAACCTACATAAACTTCTATAAAAAATACATACCTGAAATATAGAATCCTACCTTTAGAAAATATACATCCATCAAATCCATTTGGTGATAACCAAAAAGAGTTATCCAAAGAAGTGATAACATATTTCATCAAGTTCTTTTGTTATATTTTCATTCACCTCCCATAAAACAATCTTATAACATTCTAATATAATTTTATAACTATATTAAATATATTTATATTTTTATATTCCATGTGTTATTTTTAAACTTATACAATGTTCAATCAAATGTGTAATGAACATTCCTTTCTTATACAGGTTTAACTACCGCCTCCAGAAACAATGTTGTTTGTTTTTCAATTACCACCTCTCATGGTTGGTAATTATGAGGAAAACTAATTTTTTAATATTATATATATGATAATTATGTTGTATATATGATTCTATAATTAAAATATAACACATACCTTTGTGCTTCCCAATAAGTGTAAATACGGTAATTTCGTTAGGAAGTGTGGACAACTTCCTCCTCCAAGAGATGTGATACCTTCAAACTGTAAATGGACTATATTAAGGATGGGTTTCATAAAATTAAGTGATATATATTAAATAATAATGATAATATAACATATATATATATATATATATTCAAATATTCAATTTACATAATTTCTTTTAATATGATAATTAAATGAAAATAGTGTTCATCCTTACGTATGACCTACCATCTCCAAAAATGGTGTATCCCATTCCATATTTGTATATTTATAATATTACAATATATACATATATAAAGAATATAATTTATATTTATATGATGGTCTACATTGTGTAAATCATGATATATGTATGAGGACCTAAAATAAAACAAATTAAGACACATGTGAAATACAAAGAGGATATTACCTAAATCATAACCTTAACAAGGATGTGTTAATATTTGGGTGATATAAATCCATATATTGTATTAAGTATAATGGTATGGCTCTATGAAAAAATTATAATAAATTAATATTTATTAAAAATTAGGTTTTAAGAATTATGAATAGAGTCATGAAATAAGGTGAGGGGATTTCTAGTCTTAATTTTATTTCTGTGAGATTTATGCCTTTTACACTTGTCGATTCTTTTGTGTAGTGTATATAAATCCCAAGAATATATTATATTATTATTGTACTTATATTTTGAGGTATTTAAAAATAAATTTTATTATCTCTATTTCATGGGGTTTATGTTTCAAATGTTACAAAATCAGAAATATATTTTTTGCCTCAATTTTCCTTCTTCGAGACACGTGCCAAGAATTTCGATTAAATTTTTTTTAAAAAATGTTTTTTAGTGTAAAATTTTAATACTATTTTGAAGGAAAAAGTATTTTAAAAGTGTTTCATGCTTTTATACCATCCTATACATGTTTCAAAGGTATTTATAAAAAAATGTTTTAAAAAATATTTTATGTTTTAAAAATCATTGTTTCATAGAAAAAAGCTTGTTTTCCTCGATATTTTTTTTAAAATTAATCCAATTTTTTTTTTCTATCTAAGATATTATAAAATAATGATACTCATGAATTTATTGGGAATATATAAAAAGTATCCATTCATATTATTTCTCTCAATGAATATTGTTTTGACAGAATTATTTTTATGAAACATGTTTCTCTTTCACGAGTTATATTCTTAGGAAATATGATTCCATTTATGGTTTAAACATTTATTAAATGATTATAAAACATATAATCTTACTCAATTTAATATATTTTTACATGTTTATGACAACTGTTTCATTTCATGTGTTATTATACGTATTTTTATGAATTTGTGGCACATGTATGTATGATTTCCAAAGAAGTTGGGTGGGACCTATATCTTCCTCCAATGCATTGGGTAAAGATTTATATCTCATGAGATAATTATGGGATTCTAGTCAAAAGGATTGGTAAACTGTAGAATATGGGGAAACCCACTCCACTATCAGATTATGGAGAAACCTCATCCACTATGGGAAGATGAGGAAACCTGATCTAGTATCAGATGATGGGTAAACCAGATCCCTTACTGGGAAATGATTGGGACTAATGATGGTGGTTTATCTTACCAATCATTTTATCCCCCTTGAAGTATCTTGTTATGATTTGGAAATATGACTTTAATTATAGGGAATGATGTTACATGTTTATGAGTATTCCAAAATTCAATTTCTTAATCCTATGTTATGATTTCTGGATTATTCACTTGATGAAATTATGATCCATATCTTATGAACCACCAATATGTATTCCATGATTCATGTTTATGATCTTTTATATACATTATATGATCATGATGACATTATCATACAGTTATACTCAGGTTTATGGTTATATATCTCACTTATTTACACTTATAGATCATTTGAGCATGCCCCTATTATGTTTTCATTCATTGTTTTATGAAGATATATATTTTTTTATCATGGGTCTAAGAAGCTTTCTTGTAATAAATTACATAGTTGGAGAAAATATTGCATAGAAATGTACTGATGCTTATATTTATATGCCTCTAAAGTCAGTAATCTAATACAGTATTTGGGCATATTTTTGTAATGGATTATTTTGCAGAAATTTTATAAATTTAATGTATCAAAATGGAGGGTCATTATATTCCTCATCTAGAAAATGATATAGAGAAAGGAACAGAATACCCTTGAACTTTATTCACAAATCTCGCTTTGACATACTCCCTTGATGAAGTGAAATATGATCCCCAATTTTTACTTCATTCAATTTCGACAAAAGGAACTCTTCCCAAAACACATTTTGGAATTCTTCTCAAGAAACATATGAACCATTACACTACCCCAAATACAGAGTTCACCAATTGTTCATAACTCCCCACATTTTATTGACTTCGAATGGAACCATGTAATTCATCTGGACCTATATTAAACTGAAATCGATCTTGAGATCCTCCATCTTAGTCCATGTCTCCACATATTGACACAGATCTTTTACATCCCAAGAGCATGCCACTAAAAATCGAACAATTACCTTTGATAAATTACATTCTCCTTTATTAAATAAACCCTATATTGGTCAACCAGATCAAAATATTGGTCCTCAACAACCTAAGACACACACATATAAAAAACATGATACATCAATTAAAATAAAACAATAACTTTATAGGACTAATAGTATGGAATGTTATATAGATTCAATTTATTCCACATTATAAATTTTATCCATCCCAAAACAACACAATTCTAAAAAGAACACTAGTCCTCATGATGTATGTACCTCCCCAAGGTATTGAAACTACAAATAGTTCCACCCCACTTGGTCATTCAATTATCTATAATCCCATTCAGTAGATACCAAGGGGAATTAAAATCCCTCGTCCTAGCCACTATCTATATCATATTTCATGCACCAAGGTCAACCGACACTATTTCCATACCATCCCATGAAATCCTCCTGAATCCTAACTCCAAAATCTATCCTATCTATCAACCATTAGCTCTGATGAAACTCTACCATGACCCCCTCCCTCCAAAGATACCAAAATGAGGGGATAGAGATAATGATACCCGATTCCCACATCCAGCAGGCCCTAGGATGAATACTATAACTGAAGGTTTAACAATCTCATGAAATGGTACGAATTACTATCTATAATAATATAGGATCAAGAGATAAGATAGATCATCCATAAGAAACACCATGACATTATATAAAAATAAACCAAAACAATCCCACAATGCATGTATAAAAAAAATTGATACAGATATAAGTCACTAATGTAAATTCCACAAAATAAAAGATAAATTAGTGACACAATATTAAATTAAGGTCCTAGTGAGTAATGACCAGTAAAATCCACATAATACTAATGGAATCCTCAAATATATTTATATATAGTGGTTTAGAATACAAGTATACCACATAAGGAAAAACAAAGTCTTACATGAACATTTTAAATATGCATACTAGAAAACCCATGATAATAGAGAAAAACCAACATCACCTAAATGTGTCAACTATGCATCCAAACCACACTAGGGAACACTCACCAAGTAAGAAAATACATGGAGTATAATATAATAATAATCACATAAATAAGGGTATACCACTCAACTTTCCCACTGGTATTCCATACTCAACCCCCAACATTGTATATCTTGGAGCTCCCTCTCTTTCATATACCACACTTCCCCACAAGCATGGTCACATCACATCACCTCGATAGACACCTGGTCTATCAAATCACAACCACATACATGACCATAGTAGTAGGTTAACATGAAAATGTATGAAATAAAACTATTTCCCCCATCCTACCATGAATTACCTCCAACATAAACCATCCCAAAATCACGGACATATCAAACCTCACATGAAAACAGCTAGGCCAATGCCCCAAAAGCATGATCACAACTCACTCGAAAACACCTGGTCCATCACAGCTCACCCAAAAAAATATGGGGTATCAAAACCCCATCTAATGAACTAATATTACTATATACATCAAAACATGTTCAATACATATCATTACCATATGAGATATTAGGAAAGTGTAGGTACCCAATCATCTTTCCTCCTCCCAAATGTTAGGAAAACCTCCACACATTTTACTATGCAGCTATTGACATATTGTTCTCAACATTGATGGAGTGCATATTAAAATCAAAAGGTATATAAAAGTGTATATATAAACATATATTTGTATATATACACACAAAATTACAACCTTAGGGTATATGAAAAAACACTAATCAACTCACAACATTTACTCTTTTTCTGCCACCTCTAAATGCACAACATGACACAACAAGATAAAATACATATATCATATTTCTAACCAATTCCCATTATCCATCCAATTCGTTTAATTTTTTAGATTCAACTACAATAAACTAAATATCCCAAAATTTATTTATTCATTATCTATTTCAATTCCATTAACCAAAAATACCACATCCACTTCATCGTTATTAAAAATATTTATTTATTTACTCAATCACTACCAAGGTATCTAGAAAAAAGGTACCACATATAAAAAATATATAATCATACCTAGCATAAAATCACCCCACCTCCCCAAAATAACAACTAAATAACCACCTCCTTTCCCTCGAAATGCATGGGCAAACAAACAACCCCTAAAACACAAAAGCATGGAAAAAACAACCTCACCTCCCCGAAATCATAGCCAATAAACCATCATCCCCACATTACCTAAAAACACATCGACCAAAAAATTATAACTCAAAATCAAATACAAGAATCAAAACACATAAAATTTCATTTACATATTTACAATATGTATCTAATCACTTTCCACTTTATTTAATGTTATTTATAACATAGACCATAATACTAGGGAAACTATTTTATTAGACAAATATAAGTGGTCATCGGATTTTAATTTTATGGTGATATCACAACAATCAATGAAATGTAGCAGTCATGTCACATACCATCCAATGAAAATAAATACAAAAACAAAAACAATTTTTTGTGGGGAATCAAGGCCATATAATCCAAATTATCATAATAATATTAAATCTATAAAAATATGGAAATAAAAAAACTTTACCCTTCAATTTTATTTAACCACTTACTACGTTTTATTTCATTTATAAAAAAAATATCCTATATATTAAAAAAAGATATCTCTTACCATGTGATACAAAATAAAGAGAAATGGGGGATTCCTTACCCCAATGAATCTTTTTTCACTCATTGTTCACCAAAGTAGAAAAGATGAAATGCTCGCAGACCACAACTACACATGAGAAACCATGAATCAACCTATACCCAACTAAAGTATCCTAAAAACTTCTCCCAAACACACAAACTAAAGAAAGCTACACCACCAAAACAAAATCCCATGGAGAATAGAAGAAAAACAACCATGAAAGGGAGGAGAACCTACCATGGACTTCGAAAATTGACCTACAGGAACCAGTGGAACAAATAGTGGGTAATAGGGCCATAATATCTCCTCGAGGTTCCAAGAGTTCACCCAAAAAAAGTTGAAGAATAATCTATAACTGAATGAATGAAAATATTTATAGAAAAAAATAAAAAACCCCATATCTCAATGGTTTCAAAATGTGTAATAATTCAGCAGTGTGTAATCCTCTAGTTTTAAAAAACATCCATTTTTTTCTGAAAATAACATCACCTTGAAGGATTAATCTCCTAAATTTATTACATGTCATGAATCCCATTTAAACAACATGTACCATTTTCTCATGCTACCCCATTGCCATGTATAATTACCAAACCACCATTTTAAGAATGCCATGAACCATAATTACGCATATTGTAATATATTTACGTGGGTTGTATTTCCTACCAAAACTAATTTGCAAATCCATCATACAATGAAAACTCTTGGAAGATCCTCTAAACACCTAAAACACCCAAAAATACTAATGTAATGGATAGGGTTGAAAATGGTCGTTAAATATTGTTGGAAATTTTATAACCATAATCTATAAATAATAAATATTTGGTTTAAAAAATTTTATAATTCAATTTTGGTGTGAAAATGGATAAGGGAATATTGGAAAAACCGCAATATTACACTCCTTCATCCTCTCTCATGAATTCAATAAGAGTTAAATGTTTCTTCTTCCTTCATAATAAATACTAGTTCAATCACTCATTAATAATTCTAGAAATCTAGTTCATTCATGATAACTACGAAAGATTCTATGATGTTGGTAAAAGAATATGGTGCATGTGGGGATCACCACTTGAGAAATTATTCACCTGAATCTTATAGCGCAATGAGAGTGGGATGAAATATATTACATTATATCATCATCCAAGAAGGACTACTAATTTTAGGTAATTTTTTATATTGTTATCAATTAATTGTATGTTTTATGTGATGATCATCTCCCTTTGGTTTTAGCATATTAATCTAGTCTAATAATATAACATTTTTCATTTCAAATGATCTCATGACCATGTAATGAAATGATTACTTGTGACTTGAGACTAAAGTAATACTTTTTCATAACTTTAATGGATGTTTCCTATACACCTTAAAAATAAAAGTATGCCCCAAAATTTCATAACCAATTGATGAAAATAAAACAAATCAACAAACATACACTTTAATCTTCGAAAACATCATTATAACACATTTTCAACCTCTCATTTATCAACTAGATATGAATTCACCATTACTATATCATGATTTCATCATGCCTTGGTGGAATAAAAAATAAATATCTTAATCTACCTTCACGAAAATGGAGGAAAATGAGGTGAAAGAATGCAGAGTCATGTATTAGAAGAGAAAAAAGATTAATATATTAATAAATACCATATAAATAAAAATAATTATATATATAAGGGGAAGGAGAAGAATAATAAAAGGGGTAGGTATTCCCTTCCTATGACTCAGTTGAGGAGTAATGCCCCTGAAATGGGGTTCACATTAAAATAAAAAAAAATTACAAATTTTCCATTAAAAGTTTAATGAATGGGTCCACTAGTTGTTCAATAGATTCCACTGAACTTCTAATGGAATCCATAAACCTTCGATGGAATTGAATTCACCTACATCTTATCCCTTAAAATTCTTGCGTCCTTGATCAACATTCATATGGTTTTTTGTTTATCGCACTAAGACTACCCCATTTATCTAATTCATGAATTTCTTATTCATGTAGTTTTTAACAAAAATGTTATACCTCCAAATATTCCTTTCAATCAACACATTCAATTCCACAAACATTCATTTCATATTCAAATAATTTTTTTTTAATTCAATCCAACTTCTATTCCATTGGTGTCCGAACTTTCTCTATCTCCACTAAAAAATGGTATGGGTCATTAAAATATCCATACTATATAATTTACCAACCCAAATAGAAATATTATGGAAAAAATATTAGATTTAATCACTCATTGAGGCTTGATTTTTCTTTTCATTCCCAATTTCTTGCTACTTAAAGATTTATTGATACCAAACTGAAAATAGAAAATTTGTTTACTATTTGTTTGACTCAAGATTCAATCCATTATATTTAGTAGTCATCCTTGAATATAGTTCTTGATCAGTTTAAATGTATTTTTACTCCATCATGAATAAAATTCCTTAGTCAGTTCCCCACTACACTAACTATCATAGAAACCCAAAAGGACTAAGTAAGTCATCAATGATGAAAGTCCCCAAATCAATGATGAATTTTTGATCCTTGTAATATTTATATGAAATACCATCATTCTTTTACAACACCAATGATTAATGTAATTATTTTTCTTAAGACCATATCCCACTAAATGATATACCCCTATAATCTCCTCATTATATATATATATAATTAATTATATTTTCCACACTATCTAATTCACAAATCCATCAATAACTGAACAATTCAGTATAAATTTCATGTGTATTAAAATTATATATCTTTAATCACCCCATATTTGTTGTTATTGAATTTTATATATTTTAGTTACAAAACTCATTCAATTTTCATCTTGATCACAATTTGATAACCAAATATAGTATTCCTCAATTAATAAAAAATAACAGAGATTCATTTATCTATCTTACAATATGAATCTAAGACCACCAATTTTTGTGGGTTTTCTCACATGTCACCCTTAATGATTGGCACTTTTCCACTGAACTATTTTAAAATTCATAACATAATTGTGTTTTTCTCTTCATTATTGGTTTTACAATATCCTAATTTAATAAATACTTCCCTACCAAGATTCTATCACTCTATAAAATTTTCCCTCATGACCCAATATCATTTATCTCCAACATAACTAAATCACTAAGACATACTCAGTGTTATAGAAACATCATGGTTCTTTATGATACAATTATCTAATTTAATCATTAATTTTTCACTATATCAACACTATATTAAAGGATATTTCACAATATCAGTGAACTCACCTATTACGACATGCTAATCATATTAAAAATGTAATTTCATTCCCACCATCCCATTTTTAATTCTACGATTCTACCGTATCTCAACTCACAAAATCAAGTCACTCCCTATATTCACTGATAATAATTTTGAGTTACATAGTTCCCCAATATTACAATAAATTATTTATTTTCATAAATACCATTATGTTTATTAAGAGATATAATATCCTAAATCATTAATATCACAATCCCTAATTCATAATAGGTTAACCCAAATTTAGACATTTTTAGATTAGAAAATTCTTAATATAACATAAAACACAATTTCAAAGGGTAACACCCTTTTATTTCATAAGTCATGATGAGGTGTCTCACACAATTACTTGGATTTTATATACACACACACATAAAAAATGAGATTATTTATTGAGACTCACTGAAATTACAATATATTTCTTTAAACTACCAGGTATATATATGTGTCCGGAAGTTTAACATAATCATACATTTCATGAGAGTCATGGGTTTCATATAATTAGTATGCATGACATGAAAGAAATTATGATCACTCAATGATGACCATTAATATCACTATAATATATTGTTCCAATTTCAAACACTCACAAATTACACTAACTATTAAAGACCCCCACCATCATTCCCCGTGTTGGAATAATTTCTAAAAAAAATATCAAGTTGGTGTACAATGGAATTTTTTTTCAAATAAAATCTATTTATAATTCAAGAATTTGTTCTTGTAGTACATACAATCTAACTCAAATTATTCCATCATGATTCCAATCCCATTAATCATATGTCCATAAACCAAATCAATTGACCATACATTGAAAAAATATTATTCCATCCCTTACACAAATATCTTTATATTATTGTATCCCCATACATAACTGAGCGATCTCACATTCCTCATACTAACCTATCGATGAAACATTGACAAAATGTTGTTTCTATCACTAGTAACATTTATCCATGCTTCTTATCTATAAATGGACACATGATCATGGAACCCCCCCCCACCCACTCTCTATCTCCCCCTCTCCCACTCTTAGGCTACCCTCATATATCTCAATATACCCCAAGTAGTCATTGGAAAATTCTATCCATCTTGTTATCATATTAAATTCACTCCACCCTAAGTCACATATCATCAAATCTCATCTCCCCCACCTAGTATAAAGACAATGTCACTTATATAGTTCATACCTCATTAATCATCCACTCATTATTAAGTCAAATATATCTCAACTCAAACTATATACCAACACCACTATCAATTATATTTTATCTATATCGAGGAATAATATTACTTATATTCCCCCCTCTAAGGTCACCATTATCATATCCATGTGAATTTAAATTATATTTATACTAATATAATTTTATAAAGAATATTTTTATATATTGGTGTGGTTATTTAATAAACTACCAAGTGGTTCTTATTATCAATTATAAAAATTATGAAATAATTATTTTTAAATTTACATTCTGAAAGTCACAAAAAATCATGAAAATTTAATGTGATTCAATATTTCTTGTGTTATTCATGTAAACATGCCACCCTACTAAATTATAGAAATAGTATACCATGAAAAATTGAATCAAAATTTATCCAAATTAATATAAAGGTAATAAAGAAATAATTAATTTTAACCCAATTCCCATATAGATTGTATTTCGACTCACATAGGTACTATCTGGAACCAAAATTTCTACTATCCCAGGTTCCATCTTATTGAACACATGTTGATTAAAAAATTTCACTATTTTTTTTGTTTTGATGCTCACAATCATCCACATTTTTGTTACTAGTAAAATTAATTTATTTAAATTTCCAAAAATTAATATTCATTGTAATATTTATTTTGAAGTTATATGAAAGTCTTTGACCAATGAGGAATATTAATTGAAGTATTCCAAACATGTTTTTTAATATTATGGGAACACTATTCCTAACCATACATTGTTATGCGTTAAATAAAGAATAAACCCGACTTTTGGAACAGTGAATATGGATTATAAACTCTACATTACTGAGAACTAATGGTTGATAAACCCTATGTTTGAATGGAACCCTATGTTAATGAAATGGGGAGTTTTGGTACATCAAACCTACTTTTATGATCAACTCTAAGTCACCAACTCTATTTTTTATTTTTTTCATCATGTGAAGGAACCCTATGTTTGATAATTCAATATATAAGTTTTAAATCTATGATATTATCTGATATTTCTGAAATGGTCATGAGGAAAAAGATTATTGATTCAAATATGTTATATGAATGATTCAATGGATTGATATGATTTTTTAAAGGATTATATTCAAAGTAGTAAAATGTTAATATTCTTACATGAAGTTATGGATCTACTAAATATTTTTTAATTAAAATATTCATGATTTATTATGTGATTTTTCTAGATCTGGTTTGACCCAAAGATGTTTGAACTATAGTATAAATATATAGAGGTTCTTAATCATGTATATATATATATATATTGATTTACACATATTCAAATATATGAAACTCTATTTTTACCTTCTAACCTACACTTTGGAGACACACATGTTTAGATATATCTTATTTACTCACTTATGGTTTCATTGATCCTACATAATTAATTTGATACATCATCACATCCAAGAATGAAGAAGAATTTGAACATTAAAGATTTTGGTAATTATAAAATTTTGAGAAATTCATGTTTAAATTTTTTTACGGTGTTTTAATTATTTATATTTTATAAAATACTAGGAAAACATTGAAGATATATTTTTTGTTGTGATATATTGATGATCTAATTTCATCTGTTAGTTGTTAATGAATGCTGTGAAGTATAACATGTACCATCAAAAAATAAGACTCCTTTTATTTATTTGAGTTTCAGATGCTTATACTTAAACATGTTTATGTGTCACCTTGTTAGACTATGTTTTGGATATTAGGTTCCTTGAAAAAGAAAAAAAAGGATTTTATTAGTATTATAGTAATGTTTAGACTTCCTGTACTCAGTTGTGGATTTATAAGGACTTTGGATAAGAGAAACTATTGGAAATCACCGAGCTTAGGGAGTTGATAATGTGTGGAGTAGAATAATGGATATTTTTTCCCTAAACCACTATACATCGATGTGTTAATTTCATTCATTTATTTTTCCTTTTATCTCTTCAACGGTGATGGAGATCGGGATCCGGATGACCTAACCCTAACGCCATGCTTGATGCAGTGGCCCCTCCTCCTTTGCGGGGGGAGGGGCCTAAACCTCCGCTTGATGGGTCTCGGCGAGCCGGGCCGGGGGTGCTTCGTCCTCTAGGTACGGATCCTCCTCTCATCCCTAGCATAAATGTTTCTCCGAAGGTCCCTGGATGGATCGACGGACAGCCAGTGGTTCCAGTTTCTGTCCAGGAATTCAACGAAGCATCAACAAGGTTTTCCACAACCTTGGTTGCGAGATTCGTGCGGCGAAGACCGTGAGTCTAAGTCTTCGCCAAGCATATTAATGAGGTCTGGGGTTTGAAGAATCGTGTGATTGTTGGGATTTTAGGGCCGCGCCAAATTCTCCTGTGCTTTGCGGATGAAGAGGACTTGATTTCAGCATGGTCAGGTGTTAACAGATCCGTCTGTGGATTTTATTTCCATCTTCTTCGCTGGTCGTTTGATCTGCATATGAATCGTGACTCGTCCTCCTCAGCGATATGGCTTCAGATACCTGGTTTACCACTTCTGTTTTAGAACATTGGTCTGTTACGGTCAATTGGCAACTCCATTGGTCGTTTTCTCTACTGTGATCATCGGACATCCTCATTATCGCACCCAATGGTTGCAAGGATTTGTGTGGAGATGGATTTATCAAATCCCCCACTGGAGACGGTGTGGATTGTGATTGAAGGCAAGTATATGTATGCCAAATCCATAATTTATGATTCATGGATCAATTTTTGCTCTTTTTGTAAAAGGCAGGGACATTGGGTCTCTGAGTGCCGCAAGTTTGTGAAGTTTGGAGGTCATACCAAACCGTCAGGTTCAATTGAGGAGAAAACTGTGAGGATGATGGGTGAGGCTGTCTCTCGTAGTAATGGGAATGAAGAGATCCACCATGGATCCTCTGGAAACCAATCTGGTGATATGTTGCCTCAAAATCTGCATGGAATAGAGATACACAACCGTGATGGACAAACTGAAGTCCACTTTGGCCAAGAGAGGTATGATTCCTCAGCTACTGAGAAGGGGGATAACACTGCTGCCTCAGGGACGGGCATTTCAGAAGTTTTTCAGCGACTGAAGAAGGATCTTGGAGCTGGCAAGTCAACTGGTGAATCAGTTAAGCAGATGTGCCAAGGTGCGGAAGGGATAAAGGTTCATCTAGTATTGAAACCTCAGGAGATAGGTTGGGAAACACCAAGCAAAGGTGTTCAGCACCTGGGAACAGGTCTTGTGATGCTTGGGGGTCCTGAAACAATGGAGAAGATCTCGTCTTGTGAAAATCTGGGTGTGATGGGTGACCCAGATCTCTGTTTAAGGAATCGCTTTTCTACTCTTGATGTTCCTGATCCGGTCCAAATGGAGAAGGCTGAAGGGATGGATACATGTGAGCATAGAGGGGGGGGGGGAAGTAGTTCGGGATAACACACAGCAAGCAGGAAATGGGACAAGTGTACCGGATGGAAAACTGGTGGAGGAGGAGCTCACTCACATTGCATCAAATAACCTAGTGTATATGGAGGTGGCAGTGGATAATGATGTAGCATTGCCAGGCAGCAATGTGTTAACCCCTATTGACATCAATCAGCCTTACTTGAGGGCTGCAACCTCGGAGGGGGGAGGATCTGATTGCTTCAAGGGTCTGAGAGAGGCTCCTAGGGAGGGGGGAGATGTTTCCAATGGTGAGAAAGAGAATGAGAGGGAGGTGCTCAAGGTCTCATATAGTGAAATGGTTCGGGGAGAATAGAAAGGAACATATGATAATGGGAATGGTAATATGGGAACCGGAACTGATACAAAAAAGAAGAAACCTAGAAAAGACTACTCCAACATGCCGAAGACGGTGTCTACGAGGTCCTCTACAAAAAATGGAAAAGGGAAGGAAGTAAACACAAAGAAGGGACAAAATAAGGCATTGTCTAGGACATCTCTGTCTGAAAGGGAGTTATGTCTTAGGGAGCAATACATCAATATGCTCAACCAACATGCTCCATCTAAGTTGGAATCAGCAGATCCAGATGACTTGGATGGTGGTGATGATGGGGAATTTGATGTCTTTTGAGTGGCAGTGTTGTTGGGGGTGACTTCTATTTCTTTCCTATGTACTTTGTACTGCTTTTTTCTTTTTTTAATAAAATTGGGACCGGGCATTCAGCCTGGGCCTGCATCTTTTTGATTATATATATCCCGACCTAACATTTGATATTAGAGACAATGGTCTACTACAATATTAATATTTTAACTATTCTATATCAACATATTTTATTTTAAGGTTCTAAACATTATTTTACTATATATAATAAGCATGAGTTACAGATTAAGACCAAGATTTTCTGAAATAGATGATTATAGAGAAGTTATGTCGATTATTCATTCTCCCTATTTTAGTGGTAATGATTATGGATTCTAGAATGCTTTTATAATTATTTATTTTAAAAATCAGGTAATAAGTGTTTATTTAAAGAGAGTTAATCCTTACGATATTTCTAAAAATAAAATTTTAAGATTAGAGTAGTGATTCAGAAAAAGATAATAATATGAATAAAAATCTACGTATTCAATTGTGTGTGGTTTAAAACTGAAGTATTAAATAAATTTTCTCACAGTTATACTGTATATAAGATGTGATATACTATTAATATATCCTATAATGAATCTAACTATTTCAGACAATTAAGTTACATTAATAAAAATGAAATTTTTGATTCTTTTATAATGGATGAGAATGAAACTGAAAAAAATTGATGGAATGTTGATAGAGATAGTCCATAATGTTTTTGCTTTGTCAGATTCAATTTCAAAATCAGATCAAACCTTAATATTACTCAAAGTAATATATACTATGTGGAATAAAATATCTATATCTATAAGAAAGTCTACATCGTTAAATAATTTTATAATGAATGACTTGGTTAAGAATTTGATGATGTATGGAATCGAGATGTATGTTGAAGCTAAAATAAAAATCTTAAAATTAAGAATCTTCTCTCATGATGATAAAAAATGAATCATCTAAATCAAATTGTACAGATCGGGAAAGTGACCTCTTATATATCTATTAAAAATATGAAAAGTTGTATTTGAATAAAAATAAAGGCATTGAAAAAGGTAGATACTTTGAATGTAAGGAAATAATTTATACGAAGGACATCTGTAAATTATTCAATTCTCAAAGGCAATACCATTATGAAAGGGATGGAATGAAATATGTAAAATCTACATGGAGTAATACTTCTAGTTCATATGGTGAATCTTCTGCAAATTTATAATATTGGAATAAAGTTATATATCTAATTGTTGATACTGATAAGGTAAAATCCTCTTAATCTCAAGACTATTGTTTTGAAAAAATTTATTATGATGAGTGAAATTAATATTTGTTTCTATTATAAGAAAAATATGAATCATTCAATAAATACCATTGAAATCATATAAAACATTACGATATTATTCTATTAGATAATGAAAATTTCTCAATATAGATTATATATTTTAAATATAATGATTAAAAAATTCATTTTGATTTACATAACATTAATATTAAATAATTAATGGAAGAAGATGACTAATTGAAACATTATTCTAGTATGATCATAAAAAGAGAAAAAAAAATTTAAATAAAATCCATGGAGAAAATAAAATATTAAAAGAAAAAATCGTAATACGACGTAATGGTGAAAGATCAAAACATTATAATAATTATTTTGTTCATGGCCTAAATATTAAATACTTGTCTACTGATAAATTTTTATACTGTAATACTAAATTTAATTATGAAAATTATTTCTATTTTTGAAAACAAAACATTTCTAGTTTTAAAAGTGATTATTACTCAAAATATTTGTTAAATTTTATACATCATACTCATTAACAAGTTTGGTTACTTAAAAATTTCATTTCTAACACAACTGGACCAAAAATCATATGTTTAACAAAGAAAAATTGAATTTTATATTTTTCACGATTATACCATGATGCTATATAATTAAATATTTTAGTGTTTGATCAATGGATATGTGTTAAAGTATATATTGAAGGAGTGAAAAATCAGAAGTAGTTCATTTTCAAAAATCCTCATTACTAAATTTAATTTTCTAGGAATAATTTCAATTTAATATTTATATACTTTTTATACACTAACTGTTTTATATAGGAAAAAAGAGTTTTTTCCCAAATATTAATAATATATTTTTCTTTATTATATAAATCATGTTATTGATATAATGGTTTTGTTATGTATTTAGTTTGATAATAAAATGTTTGTTATTAAATTTTTTTTTGTTTTTAAAAATCTTTTATATATTTTTTGGTTACAAAATCAAAGAAAACTCTTCTTACATAACAGATATTTTTAAAATTATTGTTATATATTTTTATGCTAAAAATAACAAAATTCAACCTTTATTTTATCAGAACTAAACATTTCATCTTCTTCTTAAAATATTTTTCTTCATCATCTTTCAAATATCTTGTTAAAAGGACAATTAAAACCCAATCATAGAATGATAAAGATATCATGTAATTCCATTTTAGGAGAAAATAATTATCATAAGCGGAAAAAGTTAATCCTTTTACCAATTAAAGGAGTATCTAGTATCATTTGTTCAATATTCATGTGTAAATTCTTCTGAAAGAAATAGTGAAGTTCATAGTTTTGAATAACTATATGTTTCTTCATTTGAAATATCTTATGAAATTATTCCATTTAATTTTAACTATTTAATAAAGAAGAAGAGAAGTTGAACACTGAGTTGGATGCATCTAGAAGGTTTTATGATGATTTAAAGAGATCAGCAATATCAAAAGTTTTTTGATTCACAACAAATTTTTTTTAAAAATAATAAATATAGTTCTATATCATAAGGATATTTTGGATTATTTAAAGAAGAATTGTTTTTCAAATGGACTAAATCAGAAAATAAGTTGTTATAAAGCTCATTCCTTATATGTTGAAGTTGTTTCTAGTTGAACCGTGTTTATCTTCTTTTTATCAATGAATATTAGATGTTCAAAATAGATTAGAAGAAATGTCAAGATTATTTATTTATTAAAATGAAAAATTTCATAGTTTGAATAATTTAAAGGAATAGTCAACTCTTTCTTTAAATCTTTATTTTTATTCTATTCATATAAAAATTAATTTTATAAATTGTTTTTAAAAATATATTTTTTGTGTGAAAAATAATTAAATTTGTTTTTTTGTAATTTCTTTTTAGTTTTTATAATTACTATCCAAAGATGAACCTTATTTATTATTTCCTTTAGTTATTTTTTTAAAATAATCCAATATACTATGATTCAGCAGGATGTTTTAAACAAATAATTTTTTAATTTTTGAAAAATATGAGTTTAAATATTTTTTTTCTTTTTTTTAAATAAGGTCATAAATTTAGTGCGAGTCAATTACTAGTATTATCTTTATGTTGTCACAAAAATGGAAAAATTATTTATATTTTAATTTATAATTTTATAATTTTTACCATGTTTATAATGATAAAAAATTATTCTATATAATATTTTTATTTATAATAAAAGAGAAGAACAATAGTTATTTAAACGGGGATATGTTTTGAAGCTATGTTTATGTGATCATCTTCATTTTTAAGAAAAATTATTTTTATTTATTTAATATATAGGATGTTTGAATCCTTATATTGGTATTGAAGTTTTATTTATGGGTGAAATATTATACTGAACAAAGTTTGGGAAATTAATTTTGTATTTTTAAAAAATAGTTTTTATATTTTATTTATTTATGTTATGGGTTTTGTGATCTTCAAAAAGTGGTAGATTATTGAAAATATGTTGAATCAAAAAAAATTTAATTTTTTTTAGTTTTGATGATCACAAACACCCATGTATTTCTAACTAATGAAATCAATTCAAGTGAATTTTAAGAAATTAATATCCATGGAAATATTTATTCCAGAGTAATATTCAAGACTTTGACCCTTGTAAAATATTTATTGGTGTATTCCACATGTTTTTTAGAGTATTTAGTAAGAGATGTTATTAACCCTATATGGGTAACCCTAATATAACGAATAAACCCTAATTTTGGAACATCATGTATGGATGAGAAACCATGCACTGTCAATAAAGTGTAATTCATCAACCCTATGTTTTGATGGAACCCTAAGTTTGAGAAAAAATAATATATGCTAAATCAACCCAACTTTTATGATCAAACCTACATTTTTAAAAAATATATCTTTAATGGGTTTGACTGAAATAAAAACCAATTCAGATATTTTTTTACAATTGATTAAAAGGATTGTTATGATTGTTTTAAATCCTCATATTAAACAAAGTAATACATTACAATTATTATGGGAAGTTACAACTCTCTGATTTTTTAATTAAAATATTCATGATTTATTGTGTGATATTTCTAGAGTTGATTTGACCTAGAGTTATTCAACATACTTTTTCAACATGAATACATTCATCATCAGATATATATATATATGTATTCAAATATAGTAAAATATGTGTATTATTACCTTGATAGATACACTTTTTAGACATACATGTTTAGATCTTTTTGACTTAATACCTATTGTTTCTGTCGCTTCTACTGTATTTATTTGTTACATATTCTGATGAATGAATGATGAAGCATTTGAAAAATGAATATTTTGGTAAAGATACAATCTAGATACATTCATGTTTAAACATCTGTCTATTTTTTTATTTTTTCCTATTTGATGAAAGAATTGGAAAACATTGATGATATTTTTACTATTGTGCTAC
The DNA here is from genome assembly GCA_963277665.1 of Viscum album. Lineage (NCBI taxonomy): Eukaryota > Viridiplantae > Streptophyta > Magnoliopsida > Santalales > Viscaceae > Viscum > Viscum album. The sequence goes on along the minus strand of OY728128.1, from coordinate 2,140,139,601 downwards.
ATTGAAAATATCATTTCATCTATTAGTTGAAGATGAATGATGTGAAGTTTAACCTGCACCATGAAACAAATAAAAACCTTTTGATTTGAGTTATAGTTGTTTGTACTCAATTGTGGTTATGTGTCAGCTTCTTGTACTAAGCTGTGGATATTAGGTTCCTTGAAAAAGAACCATAAGGCTTAAATTTGTATTGTTGTAAGGATTCTACTACCTATGCTATGTTGTGGATTTTGAATGTCATATGATAAGAGGACCTAGGGAAAATCACCAAGCTTGTGGAGTTGAGTATTGGAGAAGTGAACTAAGGTTTCTTTGTGCCCTGAACCACTATACATTTATGTGTTCATTTCCTTTATTTATTTTTAGTAATCCATCATATTTGAGAATAATGGAAAGGAACATTGCTTACCATGATAGTCGTTCTGAACCTATCAATGTTTTGAAAAACGCAATTCACCCCCCCTTGGGTCTTTTTATTTGTCATATCTATCCTGAACCAACACAACTAGTCCAAGATCCATATATCATATCCTAAATTATATAACCACAAAATGAATTTTCTAATACAAATTTTCTACACCTTAAAATGGGTAACCACTCATCATCCTAGTTCTATATTCTATATGACCACAATCATGGTTCCAAATATAATATAGTATTATATACAAGGATTATGGTCTAAGAAAATAATTTAAGGATATCATACTCTATGTATCATAAAAAACAATAATAATGAAACAATATAAATAGTCATAACAAAATATAGCATCATATTAAGACAAATAAATTAACAATAATATGAAAATATTTATAAATTACAATAAATTTGATATAAAAAATGAAAATAATTTAGATCATAATTCCGTAAATCCTAATAGATATCAAATAATTCCACAATTATTTTTAATATAAGAATTTAACTGAAAATAAAATAAAAACGTATATACAATTACCAGTCCTCAGAAACACCTTGTAACTCTCACCCTATCAAAACTAAAAATCTCCATATCAATCATATATTGTAAAGACCATAACCTATGCTTCTTTTCAAGCCTAATATCTTCAAATAAAAAAAATTCACACATAAGTTTTCGGAATAAATTATTTGAGTCCATTACAAATAGTTTCTTTAAAAATAAACAATATCTATTTTCTTGTTTTTTAAATTATGATGAATTAAGTTTCAATATCATGTGTAAAAAAAATCAAGGTCATTATCATAACCCTGATCCTTATCGACCATATAATTTTTAATTCTCTATTAATTACTTCTTTTAAAAAAATCATCAGGTAACAAGATATTTTCTACACAAAATATAATACTGAATTAAAATAATTCAACCAACATAAATTCAAGAATAATATATAAATATCTATACTTATACTATTAATTATAACATACCAAAAAAAACAACTATGTCTTGGTTGATAGGTAATAAATCAAAGTGAATAATACAACACAAAGGATATATATAATAAAAAAATATTAAAAAAACAAAACAAAAAATATAACATAATTTTAAAGATTAAATTATTTCTAATCCTTGAAAAAGTAATTCAAAAACCTTGTTATCATATCCTAGATCTCACTAGGATAGTGTAATTTAAAAATAATATATGAAAATAGATAAAAAAATTCATGAAAAATACAAAATAAATATACTAATTAAAAAATAAGAGTTCAGTTATACTTGTTATGTCATAATGATTGTGCAACTAACGCACCCCATTCACTGATTCATTATGCTTCCATTAAAACATCATTTTGAATACATGTATTTTGGTAAAGTTGAGTAATGAACTATGGTTATTCATTACTCTTCATTAATGTCCTCTTATTTCATCTAATCTCCTCAAATAATAGCACAACCTCCTAAATTTTTTGACCATGATTAAAATTATAAATATTGATATATCAATGTTAATCAGATAATTGGTAATGATTTTTTACATTAATAAAAATAGTGTAACTTTTCCCCTACTTCCATGTCCATTTCATTGTCGCCCTATTTAACTATTCATAATCATTACATTATAAATTTATTCAATTTTTTGTCACATTCATATTGAATAGAATAATGTTCAAAAATCACAACTCAATTTTTATTTATATAAATACTCAAAATTTTCTTTATTAAAAGAATGTTATTGTCTCATAATTATTGGTATCCATATATTTTTAAGTATATGATTTTAATTCATCTAAGACAATAATGTCATAGTTTTACCCATTATTGTGTGGGTTTTCTTTTAAATATCAGAAATATTCTAATAATATCTAAATTCATATAAAATATATATTTTACCAAGCATAATTAAATTTTGGTTTTATTTTGTTTAATTAAAATGTAAAATGTTAATAAAACATATGAATATTTTTTAATTAAAATCCCCCACATAAGAACATTTGTCTATCCCTAAGAAAAAACCTAACATAAAATCAAAAATAATTAATAAATTAAAAGGGGAAACATTTAATTTATTATACAATTAAACATAAAATTATAACTAAAAGTTAAAAAATGGAAAACTTAACCAATAAAGGGTGGTTAAATCATGCCTCGTGTATTACCCCAATTTAAAACTCCTCTCATATTCCACTGATATTATTAAATGTTATATTATCATTAATGATACTTATGATCTACCATGCAAGAAAATTATTCCATTTAGCATTCAAAAAAACTAAATTAGAATTATGTACAATTTTAAGTGTATTTTATATATCAAAAAACAACACAAGGTGACTAGATATGTAATTTATATATTTAAGCACACTAACCAAGTGGTATTTAAAAAATAATTTTATGAGTTTAAACATTTATTTTACATGTTGTAAAAATTATATAAAATCAAAAAATATGGAATAATTATATATATATAATACAACACTTTTATTTGAGATTAATAAAATAAATCTCCTCATTTTATTCACAAAAATCATTAAATACCAGCATATTTATCATTATTCTCGCACTGTTATGTAAATATAAACAATCAGAATCTCAAAGAATTGTTCATTTTTTCCCACTTTTTCTTCATTGTTATTATTATTTTTTGAAATAATTTAGGAATCATCAATGGAGAATTAATTTTTTTTGTGGGCCATTATACAAATATCTAATAAGATATTATAATATTCAATCTACTTCTACACAAAATTACCTATGTTCATCTCTAAAAATTCCTTCAATGATATAGACTTATTATGGTATAAATTTTAAATAAAATTGTAATTTTTCTTATATGACTGGTTATTTATGGTTTTTATGATCTTAAATTAAATTAAAATTTAATGAATGTATTTCTAAAAAATAGGAAAAAAAAGGCCCAATCATTCTAATGGGGATTAAAATATTCATATTTTAAAAATATAATAAATTCATCTTAAAGTACAGATTTATATATCGAGAATATTTTATAAAATAGGGTACTATAATGAATTACTTAAATGTTTTAGGTTACCTATCAAGAATGAGATTTTGATATTTTTCAATCATTTCATTTAATGAATAATAATAATTAGTGTAAGTCATTCATATTGAAAACAATTATAATAAAGAAAACGTAGTATACCAATAACCAATTTCAAAACAACTCAAAATTAATAATACAATATATTTCTAAAAATATTCCTCTTATACATTTTCCATTTATAATCCTGGTAATTGAAAATTTTCCATAAAGATAAAATAATTATCCTAGATTATGATATACCTTCGATCAACATGAGACATATATTCTAATGTTTCTAATGAAACCCCCACCCAATCAAAAATGAATTAAACATTATCTTCAATGTATATCAAAGGTGAAAAGATTAGAAAATATACACAAGTAGTTAAAAAACTGAATATATTTAACTATTTAGAAGAAAAAAATTTCACCCCCCATTGATTCATATTTTCATCTCTAATCTCTTGATAGGATTCATTATTTTTTATTATGGTTTTTAAACTGTTATATAACTATTAAATTGAACAAATTTTCTGAAAAATTCCTAAAGCTCAAGAAATTTTCAAGAAACTAATTTTAAAATGCTATATTTCAATAAGTTAAAGAATAATAATTCTAATATCACATATTCTCTATTCCAATATATTTCAATAAAAACATATATGTAATGATAAAAAATGATGATGGAGGTGAAAAAAAATAAATGGGATATATAAAAAATGTTTAAAATAATTAAACATATCTCAAACACAAAAATGGGGATAGGTGGATCCTAGGATTATATTTATGCTACCAAATCATACCTACTACCCTCCTCTTTATCCTCCTTGGATTGTGTTAAAATATTTAGTGGATACTCTAAAAAATACCACCCTTCCAGTCATCATATATATTCTATCCTCTCAAGTAATAACTATTCTAAAGTTTGGATAAATGAGTGCTTCATAATAAAAGTATTAATTTGGCTTGTGACATTCATCTCCTCAAGTAATATCCATGTTGTAGTCTCATGCTCTATGAATTAATATATATTAGGATAAATATCCATTGGTGTATTCATGTTTATGGTAGTAAGAGATAATGAAGGTATTTTTAGATTATTCTCTATTATATGGGTGGCATATATGGTAGGTTGCACTATGGGGTATACTGACTCAATAGTCATGCACATAGAATGCTAATGATGAATAACCATTATTGGTATATAATGATGTATTGGCTTCAACCTAATCAAGAGAGAGGCATTATGACTCAATATGGGGTCTATAAATGAAATATCATTCATTGTATTAAATATCTTTGTATTCCCCTTACTTTAATGTATAAATTATGGATATTTAAGGATTAAATCCATTTAACCTACTATTATATAAAAATTTGATGTCACAACACATGGTGTGGCTTGAGTAGGCACCTATAACATGGGGGATAGTGGTGGAATGATATGGTTGTCATTTTGGAATGCTAGGGTTGATAAAAAGTTTATGTCTGTATGAAACATTATAAGTGAATATGAGGTGAGTGATGTTCATGGGATAGTTTTGGTTTTGGGGTCAATATATGATGTGGACAATGAAATAGGTAATATAAAGTCTCCATCCCTTGAATATTCTTCACATGAATGCCCATGATGTAAACTATTTAAAAAAAGATACTTATCCACTCAAGGGGAATAAAGCAGGACTTTATTGTGTGGTATTTGGTTGGTAATTGTGGTACAAGGGTAATCCGAGGTTGGGTTGTATCATGAGAGTATTCCTTATCGACCTTTTATTCTATTAAGTGTATTCATATTCATCATGTTTTATATAAATGTTTCCCTCTTTCAGGATTAATCCCATATTTTTTAATAATGATTGATCAATAAACATTGACTTACATAAATTATTTTGAGTAAATGAATTCTCAAATGCTCTTAAATTATTAAAATGGAACTTTATAAAAGTCTTACCCATTATTATTAATTTTTTAATTTTATCTAGTTCTTAAGGTAATGTTAAAATTATTTGTCAATATTGAAAGTAATCCTATAAATGATCAAATTCAGAATAAACATTTATAATTTACTATCACTACCATATCATTCAACCGTGGATAGTCAGGAGTGGCTGATCACCATGAGAAGTATATTGAGAAGTGAGATCTTGAGTTATGTGTTCTTTTTTGTTTTCCATATCATGTGTAATTGTAAGATCAATAACCAATTCAATCCAATTTTGGAATATTATGTCTTTTAAAGGTTTCAAATCCAACTAAGAGTAAGAATTTAACTTACTGAAATTATGGTTTTATATACCGAGTACTATGAAAAAATACACTAATGAATGTTAATTGTAGAACTTACTATGGTTAAATTATATTTCCATGATTTCTTAGTCAAACATGTATAAAAATATCAATTATCATTCATGGTATGAATCCTCTATCACAAAAAATGCTCCAAATTCGTTTTCCCCAATGTTTCCATGAGTGTAGATTTCAAACCTATATTGGAAATGATGTCCATACTAATAATACACTGTGAAAAATCTTCATTGAAGCTAAATATCCTATTTTTGGATATATTTTATTTCTTTAATATATAGTAAATGGGGGACGATATATTAGATTAAATTATCTATATAGTTAGATTAAGAGAAAGGGAGTTTTTTTTGGGTTTCAGTGACTCTATTGGATGCACATTAGTTTTGATGTGGTTCATATTTTAATTTCTTTTCATGTTATAATGGTAAATTTTCAGGGTACTCAATATGTCTCTTTCTAATGGGATGAGAATTGACATATTATTTGAATTACATGGAAAAGGATGTTTAATAATGTAATTATAGTATGGTTTATAGGTCTATTAATATGGGTTTGTAATGGTTGGTAATATAATTCATTATTTTGGTTCTAATTATGGTAATAGTTGTGATTTTTTTGTAAAAGGGAAAACTATTGCAAATAAGGGTGAGAGTTATATGAAAATAGATGCACAAATTAATAAGAAATGTGGGGTAGACATTACAAGAATAAGTTAAGTTGGATTAATTTAGGGAATGTTATACTTTATAGAAGATGAATTATGATGGATCTTGAGGGAGTATTTCAAGGAGAAACCTAGGGTTTTAACTCAAATTTTATTTTTATTTTAACTATCATGTTGTTTCATTAAGGTGCTTCAGCATGATTTAACCCAATATTTTTTAAAAAAACATGAAGTCATAAAAATTATATTTTAATGTTATTAATTACTGAAATAATTATTTTAATGGAATTTTGTAATTGAAATTTAATTTTTTTCCTGTGGTCACAAAATAATTTGATGAAATACTTGGATTATTTTATTTATTTTAAATCAGAGGGCTTATGGATATACATTAGATCATACTTTTACAACATGATGGAATACCATGACCCATCCCTTAAATATACATTTACCCATGAAAAGGATGAAATATTGTGTAACATGTACCCCATTAAAATATTCATTACTCAAATTCCCTTACACCCAGATGTCTGTGATTTGGTTTACTCTAATGGTTTCATTTTTCATATTCATCAGCCTATTGTGGGTTTAAAATAATTCCTCCTAGAGACCTTGTAAACTATTTATATAGTTTATCCATTATGGATCACAATATTCAACATGATTCTTAGTTATTTTTATCTATAACCAAATTCACTATTGATATTAGTGTAATATTATGATGTTATAAGATATTAGAATTTATATTTTCATAACATACCCTAAATGTGTTTTGGCATTATGTCTCACTCTAATATATGAGAAAAATTTCAATAACACTTATGAATAAATCATTATGATTTAAATAATTATATTGTATTGTGATTATTTATTTACAAAAAATATAGCATATTTTATTCAATAAATGTATTACAAAAATTCTGATAGTTCTATCATTAATTTTTATTTATCCTAAGAGGGGGTTAGAATTTGGTGGTTTGGATTATTATAAATTATTTATAGAAATATTAAAAATAATAATTCCATTTTTTTGAAATTTATTCCTTGAATGAAGGAAAAATATGTGAATGAAAGAAAACTGAATTCATAATTTGGTTCCCACATTGATAACACATTTTTTGAAGTAAAAATATATATGTACCTATGTTCCATTAAGAAATATTCAATTGATGTGAACATAAACATTGATAATGTTCAATGGAGTGCCTTAGGTTATGTCCCCATAACATAATGAAATTACATTCGTTCATATAAACTTCCATTAATCTATATAGAAATACTCAAATCAGTATAATGGGAGCTTTTCATTGTGACTTCGGATTACATGTAAATGAAACATGTGTAAAGAAATTCTTAATCACCAAATATGATTCCATTCAACATGTGTTTTATTCATTATAATTTTTGCCTTTCTAGGTAAATAATGGAGCTTTCATTAGATTACCTAATTATCACTTATTACTCATCAATATCTAGTACTTTCTTCATCCCATATTCACAATCTCTCTAACTCAAATATTTGATAGCCTAATAGGACTTATGAGAATGCTATATGAAAAGGTCAAATGAAATGCCATACCCAAATGGGAAGGGATATAAATATAATAGTTTTTTTAATTGTTTTACAATCCTACAAAGAACCATCATGTTTCTTATTCCAATATTTTTTGGATTTCATTTACTATATTCTTAATAAAACACTACATAGATCAAGAGCCCCACTTATCCAGATTTTTTATTATGTAATTGAGTGATTATATTGAATAAAACTCAATATATTTGTAAAAATACTCACATTAAATCATTATTAATGTTTCCCTATATAAATAATTAGTAACAAAGGAACAATTGTCCTATAAAAGAAACTTTTATTTGAAAAATTTTTAACCACATTTTTTGGCCATTTTAGGTGAAACTATAGGCCATGTTGACATGTAATCATTACAAAAAAAATGTATTTATGGAAAAAAGTGTTGAGAAATGGACCCTTGAGGACAATGTCCTTAATATAAAAAACATACAATGCTTTCATTTTATTTTTGAATTTCAGAACATTTAAAATTATTCCACCTTCATTAAATATGATCCAAATATTCCTAATTGTTTCATACATCTCAATGATGTATTAAAATTAATAATTACTTATAAAAATCATGTAAATGATATATTAAAGAACATTGTTTTATCAGTTTAGTAAGGAGTAACGAAATTCCAACTTACTATCTACTATAGTGTTGGAAATACAATAGTGAACTAACCCACCACAACATTTCATAGAGTTTAGGATCACCACCAAAATTAGTTTCACAATTCATCCAAAAAAGTTTTATTCTATAGGTACATTAATTTTCAGTATATAAGAATCTAAGTAGTTAGGAATGTTTGTAAACCATGTTTATGATTCAAACTCATCATTTGAAAAATATTTATACAAAATTTATTCCTTAACGTCCAATTATTTGTCTCCACTTAAGTGTGAAAATTCCATTTTTAATAGATTATCAACTATGATATTATTTGATCATTTCTTATCTTTCATATTAAATTTAAACTCATTTAGTATAAAGATAAATTAAATCATGAATAATTATATATCTTTCATACTAAACATGTATTTGAGACCTATATGGTCTGTGTACACCACCACATTATAATGTAACAGATATGAATTAATCTTGTCAAATTAAATGAACATAAAAAATAATTCCTCCTATGATGTGATATATTGTAATTTTTTTAATATAAGATTACTTTTTTCATAATTATTGTTCATAAAATCTTTCACATTCTATATCATTCTAATATCACCACAACATAATAACTTGTGTGACACATGAGTTAAATTTTATCCTCTTAATTTTGGGGAACCAAGATTTGGTATTGTGAACTCTATAATTTAAATCCTTAAAGTATTAATAAATTTTTTGATAATAGTAACTAGACACAAATATCCAAGATTTCAGTTATATGACATTAAATTTGGTAAAAATCCTTTATAAAGGTATAGGGGAAACCATCATGTCACAAATGTGTAATTATTCACTCAATATCCTCATTTCATGAAATTATTTTATTCACATGGATCATGACCGAATCAAAAAAAATTTATCCCATAAAATTTAATTCAGGATCACTATATTATCATTCATCAGAAAACACTTCATCTCCCAACACAAAAAAATGAATTTCACTCACATCATTCCAAAATAAATCATGATTCTTTAGTAATACATCAGAAAAATTTACATGCATGGAAAATTAATCATTAAAAAATACAAGAGTAATTCTACTATATCCTGAATGATATGTGTCACACTTCATAGAAGCTTTTTTTGGGTATATTTTACATTCCAAACAAAATTCATAAATAGAAAAATTTTCTATAAGTATTGGTGAGACTGGTTTTTATTTTTTTCACTTAACTAGTTGGTAATTGATAATTTTCAATGTATCAATAAATAATATATAATTACTCAATATTTGGAAACCATTATAGAATTTGATGTATGAAATGATGATGCGAAATGATCTGACATAATTAAATTCATTAACTTGTAATATTCAACACAGAATCTCATTCCTCTCACTATTCAAGTGGATATAAAATCCTTATCCTTATTTATAATGGGAATCCCAACATTATTAGGTGTAACATTTAGAGGGATAAAAAATTAACTTCAATATATTTTTATGATGATTGTGACATCCCAAATTTTTAACAGTTCTTTATTAATTACTTCTTTTATGTGAGGTTTCATCCACTTTTGGGGTTTTCTCAATTCCATATATTCTTCTATGAATCACACCATATCATTGAAATGGGAAAGTATAATACCTTTTATATCAAATATTCTACCTGAATTTTATTTTTTATTTTCTTCTACAATTTAACCAAATATTATTCTTATTAAATTGGAAATTATTCATTTATAATCCCTAATAGGTTCAAACATTCTCCCAATAATGATTCTCTAAAATTACTCAGGAGTTACATAATCACAAACATAAGTAGTTTCAAAATAAATGAAATCAATTGAGGGTAAATTTCCTTATAAATGAATTATGCTACATTTTCCTCATCATATTATATGATTTCTTTACTATAATATTCTAATTTTCTCTACACTATCCTTTTAATGAGTTCCATCATAAAATCCTATTAATATAAATTCATCTCAATTATTCCACATTTATTTTTTTCATTGGGATTATACCATAATAATATCTTGGATCACTTCCATGTTTCACAACTCTCATCATGTTAAATGTGATGTGAATTTCACTTACTAAGGAATAATTGATCCTATATTAGTATCAATAAGATATGTGATCATGCCTTCTAAATCTCATACAAGGATTATTAGTACCTATATTTCTTCTTCTAACTTTATGGTAAGAATATTTTTTGGAAAAATTAACATTCACACCTTTAATAATACATTATAAAGAATTAAAATCAAGTATTTTCTAAATTAGTTACAAAATTATTGACATAACTCTTGGGATTAGTATTAATTATGAAAATATTAATAAAAACATAAATGACATGAGTTCTTAAATTTCATATCAATGAATACGGATTTTCAATGTGAATGAACTAATGGTGCCTGGAATTTAGAATCCCCTCAAATGTTTATTTTTATGTGGGATATTTTGATAGAAAGTATATAAACATTATTCACATTGAAATATAATATCGGATTTCTCTAATTTATTTTTATTATATAGGAGGTCAAAAATATTTTTTGATTCAAGTCATGAAATAAGGTTTTCAACTACATCCAATGCCTTATCTCTTGGTATGGATAATATTTAAAAATTATCATAAAGATTTATCCTTCCCCAAAAGTGGATTATCTTTGCTATTGTGTAGTTTTTTGGATGTTATTTTAGTTTTTTCACTATTTTTAGGGTGGATAATTATTTTTAGAAATTTACATTCAATTTCACAATACTAAAAATCTTGCTTATAACCATGGGACTACTACCACAATCTAACATTTCTCTGTAAATAGGCTATAAATATCCATGATCATACCAATGAATATTTCTATACGTGTAACATGTACATCTTATTTACATTTTCACCTTTGATAGTGGATATAGGGGGTCCTTGTGGAATGTAGGTGGAAACAATTCCCACATGGAGTTATTCAAAAATCCTTAATTCCATGGTCTTATGTGAGACTATTTCTATAGTTCCTACATGGTATAACAACTTCAATGGTGTCAGGGTGATTGTGGTCATTTTTTTCATGGTAATACTATATCCATTATTACCCTAATATTATTTTATTTGTTTTTTTAGGAAGGACATATGTACTCGTTGACCATGTCGTAGAGTCCATAAAAAATAATAAACAAATGTATGTATGTATATATATCCATATATATGAAATCGTTTCATGGTAAAGTTTCTAAATCCCTTAGTATGAGGTGTAGGGTTATAATCCCCTAGATTCCATTTTTTACTTGGTAAAAGGTTGATATTAACCATGTTGGTAGGGTTATTTTTTTGGGAAGGTATATGTGGATATGCTACTACCAATATCTTAATCCACGGACCTAGGGCTTCCCCCTACTGTATTTCCAAACCCCTACATAGTTTTTTCTACCCTGGGAAATAGCCTAAGGCCTCTACCATAGTTCCTCTTTCTATAGTCCGTGAGCATTTTAACCAATAAATATTTCAGCAATTTCAACCCATATCATTATTTAATTAGACAAAAATACTTTCAATATTCCTTATCCTTATCCTTTAATGAAAAAGAAAATTATTTCAATCTTATAAGATCATCAAACAATCGATTATTGTTATAGGTATCTAATATATATATATATATATTCCTATTTTTATATTCAATTTACATTCCCCTGTGATTTAAAATGTTTTTTTATAATTTATATAATACTCGGTTTTAGGTCAATGTTTTTGGATTTTGTTAGTAATTTCACTATTCTATGAAAAACTTCCTTAATAAAAATAATATCATAGTTCGTAGTAGTCATTTATAACCATATTCTAGGGGATTTGTCGATTAAATATCATATTTATTTCTCATTTTTCCTGAGGTCGTTTTATTTACCCATAATTGATTATTATAAAACAAGAAGGTATGCCTATTTATTGAAATTTTAATATAATGTTTTGATGCTTTTAGTTAACCATGATCAAGTGATTGGTGTTTTTCTCATGCACAATCAACATATAAAAACAATAAAAGTAACATTATCACAATAAAAAATAATAAAAATGAATAACAAAAAGGATAAGAACAAACATTTATAAATTAATAATATACATACAGGTCATCTAATTATATAATGTGTTCCATTACCTTGGAAAAATATCCAAAAAGAATTACCAACCCATAGGCATTGCTGATTCCCAAGAATGTATGTCAATGATTATAATTTATACTTTTCAACCCATTAATAAAACTTTTAAAATATATTATTGTTTAAAATACAAGGGTATACCATGTAGAAAATAGATCATTCATAAATCCCATTCTATAACATTTGACTACTTTTTATGCATTGATTTCAGAGTAAAACGTTCAATCAAAATTACAGAAAAATAAAACAACAACAATATTTCATTATTTAGTAAAATATAGAGTTTTTAAATTAATTTCAATCTATAGTTTCTCTATATATAGGATTCCATTTACTTATGAAAAAAATATTGTATATTAGATAAAAAATATACAAGGTTATATTTGATAAAATTTATTCAATATTATCTTAAATATTGCAGTTCATCATGTTTAAAAAAATCAAAGGAAATTATGATGCATTAATTTCAATCCATTAATGAAAAATAATTATTAAGTCTATTATAATAACTAATACCCCTCTGTATTATATTTTTTATTATCAAATAATTTATTCTTTCATAATAATAGAAAATGATCAATATATTATTTTAAATTTAAAAAAATTATATAAATAAAAATTTAATAATTCAAAGTAAATATTATAATATTATACTTAATTTTACATCCTTAAGAAAATACTCATTTATGGATGATAATGAATCAATAAAAATAAAACAACTCATCTAAAATGAAATAAAAAAATTTAAAATAGAAGAAGTGATCCAATAATATATAAAAGGGAATTAAAAAAATTCAATTATTAAATTTCATTGATCTGAGCCTTACCTTCTAAATCTAAACCCAATAAATCCTAAATCTCTCTAAAATATTAATCCCTAAAAATCAATAAAAAGTAGTCCTCTTTTTAAAAAATGATAAATATATGTACAATATAAAAAAAAACACATTGTAACACTTATTGTTATATAGTAATATGTGTTTAATTAATTATCTCTATATTTTTTATCCAATGTCATTTCATTATGTTCTCATTCAAAATCCATTTATTCGGGTATTATGACATAATGAAATTTGGTTATGTCATAGTCTTCAAATTTCTTCTCACATGTCTTCAAATTTTCATAAATCAAGGTGAATCCATCTGATTTTTCAACCATTATTTGAAATCTAAATCATTATATATCCATAGTTATAACATATTGAGTGATGATTCATGGTGTGAAAATTTCAAATAAAAACTTTCACTTGATTATTATACATTATATCATAGATTTATTAAAAAATTCACAAGTCATAATTTTCTAATATGTTCAAATCCAATCATATGAAATATTTATAGTAAAATTATCAAACATCATGCTTTAATTTTTAATATTGAAACACTCAAAAAAAATTAATATTCTATGGAAATTACAATGTAACACTTATTGGGGTTTTCATGATTATTTAAGAGTTTTCAATATGTATTATTTGAGAATGACCATGTTGTAAATTTATCAATAAAACAGTATTTTTTATTTTAATGTCCAAAATATTCAATTCATCACAAAATTCATTAAAACTCTCCATTTTACCAAGAAATTTAAAAAATAATAATTAAGAAACATATTAATCAGTTGAAAAGAAATTTTTTGAAGAAAAACATGAGCATCATAGAGTTATCAGTTTTAGTCCACCAATATTTTATTCAGTTTTCCCAATACAATATCACTAGTCACCCATAATTAATGAATTAGAAATATGGTCTTATTACTACATTATTACATACCATACCCCCATTGTGATAGAATCATCGGGTAGTGAACACAATTTCCCACTAGGTGAAATAATCCTTACTAATAATTATAGTCTATATGTCCATTATCGATTTTTATTTTCCAACTACATGAATTATCCTTAATGGATTACACACATACCATAAGTTTTATTAATAAATCCTCAATATTTTTCATCTATATCCCATCACTTCAATGTGGAAACTCATCATATTATACAAGAATACACTTGGAATCTTTGGTTACTTCCCAAAATTGGTTATACTTTGTGGTATCTCCAACTATAAGACCAAATATAGAAATTAAATCTACTAAACAATTTGAGCGTATTTCAAGGGAATGTAAGTGGGGTCAGTACCATTTCTCTATTATGTTAAACCCAAATTTCCATAATTAAACTAGTGTAATTATCCTTTACTCAAATATACATCTCCCACTTAACCCCTCTTACACCTCAAACAATATAAGTAATTACGTATATTGTAGTAAAATTAGGGACCACACACCTCAACCAAAGAGTGATCAATTTTACAAAGGGATTTATATTCTATCTATAAAATCTCTCATTAGCTATATTCTATATCCAAGAAAACCTATCTTAATCAATTATTGAAATTAATTTGTTATAATGTTTATAATAAATTCAATCAATTAGATACCCATTGGAATTAATTTAACATAATTAAATCTTAATTTTTCATAAATAAGAGAACTCATAAGCTGATGTTTCATCTTCAAAATCTCTTGAAACATGTGATAGAAGACATAAAAAACCCTTGATCACAACATTTTCAGAATAAACCATTATATATCCAATTCTTCCAATAAATTTCACCATTAAAAGATAAAATCCTAAAAAATTAAAAATCAGTCACACACCACTATTAAAATTGCATGAATACAAATTCATTCATAACACTTCAATATTTTATATCATCCATGTATGAAATATAAATCAATTCATCATGATTTTACCATGATTTAGTGAAATAATCCTAAAATTCATAAATCCAAGATCAACTAATTATAGGAAAATTAAGCAAAGGAATAGAGAATGAATTAGGGGAACCTACATTATTCAATAAGGAAATCCCTATTAGATACCTTGGATTATTGTTCGAAAGTAATGTATTAGGAGGGTTTGAGGGTATGTTTATCCCTATCTATATACCTACAAAGGTGAAGGTCCTATTAACGAGGTATATTACTCAAAATAAAGAAAACTCATATTTCTATGAAAGAACATAATGAATGGGTCCCCCAAGAGTCTATAAGAATCCACAAAACATTTAATGAACCAACCAAAATTTTTCCCACTTTATTTAAAATCTCTTATGGCAGGGTAGACACTTAGTACCGTGAATCATATTTCTAGTTACCTCCACTAATCCTTTAATGGTTTACTACAAAGGCCTCCAAGTATAACTCATTAACCCATTGCCTAAAACTTATCTTCATTTCATTTATACCTAAATTTACATCCTAAAAAAATTATATTTATTAATTTTCAGCACATCTATAGACAATAATTCTCAATCCAAATCCAAAATTTTAAATTCACCCTAACTCTAATTATAATATATTTTATCCTCTATCTGGTTCCATGGACACCCAATAATGTGTGTTATTACATCATCAATGTAAATGTTTCACAATTTAATAATATAATCAATACTAATTTATCATTCATTATATTAATAAGATATAAAACAACTACCCAAAGTATTTTTGATAAGGCTTGAATGAGTCGTCCCATGGATGGGCTAAGATTTACCATTTTAGTAAAATATGACTCTTACATAGGGGAGTGGGAGGATTATGATTCACCTAATAATAAGGGTAAAATGTTTACCTAGTCATAAGGAATTTTCATGAGATGGTAGGGTTCCTAATAATAAATCAACACTACAAGGCTTTGGAATCCAAAAGAAAAAGTATCATCTAGAGTGATGGTTATGGAGGTATACATTATAATTTTTTTCAAAGAACATGATCATGGGTTCGGGTTCTTTAGGAATGTGAGAGAATAAACGATTTTTTAGGTCTATAAGCATTTCCTTCTAAGAGGATTTGAAATTAGTGATGGATAATCTCTCATAGGGATGGAATGGGATGTTTCATTGTTACTCGAATTCAGTCTTATATATGGTCATGGGAGGATAAATTTTCACAAAAACAATAGAAGTAAAATTATTCCCCATTCCTATAGAATTATTTCAATCGGTGGGTTTTATTATAGGAATTTATATTCATGACGTAGTGGTGTCCAAAGAGAACATTATTGTGAAGAGTGCTAGTGATACTGGTGTACACTATAATACTTTGAAACTACTTTTTGTTGAAATATATGTTTTTAAAATAATCATTGATTAAATAATCATGATGTTAATATGTATTGAGAATAGAATATTAAGAGATTATTGATGTGACCAATAATAATTGATTCATAGATAAAGAGATTTGTTATGGTCCTATGAAATACTTAATCATCTTCGAAGTTGAAGAATAATGATGAAAACCTTAAATTTTGACAATTATAATCTCATGTTTGATTATACTAATGAAAATTTGTTAATAATGGGGAGTATGAAATAGATATGATTCCATTATATTATTATATAAATATTAACATATGAAGATTGAATTAAGTTTTTTTCAATAATTCATGTTGATTAATTCTTATATGTTCACTAAAACAAATGTATGACTTTAAGTGCATTCATATTACAATGTAATTTCATCGACTAAAACACATTAATAATTGATAAAATGGATATCAATTATTGAAGGAATTAGATTAATAAGACAAACATGATTTAATTTATGTAATAACAATGAATATGGTTGTTTTATTTCATTATATAGAACACATCAAGGATATATTTATAGAGGGTTGAAATCCCTCTTAATGAGTAAAAACATTTTTTCCAGGACTCTTGATAGCTTCTTCTCCAAAGTTTAATTTTTTCATGATTTGAATTCACAATCACCCATTATCTATTTATGTATCCATAAAATACATTCTTTTGTCATTTGGATGGTGTAATATTTTTAGAGGTAGGATTCATTCTTTTTCCACTAAAGGCAGTCTTTATTAAGTTTAAAATAATAAATTCAAAATGGATTACACATAAATTATTGTACATCTTTTTCATGTAAATTATTTACATCTCATTTTGACTCTTTCAGAGATAGATCGAAAACATATATTGACTTTATTCTATTATCATAATCATATGATGAAAACCTATAATCCATTTATGGTATCAAATACTCTTTTTTTCAATTCAACATATTTATTTCATAGATAAATTAAAAAAAATGTTGAATTTAAACATAATTGGTTTTATTTCTATCGATGTTACATTATATGATAACATAAATTTAGGAAAAATCATGACATTATGTTAATATTTTAGTATAATATATAGTAAAAGGCATGATATATGTTAATCAGATAATTTAATTTGTTCCACTACTACTGGAAAACAGAGAATACGAATATCATCTCATTTATAAAATATCTATAAATAATGGAATCAAGAATTTTGGAATATATATATATTTTTTTATAAAACAAATTCATTTAATTTTCAATAAAATTTCAATGGTTAATTGTTTTAATGATTTTGATATAATTATTATAAATAATTCATTAATATTAAAGAGTAATCATTTAGAAATTATTTCCCAAATTTATATTTCTTTAAAAATGATTATGAATCACACTAAATTGTATTTTACCTTTGACCAAATTTTATTGCATGCATTTAAATTTTTAAATATATTATTTATTAATACAGTATAAGGGTAACATATAAATAACTCATAAACTATATAAATTATGTAAAAATATAAATAAGATTATAATTAAATTTAAGATGTTTTTTTAATTAATTTAATTTAATTTATTGACTTAAATGATACCTTATTTAAATGATTATTTAGACCACCGTAAATTTTTTTAATGATATATTTGTTCTGTTTTTAATAATGTTAAAATATATGACATTTAGATGATGGCAATAATTTACGATATTCATGTTGGATTATAAAATGTATATATTCTATAATTCATGCATATATTCTTTCTCATTTTAATATATTATCATTTTATATGGGGATTCCCTTATACATCACTACTTTCATCCGCCATTACATTTTTACCTTTATTTTTTCATTCAAAATAAAAATTAAAAATTTTCATACTATAAAATGTTTAAGGAAATCCTTCATTTATGAATAGATAATAATAGTTTACATTGTGGTTATATTTAAGAATTTTCTCTTTAATTAAAAATAATTATCTTCAATATTCATGTATATAAAATTTATATATATTGTGAGTAATTTGAATAATTTCTGTATATATTAAATTGCTTATTGGATAAATATCATTTCATTATATTTTTGGTGTGACTCCATAATATTTTCTTTTTCATCTACCTCAATGTCAATCTGTATTAAGAGTTATGAGGTTAAGAAATACTTTTTTCATATATTTTTAGAATATTATGTATTATAGATATAATGAATTTAATTCTATAATTTTTAAATTTTACCTTGGGAGAGGTTTATAGGGTTAGAATACCCACTAGCCCAGTGGCATACGCCATGTTCTAAAAAGGTTATTGGTTGGATATGTATCACTCTAGGGTTTATCATTGTATATTACCAATAAAAATAAACACTATAAATTTACCTGAAATGTTATTGTGCCTTATTCATAAAATTCATATGGATTTGTATTAATATATATGGCAACTTTTTTTTGTTGATAAACAAAAACTTGTGGGTTTTGAGATATTTCCACATTAATATGATTTGATAAAATTAATTCATTAGTGGAATAAAGATTCTAATAATAAATCATCTGAATCATTCATGTAGAAGTGAGGAAAATTAGAAGATAAAGATTTTATCAGATGAAATAGTAATGAGTTTAATATGATGTTTATTTATATTAAATTGGTGAGACTTTTATGAAATTACCTAAAATAATAAGAATGATGTTCATTCCAAGACATAAAATTTAATTACCATAATCATACAACTATGGAGTTTCATTCCTTCTATGGGTTACCATGAATTACCATGTTTGAGGTAAGAAATAAATGAATGACTCTAGATTATCCTATCGGTTAGTCTTATACCAAAAAGGGGTGGCCCTAGATTCTATTTTGTCAGAACATTTTTTACATTCACTTTATGTTACACTTGGTGGGGAAACCCCAAGGGTAGGGATACAAGAGGAATATAGTTGAATATCATACATATAAATGATAAATACAAAAAATTTACCACTCAAAAATCAATGAATCAATAATTTTTTGTATTTACTTTATAACAAACCTAAATAACTAAAGTGATAATTTTTATTACAAAGAAACATTGTTTCTTCCTTAAATATTTATCTTAGATCACTATGTTGTTATGATTTATAGGTCCATTATTTTTACTGGAAACAATTTCATTAAAATTCTGTGTTGAAATTTTTTAATACAACATACTGACCCACGAACATATCATTATTATAGATTATGAAATAATTCATGATAATAATACCGAGGTCACTTAATAGAATGACCATTAAAAAAGTTATATATAGGTTTCTAGGTTTTCTAAGATTTATCATTGAGAATCATTATTAGCATAAAAACATGCATTTTATAGAGATCAATTTCACTAAATGTGAGTATTCAGTATTAGATTCTAGGTGTGTTTTATAAATTTTTTCTAAAAAATATTGAAAAAGATATAAAAGGGAATTGAGTAAGGGTTACACATATTTCTATGTTAGTAATGTATCATTTATTACTTCATTATTCATTTAGGCTTATGACATATGTCTACTTAATGTATTAATATTAAAAAATAAAACTATTATAATGTCACTATTTTAAACATAATTTTATTTATATATCTTGTTTGGATAATAATAGATTTTTATTCTCAATAAAGAAATTTTTTTAGTATATATATGAATGAATTGATTTAAAAAATTTGGAATATATTGATTGGTTTATACATTTTGGATATTGATAATCATGTTCATAGAATCTAAAAAATGAAGGTTGTGGCTGATTCTAATCCCACCCACCTGTGGAAAAATTACTTCATAAATATAAATGATAAATACATGGAATGTATCCATAATAATGTATTTTTTAAATCATTTGATTGTCCATTTTTTTGTATGTGGGCATTTTTGTTGTGGAAGATGACCACTGATCTTGGGGGTGGTGGTGTTTTAGTGGATTATTAGATCTCATACATAGTGATGTGTAGACTAATGATTTTAAAATAAATTCATCATTTTATGTACATTTATACCTTTACCATGTACATTAGTCATTTCAATGATGTGTATATGATGAGACACACGTACAGAACTTTTGAAAATGTAAATGATTATAGAAATAAAGCATTTAATAAACTAGGAAAAGGACTATGTTGTTATGGTCAGATCGGGGTAGTGAATATATTGTAAAATAGTTCCACAACACACGCTTTTTGGAACATCATAATTGAATTTTTTTACTGAGAGAAATAACTATACCCTATAAGAAATGTTTTGGTGAATAATGAGTCATTATAATGGTCATACTTAATTCCAGGGTATAGATCATGATATTATTTTATTCGTAATAAATCCCATTTCATATAAGGAAATTATAAAATAAAAATTTATGAAATATAGAATGAAATGTCTGATTTTTTATTTTTTAGGATTAGTGATTGTATGTAACTGATACGATGATTAAATTCTAATAGTATGGGACGAATTTCAAAAAAAAATTCCTTTCGTGGTTATCCTAAAAAAATAATGGGATACTATTTCCATAACCTAACTGAACAAAATTTGTTTTTGTCATATGGTGAATTTCTTAATAGAAAACACATGTATTAAGTATTCAGTAGTAGGTTAATTGAATATATATCTTTTAAGACTAAAAATTAGTTAACTCTATTGAGAAAAACGTTTATATAGATCCATAAAGAGTTGTGTAAGAAGAACTAACTCATATTACATATTAACCTTAACAGTCTTATAATATTCATTAGGAAACTAATAGATATGAATTTATCATACCGAGTTATTTTTAAGTAAGGTTCATAAATTGAGAGTCATATAAATATAAGGAGGATACTGAGAGTTCAAATTTTAGGAAGTGGTTAAAGGACATGGAATCTAAAATGGAATCCATATACAATGGATATGTTTTAATATTCATGCATGAAATAGAAAGGGTAAAAAACTTAGAGGGAAGTGTATTTTTTATAATAAAAATGAAAGATAAATTATATTATCTAGGTATAAAACAAACTAATCAGGAAAATATTACAAGTATGTTTATAAAATTAAATATGATGAAAAATTTTAACCTCTAGTGGTGATTAATTCCATTCAAATATTTCTCACCATAATTGCTTGATTTGATTTTTTATATTTATCAAAAAGATATAAGAACCACTTTCCTTAATTTTAATTTATTTAATGATGCATATATTTTATAGCTTGTAATTTTTGGAGTTCAAAATGTTACTTTTTTAGTTATGAAAGTTCTAATGGACTATTTATATACTAATGTAATCTCCTTGGAGTTGGAATGCATTATTTGATGGTGAAATAATAAATTTTTGTTTTATTAAGAATTTGGTGGTTTCTATGTATATAATAAAATTCATGGGAGTCTAGTATTTTTGATATTTTATTGTAAGGGAATACTACTTATCAAAAATCATATCTCAATACTTCATTGTATAAAGATTTTATTGGGTAAATTCTCTTTAATGAAATAAATGGGTGATGATACCTAAATAATAGGTATGGATATCTATGGAGAGTGATTAAAAAGGATACTTGGACTTCTTTAAGGCACATAAATTATAAAAGTTACAAACTGGTCTAGTATAGAGAAATTAAACAAGGGTCCTTGTCCAGTTCTACATTCAACAAATATTAGGTAGATGAAGGATCATTCTAACGATTTATAAAATATGGATATAATTCTTTATCTTCCAACCGTAGGGTCTATCATGAATCCTATATTGTGTACCCAATCTAAGGATTCTTATTATATATTTATAATAATTATACATCAATCTTATCATGGTAAGATTCACTATATTTATGTGAATAATTTTATTAATTACTTTATAATAACTAAAGATACATTATTGCTCTCCAGAAGGGAAGATGATATCTATGTAAAAGTTTCAGACTTTATCGATTTTAAATCCAATATATTTGGTTTGAAATATTAATATTAATTTGATTGTTTATAGATAGTGGATGTATAGCATGCAATAATTACAAAAAATTAACCATAGAAAAATTGAAAATAGTGGTAGAGTACATCACCTCAACCAATGATGAAATTTTTTTTGATTAAGAATTTTGTAATTGAACATATGGTGGGTTAAAAAATTAAAGAATAATTGATAAATAATATAAAAACTCAATCAATTAGTCAGTATAAAGACCCATTGTATCTCCATTAGACTAAGTACACCCAACAAGAATAATATGTAACATGGGAAATCATTGAGATAGGCGATGTATTGATTTTATGGGTGGTTGGGGAAGAAAATGTATCAAATACATTAATCAAGACATTACAAAAGAATCATCATGAGATTTATTTTATTCCTATTGTTGTTAAATATGTGATATATTTATGTGGGATAACATCCATCACACATTATGGCCATATTCATCTGTATTTTGGGGGGAATTCCATTATCAAATCCATATGTTTCATATTTTTAATTTCCTATTTATCATTTCATGCATAAAAACTAATTGATTGAAAAAAAAATGTTTTATATATCCACCAAATGGGTTCATTGGTAAAACATGATAAAATATTTAACTGGTAAAATGTATACCACCCTAATCACCACCACTCATTCTCAGTGTGGGGAACTAATCCTATTGGAACAACAATTCTTATAATGAAAGTCTAATCCTATGATAAAATTCACAAAAATTAAAATATTTAAAGTTTACACCTCTAATTTGTTGTGTGTATTTTAATAATCTTTTTTGATAAAAATAAAATAAACCATGGATCCCATATCTCTCATGGAAGTAAAGAACATGAAATTTAAATATGTCCAAAAATAAGAAGGGTCACAAAAAGGAAAAAGTATTCACTGTAACATGAAAGTAATAAAAGTGTAAATTTATCTTTTATATCTAATTATAATTATTCTCTCTAGGAAATAGTGATGATATTATATTTTAGATGATAAAAGTGGGATAAATGAATATATAAATATGTGGTGCTCATAAAAATGTCTTATATTGAATGGAGAAAGAAGAACCAAGAACAAATAGGGAAGATCGCATATCTAAGGATTCACATGATGAATTAATTATTTCATTAATGAGATTCAAAAATAATTACCCTAAAGAAATAATTTATTTTATATTTAGGTATTTTATAATCATACATAAGGATACCATCCAATATAAGAAAAAATAAAAAATAGAGAAATATTTCCAATAAGGGGAACTAATTTTTATAAAGTTTTCCAAATAAGTATGATCCAAGAGTGGCATGAATGTGGAGATTATAGAAATTTTCTACACATAATAGAACAAGTTTATCAATAAACTCTAGTATAAGGAATAATAATATAATTATATTGAGAAAATTATTCATATATTTGATGAAAAAATTCATGTATTTATGTCATGAATGGACGTCCAAAAGTAAAATAAATGTAGAATAAATAAAATTAAAACATAGTTTGGGAAAAAAATTAGTTATCATAAAGTTAAAATTCTTGTAAATAATTACAATGATAATTTAACATTATTATAGGGTTCAAAAATATCCTTAATATGATGTTTCATAAATTAGTGGGTGAAGATGAAAATCTTGAGGTGAAAAAACTATGTATTCAAAACAAGTTTGCAGAATATATTCCTCCACCATCAATTATAAGGAGTATATTTTTTCTAAAATGAATCTATATTATGGTAATAATATATTTATATCTTATAATGATAAAATAATTAAAATAATAACGAAAAAAGTATGATGAAATCCAAAATATAATGGATATACTAAATAAATTTCATGGATAGTGTATGATTAAATTTTTATTATAACTAAATATATAATAAAAAATTAATATAGAACCAAATAATAAATATTTGACAAATCAATGTAAGTTCAATAGAATATTTTCCACAAAGTAATCTCAAATTGAGAACAAAAAAATAGAATGCTAACAGAACTTGTTCAAAGATTATTTGAAAGAATAGAATATGATTTTTTTCTCAATTATTGGTGATTTATGTTTTTCCAACACAGGTCTCCTCATTGTTGAGAAAATATGTCAATATATGGAAGAAAAATCAATCCTACATCATGGGGAGATCTACATAGAGGTAAATAATAAATTATAGTAATAATAATTTATCTATCACTAATTGATTTTAAACAATAAGGAAATTTTATTGAATTTTCAACATGAGTATACATTGTGAAGATGAATACTGATTCAATCAACCAAATTTGTAACTAAATAAATTGAATGAGGAATACCACAAAAGGATATAATAATGAAAGAGAATAAATTTGTATATTTTCCCTTGGGTTATAAGTAAACTAAATCTATTGTGAAAAATAAACCCAATAACCCTAATTAGAATAAAATGAATATTTTTTACCTTTAAAGTATTTAGAATAATTTGAGGAATAATTTTTAATCAAGAAACTAAATTGGTGTTGGGTTCTGGGGACCTTAGTGCCTCAGTGTGGATACATTAAAAATGACAAATATATTTTTATCACACATGACTTGTTTTCAGAAATAATAGAAGAACTCTCAAAATGTTTCTCTGTGGGGGGTTTTGAGACATCCATTAAACTCAGAAGTTGGTTTTAACTTAGGCATGACATAAACATTGTTCACATTTGATTTTTCATATAGGTGGGGTCGTGGGTGAGTGATAATTTAAAAATTCAACTTACTAATTTATTAATTATTATTACCCATTAAGTATCTACTCCCCTAATTTGATCCTGATTATAAAAACGTCATATAGTAATATGAATAACACATATGATTTTAGGAGGATCTATAGAGTGGAAATTCATGGAAATTAGGGATCATGGTTCAGTAGACTAGTACCTCTAGGTTCATCTATGCCAATAGGGTTAGCGAACCTCACAAATCACTCGAACGTGCATCCGTTCTTCATCAGTGATAGATAAAAACCTGAGGTATGGTGTTTGTTTTATGTATATTTATCCCCATTTGTTCATACTTGATTAAAAATGAGTTAATAATTCTAAAAATATTGATTCTTGGATTTATGGTTGATTTGTGTGTTTGGGTTTAACTTAAATGGATTGGAATTGATGATAAATATTTGATGATTTTCCATTTATAGTTCATCATACAAATGAAAATGAATTGAGGTCAACTCTATGATGTCCTAGGTTCATTTATTATTTGTGATTATTATTGTTTCCTAGACTTTATCATGTGATAATCATCAGCATTTTATTTTCTGATTATGTAATAATTACCCAATGATCGATCATTTCACAACCATTCCTTGGGACCATTGATTGATTTTTGGATGTGAGGTTTTGGATTAATCAAATTATTGGGGATCTGTGATGACCTCAATCAATTGAGGAATGGATTGGAGGCTAGTTCAAGGGTTTCAATCCATAGGGGCATCAGTTTTGATATCACTTCAACTTAAATAGCCTTTTGCAGCAGGTTTTTTGTGGTGGTTTACTAAACCGTTGTTACTTTTCTTATAAATGATTTAGCGGTGGTTTATTAAAAACCACTCCTAAACTATTTTTTTCAATACAAAAACTTCTCCCCCAAGTCCCATGAGACCCCCCTTCTCCCCCTATACCCAACGAGATCCCCCGACAACCCCTGAAGCCCTATGCCTCCCCTTAGCACTCTTCGCCGCCTCACTGCCCCTCAGCACGGATCGTCGCCCATCACCGTCGACCCCCCGAAGCCCTAGCTTGCCTCCCCACTATAGGTCATGACCCCTGGAACCAATCAATTCTTCTCTCCACCCTTTAGTATCATCCTTCTTCTCATTATTCCATCCTCTGGTTATAATATTATCACTTAGAGGACATACTCACACACATGCATATAATATTTTCACCAGTTGGAAGAATATGATTATAAACCCTCTACACCATCAAATTGAACATTGAGAAAATATTCTTGCACCATAGCAGTTCACCCCAAACATCTAGTTAATTGGATACCATTATTTTAAGTATGTTCTTGAATTATATTCTCTATTTTATGATAGTAATTATAAATTTTTTTTGGTAGATCAATTAATATATAGTTTTTATTTTTAAAGATCCATCATTTTTTGAAAAGCCCCAAGAATATTATTATTTTCACAACATTGTAAACCCAAATTTTTATATAATTTTTTTTAACTTTGGTTAATTTAAAAATATATTTTTCATTAAAAATCAATATTCCATTGTAACTTCATCATGTCATATTGAAAATTCATTTTGATAATTCAATTTTTTTATTGTATGTTTTTACATATTATTGAGGGATTTATTATACTTATTTGATGATATTTCTATATTAAATTCAGTAAAATAAAACCTTTATCATGTTTTCTACAAGTAATTTTTATAACATTACACCCTAAATGATTGGATAAAGAACAAGAGGGAGAGGAGAACCTTTAGTGGATGCTGAAAAAGAGTTAGATTTTATATCATGAATAACCTCTATTTTAGTAAAAGGATACTAGATCATTTTTCCATTGATTCCATTTATTGGAGGGTTTCATTTATCACACAATAAGTTCAAAAATTGATAATTTCCATGATTTTTTTCTTCCCCTTGTTTCTTTTGTTAGTCATATAGAATTACCCCCTTATATGTCCCTTTTTAACTGGAATAACCTCAAATTTTTTCTCTATCATTATCCATATTATTTTAATAATTTTATGATTTCTTTATTTTGAATAATATGTTCATATTATTTTATTGATGATCCATTTCATCATCATTATAGGTTTCATAATTAATTTATTTAAAATAAAACATTATTTTATTATTATATTACTTGGATTTTTTATTATCGTGTAACTTCACTATGATCTCATAGGTCATGATACATCCATATAGATCCTCAAATGACATTTTTTTATTTAATTTTCCTCTTGGACTATTATATATTTAGTTTTCATATTTCTTTTTGAAACCCAAAATATATTGGTAACTAGATATTCTATAATATGAGTATAAATAAGAAACGTTCAACCGTTTAATATGTCAATAAAGTAATAAAATGGTTAATTTTAATGAATTATATTAAATGGGATTTCAAATAGGATTAAAGTGACCTAGAATTAGGATTATTTTAATAAGTCTCATTTGTAACTTTTATAATGAACTACTTATAATGTATGTAATAACCTCAATGATTCCCTCTTCTCTTTAGATATATTGTTTATAACATGGATGATATTTTTGGTGATGTTTATTGCAAGGGTGTTATAGGTGAGGCTAGATTTATATTATATTTTTTCATTAATTATGTAACTTGTTTGATTACTCGTCTTTTATTATTTCTATCAGGGGAACACTAGGCATTGAGATAGAGGTCTATATTTATGTTACACTAGATAGTCACACACTATTGGTGTCCCATAGTTGTGTTGTATACCATAGCTAGTGGGGAGTTCCCCATATGATGCTAGGTACAGGATACTCAAGTGACATGTGTTGTTTGGATGAAACATATGTCAATGGTAGGTATCATGTATTGGTAAGGTCTAGGACTATCTTACTTTATGACCATTTTTGTTTCCCAAGAAACTATACAGATTCTATTTGGAGACTCTCATTCCTTGTGTCCCCTAGTTTTATTAATTTGGTAAGAACAATGAATTTATCTCCTTGTTTATTCATATCATGTTTGTGATGTGGTTACTTGGTGTTTTATTATTACAGCTTATGAGAATGGGTTTGTGTAACACCCCAAGCTTCTATGGTACGTTTCCCTTCGAATAATGCGATAGCGTGTGTTGTACGCAACCTCGAGTTCTAACACACACCACAACTAATTAAACTAGCCATTGTGAATAGTAATACCTAATTTTTGAAATCATATATATTTTATATTTTAAAATGGACTTCATTTTTGGATTCGGAATATCGAAATTAGCCTAAGGTGAAATTTTGGTACTTTTTGGATAACTTTCATATTTTGATGAATAGTGAAAATTACTAAATTTTAATTAAAAACAACTTTTTTAATCAAAATAATTAATAGTGATAAATTGTGAATTTGAGTGGTTTTAAAGTATATTTAGAATATATTTTTACCATTCAATTTAATGTTTATCATTGGACATAATTTTACAATTAAACCGAACATAAACAAGTGTCAATCTTTTGATAGTTATTATCTCTTAAAAACACGCTTTTTGTTTTGACAGCGGGAATTAATTTTAAATTAATTTCTGCCACTTCTGTGTTTTGAATTTAGGAAAATGGATTCCATATTTGGAATCAGGATTTTCAAATTGTGTAAATAGGTAACTTTTATTTTTACACATTTTGAATAATTACTGCGGTAAATATTTTATTTACCATGGTTAAAGGGTAAATCCGGTAAATAAGGGTTAGAAAATAATATTATAATAATACTAAATTACCCTAAAACGTGTCTTACCCCTATTGGTTGATACATGGTCGACCATGGGCATCTTTGTGTCAATTTTGGGACCCCATGGATCCACTTGTAAGTGATAATGACACTTTATTTTAATTAAGTTAAAATGAATACAAAAATGACACAAGCATATATCTTTTAGAACAACAATTGTTACATAGGGTTATATATGTTGGATTTTATATTATAAATATTCATTAGAAAGATAAAAAGATTTCCTACATAATGATATTTTATTTATAATTTTTAGACATTAAATAAGTTATTTTATTTATGACACAATGATGATGCAGTAATTACTATAATAGTGAAAAATTAAAATAATTGATATTATAAATACCCAAATAAATATAATATGAAACTTTTAATGAATTAAACTAATTTTCTAGGCTAATATGATATATTAGGATTGATTTAATGGACTTTGTTCTAAGTAATCAATCTGTTATGAGTTTCACAAAAATCAACTATTGAATAGTGTCAAAATTGACATAAAAGAGTTCTTAAAACAAATATTATATTATTAATTGATATTAAATTCCTAAAAATCTACGGTTCGGCCAAGAGACTTATATTATGATAGGTTAATCATTAATGGACCACTTGGGGGTCGCTTGGATGTATATAGTAAGTTTATTAACCATAATATATAAAAATACAAAGAGACATTGTAAAAGTGAAACTAATTAACTTAGAGTTAATATTTAAAGATAAGGTTAATATAAGTACCCAAACCTGTCTAAATTCTATTGGATGAGTTGTTTTCGACCTATCCCCACCTCATCCTTTGAATAGTCAACTTTGGAGCCATTAGAAACCGAATATGAATTTATTATAAATTAATATTTCTAGCTTTTCCAAAGGTGCCCCTCACCCCTCTTATAAAAGGGCACTCCTCCTTCTCATTTCTTCACACCTTCAAAGCCTTTTGGTTCGGCCAAACTCTGCCCAAATAATCTCCCAACATACCTCACTACAACCTAGAGGACTTAGTTTGATCAGAAAGCCAACCTAAGGAGCCCTTTTGATCAAATCAAAAGGAAGAACCCGAAGAAGAGGTAATGATTTCACCACCCTTTTCTAAGTTCATTTCTTCTTCCACTTCTTCTTCCTTTGTTCTTACCATTCTAAAATAATAACTCCAGTATCTCACATATACTGTGATGTTATTATAAGTATGGTACAACCATATTCAGTATTCTATCCACCCTTTGAATAACATGTCACCATACGTGCGTACGTACGGCTTACCGTCTCCACGTCGTGGTGTAATTGTTATTCAATATAATATTATTTGGATGGGTATAATAATGATGTGTAACTCATGTAAATAATAAATATAACATGTTAATGATTCTGTATATATGATATACCATTCATTTATATATTATTTTAATATCAAAAGAATGATATTGTCGCTCGTGCGTACGTACGGACTACCGTCTCCACGAACGCGATGAGATTCATTCTCCATCGTATCCATTCAAGTATAATTATCATTTTATGATTTAAAAATGGTGTTTAAGGACTTGATATCATTCTGGATATGAATAAGATACAACAAACATGGCTTATGTAACAAAACATATAAAAGAAAATGAGTAAGTTAACACCCGAAACGATGATAATTTTAAGATATTATTAATAAATCAATGTTAAAAGATCATATATGATATCATATTAATATATATGATTCTTGTATAATTTAATAACAATTATTTCACCATTATACAGGAGGTTAACCTACCCCAACCAAGGAAAAGTACAAGGTAAGGGTTATTTCACAATCTCTTCATTATCCGAGGTTGTTTATACGTAAAAATCTACTGGGATATCTTTATCATCCACATCCATGTTTCTTCAAAATGTATTTCAAAACATTTTTACTATTTACAAGAATATGGGTTAAAGTCATTTATACCCTTGTTTGACTTTTTATAAGAGGTTTATAAAGGAATCTTTCCGTCGTTTTCAAAAAAAGGTCCTTTTTAACCTTTTCGACAGAATTGAGGTAAGAATGTTTTTTTTAACTTATACGGCGGGTGCGGTTATTTTACGCCGTTATAAAATCTTCAAAGCTTTCCTTACAAGCTTATAAGAATATTTTCAAAGAAAATGTTTTATTTTATATGGATCTTAAATGATTTCAAAATAAAAGGAGATATTTCTTTAAAAAGAATTTTGATTTCATCTATGTCAACATCCTTTGATGGATTTTAAGATTATTTGAAGTTGATTTATTATGATACAAAACTTCTATATTGTATTGAAGGTTTTGTGATATGTTTGACTGTGGATGTGCTATTTTTATACCATTCATAGTTTATTGTGAAAGTATTGACATTTCGTATGCTAGTTTTAATACGAATGTTTATGTTATGTTTAAACCTTTTCATATGGGAATGCATTGGACTTAATAAGTGACGGGTGGAGCCCGCTATAGCTCCTCGATGCATCGGTAGGTCTCATGAGACGAACTAGTGTCTTGGCACAAGGCCTTGACAAAATCTTATTTGTAGTCTTGGCACGAGGCCTTGGCTATGTGGTTATGATAGTCTGGAATTATGCATTCCAACATTATGAATGTGGTTATTGATTTTTGCATGTGATTATTCATTTAGTAGAATATCCATGTGAATAAGTAAATGGCATTATTTCATTTTATTTATGCCATACCATGTTGAAAGTTCGTATTTAAAAGGCTTTTGTTTTAGTTATACATTGCCTTAAATGTTTATTCTTATTTATGAAAGTTTCCACTTTATTGTTATCCTTACTGGGCATTTGAGCTCACCCCTTTTTTTTTCTATGTTTTATTTTTCCCAGGATGTGAAGAAGTAAGTTATGAATGACCTGCAGGGATTTTATGAGGGGTTAATAGCGTGGATTGTGGAAACATTATGTTGTTGTATTAGTTTTTCATTTTATGATGTAATGTAAAACTTATGAATATATCTAGTGTTTCCAAGGCTACTAAACCAATCGGTCTTTCGAGATTTGATCTTTCTTGTGATCATGCCAATGTTATGTAA
The DNA here is from genome assembly GCA_963277665.1 of Viscum album. Taxonomy (NCBI): domain Eukaryota; kingdom Viridiplantae; phylum Streptophyta; class Magnoliopsida; order Santalales; family Viscaceae; genus Viscum; species Viscum album. The sequence continues at coordinate 2,140,107,313 of OY728128.1, read as the reverse complement.
TAATGCACCGACTCTGGGTAGCTGGGGTCGGGGCGTTACAGTTGGTATCAGAGGAAGTTTAGTACAAACCTTGGAAGCTAGATTTAGATAAACTCTTATTAGAGAACGTAGACTTAAGATGAACTTTGAGGATTAGTATAGAAGAACTTCCTAGAATTTTGGTATTGTAGAGATTTTGTGAGTTTTCCGAGCAATACATCCCTGTCTGGATACGAGCTGGTAGAGGCGGCTCTGGCACAGATGTACCTAGGGGTAAAACCCGAAAACACCGCTTTGAGCTAGACTCGAACGGGAACTGGTGCATGACAACGGGCCTTGCTGCACTCTTGGTTACGACACTCCCGGGGGATATGCTTAGGATAACTCTCATTTTCTTTGCAAATCATTATGAAGGGTTTATGAGTATATACTTCCTCAAGGAAAACATTTTTATGATTATGGATTATATCCATAAATAGTTGAATTTATGTTAAGTGTTTTATAAGTATGGGATTATGTATTTTGATTCATAAACTGATCTAGTTTATGCCATTGTTTAGAAATGGCGCCTAGTGGAAGAAATGGAAACTGTATCAATGCACGTACTCCATGTAGGGATTGCCCTCCTGCTCAAGATAATTATAGTGGGGCTGGTGATGCAACTGGTGCTGATCAGCTAATCACCGTACTGGGACAACTTACTCAGGTTATGAATAATAACCTTACCCGTATGGAGCACCCTGATCTGCAGCGTGGAGGATCAATGTTAGATCGATTCATGAGACAACAACCACCAACGTTCAATGGGAGTACAAATCCCTTAGTAGCTGAGCAATGGATATTTTCCCTAGAGAAAACATTTCAGGCTTTGGGGAGTAGTGAAAGGGAAAAAGTTACCATGGCAGTTTACCGCCTCACTGGAGATGCTGATCAATGGTGGTCATTGATTCAAAACATGAAGGAAGATGATGAAGTATAAAACATGGAATGGAGAGAGTTCAAAGATCTGTTTTTAGAAAAATACTTTCCTCGCGACCATCGAGCAGATATGGAAAGGCAATTTCTGAGTCTGAGACAAAAGGAGGATGAGAATGTCACCAAGTATGAGGCTAACTTTACAAGGTTAGCGAGGTATGCTGGAGATTATATTCGCAACCCAAGAAGTAAGATTGATCGTTTCTTTGATGGGTTAAAACCATTTCTCCGTAGAGCATTAGTCTCACAATCCTTTTCATCGTACGAAGACATTGTCTCATGTGCTATCAAGACCGAAAAGAATTCTCTAAGTCTTATGACTATAAAGCGAAGCAAGAGAAGAAGAGACCTGCTGATCAATCTGGGAATGGAAATAAAGGGAAGAAGGGAAAGGTTGAATATCCATCTTGTGGTAAATGCGGGAAGAAACATCCTGGTGCTTGCCTGAAGGGAATGGGAGTCTGTTACAAGTGTGGTGAAAAAGGCCACCAAGCTCATGATTGCAAGGGGAAGAAGGAAGCTACCAACATTCAGTGCTACAATTGCAGGGAGATGGGGCATTATGCAAATGCATGTCCTAAGCGTCAGGAGAACTTACCTCAGAAAAGGCCAAGGGATCAAGGCCAGGCTTATGCTATCACTACTGCTGAGGTAGAAGCTCCGAAAGACGTGGTGGCAGGTAATTTAATGGTTTCCTCAAGTTTAGCAAATGCATTATTTGATTCTGGATCATCGCATTGTTTCATATCTTCCCAGTTTGCTAAGAAAATTAGATATTTCCAATTTGATTTAATAAGGGAGTTGTCAGTTAAAACTCCTAAGGGAAGTATCGTTGCAACAAAGTTTTGTGAATCAGTCCCCATTAGAGCACATAAATTTTCTTTATCTGCTGATCTCATCATCATACCTATGATTGAGTTTGATATAATCCTCGGTATGGACTGGCTTTCGGACTATGATGCGAAGATTTATTGTAAGAAGAAAGAGGTTACGATTCTTGATGATAATGATAAGGAACACCTTATTTTTAGAGCAGAATCGTCACCACCTAATTCTTATTTAGATCCACCCCCTGTAGCTCAACTTAATTCAATTATTGGGGAGGAAGAGAATGAAGTAACTATCGGTGAGGAAAGGAATGTTCAAATAGAGTATGTACCTGTTGTGAAAGAATTTGTAGATGTATTTCCGGAAGATTTACCTGGACATCCTCCAGAACGAGAAGTTGAGTTTTCCATTGATTTGATTCCTGGATCAAGGCCTATATCGAAGACCCCTTATAGAATGGCCACTGTAGAGTTAGTCGAACTAAAGAAACAACTAGAGGAATTGAGTAATAAGGGATTTATTCTCCCTAGTGTTTCTCCATGGGGAGCCCCTGTTCTTTTTGTTAAAAAGAAAGATGGATCTATGAGGTTATGTATCGATTACAGGGAGATCAATGCTATAACGATAAAGAACAAGTATCCCCTACCTCGTATTGATGATTTATTTGACCAACTGCATGGAGCTCAATACTTTTCAAAGATTGACCTTCGATCTGGATACCATCAGTTGTGTGTGAAGAAGGAAGACATTCCGAAAACAGCATTTCGAACCAGGTACGGGCATTACGAGTTTACTGTAATGCCGTTTGGATTGACTAATGCACCCTCTGTATTCATGGATCTAATGAATAGAGTTTTCAAGGAGTATCTCGATGAATTTGTGGTGGTATTTATTGATGATATCTTGGTATACTCCAAAACCTACGAAGATCATGAAAATCACTTGCGCATTATCTTGAAGACTCTGAGGAGGCATGAATTATATGGGAAGTTTAGCAAGTGTGAATTCTGGCTTCAGGAGATTTCTTTTCTTGGCCATATTGTCTCTAAAGATGGAATCTATGTTGATCCTTCTAAGACCAAGGCAATCCAAGAATGGCCAGCACCTACGAGTATAACTGAGGTACGTAGTTTTATTGGTTTGGCAGGTTATTATCGACGTTTCGTCCAGAATTTTGCCCGATTGGCTAACCCATTAACGAAGCTCACACGTAAAGGGGTTAAATTTGTTTGGACAAAAGAGTGTGAAGAATGTTTCGAAGAACTTAAGAGAAGATTAGTCAATGCTCCTATATTGACTCTACCATCAGGGAATGATGGGTTCGTTATTTATAGTGATGCATCAAAGAAAGGACTTGGTTGTGTCCTTATGCAGAATGATAGAGTTATTGCCTATGCATCACGACAGTTGAAAATTCATGAACAAAACTATCCTACTCATGATCTTGAGTTAGCAGCTGTGATATTTGCTTTGAAGATATGGAGGCACTACCTCTATGGTGAAAAATGTGAGATTTATACTGATCACAAGAGTTTGAAGTATATTTTCTCACAAAAAGAACTCAACATGAGGCAAAGGAGATGGCTTGAATTACTCAAGGATTATGATTGTACGATACACTACCACCCGGGGAAGGCAAACAAGGTGGCAGATGCTTTGAGCAGAAAAGACCATGGAGTTTTGAACATGATGAGAATTGAAAGGGATCCAATTTTCATGGATCTAGTGAAGATGGACATGGGAATAACCAGGGAAGGTGAAACATCAATGCTTTTTCAAATGGTTGCCAAACCATCTTTACTAGAAAGGATTAAGAGTTCTCAGACCGATGATGAAGAATTTCAGAAGAAGATTAATGCTGTGAATGATGGGAGATTGAGAGACTTTGTGTATGAAGATGGAACTTTGAAATTTGGAAAGAGACTTTGTGTTCCCGATTTACCTGATCTGAAAAGGGAATTACTGGATGATGCTCATAGTTCCAATTTCTCTATACACCCTGGGAGCACCAAAATGTATAGATATTTGAAGGAACATTTTTGGTGGGACAACATGAAGAGGGAGATTGCTGATTTTGTGTCAAGATGTATGGTTTGTCAACAAGTGAAAGCTGGAAGGCAACAGCCTGGAGGAGTCATGCAACCTCTTCCCATACCGGAGTGGAAATGGGACAATGTTACGATGGACTTTGTCATGGGGCTACCAAAGACTCCTAGAAGGAACGATGCAATATGGGTTATTGTTGATCGTCTTACCAAGACAACACATTTTCTTTCTATAAGAGAAGATCTACCCCTGGAACGTCTAGCAAGACTATATATTAATGAAGTTGTGAGACTTCATGGAGTACCCCTATCGATTGTTTCGGATCGTGATCCCCGTTTTACTTCAAGATTCTGGAAAAGTCTTCAGAAATCCCTGGATACTGAACTTCATTTGAGCACTGCTTACCACCCTCAGACAGACGGACAATCAGAACGGACTATTCAAACCTTAGAAGACATGTTGAGATCTTGCTCACTTGATTTTCAGGGTATGTGAGATCAATATTTACCACTGGTAGAATTTTCCTATAACAATAGCTTCCATTCAAGTATTCAGATGGCACCATATGAAGCATTATATGGAAAGAGATGTCGTACACCAACCTGTTGGGATGACGTTGGTGAAAGAAAACTTGTAGGCCCAGAACTGGTGGAGGAAACGGTGGAAAAGGTGAAAGTAATCCAAAATCACATCAAAGCAGCTCAAAGTAGGCAGAAGAGCTATGCCGATAATCGAAGGAAGGATTTGGAATTTCAAGTCGGTGATCATGTTTTCCTGAAGGTATCTCCGTGGAAGGGAGTCATACGTTTTGGTAAGAAAGGTAAATTGAGTCCCAGGTACATCGGACCTTTCGAAATTCTAGAACGAATTGGGGCAGTAGCTTACCGATTGGCAATGCCGCCAAGTCTCTCCAAAGTTCACGATGTGTTCCACGTATCTCTGTTGAGGAAATACATGCCTGACCCAACGCATGTACTCACCTATGAAGATTTAGAACTGGAACCCGATCTGTCTTATTGCGAAGAGCCCATCAAGATTCTTGATACGAGAGAACAAGTGCTGAGAAACCGGACGACGCGTCTGGTAAAAGTTTTGTGGAGGAATCATAAGATGGAAGAGGCAACGTGGGAACCCGAGGAACTTATGATGAAGAACCACCCTAGTCTTTTTATGCAGTAATACCCTAGAAATTGCGAGGACGCAATTATTTGAAGGAGGGGAGAATGTAACACCCCAAGCTTCTATGGTACGTTTCCCTTCGAATAATGCGATAGCGTGTGTTGTACGCAACCTCGAGTTCTAACACACACCACAACTAATTAAACTAGCCATTGTGAATAGTAATACCTAATTTTTAAAATCATATATATTTTATATTTTAAAATGGACTTCATTTTTGGATTCGGAATATCGAAATTAGCCTAAGGTGAAATTTTGGTACTTTTCAGATAACTTTCATATTTTGATTAATAGTGAAAATTACTAAATTTTAATTAAAAACAACTTTTTTAATCAAAATAATTAATAGTGATAAATTGTGAATTTGAGTGGTTTTAAAGTATATTTAAAATATATTTTTACCATTCAATTTAATGTTTATCATTGGACATAATTTTACAATTAAACCGAACATAAACAAGTGTCAATCTTTTGATAGTTATTATCTCTTAAAAACACGCTTTTTGTTTTGACAGCGGGAATTAATTTTAAATTAATTTCTGCCACTTCTGTGTTTTGAATTTAGGAAAATGTATTCCATATTTGGAATCAGGATGTTCAAATTGTGTAAATAGGTAACTTTTATTTTTACACATTTTGAATAATTACTGCGGTAAATATTTTATTTACCATGGTTAAAGGGTAAATCCGGTAAATAAGGGTTAAAAAATAATATTATAATAATACTAAATTACCCTAAAACGTGTCTTACCCCTATTTGTTGATACATGGTCGACCATGGGCATCTTTGTGTCAATTTTGGGACCCCATGGATCCACTTGTAAGTGATAATGACACTTTATTTTAATTAAGTTAAAATGAATACAAAAATGACACAAGCATATATCTTTTAGAACAACAATTGTTACATAGGGTTATATATGTTGGATTTTAGATTATAAATATTCATTGGAAATATAAAAAGATTTCCTACATAATGATATTTTATTTATAAATTTTAGACATTAAATAAGTTATTTTATTAATGACACAATGATGATGCAGTAATTACTATAATAGTGAAAAATTAAAATAATTGATATTATAAATACCCAAATAAATATAATATGAAAATTTTAATGAATTAAACTAATTTTCTAGGCTAATATGATATATTAGGATTGATTTAATGGACTTTGTTCGAAGTAATCAATCTGTTATGAGTTTCAAAAAAATCAACTATTGAATAGTGTCAAAATTGACATAAAAGAGTTCTTAAAACAAATATTATATTATTAATTGATATTAAATTCCTAAAAATCTAAGGTTCGGCCAAGAGACTTATATTATGATAGGTTAATCATTAATGGACCACTTGGGGGTCGCTTGGATGTATATAGTAAGTTTATTAACCATAATATATAAAAATACAAAGAGACATTGTAAAAGTGAAACTAATTAACTTAGAGTTAATATTTAAAGATAAGGTTAATATAAGTACCCAAACCTGTCTAAATTCTATTGGATGAGTTGTTTTCGACCTATCCCCACCTCATCCTTTGAATAGTCAACTTTGGAGCCATTAGAAACCGAATATGAATTTATTATAAATTAATATTTCTAGCTTTTCCAAAGGTGCCCCTCACCCCTCTTATAAAAGGGCACTCCTCCTTCTCATTTCTTCACACCTTCAAAGCCTTTTGGTTCGGCCAAACTCTGCCCAAATAATCTCCCAACATCCCTCACTACAACCTAGAGGACTTAGTTTGATCAGAAAGCCAACCTAAGGAGCCCTTTTGATCAAATCAAAAGGAAGAACCCGAAGAAGAGGTAATGATTTCACCACACTTTTCTAAGTTCATTTCTTCTTCCACTTCTTCTTCCTTTGTTCTTACCATTCTAAAATAATAACTCCAGTATCTCACATATACTGTGATGTTATTATAAGTATGGTACAACCATATTCAGTATTCTATCCACCCTTTGAATAACATGTCACCATACGTGCGTACGTACGGCTTACCGTCTCCACGTCGTGGTGTAATTGTTATTCAATATAATATTATTTGGATGGGTATAATAATTATGTGTAACTCATGTAAATAATAAATATAACATGTTAATGATTCTGTATATATGATATACCATTCATTTATATATTATTTTAATATCAAAAGAATGATATTGTCGCTCGTGCGTACGTACGGACTACCGTCTCCACGAACGCGATGAGATTCATTCTCCATCGTATCCATTCAAGTATAATTATCATTTTATGATTTAAAAATGATGTTTAAGGACTTGATATCATTCTGTATATGAATAAGATACAACAAACATGGCTTATGTAACAAAACATATAAAAGAAAATGAGTAAGTTAACACCTGAAATGATGATAATTCTAAGATATTATTAATAAATCAATGTTAAAAGATCATATATGATATCATATTAATATATATGATTCTTGTATAATTTAATAACAATTATTTCACCATTATACAGGAGGTTAACCTACCCCAACCAAGGAAAAGTACAAGGTAAGGGTTATTTCACAATCTCTTCATTATCCGAGGTTGTTTATACGTAAAAACCTACTGGGATATCTTTATCATCCACATCCATGTTTCTTCAAAATGTATTTCAAAACATTTTTACTATTTACAAGAATATGGGTTAAAGTCATTTATACCCTTGTTTGACTTTTTATAAGAGGTTTATAAAGGAATCTTTCCGTCGTTTTCAAAACAAGGTCTTTTTTAACCTTTTCGACAGAATTGAGGTAAGAATGTTTTTTTTAACTTATACGGCAGGTGCAGTTATTTTACGCCGTTATAAAATCTTCAAAGCTTTCCTTACAAGCTTATAAGAATATTTTCAAAGAAAATGTTTTATTTTATATGGATCTTAAATGATTTCAAAATAAAAGGAGATATTTCTTTAAAAAGAATTTTGATTTCATCTATGTCAACATCCTTTGATGGATTTTAAGATTATTTGAAGTTGATTTATTATGATACAAAACTTCTATATTGTATTGAAGGTTTTGTGATATGTTTGACTGTGGATGTGCTATTTTTATACCATTCATAGTTTATTGTGAAAGTATTGACATTTCGTATGCTAGTTTTAATACGAATGTTTATGTTATGTTTAAACCTTTTCATATGGGAATGCATTGGACTTAATAAGTGACGGGTGGAGCCCGCTATAGCTCCTCGATGCATCGGTAGGTCTCATGAGACGAACTAGTGTCTTGGCACAAGGCCTTGACAAAATCTTATTTGTAGTCTTGGCACGAGGCCTTGGCTATGTGGTTATGATAGTCTGGCATTATGCATTCCAACATTATGAAAGTGGTTATTGATTTTTGCATGTGATTATTCATTTAGTAGAATATCCATGTGAATAAGTAAATGGCATTATTTCATTTTATTTATGCCATACCATGTTGAAAGTTTGTATTTAAAAGGCTTTTGTTTTAGTTATACATTACCTTAAATGTTTATTCTTATTTATGAAAGTTTCCACTTTATTGTTATCCTTACTAGGCATTTGAGCTCACCCCTTTTTTTTTCTATGTTTTATTTTTCCCAGGATGTGAAGAAGTAAGTTATGAATGACCTGTAGGGATTTTATGAGGGGTTAATAGTGTGGATTGTGGAAACATTATGTTGTTGTATTAGTTTTTCATTTTATGATGTAATGTAAAACTTATGAATATATCTAGTGTTTCCAAGGCTACTAAACCAATCGGTCTTTCGAGATTTGATCTTTCTTGTGATCATGCCAATGTTATGTAATAATGCACCGACTCTGGGTAGCTGGGGTCGAGGCGTTACAGTTTGTTTCATTAAATTGTTTTGGTAGTGTTTTCAAAAGGGGGTTTCTAAAGTATTTTTAAAACTGAAACTCTAATGGGAGGTTTTATAGAATGTAAGGGTTTTAAAGTAATATTTCTAAAATGATTATTTTCATTTAAATAATAAGAGAATTTTAGTTTATAAAATGGATGTTAAGGTGATATTTGATTTTTCATGTGATTATCAATAAAAATATATTTTCTAACTTTATTTATAACTATTATAAATGAGATGTGCTTTGAAAATACTTTCACAAAATCCTTGTTGAGATACTACTGGGATTAGTTTTTCTCACACCTTATATACATCATTCGATATATATAAATATTATGTTTTTCTTATTTAGTTTCCCTATCCTTTCTTAATGAATAAAATTGTTTTAATAAAATTACCCTAAGGGTGGGTGTAGAGGGTAGGGGGCTATCCAGGTGGAGGGGTATGTCCAAGTGAGGGATGAGTTGTCCAGGGGTTGGGGCCACCTTGGGGGGGGAGGGGTGTGGGATATCCAAGGAGGGTTGAGGGATGTCTAGGGGGTCACGGTGGGATTAATAGCTAGGGGAGGGGGTGTAAGATGTCTATGGGGGGGTTGGCTGTCATGGAGGGTGGGGGTGGGGGTGGGTTGTCCAGGTAGGGGGGGCTGTCGATGTGGGGGGGTGGGGGGGGGGGGGTTGTTCAGGTGGGGTGGGGGGAGGGGCAGTTAAGTTGAGGTTGGGTGGTGTCCAGGTTGGGGGGTGTCCAGGTAGGGGGTGTGCTGTCTAGGGGCATAGGGGGCTGTAGGGGTGTGGGGGGAGGGGGTATGGGCTATCAAGGGAGGGGGTAGGCTATCCAATCCAATAATATACAATAAATAGGAATCACATATAACCAATGTAGGGTTTCTTTCACACGTTAATACTTTTCCTGAAGTTCCATACTAACACTCACTCATACCCCTCCCAGAAGAAGTGATCTATGCAAATAAATCTCCCTCAAGTTCTTATCCACTATCCATATTGATCTCATACAAATTAAACATTCATAAAAATATCTATTCAACACTTGAGTTTCTTGATCATATTATGGTAGATGGACTGTCCAATTCATTAATAGTAAAATTTACAAATATCTGTTGAACGCTTGATTTTCTTACACTACAAAAATTTGTATCTCCCCAAAAGATGAATCTTGTGGAAAAAATATACAATAAAATCTTGAAGAATGTCCTATATGGGTTGGATCATTATTCCTGACTTCTGATCGATTTGAGGATAAAAGGATATACAAAACATCAACTATCAACTCGTAGAATTCTATTATAATTACCAAATCTATGAGGTAATACAGGTCGACCCTGGGTGAACATCCCACTTCAACTATCAACTCTGACACTCAATGATAATTTTTGGATAAGTCAATCAATGGAAAAAAAGCCTTCAATGTCTCTTACTATAGAAGTACACCTGAACAACCACTTTTCATTATTATAATTCATGTTATTCCCTGGGTGAACATACCAATTCCAAGCATTATGGGATCTCATAAACTCATCTCTCATAGAATATGTGACTATTAAAAATTTACTAACTATAAACACTCCATGTATATCAAAATTAAATCTTGAAATAGTTTCAAATTATTCTATCCTATCACACATCATGATACATTCTAGAACAATATTCTAAATTATCTTTACTATTTTAAGAAATGAATAAATTATCTACAAGGATCCCACATTTCTTCCCATAAACCCTCAACTACACCCACTAACTAGTCTTATAGCAAAGATATGTTCTTACATCTATTAAATGAAATTTTTTCTCACATCTCCTACATTTTCTAGTCCAATGCATTTACCACTACATTTACATTTCTAGTTGAATACTATTTAGTGATGTTAAAAATATACAATTACTCTATTAAATTAATCTAATAAAGATTATTTCCATGTAGTTATAAAATATTATATGCACTCTAAGTTCCAAAGTACCCAAAAAATATTTCTCCCAAGAGGATCTTCCATGACCATTTCAATGCATGGATTACAACTACAAACAAAAATACAAGATTAGATTATTTCATCTTGTGAGTTAAAGTTTGATGAAACCTATAGTGACTAATTTGTCACTATACATCAAAACAAACCCTAATCCATAACAAGATGCATCAAATTTCACAACATGTCCAACTTTAGGCTCAGGAATTCTTAGGATCAGATCTAACAACAACCACTTCTTCAACACTATGAAAACTTCCTCACACTAGTATGTACATTCAAACACGAATCCATTATTATTAACTATGGTCATTGGTAATGCTAAGTTAGAGATCTACAAAATTATTCTCCTTTAATTCCCATACAAACCAATAAAACATCAACTATTGATTACATTCCTTAGTTATAATAGTTACACTAATACATCAACATACTCGAGATGAACTGATATCCCTGATTGTGAAACCACTATATCCAAAAGTGTCAATCCATGTACTTAGAATAAATTTTTTTGTATACAAATCATACTAAACCTATTATTAACATATCTATCATTTTATTCTTATGAAAATGTTGGTCTTATGGTATTCTTTTGGATGTGGGATGTATGTGCATGTGAAATTGGAACATGTTTTCTTTTCAGGGCACCAGTACTGGGGTTACATAATCCACTTTTTTATGTAAATCTGTCTTTAGAGGATGTTTTGACTACATAAAAATAAATGTATTATATTTAGTAGTAGTTTTAACCACTGCTACAATTTCATTATTTTTATATCCACAGCTGTTAAAAATGTCTCTATAGACAATAATTTAGCGGCAGTTAAAACTTCCCCTAAACAGTTTTCATATCCCTTTGTTATTTCGCAGTGGTTATCTTGGTTTTAGTGGGGGTTATCCTGAGGAAAATTTTAGGACCAATAGGGGCCTATATACCTTTAGAGGGGGGTGAATCAGGGTATGGATATACTTTCCCAATGTTCTTCCTTCCCCACTAGATCTTGACCTCTTTATTACAAGGGTCACTTTGTTTGCACTCATGTGATTCTTATGACTACTCATTTTCTTCTTTATCTGATGATGATACTTTGAATGTAATGTAGGGAAGAAAATAGGCAGACACACAAATTTTTACTTGGTTCACCCTCACTGGGCTATGTCCATGGAGCATACGCCGACAAGTTGTCGGTTGTACCAAATTCCACTATACTTCACTAGTTGTGGATTACAATGTTCGGGTACAGTCACTATGTCTCAGGATCACTGCCTTTTCAAGGTTTAGGGTCATCTCACTGCTTTCCCAAGAGTCAATCCCTATTTATCTCTCTCTGGTTCACTGCCAGTGGAGAGGATCACCTTCTTCCTGTTCCTAAACTCACTGCTCTGTAAGAGAATCCACTCACAGTTTATAGACCTATAGGTCTCTTCATTATCAATAATGAATGCATCCTAAATTGTTGATAGATTCTCTATTTAAGTCCAACTTTCATCCACCGATGAATACCTCTTTTCCTCTTAACCACTGGGTAATTCACTTTATAAACACCTTCGCAAAGCACCCTACTTCGCTAGGATCCCAATTTCATGAAGCTCAAACAAGACTTCACGAAGCTCCTGCCTTTTTGCGAAGCACTATAGAGAAGCACTACTACGAAGCACTACCATGAAGCTCATGTAATTGTAGAGAAACTTCCCTCGTGAAGCTCACTGAGCCAATGCGGAGCTCACAACTTTCGCGGAGCTACAATAGCCGCAGCGAAGCTCTTCTTTCACGAAGCACACAGACTACGTGAACTACCTTCGCGAACCGAGAGCAAATTATTTTCACTGGAAATTATCTCTTCTTCTCGTGAGGGGTTCGACATCTATTTATAGGTGATTCCACTGACCCTCGAACATTCTGCGTGAAGTCAATGCCACGTTATCTCAAATTGTGAAACTCTGAAATTTCTGTCAGAATTCTGTCTAAATCGCGAAACACCACGGAAATTTTCATATCGCGGAGCTCGTCGTAATCATGGAGAATCACCATCAACATTATTTCACACCTTCTCTGTGAAGCTCCCTCACAAAGACCTTCACCCCCATGATGCACTTCAACTATGCCATTCGCGAAGCTTTGACGTAATCACGAAGCATCATGGCCTCCATTTTTCTGATCTTCGTGAAATCCAATCCATGCATCCTCTCTTCGCGAAATTCATGCGTTTTCCATATTAAAATATGATCTTCATGGAAATCCTATTTTCACGATGCTCCCAAAACATCAAAATTTTGGACCCCAAAAATTTGGCAAACGCTGGGAAATGGTGCCACCTTGTACTGCTCTTTTTTACCGCCTCCAGATCGTCCTTTCCTTTGTCATCGTTCTTTTTCAACAAGGATTGTCAACAAATTCTCAGGAACTCAACAATTCTCCATTGAAACCTGCTTTGTCAACAAACACAATCGACCCAAAAATACTTCAATGTTACCTTAAGGGATTTTTTCCCAACAGAAAATGCATTTTTTAGAGGTGATTTTAACCAATGCTAAAAAAACTCATTTTTGAAAGCATAACCGCCACTAAAACATAAAAAACCTCCGCTAAAGTCATGCACTATGATGGTTACCATATACCACCGCTAAATCGAGTAAATCACCATATATTGTATTCTTACACACAATTTAGTGGTAATTTTTTGAAACTTTTGTATAATCAGATGACAGTGATTTAAACCACCACTATATCAAAAACAAATCTCCATGAAATGGTTGTGTACCTATATTGTATGCAGTGATATGAGAACTAAATGTAGTGGGTTTCTATGGCGAAAATCCATCCACTAATGATGGAATGTTCCTGGTTTTCCATAGATCTTTACTAACAAACAATATTTGATAAAGAATCTAGTGGTTGTAGTTGTGTGAGTGAATTACCCATTAATTTGATTTTTTTTCTATGAAAATAATGACTACACAACATTTTCTATAGAAAAACACATTACATTTAATACCCATTGAGTGTTGGATAGGGTTTATGCATGAATATAAATATCCCACTCCATGTGTTGGGCCCACATGTCATGTGAACCATATCTATAAATCTCATCATGTACGTGGAGTACCCACCTAGGAATCCATGCAGTGATATGAACTCTATGTTCCATGTCACATTCCATGTAATTTTCGGTAGAAGGATCATCCTATAGAAAGATTACACACACATGATACCATTTGGACTAACATGATGGGTATGGAGAGAAATATACCATGTATATCAAAATGTACTTCAGAAGGACTACATGTATATGGGATTTGTTGGAGTACATTAGATCATTCCATTGTACACGTTTTGGACCAAATTGATTGTCAAGTTCAAGACTACCCTCTATATGTTGTATACCCTAAGTGTACATGTCATGTATTTAGAGGAATACATCCCATGCAAGATAGAGGGATAAGTGATGTTGGAAACATAGAAATTAATTCCTTTTAGACACTAGTACACACATTGTACTCCATTGAGGAAAGTTGGTACCATTGATCTCCCAACTTGCATATCTATTTCCTGAAGACTCGGATTTGTGGTCATGTATAGTCTATACCGAATATTTTATTTCAAACATCATAATGGTGAAATTGTTTTAGATGTAGTGTTATTATATGAGGTATGGCTGACATGATGCTTCTCTCAGTGACTCTTATCATGTGGGAAATATAGGGTGTGATCATTAGAGTGTTACCGGTGTCGGTACTCCTCTATTAGGCCAAGTCATATTTCCCTTATAATCTTTATATTTTTGGGGTTAGAAACCACCATATTTCATTTGGAACACATCCTCTATCAATGGATTGTTAATTACCCTTAATCAAGATCCATTAAAGACTAGTTCTTCTATAGTAGCATATGCTCTCTCTCTCTCGTGGAGCACAATTGTGAGGTGTGGGCCCCTCCACTTTGAATCAAGAAATTTTACATAAGATGAATCGATGAGAGTGAGTTCTCCATCAGTTGGGATGTTCATTGCAGGAGGAATGGGTCCTATGCTCTGTATATTATGTGGTTATTTGGATTTATAACTATATATAGAACTCCCACAACTGTTGAGAGTAGTGGTGAGGTGCGGGCCCTTAATTGGATTTATGATGAAGTCTCACATGGAGTTGGGCATTATATATGGACCCTTGCAGCTACAAGCTAACTCATCATTGTTAGCTAGGCTTTGAAGATGGAGATCCACCTTCAATATTTATAACGGATTATAAATAAGAATATGTGAGATATATATGTAATATTTGTGGCCATTATATCAATTTATGATTTACATACATTCATGATAATGATATAACTACTCTATCATTATTTTTAAGTGTTTTTTACTTTAAGACGTATTATTGTATATGTATATACTCGCACCTATAAGAAATTTTACCGAATGGTTCATGTTTTATGAAGATGATAGGTAGTTTAGCAGTGACTCTATTAGGGAATAATGTTACTTGGGTGAAATTTCTATGATCGTTGGTTATACATAGAAATTAAATTTCAAGATATCTCATTTTTCAGTTTTTTCATAAATATTTTTACAATGGTAATTAAATTTGGGTTTTTCTTGAATTTTAACCCTTTTTGGTTTTCCTTTTTAACAACATACTCGTATATATTACCTAGAGGTTATTTCATACGTTTTTATACTCTAGAGGTTGTAGTCATTTATTATACCTATAAAATCATTCAAAGTTATAGTTTTGTGTTTGTGTATGGGTAAATTAAGCTAAAGAATCCATTTATAGTTTTCTCATTATCAACACCAACTTCCATCCCCTATAATTTTGGATGTGGGATAGGGGCATCACACTCGGATTTACCCTAGACACGATGGCCCTAGTGGGCCAGGTTAGGAGAGTATGGTTTCAAAGGAGTTCATCCCCAGGTTGATGTTAGAGTGGGACCCATAGTGAATATTTGTAACTAACATAGGGGAATGGTTTCAAGGTTTGTCAGGTGTGGCTCCAAGTATATGGAACTCAATGTTGTAATGATGGCCAATGTATACATTCACAATAACTCTAACTACCTACATATCAACATTTCATATCTATACATTAGTGTTTTGAAAAAATTGTACATGCATCATATGAGATTGATTTCATTCATAATAATAAATTATTCATCTCCTAAAATAAGTGTCCTGACATTGGTATATATTAATAATTTTCATGATTCTATCGTGAGGATACCCATCTATGATTTTCAGACAGTGTTATGACGAGTATATGTTCAGAAACGATGGCTTAGTTCAGTGACCCATTCTCGAGGTGTTTCTTCCAGGACGCCACCATACAGTGTTACTATATTTTTATAAGCACATGGACCTACCTCCAGCGGTCTTGAATAATGTCCATATTCATGTTGATAAATTTATGGCCACATCTAGACAGAATGATGGTTCATATAGGCATGGTGTGTTTAGCATGATAATGTGGTAGATCTTTCTCAGGTTTTACAAAGAGCTAGACACTTATGCTATGGATGATTATATCATGGTGGTGGTTCTGGTTTTATAGCTGTTGCAGACCTTGATCTACTAGATGGATATGCTTGCGACCAAATTTCCTCTTGGGGAAGTAATTGGTTCTTATAGAATAGAAAAATAACTCATTTATATTGTTTTAATATCATAGGTTTCAAAGATAGTGATCACTTAGGATTAATGGTGTGATACACACCTTCTCCTGTGGCAGTGGACTAAAGCAACTCGGTGGTTCAAAAAGACCTACATGGATAAGAACCCACTTAATGTATCTTCTTATGGAAAAATTAATCCGGTGTAATATAGAGCATTGGTAGATACCTATGTTTTTTATGTTTGATTAAGGATTTCGACATGAATGGAAGATGTAGAGTATCCCCAAAAACATGTTCTCTTATGATGAGATCTAAAATCAAGCGAGTGAGTCATTATTGACCAATGTAGATAGTGTTAATGTGAGGGGGATGAGTGCCTTTTAATTTTATGTTTAATTTCATTCTAATGAGCTATGGTTTTGAAGAAATCCTTGGTTGTGTTAAATTGAAGGAAATGGAAAATATATCATCAATACATAGGATCTTGTGACATGAAGGCTTCGAGTATGGTTATAGATGTGACATGTGTCCTCATTACTCTAGCTACATATTTAGAAGTGAGTCATGAGACTCATTTTCCTGACATAACCGTTATTTGAGACCCAGAGATTCCAATAGAGCATTTTTTTATTTACCCTTATTCTTCAAGGATACTCTAGAGGGTGATCAGTTATTATAAATTTACCAAATGTGTTCCTGGATCTAAGAGGATAGAAATCCTCACACAGAATTTTTTAGAAAATTTTGAGGCCCAATGTTGTTTTCATTAGTATATAATTTTTTACATCATACCTGATTTGTAAACTATTACCTTGGGGTTTAAAATGTACTCAAGTTATTTGGATAGGGTTTACCATTCATTAGAGTGATGAAATCCCTAGAGGATTTGGTTGGGATCGATTGTAATTAGATACATCTGATTTATTTTTAGGCAACTTTTTTATACCTTGGAGTAGTAGATGCTTTGATGTTTAAAATGACTAGATGTGAGATAGGTATGAGGATTTGTTACACGAGGATTGACTATGTTTACCTTCCCATTGAGAATTTTTACTTCATTTAATTTCACCAAGGAAGACCTTACATATTACATATCATATCAAATGAAAATGTATATATGAGATTTCTAGAGGTGTTGTTTGAGTAATATATAGAAAAATGGCTTGTTTGACCTAGCGAATTCTCCTCAATAGCATAGAGTTGTATTCTGGTGAGGTGGACGAGATCATGAGGGTAATTATATATTTTTTCCTATAAAAATATTTTACAAGGGAAGGAGTATATTACCTTAATAATTTATCACCTCTTCGACTAGTTTTTAGGGGAGATGTTGTTCTTAGAGTTTTACCTTAGGACAAATTATCAGAAGAACAATGTTTGATTTGAGGATGTACTAATCATGGATTCTTAGATAGACTACAAATTCATAATTTTTGGTGATACAATTTTCCATGTTAAATGTTATTTCATAGTTCACTAGACTCTTGGACCATATCATTCATCCATTCTTTGATCGGCTCAAGATATTATTTGGTGATAACATCCTTATTTACTTTATATCAGAGGTAAATCACTCAATAAAAATGAGAATGGTTTGGTATGTGCTCCAAGAGTACCATCTCTATTGGGAGATCTAATGGACCCAATTCTGGAGTCCATAGGTAAAAATAATGGTTTATTTCTTATCATATATGGGAGTGATAGTGGACTCATCAAATTATTAGTTAGTACTAGAGGTTGATTCACCATAGGGTGTGATTCTAGTAGTGTATGCTCATAATTTTTTTCCCTTCATGATTTTTGAGAGAGTCAATAGAGTAGTTGACCTCTTATAGTTGTACCATAAGTGTGAGGATGGTAAATTGTATCTGCAGTCGATGGTTGTTCCCATCCACTTCAACAGTGTACTAGGAATGCATAATGAGGTTATATAGATGGTTATATCTTTCATGAACATAAATCAACTGGATATTATCCTGACAGATTTAACGATGGTGGGGATCACATGTTCTTTTTTTCAAGGGTGGATAATGACACATGTTATTTTATGAAAGGATATGATGAATAAGTCTATTTCCCTTAGCTGAAAACCTACGATCGGTTTGGTTGTACTAAGATCCTCTGGAATAAGGATTGAAAAACAAAGATGATATAGTGTGTTTACTAGATATACACTTAATGTCTCCCCTATCAATAATTTTAGGTTTAGTCATATATATGGTAGTGAAAATGGGACAATACCTTTTTTGTTTCCTCGATGGGGAATTGCATGATTAATGAAAGGACCCAAACGATTGAAATCTAACACACTAATTTTTCTCAAATAATAACCATCTGAGAGTAGATCTCATAAAATATTTAGGATTCTTATGTTTTTAGTAGGAATTAAGGATTTTTGGAATTCCCTATATGATCATTTTATTTTTTGATTTTCACTTAACATCCTGATTATATAGAGGATGCATTAGGCCTTCGATAATCGGTTGTAGTTGAGAAAAATGTCTTTACCACAGACAGATGGAAATGATAATAGGATTGATTGGGATCTAGTAAACTTTATTTGGGATTACATATTGGTACTACGATATATTTGGTAGGATCATATACTATTAGTGGGGTTTCTTTTAACATAATAGTTACTATTAAACCATCAATGTAACACTATTTTAGGCCGCATATAGGAGACCTTGTGGGAAACCACAGTACTAGTTGGATCCAATGGGAGATAACACTTATTATAAGGACCTGACTTTAAACATGAAATAATATTAATTTTTATGTGAATAATTCATTCTTATTCATTTGAAAATATTTTTGGGTTTATATTTTTAAAAAATTAGGTCATAAATCATACTTTACAAAACCATATATATACAAAGTGGACACTTCTGATCAATATTTTTCTTTTCCATAATATAGAAAATTAACAATAAAATATGATTTTTATCTATAATAAATATTCATGACCTTGAACAAGACTAATTCCCTTCCATTACCCATCCATAAACCCTGTGATTAAAAAAATTAAAACCTAGGATGAGGACAAAAAATATCAATAAGGTATATAAAAAGAAGAAGAATGTTAGTACAATGAAATACAATAAAACCAATGACATATTTACCTTTACCTGATTGTTAAATGATTGAAATTAGATAAATCATTTTCTAAATGAAATAATTCAACTTTATTAGGTATGATAATTCATTTAAACCCCATATAAAGCCCATATAAATCATGTAGGTTACTTGTGAAATCATCATTCATATCATTCATAAAAATGTAATGACTTATATGGTCAACTTCTATCTCTATATTAGCCAATATATTGGAAATATATCCTAGAAAAACCCATAAGTGGATTATAATTAAACCACATGCCCATAATTTATTATGGAAAACCTATCCATGGTTTATCATGGAAACAACCATCTATGTTTCATAATGTAACCACCTATGCTTGGTTTATAACTAAACCACCCATCAATGTTTAATAATGTAACAACCTATCATTGTATTATTTTGGAAGAACCCATCCATAGATTATAATTAAACCAAGTATCAAAAAAAATTCCACAAATCTAGAAAATAATCATAAATCATGAAATATTTAAACTTCGTCATAAAACCATAAAAAACACTTTTAATCCCATATAAAAATCACTTTAGGATATCAAAATATATGTTTCTTTTAATACATACATTCAATACCAAAATAAAAATTTCTTTTAAAACCATATTTTCAATACCAAAATAACAAAATGATAAATATGTATCTATATTAAGAAATCATTAATGATTTTATAGGAGTAAACACATAATATAATGGTTATGGTTTTAAGAAATGTTTCTGTCATGGTACACAATAAAAATGAACCCTAGTTTTTTGATTTATAATAAAGTCTAACATTACAGGAAAGGATTTCATATTCTTAAAAATACTATAAATATAAAGAAACACTTTTATAAGTCTATCATTTACATATAATTTGATACAAAAAATTGTTTTGGGGACAAGGAGATGGAAGATAGAGAGTTTGAAAGAAAATTTTAAAATAATATTTGATTTAAAGAAAAGAACATTGCTAGTTTTTAAACATTTGAATCATACAACCCATGAGAAAATAAAATTTTAATACATTATATATCATGATAGTAGATACATTAATGATATAAAATTTCAATGTGTTTATATATACACCATATAAACTAATATATGTTCATAACATCAAAAGATTCCAAATTAAATGGAATTTGAGACAATGTCACTTACCTTGAGTTTGATCCATCACCCACATTATTAATCTTCATGAATAATAAATATATGTTCATTATTTTCTATGTTAATAAAATTTTTCAATATTATTATTATTTTTATTTAACTTATTTCCCTAATATGTAAAATTAAATTATATGTTAATCTAACATAATATTTTTTTGAAATTATTCGGATTATATATCCAAGAATGACCATGGTTGGATGACTATAGTCAATGTTATCATTATTTCAAAATTTAAAAAATATTAATCATGAAATAATTATGGTTTTTATAAGTAAACTATTATTTTTAAAACCAATCATGATAGCTGGTTTTGAAAAATTAACTATGTTGTGATCATATAAATGGTAGGTTCTATGTAAGCATGAGTAACATTTCTATTTTTAAATGTTGATTATAGAAAAAATGTTTTTATTATTTTATCAATAAAGATTGATAATAATATAACAAATATAATATTAGTTCTTAAAAAAACATATGTATATCATATATGTGATTTTGTTATGAAACAATAGTCACATCACTTCATGGAGGTGGTAGTCTACACGTATGCACAAATGATGTCTTCAATTTTCAGTGTAATGATGAAAATGATATATTAAATATTCATAATGATAAATATGTAATGATTATTTTTTTCTATTTTATTTATATCACATATTTTCTTTATCTTTATGCTTATAAACATACAGGTAAAGTGTTAGTTAAAAATGAATCATATCACTTTGTGAGGTTGTAGTCTTCCATTCACACAAGCGACATTATCTTATCCCCCATAAAATTGAAAGTAATAAGCTATATTTAGGATAGTTACTAAATAAGTATAAATGTGTTAAAAATAATATATATATATATATATATATTCTTTATTTTCATCGTTATTACAAGTCATTAAAGGTGATGATGGAAAACGAATAACATCAGTTCACAAGGTGGTAGTCCTACATAAACATGGATGGTGATTTATTTTCCAATTTGAGGGAATAAAATATTTATTTGGTTTATTAAATTAAAATAAAAAAATATTAGTATATGCTAAATACTATTTTTATATAGTACTAATTTATGAATATTTGAAGGAGTTGGAGGATGAAATAAAGTAAAAACACACTATTAAACATGATACATATTATTTAGAAAACCACCGTGGATTATCACCAAAATCATTAACTAGTATTTTATACTCTTATACCGATATTTTCATCAAGATATTGTTATAAATTATAAATTTCATCCCAGGGTGAATGGGGACATCTCAGAAACATTAGGTGTCCCTTGAGGACTGACGATGGTGACCCTTGGAGTTAAACAAGGATATATTATATTCTAAGAGACCCCACATAGAAATAGATCATGGTGTCCTAGAATATTCAATTGAATATATTTTATTTTCTTGGTCCATTTTTTAGTTAATGTGTAGGGTTGGAAAGTTGGCATACCATCCGAATCTATGACCATGGTTACACCATATGGTTGGAGTTTCCAAATTCCGTATCCATAGATATGTTTTAATGAATAAATTAATGATTTAAAACATTATGATATGGAATATGAAGATGTATTTAACACCCTTTAATAGAGTTTGATCTTCCTTGAGCCTTTAAGAACTAGCATGACAAGACCCTTAAAAGGAATCTGTTTCCCATGGGTGCATGTTTGTTAGTTTCTTGTGAATGTCATGTATAGATCTTGGGAATATGGGAACCAGATGAGATCTATGTATCCCCAACTGAGTACAGGTTTTAGTTTTTAGGAGGAAAATACTTTTTTGAGAGAGTGCAATGAATTTTTTTTCCATTATATATCTTTATGATATTTTAAGGAATATTTCTTAATCTAGGTGTGGAGTCAGTAGAGGTTTCCTAGACCCAGAGTGAATCAGTGAATATAAATATTCAAAATATTAAAAATATTTATATCAAATGATATAATTATTTTCAAAATAATGTAATAACTCTTAAACCGTGTATTTTATGGGGATTCTAGGACCACTATAAAATATAGAATGAAGGTTTTACCATAGGCACAAAATAATTTTTTTATTTTTTGGGTTTTTGGATTAAATGTCTTCATGGGATAATAATAACTAAATATATTAATTTATTATTTTTGTAGTTATTATATTATACGAAATAGCCACACCCACCTATTTGAACTCGGTTATGGGAAAATCCTACATTTATCAACTTTACCCAATTGTGTTGAGGAGGTTCCATGGATGAGAGATTCATGGAAAAAATGGATTTTGGTATAATATATCTATAAAAATTGGATCATCTATGCCAACAGGGTTAATAAATCTCCCCTAAAACTATGAATTTTTATGGTTCTTCTTCAAATCGTGATCCAGACCTAATGCATGGTGTTTTTCTTATATAGATATATCAATAACGCTTTTATAACATTTCAAGTGTGATTTAATAATTCTAACATGGTTTATTGGTGGAATGGTGTTGTATTTTCTTGTTTCAACTCATATTCCTTGGTTTGTAATTTATGATAAACTATTGTTGTTTATTGGATATTTTGATGTTATACTAATAGAAACAAATCAAAGAAAACTGGTATAATAGCTGGGGGTTATTTTTCATTTCATTTTTATGATATTATCCTATCATTTATCAGTAGATCATATTTTTAATTTTATTTATTCTATGATTTGATAAATACACATTAATCAATCATTACACAACCATTATTTGTTGAAATGGTTCAATATTGTATGTTTTGGATTGATATTGATAAAATGATAGTGCACTGGTGACAACAATGGATGATTAGGGAAATGATTAGTGGTTAGTTCAAGGGATTCAATTCATTGGGGTGGCCACGCAGAAGCATGATGTCACATATAAGACCTTAATTGGTTTTTGGTGTTCCTAATTTGGACACCGATGATGGAATAAGGATTTTTACCCATAGATCTTCACTTCCTAGCATGATTTTATGGAAGATCCAGTGGATGAAATTATGTGATTGGACAATGAATGAATTTCGTGTATTTTCTAGTAAAATCCTAACTACATGTTATGCAATCTAGAAGAATAGATGATGTGAAGTCCCCTTTGATCTAAAGCTAGGGTTTATATGTGGAGATAAATATCACATATTATGTGGTGGACCCACATTCATATTTTCTTTTATCCATCCACCTCATCCTTTTTAGTGAGTACATTCATGGGGAGTCATGTTGTAATGCATTCCATGTAAGCCATGTGACATGTCATCTAACCCTTGGTGGATGACTCAGTGGGTAGAGGGAGTACACTCCTATAAGACCATGAGGCCCCACTCTCCCAGTATGGTTAGACACACTTTTTTTATGTCAAGAAGAACAATTTCATGGCTTCTGTACACATGAACGGTCTATTGTACGTGAGATAGACCATGTGTCACATCAAGTTCTTGAATAACACCTTCATAATTTGTACCATGAGTGGAAACACCTTGTATTGGGAGGATAACATGTAATGTGAGACGAAAGGACATAGTTAGTGTAAGACTTGGAGATAAATGTCATATACCCATTAGAAAATTTGTTGTTTTTTTTCAGGGAATGGTGTTGTCCTTGATCTCCCACGTTGTGTATCTCTTTCCCCAAGACACATATATGGTCCTGTGAGTACACTATATAGAGTAGTTATATGTGTACGACCTAGTAGTCTATATTGTTCCTATTTAAGAGATGTGACACCATGTAATACTAGTGGAATGGTTCTCTCAGTAATTCATAGTGGGTAGTAGTGATTTTGTTTTATCATCAATGTGTTACTAGGGTCATTAATCCACTATTAATTCAGTGTGTGGGTCCCCATACTCTTTAAAAATGTACGATTACAACACCCTATACTATATTTGGGATGGGTACTCTATTTAAAGAGTGAAACTCCACTATTATAAATCTTTGATCTAAAGAAGGTCCTCCATGGGAATGTTTTCTCCGCTGAATGTGGGGTGCAATAGTAAGGACCAATCACCTTTACTCTAATTATTGAGAGTTAAAACAAGATCTATGGATGAGAGTGAGTCCTCCCCTAACTTTGTAGTATAGTAGGAAGGAGTGGTCCATAAAATTTTTATTATATATGGTTTTGTAGATTCACTAGATGAGAAATATCTCCCTTATATATTGAGTCCAATAGTGAGGTATAGGCCCTCTACATAGTGATTGATGGGGTTGTGTATCATGATGGGAATCGGATATGGACCCTCGGGGCTATAGGTTGGCTCATCATTTTTAGATGGGTTATAGAGATGGTGATATCATTTCCCTCTATGCATGAGATTTTTTTCCGATAATTTCTAGGTTATGGATGGTATGTTTATGGGTGATGTATCAATTATTGATTTAAATACCTTCATGATAAAGATTATACTACTCTTTCTTGATGATTTTATCTTGGTGATTCCATTGTTTCATACTAGGTATGTATATACACACCCCTTCATTGGGTCTGGAAACATGTTTTGTGTCCTTTATAGAAAAGTGGAAGTTCAACGGTGACGTCAGTGGATCTTTGTGGTACTTTCTTGTATTAAATATGTTTAATGTTCCCACACAGAAATTAGGAGTTGGGATCTCTTGATTTACCACTTTCTAGAAGTATTTTTTAGGTTGTAACATCATTTTAGGTTGGACATGTATTATTAAACATAATGGTGGGAATGTATATTTCATTACTATAAGGCGTTCCTTATAGGTTATTTCATGCTTGGTTATTCTCCATATGTTACAGTCTGTTATTATTCTACCATAATTTTTAATTAATATGGTTTTTAGAATTCATACATGTACATTATACTAAGGATTATTTTTCAAGTTTACACCATCTAGATGCTTGTCTCCAGCCCCTAGCACATTAGAGGCGGTCTCAGTACGTCAAAAGAAGCTTTCCACCAGATGGGATAGAACTAATAGATTGTGCCATGACAGAGTGGTATAAAATGAGTTCTTATATGGGTAATTTTTGGAGATAGACCCACAGTGAAGATTGTTTGGGAAAATAGGTAAATGGTGTCAAAGTTTCTATAGTGTGGCTCTGGACGAAGGGAACATGTTGTTGGTTTACCATCTAATGTATCCATTCCATATTAAACTGACTACATACATATCAACTCATTATGTAAAGACATTAGTTTTAGGGAAGAAATTATACATGTATAATTTGTTATGGAGTCTATCGACTATCCTTATTTTTTAAGCTCCCTAGGAAATCTTGTTGACCATGGTACATCTTAATTATTATCAAAATTCCACTATGAGGACTATCATCTATGACATCAAGATAGTTTCACGAAAATAACTAGTTGAGAAATGAGGCCTCATTTTAGGGATCCATTCTTATGGTATTTTCTCTATAGTGGAACCGAGTAGTTCTATGACATATTGAGTAAAACATAGACCCATCTCTAGGTTTCCACATGAATAATCATAATAATATTGGTTAATAAATGGAAATAGTATGAAAAGATTATAGTAAACAATTATTAGTGTGTTTCATGAGTTCTAGTAATAAATGCTACTCATGTTTTACAATGATATATACCCTTATGTAGTGGAGTATTGTCTTGTAGAAATGGTCTAGATTTTATGTATTTTTCAGACCTTGACTAACTAGATGGTAATGCTTGCAACTAGTATCCTACATGGAGAAGATTTTTTTATTGTTAAATGATGAATCTATTTTAATTTTCATCATGTGTTATGGAGAAATAGACCATCCAAAAATCATAGTAATCTAGACACCCTTCTCGAGTGGTAAAGTAATGTAACAATCCAATTTTTTGAAAAGTCACGCTTGGATATGATACATTTTGATGGTGGTCCTACCAGCAAGAATGATCCATGGTGACGTGGGGTGTTAATAGATCCCATTATTAGTGATATTTAATGATTCTCTGTACTCATAATGAATATGTAAACATCCCCTAATGAGATGGATTCAGGTGATGTCATCTAAACCCTGTGGGATAGTCAATTCCACCAAAATAAGATAGTGTCGATCTATTGTGGATGACTTCATTAGACTTGTATGATTGAAGAAATTTTTATATTCGATGTTTTCAAAGAAATACATGGTTTTAGTGAAAAGTTTCAAGGTAAATGATTTTTTCAAACATTAAGATCTTGTGACATGAATTATTTAAGTGTGGTTTGAGGTGCAGGATGCATCATTACTACTCTAGATATATTTTTATCACAGTGTAAGGAGACACATTTCCCTATATATAACCCATGTTCAAGGACTATGAATTTGAATGGATAATTTTATTTCCTGACTCTTATTCTTAGAGGCTCCAAAAAATATGGATAAGTGATCACTCTTATATCAATTGTGTGATGATACTTTGAGAGGAGAGAGAGAGCCTCACACAGATCCCTATGATATTTTCCTCAGTAAAGAAATTTTTTATTCTATCTAATATCAGTTGACTGTTACCTATGGTGGATAACATTTACCAATGTTAGTAGTATAGGGTTTAACATTAGTTGGTGAGATAAATTTCTGGAAGATAAAGACAAGATTTTATATAAGAGTATACTACCGATTCTTTATTGTTTGGATAGTTTTAACCTTGGAGTAGTAGGTTCTGTTAGATTTCATTTCTTACTTTGTTAGATATGTATGGGGACATCTTCTATGAATATTTCCTAGGGTTTCCTCCACACAAATAGTTTATATATATATATATATATATATTCACTAGGTATAACATGATACCTATTATTAAATATGCAATGACCCCATTTATAAATGAGGGCAGGATGTCCAGTTTGAGGAATCTATAAAGAAATGGTTTATTAGAAAACATATGTTCTCCTAGGAAACCCAATGTTGAATTCCTTGGTGGAGGATAAGATATTGAGGTTAGGTATGGATTCAAACCTCCTAAACCATGTATTGTGGAATAGAGTATAATTCCATAAGAATCAACTACTTATTAGTCAACTATTTAGGGGTGATTTTGTTCTTGAAGTCCAAAATTAACACAATTTATCACTAACTCAAAGTTTAAGAGGGGGATGTATCATTCATTTTTTCATAGAGACACTTTGGCTGCTTAAGTTCTTGTAGATACTTTTTCGTGTCTTAAACACCACAATAGTGTAAATAAGACTTGTGGACTATATCCTTCCTCCCTTATTGGATCAATTCAAGGTAATATTCTATGATAACATCCTTCTATACTCATGATCATTGGTGGTTCCCTCAATACACTTGCTGATGGTTTGAGAGAAGATTTGAGAGTACCACCACAAATGGTAGATCTTGTAGAACTAGTTATGGTGTTGGGAGGCCCACTTCTTGGAAAATTTCTACTCAAATACGATTGTGATATTTGACCCAACAATGATTAAGGATGTGATATATTGAGATCCACCCAAGGTAATAGATATGACATTAAATACTTAAAATATGATTTTCGATTACTATTGTTGAGAGAGGTGATGGATTAGTTGACCACTTGTAGTTGAACCATAATGGAGATAATGTTGCATCGTATCTCTGGTCGAGGGTTATTTTCCATATTATTCTTCATAATCATGGAAGGAAGGCCCAACATTGGGATATCTATGATGCGATCTTGTATGATCATAATTCCACTAGACATTTTCCAAATGGATTTTTGGATTATAAGGAGAAAGTCATCTTTTTTCATGGATAGATAGTGACACAAGTGGTTATGATAATAAATATTCTTATATTGTTTATTTCTATTAGTTGTACACCCAATAGTTGTGTGGTTGAACTAATATCCTTTGGCATCAAGACTAGTGTCCAAATATAATGTAGCATGTTGTTGAATTAAACTCATGATGACTGAGGAATCAATAGTTGTAGGTTTAGGTTCCCAGATGGAAGTTAAAATGGGTTAGTATCATTGTGGTTTTCATGATGGGGGATTCCTTGATTAATGGGAGTACATAAATGGCCATAGGTCGACTCATCATGTTTTTCTAGTTTCAAACCATCATAGAGAAGAACTTATAAAATCGTTAGGTGGAATACCAATCTATTTGGAGTTCCAGCTTCATGGAATTCCATAAAAGATCATCTAATGTAGTGATGATCAATTCAAGTCATCATTATGTAGAGGAAGAAGGATTCCTAAAGGAATTTGTTTTAGTTGAACATAGTGTTCTTACCCTATATATATGGACGAGTTAAAAGGATAGTATGGGTTGTGGTGAACATGATTCTAGATTCCATGTCTATTATAGGATATAGTTATGTGGATCATCATAATTTGGGGATGTTTTTTATCCCAACTGTTACCACTACACTATTGGTGTTCTCCCATTTGAGGAAAAATATGGGATAAATTGCAATACCCAATTGTACTGATCATATCTAGTGTGATACAAGACTTTTTTGGCATTGATATTGTGTAGGCGATGGATCTAAAATGTGCAGTTCGTCTAATGGGGGATGAGGACTACCCAAAAGCATCATGTAACCCATGATAACAGATAAAAATGACCATTTTATTTCGAAAATTAAATTATTTATTCTATGATATATCACCTCAAAATTGATTACAGTGTTATGTTCAAGGTTGTAGGCTAACTCTAAGGATCATGGGCCCTTTTCAGTTAATATGTTTGGTTTATGAGGTGGCATAGTGCTTATAAATTTTACATCAGTCATGTTTAGTTCATTGATTTTTTATTTTTCATAGACAAGGATATTTTTGAATGACTCATTTTATGATGTCTATAATTACCATTTAGATGTTGATAGTGGATTTACCCCCTTTTGGATGTTTAAGGGATCAATTGCCTTTAAAACCTAGTAGTAAATAACCCTTAATGGGAAACTAATTCCCATGCGTTCATGTTTTTAGATGTATGGGGACCTATTGGAGAGATATTGGGTGTGGGAGACCCATATGATATATCAATTTCCTCAATTTTTATTATGTTTATTATTTTTTAGTTTAAAATACATGAAGTTGTGGAGAGTTGAATAACACTATTTTCCCTTACTATACTTTTGAATATTTTGTGAAATATTTTTGAATCTAGGCACTATGTTAGAATGAAATTATGGTGCCTTGTGGTCATTAGTGAATATAAATTATAAATATCGAATATATTTTTATCACATGAGAGAATATTTCTTGATAAATGGAATAACTCCCAGATAGTTCCTTGGATTGGGATTTTAATTCTACCATTTCATACACCATATAGGTTTTATGGTAGGTGTAACACAACATTTGTTTGAATTATTCATTGTCTTTATTGTGGTCATGGGTGAATGATAATAAAATAAAAAAATATTTATAATTTTCACTGACATATACCATCCCCAAAATATAAATCTTGTTATGGAAAATATACCACAGTTCTCCAATTAACCTTAGAGGGTTGATAAGGAACCATAGTGGGGAGCTTTGTATAAATGTTGGACCATGTTGTAGAATACAAATAATTCTATGATCATATATGAAAATGGGTTTTGTAATTATCACCAATGATAATAATGTGTGACTTTTATTTCTCAGTGATCAAATCAGACCTACGGTAGGGTGTTTTTGGTGGATTTATTCTTATGTTTTTGTCCCATGGAGAACATGATTCAATCCTTATAAAAATATTGATTTACATATTTATTTTTTAAATTCATATATTTTTTATCTTCAATTGTTTTTTTCACAATAAATTTTTGATGTTTATCAGTTATTCCTACATCATACTAGTGGGAAAAAATTTATGCCAACTCAAACAACTTTTATGGTTTGTTTCTCTTATGTGTTTTGTTCTTTTATCCAATCATTCATCGAGAAATAATCATTGAAATTATATTTTTGGTAATTATTGAATGATAACCTAATTATTTATCATTGCATAACTATTCCTTTTAATATCTTGATTGATAAAATGGTTCAGGGTTTTGGAAAAATGGAATGATCAAGGACTGGTGACGACCATAAGAAATTGAGGCCTTTATTTGAGGCTTATTTGAGGGATTCCATCTATGAGATCAGTGATGTGATAGTGCTATGTAATAGTGATTTTCCACATGGTTTTTGTGTGACTTGAATATAGGAACAAATGATGGATTAGGAATGTCTGGACTTTAATTAGCACTTCACAGTGCGATTTGAAGGCCGATCCAGTGGTGGTGGAGGTGTGAGATGATGGCATGTGAATTTATATGATTTTCCAAAATATTACATACTACATATCATTTCATATAGATTAAAACATTCCATGTAGTACCCAATGAGATGAGTATATGGTTTCTTTATGAAGATATATATGACATGTAATGTGGTGGTCCAAAACTCCATGTCTCCTTTAGTCGGCCATCTCGATTTGTATATAGAGTAGATGTCCTAGGATCTATGTGTTGATACACACCGTGTGTTCCATGTAACACATTGTGTAACCCTTTGTGTATAGATTAACATGTACATGGAGAAAAATCACATGAGACCATGTTTCCCCACCCACTATGTATGGAGGTCCAAATGTTGTATACTTCTGAAAGTACATGGGTACAACCAATGTACCTAGAAATTCCCTAAGTACATGGGCATGAGAAATTTTACTCAGGCTAGACTATATTAAATTTTTCTGTTCTAGAATAATCAATACTCACCACAATACCTAATTAGACATTCCATGTATTGATAGAAAGACATTCCATATTAGATAGGTGACAGAAGAACTATGAGACTCATAGAGACATGTTGTGAAATCGATGGTAGATTTCATGTACTCCTTCCGAAAAAGTTTACCCACTTGATCTCATTCATTGTGTATATCATGCCCCAAAACTTTGATTTGGTCCCATGAGTAACCTATCATATGTATTTATCCACATATGGTGTGATGGTGGAAATCATTTCAGCAGTAGAGAAAAAACAAGGTAATTATAGTTGAACGATTCTCTTAGTGATGCATAGAAGGTGGAAATGATTTGGTGTTATCATCAAAGTTTTTTTTAGGTTAGTACTCCCCTATTGCATCTGATAGTGGGTCCCAATACTCTTTAAAGAATTGGTGTTAGAATCCCCCTTATATATTGGGAATATGTCCTTTATCAATAGAGTGGTACTCCCCAATAATTGAGTTCTGATGGAAAGATGCTCCACCAAGGGGGTGTATTATCTCTTTGATGTGTAGTGGAGTAGCATGGAACATTCCCCTTAAATATAATTTTTGAGAGTTTACGTGACATGAATTGAAAATAATGAGTTTCCATCTAGTTTTACATATAGTGGAAAGGTGTTTTCCATCTACTATGTATATTATGTGGCTAGATGGATCCACTACTGGAGATAGTGCTGCCCAGATATTAAGGGAAATGGTGAGGTGTGGGACCTATACAATATTTTTTATGAGACTTCACTTGGTGTTGGGCATTAGACATAAACCAATGGAGATTCACACTGAATCATCATTCTTATCTAGTTTTTGGATATTGTGATCCTCTTTATCTATCTGTCTGGGAATATTTTTTATAATATATTCTTTATGGATTATTATTATTATTTTTATTATCACAATTTATAATTTAAATGTATTTGTAATGATGATTTTAATACTATTTCTTCGTGATTTGTGCTGGGTGACTTCATATTGTAATATTGGGTACATATATATTCACCCCTGAATGTTCTTTTCGTGTATGTGTCATGTCTTATGAAGAAACAATGTTGTGTGTTGGTGAAATTCTAGGATCATATCGATATATAGGTGTATTAACAAGGATTGGTAGTTTTAAATGGAGATCAAGATACTTTAACTCTTGTTTTATCCTTTAATCCATGTATTTTTAGGTTGGGACTTCATTTTTTGTTGGGTTTTTTATTTTTCCCCTTTATGATTTGGAATTATATTTTGATACTCAGATGTATTCGTTAAAGTTTATTTAGTTCTTGGTTATACTGTTGATGTAAAAAACTATTATTATACTTCTATACTTAATCTTGGATATGGTTCTGTGTCTGCATTATGGTATATTATACTAAGATCTCCCATTACATTTTTACACTTCATGGTGCTTGTGGAAATCTCCTAGAATATAGAAGTTTGGATGGGGGTGTCACAATCTACATAACGCTAGACATCGTATCCCCAGTTTGTGATTTTATTAAAAATCATGCCTCACATAAAATAAGAATATTTTTCTTCTATTATAATAAAATAATCCTTGTAATAAACCCTTAAAATTAGAACATGGATATCATTGTTTATGTATTAACGATAGTGTAACATATATATTGATTAATCATTGAAATATATGAATAATCATTATTAGTTTGAGAATCCTATGAATATTTAATTTAAGTTCATAGGAATTTTCCAAGAGAATGTGAAAATAATTACCTTAAGAAGCTTTATGGTAGGTTAAAAACAACTAGTAATATCATAAATGTGTTTTTGATCATTCATCTATATTATTAATAAATTAAAAAGAAGATGAAACTATCACTAAAAGGAACCTGTTATTTAATATGTATTATACTGAAGTGGACTAAAAAAATATGTTTTCAAAAAAGGAACAAAATTCAATATTTTTCTTATAGAATATTGTATTGAATGTCATAATGGAAATCAGTAATATTTACCCTAAAATTCGATTTAATAATGAATGAAGTATCGTGGTTGTGATAAAACACTCATCCTTTTATGGCTATGGAACTATGAATATTCCACCTAATCACCATATATTATGTATGTTATTTATAAATAGGGAATTGAGGGTGACACATAATTTCATGGAGATAACAAAGGACATGTGTATGTCATTAAATTCATATGATATATTAGAATTCAATATCTTCGAACTGATGTAAATTTTTGGTATATTAATAATAATTTTATGTATATATCAAAAATTATGTAGTAAAGATGGGTGTATCCTGTGAAGGGTGATGTTTGAGGAAGATTCAAAAAAACTCTTTTTATATATAAATTTCTAAATTTTGACCTATAAAGAACAATCCTAAAGATATTTACTATATTGATCTATCCTCATGATAGATTCTAACTTCTTAGAAACAAACACGAAGGGTTTGTACCCAATGGACTTCATCCAATGAGACTACTAATTCATTGAGGGGCTTTCATTAACAAGTCTCCTAACTATGTACTACATTTCTAAAACATTCCTACAATATTCCACATAAATTATATAACAATCAAAGTAAAAACCATATATAAAAATTGGATATAGTTAACTACATAATAATATTCATTACAGTAGAATATGGTTATTAAAATTACATATAATTCATATTGAAATATTATTACAAGGAAATAGTTGATTCAGAAGAAAGGTAACAATCATAAACAAACATGATATTGCAAGATATATTTTACGGGTTGTAAATGTTAATGTTAATGTTGTTTAGATGTAATAATTAAGATAAAAAATGTAAATAACATGAAGATAAATAGATTCATGATATAATATATCATAAATAAGTATTATATATAGTACAAAATATAACTAATTTACTATTATGGAAGTTATCTCATATATGTGAAAAGTGTGATGAAAATACATCACCTTGAGTATGATATTTCACGTGTGTATCTATCATTCTAAATAAAAAATATATGTTAATTATTTAATTTTTGATAACCCTTTTCATGTTTACTATTAATTTTATTTCCCTATTAAAATTTTATATATAATTACTTAATCAATTAATTTAATGTCGCATGTTTTGACCATATTCGGTTTATATGCTAGAAATCACTTTGGTTGGTAGACTATAGTCAATGGGGTCATTATTTAAAAATATCATGAATAATAATCATAGAATAAATATAATATTTAAAAATCAATTATACTTTTAAAAACAATATTTGAAAATGGTTGTGAAAAATGAACTAACATTGTGATCACAGAGATGGTTGGTCGTACGTACGAATGAGTCACTTTCCTTTTTTCTATGGTCATTATAGAAGTAGTGAAATAATATTTATCCCTAAAAAATGGTCATTATATCTGAAATACCATATTAATTAATCACATATACTTTTATATATAATTTTTGTGGGGAAAAGTTTATTACATCACTTCGAGGAGGTGGTGGTCTTCACATCCACAGACAAATCTATCACTTTTTCATTATGGGGATAGGTAACAAAGAAAAAGATATATTTTATTTATAGAATGATAATTATGTCATTAATAACATAATAATATCTTGTATATAATATTATTTATGAATATTTGTATTTATTGTAATCCATAAGACTTAGTGATAAGAAATGGAATACACCATTCATGTAGACAATTGGCTATATGTACATATTGATGCGACTTCCATTTTATTATTGAATTAAAATAATTAAGGGTACAATATTTATATTTATATTATTAATAAATAATCAAATTTATGTCATATTTTGAACATATTTTTATTAAAATGGTCTTTAATACATTACATGTAACGTGTGAACAAATCCCATGGATTTAAGGAGGTGGGAGTCCACACATATGCAAATGAGGTTATCATATTCCCATAAAATCGAAAGCATAAAGGTTTTTTTTATATACAAATAAAAAAATCCTAATGATTTTATAAATAACATATATATATGTAATATGTAAATTATAAATCTTTCATTATCTACAACCATGAATTAGGGTAATGGACGTACAAACAATATCAGTTCACGATGTGTTAGTTTCTCATACACACAAATGATGATTGTGTAACCCATTTGATGGAAGTGTGTGAAGGTGTAGGTCATAAAAATAATATAAATGAAATAAGTATATATAATATACTGGAGTAATTATATAAATAAGATATGGTAATAATTGAAAGTTTGAGGGAATAAATAATAGTAAAGTACCCGTTGAAGAATGTTACATCTTCATCTGGTAACTCTTTTTAGATTATTCCAAAATAATGGCATGGTAAGATTTCATCCTAACTTGAGGAATGTATTATCAGAGGTGGAATTTTGGGAAAGTTTATTGGCATGGGTTTTATGATCCAAAATTTATTTAGATTAGTAGATAAGTCAATGGGGGTGAGTGACCTTTTATAAGTGGGGGAGAGTACACATTGGGTATTCTTGAAATAATTTGAGTCCTCCCCATGTTTTTACCAACAAATAAGAATACATAACAAAAAAATATACAGGAAGTTTAACGTCTACATATGTTCATTAATTTTTTTTTGTAAACGTGTTGGGTCATCTATACACATTATATTCTAATTGTAGTCATTAAGTAATCTTTTTTTACATTCACCAATTTAATTAATTTTAACTACTTCCAATAATCGCGTTTGTAAAAAATTAAGTTGTACTTATTAGATATTATTAATTATTAGGATTAAAAATATTTCACCATTTTTTTAAATTCACAAAACAAAAGTGGTATAAATTAATTTTATATTAATCCCACATACATGATAGGAAAGAAGGTTTTTAATGAGAAATTTTCCAAACTTTTACTATGTTTTTATATCCAAAATCAATATCAAAATAATTAAAATGACCTAAATTGGAATAATTGATATAAAATTATTAAAATTATTAATAAAAACACATTAAAAATATAATTTAACAATATAAAATATTTAGACATAAATTCTGTTTTCAATTAAAATTTAATATTTCTCACCATTCTTTAAAAAATAACCTTCTTAGAAAAATACAAATAATAATAACCCTAAGATAATATTGAGAATAATATCTCAAAAAATAATTTTATTTTTTCATATAAAATATATAAAAGTGTCAAACTTTTGTTTTAAATCAAGTTCACCATTAAATGGAAATAAAAATACCTTTAGAAAAATACATCTTTTGATCCGTAAAAGAGGATATGTTCTTATCATTTACCTATCAACTCGATTATAAGAATATAAAAGTATTTGATTTAATATATATAATTTTCATTAATATAGTCGATTAATATTAATAAATTTAATTTATTAATATAAAACACATTTGGAGAAAAATAATTTTTTTATAAAAACATTCCATTTATATTCAATTGGTTCATATTTTCATTTTTAATTAATTGGTAACAATAAAATTCAACTGTATATTATTATAATTTAGTTTATAATATTAATAAACACCAAATTAACATCTTGTAGATAATTTTAAAATTAATATTATTTGGTGAAACTCATTATTTAAGGTAACACAATCCATTGAAGCAAGTCATTGTCGTGTATCATTGATGATAAACTCAATGTTCCATGTAGAACAAGATAAACCTTATATTATGTGTAACACATGCTAATATCAGTGGTGAATATAATATATTCTATTGTAAAGTTTCAATTTATCAAAATATGAATATATCATAATGCCTTGGTTTCTTATATACCTTTATATTCTTGATGTGGCGTGCTACACATTCTACCAAATAATATGTACTCACATAAAAATTTCAGGGTGTTACATTCTCCCCAACATAAATAAATCTCATCCTTGAAATATAAAATTTATATCTATAATTTAGGGATTGAAATTTGGTAATTACATTGTTCAAAAACAGAAAACATAAAAGGTTTAATAAAATATCCTTTTAATAATAGAGAAAGGGGAGTACAAATATCACATGACTAGGTTTCAAGATAATAAGACATCGATGGAAATTGAATATAAAAACATGGAAAAGGATGATAAATATTTATATAGCAGTTGAGTTCATTGAAAAAAAAACATTGAATAATAAATGGAATTTTATGGGGCTGAAATCCATTAATCTATGATGATTTAAAAGGCCATCGATTCAAAAAATTACTGAGGTAATAGGATAAAATATTTTTAAGATCAATTTCCTAATGTTGAGTAATTAATTTAGTACCGAAGATTATAAGGAAATATACATACTTGATATATCTCTATGAACAAAATTTCATCATTTGGCTTTGATTTGATAAATTCACAATTTATACTTTTATTCAAGAAATGAATATCCCAAACTAATTTTTTATTCCCGAATCACTAAAATTAATATTAAAGGGATACTACAATCAATAAAAATTATTTATATCTGATAATAACTATTTTAAAAACCAATATGTTTAATTAATTAATATCTAATCCAAAAACATAATTATATTTTTCCATCATTAATATTAAATATCTATTTTCATTACCAAAAAATAATGGCATGGTAACCAAGATATCGCATAAGCCAGTGGTAGGAATGAAACCCATATCGTCTTTTAGTACCAGGTTCGAGCTCCACTACCCCACTAAATTTGATAGGTTTTTTTCTTTTCTTCTAAAATACTTTTATATAATTCGTATAATGTTTCCAAAAAAGAATGATGTTAATTCTTGAATTATAATTTATCATTAAATGACTTTTTTACTATGGTTTTAAATATAACCTATATTTTTTACGATGTTTAGTAATATTATTATTATTTTTAAATGAAAATGTTTATCAATAACGTTACAATTGTGTTTATAAAATATAAATGCATTATTCCTCAAATTACCTTTCCACTAAAACATGTACTAAAATATTGGGATGTATTTTCAAGAATTTCATATAAAATATACTTAATCGTGGTAGAATCCCATTACATAAGACCTGATAAAAGGTCTTTAATACTTATTACTTATGATCAACCACAATATCATAATCATTTGATTACATCCATAACTCTTAATTTAATAATGATATATGTGATTTGATCATAATACTCATTTATATCTTGAGTTTATCTTCTAAAATATTAATTTTCCCAAATCTAGTTCACAAGGTTTCTTCTAATACTATGATACCAACTATATCACATTAAACCTAGAATCTTGGATATGGTAACCTTATTTTATTAAAGTTTCATGATTATATGTATTCACATCCCAAAGGACTAAATAAATTAGTAGTCTTACTAAACGAGATACATACATGAGTCTTAAGTTATAACAGAATAAACTAATTATAACAATTTTTTTGAAAATATATTTATTCCTACATATAATATCCTTGAATATCATTATTATTACACTTATTCGAATCCTGGTGAATTAAAACAAAATTATTTTAAGCACAAGTCCTCAGACATTTTCATGTACGACATTAGTAAAAATGATTAAAAACACATCACATTAAATAAATATATAGAAAATAAAAAATATAGAAAGAAAAATATTTGATAAAATAATTCCATATAAATAATTACTTGATATTTAATCTTAAAAACATATATTCTAATTAATCAAATAATCACATGGAATACCAATAATGATGGACATCATAATGCCGATCGTCAGATCTATCAAGACCTATCCTCAAGATAGTTACCATCATGATATATGCTAAAGAGAGTTTAATTTTTTAAGTATAAAATCACTTAAAATATTAAGATGAATCCTCAAGATAATTATTGTTAAGATCTATCCTCTAGAAATATTTAAACATCTTAGAAACATACACGAAGTGGTTACCACCAACTAAATTCATTCCTTTAGAAAATCGATGTATAGAGGGGCTTGTATTATCTGGTCCCCAACACATGTAAAAAATTTCCAAAAAAATCCTAATATATTTAATAATAAATTAAAATCAAAGACAATATTCTTCATCAAATATCCATGTTCAGTAAAGGATATATATTTATCAATAGTTCCCTAATAAATCATATAACATAAGAAGTAAACACCACATGTAAAATTGGTATACGATTTAGTAAATAATATTATACACCATACATGAATTTTTATATTAACATTAAATATAATTTCCAATGAAAAATTATTACAAGTAATCCATTCGTTCAAGAGAATGTTAAAAATCAAAAAAGAAAGTGTGGTTTCAAGATCACTTTTACCTATTGTTAATTTTCACGTTAAACCACATGGATGTGATAATTCAAATTAAAAACTTAAATGAAATTATGATAAAATTATTCATGATATAATATATAAAAATGGTAATTATATACACCTCACAAACAAAATTGGTGGTGAATATGACAATTACCTCAAAGATGTAAATGTAAGATAAAAACCCCTTACCTTGAGTCCTACATGTCACGCCTGTCTCTATATTAGAAAATAATAAATGTATGTTAAGTATTTACTAATTTGGGAGCCTTTTTATATTTTATTATTATTTTTTACTTCACTTGTTAACGTATAATATAAGATTAATCAATCAATTAATTTTAAGTTGGTCATTTTGACCACATTCAGTTTATGTGTCAAAAATGACTTTGATAGGTAGACTATAGTCAATGGGATCATTAATTGAACATCTTGAGAATACTAATTATGACATAATTATCATATTTATACATCAATTATACTTTTAAAATAAATATTTTAATATTTTTATGAAAAATGAACTAACGTTATGATCATGGAGAAGATAAATCGTAAGTACACATGCGTAACATTTCTATTTTTCAAGGATAATTATGAAAATATGATAGGTATAATTTATAATTAAGTAATTATAATTATATCTAAAATAAAATATTATTTAATCACATAAACATATATATATAATTCATGTGATGGATAATGTATCACATCGCTTCGTGGAGGCAGTAGTCCACACATCCAGGAACGATGTTATCATATTTTCCGTGTGTGAATGAGTAATGATGAAAAAGATATATTATGTTTCTAGAAAGGTAATTATAACATAAATATCATAATTATTTAATTTATATCATATATATTCATTATATATGTATTTAGATCAATCCATGATATTTGTTGATCAGAAATGGAAGACACCATTCATGGAGACAGTATGCCGTACTTACACATGAACAATGTTTACATTTTTTTCATATTAAAATAATGACAATAAATGATATATGTGTGTATTATAATTAAATTACTATACGTTTTTTCATATTTGTATCATGTTTTTAGTAAAACCATCTCTAATACATTCCACGTAATATGGGAACGAATCACATCACTTTGAGGAGGTGGTAGTTCATATGTCCACAACCGATGTTATCATATTCCCACAAAATGAAATGTTTGAAGGAATATGTTATATAGTAATTGAAGAATAATAAATTAATTAAAAATATAATATATATCATATATAAAAAATTAATCCATTATTATTTTGAACCTATAAGAGTGGTAATTGAATACCGAACAACATCGGTTAGTGATTCGGTAGTCCGTCGTACACACGAACAATGATATCATATCATATTTGATGAAAGTGTGTGAATGTGTAGATTGAGAAATTAAGATAAAAATACATCATAATATTTACGATACTTATTATATTATATAATTAAGATATCAGTATAATTGAATGGGTGGTGAAGGAAATAAAACTAATGTGCTCATTGAAGAACGTTATATCTTCTTCAGGTATCTCTTTTTGGTTTACACCAAAGGCCTTCATTGGATGGATTTGTTCCCAATGTGTGGATTATAATAATGGGGTGGATTTTGGGATCTTTTTTAGTAGGTTTTGGATGATCCAAATGGATTCAATGGAATTAATAAGTAAGGGGGTGACATCACTTTTATAAGTGGGGGAGACGACACATTGTGAATTCTTGATAAGGTTTGTGTGCTACCCAAATTTTTACCAACCATGATGCTTCCATAAAATAAAATTAGATATATGATGGTTTATTTTATAAATATATCTAGGTAATCAATTTTGGAATAGTGTAGGGTCATTTTTACAGCTCATATTCTGTGTTTAGTTATTAAATAAACTCGTTTTAACCTTAATCAATGTAATTAATTTCAATTCCTTTCATTAATCACCATGATATAAAAATTTGTTATAAATGTTAAATATTATAAACTATGTTGATTCAGATTATATACACCATTTTTTATATTAAAAATCACATAATTTTCATAAAATTATTTTAAAATTATTTGACGAACATGACATGAAAGCGAGTTTTAAAGTAAAAATGTCTAAAATATTACTATGATTTTATATCCAAAATCAATATGAAAATGGTTAAAATGAAAGAAATTGCATTAAATGATATAAAATTTTAGAAATTATACAATAAAAACTATTAAAACTGTAATATAAAATTATAAATCATTTAGAAGATTACATTGTTTTTAATTAAAATTCACTTTTTCTCACTATTCATTAAAACCCCCTTTCAGAAAAATAGCAAAAATTACCCTAAGATTATTTTGAGATTTATATTTAAAAATTGAATTGAATTTTTTCGTATAAAATTTTAAAGTGTGAAATTTTATTTTTAAATGAAGTGTCCCTTCATATGATGATGAAACTACATTTAGAAAAATACAGATTCATATATGTAAAAGTTGATTTGTTCTTATCATATACCAATGAAATATATTATATGAATGTCCACAATATTTATTTTATATATGTATATTTAATTATAATAATCCACTAATAGTAACTAATTTAATTTATTAAGATAAATCAGGTTTGGAACATAATGATATTTCTTATAAAAACATTCCCTTATATTCAATTGGTTCCTATTTTTATTTCCAGTTAATTGGTAACCAATGAATTCAACCATATATAATTTTATATTGGTTAATAATATTCATAAAAACCAATTTTAATTCTAGGTTATAATTATCTTATTAATAGAATTTAGTAAAACTCATTATTTCATGTAACATAATTCATTGAAGAATATCATTATCATGTACAACGTAGGCTGACCTCAATGTTTCTTATAGAGAAAGCTAAACATTATGTTATCTGTAATGTGATAAAAGATTAGTGGTTTGTGTAAAATATTATATTAAAATGGTTTCATGAATATAAATATAAACATATCATAATTTCTCATGTTTTTATATTCCTTTCTATAGTTGTTGTTGTGTGTCATACACACTCATGAATAAAATATTCATACTTTATAATTCTATGCACTACAATGGTGATATGATAGTGTTAACAAGATTATCCGTTAATAATGTAAGAGTTATTATAGAAGTTAATAGGGATTTAAAAAACTAAATTTTTTTATTGATAATTTAGGAGATATAATGGATCCATTCGATTATTTATAGGCCTTTAGAATTTAAATATCATGATTAATGTTACTATCATTCTTCGATCCAATTGATTTGGTGATGATGATTAAAAGAGAAAAAATGGATTTATCTATAAATTATAAAACCGTGTAGTAGTATTATTACATAAACATAGATAATAGATAATATATTCATTGATAATATCCTTTACTCCAAAACTGCATCACTACATTTTAGGATTTTGTTATTTATTATTAAAATAATTTTTTTATGCCTGAATGAGAATCTGTTGTGATAAGTAAGGGGATCATGAAGAAGAAAAGGAAGATATTTTTGGGAAGTAAAAGATAGATAT
Source organism: Viscum album (assembly GCA_963277665.1). Taxonomy (NCBI): domain Eukaryota; kingdom Viridiplantae; phylum Streptophyta; class Magnoliopsida; order Santalales; family Viscaceae; genus Viscum; species Viscum album. The sequence goes on along the minus strand of OY728128.1, from coordinate 2,140,064,310 downwards.
TACATATTTATTAACTACTATCTATAGATATATTTTAATTTTTAATTTATGTAAATCATGGAGATAATGTGGTCTCATCTTCATCAATTATTTGTGCATTTAAAATTGAGAATAATATTGAATATACATAATAAGGAAGTTTATAATTTTTATATCGAAGATACAAATTTCCTTATTGAAATAGTTTTACATATTTCATATATGGAAAAAAATGTTAATGTGATATTTAAAAAATATACTGGCTAATAATAGGAAAATTTAAAAAATTAGAGAAATATGAACCTCATACTGATCTTTGTTGAAAATAATGAATATAAAATATGGTGAGTGTGATAGAAAATTACATTGTGATTATATTGAAGATCTAGTGTGTCATTAAAATGATATAAAAAATGTTGATATTACAATCCTAATAATATTGGTTATGTTTAATAAGTGATAGGTCAAAAAACTATTAAATTAAATAATATTGTGTGTTTAAGAAGAGGAGTACGAGGAGGATAGAGAAAAAAATGATTATTACTACTAATTGGAATAAATATCAAACAATAAGATAGTGATAATATTTATATATCATTGTTATTTCCATTTTAATAGGAATAAACTTCATTATTATTGTATAACTAGGTGGGAAATCTTAAATTTCATGTCAAGAGAAGGCTTGTGTTTACCGACCCATCACATATCAATGCGAATCCATCATAAACTATTATTTTTATACAATTCATTGCTAGTAATAGAGTATGAATAATTGAATTTTTTTTATTTCATGTAACTTGGTTGGTGTTAGGGTAATAGGTTCAATGAAATACCATGATGTGAACACAATCTTTATAATATAAGAGAAATTCTGTGGGGGATGGGGTATAAAAATCCACATACAATGGGTATATATTCATCCACATCGGGGAAGACCCCATTATCAAAATAACATGTTCCATTTTATTTGGTTTCTTATTTTTTTCATTTCATTCTTACACACCATTTTAGAGAAAGGTAAATTGATATACATTCACTAAATTACTATTGATGTAAAAATGATAAATGGATTAATTGGTAAAACATATACCACCATAATTCAACCACTACCCTACTACTGTGGTACATGTATCCCTATGGAACAACATATTAATTTTTTCTAGTAACAATTCATAAAACAAAGGTGATTAATACCCAATACTGTATGAATTTTTATTTTCCTCAATTTATGTTCGTTATTGAGAATTATGGGTTCTGATAATGTCTTAATATTATGGTTATTATATTCTTATCTATGAAAAATTGTTTAATTATGAGATAATAAATGGATAATTATAATCTTAGTTGACTCACAAAAGTATATTACTTAGATATTGATATAGTTTTTTATATACTTATGAGTCTATCTTCTTATAAATCATCATCACCTAATATTGAAAATATACATAGAATGTAAAATTTCATACTTCGATACATTTTCTATGTAATCTATTATAATGAAAAATTCAGCGCATAGATGGGTATGTTTTTTTATCAAGTGAGGAATTGAGTTTAATTAAGATAAGATTTTTTACACATGTATGAAAATTATATAATTTAGTCCTTCAATTGAATTTGTACAAGAAAATGCATGTGCATTCGTAGTTAAGTGTAATTTCATGAGCTTAAGAATTTGTATGAATGGTATGTGATGTATTCATTAAATCTAGTTAGATTATTTTTGATAACACTAAACAAATAAGATACTCTAAACAAGATATCATGTTCCATGTATAATAGTAAGTCGTTTTCATGGCAATGGGATTATATAAGTATGTATATTATCAATTTATATACATCATGATAAAGACTTATTCTTACTGAACTATGAGTGTAACACCCCGAGATTATATAAGATATATTCTTTTTAATTTCTTTCATATATTCTGTTTTACGCTACAACATGATTATCCTGGGCTATACGCGACACTGTATTAGCTTTTAGTATACACAACATTAATCTTGGATCGTGTTACACACAATTTTAAGTTTGTTTGATAGAAGTTATTTTACACAACATTGAGTGTGTGTATATATATATATATAAATGAAATATTGTTGGATTCTATTATACACAACAACAAATGAATCTTTCACTACACACAACTTGGACTTGGCTTTCATTACATGCAATCGCGATGTTCCACAATAGCGTGTGTTGTACGCAATACTGAGCTTCATTAAACAACGATATATTATTAAAATATTATATAAACTAGTCGTTATGAATATTAATACCCAATTTTTGAAATTTTATAAATTTTATCTTTCAAAATGGAATTAATTTTTGGATTCGGAATATTGAAATTATCCTAGGGTGAATTTTTGGTATTTTTTTGAAAACATTCAATTTGTGATTAATAGTGAAAACACTAGGTTACTATTAAAAAACCGAATTTTTTTAATGATTATTTATTTTATTTAAATTTATTTTTGGTCAAAATTGATACATAATACATATATAAGTTCAATTTTATTCATTTGAGTCATTTTATAATAATTTTAGATATATAAAAATTTTATTGAACTTTTCACTGTCTTTTACCCACCTCATAAGAGAATTTGAAAATTTACATAAAACATAATTTTACCGCTTCTGTGAGTGGAATTTAGAAAATCCGAGAGACACGGTTAATATCAAGGAGTAAAATTTTGTTCAATAAGATAAAAACAATTTTTGGTGAATAGTAACGTTTTACTTTTATTTACCACGGTTAAAATTCAATAGGGAAATTAAGGGTAAAATGATGTTATTATTACCGTAACACATTTACTAATTCTATTTGATAAGTTTAATTAGAACCAAAACAACCTTAGGAATAAAATAATACCCTTTAGGTCCACTTGGATTAGATTAGGACACTTATTATTATTTTATTTAAAGAAGAGTTAAAATAGTTAAAATCAAAGTTTAATAACTAAAACATTTTTAATATAGGGTTATTCATAATATAAATTCGAATATAAATATTCATTAGAAAGAGAAAAATATATCCTACATAATGGAATTTTATTTATAATTTTTATACATTAAAAAATTTAATTTATTTATGACACAATGATGATGAAGCAATTACCTTATTAACGAAATATTAACATAATTGATGTTATAAATACCCTTATAAATGTAATTTGAGACTTTTTATGAATTCCAATAATTTTATAGGTTAATATGAAATGTTAATAGTGGTTCAATTACCTTTTTTATAACTAATCATGTTGTTATGAGTTTCACCAAAATCAATTACCAAATAGTGTCAAAATTGACATAAAATAGTTTTTTAAACAAATATTATAATATTAATTGTTATTATATTTCTAAAAATATATGGTTCTGAAAAATGACTTAGATAAGGTTATATATATTAATAATTAACCACTTGAGGTTCTTTTCACTTGTTATAGTAAGTTTATTAACCATATAGTGTAAGAAAACAAGAAGACACAGTAAAAGATAAATTATTTAACTTAGAGGTAAATCTAAATGATAAGGTTAAAAATAGTAACCTAAACTGGTCTAAAACCTATTGGTTGAGAGTATTTCGACCCATAAATAATTTATCTTTGAAATAAATAAATTTGGAGCTACTATAAACAGAATATAACTTTCTTATAAAATAATATTTTAAGTTTTTCCAAAGGTCCCCTCTCCTCCTTATAAAAAGGGAAACCCTTCCCTCTTCTCTTCACACCATTTTGAGCATTGAAGCTCGGCCAAACCCTGAACATTACTCTTTTAAACCTATTTAGTTATATCATAGAGGTTCTGGTCTTCTCATTATATCAACTCTAGTGCCCTAAGAAGAGGCTTAAAAGAGGTGCGTCGAAGAAGAGGTAATCTCTTCTACCGATTCTTTCAGGTTTCTTTCTTATTCAACTTATTCATCTTTAGTTGTTTCATTATAAATTAATAAAATAAGTATCAATAATATAATTATATGTTATTATAAATATGAAACAAACCCATTTCATATTCTATCTATCCTATGGAAAACGAAATCACCACGCGTGCATACGTACGAAATACCGTCTCCACGCATTGGTGAAATCTGTTTTTCCACCACCAACATACCTGGATGGGTATAATGGTGTAAAGAATAACTATGTAGAGTTATTATTACATCATTCTGATTCTGATATATTATATCATCCAGTCCAATTCAATTCCTTAAATATGGGAATGATATCATCGCTCCTGCATACGTACGGATTACCGTCTCCACGACGCGATGAGATTCATTCTCCATGTTAACCATTCATGATTGATTATAAAGTAAATATAATGAATAATAATGAAATATATTACATTATAAAGCTACTGGATTTAAGTATTTATATATATATGTCACCTAATTAATTCAATTAAAGTCAATAAGGAAAGAAAAACAGTATTCATGCGTACGTCCGGCTTACCGTCTCCATGAACGGTGTATTTCATTTCATTTATATCTATATTATATATATATACTGAATATATATGATATATAAATCATTATTTACATTCTAGAAGTAACTAAAACATTATATAAGTTATAATAATATCAATAACAACAAGTCCAAACACGTATGATAAATAAAACGATTTTACCCAAAACACTACTTTAACATGGAACATACAAAAGAACGGGTAATATAAAGTCATAAGTGAACCATATATGATATCATAACAATGAATATGATTCTATAATAAGTCAATGAAATTATTTAAATCATTATATAGGGGTTTCAGATACATACGAATCTTATCAGACCTAAGGTAGGGGATAATTTTGCAAATCTCATTTTTATCTGAGATTGCATATACGAAATTATTTAATGGGGTATATTTTTCATTGATGTCCATAAAGATGTTTTTCATAAAGTGTTTAATATTAATCCATGTATTTTTTAAGTCATATTTAATCCTATTTGAATTTTACTTTGTGTTATGGAGGGAATCTTTCTTTTGTTTACCATACATGGTACTTTTTAACTTTCCCGTTAAATGTATGAGGAGAATGTTTGTTTACTTATACGACATGAACGGATTTTTACAGTTTTATATTGCCATATTTTCATGACTCTTAAACTACAATATTACATGTTTATTTCCAATAAAATCCTTTTCTTTTAAAATTGTGTGGAATTTTTAGAAAAGAAAATGATTTTTAAAGAGAAAGGATATTTTCCTCAAGAATTCATTTCAAGTATTTTATCAAAACCATTTTCCATCTAAGATGACATTATTTCATATGTTAATGTTTCAAGTATAATGTCTTTATGATATACATGGTTTCAATTTTCTGATGATGAAATTATATCCCTTTGTTTTATATGGATTATGTTATAATGGGATGATGTTTATGAAACCCATTTTATTCATTGGGTTATGATGAATGATTTATGTTTATGTTGTGGCACACGTAAGAATGATTTCATTATGAGATGGGTGGGACCTTTATCTCCATCCAATGCATTGGGTAATTATTTAAATATCATGAGATAGACATGGCTGGAATGACAAGTTAATCTGGTTCAGTGAAACGGGACTGGAATGAGGAGTGAACTCGATTCAGTAATGGACATTTTCCACTAAGATACTCTTGGCAGCAATGCCTTGGCTACTATGGAAATCATATCAAGTACTTAATGGTTTCCAAAATTACATGTCTTATTCCCATGCTATTTTATCATGATTAATTTTTCTTTATTATCTATTCCTTATGTACTGCCATGTTTTATGTCATTGCTCAAGATTTTGATGTTTAAACATTATGTTCATGTTTTTTCAGTTTAAATGTATATGATTTATTATATTTTATCCATTCTTACCCTTACTGAGCATTTTATATCACCCTTTAGATGTTTTCTTTTCCCTAGGATTTAAAGAATGGTTTTATGAAAGAAAACAAAAGGGGAAAATCTTTATGGGAGATGTTGAAGATCTTTCACCACAATTAGAAGATTATATTCCGATTTTCCAAAGACACTACACTTTTACGGTCCTTGTGTGTCTATTTTTGTAATGTATTAAGTATTACACAAAAGTAATGTAATGTCTATGTACATCAATCTTTGGGTCTCTATAGTTGGTATTAGAGGGAGGTTTAGTCAACCTTTGGAAACTAGGATGTGAAAACTTTTGTGAGATCACTAGTTATATTTCTAAGGAATATCTAAGGATTCCCCTAAGTTTAAGTATAAGTATAGGTTATATTACTAGAATTACGGTAATGATCATAGAATTAAACCTATTATCTTAGATATTTAAGGTACACACCCTTTATTATGTTGTTTTCCCTAGCATGTGTTTTGCCTCTCACACTATTGTTTTTGGGTTTTAGACGATGGTTGGAACCCAAAGGAACCATGTTGATCAATATAATGTAAAATTCAATGATTTTCCTCCCAAACAACCAAATGTGATGGAGATGGAGTGAAAAATATTATTGTTATACTTACAGAAGATATAAATCATTCTGGACTTCAAAATGAGTAGAGAAAGGAACAATATTCTATTGAGTCCTTAATGAGGCAATGTACACCTTCTTTCAGTGGGTATTCTGATCCACTTGTTGTTGAACAATGGATCAGTACCATTGAAAATATATTTTTCCATACTTCACTGTTCGGAACAAGAAAAATTCATTCTGGCTAGCTACCATTTAGAAGGTGATGTAGATAAATGGTGGACTCTAACTAAGAATACGAGGCCCCGATAAGAAATTGAATCCATGTAATGGGATGAGTTCAAGAACTTATTTTTCAATACGTACTTCCCTGGTATTCTTCGAACAAAGATGGAAAGGGAGTTCCTTGAGCTTAAACAAAAGGATGATGAATCTGTTGGTATATACAAATCTAATTCTACAAGACTTGCAAGGTATGCATCTGGCTTTATCATCTAACTTGAAAGTAAAGTCGATCGATTCTTCAGTGGCTTAAAACCAAGTCTTCGAAGGGAATTAGCTATAAGAGACTTCAGTAGATATGAAGAAATTGTGTGTTGTGCTATCAAGGTAGAAATGGAAGTTGGTGTTACATATCCATCTCATGGGTTTGACAAGGAACAAAAGATGGAGTTCATGGAGAAATCTCATAATAATGGTGAAAAGAAGTTGAATGTATCTTTATGCTCAATGTGTGGAATGAAGCATGGCGGAGATTGACTTAAATGGACTAGAAAATTTTTTATGTGTGGAAAAGAAGTTCATCTAGTAGTTTATTATCGAAGTAATGTAAAAAGGGTTTCTAATTATGTGAATAAAGAAAATACTTCAGAGAAAGCACCACCAACACTTCAATGTTTCAAGTGCAAGGAAATGGGGCATTATGTTAATCAATGCCCTAATCCAAGGGTTAATGATGATCAACGTGCTAAACCTCTTAAGGAAAAGGATAAATGGAAGTCACATGCGATCACATTTTTTGATGTTGAGTATGAAAATGATTTTGTGTAATGACAAAGTGTTTATGTAATGGGATTTCAAAATAGTATCATGGAATCTCATTTATGGTATCGTGGATTTTGGAATATCTATATATTGGTTTTCAATAATTATATGGTACCGGTAACCATGAATAGTGATTTAAATATTTTGGGAAAGAAGGTGATATGCGCATAATGAAGGGATAAGGAGAAAATAATATTAATGAGCTTATGTCTGATATAAGGACAATGTGATATCATGGTTTGAGTATATCGAAATTTTGGGATTTTGGTATGTTACCTTTTGACAAAATTAATGTTTTCACTATGGTTATATGGTAATTCTTGTGGCAAGAGAATACATGATTAATGTATTCACATGTTTTTAATGCGATCAAAAAGATATATCTTATGATATATGGGTGATTAATGATTGTATTCACATGATCGGTAGATGACTTTTCTAGTAATTATTTTCTTTAAACTATGAGCTTGGACAAAAGTATTTTGGGTAAGTCTTAATGTTGGAATAGATTAAGTTGGACATCAGATAATTTTGTTTAAGTCTAGAACTTTTCTTTTGATATTATTTATGTGACGTTATAATAATGTAGTTTTAGAAAAAGGGAAACCTGTAAGACGGGAGACAACCTGTCGTGTCGGACAAGGATGTGAGAATCGAACCCACAACCAAAGTGTGACAGGCCTTTATCGCCTACCACTGGCCTACAGGAAGTCCCTGGTTAGTAGAAACGTGTTTTATTATATTAATCAGTATGATATATGAAGTATAAGTCCATTTTAGGAACCATATATGATTAATCTCACTATAGATGGAATTATGTATTTTTGATAACTTTTTCTAACCTTTTGTTTGAGACAGATGGAATGACCCATCATCCTATCACATGATCTGCTAACACTTCACGAATGACAAATTCAACTTCATTTATTTAAGAGATGAAGTGGAAATTGTACAAGGAACTACCAACATTGAGATTTTACCAAAATCAAGAAATTATTTCTTCTAATTCCAATTTTATCAGCTTCAGGGAAATGATATTGAAAACCAAAAATGTTTTCCTAGTGCCCTTATATCTGACGAATTAGATGGTACCTTAGATCATCAAAAATTTATGGCTTTGTGATGGTTGGATTTTGCCTAGCCATGTCCTCTACCACTCATCTTCATAAGTTTATGGTTATATTTCTCTTCCATATCCATATTTTCACCTGTGTTCTCCTATGTGGAAACCAATGGATAAGTTAATTTGGATAAACAGTACATTTCATACATTAGTTTTTAAAATTAATCTTTAGTATTCCTTTTTATGATGGGGGTTTCTATTAAAGAAAATTTCAAGTAGTAAAAAATTTATAATCCTGATTAATTTCAAGGGCAAAATTCATTTTAAGGGGGGTAGAATGTAACATCCTGAGATTTTATAATATATATTATTTTTAATTTCTTTCATATATTCTATTGTACACTACACCAAGATTATCTTGCGCTATATCCAACACCGTATTAGCTTTCAGTATACACAACACTAATCTTGGATCGTGTTACACACAATTTAATGTTCGTTTGATAGATGTTATTTTACGCAACATTGAGTGTATATATATAAATGAAATATGGTTGGATTCAATTATACGAAACAACAAATGAATCTTTTACTACACACAAACCTGACTTGGCTTTCATTACATGGAATCACAACCTTACACGATAGTGTGTGTTGTACGTAATACCGAGTTTTATTAAACAACGATCTGTTATTAAAATATCATATAAACTAGCCGTTATGAATAGTAATACCCAATTTTTGAAATTTAATAAATTTTTTCTTTCAAAATGGACTTCATTTTTGGATTTGTAATATCAAAATTATCCTATGGTGAATTTTTGGTATTTTTCTGAAAACTTTCAATTTTTGATGAATAGTGAAAACACTGGGTTACTATTTAAAATCCGACTTTTTATTTAATTAATTATTTATTTTATTTAAATTTATATTATGTCAAAATTGATACATAATACCTATATAAGTTCAATGTAATTAATTTGAGTAATTTTATAATAATTTTAGATATATAAAAATTTTATTGAACTTTTCACCGTCTTTTACCCACCTCCTAGGATAATTTGAAAATTTACATGAAACATAATAATACAGCTTCTATAAGTGGAATTTTGAAACTCCAAGAGAGATGGTTAATATCGATGAGTAAAATGTGGTTTTATAAGTTCAAAATAATTTTTGGTGAATAGTAGCTTTTTACTTTTATTTACCACGGTTAAAAGTAAATAGAGTAATTAAGTGTAAAAAATATATTATGATTACCCTAAAACATGTCCTAATTCTATTGGATAAGTTTAATTCGACCAAAAAAAACCTTAGGAATAAAATATTACCCTTTAGGTCCACTTGGATTAGATTAGGACACTTATTATTATTTTATTTAAAGAAGAGTTAAAATAGTTATAATCAAAGTTTAATAACTAAAACATTTTTAATATAGGGTTATACATAAGATAAATTCAACTATAAATATTAATTATAAATATAAAAATATATCCTACATAATATTATTTTATTTATAATTTTTATAAATTAAATAATTTAATTTATTTATGACCCAATGGTGATGCAATAATTACCTTATTAATGAAATATTAACACAATTGATGTTATAAATACTCAAATAAATGTAATTTGAGAGTTTTTATAAATTCCACTAATTTTATAGTTTAATATTACATGTTAATATTGATTTAATTAACTTTTTTCTAAATAATCATTTTGTAATGATTTTCACAAAAATCAATTACCAAATAGTGTCAAAATTGACATAAAATAGTTTTTAAAAAAATATTATAATATTAATTATTATTATATTCCTAAAAACATAAGGATTGGAGAAATTACTTATATAAGGTTATATATATTAATAATGAACCACTTGGGGTTCTTGTTTCATCTTATACAATGTTTATTATCCATATAGTGTAAGAAAACAAGAAGACACAGTAAAAGTTAAATTATTTTACTTAGAGGTAAATGTAAATGATAAGGTTAAAATATTTACCCAAACATATATAAAACCTATTGGATGAGATCATTTCGACCATTACCTACTTTATCTTTAAAATAAATCAATTTGGAGATATTATGACGATAATATGACTTTATTATAAAATACTTTTTATGTTTTTCCAAAGGTGCCCCTCTCCTCCCTTATAAAAAGGGAACCCCTTCCCTATTATCATCACCCCATTATGAGCCTTGAAGCTCAGAAAACCCATGACAATTACTCTTCTAAACCTCTCTAGTTATATCATAGAGGTTATGGTATTCTCAGAAGACCAACTCTAGTGTTCTAAGAAGAAGCTTTAAAGAGGTGCGTCGAAGAAGAGGTAATCTCTTCTACCGATTCTTTAAAGTTTCTTTCTTCTTCAACTTATTATTATTTAGTTGTTTATTTTAACGTAATAAAATAAGTATGAATAATATACTGATATGTTATTATAAATATGAAACAAACCCATTTCACCTTCTATCCATCCTACGGAAAACAAAATCACCGCACTTGCGTACGTTTGAAATATCATCTCCACACCGTGGTGTAATCTGTTTTTCCACCACCATCATACTTGTATGGGTATAATGGTGTAAAGAATAACTATGTATAGTTTTTATAACATAATACTGATTTTGAGGTATTATATCATCCAATCCAATTCAATTCAATAATTACGGGAATGATATCATCGCTCGTGCATACGTATGGATTACCGTCTCGACGACGCGATGAGATTCATTCTCCATGTTAACCATTCAAGAATGATTATAAAGTATATATAATGAATAATAATGAAATATATGACATGATAAATCTACTGGATTTATGTATGTATATATATATATATATATATATATATATTTTTGTCATCTACTTACTTCAATTAAAGTAAATAAGGAATGGAAAACAATGTTCATGCGTACGTACGACCTACCGTCTCCATGAACGGTGTATTTAATTTCATTTATCCCTATTATATATATATACTGAATATATATGATATATAAATCATGAGTTACATTATGTAAGTATGTAAAACATGATATAAGTAATAAAAATATCAATAACAACAAGTCCAAACACATACGATAAATAAAACGATTTTACCCAAAATTATGCTTTAACATGGAACTTACAATAGAATAGGTAATATAAAGTCATAAGTGAACCATATATGATATCATAAAAATGAATTTTAATATTTAATAAGTTAATGGAATTATTTAAATTATTATACAGGAGGTTCAAATACGTACGAAGCTAATCGGACATAAGGTAAGGGATAATTTTGCAAATCTCATTTTTATCTGAGATTGGTTATACGTATGTATTTACTAGGGTATATTTTTCATCCATGTCCATAAAAATGTTTTTCATAAAGTGTTTAATATTCTTCTAGGAATTCTTTTTATGTAATATTTAACCCTCTTTGACTTTTACTTTGTGTTATGGAGGGAATCATTCTTTTGTTTACCATACGTGGTACTTTTTTACTTTTTCGTTAAAAGTACGAGGAAAATGTTTTTTTTACTTATACGGTATGAATGGATTTTTACAGTTTTACAATGCCTTATTTTCATGAAGCTTACTCTAAATAATTTCATTGGTATTTTCAATAAAATAATTTTCTTTTAAAATGGTGTGGCATTTTGAGAAATGAAAATTATTTTTAAGGAGAAAGGATATTTTCCTCAAGAATTCATTTCAAGTATTTTATCAAAAGCATTTTCCATCTAAGATGACATTATTTCATATGTTAATGTTTCAAGTATAATGTCTCTATGATTTACATGGTTTTAATTTTCTTATTATTAAATGATATCCATTTTTTTATATATATTATGTTATGATGGGATGATGTTTATGAAACGCATTTTAGTCTTTGGGTTATGATGAATGAGTTATGATTATGTTGTGGCACATGAAGAATGATTTCATTATGAGATTGGTGGGACCTATATCTCCCTCCAATGCATTGAGTAAAGATTTATATCTCATGAGATAGACATGGCTGGAATGGAAAGTTAATCCAGTTCATTGATACAGGACTGGAACGAGGAGTGAACTTGATTCAGTAAGGGACCTTTTCCACTAAGATGGTCTTGGCAACAATGACTTGGCTACTGTGGAAATCATATCATGTTCTTAATGGTTTAAAAAATTACATGTTTTATTCCCATGATTTTTTATCACGATTAATGTTTCTTTATGATCTATACCTTACGTACTACAATGTTTTATGTCATTACTCAAGATTTGGATGTTTAAACATTATGTTCATGTTTTATTTAAGTTCAAATGTAAATGAATTGTTATATTTTATCCTTGCTCACCCTTAAGGAGAATTTGAGCTCACACTTTATATGTTTTCTTTTCCACAGGATTTAATAAAGGTTTTAGGTAATAAAAAAAAGGGGAAGATCTTTATGTGATATTTTGAAGATCTTTCACCGCGATTAGAAGATTATATTCTATGTTTCCAAAGACACTAAACTATTACGGTCCTTGTGTGTCTATTTTTGTTATGTATTAAGTATTCTGAAAAAGTAATGTAATGTCTATATACATCAATCTTGGGGTCTCTATAATGAGTGTGTTAAATTTAGATAACAAAGGATCCCTTTATAGATTATGTGGTAGTGGTTATTAACAAGAGGCCTCCCTTTTCATGAAATTATATTTTAGGGGATTTAAAACCGTATTCAATGCTACATAGGCCTATAGGGCCACACAATAGGATATTGAATAATGATTAATTTTTGTAAAAACATGTTTTCCATAATTTGAAAGATTTTATATGAAAACCTTGTTAAAATGAGATTGGATATATTAACTAATAGTTTTGAATTTGTTTAAATTCGAAAAGGCATTAGTGTTAGTGGTAGATTTTTTAAAATAAAAAATAAATCATAATGTAAAATGTAATGAGAGTCACCATGTAAGGTATTTCTTTATATCAAAATTCTTTAATGCATGTCTCATTTTATATGATGAAATATATGGGAAATTAATCAGATGACTCTATTACTATGATTATCACGTTTGATTCATCTTTTCACACATCATATAATGTTGTATTGATTAAGTTATTTTTAAAAGGATTTTAAAAAATATATTTTATTAAATATTTTTATGTTGAAAGTTTTATAATATTGGATCAATGTAGTTATAAAATTCATATAAAATGTTAAAAATACATCATGTCAAATCATTGAATGAATGATTTTAATATAACCATGTTCATGAACATTATTTTACAACACTAGATATTATTCTCTAAAAAACAAAATTATTCCTCTAACTTTATTCTCTTAATTTTGAATTTTAGAAAAATGTTTTAGAACTCCATTTATGGAATTGTTGTCCATGTTAAGTGTTCAATGATTCCATTAGATGATGGAAACCATTGGGGGTAGTATCCTATAAAATGACATGATGGATCTCAATCAAACACTATATTGTAGAAGACTATGCATGTACATTGAGGTATACATTGTTCTTTGGTTTTTATTTATTTAATTTATTCAAATCTTTAGAGGTATTATATATGTGTTTTTTATTTTCTTATATTATTTTTGTGTATAGGGATGTAACATAAAACCCTTAAAAAACCGTAAAATATCACTGATAGCTACATTTATAGAATAAATTCATTCTCAGTGTTGACCGACACATTAGAATTCAAGAGATATTCTATATATATATCACTAATAATTGAAATTCCCCTTACTGGTGTAGAATATATATGTTTTTCGTCTCATGCATTCAATTTTTAATAACATATATAATACTATCAATGCTATGGTAAACAATGAATTTTGATTCCCAACCACATCATTTAATCCAAACTCTCTTTGTCTTTCCTAAAATTACTTATTTTTTGGGTGGACGCAGAAAGTGTACACCTATTTATTAACAAAAGTTTCCATATCATTGATATCATATATAAATATATATCAACTAAAATGATCAACTATTAAGTGTTCCATGATATGTTTATTAGTTTTTAATAATGGATTCATGTTCTAGACTAATATTAATCGTCTATAGGGATAGTACTAAAATTTATTAATTTCATGTTCTTGAAAGAAATATTATCATGTGTATATATTAAAAAAGATTAATCTAGATATATTGAATGTATAATTTTGAATCTAGGATCAATGTACAATCATTTAGACTAAATCTATATGAATACATCTTATCCAATAGTGGATAATTCATGACATAATGATATAAGAAGAATTTAGCGTACCTTAATTTTTTGGGAAATTGGATAGTATATGATAACATAGGTATTATTATCAATGGATTTCAACATCTCAGTAGCATTATGAAATTTTTAAATGTGAATAAAATTAAATAATATACAATATAATTGAGTAGAATAATGTAATACATAATTAAAAATAAGAAAACGAATTTGAATATTGAGAAATATGTATGGAATTTTATAATGTAAGGGTACATACTTATTTAATATGAATTTTCATGAATGTATGTGTTTTCTTTGTATTATATAATTATAGAAGAAAATATTTTTATGGAATAAATTTTTCTCAAATAAATTTTGTTTGGGGATTAAATTTATAAACTTACGTAAATGATTGATTAATGGAATTATAATTTTATGGAAATATGTTTTTATTCAAGATTCAAGAAAGAATAAGGAATTACCCCTTGGGATGGAGCCCTCAATATATATATATATATATATATATATATATATATATATATATAAGAGACCTTCCAGCTTCTATGAATACATGTAAGTTGGAAAAAATTAACATCTTGTCTCATTTTCCTTATAATTGGATTAAATTTGTGAAATAAATTTATTTCTAAGTGGAAAAACTCACCAAACTTCAATAAATATGAATACCCACAATTTTGTACCTATGTTAGGAACTCCAATGATCATAGGTTCCTAGAAATTAAAACATTTTTACACATTCAAAACTTTTATGATGTTCCATTCTTGAATATAACCACTCATGCATGATAATATAGTTTCAATGTGCAAGTATTTATATTCCATACACCCATGAATTTGTTTATAAATAGTCTATAAGTCCAAAAGTAAGATAAATAGTGAATAAAAGAAGATGGGGAGGAACATTTAGATACTATAAAACCCTTAGATCCCATGACATTCATGTATATCATATGTGATCATCTAATGGTCAAAATATAATTCCCATTAGTGTATAATAAGACTAAATAAAAAGTTTGTTTCTTTTATGATGTACCTCATAAAAGTACCCAATATAGAACATATGATCAATTTTTCCCTTATGAATGTTATAATTATAAATATAATGATTTGAATCTAAAAATTTATAAGAGTTCTAAAACATATATTATAACTACACACATGTGAGCCCATAAATATGAGGATTTATATACATGACTTCTACACATGATTATAAATACCTTGACTTTCAAAATAATTTAGTCTCTTGAAAAGTGACTTTCATCAATGAAGACCATGTGAATAAGTTCTGTTAATTAAAGTCCAATAATATGTAAATCCCAACTCTCATATACTTATGATAGCCTCTATTTGAAATAATTTTTCCACTTCATAGGGTTCCATATACACATATCCATCTACAATGAACCACGGTGTATTTTGGGTTTCCCTCTAGGTGGTTATCTGTATTACCCAAATTCATCAGTAGACCTAATAATACATAAGCCTCACTCATATTATATTTATCCCTCATCTAACTGATTACCAAAAAATCCATTCCACTTGAGATCTAATCCACAAGTAACAACTTTTACAAAATTCCCCATCATATTACATCAACTTGAATAATCTTCCCACATATCTTGGTGGAACTCCCAAACCTCCAACCAATCCATCTGTAGGATTATATATCCAATTCTAGTTCAATATAAGTAAAACTAATCTCCAACTATTCTCCACCTTTTATTGGTCTTGGGATGGTATGCATCTCTCTCAAATAACCCTAAAAGACCCCCTTTCTTATTACCCCTATTATATAGAAATGGGTGAATTGATGGGTTGTAATAAAGTAATTATCTCAGGAGGTTTTAGTCATATAACCTTAAACTATAATCCATTTTTTCTTTATAAAATGACCATGGAAAAAATTGAAAATTGACCAACCTATAAGACCTTATCTTTTATTGAGTATTAATTATCTCATGGAACTGATAAGAACCAAAATGGTACTCCTTGTATGAAATTAATAATCATTTTATACCTTTATACATGGATTTAAACAATAAGGCTCATAATCAAGGATGTGCTACATTCCCTGCTGACATGACTCTAAATACAAGATGTTCCCTCTATCAAAACATATAATTAGAAGATAATTTTGTCAATGTGGATTCGTATAATCTATCATTTGAATTTATCTATGACCCCAAACTATATGGTTTTTTATTTCTATCATAGGGTTATATTGTATGTTTTTGGAGATTTATTTCATACACCATGGTAACTCTTACCTAATTAAAAAAACATTCATCCATCCTAAGAAAAACTAAACTATAAAATAACTTTTTATCCTTCTGGAACAATGCTAAACTGAAATGCAACCATTCATCCATATTGGATGGAATTAAACACACCATAACATTTCGACCATTATAGTTGGAACTAATTTATAATTTATCCTTTTTTCTTTCCTAAATATAAATAAACCCTAATTTTTCCTCTTAGAATTCCTTGATACAACTATTATCAAATATAATTTTGTTTATGAAATTAGAATTAATAATAAACATTAAAAAATACAATATGAAACTAATATATAGAATAAACATCATTAATCATATAATAAATTGAACTTCGGTGTAAATTTTTATGTTGTTGGGTGTCACAGAAGTGTTCATTATTATTCCCAATAATTATTTTCTTCAACTCCTTCATTTATACTCAAAACGATATAATATATAAAACCTATAATACATAATATATTATAATAAAATATAATTTATAGTTAATTTGAGTCTAGATTAAGAATTACTAAACAATTTAATTTACTCTTCATTAATTATTTGGTTGGTAAATTATTTTATAGCATCACCACTCTAGAGGAATCATAGGATGATTCCCACTATCAGTGATCCAAATATGCATCAAAACCCTTTTATCACCTTCATATAATTACCTTATTGATATCATTGATGTTATACTACTTGTGTCAACTAATTTTGAGAAAATAGTATCCATCAAGGTGATAAATAATCACACTTATGGAACATGAGAAAAAACCTCCATTCATTAGAAAATAATAGAGGAATATACCTCTAGGAATTTAGGGTGTTTTATCTACAATTATTTGTGATGAACTATTAGAAAAGGGACACTAGGATAAGGAATGAAATGATCAGATATTTATACACCAATAGTTATATAAAAATAGATTCACATTTGCATTTATTAATCTCATAATCCCCAAAAAATAACTTTTCATAATTATACTAATATTATTATTACATACATGAATTATGATAAAGTGAAATATAAATAAATATTTTTTTATTAAATAAATTATTATTTTTCAACACATTATTTAATTTATTAATTCAAAAAAACTTTAACTCAGTAAATCAACCATACTTGGTATTAACCAAACCATAAGTAATGGAATTTTGTTTAAATAAATAGGTATCACTTCATTATTCCCAATAAATACATAAATATTATATTCTATAAAATTGAGAATGCATATTTATGAAACAATTAACTCACATATAGTATCTTGTATAATAGAAAACATGGTATATTGGATCAACCAAACATGAATGATTATTAAACCATCTAAAAGAATAATATTTATTCAATATATTAAATTTATATATAATATTTTTGGGGATATGGATACACATAGTTTTTTTCCTCAAGGCCTCTTTCTTAGTGAAGTCATTAAATGTGTCCTAAATTCCATGGTCGGAATATTGAAACCATCTAAGGAACCCATATAGAATTATGTTAAATTTTATAATTATAATAATTGGATACCATTGAATGTTGTGTAATATAATCCCATTATATAAATATCTCTAATTAATAAGGTTTCATATCAGTGTCATCAATAGATATGCCTGATGTATCTTTTATTGACTATTTATGAGTAAACATACTAACATAACTCTATATATGTTAACATAATAAATAAGATCCATTCCCATCAATGAGAATATAAAATAAAATTCTAATAAATATAATAATAAAATGTATTCTCATATTATTAGTTAATTCAATATCCATCGTAACACACCCTATGAATCCTACCATAACACGGTCTTATGCGATCACAGTTTTTTTCAATTCATCAATGTATATTATGAATGAAAATCATTAATAACAATTTTAATATCTAAGGATGACTAAACATGTATGAAAATAGGACCATCAAATGAAATTTATAAATATTGATTTCCTACCAGCGTTTTATATTCTCAAAACATCCTTTCATGTCATTACAAATAAATAATTTCATTGGAATAAGGTTTAATTTATTATGATCATATTAACCTTGGTAACTAGTGTCATGTATATCAACCCTCAATTTTTGTAATGTCCCAGATCCATATTTCACTCAACAGTGTTCCGCACACAGTTGGCCACAAGGCTGGAAGCACATCTCCTAAAATAAAAGTGGCTGCCGACTAGTAGAGAGGGCCTAGGTGAGTCAGTGGGGGAGACTATACCCTCATTACCATAGTATCATAGCCACAAATATCATACAAGTAGTAGAAGAAGGTACAACAAGTATACAGTAAGAAAAATAGTGAATACATGAAAACATAAATAGTCCAGAGATGTCACATATAGAATGATGCAGATGATACATATATTAAGAAAGAATCCAAAACACTCACAAGGTTATACAATACAATACATGTCTCCAAAGAACAAAAAGACCAGAAATCCCATGCAACATCGCAATCCTTAGCTTGGTCCTTTACTCTCCTCCTCCAAAAACACAATCAACAATTTATACTAGGGATATTTTCTATATTATCACATGAAACCATATGATCAATTTGGGTCACCAAGGAGGTCCATAAAGGGCATGAGATAAGAATCTAAGTAGGTAAAACCCCAAATCCTAAATAGTTCTAAATGAAATATACAAAGTGAAATAAAGTGTATGTAAAGTAGTAATGTAAAAGTAAATTCTCATTTCATGAGTCTACTAAAATATTTAAAAAATATATCCCCTGAAGGATACCTACTAAAAACGTCATCTCATAACTAGGAAACTATAAGAAAAGTAACCAAGTTACATAGCCATGACGAACTCCCACCCTATCATGTAACCCACGACCATGTCGTACATCTATTTGTATCAATTGACCAATGAACATTCCTTATAATGAAGTGTAAACCACAAGGGCCAGATCCAACGTGTCGTGTACCATGGAATCCATGGAATAAATCTAGACTATGAAGGGGCAGATCAAAGGAACTCATCCAAGGCATCCACATTGAGCCCCATGGGAATCCTAGTGGAACCTTAGTATAGGCACAAGTTGGAGACCTATGAGCTTATATACCGACATGTCTAATTTGAGTCCAAGAAATCTGAATCCTTGGGATAACTGGTCCTAATGAATCCCTTAGGATCAATACCTAGGGGGAAGAGTCAAAACAATGTGTCCACTTCAGCATTCTAGATCCATGGAGAGAAGTCCATGGCATCTATCAAAACATTCCTTCAATTTATGCTTTTCATTTACATGTGAGTATACCCACTCACATAACTGATTACATTCCATGAGTATACCCACTCATGCATTCCACTTGTAATTTACAAAACATATGGGCTTACCCACCCATATTACCCATTCAAACATTCCATTAAACAATTAATATAGATATGATCACCCATATCAATACACTTACAAAAAAACATGTCATGTGATCATACCCTCTCACATATTACCATTTCCTAACACAACACTTGGGATGTTAGTAGCTACCAACAAGTATACCAACTTGTTCATCCCCATTCATTCAAGCCCATTTATCAAAATAAACATGGAATAACAAGGTATCATGAAGCAAAGAGGTAGTAAATTTACTAAGCAAGCTATACTCCTCATTAAAGCATTAAAGTCATTCCTCTAACCAGGAAAGCATAAGAACAGACCCCATGGGTGGTTTAAACATGCATAAACAAGTTATTTCCCTAATGATTACCACATGGGTGACCATGAATCAAGAAATGGGTTCTGAAACACCTAAATAGAACCTAAAAGAATCCTTACTAGGCACAACTAATCCTACTACAAGTAGATAAGTCAAAAATGGGTTCGTGCTTTAATGTCCAATGGAAGAAAAAAGGAAGAAAGCCCGAAAATCTATAAAAAAAGACGAAGAAAAGCATATACCACATATCTTTGCTCTGTAGTACAATGATCATCCAATATCAAGTCCTAATTTTCCTCAGTTTATGAGAACATGGAATAGTGGACGACGAACGAGAAATTAGGAAATATGCGCCTAAATCTAAATATAATTGTCCTTGTTTTGATGAATAAAGAAAAATTAAAAGAGAATTGAGTATTTAAAGATGCAGTTCCAACATGCCCAATGATGTAGGAATTGGATTTAAGATCACTTTTAGATTTGAAATATCATTTTATATGGTTTCAGTTTCTAAAATATGAGTGGAAACTGTTCTGAGTAGAAAATAATAGGCTAATGCATCAATTTTTTAGAAACCCTAATGGACCATTACATTACATGTAATCCCATTACATGGCGTGTAATGCCCAGTTTTCTATTTTCTGATGAAAAACTCATACACATTGTAATAGGACCTATCCAGAACATTACATGTCGTTACCAAGGATTACATGACGTATATACCCCATTAAAGGTCTGTAATCAGCCTATAGTTAGCCTTTAGCCTCTTTCCCCCTTATTTCCCAAGTAAAACTCAACCGACCCATGGATCGACTTAGGGTCTACTCCAAAAAAGAAATTAAACAATATTTGACCTAAAAAACATTTTGTACATAAATAAAACCCTAGGATCTTACAATCCTCCCCTTATAGTAATTCATCCCTGAATTTATCTCTGATGGGTGGTTAAGATTCACCGGAGAACAAATTCATCCACTGAGAACATACTCTAGCCTCTTTCTCCCATGTCTAATCCTGTAAATAGTTGTACTTCCACAGAACCTATACTAGAGGAGATGACCAACCTTAGAGAACCTTTTCCCTCTTATCAAAAATACAAATAACATGCTCCTCAAAGGATGCATCAACCTAAATATCAACCTCCTCGAGCTGAAAAACATGAAATGAGTCTGAATAATAATAGTGAAACTGAGATACATGGATGACGTTATGCATGGACCTGTACCTATGAGGAAACTAAAACTGATAAAAAACTGACATGACTCTCTCCAAAATATGAGACGGCTCAACATATCACAGTGAAAGATTACCATGTCTTCTGATCCTCTTGTATCCCAAACTCAGTGAAACATGAAAGAATATATGATCCTTAAACTTGAACTCTAGAGGTGTTCTGTAGTGATCAACATAATATTTCTGACGATACTATGATGTAGCCATCCAATTCTGAATCAACTAGACCAGCTCAGAAGTCTTAGACATGATACACAGTCCCAATAAATTGGCCTCACCTTCCTCTAAATAGTAATGGGTAGAATGGAATAGACTACCATATAAATCCTCATAATGTGTCATCTTTATTGTCACATGATAACTGTTATTGGAGGAGAACTCAGCTATGAGAATTTTCCTCTCCCAAGAGCCCCCAAAATCCAGGATGCATTCTCACAACAATCCCTCTAGATCATGTATCATATGCTCTAATTGACCAATAGTCTATGGGTGGTATGTTGTTCTTAGAAGAAAATATATACCCATCACCCTCTGGAAACACTGGTAGAAATGATAAGTAAAGCATGTATCCCTATTCACAATGATAGTTCATGGGACCCCATGAAATAATACCACCTACTAGATATACAACCTCTCAAGATCATCAACATTGAAGGTCTTTTTGATCAGAAATAAATGAGTGACCTTTGTATTCCTATAAACAACAACCCAAAAAGCATTCATACCTTAGGGAGACCATGGTAAACCTGTCATCAAATCCAACATGACATCATCCCATTTCCACTCTAGAATAGGTAATTTCTATAAAATCTCATATGGTTGCTGATACTCCACCTTTGCCTACTGAGTAGTGGAACACCTTATAGGAAATATAGCTATCATTCTCTTCATACCTGACCACCAGTACCAACAGTGCATGTCAGGGTACTTCATGATGAATCTGGGGTGCACTGCCCAAGATGAATCCTGAAACACCCCCAATAACTCCTTACATATATCCACTGGAACCCAAACACTTCCATGTATATGCAAGATCTCATTCTTAGCTGCCTTCCAAACAGGAGATGGGTCCTTACCTGCCACACACTCTCGTAGAACTAAGCCTTCTGAATCTAATAACTACATAATCCTTACACTAATAAAAATATAACTTATACCAATGGTTTGGAACTATTGGAACATGTCCCAAAACCATTGGTATAGCCTACACCAGCTCTTTGGGAATCTGTTGGGTGACTTTTTTGGGGATAGACCTATCCCAACAGTTTAGGGAAAACCCCTAGGATAGGTCAATAAGAACGTTTTTTGAATCCTTTGGCCTAGGTAAATCTAAAAAAATTACAGTTGGGGTTTGAACCCACATATTGCACATTATATATCAATGAATTTACCACCATCCTATAGTTACTGTTATGAATATATTTGGATATATATGTATATATAATTTATATATTGATTTATTTGATGATATTCTAAGAAAACAATTCATAAAGAATAAGGGTACCAATCCCAGAGGTTCTCAAAACCATTGGGATTGGCACCCTAGTAAAAATGGTATATCCAATTTTTTTAGAATTCCACTTGGATATAATTACCCTATCCCAATGGTTTTACCAAACTGTTGGGATAGGTGTTCTCAAATTGGTATATCCCAATGGTTTGGGAAAGCCATTGGGATAGTCATACCCTTTCCTAATGGTTTTCCAAAACTATTGGGAAAGGTGTTCTCAAAATGGTCTATCCCAAAGGTTTTGAAAAAAAATTGGTATACTTATACCATTTCCCATTAGTTTTCCAAAACCATTGTAAAAAGTGGTGAAATGTTTTCAATCGCAATGGTTTTGGAAAACTATTGGGAAAGGGGATCTTTACCAATAGTTTTTACAAACTGTTGGTATAAGTAGGATTTATAGTAGTGTTACATTGTCCAGTAAGGTAGACATACCAACTATGGATGATATAAATGACTATCCTAATCTATCCTGAAACTCTAAATGTATCTTAGATAATAATTCCATAAGTTATCACTCACTGCTATCCTGTTGTACCGAAAATATCTGATTCCTCCTGCTCAGTGCATTGACCACTATATTTTCTTTTCCAGGTTTATAGGAAAGGTCAAATTTAATGGAATTTAGGTACTCTACCCACATTTGTTTCCTCAGATTCAAATGATGTTGCATAGATATATACTTGAGAATTTGGTGGTCCGTGTTCACCAAAAAATGCTATCCTAGTAAGTAATGTGTCCAATAGTGTAAACCATGAACGACAAAAACTAACTCTAGATCATGGATAGGGTAATTAATGTTGTATATCCTAAGATACTGAGAACCATACACCATGACTCAATCCACCTGCATCATCTATACCCCTAGACAAATACATGAAGTGTCATAGTAAATCAAGTAACTCTTTCGCTTCTCTAGTAGTATCAGGACTGGATCTAATTTCAACCACCCATTCAGATCCTAAATGTATTTCTTGCAAGAATATGACCAAAAAAATGTCACACACTTCTTAGTCAAGCCAGTCAATGGAACTGATTAGCGTGAGAAGTCCTATATAAAATTCTTATTGTAACCAGCAAGCCCTAAAAACACCCCATGTAAAAAAATTTCTTGGTTTGTTTCCAATAAACTATAGCTCTCACCTTCTTTGGGTCTACTAATACTCTTATTTCTGAGTTTATGTGACCTAAGAAGTGAATATTATCCATAAAAAAGTGAAAATTTGTGATATTATCATAAAAATGATACTCTCTCAGTGTATTAATAAGGATATCAAGATGATTGGCATGGTCATATTGATTGTGAGAACACACCAAGATATCATCCATGAAAACCACCAAAAATGAATCCATGTAAGGATGGAACACTCAGTTCATCAATGACAAGAAAACTTTGTACTAGGAAAATGACCAATAGTCACACACCTATAGGCATAGTTAAATTAAAACAAGGATATAGGATGAGATATAGACAAAATTATTTTAATATAATTGTAATAAATACTCAGTTTTGGGTATTAATTCCCTACCCATGATCCCTTCCTTCTAAACATTCTCCCCCTCCCTCACGTCTTTACTCTGCTAACTATGATCATTCACTTAAATCCTTCTCCCGTGGCTGATCATCCCTCTCCCTCCTCTCCTCTGGCCTATTTGGCTCCTGCTCTGGCCACTCTGCCCCCTCATCTTGGCGCTCCGCCCATGGCCACCCTACTTATGGTCAGCCACTCCACCACTGGCCACTCAGCCTCATGCCGCTCTGCCTCAGGCCTCCCCACCCCCAGCCGCCCCACCTCCAGCATCCCTACCTTTATCCTCCCTACCTATGGTTGTTCTGCCTCTATCTCCTCCATACCTGTCATCCCCCTAATTCCTACCAATTGTCTAGATCTAAATACTATATCATAGGGTTCAATAGTATCATTCTACCCCAGTCTCCCCACTACTCTCTATCACATTCTTGCATCTACCTCTACTCGTGATCTTGAATTATACCATGTAGTTTCTGCATCGAGTCACTTCAGAGTTCACTCTCATTAAAGCTATTTTTAAATGATAACCTTCTCAGTATGGTAATCTATAGGTATTGTGGTTCTATTCTATTCACCAAATTTCTACACTTTTATACTTCATTAATCTACTTTTTTGAATGAGTTTCAATTGTTTGGGTAAATGTTTTTTCTAAGATAATGATAGATTGAAATATTTCAAGTGCATTAATCACACATAAATCCTAGGTCTACTCAAAACACCCCATGTTAGTCGGTTCATAATCTTTAAACAATATTCAAAAAAATATAGAAATACCATGATTTATAATTAAGGAAATTAAATTTAAAATAATGTGAATACTAGAATACAACCTTGAAATAAAAAAATATGTATTCCGTATTTTTTCCAATTCTTATTTTCCTCCCACTACTTCTATTTAGAAAATTTAAATAATTAACTTAGTGTGTTGAAATATTAATTATTTTAACAAAAATAATAAATGTACTATGAAATATAATTGCCAATTGTTTTTGGGTTACCTCCCAACCATAACATGATTTTTAATCCATTCAGCTAGAATTTATGTGAAGAGAAATACACAGTTAGTAGGGGTGTGAATTTATCGTTTTTTACCACTATGTTTTGGTTTTCCCATGGAGTTTCTATATAATAATTTCTATAATATAAACCTAAGGACACATGGTAGAAACCCACTTTACAATAATAAAACCACCACTTTTGGAGTTTTATTCCACCAATGTAGTGTTATAATTTATCAAACTCTTAAATTTTACAGTTGATTTTATTTATGTATATAGGGGTTATTGTGGTGTTCTAAATGAGTTCATCTTATTTACCATAACAGATTTCCAAATAAAGGGTGGATTCCTTTTCCTTTTTTTTACCATGAACATCTTGATACAAGGTAATTTTTGGGTTTGATCCATCAATTTATTAAAATGGATATCCAAGTATTAAATAGATGTTATATTTCTTCACTTATAGATCAATCAACCCCAAAATTTACATATATATAGAACAAAAAAATAAAATAATGAAATACTAGTTAGTTGAAATAAAAATATTAAAATTTTAACAATGAATGTTATCTACAAGTGGTTTTCAATAAATTTTGTTAAAAATAATTTTACTTTGAATTCTCTTGTGACTTTTTGGTCCTTTTCATTCCAAAATATTTTATGAGTTTTTAGTTATTTATAAGTTTTTGGTATTTTCCCACTAAATCAAAAGAAAAAAATACTTATATCGTTGGAAACTATTCCAAAAGTTCTTGAAAATAATATTCTATTATTACAATGATTACCTCAAATGTGCCCATGGTTAATAAAATACTTTGTTAGTGAGAACAGTTTCATAACCACAAGGTTTAGAAGAAAATCACTAGTGTAATTGGTTAGTTTAAATAGTAAAATATATAGAAAAATGGTGATAATGCATTTTTATATATATATATGGAAAAGAAATATTGTTGATCTACTAAGCTATGTTGAAAAACTAGTATTTTAATCCATATAAATTGTAAAACACATGTAATTTGACGTAAATCAACTAATCTATGCAAGTCTTACAATTTAGAAAACAATTACTGTGAACAATCGCCATGGGATAAATTTAAATGATCAATTTATATATCCATATTCTTTTTAAAAATAAATATATGTACCATTGAAGTTATCTATATATCTCAAACAAGACATATTAAGAACTCAATCAGTTATGTATGTTCTATGAAACCTCTCTTAGCTAGTGTATCTGGTTTAAGTGTGTCAAGCTCTCACTATTGTGGTTTTCTATCACAGTGTGTGGGTGTCACTCCCTGCACTATGCATTCCAAAATAGAAAATTACCTATCCCCAATTATTATGTTCTTACTCAACTATCAATTACTTCTTATACTCCTAGTTACACACTTAATGATATCAATTAGGCAACAAGTGATAATGTGAATCTTAGCTCCAATTGTTGAATCTCTTATATAGTCATCCACTAACTCCAAATAATGTGGAATTAATATCCATGTAAATATTAAATCATCCAAGGATTTAATATTTGGGTGACCAAATTAGATTATCAAAAATAAATTTTAAATTTATATACAATAAATATCCTATGACACCCAAATGTTAGAAAAAAAATAAGAAATAAATAAATGGATTTAGAAAACTCTTGAAAAGATATCTTCACTCCTATTATCAATAGTAAAAATTCTTCTCTCGGCTATATCTTCTTATTAGAACTCTACATATCCTCTACTCAATCCTTACCTTCTTACATGTATATACATTTATTATTTATGGGTTGATCTCTCTTTTGTTTCTTTCTTCATTACGTATTTTGTTTTTCTAAAATTTCATTCTCAAACAAATTTTTGTTATCCTGACATATGTAAATGTATGTATGGATAACTACCATATTAGAGGCTGTATTTCTTCCCGATTAAGACTTGATTAAAATGAAAATTTCTATGATATTTACTATTTATCTCTCTTCAGGGTATTCTTCCATGTAGTATTCTATTTCTGTAATTACCCATTTTAGTTAGGAAGCTTGAGTGAGAGGTTTCGAATATAGTCCCCTTAGATTTCATTTGTTCCATGAGGAGGAGAAATGTTCTTTAAAACTATCAAATAGTCTATATAACCATTCAATGACCTCCTATATATATGATGATAAATATGGTAATTGGATTATTTTTATGGGTGAAAAATTGAGAGCATTTTACTTATATTGAGGGACTTGAATGTTCAATGAGTATTTAGAAACTAGTACTATATCAAATTTTCCCCAAATTTAAGGAATTATGAGATAAAACTTCACTACCTTTAGTATATGAATACATTTAATAGTTTTCCCTCATATGTTTCCCTATATTTAGTTGTGGACTTATTTACTAATTTTTTACTATTTTCTAGTAAATATAGTAATTGAGAATGAACATAAAATAAGGTGCGTCATTAATTTGTGAAAGGACACTCTTGAACATGACATATGTAATAAAAAATTTATTTCATCACATTGAATTATATATATAATTAATTTATTGTAAGATTTTACCCTATAGAGTGACCCATTTTTCATAGTAACACAATCTACAATTTTATATAGAATATTCAATAATAGTTTCTTCAGAAAATGGATAGATTAATGGATTAAAACCAAAGGGTTCCTCATAATTAATTATCATATTATATACTAATGTAATTATTTAATTAATAAACGAAAATGAAGGTGGAATAAATTATTTGTTACTATAGTAAGAGTCGACTATGGTGTCAAAATTAAGATGGGATAAAAAAATGTACACAACATTTAACTTTTAACTCTCTAGAGAAGGAAATCAAAGGATGGATGGATATTGTTAATTTTGAGATAATGAATTATGATGTAAATTTATATATTTTAGACATATAATGGTTTACAAGGAATTTTTAATCCAGGAACTAAAGAAATAAATAAATATATTAATTAAATTTTTTTCTAAAATTTCATACATTGGACCAATTTTTACATTCAACCACAAGAATCAATAGAAGATAAAATAGAAAAAACAAGATATATGGGTAACTTAGGGAGAAAACTCATAATATAATGATAATAATCAAATATATTTATCATAGTATGGAATTATCACCCAAACTCAATTTGAAAGAGAAATGAAATTTCAACAATGGCGTACTCGTAAATTACCAAGGTCAATAGTAGTAAGGTTTAAAAAAATGAATAACTAGTGAGAATAATGAAAAAATGATTCCTCAAATAAAATTTTGATTTAGGATTTATGAATATATTCAATGAACTTAAGGAGATCAATGAACACTAATTAAATATGAATGGATTTATATAAATTAAAAATTCAATGTGTTCACATATTTACTGACTTATTCATGGTAACTAGGATGGTATCCATAATTTTTAAAGTTAATTTGGGGAGATTTTGAAACAAAAAATTATGAGAGTGAGAGAATGTGTCCTAGTATCATAGAGAAAAATAAATGATATGTATTTGTGGCTATTTCTTCTTATGGAAGAAATACCATTAGATGTAAAGATTAAGAGCATAGTATGAAACGTTAATTGGAATAATGTGGCCAATTTATCCACAAATATCTATTTCCTGGTAACACAAATCAATTAGGAGTTCTCCATCATTTTACATATTATTTTATATTTCCATTATAAGAACCCGGTTTTTGTGGAGAAAGACTTTGTAATATTCTTGATAATATTCCAGAGCAGTTCCCTCAGACGGCATGCAATTCCAAGCCCCGAAGTTGCCGAAATTAAATTTTCAGTGCGTTCACACTGGAAATGCTAAATAAATGGGATAACTCCCAAACAGAGCTTCATATTAGAGATCTGAGTGTACCGATGGGTCCGTAATGGGGTGTTTACCCTAGGAACGACATAAAATATGTCGTCACGGGATGTTTGGACCCCTCGCTCGCTTTTAGAACGTTAAACGGATAAATTAATTAATTAATTAATTCATTTAATGGTTAAACTTGAGTATCTGTTAAACGGTAGCTTGTATTGGAAAACCAAGGGCACCGTTGAGTTCGGAGCGGTCCGTTTACCCTAGGAGGGGTGTAAGTTTTGTGGGCGTGGCCCGTCTATGAAAAATGGCCCCATGGGCATTTTCGTAATTTGTCAGCTTAGACCGCTAAGTTAAATAACTCTTGAACGGGGTCTCGGATTAAACTTACGAGACCACCGGTGTGCTCGGGAGGTGGGTTTTACCCTATGGGAGGTTTAATTTTGACCTCACCAAAGGTTTCAGATGTGGGGAAAATTATGGGTTTAATTAATTAAAATTTTTTTTAATTTATTTAAACCCTCATCCCCTTCCCCTCTCCCTTTCCCACTCCCTGGCGCAGGAAGCCCCTCAAGGAAGCCCCTCCGCTCCCTCTCCTCCTCTATCTCCAGCAAGGCGGCGGATCGCAGCGATGTTCCGGGAAATGACCACGAGGTATGGTCTGGTTGCCTTTTTCTTTCCCGCACCTATATTTGAGCCCAAATATTTGTATGTAAACTCTGGAGAATTATCCGGAAGAGCCCATGGATGCATAGTAGAGTTTTTTTTTCATTCCATCACATATTTCGGTTTTGATTTTTGTGTTCTAAGGAACCCTCAATCATTCACCGAAGATTGTGGGTTTTTGGAGGGGTTTTCGGGTGTTCCGGCGGTTCGGCAGTAGGGGGAGGCGGCGGCGGCGTTGGCTCAGGCGGCGGGAGGCGCTGGGTGCGGCAGTAGGGTGCTCGGGCGTCGGCAGGGGTGTCTGGTGGAGCGGCCATGCGAGACTGAGCACGGTGTCCGGATGATGCCGGGGGGGGGGGGTCCAGCGGGCGCCGGCAAAGCGCGGCGTGCGGGCGACGAGGCCCCGGCCCTCCTGGCCGGGTTGACGCGACGACAACGGGGGCGGGGTCCTCGGGACACCGTGGCAGACAAGACCTGCGTGCGGTGGGTCTTTATGGGATAAAAGAAAGCCGGACCGGCTTGCTGCTGGTCCGGGTATGGAAGGCCGGCCTGCGACCGTGGGCCGGTTCCGGAGAGTGGACCGGCCGAACCGGCCTGGGCCACTAATGTCCGTTTTTTTAAAACGACTGTAAATGTCAGCCTGGGTGTCGGATTCACATGACGTCAGCGGCGACGCGTTCCTTGAGAAGAAGAGAATATTTTGAGATGGTTTTGGGAATTTTTAATTCCCTAAATGATAGGCCTCGGAGGTGCGGCACGTCTTTAAGTGGACGGGCATTTTTCTGAGATCCTTGTTTTGGGCGGCGCAGACACATCCGACGTCCGTTTTGAGCGCCGTCAGCAGCATTGTGACCCTGGCACTGATGTAGAGGTTTCTAGGGCGGTTTCGGATTTTGATGTTGGAGTTGAGGCATGGGCCCCATGCCCCGTCTTTTGAGCTGCGCGCAGCGTTTAGCAACTTTTCCATTTGGTGCCCATTCGGGGCGAGTGTGCAGTCGTTTTTGGATGTTTTTCCGAGGGTATTACAAGGGTGCAGTCCACCCGCTCTAATTTTGCATGATGGTACGGGGCCCATGAGGGCCGTTTGGGTGTCGGCGGTGAAGTTTCCACCTTTATCACCGGGCAACCGTTTTGGACAAGAGAACAGTCCATGTTGTGTTTTCTTTTCGAGAGGATCACAGCAGTGCGATCCGTTCGTTGAGTTTCGGGACCAGGATGCGGGTCCCACTTGGCACCGCTCGTTTGTCGTGCGCCGGAATGCATCTTTTTCTCCATATACTCATTCCACGCATGTAAGCAATCAATTTGACGTGCTTTTTTGAGAGCATTTCGATTGTGCAGTTTGCCCGAACGTTTTCGGGGACGTGGTGTGGGTCCCACCCGACCCAACTACGGTGAATAGTACCCTTTTCACCGGGTGTCTGTTTTGGGTGATTGAGTACTCAATACCGTGTATTTTTTCAAGGGGATCATAATGGCGTGATCCGTTGGTTCAGTTTCAAGGTCTTGGGGTGGGCCTCACACGGGTTTGGTTACAGTGAATAGTACCTTTTTCACCAGTTGACTGTTTCAGGCGAGCAAGTAGTCTATCTCGCGTGTTTTTCTGCGAGTATTATAACACTGTGATCGGATTGGTGGTGTAGAGCCTTATACACGATCTTATTAAATGTGGAAGCATGAATGGTGCTCTGGTGGCGGTTCGTCCTACCATGTCTGTAGCAGACCCTTGGTGTGTGATCGCGCACACTTGGGAGAGTGATATAAATGGTTCACAAGATGTGGTTGGTCGTGCCTGGGTTTTTTGAGTTGCAGATGTTACGTCACGCCTTCGCGTTGACGTTGGGTTCTGTGTGCACGATGGCCCTTGGGCTGAGACTGTGGTATACTCTGGGAGTATGCGGAAATGCTTGGAGGTACAAGTGGTTGTTCGTACCTAAGAATGTTGGTGCGCTCAGTTGGGGTTGAGATGGGACCACACGTTGTGTGGCCCCCATGTGTGTGCTAGGTTCTGATTTGCGTACTTTGACCTCTCACGACGTAGAGGGTCCCTCTGTGTGTTTGTTTGACCAGTAGGGTGGAGTTTTTACCCTGGCTCTGTACTCATTTGTTTGACCAGCAGGGTTGAGTGGTCTCCCCCTAGTTTCGTTCTCGATGGATTGGCCGGTAGCGGGGCTAGTGACACCCGGTGATGGAACAGGCACTGAACCTATTTTTGGAGAGTTGTTCTGGAGTTGGGTGGTTACGTGACACCCACTCTGTGTTCGGTTGTCCAGTGTTGTACCCTCCTATAGAGATGGCCAGAGCCGTTCTGAGTGTTACCCTCCAGCAGGGCTGGGCAGTGGGTTACTCATCGACTTCCTTGGGATTACCCTCCACCAGGGCTGAGCAGTGGGTTGATCACTGACTTCTAGGGTTTACCCTCCAGCAGAGACTGGGCAGTGGGTCACCCGACGCTATTAGGGTATACCCTCCAGCCGAGATTGGGCAGTGGGTCACCCGACGAACTCTTAGGTTCTACCCTCCATCAGGGCTAGGCAGTGGGTCACCCGTCGTCTAGTTCTAGGTCTACCCTCCAGCAAGGCTGGGCATTTGGTCTCCTGTCGGATTATTTTAGGTCTAGCCTCCAGCAAGGCTGGGTAGTGGGTCTCCTGTCGACTTATTTCAGGTCTACCCTCCAGCGGGGCAGGGCAGTGGGTCATCGGATGATGTGTTATGGTCTACCCTCCAGCGGGGCTAGGCAGTGGGTCTTCGGATGATGTATTATGGTTTAACCTCCTGTGGGGCTGGGCAGTGGGTCACCTGATGATATAATAGGTTTTGCCCCCCAGCAGGGTTGGGCAGTGGGTCACCCAATATCTGGTTATGAATTACCCTCCAGCAGGGCTGGGTAGTGGGACACATATTGGCATTCCAGACTCAGTCCTTACTACTAGGCTAGTCCGTGGCTTTCCTCCGTGACCACCAGAGTGGGACCCTTGGTTGTACAGGTCAGTGATGGAACGACATGGCTTTGAGGAGACCTCTTGACTGCAGGGCAGTGACAAGGTGTGGTTTGACTTTCCCTAGAACTCTCAAGTATGAGGGGCACTTTCCCCACCGGGACGCGTTCTTGCGATGCGATCTAAAACCATGCGGGTGAGTCAGTGCCGCCCAAAGAATATAGTGTCAACGTGCAGTGATTGAGCCCCTTGGCTTGCGGTTCAGGACAGACGTGCGGGATGCTGGGCATCGATGATGGTGTTACTCCTGGTACTGTGGATACTCATTTCCTGGTCTGAGTTACGGGATGGAGATCCCCTTACGAGCTTGTTTGGGCTTCTTGTAGAGAATATATATATGTATATACCTCGTACGAGTACCCACTCCTTGGGTTTTTGGCTACTCTCCTTCCAGGAGAGGTGAAGACGTGCGGGGTATGCCACATGTTTTCCGTGTCTAGCTTCTCGTGGTTTGATGAGTCTACTCTCCTGCTATAGGTAGCGAAGACTCGACGATAAGTTCATAATCTCACCATTTCTAGCTCCCTGTGTCTGGACGAGTCTACCTTATTTCCTTCTGTTGGGTTGAGATGGACTCTCTACTGTGCTGTTACTCATTACTGCACCCTCGGTTTGACTCCTTTACTTTTCATGTTCGCTCTACTACTCACCCTTTGGTACCTCCTTTGTTTCTCCCTCGAGCCTTCAGGGTATCCTACTGAGTATTTTTATACTCACCCCTGCTTGGGCTTTGCCCGCACTTGGTGTGCCCTTGCAGATGACAGATAGGTTGGTCGTCACCTCAGTAGAGCATAGGAGTTCGGGAGCTTGGACCGCGTGTGGTGGTCGTGGCCGGGTTCCAGGTGGGAGACCCGTCAGCTTTTTCTTTTTGTTTACCTGTTGCCGGGTTGTGGCACTTTTTGGTTGGGCGCGTGTTTTCCCCTTTTATTTTTAGCTTGTACTTTGTACTGTTTAGAGGTCGATGGACATCTGTGGTTTATACATATAGCAGTTTCCATTTTTCATTGCTTGTATTTTCTTTTACTCTGCACTGTTGCATTGAGTGTGCTGCGTGTGTGTGTATAGGTACTTAGGCAAAGGCCTCCCTAAGTTATTGTGCCTTCGGCGCTGGTGGCCAGCCCCTGGCCTATGGAGGCGGGCCTGGGGTAGTTTCGTCTCGAGCCCGGGTAGGGTCGGGTCGTGACAATGTCGTATCAGAGGTGGTTCGTTCCTTGGGACGTTGTGCGGACATCCCTAAAAGAGTAATTGGTTTGGATATAGGGCAACAGTGTTAACGTGTCTTGAGAGCGTCTCTCAGGCCAGGGAGTCCAGTGATGGTGCGGCAGCCGACGTATCCATTCACCAGGACCCTGATAACCCGCTTGTTGACTCACCATGATGAGTCAGTTGTTGTAGGGAAATTTTTTGTGTGCATCACATAGGACCGAGTCTTGACTGTCCTTCTTGAGTCAGCTCCCCATAGATGTTGTTATTGGTATATACATGTATGCTCATTTGACCGCGATACTCCTTGATAATATTTAGGATGTCTCCGTGAAGACAGCCAGCCCAGATACTAGCTTTGGTGCATGACGACGACCCTGTGAGCTACGAGGCCACAGTCCAGGACCCATCATGTGAGCCCCTTTTCTCCGAGTTGGCCGGTAGCAGAACCCCCACTTGTTGAGCAGCAGGCAGTATCAGCAGAGTAGGCTAAGCATGAGCACATGTCGAGCGCAGTTTGAGCGCGCTCCGTGAGTTCTAGCCGTAGAGACCGCTGAGGTTCAGTGGTGAGCCAGACCCTCAGGCAGCAGAGGTTTGGGTCGAGGAAATGGTTCACCTTTTCGGGCGTGTGCAGACACCGACAGATCAGAGAGTGGCTTTGGCAGCCACCCTTTTTCGTGGAGCAGCTCGGTATTGGTGGAGTCTGGAGACTTATCTTCTTGATGAGTCGTCGCTTTTGTGGGGTGATTTCCTGTTGTTGTTTCGTGAGGAGTTTTCCCCCTCCTTCTTGCGCTCTTTTTGGATTCAGGAGCTCCTGTAGTTTTAGTAGGGAGGGATGACGGTGGGCGAGTGCGCTGCTAGTTTTGCAGACCGTGCATGCTTTTACCCGGACTTGGTCCATGACAACAACCTCCGAGCACCGATGTTTGAGCAGGGTCTCCGCCGAGAGATCCGTGCTGTCATAGTACCCTTGGGCATTTCCACATATGCTGGGGTTCTAGATCAGGCGCTGGTGATAGAGGGCTTACTGTCATGTTCTAGTGTTGGTGGTGGCAGCAGACGCGTTGGAGCCGAGACGTCTGTCGCAGCTAGCGGGTGTCGGCAAGCAGAACCTTGACGCAGGTGGATTTCTTACAATCGGACTCAGGGGTGTGGTCATACACCACAGTGGAACCGGAGGGCACTAGTGTAGCCCAGAGAAGGTCGGTGCTATGCTTGTGACGGGCGAGGTCACTTGGCACAAGACTGCCCGACCCGAGTTGCTGAGAGTTTCGGGCTGGAAACAGGCGCAACACCATGACTGAGGCAGCGCCACGATCAGAGTAGTACCCAGGGAGGAGGTGCTAGTAGAAGAGAGGGAGGAGCAGGTAGTGGCAGATGACTTTACAAGATCTCCCCATCCCCACAAGGTGGTCTACATCAGGCTCCGGGAGCTGACGGTTGGGACCACAGACAACCATGAGCTTTGGAGGTCTACGATCCTGCAGAGCATGGGATGGTGAGAGGTACCCCTTGCGACTCATCTACCCTTTTTGCAGTAGAATTGTTAGACTCGGTGTGTGGAATTCTTTCCTCCCTACTCCGTGTTTGAGGTATTACCAGGGTGACGCAGGGCGTCGGTGTAACCCTGTGTTGTTATGGAAAAAGGTGTGAGACCTTTTCCTTTAGTCGATGGTGTTGACTCCTTCGCTTCCGAGAGTGTAAGAGAGTCTTGGTTGAGAGGCATCGACTGTGAAATCTTGTGTGACTAGATATCCTTGGGTGTTTCACCATATGGATATTCTGAAGGAGGGAATCACCGGGCCTTGTTCCAGTTGCGGGCGGTGATTCCCGTCGCGGCGTGGGACGTAGAGGTTTGACTGGGGAGGTGAGCTACCCCCGAGGGCCTTCGGGCCATTTGAGACAGTGAAAAGGGATGGTGAGGTACCCTACCGCCTTGTCCTAACCCCAAAGTCTGGAGTGGGTGCACGACATTGGTGTGGGCCGACCTCGCATGAATGGATCAATCCTTTGGTCCGTGTGCGGTGACGCGGAGTTGTGCGTGGGTTCTTCTGGGTATGAGAAAGCCAGGTGTGGGCTTAGTACCCTGTTTTTTCTCCCTAGTTTTTCTTTTCAGGGATGAAAATCTTTAAGGACGGAATGATGTTAGAAACCCAGTTTTTGCTGAGAAAGACTTTGAAATATTCTTGATAATATTCCAGAGCAGTGCCCTCAGACGGCGTGCAATTTTGAGCCCCGGAGTGGCTGGAATTAAATTTCCAGTGCGTTCACAATGGAAATGCTAAATAAATGGGATAACTCCAAAACATTGCTTTATATCAGAGATACGAGTGTATGGATGGGTCCGGAATGGGGTTTTTACCCTAAGAACGACATAAAACTTGTCGGTGCGGGATGTTTAGACCCCTCGCTCGATTTCGGAATGTTAAATGGATAAATTAATTAATTCATTTATTCATTTAATGGTTAAACTCGAGTATCTCTAAAACGGTGGATCGGATTTGAAAACCGAAGGCACCGTTGAGTTCGGACCATGCCGTTTACCCTAGGAGGGGTGTATGTTTTGCGAGCGCGGCCCGTCTGTGAAAAATGGCCCTAGGGGCGTTTTCATAATTTTCCAGCTTCTAGCGCTACGTTTAATAACTCTTGAATGGGGTCTCAGATTATACTTCCGAGACCACCGTTGTGCTCGGGAGGTGGTGTTTACCCCAGGGGAGGTTTAATTTTGACCTCGCCAAAGGTTTCAGATGTGGGGAAAATGATGGGTTTAATTAATTAAAAAAAATCTATTTTATTTAAACCCTCATCCCCTTACCCTATCCCTTTCCCACTCCCTTGCGCAGGAAGCCCCTCCTCTACCTCTCCTCCTCTTGCTCCGGCAAGGCTGAGGATCGCAGCGAAGCTCCGGGAAACGCCCATGAGGCAAGGTCTTGTTGCGTTTTTCTTTCCCACACCTATATTTGAGCCCAAATATTTGTATCTAAACTCCGTAAAATAATCGGGAAGAGCCCATAGATGCATAGTAGAGTTTTTTTTCTTTCCATCGCATATTTCGGTTTCGATTTTGGTGTTCTGAGGAACCTGCAATCATTCTTCGAAGATTGTGGGTTTTTGGAGGGGTTTTCGGGTGTTCCGGTGGTTCGGTAGCAGGGGGAGGCGGCAGAGGCCTTGGCTCCGGCGGCGGGAGGCAATGGGCGTGGCAGCAGGGTGCTCGGGCATCGGCGTGGATGTCTGGTGGATCGGCCTGGCGAGACCGAGCACGGCGTCCGGATGAGGTCGGGGGTGTCCAGCGAGCGCCGGCGAAGTACGGTGTACGGGCGACGAGGCCCCGGCTCTCCTGGCCCGGTTGACGCGGTGACAATGGGGGCGGGGTCCTCGGGACCCTGCGGCAGACAAGACCTGCACGCGACGGGTCTTTGTGGGATAAATTCAAGCCGGTCCGGGCGTGGAAGGCCAGCCCACGACCGCGGGCCGGTTCAGGAGAGTGGGTCGGCCGAACCGGCCTGGCCCACTAATGTCCGTTTCTTTAAACGGCTGTAAATGTCAGCCCGAGTGTCGGATTCGCGCACCGTCAGCGGAGACACGTTTCTTGGGACGAAGAGAATATTTTGCGATGGTTTTGGGATTTTTTAATTCCCAAATCTGTAGGCCTCGGAGGCATGACGCGTCTTTAAGTGGACGAGCGTTTTTCTAGAGATCTTTGTTTTGGGCGGCGCGGACGCATCAGAGGTCCATTTTGAGCGCCGTCAGTGGTGTTGTGACCCTGGCACTAAGGCGGAGGTTTCCAGGGCGGGTTTGGATGTTGAGGTTGGAGTTGAGGTGTGGCCCCCACGGTCCGTCTTTTGAGCTGCGCATAGTGTTTAGCAACTTTTCAATCTGGCGCCCATTCGGGGCGAGTGAGCAGTCGTTTCTGGATGTTTTTTCGAGGGGATTGCAATGGTGCAATCCACCCGCTCTAATTCGTCACGATGGTGCGGGGCCCACGAGGGCTGTTTGGGTGTCGGTGGTGAATTTTCCACCTTTTTCACCGGCCGACCGTTTTGGACAAGAGAACAGTCCATCTTGTGTTTTTTTTCGAGGGGATCACAGCGGTGCGATCCGTTCATTGAGTTTTGGGACCGAGATGCGGGTCCCACATGCACCTCTCATGTGCAGTGCGCCGGAATGCATCTTTTTATCCGGACACCCGTTCCACGCAAGTAACCAGTCAATTTCATGTGCTTTTTCGAGAGTATTGCGATGGTTCAGTTCGCCCGACCTTTTTCGGGGATATGGTGTGGGTCCCACCCGACCCGGCTATAGTGAATAGTTCCCTTTTCACCAAGTGTCCATTTTGGGCGATTGAGTACTCAATCCCATGTGTTTTTCCGAGGGGATCACAGTGGCGTGATCCGTTGGATCAGTTTCGTGATCTTGGGGTGGGCCCCACACAAGTTTGGTTACGGTGAATAGTACCTTTTTCATCGGTTGACCATTTCAGGCGAGTAAGTTGTCTATCTCGTGTGTTTTTCCGTGAGGATTACAACGGTTCATTTCGTTTGGTGGTGCGATGCCTTACGCGATATTATTAAATGTGGTAGCGTGAAAGGTGGTCCAGTGGTGGTTCGTCCTACCATGTTTGTAGCGGACTCTTGGCATGTGATCACGCACTCTTGGGAGAGTGATATAAATGGTTCAGAAGATGTGGTTGGTCATGCCAGGGCCTTTGAGTTATAGATGTTACGTCACGCCATCGCGTTGACGTTGGGTGCTGTGTGCACGATGGCCCTTGGGCTGAGACTATGGTATACTCTACGAGTATACAAAAATTCTTGGAGGTACAGGTGGTTGTTCGTACTTGAGAACATTGGTGCATTCAGTTGGGGTTGAAATGGGGCCACACATTGTGTGGCCCCCACATGCGTGCCAAGTTTTGCTTTGCGTACTTTGAAATCTCGCGACGTAGAGGGTCCCTCTGTGTGTTTGTTTGACCAGCAGGGTGGTGTTTTTCCCCTAGCTTTGTACACCTTTGTTTGACCAGCAGGGTTGAGTGGTCCTCCACTGGTTTCGTTCTCGATGGATTGGCCGGTAGCGGGGCTAGTGACACCCGGTGATGGAACAGGCACTGAACCTCTGTTGGGAGAGTTGTTCTGGAGTTGGGTGGTTGCATGACACCCACTCCGTGTTCAGTTGGCCAGTGTTGTACCCTCATGTAGAGATGGCCAGAGTAGTTCTGAGTTTTACCCTCCAGCGGGGCTGGGCCGTGGGTTACTCATCGACTTCCTCGGGCTTACAGTTCAGCAGGTATGGGCAGTGGGTTGCCCACTGACTTCTATGGTTTACCCTCCAGTAGAGACTGGGTAGTGGGTCACCCGATGATATTAGGGTCTACCCTCCGGCATAGACTGGGCAGTGGGTCACCCGACGACCTCATAGGGTCTACCCTCCAGCAGGGCGGGGCAGTGGGTCCCCCATCGTCTAGTTCTAGGTCAACCCTACATCAATGCTGGGTAGTGGGTCACCTGTCGGCTTATTTCAAGTCTACCCTCTAGCATGGCTGGGCAGTGGGTCGCCTGTCAGCTTATTCCAGGTCTACCCTCCAGCGGGGCTGGGCAGTGGGTCACCAGTTGATGTGTTATGGTCTACCATCCAGCGGGGCTGGGCAGTGGGTCTCCGGATGATGTCTTATGGTTTACCCTCCAATGGGGCTGGGCAGTGGGTCCCCTGATGATGTATTAGGGTTTACCCTCTAGTAGGGCTGGGCAGTGGGTCACCCGATATCTGGTTATGAATTACCCTCCAGCAAGCCTGGGCAGTGGGCCACTTGTTGGCATTCCAGACTCAGTCCTTACTACTAGGCTAGTCTGTGCCTTTCCTCCATGACCACTGGAGCGGGACCCTTGGTTGTACGGGACGGTGATGGAACGACTTGTCTTTAAGGAGACCTCTCGAATTCAGGGCAGTGACGAGGTGTGATTTGACTTTCCCTAGAACTCTCAAGTACGAGGGGCACTTTCTCCACCGGGACACGTTCTTGCGATGCGATATAAAACCGTGCAGGCAAGTCAGTGCCGCCCAAAGCGGATAGTGTCAAGGTGCGGTGATTGAGCACCTTGGCTTGCAGTTCAGGGCAGACGTGCGGGATGTTGGGCATCGATGATGATGTTACTACTGGGACTCTGGATACTATTTTCTTGGGCTGAGTTATGGGACGAAGAACCCCTTACGAGCTTGTTCGGGCTTCTTGTAGAGCATATAGATATGTATATACCTCATATGAGTACCCACTCCTTGGGTTTTTGGCTACTCTCCTTCTAGGAGAGGTGAAGACGCACAGGGTATGCCACATGCTTTCAGTGTCTAGATTCTCACGGTTGGATGTGTCTACTCTCCTGCTATAGGTAGCAAAGACTCAACGATAAGTTCATATTCTCACTATTTCCATATCCATGTGTCTGGAAGAGTCTACCTTTTTTCATTTTGTTGGGTTGAGCTGCACTCTCTGCTGTGCTGTTACTCTTTACTGCACCCCCAGTTGGACTCCTTTAATTTTCCTGTTCACTCTACTGTCCACCCTTCGATAACTCCTTTGTTGCTCCCTCGAGCCTTCGGGGTATCCTATTGAGTATTTTTATACTCACCCCTGCTTGGGCATCTCCCACACTTGGTGTGCCCTTGCAGACGATGGACAGGTTGTTCGTGACCTCAATGAAGCATATGTGTTCGGGAGCTTGGACCGCGTGTGGTGGTCGTGGCCGGGTTCCCGGTGGGAGACTCGTCAGCTGTTTCTTTTTGTTTAACTGTTGCTAGGTTGTGGCATTTTTTAGTTGGGCGCGTGTTTTTCCCCTTTTCTTTCCAGCTTGTACTTTGTACTGTTTAAAGGTCTATGCACATCTGTGGTTTATAAATATAGCAGTTGCCCTTTTTATTTTCTTGTCTTTTCTTTTACTTTGCACTGTTTCATTGAGTGTGCTGCGTGTGTGTGTACAGGTACTTAGGCAAAGTCCTCCCCGAGTTATTGTTCCTTCGACACTGGTCGCCAGCCCCTGGCCTATGGAGGCGGGCCTGGGGTAGTTGCGGCTCGAGCCCGGGTAGTGTTGGGTCATGACATCCATGGAACACTATAGTTGCAGACATATTGCATTAAACCATTATCTTAAATATGATGAGGTTAGATCATTAAGGAGGGAGTCATCACTACCTTATCCTAATAATATTATTTTCTTTGTGGGTAGTACTTATTAAATGGATATAGAGGTTCCTAAACATAATTATAAATCGAAGATCGATGTGTTTAGTGTTGGAAAAATTCTGCCCAATTTTCTTGGGGGTGTTTCTAAATGACAATATAATAAAGTTTCTTGATGGTCAGAAATGGGCTTCGAGATGCTTCAAATTTCTATTTAATAAGTCTGTATGAGATTCATCATAATATACAGCTTTGGTGTGACAACGATTAATATTCTATATCTTTTTTCAATCATTTTCAGTTTTTTGGATGATGGTGAAATCTCATTGAACCTCGTGTGTTGTTTGTACTCTTTTTAATAAATTCCTGTGATTACATAGAGCTATTGGTATTGTTTATATTAAGAGTATACATGATGTATGATATTTAATAATTCATATGTAACCCATTAAAAGGTATAAAATCACATTTATGATGTAATTTCATGTTACAATGTTTGTTTGGGTTGGTAGGAAGGAATGACTACACTCAGTCCCATGATTTTCCACATTATTTAATGGAGGAGATACATATCCATTTATAAAAGTTACAACATGATTTTCCATTTTCCAATTCTTAATCACTTTCTATATTTTATTTATTACATGCAACAAAGAATAAATTATTATTATGGATTTTTATATACACAAGCCTGTATTTTTACATGGTCATCAAAGATGATGACAATGAACTGGAGATCCTTGATATAATTCACCACTATGTTGAGATATCATACTTCTATTTTGGATGTGTGAGAGTTTCTTACAAAAATTTGAAAAATTTAAAAGTATTGATCAAAATGAGTTATTTTTTTCATGTTTATTAGGTGTTTTAACTGGATATGATATTCAATTTCATAGGTTATGTTTAATGTACATTCTTATATTTGAAGATATGATGTTTTTATGATAAAAAATTGTTCTCATGATTATTTATTGGATTAGATTAGGATTGCAGGGGAGCTTTAAGAATCGCACTAGAAGATGGTAGCGAGACTCGTATCAGCCTAGGTATGTTTAACACATTTTTCTAATAGTCATGCATTGTTAATGTTTTGTGTTCTATTTTGTGTTTTTGTTTTTATAATGGAGGAAAACTTCTTCAAATTTCAAAATCACTAAATATATGTATATCTTATTTTATCATCAATTTTTGCTATTTCATGTTCTACAAATCAATGTAATTTTATAGTTGATCAAACTATTATATGTGGCTAGGTTACATATGTGGTGTGGAATTAGATGATGTTGGTGGATGAAACTTGTTTTAATTTCATTTTCCTTTTGGGTTTTTATATTTTTTAATAATTGAATTCTGAAAAACTCACTATTAAATTACCAAGTATCTAAAAAGAGTGAGGGTTTCTAGGAGAAAATCTAATACAGATTAGAGGATTAGGGGAGAAGGGAAAATTTAACCTCATCTATAATTTTGTGATGAGTTTTACTGCGCCTATTTTGGTTATAGATTGACTATTGAGAGGGGGTGTGCTAGGGGGTTGCGGGTGTGGTGGGTGTGATGGGTGTTAAGGGGGGTGCTTTAAGCATGGGGTGTGCTGGGGGAAGGGGTGTGATGGGGAGATAGGGTGCTGAGGTTAAGGGGAGTGGGGGTGTGCAGGGCATGGGGTGTGTAGTGGGAAGGGGGTAGTGGGGAGTGTAGGGGGTGCAAGGGTATGTGCATGGATGCAATGGGGTGTGCAGTGGGGGAGGGGGGAGTTAGGGGGTGAAAGGTAGTGAAAGGGGAAGGGGGTTCATGGTGTGTGTTGGGGTAGGGGTGCAGGGAGAAGGGGAAGGGGGCGAAATGTGTAGGGGGGAGTGCAAGGGTTGTGCATGGGGGTGTGTAGCAGGGTAGGGGAAGTGGGTGTGCAAGGGGGAAGGTGTGAATTTTTGGATTTCATAACTAAGTTTATAATGTCTTTATTCATTAACAATTTTTTTAATGCAATCCCGAGCATTGATCTTACCAACTAATGAGACCGAGTTGGTGGTGTAACAAGATTGAGTCTATAGGGCCAAGACATTGAAGGATCTGAAAGATGTTGATAGGGATATAGTCACTACTATCATGGAGCTTACCAACTAAGGTCTCTGACACTTTTTCTTTTAGTTAAATTTCATATGATGTGTTTGGACTACATTGAGTTAAAATTTTCTCTCATTCATCTTCCATTTCTAATTTACTATATTCATCTCTAGTGTTGCTAACATGTGAGGAGTTTCTATTTAATAGAATTTGTATTGCGTATGTATTTTCTATGAAAAATACTACATATTACATATAATATTATTAATAAACCCTAGTTACTTCCCATAGAATAATTATAGACTTTTTTTGATAGGTATTATAACACCAGAAAAATTCTCATCCCAAAAAACATATAAATGGTTTCACCTATCTCTAATGTATCTGGAAAACAATGATGTTTTATATACTATGTTATGATTGTCTTAATTCTTGTTTACCATTTTAGAAACTATAATGTGATGTTCCTATATAACATATTTTTTTTTGATATAATTATGTAAAATGTAAATTTGATGTTTAATTTCATTGATGTAAGATGTAAAATGGGTTGTTCTAAATCCCTATTGCATGAATAAAAACTGCATGATATGTTATCTCGTGATTCATGATACCACATCATAGTTCATGTATTGAATGAAATTTGATTTTATTTGAACAAAATCCTTTATTAAGGATCTTGTTATTAAGTATTGGGATGTACATATCAATGTGAATATTCATT
This sequence comes from Viscum album, assembly GCA_963277665.1. NCBI lineage: Eukaryota > Viridiplantae > Streptophyta > Magnoliopsida > Santalales > Viscaceae > Viscum > Viscum album. Next base: position 2,140,019,773 of record OY728128.1, on the reverse strand, counting down.
GTTCATTGCCGGTTACGGAGTCGTGTATCATTTATCATGTAAAGATGAAACACTAACACACACACACACAATATATATAAGAAGTTTTATATCTCAATTATTTTCCCATTCATTACTTACATGATGTTTCTTATTTTGAGGTCAGTTCTATCCACCGCCATCGAAGTTAGTGAGTTTAACATCAGATTTAGGGAAGGTTTCTTCTATTTTTATTCTTTGGCCCAATTTTAATTAGGTATGTTTTGATTTTTGGGTTCCCTATATTTTTGCAGTTCATTTTGTATCTCATTGAGGTGGATTTGAGTAGTAGTTGGAGAATATTCCATACAAGTGTATGCCTAGATATTCATAGACATATATAATTTTCCATTTATATATTTTCAATTATGGTTTTACAAATATATATATTGGGGATAGGTGTGCTTGTATAAAGATATGAAAAATGAATATATATGTGTAACTAAAAAGGGGTATATGTATGTATAAACATATATCTAAGGATACCCATGTACATATTTGGACATGAAATTATGTACCTAGTGGATATGTGTCCTTATATATATATATATGAAGGTTCATATGCGTGCAAGAAAAAAAAAGAAAGATCTGAGCTGCCGTCACCAAAATCAGTGTTCCTTGAGGATGGCGTAGGTTTTCTATGCCTAATCCTTTAAATTGAATTTTATACTTTTTTTATTATTTTAAAAAAATATTTTTTATTATCAGGTATTGACATTAATCTCCTTTCATGTGGTCAGTAGAAAATTTTGGCCAACTCAATATGAAATTTCCTTCACATTAGAGATGTCTATATGCCCATTTCAGAAAACATGAACTGAGTATTCTCAAAAAGAGCTAAAACATAAAAAATATTTGTTTTATATTCATCATACACAAAAAACCATCCTTGAAGACAAGATACTTTCTTTAGTAACATCACAATGAAATTGAACTAGATAAAATCGACTACCTTACCATGAAGAATTAGACTCTTAACACCTAAATAATTAGTTTTCCTTGAACTTATTGAAGAACTATCATTGGTTATCTTTGATTTCCCCACTCAGTTTAAGGTTCAATGTTAATGTTATTGATTAATATGGTTAAAAGGATTTATATTTGTGTGAGAAATAGAATGAACTATGGTGTTTACTCACCATATATCCTCTAATTTTATGAAATTGAATCTCCTTCTAGAATAAATAATATCATATTGAAATAATGAGATTCATGATTGTTGAGGCTCAATTGAGAAAGATACAATGACCTTTAAGGAATGACTAGTGAGGTAAATCATTTAGTGTCACTGTTGGAATGGGTTAGTAATTATCATAATGGTAGGATGAAGGGTTGTTTTGTTGATGGGATCACTAACATTCATAGGTGAATGAGCTTGTTTTGGGAATATACCTTTAGGATGTAACCACAATAGGAGTAGTACTGAATTTATGATATTAAGAGTGGGACATCGGAAGTAATTTTGAGATAAAAAGGGTTATGTTCTATATTATGTATAATACCCAAGGATGAGAAGGAAATGTTTCTGTTATAATAGGAATATAATTTAAATAGTGGTTGTGTCTGCTCCTCAATATTCTGCTCCATAGGTGAGGGAGCACGAACTATCATAGAGGACCCGATCCAAACTAGAGATCAATAATAATGGATTACCAATCCATAGATATAGGACATTTACCATGAAATTTTATTGTAGAGTACTGAATTATCCCTTAAAATTGTGTGGGGGACCCTTTCCCTAGTGCAAGAATGTAGTACGAAACCTATTATCTCCCCGATGGGCAATAAGGGCCACTAAAAGATGATTGACACTTGTAACACATAATGTCATATCTATAAATCCAAAATATGGTCCACCATTGTGTACTATGAGGATAACCACATAGGATAGGCTATTTTCTAGTAGAAATCCATGTCTAATGTGGGAAATACACATAGTGGAAGTTCTTGAGTAATGTACATGACATGCATTGGGTGTAGACAACCACTCTTGGATACCCATGTTCTGCCTATGTAATCCAAAACCTTTCTCAATTATGATGGATCGTGAATATATACTATGGGGTTTCACATGTACCCTATTTTTTAGGGTACACTAATCTTGTCTATGCCAGTGTTCCAGGCCATGCCCGTATACCTACCTATTCCTATGCAAGTGTATCAAATGGGTTTATTCCATGTCTCTAGCTCTATGTAACACATCTTGTATAGGATTACATGACATGCCTTATTAAATATTATCATAAATCTTAATGCCATAACTTGGTGACCATACAGAGTTTATTCTCTATAGTACACGTCATGTATATTATAATTTTTAATAAACTACTAAAATCATCTTGTGTGTCATCCGCACAACCACTACCATTGATTATTCATTGAATCTTGATAAAAAAACTCATATATATGATTTCCTAATCCCGATTCATCATTGTTGGATTGATTCTGAAAAGATGATCTTCTCAAGAATCGAAACTATCCTACTTATCCAATGAACTATGAAACCCATGAACAAAAATCCCTCATCCACCTACATTGTATCTCTGATATTCTATCACATTGTATCTCATCTTTTATACTCTCATGAACTTGAATGAAGTCCAATAGTTGTATATGTTCATTGGATCATCCCTAGTAGGTTGATTTATAATCTCATTTCCATGAATGGTATGGTTTTAATTATGGTATCAATTCTTGAGGATACCAAATTTAAAATCCTTCAAAAGCATTAAAGATTGAAAGGGGGTTAATTGATTTTTCACAAGTGAAATCATGTTTATTCTATCTTCTCACCAATATAGTCATTTTTTAAAACTCTATCATAGAGAAGATAATAACATATTGGGATATGATGGAGTTTTTATACCATTAATTAAGTATTAATGGCTGCTATGAGGTGTTTTAGGGATGGTATGAGGGGTTGTAGGGCTTGTATGAGGGGCTGCTGTCTTCTCACCATTATACGAATTTTTTTAAAACTCAACCATAGATAAGACATTTACTTATAGGGATCTGATAGAGTTTTTATACCATTAATTAACGATTAAGGTCCTATATGAGGGGTTTCTATCTTCTTACCAACATAGGAATTTTTTTAGAAACTAAACCATTGAAAATAGATTAAGTTATAGGGTTATGATGGAGTTTTTTCTCCATTAATTAAGGATTAATGACTGGTATAAGTGGCGACATGGGGCATCTAGTATGCACTAGAGGGAGGGGATATCTAGATGTAAGGGGGTGTCCAGAAGGGATGAGGGGATATCCATGGGGTGAAAAGGGGTTTTAAGGGGGGAGGTTTTTATAGGGGGGATCAATCTAAGGAGGGGGGTTTGTCCAGGGCGGCTATCCAGGTTGGGGGATGTCCTAGAAGGAGGAGGGGGGGGGGGCTATCTAGGGGGTGTCTTGGAGGGATGGGGCTGTCCAAGAGGGGGAGATGTCCAATGTGGGGGGGGGGGGGGGGGGTCTAGGGGTTGTCTAAGAGGGATGGGGGGTGCATGGGATGTCTATAGCATGAGAGGGTTGTGAGGGAGGGGGTGTAGAGGGAGGGGTTGGGGTCTGTCCAAGGTGGGGGATGTCTATGAAGGAGGAGGGTCTGTCAAAGAAGGGGGTGCAAGGGGGAGGGGGATATGTAGGGGGTTAGTTCAGGGAGGAGGGGGTCTTTCTTAGGGGGTGGTCTATCCAGGGGGTGTCTCAGAGGGATGGGGGGCTTTTCATGGGGTGTCATGGAGAAATGGGGGGATGTCATGGGGGTGCATGGGGGATCTGCAGGGGGAGGGGGTTGTGTAGGGAGTTCTATCTAGGGAGAGGGGTGGGTTCTATCTAGGGGGGTCTATCCAGGAAGGAGGGGGTGCAAGAGGGAGGGGTTTTGTAGGGGGATCTATCCAGGGTTGGGGTGGGTTTAGTATGGGGGTGTTTTTTAGGAAATGGGAATGGATATGGACATTGTTCTAATTGTGGGAAAATATTTATAGCCATAGTTTGAAAATGTGGCTATAACCCCTATGTGTCTTAAGCAACTTCCATGGTATCAAACCATGTCGATAAATATTTAGCCACAGTTTGAACCATGGCTATAGAGTTTTCTCTATATCTATTCAAATACTAGACACAATTTTTTAAACCATTTCTACATCCTAGAGCCACGGTTTTGGGCATATATCCATGGGTTGGAACAATGTCTATAGCCTAAATTTCTAGTAGTTCATGCTGGTGCATTTGTGAGAGTGAAAGAAATAACTAGATACTTTCATAGACCATACCTACTATGAAAGTCTATACGAGTTGTGACTGGAAGTTGAACATGAACCTAATGATATCGAGAACTCAAGTTGATCATGAAGAACACTCGAGCTCCTCAAAGAAGGTGAAACACATTATCTATCCATGATAAGCAATATCAATTTTCAACTATCATCTAGTTCATTTTTCAATGAACCATACATATCCTAATGGTACAATCCATCTTTTTCTCAAATATAACGGACGAGGACCACATAGAAGTACTATGTTTGACAAACCCCTTTGCCTTAAACTCCTCTAGCTCCCTCTTGAGGTCCTAAAATTCTGTCATAGCCATATTATATGGAGTAATGGTTATCAGTTCAGCTCCTGAGACTTGATCGATAGAGAAACCCAACTCTCTATTAGGATGTAAAGTATAAAATTCAGCAGGAAAGGCATCCCTTATGCAATCAACCACTAGAAGAAAGTATTCCTAACTCTCTCCCTGATCATCCAGAAAAAAATATAGCAATATAGGATATCATCCCTCCCATCCCACGATTATCGGGTCTCGCTCGACATTCTTTGACATCCCATTCACCCTTGTGAAGAAACATTTCACCTTCTAGTGATGTAAAAGTCACCCTACAATGATAGAAATCAACATCACCTTGATAATATACTTGCAAATCCATTTTGAGAATGATGTTAAACCCTATCATCTCAAAGACATACAAACTACCAAATTAGTTATACCCACAAACCTCAAGGCGACACTCTATACATAGGATCACCTCACCTGTTTTGATTCCTAATGTTTTTTCTAGCATCATAACACCCTCAAAAAGCATAACAGCTTTCCCAATGCTTTTAACCACCCATGTAGTAAAATAACTATGGGGTGCACCTGTATCAAAAAAATAATATGAAATAGTTGAACCTACTAAGATTATACCTCTCACCCTATATGGTATTAGACCTTTCTCTTATATGTTCTTTTCCAATGCATAATTATGGCCCATAGAATAGCCCTATGACACTTCCTGGATACCTTGAGATGATCCACCCTACTTTCTAGGTGTAACAAGTGTCTGAATTTCTCTTCCACGACCACCAACACCTTTGTATGACTGGACTATAATACTCCAGCTTCCAACCTATCGTGATGATGATGAACCTGCTCTTGAAGCAGATGTCAGAGCTAACCCCAACAACTCACAGTTGGAGGGAGGGTCCTGTAAAACTTCTTCATGTTCCTGAAACTACCATAATCTCAACACTCAAATGGGTCACAGTCACGCTAATTAATTTTGTGGAATAACCTACCACAATGATGAAATAACATGACACTGGCTTCACCCATATCCTGACAAAAACTCATGTCTTGGAATCCTCAAAATTTCACTTCCTACTTGAAGACACATATCCACTGGGTCAAGAAGCAATAACCCCCCATTATGTTCCCCCTGCTTCCCTCATGTTCCTCTTTGAGATCAGTGCCTAATTCAGAATATCATTGATAGAATTCCACATTATCACATTGAACTAAGATATAGATTTTTTTAAGACCGTCTTCAAAGCGATTCTCCCTTGGTAGCTCATCAGTAAGATACATCAGCACAAAACACTACATCTCTATAAAGAATGATGAGTATTTCATAACCATCATCGAGACCTAATCCAGACGCATGAACTCACTAGCTTGAATATCTAACATAGTCATGGGGTAAAATTAGTCATAGAAGAAGGATTTTAATTTATCCCAACCCATATTCTACTGCCTATCATCCCAGTTCAAAACGTTAGACAAGCGCTTTTCTACCCCACATAGCATGTAACACATGATCTTGGCCCTATGATCAGGAGGAATCTCCAAAGGCTCAATAATTTCTAACAAGGTCACTAGCCATAGCTCTGAATTTTGTGGTCTTCCATTCATCAAAAACATGGGATGATGCTATTACTAGAACACACGTGTTTGGTTATCCATATTCAAGGCTGGATGTGGTGCTCCATGGAATGTTTTCATATATCAAAAGATTCCCTCACTAAACAATGCCCCAACACCTATGTCCGGAATAGCCTCCAGTTCTATACCTGACACTAATGGAGGATCAACTGGTAGTCCGTGGCCCAATATCTACGATTTATGTTCATCACCTCCATCATAGTGTACCACTAGAAGTCATCAGGGTTGCATATCTCTACAATGACAAATATGAACCTTAGAAAGGAACACCATCAAAGTGAACATCTCAAAAGAATAGGGCCGGTCAAAACCTCAAAAAATCCAAGTAAACCCACAAACTAATCTTAAAGTAGAAATGTATAATGGAAAACCATCGAACCAGTAAAAACTATGCCTCTTTACCACTAAAAAACCTAATATTGGTTAAGTATATATTCATCAGTTCCAATTTACATTTTAATTTCACAATCATTTATCCATGAAAATCCCTCAAGGGTTTTCCAATTCTGAATCCATATTGGCCCATACCCCCTAGGTTAAGGGATATTAACCTCTTTATGATACCACTATGTAACATCCCGAAACAGGATGCCCCTCAACAGTACTCTTTGCTCGGTTGGGTAAAAGGCCTTAACCACATCTCCCCAAACTCCACAGGATTACAACTAGTAGTGTGGGCCTAAGAGAGTTAGTGGGGAGACTATTCGTTCATTACTAGAGTATCACATCAAAAATATCATACAAGTAGAGTAAGAAGGTACGACAAGAAGACACTAAAAAATATACAAGATAGGAATACATAAATAGTAAATAGATGTCAAATATAAAATAATTTAGATGATAAATATATCTAGAAAGTATTAAGAATAGGTACGTGGAGATACAATACATTACAAGTCTTAAAAGAACAAAAAGTCCCAAAAGGCCCAGTAGCATCACAAGTCTCAAGTTGGTCATATGCTCCCCTACTCCGAAACCACAATCAACAACCTATACGTGGGTGATTTCCCCTATCATCACCAGCAACCTTATAATCTATTTGGATCCCTAATGATGTGAAAATAGGGTGTGAGAGAAACATCTCTATAGGTAACCACCTAGGGTCTATATATTTCTAGCAACAATATACAACGCACTAGGAGATGTAAGTAAGGAAGTAACATAAAAGTGAATGCTCATGGAATGAGTCTACTATAATAAGTTTAAAAACAAATATACCCTCAATGAAATATCCTAAAAATGTAATCTCCTAACTAGGAAGGTACAAGAAAAGTAACCAAGTCACAAGGCTACGCCTTACTCCCATCCATATCATGTAACCCACATCCACATCGTACATTTATTTCTATCATGTAACCCACAACGATGCCATATAATGTATTGCAGTCCCTAAGGGATAAATCCAAGGTGTCATGTGCTATGGAATCCCTGAAATAAAAATATAACATGAAGTTTTGTACCCAAGGAACTCATCCAAGGCATCCACATCGAGTCCCATGTGTATCATAGGGGAAACTCGATCTAGGAACTGGTTGGAGTCCTAGGTGCATGTTTATCGACATGTCCAATGTGAGTCCAAGGAAGCTGGATGAACAATGTAGAAAGGCTCAAGGCATCTGACATAATCAATACCTAAGGGGAAGAGTCAACCCAAGGTATCCACTATCGAATACCAGATCCCTGGAGAGTAGCCAAAGGCATCAATCAAACCATTCATTCATTTCATTGAATTTTAGATTTTCATTACCATGTTAGTATACCCCACTCACATAACCAATTACAATTCATGAGTATACCCACTCATGCATTCTATTTATCATTTACGAAAAAATGGGCCTACCCTCCCATATTAGCCATTCAAGCATTCCATTAATCAATTCATATAAGTATATCCACCCATATCACTAGATTTAAAAATAGACATGTCATGTGAGAATGGACTATATCATATCATAATTTTCCAATACACCCCTTGGGAAGTTAATAGTTACCAACAAGAATACTCACTTGTTCATCCACATTAATTTAAGACAATTTTCAAAAATAAATATGGAATAACATTGAAACAAGAATAAAGTAGGTAGTAAATCTCTTAAACAATATCTTCAACTCATTAAAGCATTAACAAACTTCCTCTTACAATTAAAGCACATGAACACACCCCTTTTTGGTTTAAATATGAATAAACATGTTATTTCCGTTAGGTGCACCCCATGGGTGACAATGAATAGGGGAACGAGTTCCAAATCACCTAAACAAAACCTACCGGCATCATCATTAGGTCCGACTAAGCCTACTACATGTATCTCGCTCAAAAATGGGGTCGCGTTGGAATGTTCGAAGGCAGTGAAAAGGGTGAACACCCATAATGAACTAGAAAATATGAAGAAAAGCATAGACCAGCTACCTCTACTCTATCAAAGAGTTCTTGTCCAGTATCAAGTCCTGATTCTCCTTGGTTTAGGAGGAATATGAAGAACAGAAAAAGAATGGTAAATTAAGGAATATGAACATAAATCCATATAGTGAAGTCATTGTTCTCAAGAACTGAGAATGGATAAAATGGAATCGAGTACTTTTTGATTTGGTTACAACATGTTTTATGATGTAAGAATCAGTGTTCGAATGACTTGTAGATCTGAAAACCATTTTTAGATGGTTTTAGGTTCTAAAAAATAGGTGGAAAGTGTTGTGCATAGAAAATAAGAGGCTAATACATCTATTTTTAAAAATCCTTGGTGGTCCATTACATGACGTGTAATCCCATTACATGGAATGTAATTCCCTATGTTGTTTTTCTAAATAAAAAATCATACACCTCGTGAATGGTCTTGGCCGGACCATTACACATCGTGTCCTAGGATTACATGATATGTATCCCCCATTCCTAGCATGGAAACAGCTTGTAGTCAGCCTTCAGCCTCTTTTATCCTTCTATCCCAATTAAAATCCCACTGGCCTATGGCCCATTATAGGGTCTAAGACAAAAAGGAAAGAAAACATCATTTAACCTGAAAAGAAAAGATCTGTAGCCTAAAAAAACATAGTATCTTACAATTTTCATTCATTAACATTACATAAATTTTTAGAAATACATATTACACTATAAAAAAATACCCAAATACCATACTAGTCTAGTTCATTTGGAAATTTCGAAACCTAAGCAACGATATATAAATGAGCTACATCATCTCCCACTAGTTTCTTCTTGACTAGAACCCTTATTATAAAAATCAAACATAATACATATCTTTATATCCTTGGAGAAGAAAACATAAAAGTGAGTGAGCTTAGATGCTCAATATTGGTAAAACAATAGAGATACATAAGCATAATCATGAGTATATGGTTATGAGAACATGATCATGAAAATATAATATCATACCCTTCATGTCAAAGATCATAAACATGAATCATGGTATAAAGTATGGAAGTTCATATGATATGAATCATAAGAACATAAATAACAAAATCCATTAAAGAATAAAATAGGAATAAATTATGGAATTTTGGAAGTCACATTAGAATATATAATGATTCTATAGAATTCATGGAATTGTCATCAACACCATATTAGTGGAAAAAGTCATTTACTGAATATGGTCCACACCCCATTCCAACCCTGTATTATTGAACCGAGTTTAGTCCTCATTACAACCCTATAATACTGAACTGATTACATTTTTCATTCCAGCATTGTAATATTAACCATGTTTATTTCTTAATCCATCCATGTATATCTCATGAGATATAATCCTTACCCAATGCACTTGAGGGATATATAGGTCCAAACCATCTCATAATTAAATCATACATACATGTGAAAATTGATTAAAAATAATCATGTCATAACCAATGAAATTAAATGGGAACTATAAACATGTTATCATAATATAACGCATGAAAAAATACAGGTTTGAAAATCATTTCATCATAAATATTACTCATGAAAAGAAGTGGTTTTCCAAAGCATATAACCAGTGAATGAGAAACAGGTGTCATAAGAATAATTTCAATGAACCATAAACCATTCAAGAATTAATATTAATGAAACCATTGGATTATATCCAGCAAGGGAATGAATAACATCAAAAAAGGTCATTTTATATTGAAAATAACTGTGAAGGATATTTTGAAAACATTTCTTGTAATATTACTCCTCTAGTTATTCATTACCTTATTCATGTAATATTACCATTTTTTCACTCATTGCAGCTTATAATATTTTAGAAAAGTTTTTATTGAAAACCCAACTTCATTTAACTATTTAGTCATAAAACCTAATTTGTTCTAAAATATATATTTTATAAAAATGATTTAATTTTTTTAACAATTCAAAAATTATTTATTAAAAAAATATTTGAGGTTATTTTATTTTACAAATATATTATAGGTAATATTCATTTTACTTTTTAAAAACAGAAATTTTTAACATTTTTACCTTGAAAAATGAATGATATTTATACCGTGTAAGACAGGTATGAGATTACCCATCATTTCTTCCTATAATCATCTAATGAATATTTAAAAGGTAAATTTTTAAAGAAATATTTTCCAGAATAAATTCAAAAAATGAAACCAATATTATACTCAAAAATGGTTTAAAAATATATTTTTATAGTATTTTAATTCATCAATGACCAAAAATCTTTGTTTTAATCCACTTGGGATATGTTTTAATTATACAATTTATATTATTCCATTGGATGGTTTGTGACCGATTTGTCCAAGGACCAAATTAAAATTCACTTCCTTGATTCATTTTTATAGTCCCATTTAAATATTCAATTTTCAGTCATAATTGAAAATTAAATTTTCCCAAAATATCCATATCATTCATCATGAACATGATTATAGCCTGAACCTTATAATTTTTTTTCCATATGGTGTTTTATTTGAAATTTATTTGATATTTGGAAAATTATTGGTAAATAATCATATTTTACTCAATTTTTATATTTGATAAGGCACATTTTTCTTAAAAAAATTGACCATTCGAAATGTGGAAAATGATATAGTTAGATAAGATATAGGTAGTTCCAAGTTATAGATACCCCCTCAAAGCATCAATTGTCTCTTTGGATAAGTTAGATGGCTACACATCGTGGGTCTTTCACCTAGAGTGTGATGAACTATCTCATGAATGGTCTTGATGATAAAGTTTCCATGTGACTAGGAAACATGGAATACAATAATAAATAATTAACTTGATTTTTATTTATTTATTGCAATCCATGATATTTCACTATGAGAAAATATATGGATGTATTTTACTATTAATTTATCATTTTAATGGAATGGTTTTCAGTTATTTAAATATCCATATTGATTATTACATATAGAGTTATTTTAAATAGAATTTATCTTTAGTTATTTACCATGAAATTTTTTCACACATTTTCTATCAGTTTATTGAATACATGGAATGTGTGTTTAGTTATTTTCATTTCCATATCGATTATTATCATTGATTCGATATCGGTTCCTATGTAAATAACCCTTACTAAGAATTTTATCTCACCGTTATATTGATTCACTTCCCCATGAATCTATAAATTTTACTAGGTGTGAAAAAATGATCATTTATGAAGATGTCTCGAGCTTACATTCAAGTAATATTTTTCCTTGTTTGTGTATATTATTATGGGTTTTATGTAATGATTTTTTGGATGAAAATTGGAGATATTTGGTTGGAGGATAGGTTGTGCACAGTTGGTGGATGGTTTTTCCAAACTATCCCCTCTTCCCATCTTACTATATGAACCCAAATATTGGGTACTCACATGGTTGTTCCATGGTTGTTCAAACTATGTTCCCTATCTGGAGAAGTAGGTCAATCGAACTAGAAGAGGTGCATGTTTAATGTAACATCCCAAGTAAATAAAAAATAATACATTTTGATATTTATTAATATTTGTGATTTAAATATTAATTTTATTTTATTAAGAGACTTTATATTAGATAGAATACATGATACTCAGCAACAGGTTTCTTTGAAATCTTACGTTGCACACAACATTTGGTCATATTGAAGAATAATAATATAATATTATTTTAAATGGTAGTTAACACCTAGCCATTGTATTGGAGAGACTTGATAGAACTAACTATAATATGAATATAAATTTTTGTTAAATTTATTTACATTTATCCAATAAATTTTATAGGATTAATGTAAGAAATAATTAGATTTTAAGAATAAGTACTCTAATATTCATTTAAAAGTCAATTTACCACCTTTTGATTTTGAACCCTATTTAAATATTGTTTTTTACACTTTTAAATGTTATATTTGACAAAATAAAATTATTCGTTATAATTGGGACACCAAAATTTACTTTGGGTATTATTTTTGTTTTTTTCTGATAAAATTCATTTTTTAATGAATAGTGAAAAATACCATATTTTAATTCTAAACTTTATTTTAATATAATTTAATTATATGCTTATATTATCTTTTTAATTGGTTTTAAAGTTTAATTTTATTATGTTTTTACTATTTAATCCAATTTTGGTCGTTTGAAGTAATTTCACATAGAAATTGGACATAAATAAGTGTCATTCCTTTGATAGTTATTACTTCTTAAAAACATGTTTTTTGTTTTGACATCGAGAATTAATTTTAAATTAATTTCTGACACTTCTGTTATTTGAATTTGGAAAAATGGATTCCATATTTGGAATTAGGAGGTCCAAATTGTTTAAATATTTATCTTTTATTTTTAGACATTATCAATATTTACTTCAGTAAGAATTTTATTTATCATAGTTAATGGGTAAATCTAGTAAATAAGAGTAACAAAATATTATTATAATAATATAAAATTACCCTAACATGTGTCAGAAATTTTATTGGTTGATAAATTTCCGAACATGGGCATCGGTTGGTCGATTTTGGGACCCCATGGAGCCACTTGGGTGTGATAATGAAACTTTATATAAATTAATTTAAGGTAAAGACAAAAATGATATAAACATATATCTTTTAGTAAATAAAAATTTACATGGTGTTATATTACTTATATATTCGACTATAAATATTTATTTTAAAGATAAAAAAATTTCCTACATCATGGAATTTTATTTTATAATTTTTAGACATCAAATAAGTAAAAATATTTATGACACAATAATGATGCAGTATTTACCTCACTAATGAATGATTTAAATAAATAAGATTATAAAGATTAAAAAAATATCCAAAACCTATAAAATTATTATTGAATGATTATATTTCTAACATTATTCATATTATCTTTGAATTTTAATGATTTTTTGACCTTTAGAAACCGAAAATAATTATATAATAGACTAATATTTTCAAACTTTCCTAATGAGACCCTCCTCCCCCTTATAAATATCCCTCACTTATAACCCATTCTAGACAGTTCTCAATCCCATTGGATCATCCATACTATGCCCAATTAATCTCCCTACATCACTCTCCTACTCATAGAAGCCTTACCCTAGAAAAAAAATTCATGGAAACCATTTGGTTCAATCCAAAGTGAGTTACCCGATTTAAAGGTAATGTCTTTTCTTAAGTTATTTTGTTTATTTTTCTTCTCCAAATCCATAAAATCTTTTTATTGGTCTATTTTATAAAAAAAAGTATAATAAATATACTAGGTTGTTTTTATGAGAAGTATTTGAACTACACATACACACACCTCCATCTAATGGGTAAAGAACATACTGTTTCTGTGGACAGTGAAAAAAGTGCCTCACAAAAAGATGATTGTTCAATCTTCTCCTACCACCTCTAATGGTTTCCATTATGATGGAAATATATTTATATGTGATATATATTATATTTATATTATTTATAAGCTTCTTCAGTTTTCATTTATATAATATCTTTAAGGTTTTCCATAGTGGGTGAATACGATAATTTCATTTGACGAAGTGCGGACTACAACCCCCTGAAAGTTATATGAATCGTTCATGTCATATGTGGAATGTATAAAGGATGAAGTTAATGAAGTTAATGAAATTTTATATGATATTATACTTGAATTATAATATACATATGTATTTTTATGTTTTAATTCCATTAAATATGAAATAGAAATGAAAGTAGCGTTCATGCGTACGTACGACTTACCGTCTCCATGAACAATGTATTTCATTTCTGTTCTCCAAATTTTATGTACTATTATAAATAAATATATATATATACTATATATATGTGATATATATGATATCTAAATCATGAATATAATTTTGGAGATAATGGAATTTCAACTACATGGAAAATTTATATTTATAACAAGTTTATTTTTAAATCAAATTCCGAACATCGATAAAATGTCTAATATGAAATCAAATAATTAAATAATTGTTATATCAAGGTAATAATTGATATAAAAGAAATAATAAACCTGAAAAGTTTCTTAATAAAGTATAAATTAACTTTAGAATATTATTCAAAAGATTAAATAATTATTGAGTCAAGTCGGACATGAGGTAAGGGACTTCATCTCAATATTCCTTCATTGAGGAATATTTTGTTTAATACATTACATTATTTTATATGGTGTATAAATACATTTTATTTCTCATTTAATTTTAAGAGTAATCTTTTTCTACAAGGAGTTTTACTAAATGACAAAAAGTAATGTTTCTTTTTAACATAAGTGGTGACAATGACCTTTTCGTCCGCCATGGTTATTATTTGATCTTTGGCTTCCTTAACAAGATGTAATGTTTTTAATAGGAAAATAAATACCATATAATCTTTTACATATTTTGGTATTGATAATGGTGTTGATAATGGATATTTTATGTCAATGTATTTAAATGATATATTTTGATTAAAATGTGGAAATGTTATCTTTCCTGTTTATTTGTTTTATGTGTTATGAATATTTTATGGTTCTTGGGAATTGTTATGTAAACAGGTGGTTCCTTGAAAAACCTATGGTGGGTGAGCCTGAGATATCTCTCCAAGGAAAAGGGTAACATGGAGGAGGTAAATGTGAATATTTCTTCGAAGATATTTTTGGAATATACTTTGATGGGTATTCCAAATGTAAATCCCTAGGTAGTTGTGAAAGATACAATGTAAGTATGTTATGTATGCCCCTTGTTACCTTTATGAATTTTAATTTCTATGTATATTTCACAATTCTTATGATTTCATGAGGTATTTTAAAGATCTTATGTTATGTATGTATTGATGAACTAATGTTTTCTTTATTTGTTTTATAACCCTTACAGATCTTTTTATGCTCATCCCAATTTTTGAAATGTTTTTCACAGGACACAAAGATGAATAGGGTCATGGGTGAGATCAAGGGGAAGTCATGCTGTCTAAAACACGGAACTAGACATGAATCTTTTTTTCAAGAGTATTTATTTTATAAGAAAATGGAAACTGAGTAGAAGTGTCTAATTTGTATCTTTTGAGATGTAATTTAATACTTATGGCCTAATTATCTAAAACTCTAAACCTAAAAATATCCTCAATGCGAATTATCCATTTGATTCAAGATTATATAATGTTTATGGTCGAGTCCTTATAGTTGGTATCAGAGGATGGTTTAGACAACATTAGGAGTTAAGATATTGTTAAATTAGTATCCATATATTATTTTTAGTTTATGTTTTGATTGAAATGATATAGAATTTACAGATTACCATGTTGCTTTTCTTATGATATTTCTAGGTTCAGAATGGTTTTCCCAGAAGAAATATAGCAGCTATGATTGTACGATATCAGGAGGATGACATCCTTCCAAATCAGAAACCTAAGATAGTCTGAATTGGAACTGAACAGTTTGTTGCAGTGATGACACAGTTGACTCAGGCTGTAAATGGGTGTGGTATCCATGCATAAGATCATCTAGATTAATTATAGTGGAACATTTCAGTAGTGGAGCATTTCATGAGGTAGCATCCCCCATTATTCATAAGATCATCTGGCCTTGAGCTAGCTGAATGGGGAATTAAATCAATGGAGAATATTTTTGAAGTCATGGGGTGTTCAGAACATCAAAAGGTTAGTCTCTCTTTTTACCATATGGAAGGTGAATCCGATCAGTGGTGGTCAATGGTGAAAAATATCAGGGACAGTGAGGAAATTTATTCCCTTTATTGGGATGAAATAAAAGGTACGTTTCTTGAGAAATAGTTTCCTAAGGTAGTTCGTCATAGGATCGAAAAAAAATTCCTGGAATTGAGGTAGGAGGATGACTCAGTGGCTACTTATGAAGCAAAAATCACTCGACTGGCATGGTATGCTCCAAATTTCATACGATATCAAGATAGTAAAATCAATCGTTATTACACAATTTTAAATCCAAAGTATCAAAGGGATTTATCTTCTCGAGAGTTAAAAAGTTATGATAAACTTTTTGGATGTGCAGAGAAGGTCAAAATGGAGTTTTCGATGACTTGGTGTTCTTTGAAAAACAACAGAATAAGAGGTCGAGGTGGCAAACAAAAGAGAGGAATTCTTCAAAAAAGACTAATGTTAAGAAACATAAGTTTACAGTTTCCAATAATTATGGTAAAAATCATGCCGAGGAATGTCTTTTGAATTTTGGTAAGTGCTACTGATATGGTAAAATAGAACATAAGGCTCGTAATTTCACATATAAAGATTAGGGTAATGGTAAGAAAAATTATGATTTAAAAATTAGTAAAATGTTTTATGTGAAATTAAATAGGTCATTATGAAAATGAGTGTCCAAAGAAGAACTCAACTGATTGAAAACAGATAGAATACAAGTAGAAAGGGGTGGTAAAATCCTTTGAAACTACTTCAGTAGTTGTTGGTCCATCAAATGATGTATTATCAGGTACACTGATTGTTGGTTCATATTATGCCAATGTATTGTTTGATTCAGGGTCTATACACTCTTTCATTTATGAGAAGTCTTCTAGTAAATTCGGAATTTCACCTCAATATATGAATCCTAAACTTATGGTAAAAACACCTAAAGGAAATGATGATATAAAAAGAAATTATAATAACCTTCCTATCCTTGTGTTTGGGAAGAGTCTACCTGGAAACCATATTGTTT
The DNA here is from genome assembly GCA_963277665.1 of Viscum album. Taxonomy (NCBI): domain Eukaryota; kingdom Viridiplantae; phylum Streptophyta; class Magnoliopsida; order Santalales; family Viscaceae; genus Viscum; species Viscum album. Next base: position 2,140,002,535 of record OY728128.1, on the reverse strand, counting down.
TTCCTCTAGTAGAGTTTGATATTATTTTGGTTTTGGATTGGATTTTTGTTTATCATTATAAGATTGATTGCTGAGGTAAAGAGCTTTATTTTTTGAATGATTTTCAGTTTCTGTACAAAAATTAACCCTTAATTTTGATAACATTTTAGGAAGCAGAGAAAATAGTAAAAGATAAAAATGAATGTTACCTTGCACATATTGTTGAAAACAAATAATATGTCCAGATTAATGAAGTTACAGTGGTAAATGAGTACCATGATGTTTTTTCTAATGATTTGTCTGGTATTATACTGGATCAAGAAGTCTAATTTACCATTGACTCAGTTCCTCATGTTAAGCCAATTTCAAAACCCCCTTATCGAATGGCTCAAAATAAACTTTTAGAGTTAAAAAAGAAATTGCAGGAGTTAATAGATAATGGTTTCAGTCTACCTAGCACATCACCATGGGGTTCTCTTATCTTTTCTGTTAAAAAGAAATAAGGATCAATGAGACTTTTTAGTGATTATAGAGCATTGAATAACATCACTGTTAAGAACAAGTACCCATTTCCACATATCAATGATCTGTTTGATTAGCTCTAGGGAGCTTAGTATTTTTCCAATATAGACTTGAGGTCAGGGTACCATCAGTTGAAAGTAAAGGAAGCAGAAATTCTTAGGACTACATTTTGTACTAGATTTAGACATTATGAATTTATGGTTATGACTTTTGGGTTACCCAATTCTTCTATTGTATTCATGGATATTATGAATATAATATTCCTTGAGTTCATGGATAGGTTTATGGATGTGTTCATTGAGGATAATTTGGTTTATTATAAATGTAAAGAGAAGAATGAGAGTCATTTAAGGGTTGTCTCTAAATCTTTAAAAGAAGAGAAACTATATTTGAAATTCAGAAAGTGTGAGTTTTGGTTACACCGAATTTCATTCCTTGGTCACATTGTTTCAAAAAATGGCATAACTATTGATCCTAATAAAACAAAAAAATATTGAATAATTTCCTAGACCCACAAATATAACCAAGATTCGTAGTTTTCTTGGTTTAGTAGGTTATTACCAGAGGATTGTTGAAAGATTTTCATGGTTATCTATCCCAATGAATAAGTTAACTTGAAAAGGTGATAAGTTCATTTGGATAAAAGAATGTGATGATTGTTTTCAGGAATTGAAAAATGATTGGTGAATGCTCTAGTTTTGGAATTTCCTTCTAGAAATGGTGAGTTTATTATCTACAATGATGTTTCATTTAAAGGACTTGGTTGTGTCCAAATTCAGAGTGATCAGGTAATTGCTTATGATTCACGATAGTTGAAACCTCATTATTTAAATTAACCTACACATGATTTGGAATTAGCTGCTGTTTTTTTTTCTTTAAAAATTTGGTGGATTTATCTGTATATAGTAAAATGTGAAATATATACTGACCATAAAAGTTTTAAGTATATATTCACTCAGAAATAATTGAACATGAGACAGAGGAGTTGGATGGAATTAATCAAGGGTTATGATTTCACAATTCATTACCATCCAGAAAAATAAAATAAAGTGGATGATTCTTTGAGTTGAATAAGTAATGCTTCATTAACCATCTATGTTTAGAATGAGATCCTTCGGTTTTTGATTTGATGAAAGTTGGAATAGAAGTTATTGTAGAAGGAAATTCCTCTGTTTTGTTTCAAGTGTTAGTGAAATCATCTTTATCAAAAAGAATTAAGAAAGTGTAGAAGGAAGACAGTGAGTTGGAGAAAAAGGTAGAGTTGGTTCAGAATTGTAAGTTTCCTGATTTGAACATTGATAATGATTGTTTTTTGAGGTTTTAGAAGAGATTAAGTGTTCCTTGTGATTCATAGTTGAAGAAGGAGTTGTTATGTGAAGCTCATAGTTCTCCATTTTCAGGTCATCCTTGCAGTACTAAGATGTACATAGATCGTCGAGAGTATTACTGGTGGGATGGAATGAAAATAGATATTTCTAATTTTATAGTGAAGTGTTTGACTAGTCAACTGGTTTAATTAGAGAGGTAGTTACTGAAAGGGATACTTCAGTCTTTATCGGTGCTAGAGTGGAAATGGGAAAATATATCCATGGACTTCGTTGTGGGATAAATAAAGAAATCTTAGGGTAAAAATGAAATCTTGGTTATTATTGATCGATTGAATAAATATGCTCATTTTTTTCTTATTTGAGATACTTTTTCTCTAGATCAGCTTTCTCAGTTGTATGTTAAAGAGAGATTCGGGTTACATGGTGTTCCCCTCTCCATTGTATCTGATTGTGATCCCAGGTTTTCTTTTAACATTTGGAAAGTCCTTTAGAAGTTTTTGGGTACTAAATTAAATTTTAGTATAGCTTTTTATCCTCATTCATATGGGTAGTCAGAACAAAAAATTCAGACCTTGGAGGATATGTTACATGCTTGCCCGATGGATTACCAGGGAAGTTAGGACCAACATATTTATTTGGTTGAATTTTGTTATAATAACAGTTTTCATTCAAGTATATGGATGGATCTATTTGATGTATTATATGGGAAGCGCTATCACACTCCAGTTTTTTGGGAAGAAGTTGGTGGAACGAATTTGATAAGACCAGAATTGGTAGAAGAGATGGAAGAAAAAGTTTAGTTGATTCAGAAGAACATGAGAACGGCTCGGAGCAGGAAAAAAATTTATGCGGGTAACCAAAGGAAGGATCTTTCTTTTGAGGTAGGTGATCATGTCTTTCTCAAAGTTTCTCCCTAGAAATGTGTGATGTGTTTTGGTGCGAAGGGACCGTTGAGTCCGAGGTTCATTGTACCATATGAAATCCTTTAGAATGTTGGATTAGTTTCATAAAGAGTGGATTTACCTCCATGTTTATCCCAGGTACACAATGTTTTTCATGTTTCAATGTTGAGGAAGTATATGCCTGATCCATCTCATGTTTTGAGCCTAGAGGTAGTTCAATTGGAAGAGAACCTCTCTTATGAGTAACAACCTATCCATATTTTTGATTGAAAAGAGCATGTTTTTAAAAATAAGACAATTCATCAGGTAAAGGTTTTGTGGAAAACCAATATGGTTAAAGATGCAACGTGAGAATTTTAAAATGATAGGAGGGATAAATAACCCCATTTTTTGATAAGTGAATAAAATTTCGAGGATGCAATTCCTAAAATGGGGGGAAGGATGAAACATCCCATGAAAATAAAGAATAAGACATTTTCATATTTATTAATATTTTTGTTTTAAATATTAATTTTATTTCTAAAAGGATTCTATGTTCGATAGAGTACTCTATATGCTACAACGAGTTTCTTTGAAATCTTATGTTTCACACAACGTTGCGTCATACTGAAAAATAATAAAATATTACTATTATAAATGGTAGTTAAAACCAAGCTGTTGTATTGGAGAGAATGGACAGAACTAACTACAATATGAATATAAATATTTGTTAAATGTTTTTATATTTATCCAATAAATTTTAAATGATTAAAATAATAAAGAATCTGATTTTAAGCCTAAATACTCTAATATTCATTAAAAGGTCGATTCAATGCCTTTTGATAGAGAACCTTCTTTAAATGTAGTTTTTATCACATTTATATGTTTAATTTGAAAAAATAAAATTTTCTTTAGAATCAGGACATCAAAATTTACTTTGGGTATATTTTTGATATTTTTTTGATAGGATTCTGATTTAATGAATTGTAAAAAATTCTCTATTTTAATTCAAAATTGCATTTTAATCTAATTTATTTATATAGTTAGATTATATTTTCAATTAGTTTTAAAGTTTAATTATGTTTTTAAAATTTAATCCAATTTTTTTCATTGTAAGTAATTTCACATTGAAATTGGACAAAAATAAGTGTCAATCTTTTGATAGTTATTATTTCTTAAAAACACATTTTTTGTTTTGACAATGAGAATTAATTTTAAATTATTTTCTTCCAATTATATGTTTTGAATTTTGAAAAATGGATTCCATATTTGGAATTTGGATATCCAAAATTTTTAAATATGTAACTTATATTTTTAGACATTATGAATATTTCATTCAGTAAAAATTTTATTTACTATGGTTAAAGTGTAAATATGGTAAATAAGGGTAAAAAAATATTATTATAATAATATAAATTTACCCAAACATGTGTCATAAATCCAATTTGTTGATACATTTCCGACCATGGGCATCCTTGGGTCTATTTTGGGATCCCATGGAGCCACTTGGGAGTGATAATGACACTTTATATTGATTAATTTAAAGTAAAGAAAAATATGACAAAAGCATATATCTTTTAGGAAATCATTTTTTACATGGGTTTATATAAGTTCTATCTTTGACTATAAATATTAATTTGAAATGCAAAATTATTTTCTACATCATATTTTTTTAAACTTTTAGACATCAAATAAATAAAATTATTTAGGGCACAATAATGATGTTGTGTTTACCTCATTAATGAATTATTTAAATAAATAATATTATAATGATTGATAAAATATCAAAAACCTATCCAATTATTATTCGATTATTTTATTTTAAACATGAGTCATCTTATATTCATATTTAATGTGTTTTGGACATTTTGAAACTGAAAATCATTATATAATAAAATAATATTTTTGAACTTCCCTAAAGAGCCCCTCCTACACCTTATAAAAATCCCTCACTTATAAACCATTCCACAAACATCTCAATCTCCTTGGCTTGTCCAACCTCTGACCAATTAGGCTCTCTTCATCCCTATTATCCTTTTAGAAGTCTTTTCTTAGGCAGAAGGCAATTCCATAAATCCTTTTGGTTCAAACGAAATGGAGTTACATGATTTAAAGGTTACGTCTTCTCTTAAGTTCTTTTGTTTTATTTTACTTCTCCAACCCCATAAACTCTTTTTATTTATCTATTTTATAAAAATATTATTCTAAAGATACTAGGTTTTTGTATGATATGGATTCAAACTACACTTACACACACCTCTATATAATGGGTAATGAACAAAGTGTTTCTGTGGATGAAGAACTACTGCCTCACAAAACGATGATTGTTCAATCTTCTCCTACCACCTCTCATGGTGTCCATTATGATGGAAATGTATTAATATGTGATATGTATTATATTTATATTGTTTCTTGGAATTTAGTTTTTCATTTTTAGAATACCTTTATGGTTTTACATAGTTTGTAAATATGATAATTTCATTTGAGAAAGTGTGGACTATCGCCCCCTCAAAGTGATACGATTCATTCATGCCACACCTGGAACATATAAAGGATGGAGTTAATGAAGTTATATATGATATTATACTATTATTATAATATATCTATGTATCATTATGTTTTTATTCCATTAAATATGAAATAAAAATGAAAGTAGCCTTCATGCGTATGTACGGCCTACCATCTCCATGAACGGTGCATTTTATTTCTTATCTCCAAATGTTATGTACTATTATAAACACATATATATATACTAGATATATATGATATCTAAATCATGAATATCATTTTGGAGATAATGGGATTTCAACTACATGGACACTTTATAATTATGACACGTTTATTTTAAACTCAAGTTCCAAACATCGATAGAATGCCCGATATGAACTCAAATAATTAAATAATTGTTATAGAAAGGTAATAATTAATATAAAAGGAATAATAAAATTGATAAATGTTCTTAAGAAAGTATAAATTAACTTTATTTTATTATTTATGACATTAAAGAACGATCAAGTCAAGTCAGACATAAGGTAAGAGACTTCGTCTCAATATCCATTCATTGAGGTATATTTTGTTTTGTACATGACTTTCTTTTATAAGGTGTATAAAAAAATTTTATTTCTCATTTCATTTAAAAAATAATCTTTTTCTGTGAGGCGTTTTACTAAACAAAAAAAATTAATGTTTCTTTTTAACGTAATCGGTGGTAACAACATTTTCTGCCGCCACGAGTATTATTTAATCCTTAGCTTCATAAACAAGCAATAGTATTTTTGAAAGTAAAATAAATAATGTTTACTCTTACATATTATTCTATGGAAAATGTTTTTGATAATGGATATTTTATGTCAATATATTTAAATTATATATTGTGATTGATGTGTGGAAATGTTCTCTTTCTTGTGTATTTGTTCTATGTGTTATGAATATGTTATGGTTTTTGGGAATTGTTACATAAATGGGAGGTACTGTCATTAACCTAGGGAAGGTGAGTCCATGATAGATCTCTAATACATTGGGTAACGTGACAGAGGTAAACATGAATGTTCTCCTAATAAATATTGGTAATATACTATGATGGGTATTCCAAATGTAACTACCTACGTAGCTGTGAAAGCTACAATTTAAGTATGTTATGTGTGCCACAAGTTACATTTATGATTTATGATTTCTATGTATATTTTATAAATATTATGATTTCGTGAGTCATGTTAAAGAGATTATGTTATGTATGTATTGATGAACTAATGTTTTCTTTATTTGTTTTATAACCCTTACAGATCTTTTAATTCTATTCCCAAGTTTTGAAATGTTTTTCACAAGACATAATGATAAATTGGGTTACGGATGAGATCAAGGGAAAGTCATGCTATCTAAAACATGGAACTTGACCTGAATCTTTTTTTCAAGAGTTTTTATTTTATGAAAAAAGTGAAAACTGGGTAGAAGTGTCTACATTGTATCTTTTGAGATGTAATGTAATAGTTATGGACTAGTTGTCTAAAACTCTATTCCTAAAAAGATCCTCAATGTAAATTTTCCATTTAATTCAATATTATGTAATGTTTAAGGCTGGGTCCTCATAGTTAAGGTTCATGGTTTGGAAAACCATGAACCCTTTCCCCAAAAACATTGTATGGGTTTTTAATTATACCCAAAATTCTTTAAAAAAACTTGAATGCTAGGTATAAATACCAATTCATCCATACATGAAACTAAAAACATTTCTATGAATTTTATAGGTTTCCAGAATGATTCTAATCCATTCCGACATCTATTCCTCATGATTTGAAGTCTTGATTGAAGATTTTCACCACATAGGGTATTATATTTCTTCCCAATTTGATCTCTCTCTATCCTTATCCTCTTCTTGGATAAAATCAGGGGTTTTATTTTCTATTTGATATAGATTTAAATCTATGTTTTCTAGATCTAGGTTTATTTAATCATGGATCATGGTTTCAGATCTATATCTTGTTCTTCTTCAAGGATTTCGCCTCTATTTCAAAATGAGGATTCATGTTGGGTGATAGATCATCCAAAAATGAGTTTGGTGGTATGTTATAAATATTAGATATTATTTATTTTAATTATGTGTATATAATTTTATAATTTAATTAGGATTATTAGCTGTTTATTTTCATTAATTTAATTAACTAATATTATCATTAAATTAATTATTGGATTATGAAATTTTATTAAATTGGTTTGATTAATTAAATATTGAATTAATTAATAATATATTGATATTGTAAAATTTATTTTATTAATTTAATATTGAATAAATTAATGAGGTTTTGAAATTTTTAAATTTATTTGGTTAATTGATTGTTGAATTAATTAATCCGATATTAAGTTTTATAATTTATTAGATTAATTTATTTTTGAATTATTTATTAGGTTATTGAGGTTTTCGAATTAGATTAATCAATATTGAATTAATTAATGAGAATTGTTGTGATTATGATGTTTATTGAATTGGATTAATTAATTATTGAATTAATTATTTGATTCATGATAGTGAAATGTGATAATAATGATAAAGTTGACTTACGATGATTGATGTGATATATGTGATATATGTGTGATTGTGATATCTGTGTGAGGGAGATGACCTTCTTCTTCAAAATCACATAGTGATAAATGTTTTTATATATATGTGTGGGACATGATCATCATCTTCTTGTTCCTATAGTGATAAATGTTTTGATAAACGTGTGTGGGACATTGTTTGTTACTTCCAAATCCCATAGTGATAAATTTATTGAAAAATGAGTGTGGGAAATGGTATAATTATTCCAAATTCAACTATAATAAATGGTTTGATAAAAGAGTGTGGGACATAGGCTACAGATTTAAAATCCCATCATGTCCTTATCATGGAAACCTAGACCCAAAATGTTAGAATTGGACCATGGATCAAATTAGCTGTATTATAAATTGAAATTAAATTGATAATGAAATCGAATGATTAATAATGAATTATAATTTTTTAAGCGATATGGTTCAAACATCGGCATGGGCGGAAGCAATTTTTGTGGTTATAGAATCCTTAGGAACATGGGGGGTTTATTGGTTTAATTTAAACAATAATAAATGTTATAAAAGATTAATTATGAATTGTACTTTACTCTTTATACAAATGAACACACTGTTTTGATTGGATATGTTTTTAGAAGCTGTTGGTTGTGTTCAAATGAGTTTTAATCACACCCTACTTAGGCTGCCTAGTCGGAACCCAAATATTTTTCATTGTTTTGGATAGGTTAAGGGAAAGGGACCTGTGTTAGATAGAAAATTAGGGATGGATTCTTGATGAGGGAATGAGACTTGGTTTTGATACCTGTTAGTGAGTTTTCATTTCCATTATTTCTTTTGGTTGTTGCATATTATCTCCTAACTAATTTTGGAATGACATATTTCAGTTTTTAGTTAGGGATATTGTATTTTATATATTGGACACCATATGATGTTGATAGTATTCTAGTTATTGTTATATTATTAGTCATTTATTATTTATTTTTGTTGCTGTTTTACTCTGATAATGATGGTATAGTTTCCCCAAGATCAATATTAAACCCTCGCTTCTAGTCGACATCCTCTAGAGTATGGGGAGGTGCACTGCAGGTCGTGTAGAGAAATGGATTTGGGAATCAGTGTGTGTCACATAGATTGGGATGTTAGAAAATGGTATCAGGGCCTAATTTTCTTTTCTTTTCCTTTTCATTAATCTATTGTAAAGGAAAACATGATACTAGGAAGAGTAGATTCTTGTTAATGAGCTCATTCATAGTATTATGTAGCCCATGTATAGGGGAAAACTGAAGTGCCCTGGGAGGGATTGTTCTCATATATATTATAATAATTAGATGTTATTTCGCCATGAGTGATGCACATGTTTCATGATGTGAATTTTTTTACAGATTTTATGATATTTTTTTCATGACTTGTTATGGAATTATAGTTGTTTATGCAAGAATTATTCTAGTAACTCATGATTAATTTTTTGACATGCATCATTTAGGAATGATGTAAAAATGGGGTTTTGGTAAGTTGTTGAATATGAAATATTTTTCCTTGATTGTGAAATGGAAATGAAATCATGAATAATATGAAATTGATAATTGTAAAATGTTTCAAGATATGAATAAATGGTTGTCTAATGAGACTTCAAAGATCAAAATTGGTTTACCATTTTATAACCATGACCTATATATAGAATGGTTAAGGGTAGTGAAAACACCTTAGTTAATACCATGTGGATGGGTTTTGGGGAATGAATTATTATGAATTATTATGATTCCATATAATGTAAAATATGTTAATGTGGTGTTATTATTCTTAATTTTTGTGTACAGAATTATAGAGATATGCCTCCATAATGACATTTGCTGAGAGGAAAACATGAGGACATGGCTGGAAATGATCCTCTAGCAGTGGAACCTAAGGAACCAGTTTTTCCAGGTGAGGATGTCAAATAGTAGTTCCATGATAAATTTTCTTGGTTTATGAATTTCATATAATGAGAATAAGGGAGTGTTTTAAAAGTCATGTATGGTCTTATGAGAGAGTTCCATTGGTAACACCCTCTAACCTTCAACGTAGAGGGTGGGCCTGAGGCAGCTGAGTTTTGGATTGAGTCCATCCATACTATAATTAACGACATGGAGATTTCTACTAAGAAGATATTCAAATCATCTACTTATATGTTATGTGGTCAAGGTAATAATTGTCAGTACATCAAGAATCTATATGTAAAACTTGATAATATGTAGTGGAAGGACATTCAAGAGAAGTTTATGAAGCACTTTTATCCTGAGATGTTGATATAGGAGAGGGAAGGAAAGATAATGTTATTGACATAGGGGAGTATTTCTATAATGTTCTATACTAGAGGATTTATTGATTTGTTGTTCATTTCTCTAGTGTTGGAATCAGATGAGAAAATTTCCACCAAATGCTTTCAATATGTCCTTAAATGTGAAATCATGTACAATGTGACTATCATCAGGCTTAGAAAGTCTTCAAAAGTGATGAATTAGGCTGTCAAATCTGAGGGGAACCTAAAAGAGGATTTTAGGGGAAGACAAGTGGTTTTTCATGATGGTCAGGATGTGAAACTTCTGATAGTAGGAAATATTGCAATTAGGATGCTTGCTAATGTTATAGAAAGATGAGTATACATGGAAAATGTTAACTTACGCATGACCCTACTCATGTGATATTTCACCAATGTGATAGGTTATGAAAATTCTATAGATATTGACCCTAACAATTGATAGTGTTCCAAGGATGCAGAGGATTGGGACATCTACATATGTTTTGCAGGAACCCTCGATAAATGGGTAGTGATGGAGCACCTAGACTTTTTCAGAGTGCTGTAATGGGATATTCTACACCATACCCATCTAACATCTGTAGTTATACTAGCCATAATGGTAGTGGCTATTGAAATGGATCATCTGTGAAATATATCCCATATCTTCACATTTTTATAGCTCTGGGGACTCATAATGCATCATATGGAAGAGGGGGAGGACAGTTAGATTCCATTCATCCTACACTTGTGCATAGCGAGACTAGACCGTCGATAGTAAGTTGTACTATTCTTATAGATTATATAAAATACAGTTCCTTATTTGATATTGGTTCCTCAAGTTGCTTTATTTTAACACATAATTTGAATGTTTTGATCCTAGCAGTGGAGTTCATGACTTCAGTGTTGACGATAGATGCACCATTGGGAGTACGATTGAGATACATATATTTTTGAAAAGGGTTTTATCTCATGGATGGGGATAATCATTTTAAATGGGATCATAATATTCTAGACATTCAAGGATTTGAAATAATTTTTTGTATGGAATGGTTAGTATCATATCGATCCCATATAGGTTTCTACCTCATGAGAGTGAATTTTATGTCTCCTAACGGTGAAAACAATATTCACCGAGGAGAGTGGGATATCCAAGCAGACCATGTAGGGATACTCTATCAGCAACTTGGGGAGAATACCCCCTAGGTTTCTAGTTTGTTTCAATATGATATAAAATAAAGTGGGAGGTCATTCCACTTGTAGAAGACAGGTTTCAAGTTATTTTTCTTGAAGACTTCTCAGGGAATCCACTGAAGAGATACATAAAATTTATAATTCATCTCACTCCTGGGTTGGAGGGAATTTTTATCCCACCTTATAGAAGGAAACCAATAGAGATTCAGGATTGTAATACTTAAATGAAATATTGGATGTATGAGGTGTTTATCCATCTGAGTATTTCACCTAGGGGTTCTCCAATCTTGTTTGCAGAGAATACTGACAGGACTAAACACTTATATGATGACTATAGGAGTTTTAACTAGATTACTATAACAAATTGGTATCCTCTTTCACATATCGATGATATATTTTACTAGTTTAGGGGAACATGTAGCTTCAAAATTATTTACATGATATCAAGGAATCATCATTCCAGAGTTCTATCTTCTGATATACTAAGGGATATTTTAGAATTATGTATAACCACTATGAGTCCATCATAATTCTATTTTGGTTGAATAATAAAATATAAGTTTTTATTTATTTGATGAATAAAATATTCCATCCGTACATGGATCGATTTTTTATAGTTTTGTTGGATAACATCTTGGTGTACTCCAAGACTCATGATAATCAGGCCCAACATCTTGACATCATTCTTGATTAAATTGATAGGGAATAATCTATACCCCAAGCTATCTAAATGTTAGTTTTGGTTTGATCTGGTACAATTCTTGGGTCACAACATCTCAGAGGATTTCTTTTAGGGGATCCAGAGAATGTTTAGGGAGTTGTTTTCTAGGAGAATCGCAAAAATGTTTTCAATATACGTAACTTTCTAGGGCTGGATAGATATTATCGTAGGTTCAATCTAGAAATTTTCCATTTTAAAACACACATTTTGGGATTTTAAAAAAAGGAATTAATGTTTGAATGGTCTGGAGCATCAGATAATGATTTCCAAGAGATGAATATGCACTTGACATTAACACCAAAATTGATCCTACCAAAGCCATGGGAGGAGTATATAGTATTTTTTGTGCATTTAGGATTGGTCTTGGAGTAGTTTTGATGCATGGAGATAGATATGTTGCACATGGGTCTCAGCTATTGATACCACATGAGTAGAACAACCATACACATGACATTGAGTTGTTAGATGTTGTTTATGATTTGATATATTGGATACATTATCTATTGGTGAGAATTTTACTATATATACTGATCATAAGGGAATAAATATATCTTCTTATAGTGATTTTTGAATCTTCAACAGCAAATATGGGTTGATTATATGCAGTCACTCAACTTCGATCTACTATATATTCCCAAGAAAGAAAATAGTGGTGATGATTATTTAAGAATGAAGACTCAAATATATGCTTTTCAAGATACTAGTGATGACTGGAAAAATTACTTTTATAGCTAAGATGCTTGGTGTGTTCTTAGAGAGTCAAGAAAACATGACTCTCCTATCATTCTCTGTGGAGTCCAAACTTTTGATCCCAATTAGATATAAACTTTATGAGGATCTGGATTGTTCATCCTTGAGGGAAATCCTTAAAGGTGGAGATTAACCTTATATTTGGATCATAAATAAGGATTAGATCATATATGTCAACAAGTAGATTTTTGTGCCCATGAGCATGTAAGAGGATCTCATGTGGGAGTTTCGTGTCTTAAAGTGGGCATTGTATCCAATTTTGACAAAAATGTACCACGAACTATGAAGATGTTTTTGCTGGTCGAGCATGAAAAATGAGATTATAGGGTTTCTGAATCGATGATACATCTGTCCATAGGTGGAGGAAGATAAAAAACCATCAGGTGGTATACTAAAGATCTTCCCCTTTCTGAAATGGATGTGGGACGAAATTATGAAGGAATTTTTAGTGCGTCCTTATAGGACATTGTGGAAGAATGATGATACTTGGTTTATTATGGACCATTGGACAAATGTATCTCATTTATTACTAGTAAAATAGACTTTCTCAATGCCATATGTATGGAAACATTAAATTCGTGATATATAACATTTGAACAAGGTGCCATAATGTAATGTTTTAGGCAATGACTCATTATTCACATCGCTCTTCTAGAAGGGCTTATAGAAAGCTCTTTGTATATATGTATAATTGTGTATGACATTCCTCCCATAGACATATGGGAAATCACAACATACTATTTAGTTTCTTGAGGATGTACTATAGATGTGTGACATAATCTTCAGTGTGTCTTGGGTGAAGCCCCTAGAATTGGTGGAGTTCAGATATAATAATAGTTATTAGGAAACAATATAGATGGTTCCATACCAGGAACTTTATTGTAGGCCATAAAGATCACCTCTATACTAGATGGAGGTAGGAGATTATGAACTATTGGGACCAAGTCTCAAAAAAGAGAAACTCTATAATTGAAAATCTAGGGTTCTATCCAACCTGACAATTGACTTAGTCCAAAACCTGGCCCAAAGGGAATTCCCAATGCCTAGGTCGGGATACTAGCTCTTGGGTCTCAACTATATGCCATATAAATGATTTCACACATTTACATGATCCTAAATTTCCAATAAAATGTAAATTTCAATAATTCATAACCAAAAACAAAAAAGGAAAAACAATTTCTATATTCAACATCTACAAATTTAAACTACACTAAGAATACAATAACAAAATGAAAAAAAATTGTCCCAATAAATCGATGTACCAATAGGTACATCACCCTCTGGAAACCACCATTAACACCTACAAGAAGTGAAACTATTGCACCAGAATCCACAATCACCATGACACATATTGAATTTACCTAGTTCATAGATACCCAAGCCTACATACACCCAAAAGTGTATGTAGGGTGTGATTTAAATCCCAAAAGGATTACGACTAAAGGAAAATATTACATTCCATAACATTAGAAGACAAATTAACATGCACATTTTAGTAAGAACATTTTTATGAAACTATTTTATTGGAGATAACACTTTTAAGGGGAAAAATTATATCAATGATCTTATTTGAAATAAAAAAGTACAAAAGTTATTCCATATACGGATGGATATATTCACACCTCATAAGAATCATGAAATAATAGTTCACCATGGGTAAATCCCATGAGGTAACTAACTCAAGTGAGACCCAAAGAACATCATACCTTAGTGATAAAAATCCTCCAACTCAACTACCAACAGTGTTCCAATGCATGATCCATTAGAGGGGATCCCATACCATGGTCTAATGGTCCATAGATAATAAGAAAATACAAGCAATGTTCCCTTATATTATCCATTTTAGAAGAACACATCCCAAGGTTAAATATACTCTAATCATATCACATGTTAATTTAGTGTAGCAATCGTAAATCTTGTTAGATGAATTTAGGACTTAGCCACTTCTCAATCAACTAACATACTATTTTTATTTTTCCCACCTAGTTACCAAGGATTACCATTCTACTCAAATTCCGTTTTACATATCACATGAATCATCACTTTCACATATATATTCCAAGCATCAACGTCACACAATTAAATCACTACATTCGTATAACAAAACCACATTACACTTTCACATACAAACCAAAAATATTTAGAAACACATTTATCACAACTTAATAAATTTATGAAAACCGTTTGAAAACAATAAAAATAGAACACATTTTGAATCAAACACTTTTTCATTGGAAAATCACTTTTAAAAATCATTTTCACAAAAATCCCACTTTTATAACATTCTCCACAATTCAAAGGTTTCTTCATGGTGCACAACAAGGAATCCAATATGAAAAAACACCCATTTCACATAGAAACTATACTATCATAATGTTTTCACTATTAATTATCTTTGAAAATACAATTTTCACCTTCCCTACCAGGTATAGAACATATTCAAAAAGCCCACGACAATTCATATAAGGAATAAAAACCACATTACTTTAGAAAAACATTTTCATCACATTTTCATCTCAAACCATTTCAAAAATTATATTATATCCTAATAAATAATCCATATGACACCTATAAACAATTAATCAAGGACTATGAAATCCTCTAACAATTTAAAAGTATAGAAACACCTACCTTAGACTTAGAAACGTCCAAAAAGTGATGCAAAAACACGTCCCCACCACCATAAGACCCTAAAAGGAATGATTGGACATTAATTATAAATATTTTAATCAAAAAACAATATTATACCATCATTAGGTAATTATACCCACTTAAAAAGGGGATCATAATAAACAGGTGAAAAGAGCCTTAGAAAAGATGAGAAATCCAGGGATAAAACATCTTTCATAGAGATTCTTGGAGAATCCATGTCCAATCCACCTGAAAAATTAAGATCCAAGGGACCAGGGATAGATGGTTGAGTATCCTAGAGTATAAGATTCTAAGTTGGGAGGATTTGGGATGTTTATGGTTAAAAATTGAAGGGGAATGAGTTAAATCCAAATTTTTAATGATGTGGAAAAGCCGCATGGTTTTCCAATCCATGTGGCAATTATGTGCCCCTCATTTTCCAAGAGGTACATACCTTAATGTTAAATTTCATGGTCTCCAAACCTTACTCAAACTGTGTGGTTCACCTTTGTCCAAAAATGACCGAATTCTCCACAGTTTCTTTAATAAGGGAGACACGTTTCAATAAATATGTTCCAAACATGTTCCATATACATCCAAACCCAAAGGGAAAAAAACTGTCACTAAAATTTCAAGGGGAAAGTAACATATAAAATCCAAAAAAACAAAAAATTACCTAAAAAATACATGAAAAGGATAATTCTACCCGCCATGAAAAACATTTCATCCCAAGACAGTCAACTTGAGGCATTATCAGAGAGTAAAAAATGGATAATATTCCCCAACCTTATAATTTGTTTCTCAATTATCAAGAATATAATTTCAGTGGTTCCAATCAACTTATATTGACAGAATAGATATCTCATGATTTACTTTATCTTGGGAATTTATAATCGGTACCAGTCATTCAATAATGAAAAAATTTGTCTCCAATTCTATTTCATCCCAATTGACAACATGAAACAAAAATGGGTTACACTTTTTCTACATAGAATCATGAAACATGTCATAAATTGATATCAACTAGGTGGGAAATGCTAACTCGTGTTCCACCATTCCAACCCGCTTGGTAATATAAAAACGTCTGTCATAACTTGGATTTATCTCCCCTTGCTTCCCCAAAGGAAGATAACCCATATGATGTGAAACTTTTTGAAACTCCCAATCACCTACAAAAAACTCCAAATCATAGAACCATTGATCAGAAAAATACATATGGTGACTCTAAGACAACAAAAAACACTATATGGTCAGTCTAAACTTCTCAATTTTCTCTTACACAATGCATAGTCCTAATAATGAGGTCTCACCCACCTTATCCCAACCTACGGGATACCGACATGGATGAATATAAAATTCCTCAAAAGGATCCATTCTGATGAAGGATTGGTATATATTGTTATATAAAAACCCAAAAATCTGAAATTTCTATCCAACAAACCTCCAAAATCTAAAACACATGACTGGAGCGTGTCTTCCAAAATATGATTAACCCGCTCCATCAAACAATCCATTTGAGGATGGTATGTCATACCCAACATGACTTTTGATCCCATTTCCATCTGAATGCATTCCAAAAATTGAAAGGTAAAATGTTGGTCAATGAAAAAAATAATTTCTGATGGTAGACAATGAAGCCTGAAAACATCATTAACATAAAGCTGACCAAGATTATCCACCCTGGTTGAATCCATCATTGTAATGAAATGGGATGATTTGGTAAGATGATCAATCTCTACCAAAATTAAATTCCTACATTGGTGTGTAAAACACCAGTCAAAAATAATGTCTATGGTCATATTATCCAACTTCCATGTCTAAATATGTAGTGGATGAAGTAAAATGGAAGGCCTTTGGTAATGTAAATTAACCTACTAACATGTAAAATTCCTAGATAAGAAGTTAGATACATCCCACCACATACCTAGGAACTATAAATTCCAACACACATCATAGTACATCTTGGTAGCGCTAGGATTAATAGATTATTGTGACTGGTGGATTTCCTACATCACCACCTTCCCCAATGATAAAAAAACCATCAAGTGACCATTAAAGAACAAAACAAACTTCTAATAGAATGACCAATAACATGGTGTCTCCCCAAAATTGAGAAAATATATAGACTATAGGCACAGATCATTGCTCTTGTTCTCTTGAAGAATAAACTACATAAGAGAACGTGTTAGTTGAACACTAGCCAAAAACACAACTTGGATATGCAATGTAGTATCAAAGTCTATATACTGAATGAGACACCTCAAATTATACTCATCACTAGACTTCTTCAATTCTTTCACATGAACATTCCTTCTCAAGGAGACTACAACAACATTACCATTTTATGGGGCATACATGATATTAAAATAGATCCCTTTAAAATACTCCACCCAACATAACTTCCTTAAGATCAAATCATTTTGGAAAGAACATTTAGTCTATGCTTTTATGATCATATTAATCTATAAAATTTTCCCCAAAATTATAATGGTTCCATATATTTAAGTCATACATCACTACTTTAAAATCTAGGTCATAGGATAGAAAATTATTCTCATGTGGTAAGAGTTGGTGAGAACAATATGCCAACACATTTTCATCCTACATCAGCACATACCAATGAACCATATGAGAAGCATCACAATAAACCAAATACCCCTTCCCATGATCTAGAAGAATCAAAATGGGAGCTATTTTCAACCACTACATATTCTCCTCGAAAAATTATTGACACTGTTGGATCCATTCAAACTTTACCCCTTTATGGGTAAGAGTTATCATGGATGTAGAAAGCTCAGAGAAATCATGAATGAACCACCTGTAATAACATAACATTCCCAAAAATCTCTAGATTTAGAAAATATTACTTGGTTGTTCCCAGGACATAAATGCACTAACCTTCTTGGGGCCCATAGAAACCCAATTTTTTAGATAACATGGCCTAGAAAATTCACCTCCTAGATCTAGATGTTTCATATATAAAGATTCTCATAGAGGTGATAACCCTAATGGGTTCCCAACATGATCCGCAAATACTGCTGATGCTCCTACTCTATTTCGGAGTAGACTAGTATTTCATACATAAACACCATGAAAAAAGTTTAAAGATACTGATGAAACACCCTTTTAATAAGCATCAGAAACACCACTGAATCATTTTTCCAACCCGAAGGGCATGGCCATGTTCACAAAAAGGCCAATCCTTATTTTGAATGTTGTTTTTCTGAAAAATGCACCTATAACAATACCTTTGTGGTAAACAGAACACGATTTAATTTTTTATGACCACATTTTCCCCCTTAACCAGGTTAAAATATTCCTAAATATGGGTAAAAGTATACTTGTTCTTGATGATCGCCTTATTAATCTTTTGGTAATCAATTCATATCTCAAGAGATCTATTGGCCTTTTTCATGAATAGAACTCGGTCAACCAATGGTGGGATACTTGGGAAAATGAATTCATTGGATTCAAAATAATCAAATTGAAACTTTAATTCCCTCAAATCAAGAAGGGATATACGGTCTGATGGAAGAGATATTTACTGTGTTCCGAGCTCCAAATCAATGGTAATATCCACATCCCGTACTAGAGGAAAACCTAAAAAACAACTGGAACCCCATCAACCATAGGAGGTAATCTACCCTTTGGAGCACCACCATCATCCTTTAATGTGAGTTATGATATATTAGAAATAATATTCACTCATTCTGGAAGTGTAGGTCCATCACATCCCGACTGCGGATCTCATTCACCATGAATGTCTTGGGTACTTCCATTAGGTTCTACATGGTTCATTCTCTATTTGTAATTATTGTAGTGAACATGAAAATTTAGAATCCTATATATAATAAGGATCATGTCAAATAAGTCCATCTCTAAAACCATAAAATATCATTTTCACTCGATCCCTGACATGGTGAATTCACATGATAGAATCTTGAAACCACATTCTCATTTATTACCAAGCAGCGGTACTAACTCCATTACACATGGATTAAGATCAATTGGTAACTTTAACACATCTATATAGTGGTCATAAATAATAGAAAACAAATCACCAGTATCAAGGAGAACAATAACCAAATATGATGATATAAGAATGGTACCTCAAAATTTTGTAGACCTTACATCTGTCTCTACTAGTGCTTTATCCACCACATGGAGTTTACTCATCTCTTACTGAGATTAACAATTACCAAAGGAATATAGCTCTTCCCTATAATGACTCAAACCAAAGTAATATCCATCCATACCTGTATGACCTCTAAATTGATAGCTTATTATCCTAGATGTTTCTGGCCGAGATTTCATCACTTTGGAATATGCATATCTATCTCCACTCTGATATGGGGGTACTAGCATTCAAACATAATGTAGGCCACCTGGAGTATGACATCAATGGAAAGTTATGGGTAGAGATCAATAGGTTGATCATATATTCCCTACCATCCCATAATGATGTAACATAATCGAACCATCACCTTAATACATAGATTAAGATAGTCGAGAAGTATGGAATGACTACCACCACCCCTATTCTCCTTCTCATCCCACTTTTTCTTCTTTTCAGATGAACCACCAATTCCCACTACTGAAACAACTACAAGTAAACATGGATGTCCATTACAATCAATTTTGACTATCATAGCATGATACACCTCCTCAGAATTGTTTCTTATCTTAAAAAAGAAGACTTCTGAATGGATGACTGGCCACAATGCCCTTTCAAACCTATGATCCTTCGTAATATCATTATAAATGATATTGGGTGCATACTGAACTAACTATGAAAAATACTTGGAATTCTATGTCATGGTATAATTTCCCTGGATGATCTCCATGAACTCCAGGGACCTAGAGAAATCCAAAATATTAGGATAATAATTCTTGTTGAAATCCATCTTGTTGTCTTTCCAACTCATATGCTTGTTCTTTTCTATATGTCCCACTGAGCCCCACCACTTTCGACTGGGACCTTCCAACATGAATGAAGAACATTTCACACTAACTTCCTTAGGAGAATTAGGAAACTCAAACATACTCTTAAACTTCTCAAGGAATTCCTACACTTCATGAGGTTCTATGCTACCTCAGAAAGAAGGAGGATTTTTATTGAGGAACTCCAGAAGGTTTTTCCTTTCCAGGACCAAGTTCGTCTTATCTAACCTAATAAAGAACAAATTCTAATTTTTTTTCAAATTTATGTATAGCTTGAAACACATATTTTACTAACCTCTGATAAATATGTGAGGGTGAAATCTCTTATAAATCTTGTTAAGTTCATAAAGGAAGTCTCCTGGGAGGAATCTTTCAACATCAAAAAATAATCACAATGAAAATAATCATTACAACCATTTTAAAGTTTTCATAAAACCATATGATCACAAAAACATTCATAAATAAAACATAACCAAATCCAACATAATACCATGCCATCCAGGGCCACCCCACCAAAACCCAGTATCCATCTACAATCTGTGGCCTATACATCTCACCTCAAGGAGAAAAAAAAATCAAATAACAAAATCCCCTGGAGACTCATTATTTTTGATGTAGTGGGATGTCTAGGCACCCCCTCAATATTAGAAACACATTCACTAAAAATACAAGCTATGGTCTATTTATACTCCTTCCTAAATAACTTGACCCAAAAAGATTATGACTTCCTCTAAAACCATTTTGTCACAAACGAAGTCAGGGTGTCATCCAAATGAACAAATAAGCCAGTATGAAATATATACCAAGGGGAATTCCCTATCACTATGGGATGGATACTAGTTCCTAGGTATCAACAATATTCATTGGGAATGATATCACGCATTTATATGATCATAAATAACCTAAAAAATAGATATTTTGATAATGATTAACCAAAAAAACAATCATAATTATTTTCATATTCAATGTCTAAAAAATTAATCAAACCAAGAGTATAACAATCCAACAAAAATAAAAAAATATCCAAAAAACTCCATGAAACAAAAAGGAAATCACCCTAAAGCCACCTCCATCAACACCTACAAGAAGTGTAACTCTAGAACCTGGATCCACCAACACCACAACACATATTTCCTTTACATGCATCATATATAACAAAGTCTACATACACCCAAGGGTGTATGCGGTGTTTGAGAAAAATCCATGTAGTATTCCACCCAATGGATAAGATTAAATTCTTTAACATTAGAATAAAAATTAACATATGTAATTTTATAAGAATATTTTAAAGAAAATCATTTTTAAAGAAACCACTTTTAAGGGAAACCATTTTCTGGACAAGATTACTTGAAATAAAAATGTACACATGGTCATTCATATAAAAATAGCTAGAACGACACCTCATAAGAATCATTTCACAATAGAGATACATGGGTAATTTCCTAAGGGTTACTTGCATAAGTGGGACCCTAAAGAAAATTAGAACTTGGTGATCATAATCATCCAAATAAACTACGAACATCATTAATTTGCTTGATCCATTAGAGGTGATCCCATCCCAAGGTCTAATAGTCTCCAGATAATAGTCCAATTCCAACAGTGTTCCCACACATGATCCATAGGAATCCAACCCAAGGTACAATGGACTCCAATCGTATGACATGTTTAGTTACTATTTCAATTATATATCTTGATAGAAGAATCTATGGCTTATCCACATCCAAATCAACTAGCATACTAGTTCTAGTTCACCGACCTAGAAACCCAATATTCCATTTCTGTTCAAAATTCATTTCACATATCACATGAATCATCACTTTAACATACACATGCCATGTATCACTAGCACACAAGTAAATCACTAATTTTTCCCAACGAAACCACTTTCCACTTTCACATTCACACCAAGACCATT
This sequence comes from Viscum album, assembly GCA_963277665.1. Classification (NCBI taxonomy): domain Eukaryota; kingdom Viridiplantae; phylum Streptophyta; class Magnoliopsida; order Santalales; family Viscaceae; genus Viscum; species Viscum album. The sequence goes on along the minus strand of OY728128.1, from coordinate 2,139,980,355 downwards.
TGTAAATAAATTTGGCACAATATTCAAAATTTATAGAAACATTTTAAAATCATTAAAAATGAAACACATTTGGAATCTAACCCCTTTTCAAAAAAAATCCCCTTTAAAAATCATTTTCCCATCAAACCCATTTCAATTACATGAATTAAAATTCAAAGGCGCATTAAAGGTGCACAATAAGAAATTTAATATGAATCAACACCCATTTAACTTTGAGAATATAATTTCATTATGTTTTTACAATCAAATATCATAGTAAAAACTTTTCACCTTCCAGACAAGGCATATAACATATTCAAGAAATCCCACAACAATGCATATAAGGAATGAAAATTAATTTCCTTTATAAAACCAATTTTTTTCTACTTTTCACCTCAAAACGTTTGAAAAACATTATTTTCACCTCATACAAATTAGATAGAAGACATATAAAAAATTATGAAAGAAATCTAAACTCATTCCATAATTTAAAAGCTTGGAACCCCCTACCTCACACATGGAAACATTCAGAAAATGATGTGAAACCACAATTGGACCCCCACAAGACCATAAAAAGGAATGATTGTACATTAATAATAATGATCCTACTAAAAAACATTGGATTGGACCATTATTACATCATTCTACCATTAATAAAATGGGAAATCAAGAAATAGGGGAGAAGAACCCCAGAAAATAGTAGAAATGAAGGGATAAGGCACTTACATAAAGATTCACGGATAAACCACTATAAAACCACCCCAAAATGAAGATCCAATAGAGAATGGTGTGAGGAAGGAGGCACATAGTGTGAATAATCTCGAGTGGGGAATATTAGTGGAGGTTACGGTTAAAATTGAAGGGGGTGAGTGTAAAAATAAATTTTTAATGACATGGACATGGTGCATAGTTTTCTCGCATGTTTTTCCATAAAATGTGACAACCATGCACCCCTCACTATACAAGAGGTAGATGACGCATTGTTATCCCACACATTCTCCAAACCATGTGCCAACCATACGATTAAACTATATCCCTTTATGACCATGTGCAACATGGTTTTCTGTGATAAGGAACATGGATTAAAAAACTGTATGCCAACCATGTGTTACCTTATCACAAGACATAATTCTCCATTTTTCATTAAAAATTAAAGGGGAAACCGAGAGATAAAATTAAAAATTTATTGGAGCATAAAATTACCACAAAACAAATACATGGATTTGACACGTTTGAGAGGTTTGAGATGATTTAGAAGTATACAACTTCGACCCAGAATAGAGAGAATTTTTATGGTGATAGACGACGATGACACACATATTTTTTCATACGGTGGTCATGTATTCCATAGGGTGTCCCCTAGACTGGGTCAGTATAAGATATAGATATAGGGAATGTTTGTTCCTAGGTTTCTTGGACCTTTTGAGGCTATGGATATAATCTAGCTGGTGGTGTACCGATTGGATCCTCTGTAGAGATACAGTTCTATGTAAGACATTTTTCATGTCTCATAACATCATATGTGTCACAACAATCCTTATCATATGATCTATATAGAAGATTTTTATATTGATATCAATTATTTTTTTAAGGATCATCTGATAAGTGTGTTGGATTGTAGTTAAAAAGTGGTGTGGGGGAAGTTCATTCTGTTAGATTGTATATTATTGAAACGTGGCCATGTTCAAAAGGAAACATGGAAGTGAGAAGAAGATATGTGGTATTATTGGAACAATAATTTTTCGAAATCACATATATTATTAAGAGTATAGATCAAGGATGAGTAGTTATATGATGGAGTGATAATAATAACCAATCATTTTCTAGATATTTATCTATTTTTAGTGGTTTTTATTTTCCTTTTTTTGATTATATTATATTTGGGTTTTATTTTAGTAATTCTTGGTTGAAAATTGGAAAAACATTAAAGTAGGAGTGGATGTGCATGGTTGGTACAGAAATATCCCAAAATGTGTTCCAAGCCTAGTTAAACTTGCAAAAGAAACTAAGAGGACTCATAGAGTTGGTGCACATTTTCTCAAACACTGCACCCTATTAATAAAAACCATGAACCCCCACCCCCTTTTATGGGCACACAAATAATGGGAATATTTTGTAAAACTCTGCACCACTTCCTTGAAAACAATGTGTGGATTTTTTAATTATCCCTAATTTTAAAATAATATCCAAATCATTGGTATTTATCCCTAATATACCATAATCAATCCTAAACTCATTCCTATGAATTTAATTCCATTCTAGAAGTATTCTAATGCATTTTTACTTATATTTAGGGTGATTCAAACCCTAGATTGAAGATCTTCACCACCCTAGGTATGCGGTTTCTTCCTGATTAGATCTCTCTATCTCCCACTTCTCTTCCTAGATAAAAATACATGATTATACACTATTTGTAACAACCCTAGATTCTATGAGAATTATTATTTTTAATTTCATTGATTCCTTATGTTGTATGCGACACCAAAATTAGCTTGTTCTATACGCAACACTGTATTAGCATGCAGTATACACAACACTAATCATGGATCGTGTTACACATAATTTCATGTTCGTTTGATAGAAGTTATTTTACGCAACATTGAGTATATATATATATTCAATGTATAAATGAAATATGGTTGGGTTCTATTATACGTAACAACAAATGAATTTTGCACTACATGCAACCCTGACATGGCTTTCATTACACGCAACCAAAACCTTCCATGATAGCGTGTGTTATATGCAATACCATGTTTCACTAAACGAGACATTATTATAATATTATTATGAACTAGCCATTATGAATAGTAATACCCAATTCTTGAAATTTTATAAATTTAATATTTCAAAATGACTTCATTTTTGGATTTGGAATATCGAAATTATCCTAGGGTGAATTTTTGGAATTTTTATGAAAACATTCAATTTTTGATGAATAGTGAAAACACTGGGTTACTATTTAAAAACCGAATTTTTATTTAAATAATTATTTATTTTATTTAAATTTAATTTAGGTAAAAATAAATACATAATACCTATATAATTTAACTGTAATTAATTTAAGTCATTTTATAATAATTTTATATATATATAAATTTTATTGAACTTTTCACCATCTTTTACCAACCTCCTAGGAGAATTTGAAAATTTACAGAAAACATAATTTTACTGCTTCTGTGAGTGGAATTTCAAAAATCTAAGAGACATAGTTAATATCAATGAGTAAAATGTGGTTAAATAAGATAAATTGTTTTTTTTGGTGAATAGAAACTTTTTACTTTTATTTACCATGGTTAAAAGTATATTGGGTAATTAAGGGTAAAATGATATTATTATTACCCTAAAACATGTTATAATTCTATTGTATAAGTTTAATTCGACCAAAAACAACCTTAGGAATAAAATATGATCATTTAGCTCCACTAGAATTAGATTAGGACATTTAATATTAATTTATTTAAAGAAGAGTTAAAATAGTTAAAATCAATGTTTAATAACTAAAATATTTGTAATATAGGGTTATAGATAAGATAAATTCGACTATAAATATTCATTGGAAATCTAAATCTATTTACTACCTAATGGTATTTTATTTATAATTTTTAGACATTAAATAATTTATGTTATTTATGACACATTGGTGATGTAGTAATTACCTAAATGATTTAATATTAAAATAATTGGAATTATAAATACCCAAATAAATGTAATTTGAAACTTTTTATGAATTAAAGAAATATTATTCGTTACTATGACATGTTATTATTGATTTAACTAACTTTTTTCGAACTAACCATGCTGTTATGATTTTCACAAAAAACAAATACAAAATTGTCTAAAAATTGACATAAAATAGTTTTTAAAACAAATATTATATTATTAATTGTTATTTTATTCCTAAAAATAAAAGGATCAGGAACATGACTTATATAAAGATATATATATTAAAAATGAACCACTTGGGGTTCGTTTGGCTTGTTATAGTAAGTTTATTAGCCATATAGTGTAAGAAAATAAAAAGACACGGTAAAAGTTAAATTATTTATCTTAGAGTTAAATCTAAATGATAAGGATAAAATATTAACCTAAACTTGTCTAAAACCTATTTTTTGAGAGGGTTTCTACCCATAGCCACCTTATATTCGAAATAAATTAATTTGGAGCTATTAAAAACTGAATATGACTTTATTATAAAAAACTATTTTAAGTTTTTCCAAAGGTGCCCCTCTCCTCCCTTATAAAAAGGGAACCCCTTCCTTCGTCACTTCACACACTTTTGAGCCTTGAAGCTCAGCCAACCCCTTCCCATTTCTCTTCTCCACTTCCATAGAAACATTCTGGAGGTTCTGTTCTAAAAATACAAACTCTACTTCCTTAAGAGGAAGCTTAAAGGAGGTGCATCGAAGAAGATGTAATCTCTTCTTCTGATTCTCTCAAGTTTCTTTCTTCTTCTACTTCTTCTTATTTAGTTGCCTCATTATAAAGTAATAACATCAGTGTTACTTATATACTGATATGTTATTATAAATATGAAACAACCCTATTTCACCTTCCATCCATCCTACGGAAAATGAAATCACCACTCGTGCGTATGTACGGAATACCGTCTCCACGCCGTGGTGTAATATGTTTTTGACCACCACCTTACTTGGATGGGTATAATGGTGTAAATAAATAACTATATATTATTATATTAAATTGATATTTATTCTGAAATATTATACATACACTTAAATACAATTCCACGATCATGAGATTGATATAATCACTCATGTGTACGTACGGACTGCCGTCTCCATGACGCGATGAGATTCATTCTTCATGTTAACCATTCATGAATGATTATAAAGTATATATAATGAATAATAATGAAATATATAACATAATAAAGATACTGGATTTGTGTATATATATATGTATGTCATATACTTAGTTCCATTAAATTCAATAAGAAAATGAATACAGCGTTCATGCGTACGTACGACCTACCTTCTCCATCAATGATGTATTTCATTCCATTTATCGATCTATCATATATATATGTATATGATGAATATATATTATATATAAATCATGTTTGACATTCTGGAATTAATTAAATCAGGATATAAGTAATAATATCAAGAACAAAAACTCGAAACACGTATAATAAATGATACTATTTTACCCAAATTGCTACTTTTACATCAAATTTCCAAAAGAAAGGGTAATATAAAGTCATAAGTAAGCTATAAATTATATTATAACAATGAATGTGATTCTTTAATAATTCAATTACATTATTTAAATCATTATACAGGAGGTTCAGATACATACGAAGCATATCAGACATAAGGTAATTGATAATTTTTCTAATCTTGTTTTTATCTGAGATTGTTTATTCGTAAGTATTTACTGGGGTTTTATTTATCATTCATGTCCTTGTATTCTAAAAATGGTTTCATGTATGTTTAAATTCCTTTTTACCCATTTTTTTACTTTTACCACTTGTTATGAAAGGAATCGTTCTTTTGTTTACCATACAAGGAACTTTTTGACTTTTCCGGTAAAAGTACGAGAAGAATGTTTTTTTAAAATTATACAGCTTTAATGGATTTTTAAGGTTTCATAACACCTTTTTTTCAAGAAGATGACACTACAATATTTCATGATTATTTTTAACAAAATCATTTTCTTTAAAAATTGCATGTCTTTTTTTGAAATGAAAATGATTTTGAAGAAGAAAATATATTTTCCTCAAGAATTCATTTCAAGTGTTTTGTCAAAACTATTTTCCATCTAAGATGACACTATTTAGTATGATTATGTTTCAAGTATAATGTATCTTTTATTTACTTGTTTTGATTATTCTTATGATGAAATGATATAAATTTTTTTATATGGATTATGTAACGATGGGATGATGTTTATGAAGCCCATTTTATTTGTTGGGTTATTAGGAATGATGTATGTTTATTTTATGGCACACGTAAGAATGATTTCATTATGAGATGGGTGGGACCTATATCTCCCTCCAATTAATTGGGTAATGATTTATATCTCAAGAGATAAAAATGGATGGAATGATAAGTTAATCTGGTTGAGTGTTACAGTACTTAAATGAGGAGTGAACTCGATTTAAAAGGGGACTTTGTCCACTAAGATGGTCATGGCAGTAATGCCTTGGCTACTATGGAAATCATAACATGTGTTTAATGGTTGCCACAATTACATACTTTATTCCCATGCTATTTTATCATGATTGATGATCCATTATGATATATTCCTTCTGTACTTCCATGATTTATGTCTTTGCTCAAGAGTTTGATGTTTAGATTTTATATTCAAGTTTTTTCATTCAAATGTTTATGGATTGTTTTATGTTCTCTATGTTTACCCTTACTGAGAATTTGAGCTCACCCTTTTTACGTTATATTTTCCCTAAGATATAAATAAAGGTTTTAGATAAGAAAACCAAAAGGGGAATATCTTTATGGGAGATGTCGAAAATCTTTCACTAGGATCAGAAGATTACATTCTGAGTTTCCAAATACACTAAACTATTACGGTCCTCTGGTGTCTCTTTTTGTTAGGTATTAGATATTCCGCAAAAGTAATGTAATGTCTATGTATGTCAATATTTGGGTCTCTATCATTGGTATGAGAGGGAAGTATTAGTTTAACTTTGGAAACTAGGATCTGAGAACTTTAGTGAGATCCGTAGAGATATTTCAAAGGTATGTCTACGAATGTCTCTAAGGTTAATTATACGTATAGGTTATAGTCCTAGAATTACGGTAATTATATTAGATTTAAACCTAAGGTGTTATATATTGAAGGCACTCCCCCTTTTTTATGCTATTTTCCTAGCATGATTTTTCCACTCACACTATTCTTTTTGAGTTTTAGAAAATGGATGGAAATAGGAAGATTCAGGATAATGAAGGATATGATGGACAATGGAATGATATTCATCATGAGACACCAAATGAAACGGGATTTGGAAGTCCAAAAATTGTTATTATTCCTAATCAGCAATCTCATAACATGATCAATAATCTCAACTTTGGTATGTTTCCTGACTTGGCTAATAAGAGAATCATGGTGTCTCATGATGATCATAGATGAAAGAAAGTTCAATTCCCCTCATGTAAATCATGTGGGAAGAGACATCAGGGAGAATGTTTCAAAGGAACCAAAATATGGTTTGGGTGTTGAAAAGAAGGACACAAATCCAGTAATTGTAAAGGAAAAGGTTCAGTTAACCCGATAGATAAGGATAATGGTATTGATAAGATACCAACAATGGTTAAATGTTTTAAATGTGGAATGTATGGGCATTATGAAAATCATTTCCCTAAGGGAAAATCTCATGAAGAGAATCAGCATGGTCGTATGGGTAGTATTTATGTTGATGATGATGAAGAGACTACAAATGATATATGAGATGAAAGAAATGACGAATCTCAATCATTGGTTTAAGATGGTAGTGGAATGATTTATGTTTATCAAGAGTTATGTTGTATAGGTAATGGTACTATGGAATAAGGACACATATAAGGATTTTTACACTATTGTTTTTCTTAATGTATTTGAAAGTATATGTTGAATGGTACCGCTAACCATGAAAGGTTATTCAGATATTTTTTGGAAAGTAGATGATATGTGAATAATGAAGGGATAAGGAGATAATGATATGTTTGATAGTATTATTGAGCTCATGACTGATGTAAGGACAAAGTGATATCATGGTTTGAGTATATGGAATTTTTGGGATTTTGGTATGTGGAAAGAGTTAACTTTTTATAGCATTCATGTTTTCACTAAGGTTCTATGGTAATTTATGTTTCAAGAGAATGCGTGATTAAGGTATTCACACGATTGGAATGTGACCAACAAGATATATCGTATGATATATGGGGGATAACTGATGGTATTCACATGATCGGTAGATGACAGATCTAGTAATTGTTTTCTTTATACTATGAGCTTGGACAAAAGTATTTTAGATAAGCCTAAATATTGAAATGAATTCTGTTGGACATAAGTTAGTATTGTTTAAGGCTAGAAATTGTTTCAATATTATTTATGGAATGTTATAATAGTGTCGTATAAGAAAAGGGACAACATGCAGAATGGGCAACAACCCGTCACGTTAGACAAGACTGTGGGAATCGAACCCACAACCGAAGTGTGATAGGACTTTATCACTTACCACTGGCCTACAAGAAGTCCCTGATTAGTAGAAACTAGTTTAATTTTATTAAGAGGAATGTTAGATGAAGTATAAGTCCATTTTAGGAACCATATACGATTAATCTCACCATAGATGGACTTATCTATATAAGGTTTTCTAACCTTATGTTCGAGACAGATGGAATGACCTATCATTCAATCGCATGATACGCTAAAACTTCACGGAAGAAAAATTCAACTTTGTTTCATTAAGAGATGAAGTGGAAATTGTTCAAGGCATGAACAACAATGAGATTTTACCAAAATCAAGTAAGTATTTCTTTTAATTCAAAAATTCTTCAACATTAGGGAAATGATCTTGAAAACCAAAAATGTTTTCCTATTTCCCTCATACCCGGTGAATCAGATGGTACCTTATATCATAAAAAATATATGGATTTGTGATTGTTGGATTTTTCATAGCCATGTTCTCTACCACTCTCCATCAGAACTTGATGGTTAGATTTCACTTTCATATCCATATTTTCATCTATGTTCTTTTATGTGGAAACCAAATGATTAGTTAATTTGGGTAACCATTACATTTCATACTTTATTTTTTAAAGTTATTTTTTGGTATTACTTTTTACAATGTGGGTTTCTATTAAAGAAAATTTCAAATATTAAATGATTTATAACCCTGACGAATTTCGAGGGCGAAATTCATTTTAAGGGGGGTAGAATGTAACAACCTGAGATTTTATGAGAATTATTATTTTAAATTTAATTGATGTATTGTGTTGTACATGACACCAAAATTTTCTTGTTCTATACACAAAACTGTATTAACTTGTAGTATACACAACTCTAACATTGGATTGTGTTACACACAATTTCATGTTCGTTTGATAGAAGTTATTTTACGCAACATTGAGTATATATATATATATATATTCAATGTTTAAATAAAATATGGTTGGATTATATTATACGCAACAACAAATGAATCTTGCATAACATCCAACCCTGACTTGGATTTCATTAAACGCAACCGCGACCTTCCAAGATAGCGTGTGTTATACGCAATACCAAGTTTCACTAAACGAGACATTATAATAATATTATTATGAACTAGACGTTATGAATAGTAATACCCACTTTTTGAAATTTTATAAATTTAATCATTCAAAATGGACTTCATTTTTAGATTTGGAATATTGAAATTAGCATAGGGTGAATTTTTGGTATATTTCTGAAAAATTTCAATTTTGATGAATAGTGAAAACACTAGGTTACTATTTAAAAACCGACTTTTTATTTAAAAATTTATTTATTTTATTTAAATTTATTTTAGGTCAAAATTGATACATAATACCTATATAAGTTCAATGTAATTGATTTGAGTCATTTTATAATAATTTGATATATATAAAAATTTTATTGAACTTTTCACCGTCTTTTACCCACCTCCTTGGAAAATTTGAAAATTTACATAAAAAATAATTTTACCGCTTCTCTGAGTGGAATTTCAAAAATCCGAGAGACATAGTTAATATCAAGGAGTAAAATGTGGTTGAATAAGATAAAAATAATTTTTGGTGAATAGTAACTTTTTACTTTTATTTACCACGGTTAAAAGTAAATAGGGTAATTAAGGGTAACAATGATATTATTATTATCCTAACACATGTCCTAATTCTATTGGATAAGTTTAATTCGACCAAAAAACCTTAGGAACAAAATATGACCATTTAGGTCCATTTGGATTAGATTAGGACATTTAATATTATTTTATTTAAAGAAGAGTTAAAATAGTTAAAATCAAAGTTTAATAACTAAAACATTTGTAATATAGGGTTATAGATAAGATAAATTCAACATTAAATATTAATTGGAAATCTAAAGAGATTTCCTACCTAATGGTAGTTTATTTATACTTTTTAGACATTAAATAATTTAAGTTATTTATGACACAATGGTGATGCAGTAATTACTTAAATAATGAAATATTAAAATAATTGATATTATAAATACCCAAATAAAATTAATTTGAGACTTTTTATGAATTACACTAATCTTATTGGTTAATATGACTTGTTAGTATTTATTAAACTAACTTTATTCGAACTAACCATGCTTTTATGATTTTCACAAAAATCAAATACCAAATAGTGTCAAAATTGACATAAAATAGTTTTTAAAACAAATATTATATTACTAATTGTTATTTTATTCCCAAAAAAAGGTTCGGAAAAATGACTTAGATAAGGATATATATATTAATAAATAACCACTTGGGGTTCTTTTTTCTTGTTATAGTAAGTTTATTAACCATATAGTGCAAGACAACAAAAAGACACGGTAAAAGTTAAATTATTTAACTTAAAGTTAAATCTAAATGATAAGGATAAAATAGTAACCTAAACTTGTCTAAAACCTATTGGTTGAGAGGATTTAGACCCATAACCACCTTATAATATAAATAAATCAATTTAGAGCTATTAAAAACCCAATATGACTTTATTATAAATCAATATTATAAGTTTTTTCAAAGGTGCCCCTCTCCTCCCTTATAAAAATGGAACCCCTTCCCTCTTCTCTTCACATCCTTTAGAGCCATGAAGCTCTTCCAGACCCTGCACATTTCTCTTCTCCAATTCCCTAGAAAGATTCTGGAGGTTCCGGTCTTTTCAAAAGTCCAACTCTACTTCCTTAAGAGGAAGCTTAAAGGAGGTGCGTCGAAGAAGAGGTAATCTCTTCTTCTGATTCTCTCAAGTTTCATTCTTCTTCTTCTTATTCTTGTTTAGTTGTCTCATTATAAAGTAATAACATCAGTATTACTTCTATACTGATATGTTATTATAAATATGAAACAACCCTATTTCACCTTCTATCCATCCTACAGAAAACGAAATCACCACGCGTGTGTGCGTATGGAATATCGTCTCCACGCCGTGGTGTAATCTGTTTTCGACCCCCACCTTACATGGATGGGTATAATAGTGTAAATAAATAACTATATATGATTATTTTAAAGTGATATTGATTCTGAAATAGTATACATATACTTCAATACAATTCCACGATCATGAGAATGATATAATCGCTCGTGCGTACGTACGGACTACCATCTCCATGACGCGATGAGATTCATTCTTCATGTTAAATATTAATGAATGATTATAAAGTATATATAATGAATAATAATTAAATATATAACATAATAATGATACTGGATATATATATATATATATATGTTTGTCATATACTTAATTCCATTCAATTCAATAAGGAAATGAAAACAGCGTTCATGCGTACGTACGGACTACCGTCTCCATGAACGGTGTATTTCATTCCATTTATCAATCTATCATATATATATATATTATGAATATATATTATATATAAATCATGTCTTACATTCTGGAATTAAGTAAATCAGGATATAAGTAATAATATAAAGAACAACATGTCGAAACACGTACAATAAATTAAATGATTTTACCCAAATTGCTACTTTTACATCGAATTTACAAAAGAACAATTAATATAAAGTAATAAGTAAAATATATATGATATCATAACATTGAATATGATTCTGTAATAAGTCAATGAAATTATTTAAATCATTGTATAGAAGGATCAGATACATACAAAGCATATCAGACATAAGGTAAGGGATAATTTTTCCAATCTCGTATTTTATTCAAAATTGTTTATTTGTAAGTATTTACTGGGGTTATATTTATCATTCATGTCCCTGTTTTATAAAAATGGTTTCATGTATGTTTAAATTCCTTTTACCCATTTTTTTTACTTTTACCACATGTTATTAAAGGAATCTTTCTTTTGTTTACCATACGAGGAACTTTTTGACTTTTCCGGCAAAAGTACGAGAAGAATGTTTTTTTTCACTTATACGACATGAATAGATTTTTTACAGTTTCATAACGACTTATTTTCAAGAATATTACTCTAAAAGATTTCATGATTATTTTCAACAAAATCATTTTCTTTTAAAATTTCATGGAATTTTGTGAAAACAAAATGATTTTGAAGAAGAAAGTATATTTTCCTCAAGAATTCATTTCAAGTGTTCTGTCAAAACTATTTCCATCTAAGATGAAACTATTTAGTATGATTATGTTTCAAGTACAATGTCTCTATTATTTACATGTTTTGATTCTTCTTATGATGAAATGATATCCATTTTTATATGGATTATGTAATGATGGGATGATGTTTATGAAGCCCATTTTATTTGTTGGGTTATTATGAATAATGTATGTTTATTTTGTGGCACACGTAAGAATGATTTCATTATGAGATGGATGGGACCTATATCTCCCTCCAATGAATTGGGTAAAGATTTATATCTCATGAGATAGACATGGCTAGAATGGTAAGTTAATCCGGTTCAGTGTTACAGGACTGAAATGATGAGTGAACTCGATTCAGAAAGAGACTTTATCCACAAAGATGGTCATGGGAGTAATGCCTTGTCTACTATGGAAATCATAAAATGTTCTTAATGGTTTCCACAATTACATGATTTATTCCCATGCTATTTTATCATGATTGATTTTCCATTATGATATATTCCTTTTGTACTTCTATGATTTATGTCTTTGCTCAAGATTTTGATGTTTAGATTTTACGTTCAAGTTTTTGCATTCAATTGTTTATGGATTGTTTTATGTTCTCTATGTTTACCCTTATTGAGCATTTGAGCTCACCATTTTTATGTTTTCTTTTCCCCATGATATAAAGAATGTTTTTAGGAATTAAAACCAAAAGGGTAAGATCTTTATGGGAGATGTTGAAGATCTTCCACCATGATTAAAAGATTACGTTACGAGTTTCCAAAGACACTAAACTATTATGGTCCTTTGGTGTCTGTTTTTGTTATGTATTAGATATTCCGCAAAAGTAATGTAATGTCTATGTATGTCAAGATTTGGGTCTCTACACTATTTGATCCAGATCTAAATATAGGATCGATAGTTATTGATTATTTTAATATTGAATCTACTTTTTGGATATAGACCATTTTCTTCATTGTGTGGTTGACCTATCCATTTCAAATTGGGGATTTTCATTGGGAGATTAGTCATCAAAGAATTGAGTTAGGTGGTATATTATTCAAATCCCAAAGTCTTGATTTCAATTATGTGTATATAATTGAAAAATGTTTATATAATGTTATGAAATTTATTTTTTGAATTGAATTAAAAAATTTGGATAATTAATTATTTAAAGGATTGTGAAATTGAATTAAATTTATTTTATTTGTTAATTGTCAAATTAATTAATGAGATGTTGATATTGTCAAATTGATTTGATTAATTAATTGATGAATTGATTAATGATATGTTTATATTATAAAATTGATTTTTAATTGATTTTTGAATTAAAAAATGAGTTATTGAGATTTTTGAATTTATTGGAATAATTTATTATTGATAAAATTATTGGGTTATTGATATTTATAAATATTCTTAATTAATTTTTTAATAAATTAATAATAATCTTTGTGATTATGTAATTTATTGAATTGGATTAATTAATTATTAAATTACTTAACATATTTTTGAATGGGAAATGTGATAAGAAGGACAATGTTGATTAACCATTATAGATGTGATATATGTGATATATGTGTGATTTCGATATACATGTGTGGGGAATTTTATACTACTTCCAAATCCTCAGTGATAAATTTTTTGATATACATGTGTGGGACATTGTATGCTTATTTCAATGCCCATAGTGATTTTTTTGAAAATTGTGTGTGGGACATGATTTTCTATATTAAAAAACCATTCTGATAAATTTATCGATACACGTGTGAGGTACATGGTCCAATACTTCTGAACCACATAGTGATAATTTTTTTGATAAATGAGTGTGGGAAACATAGTGATACTACAAAATCCAACAGGGTCCTAGGAATGGTCACCTAGAACCAGTATGATGGAATTGGAACATGGTTCCAATTATCCATATTATAAATTTAAATTAAAAGGATAATGAAATTACTTGTGTTATAATGCATTGTGAACAATTTATGTGATATGGTACAAACACTGGTATGGGATGAAGTAGGTTTTGTGGTTCATGTGTCCTCAGGAACCTAGATATTTATATGGTTAAATTAATGAATAATAAATGTGATAAATGATTACTCATATATTGTACATTATTCATTATACAACTGTATACACATTTTTTAATGGATTTTGTTTTATACAGTATTGGTGGTTGCATATTGAGTTGTACTCACACCCTTATTGGGTTTCTTAATAGGTACCAAAATAGATTTTCTGGTTGCATGAAAGGTTGCAGGGAATATCCCTATGCTCAATGGATAATAGGGGTTAGATAATGGATGAGGGAACTAGAAATAGTGTTGGGATCCACTTAAAATATTTCAGTGTCTTTATTTATTTTATTTTTTAAATTTTGGCACAGGACACTTATTGGAATTACATTTTTCCTATATTAGTTATGGATATTGTAATTCCATTTTTGGTCAGCATGTGATGTTGGTATTTTTCTAGTTATGGTTATATTATTATTTATTTATTATTTATTTTCATTGGTGGTTTATAGTAATAAAGAGTGTAATGTCTCCACATGATCGATAATAGACCCTCACTTCTAATCAAGTTCCTCTCGTGTATGGGGAGGCATGCTTGAGGTCACATAGTGAACAAGATCAGGGCACTATTGTGTGAAACCAAGGGCAGGACGTTACAAAAAGAAATATATGAAAGGATATGCTAAGTGAAAAAAGTTATTTTTCATAAAATAAGTAGTAATTAGTTTATTAATTTAAAATAAGACACTCATGTATGTATCTGGTTTACCAAAAATACTAAAAAAATCAGTCCTTTGGGATTTGATTAATTGTAATAATAGAAATATAATGGTAGAAGAAAACACCTTTAGGCATACTAGGACCAGGGAGATACATCATCTGGTTATAGAACATGTATATAATAATATCATCATTAAACTTCATTGTTATCATCTTGTTAGGTAACAATTATGACCTCTTAGTGTGAAAATTACTCTAATTAAATTATCATATTCATTTTGACAACTAATAATTATCAATATGTGATGAAATATTAATTAATATTAAATACCGTGAATTACTTTTAATGGAATATATAAAGTAGATTGATCTTGGGAACCAACACCAAATGAATTCCACTTGAACTAGATCCAACTGCTAACAACAAAACCTGTTATCCTCAAAATATAAAAATGTTTCTATTAAGATTTTAATATATTTATCGATAACACCATGTTACATGTGGTTAGTCTACTTATTATCAGACAATATATATGAGAACATCCCTCAACATGTGATATGACCATGTATATACTTTTCTTATATATCACCATTGAATTATTGGATAATATTATAGGAAAAATTTCCATATAGTAAGATTGAATTATACTATCTATGTACAACACCTTAATATAGAACAAAATGTTTCTAATATATATTCATAAGCTAAATTAGAAGCCTAAAAATACTCAGTCTAACATTGATATGGAAGATAATTTCTATAATATATATATATTCCAATCATATAAACTTATCATTAATAAATTTATATAATATAATGATAAAAAAACTAGTTTTGTATCCCCTAAAAATAGTATTAATATTTCTCTAATTTCTATGAACTCAAATAGTTTCTATTCCTCAAGCACTAGTTCTAGTGGTCATAAAATGTACATATCCTTACCTTGTTTGATATTTTTATTATATTCTTTATGGAAAATCAAGATAAAACATATGTACATATAATTTCATGTGATATAGATTTCCAAAGTAATCTGAGGAATATAAATTATATATATAATTAGATTATGATATGAAAGTAGAATTATTTGGGTGTATTATTACTCATTTAATTTTCTATTACATGTCAACTGCGTATATTGAATAGGGTTAAGAAACCCAATGATTTATTCTAGATGATCTTTTTACCTATAACATTGGGTTCTTCTTAAGTAACCTTTGAGAAATTTTCCTTTTAATATTATTTACCATAATACTAATATCTAGTTTTATAGATGTTTTCAGGTAGGTTTTCCTTGATAACTGTAGCAATCCCACTGAACACTTATTGACCCATGGGCACACATTCCTTTAAACTGATTTCTGTATAATCATTATGCTTGTATATATCCATAATAGGGATACTAAAACATATATATCATATTGGTATTTATTGATGTTACCAGCCTTTCTAGTTTTTTCATATATCCATCTCCTACAAAATTTCATTTAAGGACTATTGTCATGACATTAAATAACAAGTAAAATGATCATAAAACTGTTTTGATTTGTAAATTTTGAATTGAATTTTGTTGGATCGATAATGATAAGTTATTATCATAGACTATATAATGATATTTAAAAAATTAGTGAACCATTTATTCATTATTGGTCTAAACATGATCATACATGAATGGTTTATATGGATTTACTCATTCCAATAAAACCTGAGGAGTTAATTATTCTTATGTCTACATGTGCATCTATAGTCAAGGTCCACCTTAAACCTACCTTGCTACCTCTATCTCAAAATTAATTTCCTTCTATCAAAGATATATAGCTTTTATAGTTAATAAATTTATATCATGGGGATATTAATATCCTCATTATATATGGGACAATTAACTGAGGAACAATATGTTTTTTCTTTGATGTACATTTAGTGTTGATTCCAACATAACAAAATTTACTCATCAGAACAGCTCGGGTTGTTACATAATGTAATTTGAATATATATTTACTTATATTAAATCCATTACTCAATTTAGTTGTAATATGATTTGTATTGTGTTTTTATCTTAAGAGACATGTATATAATGGTATCATAGAATAATAATAATTATATATATATATTATACTCATCATCAATCATACTTTATGTTATCACCATCACTATGATGTGAAAAAGGTAATGTGAGTTTTGGGAAAGAATCATTCTATATTAAAATATCAGTGGGAAATTAGTTAAGATAAACTCTAATAAACATTCTTAGACGATCATATATCTATTACCATGTTCAACCATTACATCACCAATAATTTCAAAATTTTCTTAGTGGATTCCCATGGAGTATTTGAATTTACCTAAATACTCACCATGGAACATATATTTCTACCAACGTTTAACTAAATATGGATGATCTAGGGTTTAAAGTTATATTTAATGATTTTATTTTTTAAAAAAAAATAATTATCTTTTATACCGAATTGTTTTACCTTTATGGAGTCTGAACATCATAATTGGGTACATATATCAAAATTTATAGTTTTACATAACTAATAATTATTTCTGCACAAATATATATTATTATTAAAAATTTAAACTTATCATTTATTTAGAATGTTTTATATTTATGATTCAAATTTTATTGAACTAATAATTAATTATAATTTTTATTAATAACATTAATTTTGAATGATGTAATGTATTTTTTTTGTTGAATAGAACACTAGGATTTCTATTTGTTAACAAATAACACTACAAATAGTCTAACTACAATAATTTCATTAGGAAATCATAACTCATGAGTTTCTAATTTTTGAGATATAAATATTTTTTTTAAATCACATAATGAAAACAACTTGTTTCTAAAGGCATGTGTTTACTACTACTAACATAGGTTTATACCATTCATATCTGTTGGGAAAGTAAACAATATTTATTTTAATATTTCTTTGTACATCTCCATGCTGATATAGAAATCTACATTTCCTAGCCTCTAGGAGAAAACTATTTACTTATTTTAATTTTTTTTATTACAACTCTTAGAAAAGGAAGCAACATTTCTCATCCACTTGGAGAACTAGCTTACTAATATTTTTATTTATTTAATATTAAAAAATTAAATACCCATGAATTGAGATAGAATAATTAAATAATTTTTTTAATATGGATGATATTGTTTACATCTTATTAAATTCAATGTAGTTTAATTTCATAAAACTTTTCATCTCACAAGATAATAACATGGCCTAATTGTCATTTTAATACCACTAAATCTTTTGTATCATTGAATAAAATTAAAGAGACACCACTTACAAATGAATTAGTCTAGGGTTTTCAACATTATTATTTTCCCGGTTCACTAGGAAGGTCATTTAACCAGGATCCCTTCAATTTATATATTCCTAGAAAACAATATCAGGGACCTATTAATACTTTTTTTGTATCTCAGAATATTTATGTGTAAGCATAACAAAGAAGATAATGATGAAAATATGAGATTAATAAATAATTTCTTATCCAAATCAATGACCAATCCAAACTGAATGATTAATTTATTTCAATATGTTGTGGATATTTCTAATTGATAAGTATCATATTCGAGTATACACTATTATAGTATCATGATAGAATAATATATCTAAATCCTCTCTTTCTCCTTATGAATTGATAGGAAATGAGAGGTTATGGTATAAGAATACATTTTTTTGTTTTAATATATGTTCAATAGATTTTACTGATATCATAATGAAGTATATAGTTAAGGAATCACTATGTGAATCCTAATTCATTCTTATCACCTTCACAATATATATGAGTTAATTTTACAGGGATTGGAAATTATAACACATATTATGAATTTTCTAAACATAGTATATTTTATAATACAAATGTATGTTGCTTAAAAATATTTGAGGGTGAGGAAATTGTATGTGTCCTTAATGATCATAGTGTTACTATTATTATTCTGTCTATAATATAAATTTATTATAATATGTTCTAATTTTCTTTCTTAATTAATAATGGATATAATTTAATATGTTTGATATATCAGTATCCTACTATTTTTTCTAAATCCAATAGCCATCACAATTGGTTTCGAAATATATTATCTTGTGGATATTCATGTGGAAATGATCCTTGTGTACCATCTCATAATGAATTTGGTGGTCCATACAAGATATTATAAGGGATTTAGGTATGTGTGTTTATCTAACTACATTAAACTCACAGATCCTTGGTCCATTGAGTGGACTCCCCAATTCCGATATCTAGGATACGGATTTCATCAAAACATTCCGACTATTTTTTGTAAATATTTAGCAGGAAATTAAGACTTAAAGAAAGTATGGTTATGTATAAATAAAACATATGTGTAAATTAAATTATAATTGAAAGAACCCAAAAATTGGTTGGCCATGCACTTTGAACTATGGGTCAATTACAATCCAAATAGGGAATGTCAATAGTGACTTCATATTCTAATTTGAAATATTTTTAACTTTATGGAAAAATTCTATATTTTATCTTATTTCACACATGTTAATATCAAGTAGATTATATTTAAGTGATTAACCATTTCTATAAAATATTTTATCATAATTATATTTTTTTACTTACATATTTCATACATTTTAATACATTTACAAATTTATAGTGATATAGAATCACTAAATATTTATCTATGAAACTAACAATAATAAAATGATTAATGCAGCATGATCATGATCTCATATAATGGTTAGTTTATCTCAAGGGTGAAATATTAACCCTTGTCCTTGTGGACCAAATCCTTGAACCACAACAATGTTTGAAGTATAACATTACACCTATTATCTAATTTTACAGCTATGTTAGTTTCAACTTCAATCTAATTATGATCCCCCACCACTCACCTAGGATTACTTTTGATTACATAATAATTTTTCACACAAATTGGTAAAGTGATCAAAATTATTGGTTTTGGTGATTAAATTAAATAAACATTGGGAATGAAATCCTATAAATAATAGATAATGGAATGACAAAAAAATAATTTTTATTTTTATAAAAACATAATTACAAAAATAAGAAATAATAATTAAATTTAATGAAAAAGAGCATACATTGGTTATCCAAATATAATGATCATTAATTCATGTAACAAATACATATTTTAATATTATAAATTATTTCTATTTTTCCTTTATTTCATTTAGATGGAATCACCTTTAATTAATTATATTAATTATATTATTAATTTATGAATTCATTTATTTTATCTAGTCCCAATAGTCTTATACATTTCATCATTTTAATATAAAAAATAAAATAAATAAATATTCATAAAAAATAAATATGTACCCAACATTTACTTAGATTCAAAAGAACATATAACAAAATTTACCATCCTTAGTCAGGTATAATTTTTTTTTACATATCTTATTATTAGGCACAAAAATTCGTTTTTTATGTAGTGTGAAATTCCATATTTCATAATACGACATAATAAATGTGTCATTTGGGATTGTTTTTTCACACCTTAACCCATGTGGTGTTTAACTATTTAAATTATACTATTAAATATATCAACAATTATGGTGAAATAATTATTTAACATTAATTTATAATTTATAAAATCAAAAACTCATGTTACATAAAATCATTCCAGCTGTATACAATGTAGTTTGGATTCAATGATGAAATTAATAAATTCTTCATAAACTTTAATTATGTTGTTTATTGGGTGGTTAGACGGTGAGTACGAGTGAGTTTCACATCATGTATATCACATTGTGAGTCTTTATAGAACACGATTAGGGTGTCGTTGTGTACACATTGTAGACATTAATAACTTACATGGAATGTACATGGGCTTCATTATGTTTCATCTCATTAATAATAGGTTATCCATCTTACACATTGTGTTATGTATACTTTGAAAACATGTTTTTCGTGGAAATTAATGGGTGGGTCATGTAGGAATAACATGAATGTAATTAGGTTCCGTAATGTGTAGACCCTAAATCTATGCCACAATATTTCCGTTGAACATGTATTGTATTAATTACATAGAAATTAGAATTCAATAGAGAGATTCTTGTTTCATATAGGTCATCCATATGTGGTGAACCTTATTACATAGAATATAATTTTTAGTTATAGTTTAGTGGGAACCCATAATTGTGTATCTTATACTTTTTACCTTTATGAATTCGTATGTTTTATGTACTATTTATCTATAAACATATGGACTGGATGAATTTGAAGAAAACTAGTTTGGGGATTTGATAGAAAGGGGATACACTTTAGGCGCTTGTTGGAATCATCGTAGAATTTAATTATAAGTAGTTGTTAGTATTTACACCCCTCTTTTCTAATATATATATATATGGATATCCCACCAAATATCATAGACAAGTATTAAACATAGGCCCATGTGGGACCATGGTTGACCATGCCCAATGAGAGATATACTAGAAAAGTAAGAGGATGGTAGGAGGAAACATAGTGCATGCCGACACGGGGAATACCTTTGTATATGGCCCATGGTGCGTGATCTCATAGGAGTTCATATCATGGGCCAAGACCCCTTGAGGGAGAAGCCCAGGAAATGGTGCTTGTAAATGGTACGGGGGTTGAAACCCATTTTCAGCTCGACCGAACAATGGTTAGGGATTTTTATATATAATAGAGGAATGGTGAAGTGGGATTTCAATGTGGGGTTAGATTTCTTATGGTATTGTTCCCATAATTGAATCTGATGCACTTAATTTATTGATCTAAAAATATCATCTATCATTTTAAATTTCATGCATCGTGAGTTAGAATTATGCCAATCTCGGAGTACATAAATTCAAATGAATATTGGATAGTGAATGAACTCTATCTTTAAACTCTCTCTTCTATAACAATATATCACACTGAGGGTTCAACATAGTGAGATTACATGATGTCTCTCACATGATCACTCGATGATCACCATGTCTAGAAATCTCCACCAATCTATCAAACAACAATCAATCAATAAATCTATTTTCAAATACTAGTGGCATACTGAAAAAGATCCCATTAGTGCACAAATCTATTGCATGATCATCCTTTGATCATGAAATCTACTTGAATACAATAACTATAGTCATCATGATAGATTTATGATTATGAGACTCATCCAAATTCTAAATTATTTATTTGCTAAATTAATTTTGATTTATTATGAAACATGGTTGTCACATGAAGATCATTCAAAGAAAACTTGTTGTTGCATGTGATGATCCCATGAATTCTACACCACTTCATATAGTTTCAACCATGGCCTCTATAAGTCTATAAATACCCCTTCTCCCCAAAAAACACATATTATTGGAGGATAGGGAGAATCTAAAAAATATGGTCCTTCAACGACTGTCCCCAGAGAACCTCCTTAGTTTATCACAAGAACTAGTTTTATGATTTTTGATGATATGGTTATTTCATGAAGAAATGAGTTTTATGTGAAAACTAGTTCATACAAGGTATCTATGAAATCACATGATACTGCATCTCGATTCCCGACTTCACCTGGAAGGACCTTTATTTGGGCGGACAATCCCAATGTGCACCTCATTAAAACTTTCTCAAAAACCTCATAAAGAACACTCACTCTGGTCACATAATGTTATGAGTGATGGAACCTAATGAAACAAGATAATACCAGACCTTGAATACATGGCTCACCCATACTAGTTCTTGTAGGTATGTTCTAGTGAACATGTCACCCCTATCTTTTGTGGCCAAGATAAATAGATCTAAACAAATTCCCTTTATCTTACAGTTCCAAGAGAATTAATATCTCACGATCGGTAAATTAGTCCTTAGAGGTGTCTACCTTGTCACTCGACATCCCCATCACGCATCCATAGAGTCTGTCTCATGATCCATTAGAGATCAGTCGATCACATGGTGATAATGAAACCATAGTCATATAGCGAACAAGTGATGTGTGGGAAAAGAATCCATATCATTTGGGGTTAAGAAACCACACCATGGATCTCATGATGTACCATTATTATCCTTATTGTGTAGGATTTAGGATTTTTACCCCATATTCAGTCCACTCCACTCCTTGAAATAACTACCATCTCCCATGCGCACTTTGGTTTTGATATGAAGCCCCAATGCATAAAACATATCCCATCAAAAGACCTTACCAAGTTCATTAGGATCACATTATTGTAGGATTAATGCAGTGTCATGATGATGCCCATTGACAATAAGGTACTAAAATTTGAAAAAACATAGGTTCGTGAACCATAAACCCTCACCCATTCTTATAGTGGCATTGGAATCCCTTATGTAGGTTCACAAGACTCCCTGACGATAACCTTTTGAGTTCATACGAATCACATGAAAAATGGATCATATTTGACTGCCTTTTGATATGTGTATAAGTCAATGGATAGTAACTAATTTCTCTATGAAATACCTATGGTGTTTTCCATTGACATTCACACTGGATCATGCATTATTTTCCATGAAACTTTAGGCATAACACCATTGAACTGGTTTCCCTAGTACTTAGACATGGTCTATTTTTCATGAAGGTGATCTTACACATTTCATTGAGACTCCACCACATTAATATATTGAGGAAATAAAATTTATAGGCTCTTAATTGGTCTCTTAATGTCCTGGGTAAGTCTTCGAATGATCAAATTAATCACAATATTATCCTTGCACAATTCATGTTGATCTCACGATAGTTTATGGACATGTCAACATCATCATATGAAATCATATGGACAAGACAATTTTATTAGGAGAAACCCCTTTTAATTGTTTAAATTTTCACATGATAGGATCTAAAAAAGTCATGTTGATCATGTTATTTCCCATTCACATTTTAGCATCTTCATTCCATAATATAAGAAAAATACACATCGATCAAGTGAGGCACCTTGGAATTTTCTTCATTTATTATGTGGAGATATCATAGAAAATGAAATTTTATCATGTGGAGGAGTCTATAAAATATCAGTATGATCATTAAATTTCACATAAAAATTTCATAATTGGAATGCGATAGTCTAAAGATAGTTCAGGTCGATCATTAAATAAATGGTATAAATGTTAGCATTTTCTTGCAGAAGACCACAGACATGCCTACCTAGGTTTTAGAAATCATATTGTACATGTTATATTTGATTAGGAAAAGACATCCAAGAAAATTAAATTGATCATGATGACAACCTTGGGAATATTTTACATGTCATACTAATGCCCCAAACATGTTGGGTGGATAATCAATCATGCCTAGAAGATAACCAATACATGTTTCGTAAATACCCTAGAACATGTCAACCTCATCTGGAAAACCCACTCGGACCCATTCCATGTGGACCCCAAATAGAAACCTTCAATAGAACACCCATTTTATAAGGTCTGTTTCTTAGATGATCATAGGATAGACATTCATGTGACCATAACTATTTCATTACCTCAGAAAAACATTTTATGGTACTTATCAATCATTAACCATCAGAATAAAGATAATGAGTATTGAAAAGGGAAACATTAATGTTAAATACACATTCAATAGTGTGGCCTCAGTGTGTAATCCACTACCAGAGGGAATCCTTAGTGTTTAATTCACCAATAATGGGTTGTCTTAGTGTGTATGCACTGACCAAAGGGCAGCCTCAGTGTCTAAGACCTGACCAAAGGGTGACCTCAGTGTATAATCCCTGAGAAAAGGGAAATCCCAATATATAATCCCCAATCAAAGGGAATTCTTCTTAATATAATCCCCTAAAATTACAAAAACTGTGTAATGGATAAAAGTATTGTCTCTGAGAGTTATCATCCACAGTAGCCATTATATGGGATAAGGGACAAACTAATCTACGAGAACATTGATTCTTATCCCAACAACATGCATAGGATGGCTCTCTAAGGCATGTTTTCAATATGGAATCCATATCGGTGTAAGTCCCCTCATGTATCCAATATTTCAACCATTGGGACACAATCATTAACACTGTCTTATCATTCCTCCTTTTCCATTATTATATGTGTTGTGGGATTAAAAATGTTGATTATTTTAAGTATAAGACTCATTCATGCCCTCAAGTACCTCTATCCCATCAACGTATTCGGAACTGAACTAAACTATGATAACTCCAATTCATATTATAAAAAATATACATAGTATTCCTTTATAAGGCCCTATATCCATACAATATCATCATTGATATGGGTATTTATTCATCTCAAAGGGAAAATTTTATTTGAATTCCCCATACAAATATCCTTATATGATATGATTATGATCTACCTCTATAACTTGTTTCAATCATTGAAAATAGAACAGATGGAATTATATGTCATTGATGATCATATGAAAATCATGTTGAGAATTAAAAAATGAATGATGTTAACCATTTTTATGTATGTTTTTTTACATCTTATCTCCACTAAAAGGGCCATACTCTGAAGAAGTAATAAAGGGAATTCATATATGCATAAGAAAAACCTAGGGCCTTAGTTTTCATATCTCTTACAAAATATATGCTCATTATAAGAACAACATAGTCTTTGATTCTTATCTTTAATAGGATACGTAGAGAACCAAAATGAGGTATAATATCTATATTTAGAAATCAGGTTAGTACCCAGTTATGGATGTGGGATTTTTTGGAGTTTTTAAAGAAGAGTAGACAAATGGTAACCTAATGTGATTGATTGAGAAAGTCATTGAACCCACCCCCCACAATCATCCTATCAGGAAAATCCCATCCACTTCATTTCCCGACAAATGAAATTGGTGATCATGATGTGATTTTTTTAACTTCATCATCCCTTTAATGAGTTAATGAGGATATATTTTTTAGTTCATCTTGATCCTTTTTTCTTGGTTCTCATTGGGAAACAAAATTGTGAAACTGATATGTCTCTTTAAACTATGTCAAACCTTTCATAATAAGATAGGACTACCTCTTTATATTTTAAATTGTGACTGTTATTGATCAAACAAGTACTCTTATATATGATGTTTCTCTAAAAAGTTTTCTTATTTATTATTTATTAATCTAGATACCTTATAATTAAAATGAAATTATCAAATCTATATATGGATTCTGAGATCGCTAAACAAGAATCTTTGGCCATGAGGCCCTGACGTACACTGTCACCAACACACAACTTCTAGTATTAGTAGGTGTACATCTTAGTCTAAGAGTAAAAAATCAATAACTCCATCCCAAATTTATAATTGGATTATAAAATCCTTCTAAGGATGAATTCACATTGAATGTATTTCCCGCAACAGTCCATAGGAGAGTAAGTGGCCATTATTCCCACATTTAACCACTTTGGGACCCATTACCTATATCACAAAAAATTAAAACATCCTTAACATAGAGAGGTGGATAGTGATGGTCATCATGAAAAATAATTCTGTAATGATCTTCATATAAGGAATCCCTTATATTCTGGTCATCATTACCAACATGTGACCATGATTCCTCAAGGTACATCAGAGGAGGTTGTTCCTACAACAAATGTCGATGTTCGGGCACCCAAGAGGAGGGCCCTCCAGTAGTAACCAA
Organism: Viscum album; assembly: GCA_963277665.1. NCBI lineage: Eukaryota > Viridiplantae > Streptophyta > Magnoliopsida > Santalales > Viscaceae > Viscum > Viscum album. The sequence continues at coordinate 2,139,953,852 of OY728128.1, read as the reverse complement.
ACCAAAAATCTTTAGACAATGATTATATAACTTCTACCGCTAATGTCCCTCAGGACCACCAGTGTATATTTATAGTGGCACATAATCAAACATAGATCATTGCTATCCAGGAGCCTTGGAATTCATCAATTATAGAATTGGAGACTGTGGAATCCTAGGAAGCATCCCAGTGCACAGGGATGGAAGAATATTAATCATATTTTACCTAAGTATCATTTTTATCATGGTAATCAAACCCTCAAATGGTACCATGGGAACCACCCATTAAAATATTATCATGTGAACTAAACCCTAAAATTGTACCATGAGCACTGACCCCTCAAATGGTATCATGGGGACCAAACTATCAAATGGTGCCATGGAACTAAACCATCAAATGATACCATGGGAATCTACCCCTAAAATAGTATATTGGGAACTTTCCCAACACATGAGACACTCCATCAAGGTGTAGAACCATCTCAAATGTGTCTCATTCAATATGATATCTATCGGATATGAATACTCCTTATTAGATTTGGATGAGCACACTCATGAAGAGTACAATCATACCATCCTACAGTCATTTGAGTTGTAGTAGTTTGGAGTCCCTTATGTCACAAGATTGGGAAATGAATAGAGCAATAGTGTCTATCAAGCATCCATGGAATGTGATACCAACCTTGTTTCAATTTCATAAGGAAGTAAAAAATCGAACAAATGGATAGTGGAAGTAGTGTATTTAGTCTTTGGGGTCTATGTAAAAACTCTCATCATCATACACTCACCCTAAGATCAAAATATGATATGATGTTGTAAAGGATACTTCCAACCAAACCCATGAGGATGATAAGTCAATTTTCATAGAATAAAAAATCACTCAACTCCAATAAGAGAAGATGGATCTTTGAAAAATATTTGGGGGAGTACTCCAGAGATCCCTACCTCGGGATGATGTATCAGTGCCTTCCAATAGAAACCAACATTTTATTAAAGTTACCCATCCCACAAGGATTATATAATTTCCCTATATTTCATCCCCTCATTGGGAGAAAATCTAACATTGTTTTACCTATCCTCACCCCATAGGGCTAGGGGAATATCCATATTTTCTGCCTCAACATCTAGGATATTTTGAAGACAATTTAACCTCAGTTGTTCTCCAAAAAAATCCAGGAGTGTCAAGATATTTTAATTAGTGGGAAGCATCTACTTCATAAATGAAACATAATTCATTAACACCTACCCCTAGACTGTTAAATTCTGGAACTGTGTACCCTGAGCTTTAAACATATCCATGCACCCACAGCGATGGAGGCATTGACAACATGCAGGTGATGTAACACAACCTCCCATATCCTGAAGACATATTGTGAAAATTATATTCCTTACAATCAATACATTTTTCCATTTATATAAACTATGCCATATAATATTGTTTGATATAGATCATGATGATGATAAATCATGTGTGTAATGAAATGTATGCTATGTCGATCATTTCCACTACCATATACACATCAGAAATACAAAAGAAGAATTATTTTCCTTTAAATATTGGATTCAAGTACAGATTGACATGGGAATATTAAAACCACTAAAACCTATATCCTCACAACAGTCATAAAAGCACAATTAACATGAAATCCATGGTGTGCAGTAGAGAATGATCCATGTTACTTCTAGGGATAAATGAAAATCATTCAATGTAACATTGAAATAAAATTATTCCTTCTAAACAAATCATTTAACTATATATTTTTACTATGCTATGGAAAATGGATTGGTGGAACTCTTAAAAATATGGAAAAAAGGTGAGGGAGGGTTGAAAGTCCATGATAACTAATGAACCTACCAATGATGTCTCAGTCACACAATAGAGGTCTAATAATTCTTTAATGATTGGAAGGAGATACTGGAATGTGAAGGTTTAGGTTGCCTGAAAAAAATGAAATATATTAAGATTTATCAAAGTCCCATGAATATATCCACTCTATTAATCAGTTGTTACCATTTTCCATAATCATAGACGTTTAAATCCATGGATGACATCCTTACTATAAGATGTAAACTGCACAACAAATGTGCTTAATTCAAGAAATTAAATTGTATGGCTGGTGTACTTACCTCAAGGAATTAAACTAATTTTTCATCATAATTACTTCATGATTTTAAACTACATGGATCACATCCATATAAATATATATTAAACTAAATGTATTGTGTCCATACCACAGACGTTAAACTGTCTTGACATGTGTTTTACACATTAAATTAAACTGCACTAGTTTTCTAGAACTATAAATGTATTGATTATCATCCTAAAAAGATACATAGGTACCCCTATATCCTATATCCTAAGTCATCCTCTTATATTCATGTCCTGACCACATGAAGTTAAACTATAGGACTAATGTGCTTTCTGCATGAAAGTAAAACTGGACTAGTTTTCAAGAACTACATACATCTTGATTCTCATCTTAATGATATATGTTGGGATGAAGATTCAGATATATTATCCTCATAACACAACTCAGGTCATTACAACATTTTGATAAACTTCATGGAACACATCTTTGTCACATGAAAAAAATATGCAGCATTTCAATCTCTCGGATGCTTCATCAACATCATGTGGAAATTGCAGTTTCTAGAGGTAGCATCAGTAGAGTAAAATATCGATCATACCTATATCAAAAAATATCCAACACCACATATTCTAATACTGAAGGAATTTTATGATTGGTCTCCTCCCTAAACTCTTACAAATGGGAAAAAAAGGTACCTTGTCAAATGTGAAAATTTGCCGACCAGAGAGAGTATACTCATATCCCAACTCACTCAATGAATGTATGTGGGTAAATTACTTTAATAGGCATGGGGTAAGATCATATCCTTATGACCATGAAATTAAAACTATATGGAATGAATCCTTTTTTATGAAAAAAAATTCCATGGTTATCTAGAACAATGGATTGCATGATTCTTTATATCATAGGATACGTAGTGATGCCCAACACACAACTATGTTTCCCAACCATTGCATTACATTCCTTTTAACTCAGTTGATCCTTTTAATTATTGAAAGACATTAAACTACACAAATTAAATCCTTTCCACATTACATTAAACTAAATGTGTTTTCTAGAAATACATATGGCTAGATTATTATTTTTAATGAGATACATAGGGACACCTAGATACTCTATCATGGTCTGTCCATTGAATGATACAAACTGACACAATCCAATCATTAAATACCTCTTTTTGGTGAGAGGAACATTTTTCATTCCTCATTTCTCACTCCGATCATAACTCAGGTGAGCTTCAGAATTTTAGTAAGAGATTCCCTTCACAAATGAGGCATAAAATATCATGACAAAAACATTATTTCCATGAATAAAATACTATAAATGATATAACATGATTCGTCTCTTCATAATGTTAAACTGCATGTTTGATTTCACATTCATGACATAAAATAGTACATTCTTGTGGACCTTGTTTGAGAGGACCACCATTGTTGGTGTTGGTCTCCTAACACACCTCCATTAAACAACATGGTGTGGATTTATTCAAGATATCAACTAATATATTGTGACAACAAGATAATCAGTCCTAGGTCTGGTAAAAAAATATAAAAATTAAAACTCTTTTCATACAGTCCATATTTGAGCAGGAATGTCCTTCCTCAATAAATACATTTGGTTGATTCCTATAGCTGTAGGATATGTAGTGACACCCAAATTACCAACATTGGGTCCACCAACAATAGACTTTTTTTTATGTTAGTTGTCACGACCCGACCCTACCCGGGCTCAAGCCACAACTACCCCAATCCCACCTCTATAGGCAAGGGGCTGACGAACAGCGCCGAAGGCATAATAACTCGGGGAGGGATTTGCCTAAGTACTTGTACACACACACACATCACACACAATGCAAAAGTGCAGAGTAAAGGAGAAACTGTTATAAATAAACCACAAATGTGCATCGAACTATACAGTACAAAGAAAGTGTTGAAAGTAAACTATAATGAAAAGGGAAAAAACATGCGCCCAACCAAAAGTGCCATAACCTGGCAACAGGTAAATAGAAGAGAAACAGTTGGAAGGGTCCCCCCACCTGGAACCCGACTACGACCACCGCATGCAGTCCGAGCTCCTGAACTCCTATGATCCACTAAAGTCACGACCAACCTGTCCGTCGTCTGCAAGGGCACACCGAGTGTGGGAAAAGCCCAAGCAGGGGTGAGTATAAAAATAATCAGTAGGATACCCCGAAGGCTCGATGGAGAAACAAAGGATGTACTGAAGGGTGACCAGTAGAGCGAACATGAAAAGTAGAGGATTACAACTGAAAATGTAGTAAAGAGTCCAACTCAACCCAATAAAATAAAGGGTGTAGACTCGTCCAAACCCAAGGAGTTGGAAATAGTGAGAAGATGAACTTATCATCGTGTCTTTGCTACCTATAGCAGGAGAGTAGACTCATCCAACCACGAGAAGCTAGACACAGAAAGCACGTGGCATACCCCGCGCGTCTTCGCCTCTTCCGGAGGGAGAGTAATCAAGCCCAAAGTTTGGGTACTGGAACAAGGTATATACATATTCATATGTTCAATCAAGAATCCCAAAAAAGATCGTAAGGGTGAAAAGTAGAGCGAACAGGAAAAGTAGAGGATTACAACTGAAAGTGCAGTAAAGAGTCCAACTCAACCCAACAAAATAAAGGGAGTAGACCCATCCAAATACAAAGAGCTGGAAACGGTGAGAAGATGGAATTCTCGTCGTGTCTTTTCTACCTATAACAGGAGAGTAGACTCATCCAACCATGAGAAGACAGACACGGAAAGCACGTGGCATTCCCCGCGTGTCTTTGCCTCTTCCAGAGGGAGAGTAACCAAGCCCAAAGAGTGGGTACTAGAACAAGGTATATACATATTCATAAGATCAATCAAGCGCGGACCCCCACTCACACCGATGATCACCGCTGCCTGCTGAGGAACCGGCCGACCACCCTGAAGCTAGCTGCGCTGGCGCCATCGACCCCGGCCATCCGCTGCCTGCAAAGTCCGGACCACCCACCGGAAACACCCACAACCTCCGATTCCCGCAAACTTCAACGAAAGATTGTGAGCTCCTCGGAACTCATATTTTAAATCCGAAAGATGGGTTGGAAATGGACTAAAATCTACTACGCATTCATGCGTTTTTTAGAAAATACAATAGAAATTAAACGTGATTAAATGCGCTCAATGTAGGTGCGTGGAGAATAATACGAAAAGGAAAAATCTTACCTCTTGGGCGATGCCCGGAGCTTCACGGGGAGTCCGCTGCCGCATCGCTACCTTGCTGGAGTTGCCTCGCCGGAGGTGCCTCGCCAGAGTGGGGGAGGAGATGGAAGGGTTTCGCTAGGTGGGGGTTCAATGGGGAGGAAGGGGAGGAGGGGAGAGTTTAAATAAATAAACTCTTTAATTAAATGTCCCGACCCCTAAAACACCCGCTTCCAAAACCTCTGGTGCGATCAAGATTAAGATCCCCATACGGTAAAAACCACCTCCCGAGCACAACAGTGGTCTCAGAATTTGATTTCAAGCTTCCGTTTGAAAGTTATAAAGTTGAACGCACAAAGACGCCAAATTACGAAAATGCCCCTGGGGCCATTTTTCACAGACAGGCCGCGCCCGCAAAACTTACACCCCTCCTAGGGTAAACGGCATGTTACGAACTCAATGGTTCCCTCAGTTTTCTAATCCAATCCATCGTTAAAGAGATACTTGTGTTAAGCTGTTAAACGAACAAATTAATTATTTTATTTATCCATTCCACATTCTGAAACCGAGTGAGGGGTCCAAACGTCCCGCGCCAGCAAGTTTTATGTCGTTACTGGGGTAAAAACCCCATTCCAGACCCATACATACACTCAGATCTCTGATCTGAATCAATGTTTAGGAGTTATCCCATTCATTTGGCGTTTCCGATGTGAATGCACTGAAAATTTAATTTTCGCCACTCCGGGGCTCGAAGTCACACTCCGTCTGAAGGCGCTTCTCTGGAATAACATCAAGAACATTCCAAAGTCTTTTGCAGCAAAACCTGGGTTCTTACATCATTCCTTCATTCAATATGTTCATCCTCTAAAAGAAAAACTAGGGGACAACTCAGGTTACTAAGCCCACACTTGGCTCTCCCATACCCAGAAGAACTCTCGCACAGCTCTACGCCACCGCACACAGACCAAAGGATTTGATCTATTCATGTGAGGTCTTCCCTCGCCGATGTCGTGCATAGAAGCACACACACCTCTTCTAGGGTGAGTCACGTGGAAGATGTCATGCACCCAAACCCACCTATGGGGTTAGGGAAAGGTGGTAAGGAACCTCGCAATCCCTTCGCATGGTCCCAAATAGCCTGGCGGCTCTCAGGGGTAGCTCACCTCCCCGACCAAACCACTACGTCGCACGCTACGACTGAAATCACCGCCAGCACCCAGGACAAGGCCTGATGTTTCCCTTCTTCAGAATATCCATATGGCGAAACACCCATGGATATCTGGTCACGCAAGGTTTCACAGTCGATGTCCCACAACCAATGATCCCTTACATGCTCGAAAGGCGAAGGAGTCGACACCATCGACTAGAGAAAAAGTTCCCATGCCTTTTACCTTACCAACACAGGGTTACAACCGACGTCCTGCGCCACCCTGGTAACACCTCAAACAAGGAGCCGGGAGAAAGGAAGTTCACACACAGATTCTAACAATTCTACTTCTAAAAGTAAAAGAGCTGTAGACCATACCTCTTATTGCCTCATGCTCTGCAGGATCGTAGACATCCAAAGCTCACGGCTATCCGTTGTCCCAACTGTCAGCTCCAGGATCCTGACGTAGTCCACCTAGTGGTTATGGGAAGACCTCGTAAATCCATCCCCCACTCCCAGCTCCTCCGTCTCATCTGCTAGCACTACCTCCCTAGTCACTACTCCAATCATGGCGATGCCACTATCATGGTGGTGCACCTACTGCCTTCCTAAAGCTCTCCGAATGTCTGGTCGGGCAGTACCGTGAAAAGTGACCTCGCCCATCAAAAGAATAACACTGAACCCCTCTGGGTTGCACTGGTACCCTCCGTTGCTACTATGGTGTTCGACCATGCCCCTGAGTCCGGTTCTCAAGAAGCCACATGCGTCGAGGTTCTGCTTGTTGACGCCCGTTATCTGCAGCAGATGTCTCGACTCCAATGTGCCTGCTGCCACCACCAACTCTAGAACGTGACAAGAAGATCTCTGTCTCCAGCGCCTGCTGTCGCACCCCAGAATCTGTGGAAATGCTCAAGGGTACTACGACAACAAAAATATCTCGGCAGACACCCTGTTCAGAATTCTGCGCTCGGATGTCTTCTTCATGGATCATGTTTGGGTAAAAGCGTGCACGGTCTGCGAAACTAGCCACGTACTCGGCCACCGTCATCCCTACCTGCTGAAACTATGGAAGCTCATGAATTCGAAAGGAGCACAAGAAGGATGGAAAAAACTCCCCATGAAACAACAACTGAAAGTCTCCCCACGAAAGTGATGTCTCGTCAAGAAACTGAGTCACCAGACTCCACCAACACCAAGCTACTCCACAAAAAATGGTGTCGTCCAAGGCCGATCTCTGGTCTGTTGGCATCTTCATAAGCCTGAAAAGGCGAACCACTGCCTCGAGCCACACCTCTTCTGCCTAAGGGTCTGGCTCACCACTGAACCTCAGCGGTCTCTGCTGTTGGAACTCACAGAGTGCGCTCAACCTACGCTCAAACTCATCATGCTCTGCTGAAGCTGTTTGCTGCTCAACTGGTGGGGGTGCTACTTCCGGCCCACCCGTAGAAAAGGGCTCACATGATGGGTCATGGAATGAGGCCTCGTAGCCCAAAGGGTCATCTTCATGCACCCAAGATGGTATCTTGGCTGGCTGTCTTTGAGGAGACATCCTGAATATCATCAAGGAGTGCCGCGATCAGATGAGCATATATGTATATACCAATAACAACGATGGGGAGATGACTAAAGAAGGACAGTCAAAGACTAAATCCTATGTGATGCACAAACCAATTTTTCCTAAAACATGTGTCTTAGCAAGTCGAGTCGACAAGCAGGTTATCAAGGTCCTGGTGAATGGATACGTCGGTCGCCACACCATCACTGGACTCCCTGGCCTGAGAGCCACTCATGAGTCATGTTAACACGGTTTCCCTAAATCCCAACCAATTCCTTTTTAGGGACGTCCACACAACGCCCCAAGGAACGAACCACCTCTGATACCACATTTTCATGACCCAACCCTACCCGGGCTCGAGCCGTAACTACCCCAATCCCGCCTCCATAGGCCAGGGGCTGGCAACCAGTGCCAAAGGCATAATAACTTGAGGAGGCCTTTTCCTAAGTACATGTACACACACACATGCAGCACACTCAATGAAAAAGTGTAGAGTTAAGGAGAATATTCGATAAATAAACCACAAATGTGCATCGACCTCTACAGTACAAACAATGTTCTGAAAGTAAACTGAAAGGAAAAGGGAAAAGACACATGCCCAACCAAAAGTGCCACAACCCAGCAACAGGTAAACAGAAGAGAAACAGTTGAAAGGGTCCCCCAGCTGGAACCTAACTACGACCACCGCACGAGGTCCAAGCTCCCGAACTCCTATGCTCCACTAAAGACACGACCAACTTTTCCATCGTCTGAAAGGGTACACCATGTGAGGGCAAAGCCCAAGAAGGGTGAGTATAAAAATACTTAGTAGGATACCCCGAAGGCTCGAGGGAGCACCAAATGAGGTACCGAAGGGTGATAAGTAGAGAGAATAGGAAAATTAGAGGATTACAACTGATAGTGAAGTAAAGAGTCCAGCTCAACCCAACAAAAGAAAGGGAGTAGACTCATCCAAACACAAGGAGATGGAAATGGTGAGAAGATGAACTTCTCGTCGAGTCTTCACTCCCTATAGTAGGAGAGTAGACTCGTCCAACCATGAGAATCTAGACAAGGAAATCACGTGGCATACCCCACGCGTCTTAACCTCTCCCGGAGGGAGAGTAACCAATCCCAAAGAGTGGGTCCTGGAACAAGGTATATACATATTCATATGCTCAATCAAGAAGCCCGAACAAGATCGTAAGGGGATCTCCATCCCATAGCTCATCCCAAGAAAGCGAGTAGCCAACATTCCCAGAAGTAAACACCATCGATACCCAGCATCCCGCATGACTTCCCCAAACTACAAGTCAAGGGGCTCAAATCACTGCACCTTGACACTATTTGCTTTGGGCGGCACTGAATCGCCTTCAAAGTTTTAGATCTCGTCACAAGAATGCGTCTCTGTGGGGGAAGCGCCCCTCATACTTGAGAGTTCTAGGGGAACGTCAAAACACAACTCGTCACAACCCCGCAGTCGACAGGTCTCCTCAAAGTCATGATGTCACATCACCGACCCGAACAACCAAGGGTCCCACTCTGGTTGTCACAGAGGAATAGCTACAGACTATCCTGGTAAAACGGACAGAGTCTAAAATATCAACGGGTGTCCCACTGCCCAGCCCTGATGAAGGGTAATTCATAATATGATATCAGGTGACCCACTGCCCAGTCCTGCTGGAGGGTAAACCATAATACATCATCAGTTGTCCCACTGCCAGCCCTATTAGAGGGTAAACCTGGGATGAGTCTTCAGGAAACCCACTGCCTTGCCTTGCTAGAGGGTAGACCTAGAATGGGTCATCAGGTGACACACTGCCTAGTCTCTACTAGAGGGTAAACCTAGAAGAAGTCGGTGGGTGACCCACTACCCAGCCCTAAGGGAGGGTAAACCCGGAACACGATGACATGCGACCCACTGCCCAGCCCTGCTGGAGGGTAGACCCTCAAGAGTTGTCGCGTGACCCACTGCCGAGTCTCTGCTGGAGGGTAAACCCTGAACAAGTCGATAGGTGACCCACTGCTCGGTGCTGCTGGAGGGTAGACCTGGAACGAGACAACAGGCGACCCACTACCGAACCCTGATGGAGGGTAGACCCTCAAGAGTCGTCGGGTGACCCACTGCCTAGTATCTACTAGAGGGTAAACCTTGAGAAGTCGATGAGTAACCCACTGCCCAGCCTCACTGGAGGGTAAACCCAGAACTGCTCTGGCCATCTCTACTAGATGGTACACCACTGTCCAAACAAACCCGGATTGGGTATCGCGCACCCACCCAACTCTAGAAAAACTCATCCAAATGAGGTTCCATGCATGTTCCATCACTGGGTGTCACTAGCACCGCAACTGGATGATCCATCGTGAACGAAACTAGGGGGAGACCACTCAACCCTACTGGTCAAACAAACGAGCACAGAGGGACCCTCTACATCATGCGAGGTCAAAGTACGTAGAGCAGAGCTCACGACGCACCTGGGGCCCACACAATATGTGGCCCCAAGTTAACCCCAACCAAGTGCACGAACGTCTTAGGTACAAACCACACATACCTCCAAGCGCTCCCGTATACTCCCAGATAATACATCACTTTTAGCCCAATGGATATCATGCACCCGGCACCCAACGTCAACGTGAAGGAGTGATGTAACATATCCAGCTTACCGCCTCAATGACTGGGGCACGACCAACCACATCTATTCAATCATTACTTCACTCACACGGGAGTGCACGCGATCACTCGCCAAGGGTCCGCTACAAGCACGGTAGAAGAACCGCCACCAGGGCACCTTCACATTTCCACATTTAATAAGATCATGTAAGAGGCTCTGCCGGCCAGAACAGATTACACCGTTGTAATCCTCATGAAAAAACATGCGAGATCGAATACTTAATTGCCTCTAACTGATATCCGACGAAAAAGTCACCAACACCGCCTCATGCCCGAACGACGTCCTGTGATCCTAAGCCTCAGCCCCGAAAATAGTCAGGCGCATCGCACCATTGTGATCCCCTCGGGAAAACACGTCAAAAAGATTGCTCACTTGAGTGGAACAAATATCCGGAGAAAAAGATGCATTCCAGCACACCGCACACGAGTGGCACTTTGTGGGACCTGCAACCCGGTCCCAAAACACAACGAACAGATCACACCATTGTGATCCTCTCAAAAAAGTACACGAAATGGACTATTCACTTATCCAAAACGGACACCTGGTGATAAAGCTAGAAATCACCGTCAACACCCGAAAGGGACCTCACGGGGCCCACACCATCATGTGGAATTAGAGCGGTCGGATTGCACCATTCTAATCCCCTCGGAAAAACACCCAAAAATGACTGCTCGCACGCCCCGAATGGACGACCGAATAGGAAGTCTCTAAATGCTGCTCGCAGCTTAACAGACGGGTCATAGGGCCCACGCCTCATTTCTAGATTCAACGCCCGAAACCACACTGGAAAAATCCAGCTCAACGTCAGGGTCGCAATGCCACTAACGACGCTCAATTAAGACATCGGATGTGTCTGCGCCGTCCAAAACAAGAACTCCTGGGAAAAATGTCAAACCATTTAACATCGTTTCGTGCCCCGAGCCCCTCATTTCTGGAATTAAAAATTCCTGAAACCATCTCAAAAGGTCGGTCCCTTTTTAAGGAGTGCTTCACCACTAACATCACACGAATCCGACACTCAGATTACAAGTTATGATGTTTTTAACATCATCGGAGGAAGACGGGGGGCCTGGGCCGGCCCACCCCCTTCAAGTCGGCGGTCCGCGGCTGAGTCGCCCGGACCGCCCGGTTCACCACGGCCCCCGGTTCACCGCGTGGGCCACACTGCGTCTACCCGGACCGGCTCAGCCGATCCATGTTTGCTCCACGAGACCCGCGGGATGCGGGTCTCTATCGGCTGGTCGGGGTCGCGACGACCCCGGGTCTTCGCGCGCGCCGCTGACTGGTGAAGCCGGCCAGCCCGGCTCCCTGCTCGCCCCGCGTACGCCACCGAAGCACAGCCCCCTGCTCGCACTAATGCTTTCTGCCACCTGCTGAGGAACCGACCTACCATCCAGAATCCAGCCGCGCCAGCGCCCTTGATCCCAGCCATTCGCCGCCTGTGAAGTCCAGACCCCCCGCCGGAAACACCAACAAGCTCTGATTCTCGCAAACTTCGGAGAAAGATTGCGAGCTCCACGAAACTCGGATTTTAAATCCGGAAGTTGAGTTGGAAAGGGAATAAAATCTAATACGCATTCATGGGTTTTGTTTGAAAATAAAACCTCAATTATACATGATTAAATGGGCTCAAAGTAGGTGCGAGGAGAATAAAACGAAAACGAAAAATCCTACCTCTTGGGTGATGCTCGGAGCTTCACGGGGAGTTCGTCGTCGCACCACTGCCTTACTGAAGTTGCCTTGCCGGAGGTTCCATTATACAGTGGAGTAGGATAGGGAACAGTTTCTACAGGAGGGGTTCAATGCGGAGGAAGGGGAGGATGGGAGATTTTAAATAAATAAACTCTTTAATTAAAAGTCCCGACCCCTAAAACACCTGCATCCAAAACCTTCGGCGTGATCAAGATTAAGCTCCCCCTACGGTAAACACCACCGCCCAAGCACAACGGTGGTCTCATAATTTGATTCTGATCTTCCATTTGAAATTTATAAAGCTGAACGCCCAAAGTCGCCAAATTACGAAAATGCCCCTGCGGCCATTTTTCACAGACAGGCCGCACCCGCAAAACATACACCCCTCCTGGGGTAAACGGCACATTCCGAACTAAATAGTGCCCTCGGTTTTTCCATCTGAGCCACCGTTTATGAGATACTTGCATTAAGCTGTTAAACGAATAAATTAATTATTTAATTTATCTGTTCCACGTTCTGAAACTGAGCGAGGGGTCCAAACATCCCACGCCGACAAGTTTTATGTTGTTCCTAGGGTACAAAACCCATTCCGGACTCATAAGTACACTCGAATATTTTATCCAAATCACCGTTTAGGATTTATCTCATTCATTTGGCGTTTCCAGTGTGAACGCACTGAAAATATAATTCCGGCCACTCTGGGGCTCGGAATCGCATGCCGTCTGAAGGCGCTACTCTGGAATCACATCAAGAATATTCCGAAGTCTTTCTCAAAAAAAAAATTGGGTTCTTATATCAGTAAGATTAGTCCCTTGTGGCATCACATAAACCTTCATAGTTCCACAACAAAAAAAAATTGTTGATTTATTATTCTCATCACAAGATATGTTGTAATCTCTTGATATCCTATCCTAAGTCTATCTATAATAATCAATGGATACAATTCCCACATTTTGTCCATGTTAGGAATGTATTGTGATTTTTCCCTTGAACTATGTGTGTCTTGATTCATATTATCACAAGATAAAATCTTACACATGAATCGCCAATCCTGACCCCATCTATTACAACTAATGAAAAAATCACCCCAATTGGACATTGAGTCGAGTAATAAAAGATAATATCTCATATGAAAGAGGTAAATCTATGTGTGTCTACACTATGAATATAATATATCATGTAGAATTTATCACATCGGTTACCTTGTCTATACCGCATGACATTAAAATGTAAGGAAAAAACCCTGGACACCTAAAATTAAAACTTCCCAACATATATGTTCTTTGCACATGACATTAATATGCATGGAAACCAAAATACACTTACCACATGAAGTTAAACTACAAGGAAAATATCCTTACTGCATGCCACTAAACGGAACAGAAAAAAATACATCCCTACTACATGACATTGAACTATTAATTCAATCACTCATTTTCATTACTTTCCAAAGGAACATAGGATCCTTACCCCATTAATCCAAACTATTGGATGCTTCCTCTATTTTCGAGGAACCCTGATCCATATACCACACTTCTTGTCTTGAGCACACCAAGTTTCTACAAACCTTTCATGGGTCTTGTAATGGAAAATAGATCTCTCTGCATGACCATGATATTGATTCTTAATGGATGATACCAATCAATCATAGATATATTGGCTATGTAAGGAGTGAATTCTAATCCTTGTGATCTCTATTTCATTGCAGAAGAGTCCATCACCTGTGGGTGCTCTAAGACATCCTTGATATTCATTTTCCATATCATTACTCATGACTTGAGAACTTTGAGCATCGATTAACAACATTTAAATCTCTCAGTTAGAAGGATTTTGGGACACTCTGAGAGGACTAGTTTGGGATATTCCAAACACTGAGAGGGGGTGAATCAGGGTTGGGGAATTTTTAATCCAATTCCAAATTTTATCCCTCTACCACTTGACCTGTTAAGATCTTGATTCTCGTATTCTCTCTTCCCTATCACATGCAATAATAGAAAGTAGTAAAAATATACACACCATATTTTTACAAGGTTCAACACTCAATAAGAGTAGCTAAATCCTTTACATGCATGTATATGACCAGTGCATGGATTCTCGACTATGATGTGATATGAAATTACAGTGGAGTGGCTAAGAAAACAATCCTCTAGCCAGTGTGATTCCCTACACTTTAGAGGGGGTGGGAAAAAATCCTCTTCCTTCAACTGGTGATAGCCTTGTCCAACTTACAGCCTCAAGCTAGTTCTTTATACTGCCTATGGAGATAGTCGTCTTACTTCTTCAAAAGGTAGGTTATGATCTTGGTCTTCTTTGGTGCACTTCACTTGATTACTGGAGAAGTAGTAGGCAAGCAATTCTTCTTTCTTTCTTTCTCTTCTTCTCTTGTGCAACACTAACTGCACTAGACTTATTCTTTCTTCTTCTTAGTGGAACAACCAAATGCACTAAAACTTCTTCTATCTTCTCGGCTAGATTCACATATACGAAGGTGATTATTTAGGCAGTGAAGATTAGTTCACATGGAATCATCTGAATATAATTTCCCTAAAAAATTGTCAGCATTCAATTGGGCATACTCTGTTATTATTATTCTTCTCTCCTTTCCCTTTGACACAGTAGAATATATAATGGTACTACAATGTATTAATCTATTTTTTCAGTTCTCAATACCAACACGTAAGGGTTCTGGTAGACTACCTTCTTCATTTGTGCAGATGTGATTTCGATTGCATGTCTAGTTCTTCTTTACTTCACAAATTACAATAAGAGTGATAAACCCTAGTTGTGTGAGTACGGTTCAACTTCTCTTTGTGAAACAGAATGGTTCACAGTTATTTATTCATTTCAAAGATTCTTAAAGAGTGTTATGCACCTATCGAAGGCTCGCAGGACCCCCAAATTGTTTTACACACCCTTATAGATGGATTGCACATAAAATTCAATCCTTGCGCGTAAAAACACCTTTTGGCACGTAACACCCTTTTTGCGCAACTCTTATTTTTCTTGCAGAACATCCCTTTTAAATGAAACACTTCCTTCTTCGTGCAACAGTTCTTCTTTTCGCTCTATACTCTATACTTTAATTTTTTTCCGCTTCATAGCTTGGGATTTGTCTATGTGTCGAGTCTCTACAAATGAGATAGGTTTACCTCATATTTATAGTCATTTTTGACCCCGCATGAAAGACCCTAATCCGCACTTAAAAACCCCCTTTCGTGCACGTAAAAACTCATTCATACAACATCATATTTAACACAATACTCCTATATTTCATGCCCCTCATGCCTTTTCCAGTTATCGAGCATCTGATCTCAAAACACCTTTTGCGCAAAAAACTTCATTCCTCTATTTTGCGCACCACGCCAATATTTCGTGCAAACTTCGTTTTTCATGCATCGCGGTGATATTTCACGCACAAATATCTTTTTCACGCATCCCATAAGAATTTTTCACATCCCGCCGATATTCCACGCATCCCATTGATATTTCGCGCATCTTGCTACGATTTTGGGTGACCTTCATTTTTTCGCGCACTCGGCCCAGGTTTTCACGCACTACCTACCTTTTTCATTTTTCGATGTTCTGACCTTGAATCATTCCTTGAGCACAAAAATCTAAACCATCTTCAATCATGCACGCAACATCCATTGCCAAAAATAGATCTTCATCTCCCGATTTTTAGGCCCTAAAATTTGGAAAACACTGGAAAATGATGCCACCTTAATCTGTTCTTTTGTGCCGCCTCCTGATTGTCCATTGCCTTTTTATTTCTCTATTCACTGCTTCCCATAACCATTATTAAGAATTTATCATGAATTCCACTATCGTGATATATATCCTTTGATAGACTAGATTTAGCATTGTTAGAATTACAATGGGAATTACTGAAACTTCCCTATATTCCAATAGCATCATTTATTCCAATCAAAACTGTATATGACAGGAATCATCATTTTTTTCTCTTTCCTTAATAAGGATTTCATCACATGTTCTCCTAACTTATAATATTTATGAAATACCTAATCAGAAAAGCATCGTCTGGTTTCATACAATGTGAAATGAATTGCTGTCTCAGAATGACAAGCCCTTCCAAATTCTCTCTTCTTCTTCAACTATCATTCCACACTTCATTCAAATCACTTGATTCTATTCTCCACGGTTGATATTTCATGGATTTTATACAATCATGAAGAATTGCATGGTTTTCTTCAAATCCTCATTCTTCTTCAATCATCCTCACATAGATGATACATCACTATTCTTCATTTTTGTAAACAATGTGTCACCTTTGAAACAAGTTGTTTAAACTTAGGATCACTTCAAAAATCGTCTGAATTGATCTTCATAGATAATTTCTCAAGCATGACATCCAATGCTATGATTACATAACAATTATCTAGGCAAAATCACTTCTGCTAATCTCCACCAAATTTTTAGTCCTTCTTCATCATCATCTTCATTTTGACCAGTATTGACAAATGTTGAAAAAAAAATACAATCTTCATACACAAAGTGGTCCCAACACACTCTAGACTATGCATTTCATAATTATCCTCTTTCTTAACATCCCCCACATTAGTTCTATGTGAATGAAGTCATTAAATTTCTTAAATTAATTTAATGTAATTCAAACATAAACACTTTCCCATAATGGTCCGAATAGCAAGATCCATAACTACTAATGAAATAGACACAAACCATGTCTTGTTGTAAGCCCTCAGAGAGAGGCCTCAGAAAAGCATAAGTCTTCCCTTTATAAAATCTTCATATATAGAGTTTCAAAAAAAAATTAGAAATAAAATAAATAAGGCATAAAACTCATTGGGACTACTCTTTTTCACAAGTAATAGACAATGTATGCTTTATGGACAACTTTTTAAGATAAATTTAGTGTAATTTTTTGTCACATCCCATCTTTGTGATAATATGTTCTCCAGGCAATGACATTACTTTTTGTGTTCTCAAACCCCTCTTGTATATTATATTCTCCCTGAATAATACTTCATGATTTAAGTACTTTAGGTCACTAAAAACCATTCATAGACCGTGGAAATGAAAAACTTTCTCTCTACATGTATTTTCAATTTGTTAATAATGTTTTAGATACACCATCCAGATACATCTTATCCCAATGTAAATGGATTTATGATTCTTATGAGCTAGATATCACCATGGAAGAACAAAAATCCTAAGGGTGTTTTGGGTTATTCCAGACATGATTTTCCTATACCTTCATCATCACCTATGAACATTATAAAATGATTTAGAATCCCCATACAAAACTACCTAATAGGATTCAACATCCTTAATATTATGTCACCTTGTTTATCACTATTTCACAATGTTTGAACGACATACTCTATTCCATATCCTTTAATGGCCCACACCTCATTATTCAAAACCTCATGGTGTCAGGCCTGAGATTCACAATTATGTGCTGAATAACCCTAGGGTTCGAGACCCCTCTATGGATAAATTTTCTTCAACCCCCAACTCCATTGGCTAGATGCTTGAGTCTATGAAAATCTTACATGTCCTATACAAAAGAGTGGGGGAAAACCCTACTTAGCCATACATGTAATACCTCTAGACTAATTCCTAATGTATTTGACCTAAAAATTAGGAGAATAACCCTTTATATTAATGGAACTCTATTCCTCATGATCATTGGTGACACGATTATGGAATCGGGAACCTCAAGTTGTGACAGGCCATCCCTGACATGTCTTCCTCATATCATATTCACTAACAGAAACTTTTGGGTTATGATCAATATCACCCATACTCTAACTATACCAATGGACCTAGCATACCTAGTATTTTTTTCCTAAAATAAATTACCCCCATTTATCTTCAAATTCCCTTAAAAAGAGCTAAGACACATCTGTATAAAAATTAAACCAATGCATAAGGAATTTAAACTACTAATTAGAGGAATATCCTTCTTATGAGGAAGGAACTTTGTTCCTCATAAGCTCCAGAAACACCGTAGTGGAAGAAAAAACCCCATTGTGTTTTGAGTCAACCCTGGTCTATTTTCACCGCATTAAATAGTCACCAATCAAGTCATGGAATCATGAAATTAATCTACATTGAATCTAAAGGTCCATGAAAAAATACCCTAAACTACAGAACATCAATGGTCTAATATCTAAGACCTAAAACTATAGTAAAATGATGGTCTAGATTATAATACCTTAAAATCCAAATAAAGGATACATAATACTCACCAGGTTGAAAAAACTATAATGGAATCCTGGGAATATGTCATGTATCTTCTCTTTATACATACAATTTTTGTGATCCATGAAATAATAATAAACTATAAAATATAAAATCCAAAAAACATTGTCTTGTTGAAGACCTATATGCTGATTTTATGAGAAAAATACATGTCAATTCCCACTAATTATTCCTCCAAATGAAGTTTAAGACAAATTTTGGACAAAATAAAGAGATAAAAATATTTTGGGGAACACGATATATCCCTAGAAAAACTAAAACTGTGCTCTCTAAGTCCCCTAAATTTTGTAGAAGATATAGTATTTTAAATTAGTGAAGTATATAATTCCCATATTTTCCTTATAAAATAGATGATTTCAAGACTATAGGGGATGGGGAATTGATGAAATTTTTTTTGTAAGTGGGTATTCATGAACATTTCTCAAGAGAAAATTATTGTATGTTTGGAACTCAAATCCAAGTGATTGGATCAATTTAATAATACACACAATAGATGGGTGTCATGAAGGATTCAAGAAATATCTCAATAGGTTCATAGATATCTTCCTTGGATTTTATATAAAAATTATGTCATTCCACTTCCTATATATGATGTAGGTATACTTAAGGACAATCTTCATAGATTCCTTTATCTATGAACCTAGGTTACTAATGAATGAGATTGATCTACATAGAGAAATATTTTATAACTACCTATGGATAGAATCCCAGTCACATGGTATTCATAGTTATGTCTTGGTACATTACATCAGATCTAGACACAAGTTCATTTTCAACCAATCCATATTCTGTTGTAGAATTCACACACATTCCAAATAAAGGGTATCTATACCATAAGCCAAATCCACTTCCTATCTCAGATTTAGCCAAGCAGTCAAGGTCTGAAGTGTCTTATGGATAGCACCTCAAATTTTATAGTTACATACCAGTGATAGATCCTATTAGGAAGCTAAATATCAGTGCTTATTAGATATAAGGATATGTTGAAAAAGGATCTTTGTTTAACCTAGAATCAGACCCTTTTCACTTTTAAAAAATATTATTCTATAGAAGGAATATTGTTGGAACCCATAATTGTGAATATTAAATTTCACCATTAATGATTTATGAGTTTTGAAGAATTATGAGGAAATAAAAATATGGATTTCATAGGATCCTTAAAGAATTCTCTTGGGCTATGATATAAAGCGGATAAACATTGGGCACTTTTTGACACATCATAAAATTTTATTCTATGTAGTTCTGAGTCATTACAACTGACTTTGATAAAAAAAATATATGGTCATCCCATTGACACAAAAGGTCATGTCTTGACCATAGGTCCCTGTGGGACCAAGGCCGACCATGCCCAATGGGACCCAACCTAGGCCATCTAGATGATGACCGAATGTGGCATATGGCATGCCGATGATCGGTGAGCCCATGGTGTATAGGCTCAAAGGCACACCTAGAATTGTTTGAGAGTCCATAAGGTCGAAGCCCATTTCGTGGTTCATGTAAGTGGTATGGGTGTGAACCCCCATTATTGTCTCGATTGAATAGTTGTCAAATAATTATTTATGTATTGGAATAAATGTGGAACTGGATTTCAATGTGGGATGATATTTTTGTGGGATTGTTCATGTGATTGAATACCAACCACTAGATCGATTAGTGAACTGATATCACCTATCCTTTTAAATCATGCACATCATGAGTTTTAATTAATTTGATCCTGCACCACATAAATTTAAATCAATACCATGCATGGAGATACTTACAACTTCAACCTCTCGCTCATCCGCCACTGTCCAAGGTTTTGGGTTTGACATAGCGAGGAAACTCAATGTATCTTGCATAATAACTTTTTGATCACCATAGATATCCACATCCACTAATACATTATAGAAGAATCAATTTCAAGTTCCAATAAAAAATACCAGTTTTATACTGCAAGAACACCCACCAATGTTCAAATCCATCACATGATCAACCTTCGGTCATGCATTCGAAGTGAAGACAGTCATTAGAGACGTCATTATAGATTTATGATTTAATGTCTCATATAACTTATAATGGATTTATTGGATAAATTTATTTTTATTTATCACGAAACATGCCATCACATGAAGATCAGATAAAGCAATATTGTAGCCATGTGATTTTGATTTCATGAAGTCTCCAGCACCTCAGAAGTTGAATGATGCATCCTCTCCATGATTATTTTTTTCATAGCCAGCCTCCTTCAACATATAAATTCCCTTAATCCCCTTTATAAAGAAACATGTAAAGGTAGGATATGTTGATGTAGAGAAGAGTAGAAAAAAATAGGATGTCCTGGATACTATCCCTAAAGAACATCCTGAAATGATCACAAGAATCCATTTTATTACATCTTGAAGATAAAAAGATATAATTATCAACATCGCATCATGTGACACCATATTCATATAGGTAACCAAAATAGCATGTGATAACCCCATTGGTTTCATGAATTAACCAACAAGGAACATCATCCACCCGTATAATCCGGGTGTACACCCTATGCACGCATCCTCAAGACCTTCTAAAGAACCTCTTCTCAGGTCACATGATCGCAGGAGTGATGAAACCACATGCTATGTAATAATAAAATCCTAGGAATTCATGGATCACCCATTCTGATGCTGGTATGTATGTTCCAAGGAACATCCCTTGGGATTTGGTGGAAAAAAGAAATATCCCCAAATGCATTCACTTAGTTGTGCAGTGCCAGGAGACATAATGTCTCATCATGCCCGTAGGAGGGCTTTTAAGTGTCCACCTCAACACCTAGAATCCCCATAACACATCCATAGATTACTTCACATGATAACATAGTGGTGTTGTAGTATTATTGTGATCATGTGACCATTTTCATATGGTGTATATAGGATGTGTGGTAAAACACCTTCTTTTCATGTGGGGTTAAGAATTCACACCCTAGTTCTCACAATGTCCCTTTCTCGACATCGTGATTACGGATTTAGGAATGTAACCCCATAATCCATGCACTGATCACTATAAAATGTCAACCATCACCCATGTACAATGAAAAATTGTCATGCAGCCCCAACACATGAATAAAGATCCCATATCAAGACCTTATGATGGTCATACAGGTCGAATAAGTGTGGAAATCATTGACTGTCATAAAGATACCCATCAACATGTAGTAAATCTAATAGGAAATACCTAAATTATGTGAACCATGGACCCTCACCCATGCTTATGGTTTCACTGGAAGCCTATGTTCATGTTCTCAAGAATCCTTCTCTTGGACCTTCTATGTTCATGATAATCTCATTAACAATGGGTCATATGTGAGTGCCTTTTTATATGTGTATGATTCCCTGGACAATAAAATTGTCACCATGTAATACCTGCAGTGTATTCCATTCACTAGAACACTTGGCCATACATTGTCTCCCAAGTAACAATAGGAATAATACATTAGTAAATGTATTCACAGTCCTTGGGAATGATTCAATTTTTATTAATGTGTTCCTAAATAGACCTATGAGACTTATCCGCCTAAATAGTTTATGTTTATACCATCTCAATACACATCATTGGTATGACGATGTCCTTGGGAAGCCCTAGACGCATATCTGTGATCTCAAGACATTCCCAAGACAAGTCAGGATTATCATGCAATAATTTATAATCATTTCAACATTGTCATACAATAGGTTGAGGTCTTGTAAAGTTCATCTTGAAACAACCATTTTATATGTATACATTGTCACAAGATAGAATATGTAAAATTCAGGTCGATCATATGATTTTCCAATGAAAAGTCATCATTATCATGTGGAATCCTAAGCAAAATCCATATTCAGAGATGCAATTTACCATCGAATTTTCTCCCTTGATTATGTGAATATATCCTAGAAAATTTCTTTTAATCATGAAAAGGACTCATTGAAATGTTGGAATGATCATGAGATTTCCCATAGACATGCTAGCACTATCATGAGTTAGTCTTGATAAAAGTGATTTCAATCATGCAACAATGTGTTGAAATTTTATCATTTTCATGCCGAAGACCCCATACATGTATACTTTGGTAATAATACAAATATTGGAAATGTCTAATTTGATTATGAAAAAAATCAAATAAATGTAAATTGATCAATAATACACCCTTGTACATGTCTTCCATGTCAAAAATAGTTGGACGTGTCTTCAATGTCAAACCAATTCCCCAATATTGTGAAGAATACAATCAATTCATGGCCAATATATTGTCAAGACATGTAGTGTAGATACCCAAGGACATGTAATCCTCAACCGACATACCCACTTGGACTAATTACATGTGGACCATAGATATGAACCTTCAGTAGCACAACCCTTTTATATGAAATTTATCCATGATGATCTCGGGTTTTGTATTCATGTAACATTATCAATTTACTTTTCTAAAACATAACTTTTATAGTATTTATCTCTATTTTTTCATTAGAAGACAAAGAATGAGTTTTCAAATGGGATACTTTAATGTGTAAGCCTCGATCAATGTGATATGATCAGTGTGTAAAACCTAGAGAAAGGGAAACCTCGTTGTATAAGGCCCCACCAAAGAGAATCCTCATTGTGTAATCCCAAACCAAATGGTGGACTCAATGTTTAATCTAAAACTAAAGTTGGTCTGTAGTGTGTAATCCCAAACCATATGGCTACCGTATTGTGTAAACCCTGACTAAAGGGAGTCCTCGGTGTATAATACCTAATCAATGAGAATCCATCTGGGTATAAGACTCTTTCATTCCTAAAACTATGTGGATAATA
This sequence comes from Viscum album, assembly GCA_963277665.1. Lineage (NCBI taxonomy): Eukaryota > Viridiplantae > Streptophyta > Magnoliopsida > Santalales > Viscaceae > Viscum > Viscum album. Next base: position 2,139,930,519 of record OY728128.1, on the reverse strand, counting down.
ATAATTTAGCTAATTGTTATCCTCAAACATATCACATCCACATGTTATGGGATTAATTGAACTACATGGATAATGATTCTTGTCTAAACAGGATATATAGGATGCCTCCCTAAGCCAAATGCTCAAGCTAGAATGCACTTCGGTGAAAGTATGATCATGTCACTAATATCCCAACCATCAGGACCAAATAATTCCTTTGGTTTGATCATTCCAACCCATCCATAATTAAATGTTATTTTTTAATATTCAAGAATAATTTTGTGTAAATTCCCAGATCATGCCCTCAAGTACCTCAAACGAATCAGTGGGTTGGGGGATGAACTGAAATACAATGAATTTGATTCCTAATATAAAATAGGATATGAAAGACTGCATCATAAGGCATGTTTTCCCTACCATATCCTCCATGGTATAGGTAATATTTCATCTCAAAGAGAAATTTTATTGTATAAGCCCCATATATAAATTTTCCCATTTAATGTGTTTAATCTATCTCTATATCATGTTTCTCAAAACAAGCATGGATCACGGGGGATTAGATACTAGTTATTATCATATCAAAATAATGTTGATAATTTCCTATATTGGTATTCACCATTATGTAGTAAGTATTATTACATCTCATCACCCCTAAAGGTTCCAAAATCCTAAAGAACCAATCAAGTGTAGTCCTATATGCCTAACCCCCGCTCAAGGCCTCTATTATTCTATCTCTCAAGAAATAGATTTCTATTATAAGAATAATTTTTTCTCAGATTCCTATATCAAATAGGATACATAGTTCACCCCACTTAGGTCAATTCCAAATATTTAAAACCATGCCACATGACATTAAAATGCATGGATCGGTCCAGTCACACGACATTAAATGACGTCGACCAAACTAAGGGGGTTTTGATTCCTATTTCACATGATATATAGGATTCCTTATAGGGGTTTAATCCCATTTCAAAGGCACAAACCACATACCTACACGGATATAAAATCCACGATACCCCAACATGTCCACAAATGAAAGTATCAAAAATTATTAATAGAATGATAGAGAACACATAACATGTTCACAACTTATCCTATCAACAAATTTTCACAGTAATGTTGTTGAAGAATGGGTAACTAGCCATGTCTCAAATACTAAAATGGATTTCATGAACACATATTAAATATAAAAGAGATTACTAGAGTAGGATATAATTCTCCCACCCAATAGGGTGTGATGTGGCTGATCTCTCATCCTTTTTACCAATGTGAGTTCCTAAGAATCGTTGGGTCCAAAACCCCAAAGGACCACCTACTTTTGGAAAGAAGGACCCTAATTATTAATGATTGTAGAAACTATTGTTAGTTTCCAAGTATTACTAATAAATGTTTAAACCATATGTGAGTGAATAATCAAGGCATTGACCCCCCCTCCCCCACAATCAAACTATTGATCCAATCCCATCCATGTCATTTCTGATAAAAACATGTTCATGTAAATACGCCATCTAGATAAAAGTTATAGAACCTCCAAATATAACATTCATTTATTCTTCATCTATTATTCATGTGTTTTGAGTCGTATAAAGGTCAATCATTACATTATATCTTGGTTTCGGTTAAAATAATGATTTAACCAGACATATGTACTAGGAAAAAACATTCATATCAATCAATGAACATGAAATACTTCTAAATTATTTTGTTTATGATCTAATACCACCAACATAATCTAGGGTATATTGAATGTAATATGTCTTGGGGGAAATAATAGTTTCTTACTAAATAATTTGGATTTACCCTTAAAACAAGATCAAATAGAAACCATAGAATCCATGTGATAAGATCATGTCATATAATTTATAATTAATTTGAATTTTGATTAAGAATTTACACTCATTAACATTTACTATTCATTGATGGTATGTTATAAATAAAGTACCATTTCTACATTTTAGGAATCATTGGTAGATTTCCTCTAGTGGTGATCTTCATGAACTTCCAATAATCATTTTATAATTATATTGGTGTAGCATGGATGTACCAGTACATGTTTCAATCATCCTTGATTGTAATTGAATCTATTGATTCCATAAGGAATCACGTTTTTTGGGGAGGAGAAATGACCTCAATATAAGAGATAATTGTAGATGAATATCTATCTTGGATATGTGAGGATTATATCCAGAATTCATTATACACAATGATTATAATGGAATAGAAAGGTTAGAGAATAACATAATCTGGTATATATAGACTGAGAGTTATAGAATAAATAATTTAACATGGTATGTTTTTATTTAAATAATCCCAAGAAAAACCAAAGTCTAAATATTAATATTATTACTAATATTTACGTTATATGAACTAAACTCATAGATAAATAATTATCTATTCTTGAATAATTAAATTAACATTTATTCAAAAAAAATACGTAATATATCTTTTCTCAATGGACCATTAACTGATAAATTTATTCCTTTTATGTGTTTAATAAACTCAGAATAACTACTATTTATTTATATAATTAAATACCATTTAATTTTTTGTTCATAGATATATAAATATTTTTTAATGAAAAACATAGAATAAAAATTTATTAATTTTTCAACTCACATATATTTTCTCCAACAAGAGGACACAAAATATTTATGATCAGTTAAAATGATTAATTATTAAACTACACAAGGGAATAATATTTATTGAACATGTTAAACTCATATAGAATTTAATTTTGGTTCTGAATACACTTATTATGCAACCCTCTATCCCTCTTTATCAGTGGAATTTGGAAATAATGCCAAAATTCTATGGTTAGAATCCATGAACACACTAATTCACACATAGAGACAGATTTGAAATGCTACAATGTAAATAACAATATATGAAAACACATTGTGTGATATACTCCCTATGTCTCCATTCATCTAATCAATAATGTTGAAAACTGATCTCATTAACCTATGTTATTTATCACTCTTCCTTTGAATATCTATAATTATAATTACTGAAAGAACATAATGTTTATAAAGAAGTTCCATTATTATCAATGTCCTAGATATATCATCATATAATAAATAATAGATGGAAAAATCCTTTCTCACATTATTCATTGAAATAATTTCAATCAAGACACGCCCAATATATCATACCTCATTATGAGAATATATCATCACCATTTCCATCATTACGTAAAACTATAATTATCATGATATGAATTACAAATATTCTTCATGTATAAGGATCATTAAACATATCTGCAAATAGGAACGTCAAATGGACCATATAAATACGAATTTTTTAGTATCGGTTTATATTATCATAATAACATTTATTGATATTAAAAAATATGAAACTATTTAGAATAAAACTCAATGAATTGTAAAAGTCATACAACTGGTAGAATATATCATTTTTTACAACCCTAAAATATCATCTGATCATATATAATATTTTAATAAATACCATCATATACCATTTGGGACCTCAAAATGTTGGGGAACTCTCATGGCCTTTGAGTTTTAAATGTACTTTAAAAATATGATCACATTAATTTCCACATAAAATAATGATCAAGATGTGATTTTATATTAATTAATATTCAATTATTGAAAAATATATACAATAGAATGTATATAAAACGTATTTATACAAATATAACTTTAAAACCCTACATCATCATGTGTCCCCATATATATATACCACCCATTTCAAAAAAAATGGTTATGAGGAAATAAAAAAAATCATATTAGTGGTAAGAGAGTGACCCAATGATCCATGTGTGTATAGTAAATACACATATTTAGTAGTGAATATCCAATGAACAATACTTCTAGTGATAAGCCAGTAAACTGTGGACTCATGTACATGATGAGGATACAAATTTTTATTAGTGAAAATATAATGGAAAATATAATGGTGGAAATCCAGTAACCTAAGATCCTTATGTCTGAAAATTTCACAAAACACTTAATGGATTTCCAAATATCATGAAAGTGTTATGTATCCTTTGTTCATTGTCATCAATTATTAAACTGTGATATAACATTTAATGTCTTCCCATAATGATTTAAACTATTTTGTACTCTCACACCATTTTTCCTAGATTTAAATTGTGACCTAAACATTATTTCTTCCATGATGGCATTAAACATGAGAGTAAATTACTACATGACTGTAAAATACACTATAAAAACCCTTACATAAGAATCAATCTTGAGATAATCTATTTTATAGGTAATTATAATATTTAATTTTATACACTTCCCTAAAAATGATTTATCATCAGTCACTCGCTTTTATTATATGTGTCCTCTCCACTATGGTTTAATGTGAATAAATTAAGTACAATTATTACAGGGAAGTATTTCATTAAACTCTGTTAAATATTTAATAGAGTTTAGAACAACATAATAACATCCTCTGTGTAATGTATAAAATTACCATCTCTTAACCAAAAAATAATTTATCCACTAAAACATGAAGATTTATGGTTTGGTAAATGTTGTAAATATAATGAGAGTTTATAAAAATGAAAAATTATAGGGCATGCCTACCTAATTTAATAGAGTTAACTCCCTAAACAATACTCATTCGTCTAATAAATTATCACTCAATTATTATTATATAATTTAATATTATTAATATATATAAGTGTACTTTAATTTATTCTAATTAATTAGTTATTAGTTCTAATAAATAATAAAATTATCCCCACAAACCAAGAAACAGAACAAATGGTTTTATTATAATAGAATCATGTGAAAAAAATCATATAAAGCTCATATATGACTTATGATACCTCTAATGGAAAAATAAAAAATATCTTATTTTGATTTATTGACCAATTACACCTATAGTAAATGGGAATATATGATAAATTCACTAGATTACTTTCCCCTAGAGAAATGAAATATAATTGATTTCATTCATCCATCATAGTATCCTATATCTATTTTAAGTAAAAAAACCTATCATTATAGTAATATTTTAACTTATTTATATTTAATAAAAAAATAATTAGTCAAAACATAATATATAAAATTAGGAAGAATAAAATGAATAAACAAATAATAAGTGATCAAGAACACCTAAATATAATGATACATAATTAACTACACCACTATGAATTAGGAGAGCATTGAGGATGAATGAAGATGGTGAGGGGATAAAAACACCCTTAATTTTTTATTATTTGGTTAAAAAATAATGTCATTCTTTATATTTCCAATAAAATGATTAAATGTTCTAAAAATTAATTGGAGTCAAGGGATTCCACCAAACATGTATTAGACACCCCATTGGTAGGCATATTGTCCATCATGTATCTGTGTTACTACTACTATATCCCATTGATCCTAGTGATCCCATGTTGTTATTGAAGCATTACTAAGGTATATCCAAAAATTTGGGTTGAAGAAATATCTTGATTATAGTTATTATTTTCCCTATACTATAAATAAGGAATATAAATTTATACAAGTAACATGACTGTGTCACACAAATCATGTGACCTTCCAAAAGGCTCACAATTTTTACACCCAAGGGATATAATTAGGATATGATATTCACTTACCATGATCCCACTAATTATCATATGAAAGATTTCAAATGATCCTCCCTAATTCTATGAAGACATGTTAAACAAGTGATCCTTATCACATAGTGTCCCAAAGATGATTTTCCCTCAATATGAAAAAGACCTTTAGTGTGCCAGCTTGATCACATGATGCCTCAATGGAGAAATTTCTTAAATTAACCAAGTCCATCATGTGAAAAATCCAAAAATGATGTGATACTTTTTAGAATAGTGTTACATTTATATTAAGGTGAAATGATTATGCATTCTACATGATCAATTCAATGATAAAATGAATGAACATCGACATGTTGGCCCGATTATGCAAATCCCCTAGGGAATGTATGCATTGATCATATGAAATATTAATGGATAACCACTTGACATATTCAATAAAACATAAAAAGTATTTATGTGATAGAAATGTGAAAATAAGGATATTTTTATGTAATGGAAGTTACATTTCATTCATGTGAAAGGGTTATGTACTTCTTATGATCCATCTATTAATAAAATGAATTTTTTCTGATGATACCACTTGGTAATATGAATAACCATCATAAATGTACTCACAGGTACACAAATTCACTATGGTATGTAAATTTTATCATGGGATTTCCTATTTGATGAATGCAATAAAATCACGAAGGCCTTCATATAATAAAATCAAAAATTAATGACATATTTAGGTGAATAGGGTTACTTTTTTAATGATAAATAATTATGAGATTCATGTGACCAATTTAATGATCATCTAAGTTCCATATAATATTCCATTAAAATATCATGAAGACCCCTTAACATGCGATCTAAATTTACAAATCACCCAGCATTACAAACAAGGTCCAGTAAAGGCCCTTTGATATGTTAACTAAATATGTCACAGTCTCACATACATGTTGAGTGGATCACATGAAATATTTTTATAATCCTAGAATTTTACTAAAAATTTACTATGACAATACACGGTCAATAGAATGTTGTTTATGATTGAGTGATCATGTGATCACTATTTATCACCCAATTAAAGGATGATGTCATTGACGAAATGCTTCTGGATCATGTGAATAGCATCATACATTACCTGAATGATACCTATGATGAATCAAGAAATATATTATATTTAAACATCATGAATAAAATAATATATTCATGGTGGTGATGCCTATAAAACCCCCTACTAAAATATAAAGAAACATACACTGTGGAATGAGATAAATATTTAGAACAGATGATTTTTCGGTCGTGAGAGTATTCCACCTCAAAATGACCAATGAGAAACATAATTTGTTATGTAGTATTTGTATTCACTTCATGGGATCAAATTTAATCCTGAAAATGATCTCTGTCATGTCAGATGAATCATCTAAAGGGAATTTAGTGTTTCATCTTGATCATGTGATGTCATAGTATGTATATATCTGACAAATGTTGATGAACTTATGTGATGAAGGATGACAATTATATATGAATCTTGTGGATTCTGATTAATTGATATTCATTTAAACAGATCTTTTGTTTTTTGGGATATATTCATTTATCACCAAACACACTTCAAATATATCATATGGGTCACATAGAAATCTCCAAACATGTCAAGATGATCATACGACAGCCCTGAGATGTTATCCTAGTAAACATGAAGACCTTAGCCATGTTAGGCGAATCACATAAAAACCCTCAAATATGTCATCCTCATTCAAGTGATAACCATGGATACGTCAGGAGGATCACATGATAACCCTCAGACATGTCATCTATGTTCACATGATGTACCCCAAGACATTTCAGGCAGATTACATCATATCCCTTGGACATGTTAGGAATATCATATGGAAAACATATAATATGTTATCATGGTCACGTGATAAACCCTTATCATTGTCATCTAGTTCACCTAAACCCTATGTACATTTTTAATCTATTAGGAAGACACTCCTTGATATGTCAAGTAGAAACCCTTGGACTTTTCATCCATATCTGGAAGACACCATGGGACTTTTAAACCATTCCAAGAAGGCACAATTTTATATATCCCAGGTGAACCATTGACCATGATCCTCCAACCAATCAAATCATTATCAAGATTGTTAACTCAATTAACAACGGTTACATAGTCATGAAACACTATTTGTTTGAGGAATTCATCATGTTATCTATGTCATACAAACATGTTCAACACACATCTCATTGTCCTCATTCTTTTTTACATAAGAGGATAAAGATTGATACATGACATGAAAATCAAACTCATTGCATGAACATTGACATTACAATTTCTCTAGATCATATGATTCACCTCATTTGGGTCTACAATCATTCCTCATACATTAGTAGATTAGGAAATCTAGGTGACCTAAAATGACACCAATTCATTTTATAGACATGATACATATGATGCCTCCTAAGGAAAAAGTTACAGATCCACATTATATCACATTGTATTTTATCCATAAGTGAAATATCTATATATAATGTATCATATCTCTTTTAATCTCTTGTTCCCCACACAGATCTTGACTCAAATGAACATAGGGACTTGGAATGATCAGGTCACTAGTGTCTTAAAATTACCCAAATCTATGTAAAAATAATTTTACAAGACCCTCTAAAAAACATGATAATAGTTCTCCATATATAGTAATCCCACTTACTATATATAACTAATGAAATTCACATATTTTTAATCTTGGGGGAAATAACATTAAACCATCCAAGGGTTGAGGAAAAACTGAACTATGAGGAATCTAATTCCAATTATAAATAGGATATATAGGATTCCTTCCTAAGTATTGAGTTTTAAACTAATTTACAATCCATACTAGTAATCATACCACTTGATTGGTAGAATTATGTGAAACATGCCAACTCAAATCATCTATTATCACACCATTCATGAAATAGACACCTGTAAAAGGAACTAGGTATTATTTTATTTATATTCTCATAAGATACGTATGAAAACTCTATGAGGTTCAATCCTAAACCCAAAATACCAACCACCTTCTTGTATTGAGCTTAACCTCCCATATTCTCAACAAATTGATGTTCCTAAGCGACATATTATATGAAAACACAAATGAATATTGAAATTTTGAAATTATTCCCCATTTAATAGGGAATTGGGAGCCATTGAGGGTTTTTTTTTTGAAAAAATATTGTAAACCTGATTTGAATATATTTTTCACTTATATTAAAAACCCCAAAACAGAAAACAAGTCATTTCAGTCAACATTTTTAGGAATGAAAAAAATGGTGAACCCAACATGAAATCACGTGATAATTGAATAAATGAGTTACCATAGGCATGTGGTATCTTATTTCCAAACCCAATTTTCCTATAATATACTATTTACTTGGAAACCAAAGTGTTGAACTTGAAGTGAAAGAATGTGATAACATATCAATTTATCAAATATAGGAATCATGTATCATATTTCCCAAATATGGAAGGTTCATACTATAAATTTTCACTAAAATGTAAATGGTGAACCTTTCATTAATCTTCCAATAATAAAATATAATCTGGTATCCCATGGGCAGGATTTTTTTTTGATTTCACACAAGTAAATAGGAAAACAATCAATAAAAACAAACAAATGGATTCACCGTGCATAACTGATTAATCATGTGACTTATATTCAATGTTGTATTGATCAATGATCTTGTTTATTATTTTCCTTGTGATTATAGATCTTGCAATACCAAAACAACCCTTTAATTTAATGTCATATCATCAAAAAGAAATCATTATATAAACTCAACTATGATAAAAACCTATTTGAATCGAAAAAACAACAATAATCACCTAACATACATATAACTTGGTGGAAATGTGATTTTTTAGTAATACCACAATCATGGTAAAGCCCAATCCACCAAGGTTGAATGTAGAGGTCTCCATGCACTGAATTCTGTAATCCCACCACACTCTAGAAAGGTTATTATGAAATCGGTGGAACTTGTTTCCATTACAAATCACATCAGTAGTTTTCCCTCCATGCATGCAAATCAAAACCTTCCATACATTAAGATGGGGGATCACAGATTCTACCATTGATCCACTATGATTCTGGATCACTCTATGATGGAAGGTTTCAAACATCATCAATAGTGGAATCCCACAAATTCCCCTTGGTCTCTTGTTAAAGGAACTACCCAATGCGTCAAATCCCTCAACCCTCATACATGGGAACCAAAGATACCTCATCTGTCATGGAAATATGTATCTAAAAGGGAGTTTACCCATATTACCACTTCTTATGATGAATCCCATCAAAATATTTTGGTGTCTCCCAAAGAGAAAGCTCATACCCTAACTCACCTAGACCAATTCATCCATCATACTCCTATAGTAAAAAAATATGGAGGTATATATACATTCCCCCATATAAAATACCATTAGAATATTCCGATGTAATATGGATGAAAGGAGTGGTTTTATATCCCCACATCAATCAGAGGCATCTGCTAGTACAATATTGAGATCAAGAACATGAAGGCATATATACCTTAACATGATCTACTAAAGTTCCCATATATCATTGAAATGATATAAGAACACAATAAAAATATTCGGTAACTAATGTATATATAGATACATTCACATATTCCCATCCTAATATCAATATAAGAACAAAACCATGATCAAAATGAATATTTGGATACTCTAAATCACGAACATATTCTCCATCCCTTAAATGATGATAATAAGTATATTATAGTAATTAATGATGCACTTGACTAGGCTCAAAATCCCATTCCTAATGGGGATTTGTTAACAAAGAATGAAAATTTCCCCATGAAAGGTGGAAAATCCTATAAGATAATTCCAGAGATACATTACAACGTAAAAACAATATCTATCACATAAGCCCAATGGAAATTTTGAATTTCAATAAAATATGGAAATTCACTCATGGGTGCATAATATCCCTTCCACTGAAGCTAATTCATATATTCCAACATCTTATAGAAGCTAGGCTCATATCCCTACTCTTGAAGAAGAAATAATTCCTCGAAATCCTTATGAGGATATATGTAAGGGGGAATATATCCCTTATCCCATTCTAGACATTCATCTCTATATTCTAATGGGGAATTGATAAATTAATTTTCCCTATTTACCTTGTTCAACTATGGTTCTTTGGCATGCTCTGAAAATCACCCAATGGTAGGATTATATCCCCACGGTTAATACATAAGATGATTAGAATTTTCTAGTAGTTTATTATTAGTGGGGTCATATTAACACAAAAAAACAATCATAAATATATTTATGTTATCATTATGTTGTAGGCTTATGTTCCTTCTCAACCCCAAATGGTAGGACGACATATTAGGGTCATGATGTTGGATGATCCTCAAAATCCTACTATACTCAATTATAGTTTCCTCAATCCTATAAAAAACATATACGAAACAATTCTAGGGTCCTTTGACTATTAATATGAATTATATGGTGATAAATTCCTTGATAGTCCTCCTTGCGATAGTATAGATATGGATCACAAGAATCTACTTAGGATAACCACTTTAGACAACATACTCATGATAATATATCACATAGACAAGAAAATCTCACCCTATTAAAAACCATTATAATGAATGGTTCTCAAAATATTTGGTATTACTATATATAATTCCCCATCATCTACTGACACCACACCACATTTAGCGGGTGACCATGAAATTTGACCAATGTGGTTAAACCATGTGAAATAATATGAATCTAATAATGAAGAGTTCAACATATATATATGGAGAGAATTATCCAAAAACAACCTCTCAACTATACTTTTGTACATAGAGTCCTCCTATTTAGAGATCCCATGTAATCCATAGAAGTATTTCATTCCATACATATGATAGAACATTTAGGAAAATTGTTAATAATTAAAGCATGGAAACCTCCATTATCATGAATATGATGGTCAAGTACATATAATAAATATAATATGTTTTTAGCTAAACAAGGATAATTTATTTTTGAATCGGGACACAGGATATGAAAGCCATAGACAAAGCCTATGGTGTTTTTTCCTTCTCTACAAAACATATATATGATGATTAATTTCCGGAGTCCTGTCTAATGTTCATATCTGAAGATGGGGAGACTATAAATAATTTCACTTTACCCTACCCACATGATAAAAAACTCCCCAGATAAGACCTCATATAATTTCATAGTAGTAGGAGAGATCAGTGTACTGAGTAATTCATGGGTTAGTAGGTCATCACAAATAATCTCATACACATTGAGGATGCAATGATATGGTGAATAGAGAGATAATGGTCCACACAAAAATCCTATATTGGACCTCTCAGAAGAATGTGAATGCATTTAAAACACGAGAACAAGAGTCGTGGTCAATGATACAAATCAACATAATAGGATACCCCCTTCAATAGAAGACAGTGTACTAAACCCATGAGTGTATAGGACTTGGCCAAATCAGGGAGGTTATAGTGGAGGACTCCATGGAATAGATCTAAGAAAAATCCAATCTTGCAGTTTTAGGAATATTTTTACCTCAATATCTATCATCCAATTCATAAAACCATAACTGGGTCCTGAATAAATCATTTATGGAACAACATCTCCGCATCCAGTAAGACTAATGGAATTTTTATCTCTATTTCGTTTTTTGGAGTAATCAGATCTTAAAAAATTGGATAGAAATAACAATGAATATTGCCTGTTAACCCCATCCCTCAAGGCAAGGATAATTTCTGTCATAACCAAAAAAAAGAGTCATTCATTTATAGTATAAGAGGTAAAAAATAATGAAAAAAATACCACTTATTCCTACCACTATGAGACACACCCCATTCTATTTGTGTCCCTCTTGGAAACATGAATTAAAACTCCCTCAGGGAAACTATTCAATGAATTGGATTAGGGTAAATTAATGAAAATTAAATAAAACCATGAATGGGTCATAATATAAGCTATACCAAGAAGACCAAGGGATAAATGTTGGATCCCCATGACTTTCTCAAAGGTAAAATTGGCGGTATTGATATGCCTAACTATTTGGACAATGATGGGGTGATTATGGTCACTTGTTATGCCTTAGTGAACAAAATCACTATTAATTCATCATATTATACATATAATGATGAAAATATAGGTGGATGAATTTGGAAATGACACCTTAGGAGGTGAGTTATATTAATGCACAATATGAGGCTACACATATATGGAATTATTGGTTGAAACATAACTTGGAAATATTGAATTTTTAATTACCACCTTCTCATAAAAATTCTACCATGGATAAAGGGAAAATAATGGATACATGCTACTCACCACCTTGAAGTGATGAAGTCCACTTCATAAAGGAATGATAATCACAATACAAGGATGAGATACACAACCTTATATTTTTTAATGGGTAATTACACAAAGGTAATGTCCCCACTGGGTGTCACCTTCGAGTAGAAATGTGCATCCTTCATCCCATCCATCTAGACATATTTCATCTTCTATAAATGGTGGAAGGTGAAACTATTCCTGGATTTGGATTTAGGAATCCCATCAATATTAGAAATGATGTTGAGGGTCATTGTCACATTCTTACTTTATGGCGTTAGCCTCCCCCTTATCTGGGTAATCATCTGGCTCTTGCATAAATTGAAAATTAGGGGGATATAAAAATTTTCAACCATTTAAATTATCACCCACTCCATGGGTATAAGAGGTGGCCTCGAAATTATTACTCTCATAAATCCTTAACACCATCGAGTCTAGTTATTTTGGAATAGAATTCATGGATGTGTGTTCAAACCACATTAAACCCCAATGGAAGTCATATCCTGAATGGGTGGATAATACTTTGCCTCCAACCAATTTTGATAACCCAATCTTGTCTAAATTTGATTACAAAATAGACCTAGAACAATATATAATTCACTTAATATCCCTATGTGTCCCAATGATAGTCTATCAAGACTATGTGTTAACATAACATTGATTATTTCTATAGAAACATGTAGGTTAATCCATTGTTTAGTACAATATCCATCCATATGAATCTATCCAATTATAGGGAGACTGTAGTTGTTAAATCCATTATCAATTTAGATCCATGGTATGGAAAATTATGATTATCATACTAAAAATTTACAAGAATAATGAAAATTAGAGGGTCTATGAATTGGTCTCCTCATAGAATGGTCCCATGTATGCCCTTATTATTCCAATCTTAAAACAATAGTTACTAGATTTTTTTTCTATTTACCTCTGAGATGAGGATCAAATTTATTTGTTCCTGATGAAATATCTAGGAATATTTTGTATGATTTCAAAAATGAAAAAATACAAATAAGATTAAATTTAGAATAACAGGGTCAAATATTGGCCCACTCCCATGACACACCGAAAGCATATTTTTAGATCAAGGAATACATTTTTCACCTTCCAACTACTAAAAGTTCTAATCAGATCACTCAAGAAGGCCCCATACCGCTTAGTCCCTCCTGTTGAGTGGGAAGAGCAACAAAAATACCCTTGACCTGAGGTAAAGAGTGACCTGGTCCTACCATGATTTGATTAATGGGAAAAAATTATTCTTTTTAAAATTCATATGTTCTAAGTTATTACTATTTTTCTATAGAGATTGTACACCTCAATATATTAGAAACTACAAAACCCAATGAGTCCATCCTCAGTGACTTTCATTAATATTTACCTTTTCAAAATTGGTTTCTTCACACCATACATGACTTCTTTGTTATCATGTAAATCCTCTATGGCATGGTTCAATCTAGATTAGTGATGTTGGGAAAATATCAAGAACATGTATCCTACATGACCACCACCCAACTAGAAGAATATGGTGACTGAAAATATGTTACAAATTGGTGTGAACAAAAGTTTGAAAACTAGAAGAATTGGCTCTCAATTGAACATGCTCATAACACACCCAAATTTTGGATTCATATTCCAATCGTGTTTCAGGAACCTTTTAATACGCATCTCGTAGGTAGTTCCAACAGTCAAATAAAGGGAAATTTATATGATAAAGAGTCATATAAAATTACTATATAGACTCTAACTCTGGTAAAATTTTTTCTTTAAAAATACATTTAATGGGAACCACCCCTCCAAATAGAATATTCATCAGATGAAGAGAACATTTTTTATTATTTTATTTTCAATCACATAAAGACCCTTTATCAGATGATGAGTGTGATATTGAATTTAAGTTCTCCATACGAGACATGGTAGGCAAATGAAGAAGCCTCAACAGATGAGGTTATAAGGGATGTTGTAGTTCTGGTCAAACCTAATATTCTAATCACATCCCCACAGAATCCATATATTTTGATGAAAACTATAGGAGGAAACATCAATAAGACCAACAAAATCGTAGAGATTTCTTATAAAACATTTTATTCTATAAAATCATTATTAATTTATTTTAATGACTACTGAAAGTATGTTTGTCTGACCAGTGAATTATTTTTTTCAATAATTACCTACACTACCTATAATAGATACTCCCTCTACAACTACCCATAAACCAGGACCTTCACCCTCCAAAACATCAAACACATGGCCACATGATAAGTAGAAACCCCTACTAGGTAACCAAATACATCTGTCATTGAATACTGACGTTATAAAATAGTTAATGGTTTTCCCATATAAACTCTCAATCATATATTCTATCCATCCTTAAAAAATATAAGAGGGGAATTCACAGAGTCCATCCAGTGTCCATATAAGTTTAATATAGAAGTTTCTTCAATCAAAGTTTTTCATGTGGAGACTATGCCAATAGAATTCCATGCCATTATCTCGTTCATATAGTAAGATCATGAAGAATATATTTAGAAGAATATCATACCCCTGACTGTTTTATGAAGGATATATAATGTTTTCATCCAAGGGGTTCTTGTTGATAACAATTTTAGTATTCTCCTCTTCGTGATTCATGAATTCCAATTTTTTTTATACAGTTAGGAGTATTTTTACCAAATGAACATAACCATCTAAGGATATGAAATGTAGGAAAAGTTCCCATATAAAGATTAATATAAAGGATTAGTTCTAGAACCACACAAATAATGTTTCACTCAAGGTTTTATCTTCATATGCATCATACAATTTTTAACATAGAAAACCCTGTACTCATAGTGACATGATGATACCCTCAAAATTTAACTATTGTTTTAAATTCCCTTATTAATATAATGGTCAAAATACAGCATGGTGAAAACACCCCCTTTGAATCTTGTAAATATATATATATTGGGTAAAATAATATAAAATAGAATTAAAATAACCAACAATGGAGTGTACAATGTGTGTTGTCTCTCCCAACGGCTTTGAAAACTACCTTGTGAATCCATAGATCATTAAAATATATTATTATTTGATGAATATAAACCATATTCAGGTAGTAGACTCTATCCAAAAAGGATTTTATGATTTAAAAACATCACTATCCCATGTTTATGTTATTGAATTCATGACACATGATATGGTATAATAAAAGTATTTCTATAACAATTCCCTATTGTGATTTAGAAATTATTTTGTTCAGTTAGTAGAAATTAATAATACCACTAGGTCATCACCGATAAATTAAGACGTTCATGCCTCTTTCTACCCCATTACCAATGTACAATAAAAATTAATCCAATGAATATGTCAATAATTAAATTGGAAACTCAATATTTTAATGTCTCTTCTCATGAACTCACTTATCTCAATATGGAAAGAAATGCCCCTGAATTACCCAACATGACTAATGATTCCCCCATAGAAACAGAGATGGGATGGGAAAAGGATAACCTCATGAATGTTCTAACTAAATTTGAGAAATTCATATCCACTATCATTAATAATTTTAGGACGGTAAATCATATAATAGAAGAAGACATGTGACCTATATTGGTTAGTGACATCATTCCTCTATCAGAGAAGGAGATATATTTTTAATTTATAAAGTTTAATCGATACAAATTCTCTTGGAATTATATTGATATTATTAGGCTCAAAAATCATTTGGATACTCATCACATATAATTTTAGTAAAACCAATGATGTTTTAAGAAAGCATCAAATGTAATTAACCCCAATAATGATACCAACATAGAATCTGATGTTTACAAATTGATAAAATTGAAATTTTTTCAAGAGGCATAGTATCATAAATGGAATTACAATATCACCCCCTTTATAAAAAATATTTGGTAGATCCGGGTATTCTTTGATATTAGTGTCCTTAATCAACACCTTATAAAGTATTATTTCCCATTATCAATAAATTAAATTTTATCGATGAAGCTACAAGAATCTACGGCCTTTCCCTTATGGATGAGAATTTAGGTTATAACTAGATCAAGATGACTCTTGATGATGAGGAATCCATTTCATTTTGATAACCTGAAGTAATATTTTGATATAAGTTCATTCATTTTTTATTTAAAAACACTAGTTCTACACTTCAAAATTACATGAATCACATCTTTAAACCCTTATTTGTTTGAATAATAGAGTTTTTTTTCCATTGATAGGTTGATAAATCATGAAATCATTATGGTCACCTCAATATAATTTATATGATTTTTATAAATTTCTAGTCACACAATTTGATGATGAATCCTTTGATTTTTTTTAATTTGGATTCACATCAAGAAAATTAGTCAACTTTGTAGTTCATCACATTATCATCAATTTTTATCTAGAAAATATCATAACAATCCTAAAAATTCCCTCACATTATTCTGTAATAATTGTTGCGGGTATTGGGGAACCTTTTTTATATCATGAATTACATATCACACCTTGATGGAAAATCTCCCCCCTTTACGATGTTAGTAAAAAGGCTGTTTCCTACCAATGGGAAACATATTACAAGGAATATTCTAATAATATCAAGTTGTACAAACTCCATCCCTCATTTTTGGTGCTTCCTATAGATGTCAGACCACACATCTTATATGTAGCCTCCATGAAAATTTTTGTTGTTTTTATCCAGATGTATAAAAAAACACGGTGATTGAAAATAGTATCTACTAACATTGCATAATAATATAGGATATTGAGAGTCTGTATTCTGATATAGAGAAGAACTACCTCAATCTAATCTTATTCATGAAAATGAAAATGCATTAAATATAGCATCATTAAGTCAACCTTGTCTCTCATGTTGATCTTCTATTGTATATCCATTTCCTCCCTATGATAACTTAGTGTTTGGAATTATGGGTGATAATTCTACAACATTATGGTATTTAATTAGTGTTGTAGAAATAGAGAAAAAGGTAGGCACTCACTGATTTTTTGGTAACACATCCAACGCAAAAAGTAATTCTAATTGACATAGAAATATCAAAGGAATATGTTTTATATTCCCTGAAACTACATAAATGTGAGAGACTAATTATTATAGTGTCTCCAGATTCATGATTATCAAGATAGTGAAAAACATGTATCTCAACCTAGTTGGTTCTGTGATTTTATTTGTTTCCCCAAAAATATATTTTTTATATTGTTTATCTCTATATAAAGGCTACAAAAATAATGAGGTGGAATACAATATTATCAACCTTTATAGCGACATTTAGCCAACCTAAAATTCAATTTTTATTCAAATCTAGTAATAAAGATGGTAAAAAATGATTATTCCATGAAGAATAAAGAATTAAGACCTATCATTAGTTACATTAGATGATTTATGTTCGATTTCCTTTTTGATCCAATGCTACATCACATCCCCATTCAGAGAATTCACATGTCGATGCACTAGTAAATGTAGCAAATACAATAGAAAATCATGAAAAGGATGTTGTAGTTTTAGACATTACACAGTATGGGGTAGTATCATCATTAATCCTATGAAACATGGAGGAAATAAACTAGTTCAATTATTCCCCAAAGAATGATGAGTCAATATCCACTACTAGATGGGTGGATCCCATAATAGATTACATCCAAAATGGGAATTTCTTGTCAGATCAATCCAAATGTGAATAGATTCAATGTTGAGTAGAAAAACTCACCATTCAAGATGGTCCAAATGAGTATAAATCCCTCTATATATTAGTATTTGATGCAATCCTCCTCATAGGAATTTTAGGAGGATAAATTATAGTTTTTATTATAGAATTTCAAGAAGGATTCTATAGCGCTCAATAGTCTGGAATGGAACTCTCCCACCAAATTAGGGTGTTTGGTTTCAACTCATAGAAGATGTTTAATAACTATGTATAATTTTATAGGATGCTTCACACATATATAATTAATGATAACTTCATCCTCAATCCCCTATATATAATACATATATCAATGTTTTCACAAACATTTACCTTATGAGGAATTAATGATATGGGGCCATATCCCCTAGCTAAAAATAAGATGTTTATGTTCACCATTTTTTAAAAATAATTCATCTCTAAATTTGATAATGATATACCCCTCATGTAATCTTGGTCGAAGTGTATCATTAAATTTATTAAATCCAATATTATTACTAGATTTTGTGTCCCCCACATGACATTGATAGACCTTGTCACCAATGCATTTTCATCGAGTTTGAAGAGGTTGTATCAGGAATATAACATTGAGTCCAACCATTATCCCCACTATCATGTAGATTTAAATGGTAATATAGAGGCCATAAAAAATATTTTATTGAATATACACCAGATAATGGCGAAAAAATATAAGATATATTTCACGGATAACATCATGCATGCTTTATGGTAATCTCCTATGCATGGAATGTTCTAAAAACTATGTGTTGGTTGATTCTAGTTCACTGATGATACAAAATTACTCCAATATCTCAAATATTAGGCCTAGCTGCAGTATATAAAAAAGCATCCCTTTATATATATTGAACCAATTCTATATATGTAATTTAAAAAAACAATGTGTGGCTTAATCAATGATCCCATGGGATATTTAGTGACACCCATGTCTCTAAACCTGGGCCCATACGTAATGAAAAATTATCCCCTCCCAACATGTGGGCCAAACATATTCTGGGAACTTTCTAAAGAAATACATGTGGCATGATTTTTGTTACCACATGATATACACTAACACCAAGATTTCACTTCCTGGTTCTAACCATAATATATAAAAAAACACATCCCTTGTATATAGGTCAATCCATTTTAAGGTATTATTTCACAATAACTATATGTGTCATGTTTCTTATTCTCAAATGATACATAGTGACACTGAAATCTTAATCCCTAGGTCCAACCAAAACATATAAAAATAATTCCCTTTCCATTATAAGTGGGTTAGATCGAAAATAGGGATTCTTTTAAAATAACAACATGTGGCTAGATTACTATTACCACATGATATAATGTGATACTCAGGTCTCCAATATTGGGTCCTACCATAATTAAAAATAAAAAATCCATCTCTATTCAATTTGGTCACAACTTTGTAGGGAATTTACCATCTAAGAACTACAAGTTGATGGATATATGTTACTATATGATAAATAGTGACACCTAGGTCTCCAATACTCTTCTCAATAATGTTGCTAAAATATATATACCCCTTACATTGCCTATGGTTTTGACCTATTTTGGGGATTCCTTAATAAGAACACAAACTGGATTGGTTATTTTCATCATAGGATATTTTATTATTCTCTAAACATGTATTACATGCATATCCATGAGTTTTAGTTTCTTCAAACCATGCACCTACCTGAGTATAAAATCCGTACTTAGGGTCTAGTTTATATATCCCATGGTATTCACTATCACATGTCTCAATCAAAAAACATTTTATCCCTTGTATGTCACATCAAGAATGAATCTAGGGAGCTTATTGAAAGTGGAAAGGAACTCTGACCAGTACGATCATTGTGTTTTCTATTAAAATATAGGTAACCATGTCATTGTCGCATGACATCAAACTACATGGCTACATCCTGGACGCATGAAATTATACTACATTACAATTTCATTTTCACATGATGGAAAACTGAACAATATTTGGTCTTCATTCTGAACAAATCAACCACAATAATTATTGTGTACCAATAAAGTTAATGTTTTACCCCTTAACCCAAAAAATGTTTTCAATATGTGTTGGCATAGCCTTTGGTTTACTCAATCCCTTTCTGGGTTTTATATTATATATGATATAACTTCATGTCCTCTATATATGAGTTCATAAAAATCAATTCCTCTGCTTGATATTCTTCTCATAGAACTACATGGATCATGTGATCGAATTATTTAGTTTTACCACTATATAAAATAGATAACGGGGACTAATTAATCTGAAGGGACCCCACAATCATTTTTTTGTGTGAATAAAGCAATACCCCAGATCTTGTTCTCAGTGGATGTTGTGGTCCTATAAGAGATACCCCAATTAAATCTTGGAGTTATTTTCCTTACTTAATTATATATAGGTCAATTATATTAATACATTTTTACCCATACCCACTTGTATTCATATCCCATTGGCCTATACATTCTTGGGTTATAATTTAAACTTCCCACAACCTATCTATTCTTGTATATTTAGGTACTCTCAATGTCACTCTTCTAATCATCATAACCAATTTTAAAGAATCATTATGACAAATATTTTTTACCATTTCATTCTATGGTATGTTTATTCAATGATGACCTAACTAACATGAGTTCCTATATCCATTTAGACTCCACATTTTCCACTGAAAGAACTTCATTATTTTTTTTCTTATCTGAATCCCCATAAATCTTGATCTCATATTATTTTACAATTTCATGAACCTTAATGCTATGTCATCATTGTTATTTATTTCAATATATTTTTAAAATTGTTCTAAATAATTCAGAATGAATAACATTAGATTTCACTCATGT
This sequence comes from Viscum album, assembly GCA_963277665.1. Taxonomy (NCBI): domain Eukaryota; kingdom Viridiplantae; phylum Streptophyta; class Magnoliopsida; order Santalales; family Viscaceae; genus Viscum; species Viscum album. The sequence goes on along the minus strand of OY728128.1, from coordinate 2,139,909,119 downwards.
ACAATATAGTGGCTATCAGTTTGTTCTTAGGGGATGTTTCAGTTACTATATATATTATACTAGGATTAACTAATGAATAACACGTCACATCAGATTCTATACCTAGTAGAGATTTTGTTCATAGAGGAAGGGTCACCATTAACTCATTGAGATGTATTCTAATGGTGATTTTTTAATTCCACCAGTCATCAAATAATAATCATTTATATGTGAATTTAAAGGTATCAATTACTTTATCCATTCCCCCACATATAAGAGGGGTTAAAAATGACCTAATGGTTTATTCCTTCATACATAAGTCCTAATTAAAATAATTTAAACTACACTACATTTATATTATAACTTCATGTGGATTTATTCCTATTACCACATGATATGTAGTGATTTGTAGTTCTCTAATACTTATCCTAGAGATGATTAAATGATAAAAATATATGTTACCATATATAAGTTATATCTATATGGGGATTCACATAAGAACAATGTGTATCTGGAATCCTGTAATCGAAGGATATGTAGTGATGAATGGACCTCACGTTTTAAGCCAATACATAATTCAAAAATAAAAATGCAATAAATATAATCCCCCTCTCCGTATATGGTCCACACCTGTGTAGTGTGTTTTATTTCTTAGAACTATGTGTTGTTTGATTTTTAATTTCCATGAGATATGTTGTGATGCCTGAATATCTAATCCTAGGTCTAGAAAAAATATACTGGTAAAATACACCATACATTCATATGGGTTTGACCTGAGAATGTCATTTTCCACGTAATAATTATGTTTGTATTTATTTATATTGGTATAGAATATAAAATAATGCTTGGGTCTCATTTTATGACCCTGGAATAAACATATAAAAATAATAATGAAATCCCCACCTCCATGCATATGGGTAAGAATTATTTAGGGAGTATTCCTTATAAGAACTACATGTGAATCGATTATTCTAATCACATGATATGTATAAATTCCATCATCTCCAATTCTAGGACTAGTCACAGGTTTCCATCACATGCAATTATTTTTATTTATGGAAACCATATTAATACTCAGATTCTTACTTATATAAAAAAGTAGGTTCCCCCATATATACTTATTATGAACCCTCACATGGATCAATTGATTAGCTAATTTCCCTTGTTTCTCTTGATGGGAATGACTCATGTGATCATAGGGAGCCAGTAATGTATCTCTAACCAGTATGGTAAATGTGCATTCAAATCAATGATAGGGAACCACATCCTATTATCATGGTATTAAAATACAGAATGTGAGGTATTCATGTTTATTAAATCATTAACTTGATTGATATATACCCAAATGTTTCCTTTTTTTATCTCACCACCTCAAGAATGTGTTCAGTACTAGGTTAAATTTACATTAGGGTTATCAAACCCATCTAGAATATTATGTTATCCATGAATCGACATCGAATATTTGATATCCAAGTAAAATATAACAAATTAACTAAACTCACAATCTTCTTCTTTGAATCCATTGGACATTGATCTCATATAATATTTGTTTATACATTTAGAAAATTTTTAATAGGGAATTGTTATTCTAGAGGAACCCCTCGTGGAATCAATGGATTATAACACAACCACTCAGAGAATGGTCTTAGTATATATTATGGTCCTGGAGGAGATCCCCCCCTTAAACCCATGATCTATTCGTCTTACATTGTGGGATATGTATCTCATCCATTAACATAGGAATTCCTATAACCACTAGTCTTCATCATCTATTGACATAAAAATTCATGGATTATTATTTAAATATCCTATTATGCCACTATTAATTGTTTTTTCAAATACCCTCAATGATGCACATCAATTCATCATATTAATAATAAAAGAAATATTATAATATATAATTCCTATATACCTCTATTTATGGGAATGAATCTCATGTAATGAACCAAATTCCTTAAGTTAGTCATTCCTCTTGATGATACATCCGTCTCACATGATGTTAGACTACATGACATATGGTCTATCCTAAAAAGACCAAAACTACTTATATTTTCTCACACTATTCATCAATTAATGTTAAAGATGAAGGTTTCAACCCCATAATAGGATGTGTCACCAAGATTCCTATTACCTATATATTAGCTCAATATACATAGATGACCACTTAGATGACTATAATGCTAAGGGTCACAAAGTGAAGATACAAAATTACCCTGTCTACCTAGGAGGTAAATCAATGTGGGGATTCATTGTATAAGCATTATCTAGAATGGTTCCTACTTATAGGGGATATTTATTAATTCCCATATCTAAAAACCTTAGTCCATCCACAACGTTTATGAAAATAAAATCCTCCATATAGTTTTTTGAGAAAGATCAAAATATGTCATTATAACATGTGTTCCCCCATATAGGAGATTGTTCCAAACATTAAATGAGTCTTCCCCTACATATGAGTTACATCCATGAATGGGACCCTATAGTTTATTCAGAACTACAAATAGATTTATTTATATCTCCATAGGATACATAGTCATGGTTAGATCACCTGAATCCAAGATAATCCATAAATGTAAAATAAAATACCTTCCAACATGAGATTTTGTACCATTGATGTAATACCCCACTTCCCAGATGGGTGTGTGATAATTTAAGACATATTACCCCAACATTCACATGATCTAAATCAGAGAAGATGATTCCTCAAAAATACATTTCGTGGCATGTTTAAAATTATCCTGCTCCACATGTGAGTTTGATCACAATGAGGATTCATATGATAATGTGTATAGTGGAATTATTACTCTCCTTATCATATCTATAAGGAAAACCAAAAAATCATAACAACATAAATTAAAACTATACCTCAACAAACCCAAAGGTTTGTAGAGTATATTTAGTGATAAATTTCACAATTTAACATTTGTTTTCACACACTTAAAACATGATCTTAAACTGCATGGATGACATCATAGTCACAAGACATTAAATTTTAGAATAATTTTATCATTGTCATATGAAATTGTACATTAAGGAAAAATATTCCCATCTTCGTGACGTCATAAAATGAAGTAAGTCAGGCTTCACTATTCCTCGTCAAAAGATAGAAATATCTGTACATTAGAAAACTAATTTTTAGGGTGATTCCATCATCTTTTAAGAACATAAAACCATAAATAAAACTTAATGTATTAATAATATCAGGTTTATTTAAATGATCCACAGCTCCTGAATAGATGAAAAGTTACCTATATTTGACCATGTATCTGTCGGATCAACAAAATAGACTTAGAACCATCATCCCTTGGTATCTTGTCCATACAAAAGGGGCCTCCTAATCCTTGTGATACCTAACCTAATCATAGTGGAACTCATAATCATAGTGTGATTCATGATCATCCTTAGCAAGAATGTATCAAACCATTACACTGATCCTAAGAACCTTGAACCATGATTTATAGTATCCAAATATCCATCGAAAGAGAGTGTTATATTTCCCTTGACTATAGGGATCCTAATTAGCCAATTTTGTAACACTCTTTTGTAACTAAGTGAATATCACAAGAACATAAATTTTAAGTGAATGATACATGGAACATATATGGTATAAAACACATAAGGTAAGTTTAAATAAAATATAACTCACTTCATTCTATGATTTTTACCTCTAGAGTTTATGAAAAATATAGGTCTTAAATAGAAAAAGTCATATAGATATTCGGGTCCAAATTTAGACCCCATAAAATACAATCTATTCGTACGGATCCCTCTCATCCCATAAAATATTTAGAGAAATTCTCTGTCACATCTACTCTCTTTGATAACATGTTCCATATATAGTGACAGAACCAGTACAATGATCTATACATTCTCGAATATTACATTCTCCACAAACCACCTTTATGTATTTATATTCAGAGTTAAAAGAATCATATTCATTGTGTTGTTATACTAGTATAGGAACCCCATATCCTTGAATGATTTTTATATTTTTTCCCATGTTGTTTATTTTTAAAAGGAACTGGGAACTCTATAAGGACCCTACTTGGTTGTAATAGTGAATAATTGAATACCTTAGATCTTTTTCTTAGTGGTTGTTTTGGTTTTTAATGAAAGGTCCCCCATTGTATATTATTTCATTCCTAGAAAACATTTCTTACCAAATTCCACCATCAATAATGGTCAACATTCACCCACTAGCCTCTGTTTTGAATTGACTTAGATATTACTAGATCATTATTTACAATTTCCATAACCAAAATAATAATATGGATTCAACATCCTTGATGGTATGTATCCATGTATTTTTTACATTATCAATATAGGAATGTGGTACTCCATTCTAGAACATTTGTTTAGACCTCATCGTGTGACATGAACCCACATTATGTATGGATGGATCTTTTCAACCCTAACATAGAATACCCTTAGGGTTCTAGAGTCCTCACGGGATAGATTGTTTCTCTATAACCTACATCTCTACCCAAGTGTTTGAATCATATACAATTATCCAAAACCCTTATAATAGAGTAGGGACCCATCTGCATGACCATTCATGTATGCTCCATGGGATCATAAATATGGTCCTTTGGCCCGTCAACTAGAGAAATCTCCTCCTATCATGAAAGAAAAAACAATAATAGTGATACATAGTATCATCATAGTGGAACTCTTCATCTAATAGTATTTTCTGATGTTCCCCTATATGTGTTCCTATTTCAATAATCCTCGATTCGATGTAATGGAAACATGATTTACACAACCTAAATTATAAATATCAATGTGTATATTGAATCTTTCACATTCACCACCATAGAACAAACTATCTATTGTAAAGGATATAGGGTGTCCTGACCCTTCATGAAAATCCATCCTTCATCATCTTAGTAAAGATTAAATGTTACTAATACCTTAATGAATACCCATTAGAAATAATCTTTAAAATGACACGAGATGCCTAAAACACATCATGAATACCCATCCTTCATAATGATCAAAAGAATGTAAGTTGTCCTAATACTACCTAATAACTCACCTGTCAGTCATTCGATGTCATAATCATATAAATAATTAGATGGAATTAGCTATATGTCCCCAAACTATTCAAACATATGGTCAAGATTGAGTTCCTTAATCTAGATAAATAGATGGTCTGAGATAGAAGACCCCACACTATAGTAATAGATGTTCTAAGAATCTTAACCTGAATTTACATCACCCCAATATATCCAATATAAAAGACCATAAACTACCAATTATAAGAGACACTCTATTTTATAGGTTCAAAAACATGAAAGGGAACCCTAGGAAGAAGTACAGTCTATTCTCACAGGACACACACACACACACACTATGTGTTCTATGTAAAATTGAGAATATATGAAATAATAAAAAAATATTTCAGGCTAAAAACCCAACAAGGGAGGTCTATAAAAAATCCATGAACAAACCTTCTATGTATTTCCTTTAATGTGTATGAAAAAACGTTTTTCTTGAAAAAAACATGAATTATTTGTATGGACCATTATCTAGACCTAGAAAAAACATATTATACTCATTATTCCATTGAGATTGGAAAATATTAGATCACTCTCCCATTGGAAAAAATTTACCATAATTATCTTTTAGAATTATATCATATTAGAATGAATTGATTTAATACATCTATGAGGTTTTGTATACCATTAGTCATTCTGGGTAAATTCTCACAAGAGGTTGAGTTTTATTTTAGAATTTTAGTTAAAATTATGGTTCAATAGGTATAATGAAATTTTTTTGTGTATTTTAACAATATATATGATACCAATGTGATGAAACTTCATAAAACTAATGAATTTATGTATTCATTAAATAAGAATATAATTTTTTTATAATTTTTCATTGATTATGTAAAAATAAGGGAGGAATCTCCATAATCTAGAGTCTATTCTGAGATTCCCTGAGTATATACTACAAAAACACTATACAAGTATTTCTATGATTTTTTTAATTCAAAAATTGTTATATGAGATGTTTTTACTGAATATTGAAGTTTTTCCCACACAATTACCTCAACTATTTATATTTTACATTAATAGTTGATTGAGAAGGATAATTCTTGATCCTATTTTTTAGTAAAATCCATAAAATCGTATAATTTTGAGAAGTCATCCTTAACATGATTGATGAGTCCTTAAAATTAATTTATCTTCAGGGAAACTCCACTAATTAGATCCTAAAACATGGTACTTTTACAATTTTTTTATTGAATTACTTAGAAGAAACCTTTATAGACTGAAGAGTGCAATGTTTTTCATCAAAGTCACATATATCATTCTCATAATAAGACTGTTGTTTCCATACTATGAAGATATATGATACGATTTCATATAACATATAATATTTTAATACACCTACCACTAATATAAAGAAAATTAGGTAGAGGTCCTCACATTAACCATGAATTTCCTCAATGGCAGTCTCAATAATGAAGGTACGAATCAAGGTCCAAATTAGTGTTCATGTAATCCCACTCTCAGAGACAACTTTTTTTATGTGTTAGAATTTGATGTTAATTCAGGACATATATAGGTATTATATCCATTAAAGAAAGTCATAAACATGTCTATAAAGGAGAAAAATAGTATATTGGATTAATCTCTACATACAAATGGAAGATTTTTACCCACCTTCGGTCGGTACGTCATCCTTTACTGATATAAAGGGGCCAGTTCCTATGAAAAACTAGTCTTCATCATTATATGACTATGTAATATGGAGATTATATTTATTCTAGGGGATAAATATGTTCTAAAATTGTTCCATTTAGGCCATGAATAAGGGTTTTAGGGGGGAATAGTGTGTATCTACCCACTAAATTCAAAAACTGAGCACACTAGATAGAAAATCCTCCTTCCAAAATCAGGAATAATAATGGTTTTGATAAGTATGATAATCATAAAACATTACAAAAATCATGGTGTTAGTATCCTAAAATTTAGATATAAACTATTAATAATGTAAATCATGAGATCTCATTACCCTCACAAACCCGCAAAAGGGAGTGTAGAAACTTGTTGAATGTAGCAGAACAAATGGAAGAATATGTAAGGGGAATAAGGCTCAATGATGATTAAATCAAGTAAATATTACAAAAAAATCCATCATGAATAAGAAATTTATACAACCTCTCCTTAGGGAAACCATCATCATCAATAATGTTATGCCTAGAAGTTTTGGGTTATAACATGTTATTGAAATGATTATTTTTTCTCATCATATTAATGATTTAATGGAGATCTAAAATTTTTACCTTAACTCCACGAAAAATATGTAGCCGAGTGGTGAAAAGTTAATGGGGGGATTTTAGTGGATTTTTTGTACCCAGAAAACCTGAATTTATGTCCTATATATCCAAATAAAAAATGGAAGGGTCCTCTAAACCAGTAAGGGGTGTTACCTTGTTGAAACTAGATCAGAATTTAATGAATATGATAAATGGTTGGTATGACTGGTTGAGAGACCTCTCCTCTTCCAACAGATCATACATCCCTAACATTTCAATCTATACACAAATATGTAAATCCCCTATATGGAAGAGTTATAAGTTTGAGAAAAAAAAGGAAAAAATCCATCTAACTGAAGATATGGAGATACATTTATCCCCACATTATTTCCCTATAGGTTATAATTTTTGGATCTTGGATTTGCAAACAAGATCCCATGAATTACCAAAATTGTTTTGATGTAAAATGTTGAACATGTATGGATATTGATCGAGATCTACTATAAAAAAAGTGATATTGAATAAACACATTATATAGATAATCAATTGTTGATTAATAACTTTTATTATCCTCTACTTCACATATGTAAACATATCTTGTTCTATGGTTTGATTATTTTCATGGTCATCCCAAATATCTACTATAGAGAGGATTTTATTTAACAATTTCCCAGGATGATGTATTCCCCAAGGCTAAAAAATATACAATATGTTGGTTTCTACCACACCATTAGTCAGATGAAAAGAGTTTGTGTCTGGATACCAATGACTGATTATCACTCTAAGGATATCTAGTTGATGGTACATAATGACCTGACAAATATATGATGCCTCATGGATTTTAATTTCATTATTTTTATTGTAAAATCTAATTCAGATCTGTCTAACATAAAATGGAAATGTTCATTGATCATAAAAATAGTTGTCAAGTCATAAATCCAATTTTAACTCCATTTACCTATCATAATGTCCAAATATGATATGATTATGCATATGTAACTACGAAAAATTGGATGGTGGGTGAGATTTAAGCCATCAAGGCTTATTGAGGACGGATTCAACATATATGATAACAAATGAAATTGTTCCATGATTAGTTGATTTTTCTCAATAAAAATAGCTTTGATATAGTTAATGTAAGATGAAAAATAATTGGCCAAAAGATTATGGTATGGAAAGGTAATGAAAAAGTCATCCTAGATAATGATGTTTTATAATGGTAGTCTATGTAATTTATAATATTTCTTGAGATCAATAGAAATATGACCCATTAGGACCTCACTATTAAAAAAATTCAATATCATGGTTCATTACTACGGTTCCCTATTATAATGGAACTCTAATAAGTCACATTAAATGATGACTATGACCTCTAATCCATTTGGTTAAAAATATTTACAAAGGAAAGAATATGAAAAATACTTTAATCATATCAAGGATAGGTAGAATGAGAAAAGTGAGTGACATGAATTGCATCATGTGATGTGTGTAGAGTTTTCTGGGTTTTTGAAATCATTTGACCCCTATAAGGTCTCATGATCACATGATCAATACAAAGGCTCACAATCACATGGCCATTTAAAGGGTACATGAGTCATCTAATGAATTATGTGTGCATGTAATTACCAAGTACACCATGAAAAGGAACCCTAATTCCAAATATTCATGACATCGTTTAATAAATCTTATCAAGAATAAATAAAATCTAGGATGGATGAGTCTTTAGGAAAAATTTGTTGCACGGTGATAACATTGAGGCCACCTTACAGGATCATCCAGATTATGAAATCCCATGAAGAGGTCATGAAATCTGATCAAGTGATCGAATTACATTAATAGTTACCTTGATGGTGTCAAGTGAATCATTTTTTTGTGAATAAACCTCAAAGATGAAAAATATATATCATATCTTTAAATATTTTCATGTCATGTAAAATGGTCAACACCCTTCCCTCATATTTATTGGTCACCATTCAAAATTACAAAGGTATCTGGAAGAGAAAAGTTTCATGGAATTCCATCCAGTGGAATCCAAATAGAGTAAAGAATGTATTTTCTTCCTCATATCTGAGTCCACATTCCTATCAACATTCATACATCACTTCTAAGTGTGTGTGGGGGGGGGGAGGGGGTGTTGATTCCCACCAAATGAAAATAATAAATTTTGGGGTTGAAGAAACACCTAGATAAGAGATATTATTTTCATCACAAAGAAATGATAGAAAAAACATGTCTGTTGTTCAAGTGTCTAGGTCACATGAATAGTATCACATTCAACAAGTATCATGGTGTCGTGAACTAATGAGAATGATGTTAAGGGGATGTTCATTTCATGTGAACCTTCTACTAATCAAGAAAACACTTTATGTGGAGCACAATTGATCACATGGATCCCATTAAAACAAGTAATTCTTGTTATGTGAACTCCAATAGATGATTCTCCCTCATTCTATGATGGAACTTCAGTGTGTTGGATTTATAACATGATTCCTCAGTAGATAAACTCCTAAAAATTTCCAATGGAATCATGTGATAACATATCAAAATAAAGGTATACTTATGCAGAGAGTGTTATGTTAATTTTTATGTTAAATGATCATGTTATTTTTATGATGATTTCCTAGTCAAATGAAGGATACTAACCATGTATTCATAGTCATTAAAAGACACTTGGTCATATCTATATTCATCACGATATGTCCCAGTGAAAAAAAAATAAAGAAAATTCTGTAAAATTTCAATGTACATCATGTAATGGAAATATAAAAATGATGGAACCATTACATGATGGATGATATTTTATATGTCATGAAAATTAGTTATTCACATTATTTTATCGATTAATTATCATAAAAATGTTGCTAGATGATCCCTTTTGATCACGAAAATGATCTTCAGTAATGTCACCCAATAATGAAAAGACCCCAGAGCCTATCAATTTGATCATCTTACGATCTATTGGATAAAAATCAAACAATCTCTATTGACTTTATGTAATAAATGTTAAAAATGGTGGGATACATATGCGATGTGGGTTATGATATTTTTCATGAAAAATTATTATGCACTTTTCATGATCAGTTCATTGATCACAAAATGGCTATAGGACACAAGAGATAGATTTCTTGAAGGGCCCATAACATAAATTATTATTTTACAATGGACCCATTTGTGCCATTCAGATCTTACAAAGGCTGTTTTCATATCAAATCAATTTTGTGAAGTCTCTTAGACATATTGAATACATTATTCAAAATCCATTTTTAATATTGGATTGATTATGTAAAAGACCTTTGAAAATCCATGGGTTCAATAAATATAGTAATGATGGAGTGGTCATGTGGTCAATGTATATCACATGAAAAATTGAAAACATCACTGATAACATATGGTTCGATCTAGTAATCTGTGATTTTCATTATTTTATTGCATCCTATGATGAAACAAATCCATTATATGAGATTTAATCACTTTTAAAGGTGTCATAGATTCATGGTAAAAAATCTAATAATATCAACTCATGAAATTTAATGTAAAAAAATAGTGGAATGAGAAACCATTCTTGATTAGGGGATCAAGTGATCTTTACTATCTTACACCTCAAAAATTCTATTAATTACCTTATGCGATTACATAATATGTCTATACTCTTTGTGTGATCTGCATTGATCATAAGAAGGATCTCTAGAATTTCATCTAGATCACATGAAGGACCTTCGCCATGTCATCTTGATAATGAGTTTCTATATTAGGTAGTCATTAGAGAAATATTTTGGAGTCTATACAACTATTGGTGAAAATGGTTAAAGCCTCATGTGAAGTAAGATATTATGATCTTTATGTGAAAAGGGAATTTGTTTTATGTTATCTATTAATGCATAATGTGATGCACATGATACATGTCATCCCTGTCATGAGATAACCCCAAGACATGATAGGCATAGTACATGATAACACTTAGACATTTTAGTCATGTTCATGTGAATCCCTCGGTTATGTCTGGTGAATTACAAGAAAACCCTTAGATATGTCATCCTATTTCATGTGATAACCTTGTACATGCCAATATGATCATGTGACATCCCACTGAATAATAAATATGGATAACACGATAACACCCAGAACATTTTAGGTGGATCACAAGAGATCCATTGGTATTGTCAGGTGGATCACAAAAATATCATTGAACATTTCAGCCTTATCATCTGATGTACCCTTATATTTGTGAGCTAGATCATGAGATATCCAAAAAACATGACATCTATGTCAAGAATACACTCCATGACATGTTAGGTAGACAGACTGGTCCTTTCCATCCATTTCATTCATATACCCTATGACATACCATCCCTATTTGGAAGGCACACATGGAAATATCCGATGCGAATGCCATCAATAAACATTTGGCTGAGAACCTAATTTATTGGTATAGTGTGCCTAATGATCTCGGGTGATTTACTCAAGAAACCCAATTAAATAAATTATTTTGACAAGTACTCCAACCCACAAACTCATGTCCAGCTAACTTCTCATGGTTGCTAATCGTTTTTATCATAGGATAAAGATAGATAAGTCACATGTAAATCCACCATAGTCTAATTCCTTTCACATTCCATTTTCTATACATTATAATAATTAAATATTGTGTTTATAATAGGATTACTCACCCACTAGTATATTTAGAAACAAAATTGAACTATTAAGAATCCAATTATTTTTATTTGATGGATATATAGTATAACATCCTATGGAATGTTTTTCTTATCGAACATTCCATTATGGATGTTTTAATGCACAAATATCACATATATAAAATTTTTGTTTAGTCAATTGTCATCTCTTATTTCTCACACGGATTATTACTCACATATTATTAGATATTTTCAATGATCATGTCAATTACATCATAATATTTACCTAAACCAAGGAATCCTCAATTTTTTTCCAACTTTACCAGTTTATAAAAAATCTTCCTTACATTGGAATACACAATGTTGTAAGTCTCTAATGCATTCACACATCATTAAAATATGGGAAATAACCCTAACCCATTATGTGGTTTGTTATAGATTAAAATATGAGGAATATTATTCCTATAATAAATAAGGTACATCTGATGTGTTCCTTATTCTGAATATACATCACACATTATCCACAAGACTAGTAATTGTACATCTATAAGTGTAGAATTAAATGCATAATTCCCACAAAAAACCTTTTTGTATAACGTTTATATATATATATATATATTCTTATAAAATTAAATATGTGGGATTTTGTTGATTTTATCATAGGATACATAGGACACCTTTGGGAGCCTCATTCTTAGTCAAAAAATAAAAACTACTTTCCTAACTAGGAATAAAAAACAAAGTTCCCAGTCATATGGATAAAAAAATCATATGATCCATAATTGTTAATCAATCATAGGAAAGAGAACTAGAACATGATATATATATATAGATCATTCGATTAATGGGACACACTATTGTATTAAATGGATTTAATTATAAGGACCCATCATTAAAACATTACATAATCTTGAATTAAATGAATAATTCACATTAAGGATCTTTTCAAATTTAGAGTTTTATAGAATTTGGACATAACTATTACACATAATCTTGATAATCACATGTAGAAACTACTAATTATTATCATTTTTTTAATAGAATAAAAAATATAAAAAATAAACATGTCTAGTTACAAATTTTAGACAACATCACTATTCCATGATTTCATCATTGACCCTATTTATCTTTATGTCATGTGGAAAACATTTGAAAAACATGGGATGAGCATAAAAAGATCAGTAAGGATTCAAAAATAAGGAAACAAAACGTTAACCCATCAATAAATAGAAATAAATGAAAACATTATTTTTAATCGTAACAAACCATATGAAATCATAATATTTAGGAATAACAAATAGAAATCATAAATCGTAAAGGTAAATTGTGGCATCCATATGAAACTTACATTATAGATTTCACTACTATGTAGGGAGATACATTTTGAATACCCATCACATTATATTCCTTAAATCTATTAGCAGAAACATTCATGTTTACCTCTGTCACGTTACCCAATGCATGGGAGAGCTATCTCGGGCTCACCCGCCCTAGGTTTATCACTTAACCACCCGTATACGTTAACAATGCCCAATAAACAAAAAATAATCATATCACATAACACAATAATAAAAGAAATAAACAATTTCTACATTCCAATAACAATATATCAAATCAATATATTGATGTAAACAATTCTTTGTCAATCAATTTTTAAAACCATTTAAAACATTTAATAAAGATATTTTTGAATCAACGTGTCCCATACCACTTTGAAACTTTTGAAAGTAATTTATCCTTTAAAACAATCATGTCAATATAAATAAATTATTAAAATCATTTTTAAAACATGGAAATTAATGTGAAATATTTAGAAGAATAAATCATTAAATCATTTAAAATGATATTTTTGTTAAAGAGTTCTTAACCAAATGAGAGATGCTTCAATAAAAATAATTGAGGAATAACATTAATAAAAGATTATAATATCATGAGAATAAAGATATTCATTATATAATATGTCAAAGGGTAGTATATACACCATATAAAAGTGAATTGGTGTATAAGGACAAATACGTTTTAATGGAATGTAAATTGAGACAAAGTCCCTTAAAAAGATCATATCCTTAGATTAAGGACAAATCAATGACATGATTATGTGTGAATAATAATAATACACCCATGGTAAGTGGATTGTAAGTGTAAATAAATCATATTTTACTCACACAAATTCATATCATGACATAATCAAGAAGTATAAGTTTAATCCAAGGAATTGAAATTTGGTTAAGAGGTTCCCTTTCAAAAATTTGACAGCCGAATGACGTAACATAAAATTTATGAAAAAGAGTTGATGAGAGAGAAAAGAGTATCTCATCACATTGACATAATATTTTCAGTAATATGGATACATAATAACATATCCCAACATATGAAATTGGAAATTAAAAGACCTAACATAAATGAAGTCTTTTTAAAAATAGGAGGATGATAGGCCCCCTTGCCGATTTGGTAACATACAAAACATACACCACATGAAAGAAGGATAATACAATTAAGATGTAAATAAACTTAAATTAATGTATATTATAAAAATAATTCAATAATGGGCAGTAAATACACCACACAAAATTAAATAGTGGAAAATATAGCATGAATCTCACGTTAATAAAAAAGTGAGATGAAAACAAATTTCCACGTTTTAATCAATCGAGTCGTATGACCAAAAGTTAATAACCACCAAATTAAATATAGAATAACCTAAATATAAATAGAATCATGATAATATATATCAAATTTATGTACACAATACAACATGAAATAAATAAGTGGAAAACAAAGAAAATCTCACGGGATAAAAAGTGAGATAAGAAACCCCTTACCACATTGTAATCAATCGAGTCGTAAGAAAAAAATTTAATAACCAAAAAATGAATCATTGAATACGATGAATATAAAAAGAATCATGATAATATATATCAAATTTCTGTATGAAATACACCACATGAAAAAATAAGTGGTGAATAATGGAATTCTCATGAAATTAATAGTGAGATTAGAAATCCCTTACCTCGTGTCTGACTTGACCCGTTCATTCTTTAATCTGATGAATAATAAGCTAAAGTTAATTTATACTTTCTTAATACCTTTTTAATGTTTATTATTCCTTTTATATCAGTTATTACCATGTTATAAACATTATTCAATCATTTATGTTAAAAATGTTCGTTTTGTTGATATTCCAAACATGAGTAAAAAATGAACTTCTTGTAATTACAAGTTGTTCATATGGTCAAAATTACATTATCTCCATAATTATATTCATGATTTAGATATCATATATATCAAATATATCCAGTATGTTTATGTATATAAAATATTACATAACATTTGAAGATAAGAAATGAAATGCACTATTCATGGAGACGGAAAGCCGTACGTACACATGAAAAATACTTTCATTTATATTTCATATTTAATGTAATGAAAATGTTATGATACATAGGTATATTATAATTAAAGTATAATATAATATGACATATCAGTTACATAATTTAATTAAATCCATCCTTTATAAGTTCAATGCATGTCATTAATGAATCATATCACATTAAGGGGCGGTAGTCCGCACTTCCTCAAATGAAATTATCGTATTTACACATATTGGAAGACATAAAGGTATGTTTGTAAATAAAAATTACAGAAGTATAGGAAAAAAATAAACATAATATATATCATATATAAATTCAGTTCCATCATAATGTCCACCATGAGAGGTGATAAGAGAAGATTGAACAATCATTGTTTTGTGAGGTAGTAGTTCGCCGTCCAAAGAAAAAATATGATCCTTACCCATTACATGGCGGTGTGTGTAAGTGTATTTAGAATAATTATCATAAAAACAACATAGTATATTCAGGATACTGTTATTATTATAAAATAAAAGAATGATTGTAACACCCCAAGCTTCTACGGTACGTTTCCCTTCGAATAATGCGATAGCGTGTGTTGTACGCAACCTCGAGTTCTAACACACACCACAACTAATTAAACTAGCCGTTGTGAATAGTAATACCTACTTTTTGAAATCATATATATTTTATATTTCAAAATGGACTTCATTTTTGGATTCGGAATATCGAAATTAGTCTAGGGTAAAATTTTGGTACTTTTCGGATAACTTTCATATTTTGATGAATAGTGAAAATTACTAAATTTTAATTGAAAACAACTTTTTTAATCAAAATAATTAATAGTGATAAATTATGAATTTGAGTGGTTTTAAAGTATATTTAGAATATATTTTTACCATTTAATATAATGTTGGTCATTGGACATAATTTTACAATTAAACCAAACATAAACAAGTGTCAATCTTTTGATAGTTATTATCTCTTAAAAACACGCTTTTTGTTTTGACAGCGGGAATTAATTTTAAATTAATTTCTGCCACTTCTGTGTTTTGAATTTAGAAAAATGGATTCCATATTTGGAATCAGGATGTTCAAATTGTGTAAATAGGTAACTTTTATTTTTAGACATTTTGAATAATTACTGCGGTAAATATTTTATTTACCATGGTTAAAGGGTAAATCCGGTAAATAAGGGTTAAAAAAATAATATTATAATAATACAAAATTACCCTAAAACGTGTCCTAACCTTATTGGTGGACACATACCCGACCATGGGCATCCTTGGGTCAATTTGGGGACCCCTTGGAGCCACTTGTATGTGGTAGGGACACATTATATTAATAAAGTTAAAATAAAAATAAAAATGGCATAAGCTTACATCTTTTAGAAGAACAATTTTTACATAGGGTTATACATGTTGGATTTTCTATTATAAATATTCATTAGAAAGCTAAAAAGATTTCCTACATAATTATGGTTTATTTATAATTTTTAGACATTATATAATTTATTTTATTTATGACACAATGATGATGCAGTAATTACTAAAATAGTAAAAAATTAACATAATTGATATTATAAATACCCAAATAAATATAATATGAAACTTTTAATGAATTAAACTAATTTTCTAGGATAATATGATATATTAGGATTGATTTAATGGACTTTGTTCGAAGTAATCAATCTGTTATGAGTTTCACAAAAATCAACTATTGAATAGTGTCAAAATTGACATAAAAGAGTTCTTAAAACAAATATTCTATTATTAATTGATATTAAATTCCTAAAAATCTAAGGTTCGGCCAAGAGACTTATATTATGATAGGTTAATCATTAATGGACCACTTGGGGGTCGCTTGTATGTATATGGTAAGTTTATTAACCATATTATATAAAAATACAAAGAGACATTGTAAAAGTGAAACTAATTAACTTAGAGTTAATACTTAAAGATAAGGTTAATATAAGTACCCAAACCTGTCTAAATTCTATTGGATGAGTTGTTTTCGACCTAGCCCCACCTCATCCTTTGAATAGTCAACTTTGGAGCCTTTTTAAACCGAATATTAATTTATTATAAATTAATATTTCTAACTTTTCCAAAGGTGCCCCTCACCCCTCTTATAAAAGGGCACTCCTCCTTCTCATTTCTTCACACCTTCAAAGCCTTTTGGTTCGGCCAAACTCTGCCCACATAATCTCCCAACATCCCTCACTACAACCTAGAGGCCTTAGTTTGATCAGAAAGCCAACCTAAGGAGCCCTTTTGATCAAATCAAAAGGAAGAACCCGAAGAAGAGGTAATGATTTCACCACCCTTTTCTAAGTTCATTTCTTCTTCCACTTCTTCTTCCTTTGTTCTTACCATTCTGAAATAATAACTCCAGTATCTCACATATACTGTGATGTTATTATAAATATGGTACAATCATATTCATTATTCTATCCACCCTTTGAATAACATGTCACCATACGTGCGTACGTACGGCTTACCGTCTCCACGTCGTGGTGTAATTGTTATTCAATATAATATTATTTGGATGGGTATAATAATGATGTGTAACTCATGTAAATAATAAATATAACATGTTAATGATTCTGTCCATTTATATATTATTTTAATATCAAAAGAATGATATTGTCGCTCGTGCGTACGTACGGACTACCGTCTCCACGAACGCGATGAGATTCATTCTCCATCGTATCCATTCAAGTATAATTATCATTTAATGATTTAAAAATGATGTTTAAGGACTTGATATCATTCTGGATATGAATAAGATACAACAAACATGACTTATGTAACAAAACATATAAAAGAAAATGAGTAAGTTAACACCCGAAACGACGATAATTCTAAGATATTATTAACAAATCAATGTTAAAAGATCATATATGATATAATATTAATATATATGATTCTTGTATAATTTAATAACAATTATTTCACCATTATACAGGAGGTTAACCTACCCCAACCAAGGAAAAGTACAAGGTAAGGGTTATTTCACAATCTCTTCTTTATCCGAGGTTGTTTATACGTAATAATCTACTGGGATCGCGTTATCATCCACATCCATGTTTCTTCAAAATGTATTTCAAAACATTTTTACTATTTACAAGAATATGGGTTAAAGTCATTTATACCCTTGTTTGACTTTTTATAAGAGGTTTATAAAGGAATCTTTCCGTCGTTTTCAAAACAAGGTCCTTTTTAACCTTTTCGACAGAATTGAGGTAAGAATGTTTTTTTTAACTTATACGGCGGGTGCGGTTATTTTACGCCGTTATAAAATCTTCAAAACTTTCCTTACAAGCTTATAAGAATATTTTCAAAGTAAATGTTTTATTTTATATGGATCTTAAATGATTTCAAAATAAAAGGAGATATTTCTTTAAAAAGAATTTTGATTTCATCTACGTCAACATCCTTTGATGGATTTTAAGATTATTTGAAGTTGATTTATTATGATACAAAACTTCTATATTGTATTGAATGTTTTGTGATATGTTTGACTGTGGATGTGCTATTTTTATACCATTCATAGTTTATTGTGAAAGTATTGACATTTCGTATGCTAGTTTTAATACGAATGTTTATGTTATGTTTAAACCTTTTCATATGGGAATGCATTGGACTTAATAAGTGACGGGTGGAGCCCGCTATAGCTCCTCGATGCATCGGTAGGTCTCATGAGACAAACTAGTGTCTTGGCACAAGGCCTTGACAAAATCTTATTTGTAGTCTTGGCACGAGGCCTTGGCTATGTGGTTATGATAGTCTGGCATTATGCATTCCAACATTATGAAAGTGGTTATTGATTTTTGCATGTGATTATTCATTTAGTAGAATATCCATGTGAATAAGTAAATGGCATTATTTCATTTTATTTATGCCATACCATGTTGAAAGTTCGTATTTAAAAGGCTTTTGTTTTAGTTATACATTGCCTTAAATGTTTATTCTTATTTATGAAAGTTTCCACTTTATTGTTATCCTTACTGGGCATTTGAGCTCACCCCTTTTCTATGTTTTATTTTTCCCAGGAAGTGAAGAAGTAAGTTATGAATGACCTGCAGGGATTTTATGAGGGGTTAATAGTGTGGACTGTGGAAACATTATGTTGTCGTAGTAGTTTTTCATTTTATGATGTAATGTAAAACTTATGAATATATCTAGTGTTTCCAAGGCTACTAAACCAATCGGTCTTTCGAGATTTGATCTTTCTTGTGATCATGCCAATGTTATGTAATTAATGCACCAACTCTGGGAAACTGGGGTCGGGGCATTACAGTTGGTATCAGAGGAAGTTTAGTACAATCCTTGGAAACTAGATTTAGATAAACTCTGATTAGAGCACGTAGACCTAAGATGAACTTTGAGGATTAGTATAGAAGAACTTCCTAGAATTTTGGTATTGTAGAGATTTTGTGAGTTTTCCGAGCAATACATCCCTGTCTGGATACGAGCAGGTAGAGGCGGCTCTGGCACAGATGTACCTAGGGGTAAAACCCGAAAACACCGCTTTGAGCTAGACTCGAACGGGAACTGGTGCACGACAACGGGCCTTGCTGCACTCTTGGTTACGACACTCCCGGGGGATATGCTTAGGATAACTCTCATTATCTTTACAAATCATTATGAAGGGTTTATGAGTATGTACTTCCTCAAAGAAAACATTTTTATGATTATGGATTATATCCATAAATAGTCCAATTTATGTTAAGTGTTTTATAAGTATGGGATTATGTATTTTGATTCATAAACTGATCTAGTTTATGCCATTGTTTAGAAATGGTGCCTAGTGGAAGAAATGGAAACCGTATCAATGCACGCACTCCATGTAGGGATTACCCTCCTGCTCAAGATAATTATAGTGGGGCTGGTGATGCAACTGGTGCTGATCAGCTAATCACCATACTGGGACAACTTACTCAGGTTATGAATAATAACCTTACCCGTATGGAGCACCCTGATCCGCAGAGTGGAGGATCAATGTTAGATCGATTCATGAGGCAACAACCCCCAACGTTCAATGGGAATACAAATCCCTTAGTAGCTGAGCAATGGATATTTTCCCTAGAGAAAATATTTCAGGCTTTGGGGAGCAGTGAAAGGGAAAAAGTTATCATGGCAGTTTACCGCCTCACTGGAGATGCTGATCAATGGTGGTCATTGATTCAAAACATGAAGGAAGATGATGAAGTATCAAACATGGAATGGAGGGAGTTCAAAGATCTGTTTTTAGAAAAATACTTTCCTCGCGACCATCGAGCAGATATGGAAAGGCAATTTCTGAGTCTGAGACAAAAGGAGGATGATAATGTCACAAAGTATGAGGCTAACATTACAAGGTTAGCGAGGTATGCTGGAGATTATATTCGCAACCCAAGAAGTAAGATTGATCATTTCTTTGATGGGTTAAAACCATTTCTCCGTCGAGCATTAGTCTCACAATCCTTTTCGTCGTACGAAGACATTGTCTCATGTGCTATCAAGACCGAAAAAGAATTCTCTAAGTCTTATGACTTTAAAGCGAAGCAAGAGAAGAAGAGACCTGCTGATCAATCTGGGAATGGAAATAAGGGGAAGAAGGGAAAGGTTGAATATCCATCTTGTGGTAAATGCAGGAAGAAACATCCTGGTACTTGCTTGAAGGGAATGGGAGTCTGTTACAAGTGTGGTGAAAAAGGCCACCAAACTCATGATTGCAAGGGGAAGAAGGAAGCTACCAACGTTCAGTGCTACAATTGCAGGGAGATGGGGCATTATGCAAATGCATGTCCTAAGAGTCAGGAGAACTTACCTCAGAAAAGGCCAAGGGATCAAGGCCAGGATTATGCTATCACTACTGCTGAGGTAGAAGCTCCGAAAGACGTGGTGGCAGGTAATTTAATGGTTTCCTCAAGTTTAGCAAATGCATTATTTGATTCTGGATCATCGCATTGTTTCATATCTTCCCAGTTTGCTAAGAAAATTAGATATTTCCAATTTGATTTAATAAGGGAGTTGTCAGTTAAAACTCCTAAGGGAAGTATCGTTGCAACAAAGTTTTGTGAATCAGTCCCCATTAGAGCACATAAATTTTCTTTATCTGCTGATCTCATCGTCATACCTATGATCGAGTTTGATATAATCCTCGGTATGGACTGGCTTTCGGACTATGATGCGAAGATTTATTGTAAGAAGAAAGAGGTTACGATTCTTGATGATAATGATAAGGAACACCTTATTTTTAGAGCAGAATCGTCACCACCTAATTCTTATTTAGATCCACCCTCAATAGCTCAACTAAATTCAATTATTGGGGAGGAAGAGAATGAAATAACTGCGGGTGAGGAAAGGAATGTTCAAATAGAGGATGTACCTGTTGTGAAAGAATTTGTAGATGTATTTCCAGAAGATTTACCTGGACATCCTCCAGAACGAGAAGTTGAGTTTTCTATTGATTTGATTCCTGGATCAAGGCCTATATCGAAGACCCCTTATAGAATGGACACTGTAGAGTTAGTCGAACTAAAGAAACAACTAGAGGAATTGAGTAATAAGGGATTTATTCGCCCTAGTGTTTCTCCATGGGGAGCCCCTGTTCTTTTTGTTAAAAAGAAAGATGGATCTATGAGGTTATGTATTGACTACAGGGAGATCAATGCTATAACGATAAAGAACAAGTATCCCCTACCTCGTATTGATGATTTATTTGACCAACTGCATGGAGCTCAATACTTTTAAAAGATTGACCTTCGATCTGGATACCATCAGTTGTGTGTAAAGAAGGAAGACATTCCGAAAACAGCATTTCGAACCAGGTACGGGCATTACGAGTTTACTGTAATGCCGTTTGGATTGACTAATGCACCCTCTGTATTCATGGATCTGATGAATAGAGTCTTCAAGGAGTATCTCGATGAATTTGTGGTGGTATTTATTGATGATATCTTGGTATACTCCAAAACCTACGAAGATCATGAAGATCACTTGCGCATTATCTTGAAGACTCTAAGGAGGCATGAATTATATGGGAAGTTTAGCAAGTGTGAATTCTGGCTTCAGGAGATTTCTTTTCTTGGCCATATTGTCTCTAAAGATGGAATCTTTGTTGATCCTTCTAAGACCAAGGCAATCCAAGAATGGCCAGCACCTACGAGTATAACTGAGGTACGTAGTTTTATTGGTTTGGCAGGTTATTATCGGCGTTTCGTCCAGAATTTTGCCCGATTGGCCAACCCATTAACGAAGCTCACACGTAAAGGGGTTAAATTTGTTTGGACAAAAGAGTGTGAAGAATGTTTCGAAGAACTGAAGAGAAGATTAGTCAATGCTCCTATATTGACTCTACCATCGGGGAATGATGGGTTCGTTATTTATAGTGATGCATCGAAGAAAGGACTTGGCTGTGTCCTTATGCAGAATGATAGAGTTATTGCCTATGCATCACGACAGTTGAAAATTCATGAACAAAACTATCCTACTCATGATCTTGAGTTAGCAGCTGTGATCTTTTCTTTGAAGATATGGAGGCACTACCTCTATGGTGAAAAATGTGAGATTTATACTGATCACAAGAGTTTGAAGTATATTTTCTCACAAAAAGAACTCAACATGAGGCAAAGGAGATGGCTTGAATTACTCAAGGATTATGATTGTACGATACACTACCACCCGGGGAAGGCAAACAAGGTGGCAGATGCTTTGAGTAGAAAAGACCATGGAGTTTTGAACAATATGAGAATTGAAAGGGATCCAATTTTCATGGATCTAGTGAAAATGGACATGGGAATAACCAGGGAAGGTGAAACATCAATGCTTTTTCAAATGGTTGCCAAACCATCTTTACTAGAAAGGATTAAGAGTTCTCAGACCGATGATGACAAATTCCAAAAGAAGATTAAAGCTATGAATGATGGGAGATTGAGAGACTTTGTGTATGAAGATGGAATTTTGAAATTCGGGAAGAGACTTTGTGTTCCCAATATACCTGATCTAAAAAGGGAATTGCTGGATGATGCTCATAGTTCCAATTTCTCTATACACCCTGGGAGCACCAAAATGTATAGAGATTTGAAGGAACATTTTTGGTGGGACAACATGAAGAGGGAGATTGCTGATTTTGTGTCAAGATGTATGGTTTGTCAACAAGTGAAAGCTGGAAGGCAACAGCCTGGAGGAGTCATGCAACCTCTTCCCATACCGGAGTGGAAATGGGACAATGTTACTATGGACTTTGTCATGGGGCTACCGAAGACTCCTAGAAGGAACGATGCAATATGGGTTATTGTTGATCGTCTTACCAAGTCAGCACATTTTCTTGCTATAAGAGAAGATCTACCCCTGGAACGTCTAGCAAGACTATATATTAATGAAGTTGTGAGACTTCATGGAGTACCCCTATCGATTGTTTCTGATCGTGATCCCCGTTTTACTTCAAGATTTTGGAAAAGTCTTCAGAAATCCCTGGATACTGAACTTCATTTGAGCACTGCTTACCACCCTCAGACAGACGGACAATCAGAACGGACTATTCAAACCTTAGAAGACATGTTGAGATCTTGCTCACTTGACTTTCAGGGTATGTGGGATCAATATTTACCACTGGTAGAATTTTCCTATAACAATAGCTTCCATTCGAGTATACAGATGGCACCATATGAAGCATTATACGGAAAGAGATGTCGTACACCAACCTGTTGGGATGACGTTGGTGAAAGAAAACTTGTAGGCCCAGAGCTGGTGGAGGAAACGGTGGAAAAGGTGAAAGTAATCCAAAATCACATCAAAGCAGCTCAAAGTAGGCAGAAGAGCTATGCCGACAATCGAAGGAAGGATTTGGAATTTCAAGTCGGTGATCATGTTTTTCTGAAGGTATCTCCGTGGAAGGGAGTCATACGTTTTGGTAAGAAAGGTAAATTGAGTCCCAGGTACATCGGATCTTTCGAAATTATAGAACGAATTGGGGTTGTAGCTTACCGATTGGCAATGCCGCCAAGTCTCTCCAAAGTTCACGATGTGTTCCACGTATCTCTGTTGAGAAAATACATGCCTGACCCAACGCATGTACTCACCTATGAGGAATTAGAACTGGAACCCGATCTGTCTTATTGCGAAGAGCCCGTCAGGATTCTTGATACAAGAGAACAAGTACTGAGAAACCGGACGACGCGTCTGGTAAAAGTTTTGTGGAGGAATCATAAGATGGAAGAGGCAACGTGGGAACCTGAGGAACTTATGATGAAGAACCACCCGAGTCTTTTTATACAGTAATACCCTAGAAATTTTGAGGACGCAATTATTTGAAGGAGGGGAGAATGTAACACCCCAAGCTTCTACGGTACGTTTCCCTTCGAATAATGCGATAGCGTGTGTTGTACGCAACCTCGAGTTCTAACACACACCACAACTAATTAAACTAGCCGTTGTGAATAGTAATACCTACTTTTTGAAATCATATATATTTTATATTTCAAAATGGACTTAATTTTTGGATTCGGAATATCGAAATTAGTCTAGGGTAAAATTTTGGTACTTTTCGGATAACTTTCATATTTTGATGAATAGTGAAAATTACTAAATTTTAATTGAAAACAACTTTTTTAATCAAAATAATTAATAGTGATAAATTATGAATTTGAGTGGTTTTAAAGTATATTTAGAATATATTTTTACCATTTAATATAATGTTGGTCATTGGACATAATTTTACAATTAAACCAAACATAAACAAGTGTCAATCTGTTGATAGTTATTATCTCTTAAAAACACGCTTTTTGTTTTGACAGCGGGAATTAATTTTAAATTAATTTCTGCCACTTCTGTGTTTTGAATTTAGAAAAATGGATTACATATTTGGAATCAGGATGTTCAAATTGTGTAAATAGGTAACTTTTATTTTTAGACATTTTGAATAATTACTGCGGTAAATATTTTATTTACCATGGTTAAAGGGTAAATCCGGTAAATAAGGGTTAAAAAATAATATTATAATAATACAAAATTACCCTAAAACGTGTCCTAACCTTATTGGTGGATACATACCCGACCATGGGCATCCTTGGGTCAATTTGGGGACCCCTTGGAGCCACTTGTATGTGGTAGGGACACATTATATTAATAAAGTTAAAATAAAAATAAAAATGGCATAAGCTTACATCTTTTAGAAGAACAATTTTTACATAGGGTTATACATGTTGGATTTTCGATTATAAATATTCATTAGAAAGATAAAAAGATTTCCTACATAATGATGTTTTATTTATAATTTTTAGACATTAAATAATTTATTTTATTTATGACACAATGATGATGCAGTAATTACTAAAATAGTAAAAAATTAACATAATTGATATTATAAATACCCAAATAAATATAATATGAAACTTTTAATGAATTAAACTAATTTTCTAGGATAATAAGATATATTAGGATTGATTTAATGGACTTTGTTCTAAGTAATCAATCTGTTATGAGTTTCACAAAAATCAACTATTGAATAGTGTCAAAATTGACATAAAAGAGTTCTTAAAACAAATATTATATTATTAATTGATATTAAATTCCTAAAAATCTAAGGTTCGGCCAAGAGACTTATATTATGATAGGTTAATCATTAATGGACCACTTGGGGGTCGCTTGTATGTATATGGTAAGTTTATTAACCATATTATATAAAAATACAAAGAGACATTGTAAAAGTGAAACTAATTAACTTAGAGTTAATACTTAAAGATAAGGTTAATATAGGTACCCAAACCTGTCTAAATTCTATTGGATGAGTTGTTTTCGACCTATCCCCACCTCATCCTTTGAATAGTAAACTTTGGAGCCTTTGTAAACCGAATATGAATTTATTATAAATTAATATTTCTAACTTTTCCAAAGGTGCCCCTCACCCCTCTTATAAAAGGGCACTCCTCCTTCTCATTTCTTCACACCTTCAAAGCCTTTTGGTTCGGCCAAACTCTGCCCAAATACTCTCCCAACATCCCTCACTACAACCTAGAGGCCTTAGTTTGATCAGAAAGCCAACCTAAGGAGCCCTTTTGATCAAATCAAAAGGAAGAACCCGAAGAAGAGGTAATGATTTCACCACCCTTTTCTAAGTTCATTTCTTCTTCCACTTCTTCTTCCTTTGTTCTTACCATTCTGAAATAATAACTCCAGTATCTCACATATACTTTGATGTTATTATAAATATGGTACAATCATATTCAGTATTCTATCCACCCTTTGAATAACATGTCACCATACGTGCGTACGTACGGCTTACCGTCTCCACGTCGTGGTGTAATTGTTATTCAATATAATATTATTTGGATGGGTATAATAATGATGTGTAACTCATGTAAATAATAAATATAACATGTTAATGATTCTTTCCATTTATATATTATTTTAATATCAAAAGAATGATATTGTCGCTCGTGCGTACGTACGGACTACCGTCTCCACGAACGCGATGAGATTCATTCTCCATCGTATCCATTCAAGTATAATTATCATTTAATGATTTAAAAATGATGTTTAAGGACTTGATATCATTCTGGATATGAATAAGATACAACAAACATGACTTATGTAACAAAACATATAAAAGAAAATGAGTAAGTTAACACCCGAAACGACGATAATTCTAAGATATTATTAACAAATCAATGTTAAAAGATCATATATGATATAATATTAATATATATGATTCTTGTATAATTTAATAACAATTATTTCACCATTATACAAGAGGTTAACCTACCCCAACCAAGGAAAAGTACAAGGTAAGGGTTATTTCACAATCTCTTCTTTATCCGAGGTTGTTTATACGTAATAATCTACCGGGATCTCGTTATCATCCACATCCATGTTTCTTCAAAATGTATTTCAAAACATTTTTACTATTTACAAGAATATGGGTTAAAGTCATTTATACCCTTCTTTGACTTTTTATAAGAGGTTTATAAAGGAATCTTTCCGTCGTTTTCAAAACAAGGTCCTTTTTAACCTTTTCGACAGAATTGAGGTAAGAATGTTTTTTTTAACTTATACGGCGGGTGCGGTTATTTTACGCCGTTATAAAATCTTCAAAACTTTCCTTACAAGCTTATAAGAATATTTTCAAAGAAAATGTTTTATTTTATATGGATCTTAAATGATTTCAAAATAAAAGGAGATATTTTTTTAAAAAGAATTTTGATTTCATCTATGTCAACATCCTTTGATGGATTTTAAGATTATTTGAAGTTGATTTATTATGATACAAAACTTCTATATTGTATTGAAGGTTTTGTGATATGTTTGACTGTGGATGTGCTATTTTTATACCATTAATAGTTTATTGTGAAAGTATTGACATTTCGTATGCTAGTTTTAATACGAATGTTTATGTTATGTTTAAACCTTTTCATATGGGAATGCATTGGACTTAATAAGTGACGGGTGGAGCCCGCTATAGCTCCTCGATGCATCGGTAGGTCTCATGAGACAAACTAGTGTCTTGGCACAAGGCCTTGACAAAATCTTATTTGTAGTCTTGGCACGAGGCCTTGGCTATGTGGTTATGATAGTCTGGCATTATGCATTCCAACATTATGAAAGTGGTTATTGATTTTTGCATGTGATTATTTATTTAGTAGAATATCCATGTGAATAAGTAAATGGCATTATTTCATTTTATTTATGCCATACCATGTTGAAAGTTCGTATTTAAAAGGCTTTTGTTTTAGTTATACATTGCCTTAAATGTTTATTCTTATTTATGAAAGTTTCCACTTTATTGTTATCCTTACTGGACATTTGAGCTCACCCCTTTTCTATGTTTTATTTTTCCCAGGAAGTGAAGAAGTAAGTTATGAATGACCTGCAGGGATTTTATGAGGGGTTAATAGTGTGGACTGTGGAAACATTATGTTGTTGTAGTAGTTTTTCATTTTATGATGTAATGTAAAACTTATGAATATATCTAGTGTTTCCAAGGCTACTAAACCAATCGGTCTTTCGAGGTTTGATCTTTCTTGTGATCATGCCAATGTTATGTTATTAATGCACCAACTCTGGGAAACTGGGGTCGGGGCGTTACAATGATAATATTTTATGGGGTTGGAGAATTAAAATAAAACAAAAGAACATAAGAGAAGACATTACCTATAAATAGGGTATCTCCCTTTTGTTTGAACCAAATGGTTTAATTTAATTACCTTATGAATATGGTAAGGATTATAAAAAGAGTATAGGGATATATAGATATTAATTGGGTAGAGTTTGGATGAGACAAGGGGCTTGAGAAGTGTGTGTAATGGGTTAGAAGTGAGGGATTTTTATAATGGGAAGGAGGGGCTCTTTAGGAAAGATTTTAAATTTTATTTTATTATATAATTATTTTAGTCTTATAAGGTTCAAAAACTCATTAAAGTAGAATATAATATAACTCAGGTTCAAAATAAAATCATCCAATGAGAATTTGATGGGTTTTTATATTTTTTTAATCTTTATAATCTTTTTTATTTAAATAATTCATTAATGAGTTAAACATTGCATCATTATTGTGTCATAAATATTTTTATTTATTTGATGTCTGAAAATTATTAAAAATTATCATGATGTAGGAAATTTATTTTTATTTAAAACTAATATTTATATTCTAAGAGATATGTTATATAACCCCATGTAATAATTGATTTACAAAAATAAATATGTTTGTGTCATTTTTGTCTTTACTTTAAATTAATTAATATAAAGTGTCATTATCACTCCCATGTGGGTCAATGTGGTTACAAAATAGACCCAAGGATGACCATTGTCTTAAATTTATAAACCAATAGCTTTAGGACACATTTTATGGTAATTTAATATTATTATAATAATATTGTGTTACCCTTATTTACCAGATTTACCCGTTAGCAATAATGAATAATTTTTTTACTGAAGTAAATATTATTAATATCTAAAAATAGAAGTTACAAATTAAAACAATTTGGACCTCATAATTCCAAATATGGAATCCATTTTTCTCAATTAAAAACTCATAAGCGACAAAAATTAATTTAAAATTAATTCACACTGTCAAAACAAAAAAGTGTTTTTCAAGAAATAAAAACTATCAAAAGATTGACACTTATTTATGTCCACTTTCAAAGTGAAATTACTTCCAATGACCAACATTGGATTAAATGATAAAAAAATAATATAATTACACATTAAGACTAATTTTATATATAATATAACTTTATATATAAATTAGATTAAAAATATGTTTTGAATTAAAATACAGTATTTTTCACTATTCATTAAAATGAATTTTCTTTGGAAAATACCAAAAATTTACCGAAAGTAAATTTTGATGTCCTGATTATAAAGAAGAATTTTATGTTGTCAAATAGAATATATAACTGTGACCAAAACTAGATTTAAATAGGGTTCTCCATCAAAAGGCAGTAAATTGACCTTTTAATGAATATTAGCGTATTTATACTTAAAATCTGATTCTTTATTATTTTAAGCCTCAAAATTTTATTGGGTAAATGTAAAAAAAATTATCAAAATGTATATTCATATTGTAGTTTTTTCTTTCCATTCCCACCAATACAATGACTATGCATTAACTACCATTTAAAATAATATTATATTATTATTTTTTAGTATGACTCAGCATTTTGTGCAACATTAGATTTCAAAGAAACCTGTTGTTGCGTATTGGGTACGCCATAGAAAATAGAAACCCCTTTAAAGTAAAATTAATATTTACGTCACAAATTATAATAAATATTAAAATGTTATATTCTTTATTTACCTGGGATGTTATATCTTTCCCCCCTTTTGGGAATTTCATCCTCACAATTTTAAAATTGGGCTTGGAAACATTATTGAAAGTACCACATAAGAAAAAAGAGTCACTAAAACTATCACATTAAAAAAAGAAAGATAAATAAAAAGGTCACCCAAGATAGCCCATAAAAGGATTCCATGTAGGAAAAAAGGATATGGAATAGAAAAAAACCTCATGGTTTGATGGAGAGTGGTAGAAAACATGATTAGGAGAATGTTAACCACCAGAAAATCACAAAATTATCATCGGTTAAATGGTCTTTGATTCCCCTATAGGAAAAGTTATTAGAATTTTTTTTGTTTTAAGTTACTTTTCATTATGTTGAGGAATTTATTTAAGAGCTTGAATAAGAACATAAGGAAACATACTTACTTTTCATGTAAACTTTCATCCTTTACTATATTTTTACCACAAGCTTGTCTTTTCTCCAAATGATGAGTATTCAAGTTGACTTGGTCACATTGAAAGAACTATAATAAACTTCTAGAGAATTACATAATCCACAAAATATGAACTATACTTTTCCCATGTCTTTAGAGATTATCCAAAACCAAAATGGTTAATACATGATCAGATAATCCCCAAAAAGTATAATCCTTTACAAAAAGAAAAACTACTCTTAATATCCAAAATTTTTCAAACAATACCCAAAGTTCAACAAAGACCATTCAGTAAACAAATATCCATAAAAATTTTCAATGTAATCCAAACTAAGATTTAAACCCAGGTCTCAGAAGGATTTAATTACATAGTTTTCCAAGATAAATTTTAACATGTATCTCTAAATAACATAAGTTACTCTTAAAGTCTCATACTGAAAAGTAATTAACCTAATCACACATTCTCAAAGATAGGTTAATCATTTTCATAAATAATTCAAATTATCATATGTCTACAATAAAAACATAGAATCTTCCAAAATAAAATTTCAACCATTATTACACAAATGAGATCCCATTGTATTATATTTCCATTAAGCATACAATGTTTCCAAAAGAATAAACATCTTTTAAAATAACATTTATCACTTAATCATAAAATAATTTTTCTATATTAAGGATATCCATTTGATAAAATGTAAGTTCCCAGAATCAACATACTCTTGATCCCAAAAATCATTTAACTTTAATGAATAAGTCATACTAACCAGGGACATCACATAGGACAGTGGTAGGTGATGCACCCTTTTTTCCTTACGTTTGTGGTATTTATTCTTATGGCCTCTCTTGACAGGATGGGTTGTCACCAATCTTACGGGTTTTCCTTCTTATAAAACTCAAAAATAACCCTAACATGTTTTAATCACAAATGTTTTCTTCTAACTTTCATTTTCATCCCAATTCATTAAGACCTCAACATCTTATATATTGTCATTTTCCCCCTCCATATGATAAAATAAAATCATTTTGAATAGAAAGAACATCATACCTAGATCATGGTGTCCATGTAGGTAGAAGGTCGATAAATTTGCATAATGATTTATAGATCCTTCAAAATAATTTTCTTCCTTCATCCAAATACACCTTGTAAAACATAGGTCATATGGGTGTTCATAGAAAAACAGTTTCCGAAAATAATCATTTATGACATATAATTTCAAAACATCTCATAAAATATTATTTTTATAAAACAGTCCGACCGAATTTGAGTTGAAACATTCAATAAATGGTCCTTTTAAAATACCATAATTATGTGCTAAGAGACTATATTGTAAAAAAAATTATAAATAGTTTGTGAAAGGGTCTCCTTATTCAACACTATTTTTTCAAAATCACAATATACTTCAAAATATTTCGATAAGGTAAAATATTTGAAAATGCATTGATAATATTTAACTTTCCTAAAAATATGAGAATATTAATAAAATAGTATTTGATTAAATAAAAACCATGATCCACGATGATATCATGGTATAGTGGAGGTGATTGATATCTCAAACATCTACTTGCAAGTGAGTGGTACGCTAAAAATATTTTCACCATCATATGAACATGACTTTGTAATAATTATTGCAAACATGTAATCAAGAAGAGATAGAAATGTTGTTTGAGGTCCTCCGCCTTCTGTTTGTAACCAACATTCCTTGATCTGAAAAATTTATAAAACAAGGATTTAACTAAAATAATAGACATAGGGACTAACCATGTGTTAAATGAAAACTCATAATCCCTAAAGTTGTCTAATAATGCCTTCGATACCAACTATTAGGACCTGACCTTAAAACATTACGTAATCTTGAATTAAATGCATAATTCACATTGAGGATGTTTTCAGGTTTAGATTTTTATAGAATTAGGTCATAAATTTTACATATCGACTTGAAAATTACATGTGTACACTTATACTCAGTATCTATTTTTTCATAAACTAAAAATAAACTCTTAAAAAGAAACATGTGTAGTTCCATGTTTTAGACAACATTACTTTTCCTCGATCCCATCCTTGACCCTATACATCTTTATCTCTTATGGAAAACATTTCAAAAACATGGGATGAGCATAAAAAGCACTGTAATGGTTATAAAATAATAAAAGGAAACATTAACCCATCAATAAATACAAATCAATGAAACCATACTTTTCAATCATAACATACCTCATTAAATCATAAGATTTATGAATAACACATAGAAATCCTAAATTTAACGGTAAATTGATGAATCCATATCAAAAATACATTGTAGATTTCATAGCTAAGTAGGGGAGTTATATTTGGAATACCCATCACAGTATATTCACTAAATCTCTTAGGATAAACATTCACATTTACCTCGATCATGTTACCCAATGCATTGGAGAGCTATCTCGGGCTCACCCACCCAAGGTTTATCACGAAAACACCTATATATGTAAACAATGACCAATAAACATAAAATAATCATAACCCATAACACAATCATAAAGGAAAGATAAAATTTCCACATTCCAATCATAATATATCAAATCAAGATATTGAAGTAAACAATTCTTTAAAACACCATTTCCAAAACAATTTAAAACATTTAATAAATATATTTTTGAATCAAATTGTCCAATACAACTTTGAATCTTTTGAAAGTAATTTACACATTAAAACAATAATGTATATATAAATAAATCCTCAAAACCATTTTTAAAACATGGACTTCAATGTGAAATATTTGGAAGAATGAATCTTTAAAACATTTAAAACATTATCCTTTTCTTTTAAAATTTTGTTAGGGTATGGGTTTTGTAACCAACTCATGCTCGAATCTTTCTGTGTATTTAAAAAAATATTTTAGTTAAAGAGTTCCTAACCAAATGAGAGATGCATGAATACAAATAATTTAGAAATAACATTAATAAAAGATTATAATATCATGAGAATAAAAAAATTCATGATATAATATGTCAAGGGAAGTATATACACAATATAAAAGCGAATTGGTGTATAATGACAAATAAGTTTCAATGGAATGTAAATTGAGACAAAGTCACTTACAACGATCATATCCTTAGATAAAGGACAAATCAATGAAATGATTATGTGTGACAAACAAAAATACACACAATGTAAGTTGATATTATGTGTAAATACATCATAGGTCATTCACATATATTCATAGCATGACATACTCAAGAAATAGAAGGTTAACCCAAGGAATTGAAATTGGGTTAAGAAGTTCCTATACCAAAATTCGATAGCCTAATGACGTCGCTTACAATTTCAGAAAAAGTGTTGATGAGAGAGATAAGAGTATCTGATCACCTGGACATATGATTTAGAGAAATAATTATATATAAGAACATATCCCAACATAAGAAAGTGAAAATAAAAAGACATAACATAAATGAAGTCTTTTAAAAAGAGGAGGGTGAAAGGTTCCCTTACCGATGTGCTAATTTACGAAACATACACCACATGAAAAAAGGATCATACAATGAAGATGTAAATACCCATAAGTTAAATTATATTATACAAATAATTCAATCATGTGTAGTACATACACCACACATAAGTAAATATTGTCAAATATAGCATGAATCTCACTGGAATAAAAAGTGAGATGAAACCCCCTTACCACGTTATAATCAATTGAGTCGTACCACCAAAAAATATTAAACACAAAAAAAAATTAATTAATACCATGAATATAAATATAATCATAATAATATATATCAAATGGAAGTACACAATACACCTCCTATAATAAATAAGTACCGAACAATGGAAATATAATAGAATTAAAAGTGAGATAAGATACCCCTTACCACGTTGTAATCAATCGAGTCGTAAGACCAAAAGCTAATAACCACCAAATGAATAATAGAATACCATGAATAAGAAGATAATAATGATAATATATATCAAATTACAGTACAAAACACACCACATACAATAAATAAGTGGGGAACAATGGAATTCTCATGAAATTAAAAGTGAGATAAGAAATCCCTTACCTCGTGTCTGACTTGACCCGTTTGTTCTTAAATCTCATTAATAATAATCTATAGTTAATATGTAATTTCATAAGAAACATTTTAAGGTTTATTATTCCTTTTATATCACTTATTAGATTGTTATAACCATTATTCAACCACTTATGTTAATAATGGTCGTTTTTTCGATATTTGGTACTTGAGTCAATAATGAACTTCTTATGATTACATGTTTTTCATGTGGTCAAAAGTTATTTATGTACAGAAAGATATTCATGATTTAGATATCATATATTTCATATATATTCATTATGTTTATGTATTTATTATATTACATAACATTTGGAAATAAGATATGAAATGCACCGTTCATGGAGACGGTAAGTCGCTCGTACGCATGAATGCTACTTTCATTTCTATTTCATATGTAATGGAATTAAAACTCAATGATAAATAGTTATGTTATAATAATAGTTTAATATAATATGATATATATGTTACATAATTTCATTAACACCATCTAATATACATTCCATGTATGTCATTAACGAATCATATCACCTTGAGGAGGCGGTAGTCCACACTTCCTCAAATGAAATTATCATATTTAGACATATTAGAAAACAAAAAGGTATGTTTGTAAATAAAAATTACAGATGAATAAAGAAAATATAAACATAATATATATCATATATAAATTTAGTTCCATCATAATTCCCACATTGAGAGGTGGTAGAAGAAGATTGAACAATCATTGTTTCATGAGGCAGTAGTTCTCTAACAAGAGAAACAATATGTTCTTTACCAATTAGATGGAGGTTTTTGTAAGTTTAGTTAAAATAATTCTAATAAAAACAACATAGTATATTTTGGAAACTGTTTTTGTTATAAAATAAAGGAATAAAAATAGTTTACGGGGTTTGATAAGTAAAATAAAACAAAATAACTTAAGAGATGTTGTTACCTTTAAATCAGGTATCTCCCTTTGGTTTGAACCAAAATGTTTAATTGAATTGCCTTCTTCCAAGAAGAATGATTCTAGGATTAAGAGAGGGATGTAGATAACTTAATTTATCAGTGGTTGGATGATCCAAGGGTCTTTAGAAGTGTGTGTAATGGGTTAAAAGTTAGGGATTTTTATAAGGGGGAGGGAGGGGATCTTTAGAAAAGAATGAAAATAATATTTTATTATATAATAATTTTCGGTTTATGAAGTTAAAAAACCCATTAAAGTAAAATATAAAATAACTCGTGTTCTAAATAAAATAATCCAATATGAATTGGAAATGTTTTGGATATTTTTTTAATGTTTATAATATTATTTATTTTAATCATTCGTTAATGAGGTAAACACTGCATCATTATTGTGTCATAAATTTTTTTATTTATTTGATGTTCAAAAATTTTAAAAAAAATAATTATGTAGGAAATATTTTTATTGTTAAAATTTATATTTATAGTCAAATATATAACTTATATAACCCCATGTAATAATTTATTTACTAAAAGATATATGTTTGTGTAATTTTGTTCATCACTTTAAATTAATGAAAATAAAGTGTCATTATCACACCCAAGTGGATCCATGGGGTCCCAAAATCGACCTAAGGATTCCCATGGTCAGATATTTATCAACGGATAGTATTAGGACACATGTTAGGGTTATTTAATATTATAATAATAATAATATTTTTTTCCCACATTTACCAAATTTACCCTTTAACCATGTTAAATAAAATTTTTACCGAAATAAATATTCAAAATGTCCAAAAGTAAAAGTTACCTATTAACACAAATTGGACCTCCTGATTCCAAATATGGAATCCATTTTAAAAATTAAAAACATATAAGTTTCAGTAATTAATTTAAAATTAATTCCTGTTCTGAAAATAAAAAAGCGTGTTTTTAATAAAAAATAACTATCGAAATATTGACTCTTATTTATCTCTACTTTCAAAGTGAAATTACTTCTAATGACCGAAATTGGATTAAATGGTAAAACATAATATAATTAAACTTTAAAACCAATAAAAATTAGATAAAAAGGTATTTTTGAATTAAAATACAGTGTTTTTCACTATTCATTAAAAAAATGAATTTTATCAGAATAATACCAAAAATTCACCCAAAGTAAATTTTTATGGCATGATTATAAAAAAATTGTTTTTATATAGAACATATAAAAGTAACCAAAACTATATTTAAGGAGGGTTCTCCATCAAAAGGTGGTAAATAAACCTTTTAATGAATATTAGAGTATTCATGCTTAAAATATGATTATTTCTTATTTTATTCCTCTAAAATTTATTGGATAAATGTAATAACATTTAAAAAACATGTATATTGATATTGTAGTTATTTATGTCCATTCCCACGAATACAACAGCTAGGTGTTAATTACCATTTAAAATAATATTATATTATTATTTTTCAGTATGATTCTCCGTTGGGTGAACTATAAGATTTCATAGAAACCTGTGGTTGCATATCAGGTATTCCATAGAACATAGAATCCCATTTAATGTAAAATTAAAATTCAATTCAAATTTTTTAATAAATATGAAAATGTTATATTCTTTATTTACCTGGGATGTTACAATTATACATGGTTGTTATATTAGGGTATGAAGATCCATATTGGAATATAGGAATGATTCATGAACATATTATAAATTTATAAGAGAGTCATGGAGTATACAATAATTCACCCAAAAAAACATTTTTGGGAATGACATTCCATATTACTGACTAATGTGAGTTTTAATGGGTCATTGGTTTGGAAACTAGAAATGACCATCTCCCTTTGTAATGCAAGCCCTTTTTCGATACATATGTTAGATCAATTGATAATTTATCTTAGGTAAAAATATACTAAACATGACATGAAGAGGTCGTGGGAATATATTAAACCCAGAAAACTAATTTTTTTTAGTGAAACCTCCTTTTTCCAAAGGAAATAGTGAACCCAACATTAATTAATGTGAGAATAGAATAACTGAGTTACAATAGGCATTAAGTATATTGTTTCTTAATCTCGAATGGCCCATACAATTATAGTACATTTGAAAAAAAATGTTTAAACCAACCTGAAATCATTTTATAATAGAATAAATAAGTTACCATATGCGTCGATCATCTTGTTTACCAGTCCAAAATGTCCCATACATTACTATTCTATTTGAAATAGTTATGATGAAATTTTTTAGTCTTGGATTTTATGTAGAACCTCAAATATAAAAATATTAACATTTAGTATTTCAAGAGATTCCACAATGATCTATACCTTGATCTAATATCTAATATTAAATATCATACTAGATATCCTTCAATGGGAATTCAGTATCTCTTATTACAACTAACACCTAATGGAAAGTGTCTCACTCAAAACAATCTCTCTCAAATTTTTTTTCTTCGCACAAATTTATTTGTATCTCACAAATCATAATAATATAATTAAAGAGATAATTTAATGTTTTCATCATAAAAATAATGACTTATTTAATGTACGTAATTATTTTTTTCATATAAAATAATCAATAGTGAAATTCATCTCACAAAAAAATTATTTCCCTAGACTAATGTTCATTTTTACCAAACTTTTAGTGTTGAGTAGAATGTATCACTCTCTATCACACATATTTTACATTATCAAAAAAAAAATATTCTTCACGTAATTTGGGAACCAAAAACAACATATTAAAATACATAAAAAATCTCTAATTAAATACAATATTAATAAAATCATTAAAGATAATTATGTTTACCTTAATTTTTTTTCAATGATGTCAAATTTTTTATACATAGGTAATTTAAAATATAAATTGATCTTTTATAAATAGTTAAATAAATTTTTTTAACCTTAATGGACTTATATTCTCTTATGAACATTAATATTATTTGGTGTTTATTTTATCGAGCCTTCCCGAAAAATGATTTGGCAATATGCTTATGTTTTATTATTCATTATTAGATATTTTTCTCTATCCATATTCATTCACAAGGATTATCACTCAATGGAGTCATATTATTTACAAGGAATGTTTATAATAATTTTATTTTCATTTCCCAAAATATAATTTACTGAGAAATATTCTTATGATTTATACATCATGGGTAGCTCATAGTATCATTATCATTGGAAATATAGGCTCTTCAACCTCCAATCATCATCTCTTGTGTTAATTTTTCACATCATTAACATATAGTTACATATTAAATAATATTGTATGATGTTTGGAATATGACTAAAATATTATAATTTTATGGTACTTTAATATCACCCATTGATTTTTTATCAAATCATTATTCCAAAAAGAATAATAGATTAACACATATTAAATTTCACTTATAATGAAATATTATAACATATTATTATAAAATAATAATAATAAAATCATACCTCCATATCAAACTCATTATAAATTTTTTGGATTAATTCTTCTTTGGAAACATCTATATATATTATTTATTTTTATTTGTCTACACGCCCTATAAAAATATAGTCAAGATTTAATAAACAATGGAAATTAAGTGTGGGTTAACAAAAAATCAACTCATGATTTTATTTTCAATTAAAATTGTAATTTCAAATTCTTTCCCCTTTTGGAACTAAACTAAAATAGTTTCAATATAATATGTTAGACAATCATTCAATTTATTAGTAATATAAACATTCATTAATCACACTAAGGCAGCGTGACAAATCTTAACAAAGAAAACAGAAGGTATCAATTAACATTTTATCTTTTTCAAAATGATTTTCATACTCATAATATATATTCCATTATCCTAAAAAAACTATAAATTAATATAAATTAAAAAATATTTTTCTTAAATATATTTAATGTAACCATGAACCCAAAAATTAATCTTATTATTTCCCCATTAAATAAGTAAAGAATCTCATATTAATTAAATTTTATCTTTACGTACTCTTTGAATCATAATAAAATAATATATAAAGGTAATAGAAAACCAAAACATGTATCATATTTCCAAAGGGTTTCTTTAATTCTTTAAAAAATTTATGTCTTTGTAAAAATATAGAAAAATATTTGGAAATATTTTTTCAAAAAAAAATATTTCTTTCTACTTGTGGCCATTATTTATTTTTTAATAAAATTACATAATTTTTAAACTACAACATTACTTATAAACCCTATCATAATATTCTTTATTCTCATTTTTAGAGTATTTTTTTGCGTATTCATGTGTAGAGTTATAAAATTATCACTCTATTATAATTTTAGAGTGGAATATTTCCCATAGTGTG
This sequence comes from Viscum album, assembly GCA_963277665.1. NCBI lineage: Eukaryota > Viridiplantae > Streptophyta > Magnoliopsida > Santalales > Viscaceae > Viscum > Viscum album. The sequence goes on along the minus strand of OY728128.1, from coordinate 2,139,869,406 downwards.
TTTATCATGTCTCATCGTGGTAGATTTCTTAATTAATGTAAAATTCATAGAATCTTTCCTTATGTTAATAATAATCATAGTGGGAAGATATAAATTGATATTTTAATTGAATGTATTTCATGTTGAATCCTTTATTCCTATCAAATTTATTCTTATCTCTTTGATGTATACCCTCTGATTATTGTTTCCACTTATCCTTGATTACTGGACCAAATTAAAAAAAATTCTAATGTTGATCAAAGGTATCCACACCTCATATTACATCCTTGGAACATTGATTTATTTATTAAACTATTATTTTCAACATATTGAATGTATTTTTATTATGTGTGTGAAATAGTGAGGATTGGTTTGATTTAAAGAAAAGTATCACCAAGCGTATATTAGGTGGGTGGAAAAAAAGTGCATCCCACATTCAAAACACCAAAAAGTTGTTAAAAATAGAACATGGAAATGCGATGTTTTAAAAAGGGTTTGTAGAATTATGTTTGAAATAATTTATAACAAATCATAATGTACAAAAAATATTTAATTCGTAAAAATAAATAATCCTTCCACTAAATAAATTATTTTGATTATAAAACTGAAAAGGTTATCACTTTTTACATTGTTTCATCTTTTAACTCTAATCCTTTAATAAATTAATTTTTTTTATATCAAAAAATATAGATAATTTAGTTTAATAAGGGTTAGATTTAAGATTATAAAATCCATTTATAATAACGGTGGGTGGTTTGGATCAAAACAACTAAAAAAATATTGACACACCACTTAACTCATCAAAACCCTGATACAAAGGGAATAAATTACCAAACCTTATCTAAGGTTGTGTTTTAATGTTGTGGTTTTTGAGGTTCATGAAATTGATGTCTGGCAATTTTGTAGTCCTAAAAATTTTCTCAAACCCCCTTACTTATCGTCTTCCAAATTATCTGACAACAAATACCATTTATTTATTTCAAGATTAGCTTTTGGACCACTCTTCCTCATCTGTAATGTAATGACCCAAACTTTTCATACATAAATATTACATATTTTTAGGATAATACTCATTAAAATAAACTAACACATACCTGAGGATAGTACATGTATAATTCCTTTATAAAATTTTAATTATAAGAAACTTGTTCATAAGTGTTATACATCGTCTTCCTCTTAGATTCTAACAATCCCATAATAGACATATCAAACATAATACATGTCATAAAATGATAGGGGAATAAAAATATGAAATGTTGAGCATAGATCCTTAGTAAGGGTAAATAAGGGAAATACATATACATAACATGTGAATAAAGGTATGCGAATGTGATGAAAAGATATAAAGACCATACCCTACATGTAAAATATCATAATATTGGGTCACAACATAATGATTGGATGTCAATATGACATGAGTGATGATAAAATAAAATAAAATGATCCATTAGAGTAAATCATTAACACAATATAAGGAATTGTGTTATACACATAAGTATATAAAATCATTTCCTAGGTATTCAACCTCATTACTAAAACTACCATACTAAAATAGGTTTACTCCCATAACCATCTTAGTTCTCAAAATCACCTCTGAAGAATATCATGTTGGAAAGATCCCCTTACTAAAATGGTTTCACACCACATTATATATTTTTTATCTCATTATATATAAATCATTACCCAACAAATTCTGTGAAGATATTTGTCCCACCCTTCACAAAAGTAATATAATACCTAACTCTTTGAGAAGGTCATAAAACCTTTATCATATCATATCTAAATAAATTTACATGGTTTTATAAACATTTCAGAATAAAATAACCTGTGGAAATGAACATTCCTCTTAATCATTTCACCATTTCATCAACTCATAACCCTTGAAAAAATCATCGGGTCTCTTAAGAATTAATCGTAGTATAACCCGTGGAAGAAAAATGATTTTTATAAAAATATTTTAACCATAATCAGAAACAATTTATATATGGAATAAGAATGGAATCATTCAAGAATATATTTAATAGTGTATAATTAATATTAAAGAATTTTCTTTAGGATTGAATATTATTTTTAATGAAAAATCACATCGATCTTTTCTTGGATAATTTTCCTTTATTTTCAAAACACAAATATAAATTAAAAATATATAAATTATTGTGGATTTTTTTTCATTGAAAATAATCTTCAAAATATTTTTATTTATTATTCAAATAAAATAATTTCCATGACATTAGTAAATTAATTTTCCTACCACACACACAAAAATAATGATTTATTTTAAATTTTCATTAAAATCCAAATGGGCCTTTGATAAAAAACCTGATGAATCCATTAAAAAATTATACATTCAAGCATGGTTAATAATTTCATAAATAAATCATTTGAATAATGTTAATATAAATGTTTTAAAATTTTTTTTTGAAATTTTTGTTTTGGAATAAAATGTTTTCTTGACAGAATAGAGAAAGAAAGTTGATTTTTTGTAAAATAATATTTTGAACTATTGAGTACATAATTCTAAGAAAATGAATTTAAAACATGTATTATAAATAATAACTAGGGGATAATAAAAAAATTCTTAATAGATATATCACATGATTTCATCATTGGTGGAGTATTAATGAATAATCTTGATAAATGATGATATTTTAACATAAAACCATTACAACGTTGGTGACTTTAAATGATAAGTCCAATGAAATTATAAAATTAAAATAATCCTATAATATCATGAGAATAATAAAATTCTGTATATTACATGTAAAAGGTTTTTTATATTCACTTCATAAAATAATACAGATTTATAACATAAAATATGTCTTAAATAACGAAAATTGAGATAAAAACCCCTTAACCTAAGTCTTAAATTTCTTTATACACATTAAAAACACCTATATAATAAATATAATATCCTTATAAATATATTAAATATCCATAATTATATATAAAATACCATATATGATTCACACTTTACCTTTTATAACACTTTTATTGACATTTTTTGTTAAAGTAATCTTCCAAGCAATAATTGCTTTGTTTTTCATGTATTTTTTGATTTATTAAATTTTTATCATATTAATTTGATCGGGGTTCAATAATATAAATAATTTTAACCATGATATAAATATAACATAAATTCAATATATATGTATTTATAGTAATACAGAAAAGTATTAGATTGAAAATTTAATACATATTTCATGGAGATGGTAGGTCATACGTATACAGGAACGTTCATTGAATTTTCTCATTGGATTGAAAAGAATAAATTTAAATAATATATTACCATTAATGAATCATTTTTGTGAAATACATTTCACATATAATAATTAATAAAATCAATATTACCTTCTATGCAAAGCGTGATCGAATAAGATCAACTTGTTAACCCGTAGTCCACCGTAGACATGATTGACGTTATCGTATTCTCAACGAATGGTAAAATGTAATATATGATATAATAATTAAATAAAAAATAAAATACCATAAATAAAATATATAAAAATTTAATCTATCATTATGCACAGGTGTGAGAGGTGGTGATGTAAACGAATAACATCGGTTCGCGAGGTTGTAATCCACAGTACACAGGAATAATGATTCCTTATCCCATATTGATGTAAGAGGATAAGTATTTAGTTTATCAAATTAACATAATAAAAACTCAGTATAGGTAACATAGTTATTATATTATATCACAACGTTTTAATAATTATTATTATATTTGGAGGAAGAAATATAATTAATCCCTTGGTTAGGGTAGTTACCTATTCTTCAAACAACTTACATTTATTTTTACCAAAGGCTTATTAGGAATGATTTTTGAAAAAGATAAGGCTTATAAGATGATATTTTCGAAATAATGGTAATTATTTTAGTATGGTTTGCTGATGAAATGTGGTTTTGATGTGTGAAGTGGGGAGGAGTGTGTGTGGCCTTTTAAAAGAGAGGTTAGTGGAACACATGTAATTTTTCAAATAAAAGGTTTTTCCCATATTTTTATCATTCAAAAAAGAAAAAAAATGTTATAACCTAGAACCTAGAAGATATAAGGTTGAATAATGTTCATCCTATGGTTTCTGGAGAAGTTTTTGGACAATTTTAACCCCTGTAATTTTACTTAACCCCATAGTAGACCCATTTTTACATTAATATCAGTAGTTATTTATTTAATATGAATAATGGTAAGAAATACGTTTAACCTAATTTAAAATATAAACAATCAGGATAATAAATCTTTTCATAAAATTTGAAAATTTCATTCAAATAATTGTAAATTTTTAATCTAAAAATAAACCCATAAGAAAAACGAGATAGCGGTTTTTAAAAGAGATATTAATTAAATGTTTAAAAAGATTTCACAACAAAATAAGATATTAAATTGATTCCAATAACCTAAATTTGATTAATATATTTAAAATTTAACTAATATTTCTTTTTAAAACCATATTAAAATAATTTTTATGTTGTCAAGTTCTTTCATTGAAATGAAAATTATTAATAAAAACCGATATTTTCACTTTTCATTTAAAACATTATCTTTTCAAAAAATTAACACAATGATAATTTTTTTTTTATTTTAAAAAAGGATGTTTAATTTTTCATATACATTTTCTATAATTGTAAAAATTAATTTTAAAATACATCTACAAAAATGAGACGAAATTCCTTCCTAGAAAAATAAAAACTTTTAAGCATAAATTTGATTCATTATTATCAATTGTCTAGAAAACACTCAAGGTGAATCTTTAAATTTTTATTTAATATATAATATATAAATTTCATTAAAATAACTCAAAAAATTAATTTGGGTAATTCATTATTGTAAAATACATTTATGTGCATAAATATAGTTTTCCACAAAAAATAACTTTAGTTTTTAATAGTTATTATTTTCCTTTATAATTAATTTTTTAACAAGTAATTAATTTTATATACATGGTTAAAGAATATATTTTCAAAATTTGGATAATAATACTCACACATTCCATTACTATGGATAATATATCACTATAAAATAAAATAAAACATCTTAATATTATCTCATGTTACTTTTAATCTCAGTGTAGTGTGTAACACAATCCAAACCTAATGTTCCACATAACGCAATCCAAAATCAGTTTTTTTATGTAAGTAAAGATAAACATAAGGTTTATTGTAATGCAATTAAAACAAAATGTTTTGTTTAAAGGAACCCAAACTCTATGATTCTTATAATGAAAACTAAACTCAATGTAGTGTATAGAATAAGTTAACCATTATGTATTTTATATATAAAATTATCAAGCATTGTAAATTTCATTGAAAGAATATATTTCACAAAATATATTGGTGTTAAATTAAACCCCCTTAAATTAATTTGTTCCTCTCAATTTGAATATGTTTTCAATAGACAATTCTTTAGCATCTAAAAACCCTCTGGGGAAACCCAAATCATAAAAAGGGTTAATAAAACATCATATTGAAAGGAGAGATAGGGGTGTATAAAGTCCTTCTAGAATAACACATACTATTATTCTAGATATTATAATGTTGGAGGTAAGTGAAAACATTGACAAATAAAAGATAACTAACACCCAAATACCGATAGAGAGTGATATATAACACGGTTAGGATAATGTTAACGACCACAAATCCAAAAATCTGTGATAAGATAAAAGAAAATTAATTCATCAAAAATGAAGTTAAATGTATAAAATTTCATTGAATATAATTTTATTAAATTTGATTTATTTTGATGTGAAAATATAATTACTTATTTTTATTAAATTTCATAATCAAAATATCATTCCTTATTTGTAACATGATAAATTTCTACATAATATCGTACTCTAAGAGAAATATTTTTTCATATCTGATGCCGTAATAGATAATAAGATCCATAAAACAATGATAATTCATTCCTAATATCTATATTTTTTAGAAAAACTGGTTATAACATGTTATAAAATATATATAAATCATCTTTTGGTGAAATAATATAATAATATCTAATAAATCATCCAATGATAAAAATAAACCATTACATAAATTGTTAACATTATTACCCTTCTAAAATTCCACAATTTTAAATAAGTTTACTAAATTTCACAAAATGAACATAACATTAATCCATCAAATATCATAAATTAGATTCAAATTTTCCCATAAAGAATATATAAATACCTTAGTCATAAAAATTCTTGAAACATGGAAATAAATAGAATTACAAATAACAAACCCTTAATGAAAACATACCAAATTATTTATTCCTTAAATAAAACTATTGATTATTGAATAAAATACATAAATCCAATAATGTTTCAAGACTCATAAATCCTTATATATACAACATGGTCCAAAAATAATTAATTACTTCCCTGATCATCATTAATATCAATTATATATTATTCCTATCCACCAAATCATTACCTGAACATCATTACCTTAACATCAGGAACATATTAAGGGTTATCTTCCCTTTAGAAAAATTTCAAATTTCCATTAAATAACTTCTCATGTAAATCATTATGATTTAATATATTATTTCAAATATATAATTCAAAACTAATGTGTAACAATCCATTAACATTTCATAGTTCTAGTAACCCAAAATCCATAGATAAAAAATATAATTATTTTAATCCTACTATATAAGAACATTAATCATTAAAATTTTTCAAACACCATTAACCATGATTTTTCATAATATTCTATAAAACTCATTCAAATTTTATTTTTAATCTCTTTATTATTAGTAATATAACCATTTCTCATATAACCTTTCTGATTATCTTCTTTATATTTCTTTTTAGGTCATCTATTTTCATTATTACATTATATTACATAATTGATAAATTAAATTTCCAATGATATCATAGGGAGACCAGTATTATCATCCATTGTGTAAACCAAAAATTTCATTTTTACTCTAAAAATAAATTTTCTCTATCTTGTATACTCAATTTTTTTCCATTCCTCTAAGACATTCACCTCATTGCTTATTCCCGCATCCTCAACACATGGGTAACTGAATATTATTTCTTCCATAGATTCCCCCAACATAACTCTCATCCCACTATATCATTATCCTTTTTAGTGAGTCTATGATTTTGTTTAGGTAAAGATTTCTTTTATTATATATCATGATATCTGGCTTAGAAAAATCACAATATCCTTAACTCAATTCATAATCAAATAATTTTTTTCATAAACACATTCACTATCACATTAAATGTTAGTCATGTTATTTCTGTTTCTTTCCATTTCCTAAAACTAAAAATCATAGTGTATGAAATAATTATCATAGTGGGTAATGACATAATCTTGAAGAATCACTTATAGGATTTATAAATCATGGATCCTTATTTTTAAACTATGAAACATTATATTTATATTATGTTATTCTTATTCATCACCTCTTTAAATACTTCAAGATGGTATGTAAATTGTTTGTGAATTCTCAAATCATATATAATGAGAGTTTCAAACAAGGTGTGTATCAAGGCATGTTGTGATGCATCAGGTAATGATTGAGTTTATCTCAATTCTATCTTTTTAGAGTTATTACCCCAAGGTACCACTTTAATGGATCCAAATCAACTTATTGTATCTAGATGTGAATAAAATTCCTTCTAAACAACTTTCCCTATCATTTTCCAAAATTTCATCAAAATTTCCTATACTTTCACATATCCTTAAAAATACCCTCAGACACATCCTTAATTTTATTACTAAATTTTTCATATCCCTGATTCCAATGGATAACTAAACCTATTAGTTGAAAGAAAGTATAAAAATCCAAACTTGTCATAAATTGCTAATAAATTTTTTATAATAATGTTAAATACATTACAAAAACACATGCATATGGATTATAAACGTATAGTGGCTTTGGAAGCATGGATTCATAAACAAAATGTTAGTATGAGTTCCATACTTTCTCCTATATAGTCCTTATTTACTATAACTCTTCTTAAAAATATAAAAAGTAAATAATATCATAATAACATGGGGAAATTAAATATATAAAAGTGTGATCTTAGATGATAAGTAAGGGTAAATAAGGGAAATAACTAAACATAACATGAGTGTAAGGTTATACGAAAATGAGCATAACATATGAAACCCATAATATGAATATTAATGACAAAAAACCATAGTAATTGAATAAATATTGACATATCATTTTGAAATAATAATAATTAATTTGATGAAATTTATCTGTGAGATCATAACATTGATAAGAGACATCGTCTTTTGGCATACAAAAAATCATATAAAATCATTTCATTATTAGTCGAGCTCATTTAAAAACTAGAATAGTGTAATGAGTTCACTCCCCAAACCATCATAGTTCTCAAGGATCAATCACAATATTATAATAGTGTACATATTTCCTTACAGAACAAGGTTCACTTCCCATTGTAGTTCAGTTTATCTCATGATATATCAACCTTTAACAAATTCATTAGAGGAAGATTAAGATCCCACAAATCACATTATTAAAATCATCAATTTGTGTGCTAATGGATCCTAAAACATTAATAAAATATGAAAAAATGATATTAAATGGGTTTAAAAAACATTTCATCATGATATAACCTATAGAAATGAAACAATATTCATATTAATATCATCATTTCATCAATGAATAATCTTAATAAAATGATGTGGGTTTCATTATAATTTTATCATGTTTTAAACCATCAAAGAGAAACGAGTTTCCTAAAAATATTTTCATCACAAAAATAATCCATTAAGAGAATGGATAAAAATGATTTCTTTGAAGCATATCCCTATTAAATCACAAGTAACATAAGTGGATGTCATATTAGGAGAAAATGATTTTAAATGAAAAATCACATGGAATTTCTTATAAGAAGAATATCCTTTCATTTAAAATATTTTCTTAAATAATAACATATTTAGGAAATAATTTTATTTGGAAATAAAAATAGAAAAATATATAAAAGTAACTTCAAAAAAAATAATGGGCATGACTTTGGGAAATTTCAGTTCATTTTATACACTTTAAAAATAATGATTCTATTTATATTTTCTGTAAATTAAAAATGAGCATTGTTTTGGAAAAGGAATGAAGATTACATTCCATTTTAAAAAAAAAATCAGTACTGGGTAAATGATTCTTTAATAAATCATTTTGATAATGTAAAAAAAATTAATTTTTTTAGAAAACATAGGTTTGGAAGGAAAAGGGTTTTCGACCAAAGAGTGAAATGAATTCATTTTTTATTGAAAAATACATTCAACTATTGATCAAATAAAGGGAAAAAAAATCAGGGAATAAATTTATTCTATATAAATAAATAGTTTAGAATAAATAATATTTTTTTCTTGAGATATATATGATAATATTTATTTATTCAAAACACAATCATAAGGAATCCTGATAGACGATGAGATCGGTACATGAAACCCTTACCAATTTGGTGACATTGAATTATAATACCCGTGAAACAATAAAAATAAAAAAACCATATAATAACATGAAAATAATTATATATATTTTATTACATGTATATTGGAAAATATATAGTCCTCATAAACAAAGATAGCATAATAAATTTACATGTGACTCAATGAAAGAAAACTGAGATAGAAATTCCATACCATAAGTCTTGACTTTTTTTACCCATGTTAAAAAATTATATAATATATATAAGTTAATTATAAATATATTTTATAACCATAAATATATATATATTACCACATATGATTTATTTATGTCCTTTTCCCAATTTATTAAAAATTCTATTTTAAAGTCACATTTCGAGCAATAACTCATTTGTTTTTCATGTATGTTTTGATTTGTTATTTTTGTGGTCCTTTTAATTTGATCGTAGTTCTATAATCTCAATTTTTTTATCCATGATATAACTATCATATATATATTAAGTATATATTTATTTATAGTGATCCATAAATTTTTAAATTTAAAATGGAATGAACCATTCATGGAGAGGGTAATCCATATGTAGGAATGAATATTGTTTTCATTTTCAGGAGATATTTAAAAAAAATATAAATAATATATTTACATTAGAAAATAATTTTAATTTAATACATATATATATATATATCACATATATTCATTAAAAACATTTTTATTACCACCCATGTAAAGCTTGATGAACCACATCGCTTCGCAAGGTGGTATTCCACCGTACACATGAGTTACATTATCGTATTACAAAGGAATGTAATGTTAGAAGGTATATGTGATATAATAAATATTGTTTTTTATAATATCATATACAATAATATATAATCATTTAATCCTACATTATATATATCCATGAGAGGTGGTGATGGGAGGAAAATAAAATTGGTTCATGAGGTAGAAATCTACCGTAAATAGGAATGATGATTTTGAATCTCATTTGATGGAAGAGGAGAATGATTCTTGTTATCACAAAACATAATAAATTCTTACTATATTTCTGATACCATTTTTATTATATCAGAAATTTTTAATAATAATTTATTTTGGTTGAAGATGATATAAAATAAAACGCTTGGTTAGGGGCGTTACCTCTTCTTTAAACAAATTATTATCATTTGTACAAAAAGGTTTATTAGGACGGATTTATTACCTATGTATAGATAATAGTATGAAAGTAGGTAATTAAGGAAGATATTTTTTAAATCATTTTCATATCCAATGGGTTCTGGAAGTGTGATGTGGAGAGGATATGAGTTGGCCTTTTATATGTGAGGTGAGTGTTAAGATTGTAATTTTTGAAAAGAAAAAGGTTTACACACTTTCTACACTATCCCAAAGGAACCAAAATGGACCAAAATGGCCTTTTATATGTGAGGTGAGTGTTAAGATTTTAATTTTTGAAAATTTAATCAGTCAATTTAACTTTTATCATTTTAGTATAATACCTTGTAAACCCATTTATACATTGTCTACATTAATTAACATTTATCTTATTTTAATATTCATAATAGTCATAATTTAATTTCACCTTATTATAAAATATTATTTGTGATTATTCAAAATATGGAATATATTTTTCCATGTTATTTTTCAATATATTGAAAAAATTAATATAAAATTAATCCTTTTGATGTGATGATATTGTAGTTTCTCATAGAGAGAATATTCAAAAGATTAAAACGTTTTAATATCAGAATTTAATATAAAATTGATTCTAATAACCTCAATTGTATTAATAATATAATAAATGAACTCATTTTAATTTCAAAATAATCCTAAAATAATTTTTATGTTTTTTAATTCATTAAATGGTATAAAAATTTTAAATAAAAACTAGGGTTTTCACTATTCATTAAAAGATAAATATTTTCTGAAAATTATCAAAAATTCACTTCAATATGATTATGAATATATTATTTTAAAACTAAATATTATTTTATCAAATAAATTTTATAAATTTTTTTATAATGTATTTAAAAATAACTGTGAAAAAAGAGACAAAAATGTTTTTCATAAAATTACAAATATTAAGTGTACACTTAGATTAATTTTTATCTCAAGTCTAGAAAACACATGATATTAATATTTAAAAGTTTATTGATTATATAATATATAAATTTAATTTAAATAAATTACCAGATTTCATTTTTTTTAATTTATTGACGTAAAACTCATTTCTCTATATTAAGATAGTTTTTCAGAAAATGTTATCCATTATTTGAAAATATTTCTTATTTTTATTTATAAATAATGGGTAAAAAAATAATTATATTTTTATACATGTTTAAAATTTTAATTTTATAATTTGGTTAATCTTATTCCTAAATTCAATTCCAATTTCTATGTGATAACCATCATATTAATTATTATTATTTTAATGTTATGTGACATTTTGTTTAAATTCAGAGTTGTATGTAATGAAATCCAAACTAAATAGTGTATTTTACAAAAGAGAAACTCTGTGTTATGTGTAAAAAACATGATTTTTTATAACTAAAAATATATAAAATGTTAATTTATATAACAAAATTATATTTCACAAATTCTCATGGTGTTACATATAAGTATCCCTAAAGAATTCTTACTTTATTTTAATTTTTAAATATTATTTTCTATCAGTAGTCCAGTATTGTTCCCATAGGTAGAACAATCACAACATAATCCATGAATAAATTATTCTTCAAAAATGTTTTAAAATTCCCATTTATGTAAATCTTCATCATCATTTATCTTCATTAAATATCATTTAATATTTAATTAAAAACTATTTCTATTGATATGACAATCATCATCCATTCCTTTTATTCCCATTTATTATTGAGACTTATCTCCTTTGAGTGTCCACATTTTAGGGTATACCCTCTCTCCCAAAGTTAATTTTCATTTTTTCTTTTCATAATTTATAACTAACACTTTCAATGTATCCCATCATATTATTGACCATGTAATGAAGACTTTAATGTGTTATAAATTTACCCAATTTCATTGAATCTTCTATCATCTTCTCTTTTACATTGTTAATTTCCTAGATTTTTATTTACAGAACATTTTCAATATTCTCATCATATATATTTCTCACTTATTATTTCAATCTATTTGGAAACTATTGAATGAATATAATAATACAATATTTATAAATTTATTTAGATCTATAATATTTAATCATAATCACTAATTCATCTAGAGACATAGAAACCAAAATGAATGGTTCAATATTTTTTTTGGTGCATTGAAAACTCAAATAACCATGGATCATTTTATCTTAATATACGTGATATATTTATCTTTTAACACCATCTTTATTATTGTATTTATATACATCTACAATAGCTTCGATAATATGGATTTTAATTCATTGATATCTACAGAAAATTCTTCAACTGAAATAGAATATGAAAGATATTATTAATTATAGTGACACTAAACTATTCTTTCAATAATATGATTTTATCTGTCAAGGTTTTTGTTTCTTCCAAGAACATATGTACATTTTTATAATAAATACGATTCAATATATTTAATCTATTTATTGATATATCATTTAATGGATGGATAAATTTTTATTGGTCTTATCATGCTGACAACACCATTTTTAGAAAATTAATAAAAATAAATTTTTACAGTATAAATAAATTATTTTGGTAAATATTTTTTTTTGATATACCATTATTGATTATCTAGTATATTTCATTCATTATTCTCAAAATATTCATATATTCATTTCCATATTATAAAAACTAGTTAGATAATTTTCTCATTATTCCTCTTTCAAAATCATTGATTGAAATAATGGAAGAAACTTACTTTACATCTTTTTATTTTTCTTCATGAAACATTTAAATATTTATATATTTATATCAATTATAATTAAAAAAAATTAGGAATGATAATAACCCACTTCAAAAAAATCCAAATAAATAAATTAAAATAATCAAAAATTATTGGAAATACCCAGTATACTTTAATATCAATGATTTGGATCTCTGATAGGGAAAATGAACATAGAAATCTTGATTTCTTAAAACAAATTTAAATGTCTAGATCATTATAATGAACATTGATATGTGGGTGATTTAGTATTCACTACTCTTTACAACCTTTTACACTTTTTATATGTTCTAAATTAACTCATATTATGTCACCCATAAATATATTGATTAGTATTTTTCTATTTTCCCACAAAATATGTTATATACATAATTTAAATGAAAATTTTTTACAAAGGATATTTTAACAAATTCAGCCCTAATGTGGGGTAATATACCTTTGTTTATAATTTCAGATATCATAAATAAAAAATGTAAAACCAATATTGTTAATTGAATCAACAAAGATATAAAGTATTAGGTGAGTCATTTTTCTAAATGAATTTTCTAAATCCTTTCTTTTAGAAATAACATTACAATTAATCTATATTACTATTTTTTACTTGATTTTTTTAATAGTAATATAATATTTAATTAAAAAATCATTTTTATTGGCGTCAATATAAACATAACACCCACTAAACCTTAAGTATAATATAAATGTAAATTTTTGAGTCCAAAATGATTTAATGATATTTAAATAAATTATAAATATATCAATAATCCAATGTCAATCCAGATGATATAAAATAGTGGTTAAGGTATGGTATATTTTTTTTGAATTCTTAATCTCAATATTTATGATACTAAATGAGCTCATAAAGCTATTTTACCATTCAATTTTTATTGAAAACTTTCAATATATTTATTTTAATATAAAAAACACATTTTGATAATTATTTTTACTATTTTTAATCATTATTGATTAAAGAAGTCATGTGGTAAGGACTTGGTCACTATCAATTGTGTTACATAAAGATGTTTTAAGGATATAAACTTTCAGTTTCTGATCATTAATTAAGGATATAATTTTCAAGAACATTAGTTATATATATTATTATATTAATCCACCAACCATAATTATTTAATATTGAATAAATTTTTAATATATGAACTTGTAAATAATTTAAAATTCTATCTTTTAATATATTTTTATATTTTATTTCATTGATTTTTTCCTATTTTTTATCGATATTCTTTTCAATTTATTTTTTTTATTTTTTTCTATAAATAATTTTTATTTTGGATTTTTTGGGTTTTAATGTTTTATTACATCTATAAATCAATTTTTATATGTCCATCACAATTTATTAATTTATTTTTAGAGAGTTTTAGGTGAATAAATTAGTTTTGTATGATTAAAAATTTATCTATAATATATGTAAAAGAATTAATTGTTGTACCAATCTCAAATGAGATTAACTCGAGCACAAAACTAGACATGTTTGATTAAAAATTCATATATAGGAATAAATCAGGTGGTATACAAATTATGTTAATGATTTCTTATGTAAAACTAATTCCTGTGACATGAAATAACAATCCTTTAAATGATGGTGCAATAAAAGATTAAACTAAGGAAAAATAAATGTACTTAAGAATAAATAATTTCTATATGATATTAACTCTCAATAGTTGAAATATATTTAGTACGAAATCATGTGTATGCATGTATGTTACATTATAATGAATGGTAAACCGATGCTAGATAGGTAGAATATGTCCTTTTATTGTAGATTTAATGTTTTATCCAAGAAATCTATGTGGGGTTCAAAATAAAAATAAATAAAATATTTATCAATGATGATTAAAAGAAATGAGGTCATGTAAAAATAAAATATAATCCATGATAAGAAACTACAATGATCAAAAGGCTCTGGTGAATACATGGATAACATCATATTCCATCAAATTTTTATTTATAATCTCAGGATATGAATTATATATCAATGTGCATATAGATTTGATAAATTAGGTAATGTAATAATACATTTTCAACATGGTGTTGAATAAGAGATCCAGATAATATGGTTTATTACAATAATGGTAACATGATAGTCTCGATTACACTGATATTTTGTTATCTATTGAATTTATTTTATATAGAAATTAGGTGTTTCTAAATCTAGATAATGTTACCATGCTCGATCGGGGTCAAGCTATTAATGTTGATAATATTATGACATGCAGGGTGATTGTGCTATAGATGTGTAATTCTTTAAGTTCATTTTTTTATTTTTAAATATTAATATGTTTTAATTTTATAGAGGATTATTATTATCTTAATACCATACATTATTATAAATAATATTGTTTTATTCTATCTTGTTGTGTTATTCAACCTTCTTTGATGGTGGAAGAACCCATATTCTAGTTTAATTTATTGAATATTAATGTTCATGGACTCTAAAACATAAATTTGACTTTATATTCCTTTTTATTATAAGAATAAATTTAAGGTTATATATAGTTATGTAAATTCATGTTCAATGTTGGATAATATTTGTTTCTACCTCACATTTAGTATATTTTCTCTTCTCTATTTTTTCACTAGAAATGTTGTGGTGTGTGTGGTTTTTTTATTTGATGATTTTGAAAATAAGATCTATACATGTGATAATTCATTGGGAGGGGGTCTGGTTGAGTAATTATTATTAAAATTGATAGATTATTTTATGTATTATGACAGAACCATATGAGGATTATTCATTTTTCATGGTGATATTTGATGTTTGAATCAATTATTCATTCATTTTATTGAGTATGCTTGTTTATTTTATGATATAATCATTTAGTATTTCTATTATATAAAGAAGATATGTAGATTAAACAAGTATTTTAAAATATCCATGATAAATATTTTCCTATCATTTTTACCTATTTTATTTTAGGAATTTCAATTTTTATTGAGGTTTCTTTTTTCAAAGATTAATTTTTTTTTTCAAAATTAATGAAAAACATTGTTATTGGAGGTTCTATAGAAAACAGACATATACATCCCTGAGTACCCCCAAGGTTTTGAAATATTCTATATCTATGGAGTTTAAAAATAAATTATTTTTAATACATCTTTTGAATTCATTCTGATATATTCAGTACTCCCAATGAGGATAGATTATTACTATAAATCCTCACCTTATCATTTAATTGTACTAATTATTTGTTTTGTATTTTCATTGGTCTATTTATTTTTCACTAGTTATTTAATCACAGCTACAATAAACATAGTTAAATAATTATGAAGTTTCAAAATTTGGAATATTAATGATATATTCAAGTGATTGAAAAAGGTGAGATATAATACATTCATAAAATTAAAAAACAATTTCAAAAATATTCCATTTAAATTTAATAATACCAAAGTATGTGGGATGTACATTAGAATTATTAAATTTAAAATGAATAATAATAAAGGACAATATTATGTTCCCTCATATCTATAAGATATAACCATCAATACTGTATGTGAATTTGAAGGAAAAAATTCTAATATCTATTTTATGTTCTGAATGGAGAAGGGATATATTGAACATGAAAAAGAATGTTTTTTTTGAAATAAGGACTAATTTTAAATAATCATTTGTTTGAATTTATTAATTACATAAAATTTTATGGGTTTTCCCATTCTTAAATGGGTTAACCCACTAGAATGAATCCTATCTATTTCCTTGAAAAATACCAAAACATGAGGTAGTATCCTATAAGGGTAAGAAGATGTATATGGACTACCTCTATATCACAGTTCCAATACTCCCAGGAGTTCTTATTTTTAATGTAGACCATGAATTTTATTGATCAAGTAGGATTAGTTATTTTAATTTGAGTCACCCTCTTTATTTTGTTATTAATATATTGATGCAAACAATTTAATTTTTCCCATTTGTATGTTTCATTAATTAAACTGATTATTTAGGTTTTTATAGACTCATGAAAAACATAATATTACACCTATTGAAGGAAATTTTTTGTTACTAGTTTTTTTAAATATCGTTTGGAAGATATTGAAGAATGATTTTTCTACTCATATATTTTATCTTTTTCATTTTAAATGAATTTAATTAATGCTAAAATTTTTAAAATTAAATAGGGTGTGATTGATTAATTTTTATTATTGACCACAATAATTTAAAGAATTTTTCTTTCTAAATGGATTCTGTTGTCTCATTTTTTTTCATGTTTAATAAAGAAAATGTGTTTGGTTTTTCTTATAACACAATACTCACCAAGTGATAAGGATTGAATCATTTACTATTTGACTGCGGATGGGAAGAAAGGTAGTACATCTTGGGAGTTTTATCAATGATTATACTATTTTATGATTGACTTTTTCTTATGTTTTCTTTATTCGGTAGATATTATTTGATGACCAAGGGATGTGCTAAACCTTTTTTATGTAAAATAAAATTATATTCTTAGATAAAGAGTACAATGTTATTTCTTATTGTGAACTGAACTGGGTAGCAATAACATAATATCCGACCCAATATCCTATATGGTCCAAAGGGTGTTTTCAATACCCATGGGATAGAAAATAGTTCCTATGAATCATAGAAAAAACCATGGTAATAATTTAACCCTTTTAAATAAATATGAATATGTAATGAAAGTGTTTGAAATAAAATAACTAATATATAGGAAAAAGTAATTTAACATCTAAAGAGTATCTATTACTGGTAAATAAATTAATAAACAAAAAGAAATCAAATAAATCTATAGAATATAAATAAAATCAGAAAAATGGAAAATACGAAACTAAGATTGTAAATAAATCACAGACCAACTCTAGTGATCGTTTTAGTGACCCACAGCGACCATCCAAGCTTCCATGCCCATTGAAATATCAGTAGAGATAAAACTAGCTAGAATGGACAGATACATATAAATTAAAGGTGTGGAATACTGTTCCTAGTATGTTTCCACATGTCAAATCTTACACGTATATTTCATATTACATCATAATAGCGATACATTAAAATATAGTATAAAAATAAACATATTCCCTATGTAATTCAAATACTAAACTTAACCACATCAAAATTTTGTCCAGAAATACAATACATATACTTAATTGAAAAGAAATCACTAAAAAAATAGTTTTCCCTTGTCCTAATCCCTTTAGAATGCCACAATTTTAATATACCAGTTTAAAAATATCTTCTAAAACACCCCATTTTTAATTACACATTTCCAAACTCAATGTTTTTTTCAATTTCCAATAGATTTTTCAAAAACATAATTTAAATCAAATGTCATATTAAACTAGGAATGGAATACGAAATCGACATTTTCATAAACCACAGAATAATGTTTCAAAACAATCTATTCTCACATTTCTATTTAAAAATTTCTAAAATATATTTTTAAATTAATAGTTCTTATTTGAAAATTTTTCCATTAAAACTCATTTTAAAAATAGTTTAAAAGAATGTTTAAACAATCCTTCCCATCCCCTCTTTCTAAAACATTTACAGTCCCCTTTTCAAAAAGAATTAAACCTAATTCCATATATTAATGAAATATGAAATCATACAACCATCGTCATTATTATGAAGTCACATGTAAAAAGAAATAAGGAACAAGTACATATGTCCCAATGAAAAAAATAATAATGGGAAACAATTGTGAAAATGGAAAATCCCATGAACTGATCCTAAATATGATATTATTTTTCATGGGATTTATCCATTAGGTTCTATAATATGATGCATACCATGACATATGACTTCCATAGGTTTTATATAAACTAATAATGGATACAAAATTGGGAATCTCTATCTATCCCCCAATCAATATCAGTCCCCACCTGGGATCACTTAGTCCCCACCACACTTGATCTCACTATGATTTAAGTGGAAAATCCAATCAATGGTCTCACTCAGTCCTAGAGAAATATCCCTTAATTTATTTCATCCATGTTCAAGTCATCATTATCTTAAGACACTTTCCCCACTACCAAGGTCTATCATAAAAATTCAATTGTGGTGAGAAAAAAAAAGAATCCCATATAAAAAAATAATGGATTTAAAATAACCCCTCCTCACCTCATATACACTCTCAAAGAATAAACACCATCTTCATCAAAATACAAGAATCATATATACATGAGCTAATAATAAACACCCCTTAATGGTATTATAAGGCACCACATGCATTCCTTAATCATAGGGGGATCAAAAGAGTGTCATTCAATTTTTGGAAACTCATTATTTCTAAAGTTAAAAATGGATATTTTCCAAAATAATTCTTTGAATTTCTAGGAAAAAAACTCTTTTAAATTATCTTTTAATCATCTGTTCTAGGTAAATTTCATTGATTTTTTTTAAACTAATATAAGAACACACCAATCCCTTAAACAAATAATTAAAAAAATCATTTTTATATAAGGTTTCAAACATCACACACTAGTATTAACACATAATTTTCAAAATCCAAATCCATTTTTAACCATTTTAAACTCATTAAAAAAAATTAAACATGTGTTTTTAAAAAATAAATAATATATAAACACATTGAAAACCCATATGTTTCTTCTCACTTCCACATTTAAAATCCAAAAACATCCATTAATAACTATTTTGAAATTTTATCAAACACATTTCATGGAATCCCATCTTATTCCAATGCATAGAAACTATTGATTAAATCATTTTCCCATTAAAGAAAAAATAGAAAAAAATTTAGGTAAATGAGCACATAAAAACCATAAAAATTAAAAGGGGGTATAATATAATGAAACCACAAAGAAACACCAACCTCATTTCAATGGAAATCAATCTAAAAGTCATCATCTTTAATGGAAAACTCTCCCACTACCAATGATTATAAATCTACAATACCTAAAAAATCTAGTACCAATGATTTTCACCAATAAAAACCCTATTATCAACTCACAAAGATATTATGGTTCATGTAGGGAGAGAAAACAAGGTGTAAATAGTAAATAGAAGCAAAGTGGGTGTTAAACAGGATGTACCATAGAATATATCACTTGAAAAAAATGATTAAATCCATGAAAATGAATATGGTTATGGGAGATGATGTCCCCAATATGATCATAGACCATTTGATATGGAGTTAAGAGATTTCTAGATCAATGGAATAAAAAACTGGAGAGCGGGAAAGTGGATTTTCTAGTTTTTAGTGAACCTAGTCATGTTGTATGAATTGGCTCCACAGTTTTTGCATCTATAAACTATCTATCTGAAAATTACTACCAATCCAAAATCCACTCACATGGATTACATGAACAAAATTAATTTTTGTATTACTATGTTTCTACCATACCAAAAGTAACTTTTTATTTTCAGATATGATTTTAATTCTTATCACACTGTTTACCAAATGATGAACATGTCGTGTACCTATAACATTATATACCATATTTCTATGATGGTTCCCCTATGATCCAATGTTTTTTATATAACCATGGACCACCGATGTAGAAAAAACATTTATAGAGAAAACATAACTCCAAACCCATATACTTAAGGGAGAACACATAGTTTCCAATAATTCATTCATCCAAACCATTCATAGAAGGGAAAAACATAAAATCTTCATTTATTGGGAAAGAACCCCCTAGAAACTTATAAAAACCCTAAAAATCATCAAAACACATGATATTAACTCTATAGTGACATGTGTTGTTACAAAATTATCCTTAACAAGATACAATATTACCATATAAATCCTGAGGTCAATGTACAGGTCAAAAGAGAATGATATCCAAAACAAACTCTTAGGAAAAAATAATCCCTCAAGGAACTGGTTAGAACCTCAAAAAATACCAAATTTATGGAATTATAAGTTGATATTTAACCAATATATGCGAATTTATAAAGATATAGAGGCCAAGCATTTGTCACCCCAAAATTTATAATGAATCTAAAATGGTTGAACAATCGATGATATCTTTTCATCCTAACAAGTGGTAATTTATGAACAACCACATTTTTAGAATCTCTTAAGAGGGTATATACAAAACAACCATCCCCATTAAACCAGGATTTTCCATCCCAAGAAAGAGTTTATTTTATCAAAAAAACATTCCAATAGATTACAAAATGATATCAAAAATCACAATGTATCCAAATAAAGAGAACAATAACAAGAGACATGCCTCATTACCGAATGGCACAAAACATACTCCAAGATCACAATGGGAACATCAGAAAGACTAGATCCAAATCTAGGAAATTCAAATACATAGTGATGATTATTTAAACTCATCCCAACCATTTCTATGGTCCAACTTAAAAAACTACCCCACCATGTATCCATGTATGAACAATAGTTTCTTCCTATGTACAAATTAACAAACCAAACCCACATAGTTTCTACCTTTATTAAATGAATATAGGTTAAAAAACATGAAATGATGTGAAAAGCATTCCCCTAAAGTATCATTGCTGATATGAGAAAACCAAAGGAACATCCAAGATACATAATTAATCCATACTCACTGAGGATAAATTTAAAAACATTGCATAATACCATAGATAAATAACCAAACACCTAAATGACTTATCTGAATTATGTTTAATTATCTATCTCAAACAACCACAAGCTCAGTGAAATAACCATGCTATACTAGGTCCCACAACCGAGTTTGTAAAAAAAATCATCAGTCCCACTATCAGACCAAGTATCATACCCAAAGCCACTGGGTATATATATCTTCATATCAAACTCACACAACCATCATGGTCTTGACTAACAAAAAGAATAAATACTAATATAATAATAAAAAACATTCCAACAAATTTATGGTTTGGTAGTGTCGACATCAAAGTGTAGAAAACTCAAAGATAAAAAATATAATTTGAAATAAAACCACTCTAGGAGGAATACATTGAACATTATGAGATATATATCCCTATCTGGTCATATCACCAAAATCAATCAAATTTATCCAGTAATTGAAAATGGTTTAAAAGACATATAAGATTTAAAAAAATGAGAACAACACACTTTTTAAAACACAAACTAATAGAAAAGTGTCCTAAAACCTAATAATAAGAACCAATGTACTATTAAAATTCTCCCTTATTTCACTAAAAAGAAACTAAATTCATTTTACAACTATAACCCTTAATCCCTCTCTCATATTTTTAAATTTTAAATGTTTTCAAAGGTAATCTCAAAATGAATCATAACATTTTTTAAAACCAAAACACTATTAATATTTCATATTAAAAAAAATTTGGAAAAAAATTAAACTCAGTTACCCCTTTCTCAAAAATGCAATAAGGGTAAAATCTCAAATAAACCAAAAAATATAATTTTGAAAATCACTCGACCCCTTCAAATTTGAAATCAAGAGTTTAAAACACCGAGTAAACTTGATTAGAAAATCAATAACATAGAAATAATTTTATAAAAATAAAAATGAAATTATCTATTATAAAAAAAATTATGAATCCAAAATTACATTACAACAATCCCAAAGGCCATGTTTTAATACCAAAAAAATATTCATCATAAAATACACTTTTCACACACACAAAAGGAATTTAAAATAATGTAGTTGGGGTTTGGCTTAGTGGTAAGCACCCCGTAATACTACATGGAAAATGGGGGTTCAAAACCCATGGGGCGCAGGTATTGTATCATTACTGTAGCGGTACTATAGCAGCGGTGGCACTGTTCAACAGCGGTACTGTAGCGGCGGCAGGGCACTGTAGCGGTGGCGATACTGTACGGTACTGTAGCAGCAGGTTACTATTCACAGAATGTGAATTGGCCTTAGAATTTGGGCCTACGGGCTATGTAATGGGCTACAAGCCCACTGGGCCTTCAGGATTTGTAATGGGTTTCCCTCTACCCAGTTAAAATATGTCTTTGATTTGATTTAATAATAAAAATGAGGCTTTGGCCCCAACCTTTAAAAAAAAGAATTTCAAATAACTCACAAAATCTCATGAATAGGGGAATAATAAAATTCTCAATAAAAAATAAAATACAAAAGTTCCAATATATAAAATGAAAAATCATGACACTTATCTCAATTACCTAACACATTAGAAAATAAAATCATTAAGGGGTGTAAAAAGAAAAATAAATAAGGATGAATTTTTTTCCCAACATGAGAACATGGTGGTTGTACACATAGAAATTATTCATTGGTCGCTATAATGTATTTGATATCTGTATCTTGGTTTTAATATGTATTTTAGAGTGAAGAATATAAAATTTTAATTTGATACGCATTTCAATGAATTAATTACCTGATATCCACCACTAAATCCATCAAAACATAATATAAAAAAAACCAACAATATGGTAAAAAATCCTAAAAACATATGGAATCTTGTTAATCAGATAAATAAAGAGATCACAATAGTCTCCCCACACCAACCTCACAAATCCAAAAAATCTTATTTCTACACTAACAAATCCCGAAATATCTATATTTTATTGATAATATTATCCCCATTGAGAACCCATATGTGTTTATATCATTTTTAGTGAACTGAGCTTGTGTTTCATTTTACCCGACTCCCAATCTAATTCTCCACAAGGACCATACAGAATTCAAGATCCCTAGAGGCTTGAATCTAGTTACTAGAAATTATAGAAAGAACCCTGGTAATGATCTTTACCTTGTAAATATAGACAAATATAAAGTGTGAAATAGATCATTAAACTAAATAAACATGAGATATACATAAATAAACAAAGAAATATGATTTTTAGTATTTAACATAATAATGGAAGAATGTTAACTGACCTATATAAATCCATATCATAAAATAAAATGGGAAATTAGCCATTAAACACTAGAATGATAAAATAAATCCTAAACTAGAACAAATTAACCAGTGAGTGACCATGATTTGAATCTAACTAGACATCACCCTTGAAAGATAAATGAAAATATAACCATATTGAACATAAATCGACATGTAAAATATTGGAATGAGTTAAAAAACAGAGTAGGTAACCACCCACTAAATCTAATATTTCATTTTCATTATAATCCTAATAATTATATTTTAAAATATAGTTAAAAAAAATAATTTTCACATGGAATTACAAGAATATAAAACAATTTTTCTATAGTGTGTTAAAAATATTTTTCATGGGTTTTTATTAAATGAAAAAAATACCTTGAAAATTTTTTACCCTAACTAAATCTCCTTGGAAAACAACCATTTAAAATTCAAATATTAACACCATATCATGAAACAACCATTTTTAATTAAACAGTTCCATAATCAGAATATGTTTTCAATTTACAAATGATTTTTCAAAAACATCATTTAAAATAAATTTCCTATTAAGCATGGCATGTAACAACCTAGGTATTTATAGAATAATATTTTTTGATTTCTATTAAAACTTATGAATAAGATATTAATTTTAATCCAAAGGGGATGATATTTCTGATAGCGTACTCAACATGCAACAATGAGCTTATCTGAAATCTTATATTTCATACAACATTGAGTTAAACTGAAAAATAGTACAATAATAATATTATTATTTTAAATGGTAGTTAAAGAATATCTGTTTTAATGGCCAGATTGAATATTATCAACTAAATTCTAAAATATGGATTACACCTGTTTAAATGAAGATTCATTGATTACCAAATTTATTATAAATGGAAATAAAAACTAATTGAATATAATATTTTTTTTATGAAAACCTATTTAAAAGTGAATAATTTTGTTTTCATATCACTCTTTATGGATTTTTATTTAATGAAAAATATGTGTAATATATTCAATGTAACGTTTTAATTTCATATTATATGTTTTCTTTATATGATATAATAACAAATTCAATTTTTCATATTAAAGAATTATTTTTTTAAACTATAGTTTTATCGCCTTTTGATGGAGAACCATTTATAAATCTTTTCATAACACCTTTATATGTTTTATTTAACAAAATAAAATTCTTCTTTACAATAGGAAGATAAAAATTTACTTTGGATGAAATTTTGGAATTTTTCTACTAAAGTTCATTTTTTATTGAATAGTGAAAAATACTACATTTTAATTCAAAACTGTCTTTAACTCTTATTTATTTATATAGTTAAATTGTAATTTTAATTGGTTTTAAAGTGTAATTTTATTATATTTATATCATTTAATACAATTTTGGTTATAAGAAGTAATTTCGCATTGAAATTGGACATAAACCAGGGTCAATCTTCTAGTAGTTTTTACTTCTTAAAAACACGCTTTTACCTTTTGAAAACAGGAAGTAATTTTAAATTAATTTGTGAAACTTATGTGTTTTGAATTTAGAAAAATGTATTCCATATTTGGAATCAGTATTTCTGAATTTTATAAATAGGTTCCTTTTATCTTTATACGTTATTAATAGTAACTTCATTAAATATTTTATTTAACATGGTTAAAGGGTAAATCTGGTAAATAATGGTAAAAAATAACATTATAATAATATTAAACTACCCTAACACATGTCCTAACTCTATTTTATAAGATATTTATGACCTTGGGAATCCTTGGGTACATTTTAGGACCCCATTTAGCCACTTGTGTGTGAAAATGACATTTAAATACTTGTAATTTAATGTTATGGAAAATATAACCTAAACATGTACCATTAAGTAAAACAATTTTTATATGGGGTTATAGAAGTTATATTTTAAACTATAAATAGTCATTATAAATATGAAAATATTTCCTATATCATATTATTTTATTTATAATTTTATATATATAAAAATTAATATATTTATGACACAATGTTGTTTTAGTGATTACCTTATTAATGAAAGATTTAAATAAATGATATTAAAAAAATTATTTCTTTTGAAACTTTTTATCCCATCCACGAATTTTATGGATGCCTATATCTTTTTATCTTTTAATTAATGAATATTTTTCAAATTAATCATGTTGTTATAGATTTTGTAAAAGTCATGATATGAATAGTATATAAATTGACATAAATGAGTTTAAAAATACTATTTTATAAAATTATATATCATTCCTAAAAATATATGATTCATTAAAATGAATTATATAATGTTGAAAATTTCGTTAATTAACCACTTGGGATTTATTGTCATTTTACAGTAATTATATTAACCATATAGTATGAATAAACAAGAAGACATGGTATGTGTCAAATAAGATAACTAAAGGTTAAAGATAAATGATAAGGTCAAATTTGAAATAAAAAGATATCTAAAAACTATTGAATTAGAATATTTCTAACAATAATAACCTTAAATTTGATTTAAAGTATTGTAGGATTTTTTGAAAATGAAATTTAGTTTATAATAAAATAATCTTTCAAGACATTTCTAAAGTGCCCCTCCTTTCTCTTATAAAAGGTTGCCACCTCTAACCCTTACTCACACATCTCAAGCCCCATTGGCTCATCAAACCTCTAAAGAAATAATCTCCCAACATCACTCTCTTCCTTATATAAGAATTACCTTGGGAATACGGAAATTTAATAATTCCTTTTAGCTTAAACTGAAAGGACTTACCCGATTTGAGGAATATAAAGAACAAACGAGACAAGTCAGACACGAGGTAGGGACTTCGTATCAATATCCTTTAATTGAGTCATATATTGGTAATATATAAACCCTTATTTTATAAAGTTTATAATAAATCAATTTTAATTTTACTTTCATTAAAAGTAATTTTATTTGGGAAGCATTTTACTAAACAATAAAATGAATGTTTTTAACATGTGTGGTGATAATGACCTCTCTATCGTCGTAAAAATTATTCGGATTCCTATGTAAGAATTAATGTTATTAAAAGGAAAATAAATCCCTTATTCTTTTATTTTGTTGGTTTTGGTATTGAAAATGGTGTTTTAAATGGATTTAGTATTTCAATATCTTGAAATTAATTCAGGTGATTTCAAATGAAATGTTATTAGTGAAATGTTGATATTAGAAATATTTTATGTGTTATGATTAAAAATGGAACTTAGACATTTGATGAGTGGTTACGTGATAAACCAATGATAGTTGGTTCTGTGATACAAAAAATTATGGATGGTTTCGTGATAAACCAATGATGGGTTGTTATGTTAGAACCTCCAATGCATTGGGTATGGAAGTCGGACATATGGCTATTCAATTTAGTGATATGTGTGGAAGTAAATAGGATGGTTGTTCCATTTATGTATGTTTATGTCCCAAGTTTCCATTATATGATATATGTTTCTTTTTATGCGATTTATGGTAATCTTTTGGTTATAGAAAGGGTAACCAATGAACTTATATTTAGTGAAGTGTTTTTGCTACTTCTTTAAGGTGAAAAATATTACATTATGATAATGTATTCATGTTTTTCATGTTGTTTAGAAAAACTGATAATTTTTATTCTTTATGTATACCTTACTGATATTTGTATGCTCATCCCAAATTTTGATGTTTTTTTAATAAGACTTAAATATGAATAGGGTCAAGGATGGGATCACGGAAAAATCATGATGTCTAAAACAGTGAACTAGAAATGTTTCTTTTTTTATGAGTTTTTGTTTTATGAAAAAATTATAGTGAGTAGAAGTGTCTACTAGTAATATTCAAGTATTTATTTAAAATTTATGAACAATTACTATAATGATATAAACTAAATAATATTCTCAATATGAATAATTGACTAAATTCAAGATTAAGTATGGTTTAATTTTTGGGCCTTACATGGAATCATACCCTAAAACTACATTTTAAAAACCTAAAAACATTGAATTATTGAAAACAAACCACCCCAAATAGGTTCAATATATGGGATTTGTTTTTTTCCAATATTTTATCCCTTCTATGGGATTACTCAGTCCCACATATATTATCTATAAAAGATATCAAGTTATTCTAGGGTTTCTCCTACCTAATACAAATACCGAATTCCAATGGACTATCATGATATTTAAATGGATTTATGAAAAAAATAATTCATTGAATATAGTAAATTTATATCATTTTTAAATAACTGAGGCCTTGTGTCACGAACTGGCCCAATGTTGCTTGATCTGTGACTCCCCAAGCCCACCTCTAATAGGCTAGGGGCTGGAAACTAGGGATGAATATGCTATCTCACACAAGGGATTCATTAGCCTAAGGTATCTGTAATCATGCGCCCACATACACCTCTATGAAACAATGTCGAGATATGTATAAAAACTGAACAGAAGTGTATGCCTTCATCTAACACACAACCAGAGTACAAAAAAAGTACAAATGGAAAAAATACATGCCCCACCAAAAGTAAATAGCAAAATCATCCAAACTTCTCAGAAGGTGGTGATTTTTGTAAAAGGAACCCCCCAGAAAGCTCCTCAGCACAACTCCAGTAAACATCCCAGTCGATAAAGATCACTAAGCCCGGCCTGCTTCGGGTCCTCCCGGGACTCCATTTAAAGGCATGTTGTCTCCAAAAGACACAAAACATGTGCGGTCAAAGCCCGTGAAGGGGTGAGAATAAAGATACTAAGTAGCCGCTCCAAAAACCCAAAAATAAAAGAGAGCAACTGAAAGGAAGCAGTCAGGTCATCCCAGCCAGAGGGAACCCAAATTAGAGAGAAACGCTATCTCGATACCATCCTCAGAAAAACAAAAATAGTAATCTCAGCTCAGGTATATGCCAATATATATAACATGACCATTTAGATATAATCATTTTAGGCTCTAAGCCTCATGAGGTTTTGACCTCATTTTTAGTGATATGTTCTACTCAAATATTTATGGCTTACACAAACCAATAGAACACACTCCACTATATTTGATATCCCGAATGACTCTCATCTGAGAGATACACTCTATCGGGCCTCACTCCACCATCCTAGATGTCCCATTCGAGATAACACCCTCATTGAACATTATCACTACGAACAGCATGCTGAAACAGTGGAACACCAAACTCCTTGGATACGTGATCACTCTTAATGTCCGATAGGGGATACTAGACCCCAACCTAGTCAAACAAATATCTCACAGATAATGGATCACTCCTAGGATCCAGTGGCAGATACCACAACCCGATGTGACATTCCAGAGATCATATCGCTCTGATAGAGGATCGTCACCAGTGTAAAGGCCTTATGATGATGCTGGAAACTCCATTTGGTATAATTTGAAAAGTAGGGGATCGAAGCGAAAATTCCAAAAACCCTATTAAAAACACACTCTAAGTAAGGGATAGAATTACCAATAACTCCTCAACCCTACGGAACACCACACAATGAGTATGGGATTGTATATCCTTCTATACTGAAACCCTACTACTGTGGAAAATTATTTAGGGGATCATATTCCCGATGATTCCTCAAACCCTATGCGGTTGTCCTACTATATTGGTGATCAGAACCCATGGATATGTGGTCACAATGATACCAAGAACCCGATCTAGGAAATTGTATCTAGAGGATTTGTAGAGACCCGTATCTTGACGTACATGGACATTACATTACTTTTGCGGAATACTTAGTACATAACAAAAACACACACACAAGGATCGTAATAGTTTAGTGTCTTTGGAAACTCGGAATAAAATCTACTAATCGTGGGGAAAGATCTTCAACATCTCCCATAAAGATCTTCCTTTTTTTTACCTAAAACCTTTCTTTATATCCTGGGGAAAAGAAAACATAAAAGGGTGAGCTCAAATGCTCAGTAAGGGTAAACAAAAGAAATATCAATCACATAATTTTCATAAGAACATAACATTTTTTGGAAATCTTAACCTGCAAAAGAGAGCATAATTTTATAACATGGGATAAATCATAGTAGTGAAATGAAATCATAACTTAAAACATTACTTATTGTGGCATACACACATAATCATAGAGAATCATTTCTTGTTAGTCAAGACTCATTGCCAAGACTATCTTAGTGGACAAAGTCCCTTTCTGAATCGAGTAATCCTCGTTTCAGTCCTGTTTCACTGAACCCGTATAACCTACCATTCCAGCCAGGTCTATCTCATGAGATATAAAATCTTTACCCAATGCATTGGAGGGAGATATAGGTCCCACCCATCTTATAATGAATCCTTTCTTATGTGTGCCACATAATCATAAATCATACATCATCATGACATCATAAATCAATTCATATAAGATAAAGGAATTCATAAACATAATTCCATCATAACATAGTCAAATCAATGTAAAAATATGGATAGAAACAGAACCCTTTATTATCTTAGATGGAAAATAATTTTGATAAAACACTTGAATTGAATTCTTGAGGAAAATATCCTTTCTTCTTCAAAAACATTTTTCCTTTCATATCATGTCATACAACTTTAAAATAAAAGAAGTTGATTAAAAATAAACTTGAAAACTTGTAAAGGAAGCTTCTTTGAAGTAATGTTTTAAAAATCCATTCATGCCGTATATGTTAAAAAAAAACATTCTTCGTACTTTTGTCGGAAAAGTCAAAAAGTACCTCGTACGGAAAAACGACAAAAGATTCCTTTCATATTCTTTACTAAAAACTCACCTAAGGGTAAAATTGGATTTAAACTATTGCAAGTGGATGGAAACAATATTACATATTGAGGGAACATGGATGTGGATGATAAAATACACCCCAGTAAATACTTACGAATAAACAATCTCGAATAAAAATGAGATTGTGATATTTCCCTTACCTTAGGTCCAATTTGCTTCGTATGTGTCCGAACCTCCTGTATAATGATTTAAATAATGTCATTGACTTATTACAGAATCATATTCATTGTTATGATATCATATATGGTATACTTATGACATTATATTACCCGTTCTTTTGTAAATTCCATGTTAAAGAAGCGTTTTGGGTAAAATCGTTTCATTTATCGTAGGTGTTTTGACTTGTTGTTCTTGACATCATTATTACTTATATCATGATTTACTTACTTCCAGAATATAAAATATGATTTATATATCATATATATTCAGTATATATATATATATATATAATAGGTAGATAAATAAAATGAAAAACACCGTTCATGGAGACGGTAGTCCGTACGTACGCATGAACGCTGTTTTCCTTTCCTTATTGTCTTGAAATGGAAGTAAGTAGATGACATACATATGTATATATATACATAAATCCAGTAGCTTTATAATGTCATATATTTCATTATTATTTCTTATATATACATTATAATCATTCTTAAATGGTTAACCTGGAGAATGAATCTCATCGCGTCGTGGAGACGGTAGTCCGTACGTACGCACGAGCGATGATATCATTTCTATAAATATTGAATTGAATTGGAGTGGATTATACAATATATCAGAATCAATATGATGTTGTAATAACTATGTATAGTTATTCTTTACACCATTATACCCATCCATGTAAGGTGGTGGTGGAAAATAGATTACACCACGGCGTGGAGACGGTATTCCGTACGTACGCACGCGCGGTGATTTCTTTTTCCGTAGGATGGATAGATAGTGAAATAGGGTTGTTTCATACTTATAATAACATATCAGTATATGAGTGATACTGATGTTATTACTTCATAATGAAACAACCTATGAAGAAGTGGAAGAAGAAATAAAGATAAAATAATTGGTAACGGTAATTACCTCTTCTTTGAAGCGCCTCTTTGAGACCTCCTCTTAGGGCACTAGAATTGGTGTTTGAGGAAGACCAGAACCTCTAGGATGTTGCTAGTGAAGTGGAGAAGAGATTTTGGCAGGGGTTGGCCGAGCTTGAGTGCTCAAATTGGTGTGAGGAGGAAGGGGGAGGAGGTGTCCTTTTATAGGGGAGGAGAGGGGCACCTTAGGAATATCTCAAAATATTATTTTATATTAAAGTAAAAATCGGTTTATAATGGTTCCAAAGGGTCTTATTTCGAAGCTAAAGTGGGGATGGGTCGAAAGCCTATCAACCAATAAGATTTAGACAAGTTTAGGGTATTATTTTAACCTTATCAATTAGATTTAACTCTAAGTTAAATAATTTAACTTTTACCGTGTCTTTTTGTTTTCTTTCACTATATGGTAAATAAACTTACTATAACATGCCCAAAGAACCCCAAATTGTATATTATTAATACATATATCCTTATATAAGTCATTTGGCCGAACCTTAGATTTTTAGGAATAAAATAACAATTAATAATATAATATTTGATTTAAAAACTATTTTGTGTCAATTTTGACACTATTTGATACATGATTTTTGTGAAAGTCATAACAGAATTAAATGTTCGAAAAAAGTTGTTTAAATCAACATTAATATATCATAGTAACCTAGAAAATTAGTGGAATTCATAAAAAGTCTTAAATTACATTTATTTTGGTATTTATATTATCTATTATGTGAATATTTCATTAATAAGATAATTACTGCATCATCTTTGTGTCATAAATAAATTATATTATTTGATGTCTAAAAATTACAAATAAAATACCATCATGTAGGAAATATTTTTAGCTTTCCAATGAATATTTACAATCGAATTTATCTTATTTATAACCCCATATTAAAAATGATTTACTTATTAAACTTTGATTTTAACTATTTTAACCCTTCTTTAAATAAATTAATAATAAATGTCCTAATCTAATCCAAGTGGGCCTAAATGGTCATATTTTATTCCTAAGTTTGTTTTTGGTCGAATTACACTTGTCCAATAGAATTAGGACATGTGTTAGGGTAATATTAATATCATATTTACCCTTAGTTACCCTATTTATTATTAACCGTGGTAAAAAGGTAAAAAGTTACTATTCACCAAAAAATTATTTTCATCTCATTGAACCACATTTTAGTCCTTGATATTAACCGTGTCTCTCGGATTTTTGAAATTCCATTCACAGAAGCGGTAAAATTAAGTTTTATACAAAATTCAGTTTTTAACCTACCACTTAGTAGTTTCACTATTCATCAAAAATTGATGTTTTTCAGAATAATGCCAAAATTTCATCCTAAGCTATATTTCATATTCCGAATTCAGAAATGAAGTCTATTTTACCAAATTCATAACATAGAAATTGCATTAATTAAATTTATAATTAAATCCCGCTGTTAACACAAATAGCGTGCTTTTAAGAAACAATATCTATCAAAAGATTGACATTTGATTACGTCTGGTTTAAATGTGAAATTACATCCAATGACCAACATTGTATTAAATTGGAAAAATATATTCTAAATATACTTTAAAACCACTCAAATTAATAATTTATCACTATTAATTATTTCGATTAAAAAAGTTGTTTTTAATTATATATTAGTAATTTTCACTATTCATCAGAATATGAAAGATATCCGAAAAGTACCAAAATTTCACCTTAGGCTAAATTCGATACTCCGAATACAAAAATGAAGTTCATTTTGAAAAATAAGATTTACAAAATTTTAAAAAGTGGTTATTACTATTCATAACGGGTAGTTTTAATAATATTTTAATAGCATATCGTTGTTTAGTGAAACTCGGTATTGCGTATTACACACGCTATCGAGGAAGGTCGTGATTGCGTGTAATGCAAGGCAAGTCAAGGATGCGTGTTGTGCAAGCTCCTTTTGGTGTAGCGTACAACACAAGACATTAGTGAAATAAAAAAAATATTTTTCATAAAATCTCGGGCTGTTACATTCTACCCCCCTTAAAATGAATTTCGCCCTCGAAATTCGTCGGGGTTATAAATTGTTTACTATTCGAAAGTTTCTTTAATAGAAACCCACATCGTAAAAAGGAATGTCAAAACCAATCTTTAAAAACAAAAGTATGAAACGTAACGGTTACCCAAATAAACTAATCATTGGGTTTCCACATAGGTGAAAATATGGATATGGAAGAGAAATCTAACCATCATGTTCTGATGGAGAGTGGTAGAGAACATGGCTATGAAAAATCCAGTAATCACAAATCCATATATTTGTGATGATATAAGGTACCATCTGATTCATCAGGTATAAGATCACTAGGACAACATTTTTGGTTTTCAAGATCATTTCCCCTAAAGTTGAAAATTTGAATTAGAATAAATACTTACTTTATTTTGGTACAATCTCACTGTTGTTCGTGCCTTGAACAATTTCCACTTCATCTCTTAAATAAATGAAGTTGAATTTTTTATTCGTGAAGTGTTAGCAGATCATGTGATAGAATGACGGGTCATTCCATCTGTCTCAAACAAAAGGTTAGCAAAACTTATATACATAAGTCGATCTATAGTGAGATTAATCATATATGGTTCCTAAAATGGACTTATACTTCATATATCATACTACTTAATATAATAAAACTAGTTTCTACTAAACAGGGACTTCCTGTAGGCCAGTGGTAGGCAATAAAGGCCAGTCGCACTTCGGTTGTGGGTTCGATTCCTACAGCCTTGTCCGAAACGATGGGCTGTCGCCCGTCTTGCAGGTTGTCCTTTTTCTAAAACTACGTTACTATAACATCCCATCAATAATATCGAAAATCTTCTATCCTTAAACAATACTAACTTATGTCCAACATAATCCAGTCTAATCTTTAGGCTTATACATAATACTGCAGTCCACTCTCATAATATAGTGACATCGATTACCAGAGATTTAATATTGTCGTTGATCCCCACATATCATAAGATATGTCTTGTTGGTCACATTCCAAACATTCAAAGTCCTTAATCGTGTATTCTCTTGAATACCTTAGTGAAAACATGAGTGCAGTTAAAAGTTAACACTTTCCACATACCAAAATCCTCAAAATTCTATATACTCAAACCATGATATCACTTAGTCCTTATATTAATCATGAGCTCATGAATACTATTAAACATTTCATTTTCTCGTCTTCATTATGCGCATATCATCTTATTTCCAAAAAATATCCCAATCACTTTGAATACCACATCAATAAATATTGCAACACTCAATGATACAACATTATTTTGGAATCCCATTACATAAACACTTAATCATTCCACCACATCGTTGTCATATTCAACATTGCCAATAGTGATCGCATGTGATTTCCCTTTGTCCTTTGCCTTCAGTGGTTGCTCATGTTGATCATCACTAACCCTTGTATTAGGGCAATTATTAGCATAATGCCCCATTTCCTTGCACTTGAAGCATTGAAGTGTTGGCGGTGCGTTCTCTGCAGTGTTTGCTTTATTCACATCATCAGAAACCCTTTTTCCATTACTTCGACACTCAGCTGCTTGATGACCTTCTTTTCCACACATAAAACATTTTCTAGTCCCTTTAAGACAATCTCCACCATGCTTCTTCCCACACTTTGTACATAAGGAAACATTCATCTTCTTTTCACCATTATTTTGAGATTTCTCCTTGAACTCCATCTTTCGTTTCTTGTCAAAACCATGAGATGGATATGTAACACCAACTTCCATTTCTACCTTAATAGCACAACGCACAATTTCTTCATAGCTACTGAAGTTTCTTATAGCTAATGCCCTTCGAAGACTTGGTTTTAAGCCACTGAAAAATCGATCAACTTTACTTTCAGGTTGGATGATAATTCCAGAAGCATACCTTGCAAGTCTTGTAAAATTTGCTTCATAGGTACCAACAGATTCATCGTCCCTTTGCTTCAGTTCAAGAAACTCTTTCTCCATCTTTGTTCGAAGAATACGAGGGAAGTACTTATTGAAAAATAAGTTCTTGAACTCGTCCCATTCCATAGACTCAATTTCATCCCTTTGCCTTGTATTATTAATAAGATTCCACCATTGATCAGCATCTCCTTCCAAACGATACACTGCTAGGATGACTTTATCATGTTCAGAACATTGAAGAACTGAAAATATCTTTTCAGTAGTACTGATCCATTGTTCAGCCACAAGTGGATCAGAAGACCCACTGAAAGAAGGTGGACGTTGCCTCATGAAGAACTCGATAGAATATTGTTCCCTTCTCTGCTCATTTGGAAGTCCAGAATGATTCATAGCTTGTGTAAGTATAGCAATAAGATTTTGCACTCCATCTCCCATAACATTTGTTTGTTCAGGAGGGCAATCATTGCATTGTCCATTGCATTGATCAACACGGTTCCTTCGGGTTCCAGCCATCGTCTAAAACCCAAAAAGAATAGTGTGAGAGGCAAAAATCATGCTAGGGAAAACAACATAATAAAGGGGGAGTACCTTCAATATCCAACATCTTAGGTTTAATTCTATGATCGTTAGCGTAATTCTATTACTATAACCTATACGTATACTTATCCCTAGGGACATCCCTAGACATACCTTAGAAATATCTCTAGGGATCTCACTAACGTTTTCGCATCCTAGTTTCCAAAGGTTGACTAAACCTTTCCTCTGATACCAACTGTAGAGACCCGTATCTTGACGTACATGGACATTACATTACTTTTGCGGAATACTTAGTACATAACAAAAACACACACACAAGGATCGTAATAGTTTAGTGTCTTTGGAAACTCGGAATAAAATCTTCTAATCGTGGGGAAAGATCTTCAACATCTCCCATAATATCTTCCTTTTTTTTTACCTAAAACCTTTCTTTATATCCTGGGGAAAAGAAAACATAAAAGGGTGAGCTCAAATGCTCAGTAAGGGTAAACAAAAGAAATATCAATCACATAATTTTCATAAGAACATAACATTTTTTGGAAATCTTAACCTGCAAAAGAGAGCATAATTTCATAACATGGGATAAATCATAGTAGTGAAATGAAATCATAACTTAAAACATTACTTATTGTGGCATACACACATAATCATAGAGAATCATTTCTTGTTAGTCAAGACTCATTGCCAAGACTATCTTAGTGGACAAAGTCCCTTTCTGAATCGAGTAATCCTCGTTTCAGTCCTGTTTCACTGAACCGGTATAACCTACCATTCCAGCCATGTCTATCACATGAGATATAAAATCTTTACCCAAAGCATTGGAGGGAGATATAGGTCCCACCCATCTTATAATGAATCCTTTATTATGTGTGCCACATAATCATAAATCATACATCATCATGACATCATAAATCAATTCATATAAGATAAAGGAATTCATAAACATAATTCCATAATAACATAGTCAAATCAATGTAAAAATATGGATAGAAACAGAACCCTTTATTATCTTAGATGGAAAATAATTTTGATAAAACACTTGAATTGAATTCTTGAGGAAAATATCCTTTCTTCTTCAAAAACATTTTTCCTTTCATAACATGTCATACAACATTAAAATAAAAGAAGTTGATTAAAAATAAACTTGAAAACTTGTAAAGGAAGCTTCTTTGAAGTAATGTTTTAAAAATCCATTCATGCCGTATATGTTAAAAAAAACATTCTTCGTACTTTTGTCGGAAAAGTCAAAAAGTACCTCGTACGGAAAAACGACAAAAGATTCCTTTCATATTCTTTACTAAAAACTCACCTAAGGGTAAAATTGGATTTAAACTATTGCAAGTGGATGGAAACAATATTACATATTGAGGGAACATGGATGTGGATGATAAAATACACCCCAGTAAATACTTACGAATAAACAATCTCGAATAAAAATGAGATTGTGATATTTCCCTTACCTTAGGTCCAATTTGCTTCGTATGTGTCCGAACCTCCTGTATAATGATTTAAATAATGTCATTGACTTATTACAGAATCATATTCATTGTTATGATATCATATATGGTTTACTTATGACATTATATTACCCGTTCTTTTGTAAATTCCATGTTAAAGAAGCGTTTTGGGTAAAATCATTTCATTTATCGTAGGTGTTTTGACTTGTTGTTCTTGACATCATTATTACTTATATCATGATTTACTTACTTACAGAATATAAAATATGATTTATATATCATATATATTCAGTATATATATATATATATATAATAGGTAGATAAATAAAATGAAAAACACCGTTCATGGAGACGGTAGTCCGTACGTACGCATGAACGCTGTTTTCCTTTCCTTATTGTCTTGAAATGGAAGTAAGTAGATGACATACATATGTATATATATACATAAATCCAGTAGCTTTATAATGTCATATATTTCATTATTATTTCTTATATATACATTATAATCATTCTTAAATGGTTAACCTGGAGAATGAATCTCATCGCGTCATGGAGACGGTAGTCCGTACGTACGCACGAGCGATGATATCATTTCTATAAATATTGAATTGAATTGGAGTGGATTATACAATATATCATAATCAATATGATGTTGTAATAACTATGTATAGTTATTCTTTACACCATTATACCCATCCATGTAAGGTGGTGGTGGAAAATAGATTACACCACGGCGTGGAGACGGTATTCCGTACGTACGCACGCGCGGTGATTTCTTTTTCCGTAGGATGGATAGATAGTGAAATAGGGTTGTTTCATACTTATAATAACATATCAGTATATGAGTGATACTGATGTTATTACTTCATAATGAAACAACCTAAGAAGAAGTGGAAGAAGAAATAAAGATAAAAGAATTGGTAACGGTAATTACCTCTTCTTTGAAGCGCCTCTTTGAGACCTCCTCTTAGGGCACTAGAATTGGTCTTTGAGGAAGACCAGAACCTCTAGGATGTTGCTAGGGAAGTGGAGAAGAGATTTTGGCAGGGGTTGGCCGAGCTTGAGTGCTCAAATTGGTGTGAGGAGGAAGGGGGAGGAGGTGTCCTTTTATAGGGGAGGAGAGGGGCACCTTAGGAATATCTCAAAATATTATTTTATATTAAAGTCAAAATCGGTTTATAATGGTTCCAAAGGGTCTTATTTCGAAGCTAAAGTGGGGATGGGTCGAAATCCTATCAACCAATAATATTTAGACAAGTTTAGGGTATTATTTTAACCTTATCAATTAGATTTAACTCTAAGTTAAATAATTTAACTTTTACCGTGTCTTTTTGTTTTCTTTCACTATATGGTAAATACACTTACTATAACATGCCAAACGAACCCCAAATTGTATATTATTAATACATATATCCTTATCCAAGTCATGTGGCCGAACCTTAGATTTTTAGGAATAAAATAACAATTAATAATATAATATTTTATTTAAAAACTATTTTGTGTCAATTTTGACACTATTTGATACATGATTCTTTTGAAAGTCATAACAGAATTAAATGTTCGAACCAAGTTGTTTAAATCAACATTAATATATCATAGTAACCTAGAAAATTAGTGGAATTCATAAAAAGTCTTAAATTACATTTATTTTGGTATTTATATTATCAATTATGTGAATATTTCATTAATAAGATAATTACTGCATCATCATTGTGTCATAAATAAATTAAATTATTTGATGTCTAAAAATTACAAATAAAATACCATCATGTAGGAAATATTTTTAGCTTTCTAATGAATATTTACAATCGAATTTATCTTATGTATAACCCCATATTAAAAATGATTTACTTATTAAACTTTGATTTTAACTATTTTAACCTTTCTTTAAATAAATTAATAATAAATGTCCTAATCTAATCCAAGTGGGCCTAAATGGTCATATTTTATTCCTAAGTTTGTTTTTGGTCGAATTACACTTGTCCAATAGAATTAGGACATGTGTTAGGGTAATATTAATATCATATTTACCCTTAGTTACCCTATTTACTATTAACCGTGGTAAAAAGGTAAAAAGTTACTATTCACCAAAAAATTATTTTCATCTCATTGAACCACATTTTAGTCCTTGATATTAACCGTGTCTCTCGGATTTTCGAAATTCCATTCACAGAAGCGGTAAAATTAAGTTTTATACAAAATTCAGTTTTTAACCTACCACTTAGTAGTTTCACTATTCATCAAAAATTGATGTTTTTCAGAATAATGCCAAAATTTCATCCTAAGATATATTTCATATTCCGAATTCAGAAATGAAGTCTATTTTACCAAATTCATAACATAGAAATTGCATTAATTAAATTTATAATTAAATCCCGCTGTTAACACAAATAGCGTGCTTTTAAGAAACAATATCTATCAAAAGATTGACATTTGATTACGTCTAGTTTAAATGTGAAATTACATCCAATGACCAACATTGTATTAAATTGTAAAAATATATTCTAAATATACTTTAAAACCACTCAAATTAATAATTTATCACTATTAATTATTTCGATTAAAAAAGTTGTTTTTAATTATAAATTAATAATTTTCACTATTCATCAGAATATGAAAGTTATCCGAAAAGTACCAAAATTTCACCTTAGGCTAAATTAGATACTCCGAATACAAAAATGAAGTTCATTTTGAAAAATAAGATTTACAGAATTTTAAAAAGTGGTTATTACTATTCATAACGGGTAGTTTTAATAATATTTTAATAGCATGTCGTTGTTTAGTGAAACTCGGTATTGCGTATTACACACGCTATCGAGGAAGGTCGTGATTGCGTGTAATGCAAGGCAAGTCAAGGATGCGTGTTGTGCAAGCTCTTTTCGGTGTAGCGTACAACACAAGACATTAGTGAAATAAAAAAAAATATTTTTCATAAAATCTCGGGCTGTTACAGGATCCTTCTCTAGACTCACCGAAGGGATACCACAAATCTATCTGAAACTCATACTATCAAGGCTATCACAAACCTATACTGGGGTTGTAATGGCACACAAACCCTCATAGGAATAAACCATGGGATTCACTCAACCACTAATGGTCCAAACGTTACTAACCCAAGCGGCCCACAACATCGCCACACTGTGTACCTCTAAGATCCAACCTAAGGCTACGATCATGTTCTACACAAAAAAAACACAGAGGATAGGCTATTTTCTCACCCAAAACGGTCAACTGGTGAAAAAGGTACTATTCACCATGACATGTCCATGTAGGGCCCACACCACGATTCCAAAACACATCCAATGGATCACACCATTGCGATCCCCATGGAAAAACACATGAGGTCTTCTACTCGTTCATCCAAAATGGACACCAGACGGAAAAGTCATGTTTCTCCGTAAACGCCCAAAACTAGACTCGTGGGGACCACACCTTGATCTCAATCCAAATGTTAGTAAACCTTCCTCAAATGTCCGCCTTACTATTAGGATTACAATGAAACTTACAGCATGTCAATTCGATGCTCCGTAAAAATGTTATGGAGGGTCAAAGCTGAATAATAATAAAATATTATCATTATTTCAAGGTTTCATAGCCTCGGAACATGAACCCAACTTATAAAATTCATACATTAAACTCAAAATGTATGCCTCGTCAAAAGTAACATGTCTCTGAAAATAGATTGTGAATTAGATTTATGGTTTTTGAGTTAAAATGGTATAAAGAAACCCCTAGAAAATTCTGGCTGGACCACCGCCTGTCTCGCTAGAAACCACCACACCAGAGCTGGAGACCACCGCACCTGAGCTGGAATTTTCTGTGATAGAGCCTAAAACCACCGCTCTTCTGTCGTGCTGTTTTTTCCATCGAAATATTCCACCATGGCCGCCGTCGGACTCCGGACTTTCCACCGAAGAACTTTCAGAAATAATCGGGAGCACCATGGTGCTCAATATTCATATCTAAAACATGTTTCAGAAAGCTCATATCCCAAACTACACAACCCTTATAAATAATTGAAGAAACTCAATGCATAAACGCGATTTAGGATTTTAAAACTCAAATCACCGACCATTTGGTGGTACACCGATGCTTCCAAGACCAGATATGCCCTCTGCTGCTGCTGTTGCATGATCTGCGAGTGCCTACTGTCAGAATATGAGTCCAACAACGCATGGTTTCTACAATTTGGTTCATTCAATGCTTAACGGATGAAGAGGGGAGGGCTCCTGCATGTGCAAACAAAAGGGGGAGGTGATGAGGTATTATCTTTTTCTTTTTCTTTTTAAAATAAAACCTATGTCCTCCTGGTCCCATATTGCCCCAACCTAACACCCGATGCCAACTAAAATTATGTCACACCTAGGGAAAACATAGCATTCCAAACTCATCTGAAGCATCAAAATTTCGATATGAGACTCTATTCAGAAGTTATTTGATCTGACACCCTTAAATAAATTATTCATTTATTTTTGAAAACTCTGCTGATAACCTTTTTCTATAACAGGCTCGCAACCGTAAAGTTTACACCTCGCCTAGGATAAATGGAACACTACGGACACAATCGCTCCCCCAGATTTCTTATCTGAGCTACTGTTTAGGAGATAACACATCACCAACATGTGATTAGTATAAAAACAATTAATATTTTTATAAAATTAATTCCGGGAACATCGGGCCACAGAATCACATTCCGATTTTGCACCTAGATAAAGAATTATTCCTAGAAATTTTCCAATGTCTAACAAGTAAAAAACCCTAGTCACTAAATCCTCCCCACCATAGGAATTTTCGTCCCTAAAAATTCTTAAGTACGAGGGAATGAAATTGAACTCTTAACTGGGTTTCCCCACCAGTGAGTTCACAAAATCCTCAACAAACCCACCGAGGGTTCCCATACTGCCAACCAACACACACAATGGAGAACCCAAGGCCTTTCTCACTAACTCCCCAACACATAACCCAGCCCCAAACACATAATTCATTGGGAATAAACCTCCACACTAAGATAATATCTTCTTTTGGTGTCTCTGAATAGGTGCATGATTTTAATCGCATCACAAAAATGTGTCTCAGTGGGGGAAGTGTCCCTCTTTCTCATGCATTCTAAGAACGTCTAACGACACAAAAACAGTTTCTTACCAACACCCGAAACAAAACACGAGCAAGAAATGAAAAGGAAAATGTACCACCAAACTATGTCTAGAAAAACTATCGTAGAAAGTAGAAAGGACACAGACCTTTCCTCTATCCATCAGTAGAGCCTCTGGGTCAACAACATATAAGGCATGCAGTTATCCTCTCTTCCCATCCTCCAACTCCCAGATACCGGCATGGACCACCTGGGGGTGGTGGAAGTGAAAAATCATACCACCAGCCACCTCTCACTGCTGCACCAGCTCCGTCGCCACATTTGCTGCCCTGCGGACCTCCATATTTGAGACACTGCCTCTGCCAAGGCGGCTTATCGAGCAGCTCACTTTTAGCATCACGATGGGTAATACAATATCTAGAAAGATGGACTTATTTTTCACAATCATAACACTACCTCTCCTGTGGCTCACCAAAACTAGCCTGAGAGCCCTGAGCCTCAGAACCTCTATCCTAGGGTTTCCTCATGAAACATCGAGCACATGCAGACCCCTGTGCATGTCACCAGCTACCAGCTACCAAACGAGCTACTGAGGTCTCAGCTCTCATGTTCACAACACTAACAGGTAGAATCAGCTCATCCAGAAATCTCTCCACTACCAATGTCCACTCTGACACTCCGACATTGGTGGGTAGGCATAAGGAAACCACACCTGCCCCGATGTCTCTACATAGGCCTAATTCAAAGGTCTGAGCCCTAAAGAATATGTCTCAAACCATATATGTGGAGTAGCATGATAGGTCTATAAACCCTGCTGAGTGCTCTGACACAGTCATGCCCACCTCGTGAAGATTTAGAAGCTCTTGGATCTTCACTGACCTTAGCATCACTGGACATCACTCTTCTCTGAGGATCCATTTAAACTATATCAATGTGAGCATCTCCTCATCGCGGGACTACATCACGAGACTCCACCATCACCCATATGAACCATGCAGAAGTTCTTCCGCTAGGAATACCATCTTATATGGAAGTATCCTCAACATGTAGAAAATTTAGGTGACTGCCTCGATCTAGTTATCAGTTCCCCAATGGTCTCGATCACCCCAGTACTTCAGAGGTCACTACCTCTAGAACTCATGAAACGCACTCAACCTACATGCATCCTCGTCATCCACTACCGGCACAACCAGATGCTCGACGCGTGGTGGCTCAACTGGGAGACCAACTAGAGGGCTAGCCTTAGAACCTATACCCATCTCCAAAGCCTCTACTCGGGGTAGATCGTCACCATAATCCTGCTGTAGTACCCTCATTGACTGTCATCATGGAGGAATCCTGAAATATAATCAAGACGCACGACAATCAAAGAGTATATATTTAGAGATGACTTGAGAAGGAAAAGAAAAACCCAAAACCCATTCCTCTATGATACATGTAGCATTATTTCCCTACGACCAGTGTACTAATGTCCTGAGTCAAAAGGCAGGTTATCCGAGTCTTGATTAATGGATACGTCGGATGCCACACAAATGCTAGATTCCTTGTCCCAAAAGACGAACTTGAAACAACCTAACACTTTCTCTATACAATCCAATCCAAAATCGTAGCTAAAACACCTACACTCAGAGATCCAAATGGTGAAACCTCCTCTGATACCA
The DNA here is from genome assembly GCA_963277665.1 of Viscum album. Lineage (NCBI taxonomy): Eukaryota > Viridiplantae > Streptophyta > Magnoliopsida > Santalales > Viscaceae > Viscum > Viscum album. The sequence continues at coordinate 2,139,824,908 of OY728128.1, read as the reverse complement.
CTCTGTCATGACCTGACCAAACGGGGCTCAATCCACGACTCCCCATGCCTGCCTCCAACAGGCCAGGGACTGATGACTAGCATCGAGTAGGCTTTCACAGACATTAGAGGCATTAGCCTAAGGTAACTATACACAGGCACCCACATACACCTATATGAAATAGTGTATAGATATATATAAAAACAGAAAAGAAGTGCATTCATTCATCTAACCCACTACCAGAGTCGAACAAAAGTACAAAAGGGAAAATACATGTCCCACCAAAAGTAAACTACAAAAGCATCCAACCTGCCCAGAAGAAGGTGATTTCTATCAAAGGTGCCCGCCAAAAAGTTCCATATCACAACTGTGGTAAACACCTTAGTCGGTCAGGCTAACTAAGCTCCAGTTTCTCCGAGTACTCCTCGGACTGCATCGAAAGGCATGTGGTTTGAAAAAGACCCAAAACATGTTTGGGAAATGCCTGTGTATAGGTGAGTATAACACTCTTCAGTAGACTCCCCAAAACCCCAAAATAAATGAGAGAAGATAAATGTAAACAGTCAGGTCATCCCAGCACGAGGGAACCCAAACGAGATAGAAATTCCATCTCAAGACCATCCTCAGCAAAACATGTCTAGTCGGCCAAACTCATGTATATTCCCTTTCATATTCCATGAACATTAAGGTATACTAATTTCAGGCACCAAGCCTCCTGAGGTTCCGTCCTTATTACCAGATATAGGTTCTACTCAAAGATCTAAGGATTACACAAACAAATAGAACACACTACATGAGCTCTGTCATCCCAGATGACTCTCTTATGAGAGATACAATCTATCAGGCCTCACTCTACCATCCCAGATGGACCATATGAGAGAACACCCTCATCAGACACCATCACGATGAACACCATGCTGATAATGTAGAATGCTAGAATACTTGGATATGGGATCACTTCTAGGGTCTGCTAGGCGATACTAAAACCTAACCTGATCAAACAAGATCTCACAGATACGGTATCATTCCCAGGATCTACTGGTGGAGACCACAACCTGATCATAAACTCCACAGATCATATCACTCATAAAGAGGATCATCACCTATGTAAAGGCAGCCATAACGATGCCATAAACTCAATCTGGTATAACTTACAAAGTAGGGGATCAAACCAATGATACCACAAACCCTATTAAAACTATACACAAAGTAGGGGATCACTTTACCGACAATACCGAAACCCTACGTAAAACCACACGCTATGTGGGGGATCTTATAACAAGTGATACCACAACTAAACTACTATAGACCACTACATAGGGTTTGATATTCCCAATGATTCTTCAAACCCTACATGGTTTTTTTCCTAGATAGGGGATCGATGACCATGGATAAGCGGTCCTAAGGATACCAAGAACCGAATCTTGGGAAGTGAAATAAGAGGATCCTGCTCCAGACTCACTAGAGGGATACAAAAACTCTATCTAAAATTCATCCTATCAAGGGGGATCACAAACCTGTACTGGGGGTGTAATGCCACACAAACCCTCATAGAAACAAACCAAGGGAGTTCACTTAACCGCTGCTTGTCCAAATGTTGTTACCCCAAGAAACCTACAACATTTCCACACTACGTACCTCCAAGGTCAAACTCGAGGCTACCATCGCGTTGTAGAAAAACACACGGGATATGCTATTTACTTTCCCGAAATGGTGAACCGATGAAAATTTAATATTCACTATAACAAGTCCGAGCGAGGTGCACACCATGATTCCAAAACTCATCAAGAAGATCTCACTGTTGTGACCCCAACGAAAAAATGCACATCATCGTCTACAAGTTCGTCCAAAAGAGACAACAGATGGAAAAGTCACGTTTCACCGTAAATACCCAAAACCAGCCTCGTAGGTCCCACACCCTGATATAGGTCCTAGTTCCTAGAAACTATAATCAAAAGTCCTCATTACTATCAAGATCACAATGCCACTGACGGTGAATCAATTGGACGCTCCGTGCAGACATTACAGCGGGTTGAAGCAGAATAATAATAAAATATTATTATTATTTCAACGTTTTGAAGCCCTGGGACATGAACCCGAATTATAAAATTGTTGAAGAAAACACAAATGGTCCTCTTTGATGGAAGGAATGTGTTTCCACAAACAGATCGCAAATTAGACTTCTGGTTTGTGAGTTACGGGGGTTTAAATAAACCCCGGAAAATTTTGGTCGTACCACCACTTGTCTCGCCGGAAACCGCTACACCGGAGTTAGAAACTGCCACTCCAGAGGTGTAAATGGTTGCTCCACTACTACCCTCATCAGTGTTATCCATGGAAACCACTATAATCTATTCTTGCTATCAGAAAACATCTGAAAATTACTGGGAGCACCCCCGTGCTCCAAATTCAGATATGAAACATGTTTCACAAATCTCGGGACCCGAAATACACAAACCATAAGTTGATTTGAAGAAAAAAACTCCTAAACGGGTTTGGGAATTTTAAAAATAAATTTTTAAAACCATTTGGCGGAACAACGATGCTACCAATACCAGATCTTCTTGCCGCTGCTACTGCGGCAAAATCCGGGAGTGCCTACTATCAAGATCTGAGTCCAACGACACATAGTTTCATTGATTCTATTTGATCTTTGCTTGACGTAGAATGAGGGGAGGTCTCTTATTTGTACAAACCAAAGGGGGTGAAGTATTTTATTTTTATTTTTATTTTAAAAATAAAACCACTGTCCTCCTAGTCCCATCACGCCCCAACACGACTCCTGATACCGACTAAAATAATGTCGCACCTAGGTTAAACATGGAATTCTGAACACAATTGTGGTGTCAGGAACATGAGGCTCAACTCAGTTGGTGAGGTATCCTAAAGTTCATCTATGAGACATGGGTTTGAAAATAGTGGAAGGAATATTTCTAAGTACTGTAGCAGTAATGAAGCAGGAACTATAGCAGGGACTATGCGGTACTGTAGCAGGTATTGTATCATTACTGTAACAGGTACTGTTATGTACCTTATTAGCTGGAACTATTCACCTAGGGCCACCAGTTTGTGCTTTTATTCCATAAGGCCTTCGATACACCCATGCCTTCGGGTCAATAGGTCTTTCGAGCCACCATTAAGGCCATTGGGCCACCTCAAGGCCTTCAGGCCACATGCGGTTTCCCCAAACAGACTCTATAAAAATGAGCATCCCTAGAAGAGGATTCAGAGAATGAGAACACAGTAGAGTAGAACCAATGTATTTGAAATAAAGAGAGGGTATGGCTAGACCATTTGGACCAGCCTATGCTTCCTTGGGAAGCTTATCCAGACATCCATGCGAAGGTGGAGAGCTACTATCACGATGAAAATGTTGGGGAGAGGAACATCATTGTTATTATAGTCTTGTTGAATTCACTATGACCTTCAGGTCATGCAATGTCTTTTAGCCTATGGAAAATTTAATCTTTCAGACTAAATGCCTTGTAAGGGTTCCCCCTTATCCATTTAAAGGGGGTTATAAAAAATAAATAAAAATGAAGGCCTTTGGGCCATTCAGGTATTCTCATGATTTGGATCTGAGACTAGCTTGAAGATTTATTCGACCCAACTTCCATAAATAAATTATTAATTTATTTATGAAAATTCCACTGGTCACCTTTTTCTACAGCAAACCCACGACTGCAATGGTTACTCCCCACCTAGGGTAAACGACATGCTCCGGATGGAACTACGCCCTCAGATTTATGATCCAAGCTACCTTTTAAGAGATAATTCTTCTCTTCCACATTCATTGTATAAAAACAATTAAATATTTTTATAAAATTAATTTTAGGCACACCGGGACTCATAATTTCACGCAACTTTCACGCTTTTCTCTGGAATTAATCGTAGAAATATTCCAAATTCTAACAAGGCCAAAACCCAAGTCATTACACCTTAACTCCTAAAACCATATAAAGAATAATTCCCTTTTAAACCTAAAAAAATAATAACATACAAATTAATCAATAATAAATATTACCTCATATGATTAATATCTACAATACGAATAAAGAAAACCCAAGATCCTGGAATGGGTTTCCCTCGATTCATGTGAAATAACTATTCATAATGTTCCAAAATGAAATTTTTAGAAAAAAATGGAATTCCAAGACAAAAAAATCATTCAAAACTCATGGCAATAATCTATCAGCACTAAGTATCATTAAAAAATTTTGAAACAAAAATGGTAACTCAAACTTCCCATAAACAAAAATTTAAAATACTCAAAGGTTATAAATTCTTTTAAACATAACACAAAAGGGTTAATAAACCATTTTGAATATCCAATTCCTAGTTAAACAACTTTAAACACCATAAAACATCCAAACACTGGGTTGAAAATTTGATAAATACCAAAAAAAACATTAAAAATATAAATATTGTGATGGGCCCTATTTTTTAAACAAGAACATACTATAAAATCCATTTTTATATTTACAAAAACACTTGGAATGAAATCACATTCAACTTTAAGGGTTAAAATATTTTGATAAAATCATTTTTCCTTATATGGACACACTCAAGTCATTTTTTTAGTATATACGAATTTAAATCACAACTATTTCATGGAAATATAAAATAGAGAGATAAAAAAGAATCATTTACATCAATTCAATGGAATGATTGACAAAATTCATAATATATGAAAAATATAAATACCACAATCTATGACATTCCCTCAATATAAACAACATGAGAAAGTCTATATGATTAAAAAAATTACAACTCTATAACAAACCCACATATATAATTGGGTTCCTGGAGGGAGATAAATCATATGGGAAAGAATAATTAAAAATTCAGAGAGGGCATAGAGGGACGTACCATAGAAGATATCCCTTCAAACTAATGGTAGAAACCATGAAAATGATTAAGAGTAAGGTGGAGGAAGTCCCATATAGGTTTCTAGTATCATCAAGTGAGTGGGTGGATAAATTAAAACCATATGAATAAAATTAAAACAATTGAAAATATAGAAATTAATATTTTTAATATATAAAGGACTATCGTATGATTTGGCCACATAGTTTTCCAAACAATGTGGAAATAGTGTGAAAGAAATTTTTGTTCCAAAACACACTTATTTGGATTACCAAGAGATAGAACACCATAGGAGAAACCATACACCAATGATGCTAAATGGGACTAGAAATTTTCAAATATAATTTTCATTCTTCTCACATGGTTTACCCAACCATGGGAAAGCCATGTTCAACCAACATTACAAACCAAAGGCCCTTAATTGATTCCCCTAAAGTCCACATGGTTTGGAATCAACTATTGGCCACCCAATTAGAAAACCTATGTGGAGAATTTTTTTCCCCTAAACCCATCTATGTAATGGTAACCACACTATTTACTCTAAACCATGTGTGAAAATGATGAATAGATTTGAAAAAATAAAATTTCCATTCTTCAAGATAAAGGAATATGGAAAAATAAATTAACCTATAAATTATAAATAAACATGAAATAAACTATATAGAGAAATGGAAAGTGTCACATTACACAACATATTTTTGATTTTACATCATTATATTTTAATATTTGATCTTACATGTGATTTAATACATGGACCGCGTTGAAAACAGTTTCTACTTTAGGTATGTGGGAGGGATAATCTATTTTTTATGTTCATTGTATAATTTTGAATGAATATTTACCTTATTAATATATTTATGGTGTCTATTTTGATCACAAATGTTTTTAATTAGTTGGGGGAAATTATTGTTCAATGTGATTAACGTAATATTATATTATCCATAAAATTTAATCTTTAAATTATTTGATAAAGTCCCTATTTTGAAATATTTATTTCATACTCACCAAAATAATAATTCTTCTTTGAATTTGTGTCATTGTGAATTATTTTTTTCGATATTAACATTTTATCCTTCCTATGATTTCTTTTTAGAAACTCAATTTTCTATTAATATATTGAAAATATATTATTTAATGGGATATGTTTTTTAATTTTCATTTATAATTAGATCTATAAACCATTCAAGGGAATAGATTCATTAGTTTTATATGTATTTTTTTAAATGGTCTCTTAACCCTTTTGTGAACATTGTATCTTCATCTAATTATTGAAGCAGATGATTGTGATTGCTATTTTTAAATATTTAAACATTACGAATTAAATTTGGATTTTCATAGTGTTAATATAAATTTTTATAATAATACTTTGGGTATTTTATAATATAATTCATCTAATGATTTTTTTATAATTGGAGTTATATTTTTAGAATTTAAAATTCTTATATTCATCCCTGTCTTGAGGATTTATTTTAAGGAAAATATTATGTATCAAACATTTTATCAATATTTTTTATATATTAATGAATAATATAGAAAGAAACCCTATGATGGTTAATATTATAAAAATAATTCTATACAATTTGAATCCAAATTGGAATTAGGGATTTGATGGCATGGATTATGAATAATAGTGAGATAAAATGAAAACATATATTTTTTTTTCTAACATGTAGGATGAAATCCCCTCCTTTTTTGTTATAAAATATGAAGAACCTCTTTTTTCTTATTAGAAGGACCCCATTACATGTCCATGAAGGCCCATGATACAAGTACCATTTCCCCATGCACATTTTCTAACAATCAACTTTCAGAATAATCCATCAATGAACGTTGACCATGGAAACCCATCGACAATCAATCACTGCCACACACTAGAAATCATTGTCACATAGAAAACACACCCTTAGAAGTAATTCATTCTTTTCCCATGGTTCTTTCCACTATTGAGGCCCACCTACACCACTGCCCACTAATCATGAATATACCACATTCTACATTCTTCTTACCCCATCATCACATCGTCACCATGTTATTCTATAAATTTATGCTCGCCACAGGCTGACTGTTCTCTCTAACACCATTTATCCACATGAAATCTTCATCTGAAACCACCACTAGATCTATTGGTAAGTGAACTATTCACTGAATAATATTTAATAATTTCAATTTATTCATGGAGATCTATTTTTTTCAAATGTTTCTAGGATTCATGAATTGTATAAATTGTTTACCATATTTGATAGAAATTAATCTTATAAATATAAAAGTAATAAAATATATCATTGATATAATTTTTAGATAGCTATAATCTAATTGGAACATATTAGAGGATACTATGAATATTACTCATATCAATAATGGTGAGTTTATTTAATTGTTGATACAATATAAAAATCCCCAAAAAAGAGATGAGGAAAATATAAATATAACGTTATACGAGTAAATTTTACTTCTAGTAAAAAAATTATTTAGATGATAGTGATATGAATATTAATGGAGATAAGTTTTAAAAACATGATAAATAGTGGTGGAAAAATTTAAGGGAGAGATCCTTAAGGAAACAATACATGAAATGAATGGAAGGATTGTTATGAAAGATCTAGTAGACGAAATAAAACAATGTAATAAAATGGTTTTATTTTCTCCAATGACTGAAACCAAGGAATATCAATAAGTAATATCTTATTTTAAAGAATAAAAATAATTATTTTACACGGTTAAAATAAATAATATTTTTTATTAATTTACAAATGTAAAAAACACAGAGTATCAGGGAAAATGTTTCACTCTAAATCCATCCAAATAGTGATGATAATATAATTTTTTTTCATATTAATTTCTATTACTCCTCCATATAATGAAAATTTCTCTATGGGAAATCTCAGTGATTCCACAAATACATATCCCATAAAATTGTTTTATTATTTTAATCATAATAGAATAAAATTTTTCATTAATGGATGGAATGGGGGAATATGATGATGATTTATAAAAATAATATAAAAAGTAAGATATGAAATACAAACATTAAAATAAAAACACTTCTAATTATAATTAATATATTATTAAAATAACATATGAATGAAATATAAATTAAGAAATTATTTTTCCAAAAAAATCATATCTATGTCATAAAATATATTACTAAAATATTTATATTTTATAAGGCTATGTCCAACATTATTGTAGTAATGAAAAATATTGAAAATATTCTAGATGTATATAAACATACTAAGGTATGTCCTAGAGTTGGGTTTTCTTCTTCAAGAAGGAATAATTTTCATTCAAATTACCTTTTTCAAGAAACTGTAAATGTTTTACTTATTTCCAAAACAATATACATTGAAGAAATATATAATCTCAAATATGAAATATTCATTTGGTATAGTGAAACTTATATTTTTAGGGACATTTTTACATTTTTATATAAAAGAATTTTATAAGTATGGGTTTTTATTTCTATGTTTATAATCCTTCCAAGGACAAGGAAATTTTGCAATGAAAATAATTAGTTGTGAAATATCATGATAAATTATTAGTAATGAGAATTAAAAAAAATAAATGGATGGAGGTTACTCATGACACATGACATGAAAATATTCCAATTTTCTAAACATAAAAAACTAGAAAGTAGGCATGTTATTTTCAAAGAGTAATTGTTTGTTATGATAATGGTTTAATAAAATATATTCATCTATCATGAGTCATTTTTTTCTATTATCATTGTTTTTAGAGCTGAATATAATCCTCATCAGTATAATTCACATATATAATGAAAGTTTGTCCATAAAGATTAGTAATGAGAAATGTATTGCAATATTTTAACAAGAAGTTGGGATATTATTAGTAAAAATAAATGATAATTTTTATAACATATATTTAGAATAATTGAAACACCAAAAAATTACATTCCTTAGTGTAATAATGGATAATTTTTTTCTTTTTCATCTATTGTAAATACACTATCATATACAGACACAGAATAATATATCTATGAAAAAACCTATAAATTATATTACACAAAAAAATATTTATACTACAAAATTCTTAAACCCTTTCTAATATGAAATGGGATATAATTATAACATTAAACCAATAGTTATTTCATAACATCAAAACTAATGCAATTTGATCATATAAATCATTTTGAATCGATAGATATTTAATGTATTAAGTGAAAAAACTAAGTTTATACCCTTGTAGATAACTAAACCATATTTAAATTTATTATCCTTCTCACGTAAAAATTGAAATCATGATCTTATTAGAAAATTATTCATCTTCAGTTAAGAATTAGAGAAAAACATCACTAAATGGAGTGATCATAAATTAATGTTTTAGAATGAGAATTGTAAGATTTTGTACTATAATAATGGAATTAAAATTAATTGGTATTAAAAATTTCACAAAAAAAATATATTTTTAAATGATGAAATAGTGATATTCAAAAAAATAACTAATTTTTTACTGTAAGAATATTATATTTCTCAATATTTATGAGATAAATATATAAAAACTATTTGTTACAATAAAAATCAAATTTAGTATCATAAAATTTTAAGGAAATTTTTTTATAAATAATGGAATTTAAGGATACTATAATTTAAAAAACCCAATGGTATATTCTGGTAATACTTCACTCATATTATTATTTTCATCTACCTTTAGTAATTTTCAACTTTTTCGAAGTTCTTTTTGTTTGTGTTTGTTTCAAAAAATGGGATTTCGTTATTTCATTGTGTTTTGGATTCAAAGTGGACAAAGTCTTGTAGCTGTAACCGACAAAATTATTCCATTAAATCATCAATGAGAGCCACCTAATGAAAATTGGAAGGATAGAAAAATATACTTTTGACAAGAACTTCATCATCAAGTCGATGGGGCATCTAGAGTAACATAGATTATACTTGGATCCATGGGCTTGTTAGTGGAATCTAGTGGTGCTAATCTATGCTAGGGGTGTGTGGGAAGTAATTTAATTAAATCCACCTAAAATATCTATATAATTCATTAATAAATCTATTCCAAATCTAATTTGACTCATTTGAACATTGAGGTTTCCTTGACACATCATTTTTTCTCTCTAAAATATTCCTTGAGGGATTGAAGTTTATATCAAAGCTACAAAACCTCTACGGGTGATTCAATCTATATTTTTGTATTGTATCTCTTTATCCTTAAAATTTCTATTGTTTCTATCTATTTATCATCTTCATGAATTATGGGTATAGTTTGATCCAGGTTCATATTCTTATTCCTTCTTAATTAGTAGTGGAATTGATGGTTGTTTTTTGTATCGTTATTCCTCATGGTTAAAAATTATGGAATATTAGTGGTATGTTTTCCCATTGGGTTTCTTTTTTCTATAAGATTTAAATTTAGATATTTATGAATTGGAATTATTGATACGCGATCTATTATTAATTTTTAAGACCATTGGCTCATAGTGTCTGATTATTTACCAATGGAAATTGATATTCCTTCTGTCTCAAGGTGGGTGGTTTAATTAATTGTATTTATCTTTTGATCTTGGATTAAATTCTCAATGAAAATTATTTCCATCATTGGTTAATGGAATGAAAATGTTACATATAAAATATTTTGTTTTTAGTTATGATTTTGAAAATGGATCTCAGATTTATGTATTACTAATATAAGTGGTATTGAAGTTTGTTTGTGTGGATCCATTGATGAAATACCCTTAGAAGGACTATGATATATGGTCGGTCATTTTTCTAAATTATTGTTTTCAGAACCAAATTTAATTTCCCTAACTTGTATCTATTATAGTGTGAATGTACGGGATCAATCCACTAAGAAAAAATATTGTAATTTTATGTCTCATTATTTGAAATCATTTAAGTGAAGATGATGAATTTAAATATGATTGGTTGGTTCATGGTGCAGATATAAAAAGATATCTAATTACTTGGAATTTTCTAATTCACAATGAATTAAACTAGACAACTGAAAATTACATAAAACTGGATTTTGGATTTTAATGAAGATGTGTCGGGGCTGGATATTTGTGTGGGACATTAAACCTTATTCCCTATTGTGTTGTGTTTTTCATGATAACTCACATTTCAGGGTTTCACTTGTGTCAGAACTCCCTTGGCCTGGTGAGTTCTAATCATGTCGGTAAGAATCAATCCCTTGGTCTGGAAATTTATTTCAACTGACTCTTAATTTAAGAACCGCCCTATAGAAATCAAAAATATATCCCATAGTCATAGATATCCTTATCATAATTTGCCCAAAAATCCCTGGAAACTCCATTCTTGGTCCGATATAGGGTTTCCAGCTAAATAAGAAATGGAAGTTGGTAGAATTAGGTGTGATAAAATGAACGAACACAATAATAGAGAAATTGGTTCTAACGAACCCACATTTTTTCCAACCCCAACAGGAGGGGTTAGATACTCATAATTAAAAGGATAAGAAACTTTCTATGATTCATATGAGAGTTAATTTCAATTGAAAAATAGAATAATCCAAAAAAATAAAATAGATTTACAAGAACCATTCCTCCAAATCCTTCTTCCCTCATGCTCTATAATTCACAGCCTCCTCTTTTTTCTCCCTTTGTTCCCAACCTCCCTCTCCCCTCACTTAGTTCCCTACCTCCTTTCCATCTTTCTGCTGCTCCCCCTAAGTATTCTTGGTCCCAAAAGGTATTTTTCCAGTTGTCTAAAAGAAGGTAGACAGTGGAACCCTGGGTCAAGGAGTGGGTGAAAAGTGAAAAAGAAAAAAGGAAAAGGCTACAGTCATCCGCACAGTTTGGGTGCATGGTTTGGTAGATTTTACGCCAACTATGCAGATGATTCTATCCCAGATCCTTGAGCCGCACAATATTCCTATATGGGCCACACGTTTTGGGCAGTCTGTGCACTAAACATGTAGATGTTTCTATCTCAAATTCTTAACCCACACATTTTTCCTAGATAGGCTGCACGGTTTGGCCAGGTCGTGCGCCAATTGTGCTGAGGGTACTGTCAAATGTATCTTCTCCAGTATGATGTGTACACAGTTTGGACAACCATGTGGAGACCGTCCAGGTAGCCTCTGTCATTGAAATTCCTGAATTCTCCCATCCTTCATGTCAAGTGCTTGATCTAGGTGACTCCATTCCGACATAGTCAAGGGAAAAGGGTCCAAAAGCCTCCAATTCCCATTTGAATCTCCGAAATTCAGAGACACCGTGATTTATCCTTTGGTGACCGAAAAAAATAACAAGGTACATCAAAATTGTGAAATTCATGAAAAACCATCCACAAAGAACATTTTATTGATATTAAACCAAGTGGAAATGCATTATGCATACCAGTACATCAAACTCCCACACACTTAATTCATTGTTTGTCCTCAAAAAAAGGAATAGAAATTAATGTCCAAAGAGTTACCTAAGAGACAGGTAGAAATATCACAAATTATATCAATTAGATGAATATGAACTTTGAACTAATTACTGTTAAAAATTACAGCATTCAGAGTTCCTGGCTTCCCAAGTATATGAAGTTAGATAATAGAGTAGACTTAATCCAAAACAATAAACCATTCATTCATAAATCAATTTTTCTTAAAACTGGGTTTTCCCTTCTTCATTCAAAGAGAGTTCCTACCTGTATTTTCATCTCTTTATACACTCATATTAGTTAAGCCCGGGTTTTTTTGTCACCAATTAGCAGGATATCACTTTAATAGGCCACACACCCTCATTGGCTTGCATTATGGAACATGATGAAAGGTCATCAAAAATTATTGGGAATGACATTGCACATCTCAAAATGTTTTTTATTCTTTGAAGTGGAATGAGATACTAGCATAAAATGTGGCCCAATATTCTCATGTCAAGACATGATGAAAATTATTGATCATTTCCAGAGTTCTTGACATTAAGACAGCATAATATCCACTAGTGCGGCAACAATAATTCCCAAAACCTTGCCTCTCCTAATGCACAATTTGACTTCCATTTTAAGGGGTTCTTCAATTCGATTTTCTCTATCACAAAAATCATTTTTAAATAAATTTTTCTTCTAAATGAATGGATAAATGCTCGTTTTCAAGTATTACAAGGTTTATTCACATCACAAACTAGGTTCGAAAATCAAGACATATGATCCATTTTCAGAGATAATTTCCACAATTCATTTTAAGCTAAATGATATTAACCCATTGCATTTATAACATCCCTTTAAACACACATTGGAAAACATGCTAAACCATGTAATTGGGAAAGTAATCAATGAAAATGGGGTGCCAATTAAGGTCACCCTCCCCTACACTTAAAACCGAGCACGGTCCCCCGTGATGGTAATAAATAGATAAGGGTGGGTAATAAAGCATGAAAAGGGAGGGAAAAATGAAGAACAAAAAACAGTGAAAAAGTAAAAAACTCCCATGACAGTCAGTCAAGTAGGGAAATCAGGTGTTGGGAGAGAGCCCGATGAGCAGAAATGTGGCTAGCATAAAGCAGATGGAAATGACCGCTGGGGAGACAAAGTAATTATACAAGTGAAGAAGGAAAAAGCAGTACTAGTAGCAGGGAAAGAAAAGCACAACACAAACAATTCAATATGATACCCCGGATTGTAGGGAGACTTCCACACTATAACACACAAGAATAGAAAAACACACTATCATGCAGTCCTAGGCACACAGAAACAAATATATTATTGGAACAATTTTTTTTCAAAATGATGGGTTACCTCCCGGTTAGTGATACGTTTAATGTCGCGAGGTCAAATTACTTGGGCCTTGAGCTACCCCAATTGCATTGTAGAAACAGTTCCCACCATGTCATCCATGATAAAGTAAGGATTCGGGAATATCCCATTGACCATAAATGGTTTACCATCCACATAATCCACTTCCACTGCTCTATGGTGGAAGACAGTAATCACAGTAAAGGGTCCCGACCAACGAGACTTTAACTTACTTGGAAAAAAAATGAGACAAGAATTAAAAAGTAACACATTATCACCTTGCTGGAAGCATTTCCAGGAGATCATGTGGTCGTGGCCCACCTTCTTCTTCTCCTTATAAATTTTCTCATTCTCATAGGCCTCTCGCCTTATATCATCAAGCTCAGTTAAGTAGAATTTCCTCTTTTCTTCCGTAGCCTTGAGATCATAATTCAGGGCCTTAACATCCCAATAAGCCTTGTGCTCTATCACCACCGGCAAATGGAAGGGTTTCTCATAGATCAACAGGAAAGGTGACATACCCAAGGGTGTTTTAAAAGATTTCTAGAAGGCCCATAATACATCATATAATTTCATGGGCCAATATTTTCTTGTTGCGCCTACCGTTTTCTCTAATATTTGCATTAACTCTCAATTTGACACCTACACTGGACCACTGGATTGAGGGTGGTAAGGTGTCCCTTGGTTTTACTTGACCCCATACTTTAAGAGCACATTTCTCATGATAGTTTTGTTAAAATGTGTATCGTGATCGCTAATCAACACCCACGGGGTCCCAAACAAACTAAAAATATGTTTCTTCAGAAAAGTGACAACAAAATTAGTTGTATTATGTGTTGTTGCCACCACTTCTACCCACTTGGAAAGGTAATATACACATACTCGAATGTACTTCTATCCAACGGATGGGAGAAATAGACCCATAAAGTCGATTCCCCGTACATCAAAAACTTCATCCTCAAGTATCGGGTGTTACAGCATCTCGGCACGACGACCCACATTGCTTGGCCACTGGCATCAATCACTGCATGAGACAAAATGATGAGTGTTCTTATGCATGTATGGCCAAAACAATCCTCATTTTAAAACCTTTTCTACTGTAAGATCTGGCCAATGATGTCCTCTTACCATAGAAGAGTGAAATAATTCCAAAATACTTTGGATCTCTTCATCTATGATGCAATGGAGGATTACCCCATCGCTACATGAGTGGAAGAGTAGGGGGTCCTCTTAGAAATACCTCTCTAACTCTGACACAAAATCCTTCCTCTGCTGAAATGATAACTCCAGGTGAACAAATCCTGTGGCTAAGAAATTTTCAAGGTCGATGAACCATGGCAGAGGTGGTTTTACAATGGAAAGTAGATGCTCATTAGGGAAGTCTTCCTTGATCTCTGAGTCTTCTTCTCTCTCTAAGTGGGGTAGTTCCAGCCATGAGAGATGATCAGCCACCAAATTTTCAATGACCTTATTTTCATTAATTTCTAAGTCATACTCCTAGAGGAGGATCTCCCAATAGATAATTCATGGTTTGGTGTCCTTCTTTTTCAGAAAATAATTTAGTGCGGCATGGTCTGTGTAGACCACAACTTTAGAAAGCACCAAGTAGGAACTGAATCTGTCAAATGAAAAAACCACGACCAACATTTCATTCTATGTGGTGGTGTAATTCAGTTGCGCTTAATTTAATGCTCGACTAACATTACAGATCGGTATAAAAATAAGATCCTGTTGTTGTCCGAGAACTTCCCCCATGACATAATTGCTCACATCGCACAAAAGATCAAACTTTTCCCCCCAATTTGGAGCGATCATGAAGGGGGAGGCGACCGATTATTCCATTATAATTTGGATGTCCAGGATACATTTATCATAATACTCAAAAATAGCATATGTGGATAGTAGATTGGTTAAGGGATGTGCGATCTTAGAGAAGTCATGGATGAACCTTCGATAAAAACCCGCATGCCCCAAAAATCTATGAATCTCTCAGACTCATGTGGGAATAGGCAGTTGTGGGATAACTTCCATTTTAGCCAAATCCACTCGAATTCTATTCATTGAGATCCTATGGCCTAACACGATTCCATGTTGTACTATAAAATGGAACTTCTCCCAATTTAGAACTAGATTGGTATGCTCACATCAGTCGAGAACCATCTCCAAATTCATTAAGCAAGTATTGAATGACTTCCCATATACCGAGAAGTCATCCATGAAAACCTCTAGAATCTGCTTCGCCATATCATGGAATATAGATAACATGCACCTCTGATAGGTGGCTCGAGCATTGCACATCCCGAATGACATTCAACGGTAGGAAAAGGTTCCATAAGGACACGTAAAGGTACTCTTTTCTTGATCCTCCAAGGTGATAGAGATTTGGTTATATCCTAAATAACCATATAAGAAATAGTAATATTCATGACTTGGAAATATTTATAGCATTTTATCCATGAATGGAAGAGGGAAATGATATTTCATGGTTGCGTCATTCATCTTCCTATAATCGACACAAATATTCCATCCTGTAACTGTTCGGGTCAGGATGATCTCATTCTATTCATTGTTCACTACCGTGATGCCTCCCTTTTTAGGCACCACCTGAAGACAACTCGCCCACGGGCTGTTGGAGATGGGTTATATAATCCCAACATCGAGTAATTTAATCACCTCCTTCTTGAACACTTCTTTCATGGGGGGGGGGGTCAGTCTTCGTTGTGGTTGGTGAGATGGTTTTGTCCCATCCTCCATAAATAACTTGTGGGTGTAGACCATGGGGCTTATACCCTTATGTTCAGTGACCGTCCAACCAATGGCATGTTTCCGTCTTTAGAGGACTTGAAGAAGAGCCTCCTCTTGATCTCCTGAGAGAGGGGCATTTAGGATCACCGGTAATGTATGATCCTCTCCCAAATATCCATATTTCCATGAGGAGGGGAGAGGTTTCAACTCGAGCTGGGGAGCCTTGAGAATGGAAGGTACAATCTGCTCAACCTCGGATCTCTCTAATAAATCTGGAAAATTCTCCCTTTTCCTGTAATGGCAACCTTGGCCTTCAATTAAACATAATTACTCTTGGTTTTCATCAATCTGTTCATCCTCCATAACGGGATCATTAGTGAATGAATAATATTGTATATCATCTTCCTTTAGGCCTAATTACTTAGTCGTTGTTGTCAAAGCACAACAATCCTCTTACTCCATCAATGAAACATGTTTCACCACCTTCATGATGTTGTAGGAAACCTTCTCATCACCAACACGGAAGATAATATCGCCTTGGTGCACATCAATTAACACCTTCACAGTATCCATAAAGGGTCTTCCCAGAATTATAAGTGCCTCTTGTCCTTTTTCCATGTTGAGGGTAATGAAATCCGCTAGCAGAATTATCTTCCCACTTTAACAAACACATCCTCTAACAACTCCTTGGGGTATTTAATAGAATGGTAATTTAGTTGGAGTGAAACTTGGGTTGGATTTAGATCATTCAACCCTAACTTTTGGAATACTCCTAAGGGAATTAAATTAACACTTTCCCTCAAATTACGAAGGGATTTGACAAACTTGCATGGTCCGATAGTACATGGGATAGTAAAACTTCATGGATCATAGAGCCTAGGAGGTAGAGTATGTTGGACCACCGATGAGCATTCCTTGGTCAAGGGAATGGTTCCAAGTCTTCTATATTCCTTTTATTTGTAAGGATCACTTTCATGAACATCATGTAGATGTGCATTTGAGTTAATTCCTCTGCAATAGGGATGTTGATATGAAGCTTCCGGAAGACTTCCATGAACTTGGAAAATTGATGCTCTAGCATTCTTTTTTTCATCCTTGCTGGAAATGGCAAGGGAGGTTCATACGCTTTAATCACTTCTTTTCCCTTATCATGTGGGACTTCTGGTTCTTTATCCAGCTCATGTTTTGGGGATGTTTCCTCTGCTGCAACATCTCCACTTGAGGAGAATGTGGACTGCTTTAATGGTGTAGCACCTTGAATGATAGTTACCTTTGGCACCATCTCTTTCCCACTGCATAGAACAACAGAATTAACCCCCTTATATTGATTTTTATCAGTGTTTCCTCGTAGTGTATTGGGCTTTCTGTGAGAAAGCTGATTGGAAAACCACCAAATCTGGTTCTCGAGGCTTCTAATTGACGCCTACTTTTTTTGAAACCATGTTTCAGCAATAATTATAAATTTAGAAATCATTTCCCCTTGCCTTGAGGGGGGTTCCTGCTGAGGATTTTGGGCTGCATGTGGGGTAGGTGGCTGTCGCAATGGTTGAGCAGGATGAGGGTTTTGATACCCTTGCTACTGATATACTCCTTGCTAAAATTATTTTCCATGTTTCTGCCTCAGATACGGAGTCTGAAACTATTGTTTCCCGTAACCCGGTGGTCTTTGTGGTTGGCGCTGAGGATTTTGCTGTTGTTTCCCCCAGCTTGTACTTTGATTCTTATGCCACCTCTGGTTTTGGTGTTGAGGGTAGTTTTTGGGTCCTCTGTTCTATGAATCATAATTTTCCTCACAGGTAGAGGCTCCCACAATTACCTGGGTTCACTCGACCATAGCATGGTTGTCACTACAATCACTACACGCTGCTGTACGGGCAACTTGAACTTAATATGGATGTTTTAAATTCAAGGTGTTGATCTTATTTGAGAAGACATTGATTTGAGCCACAAGCATGGTGGTGGCATCAATATTATGCATGCCCCTTTTCTAAGTTCCTTGCTAGGAATTCCACAGAAAACTATTTGCGGACATGTCTTCCAATAATTCAAAAATCTCTTCAAGGGACTTCCTCATGATTGTCCCTCTAGCAGCTGCATCAACCACAAACTTTGTATTAGTTGTCAAATGGCCATAGAATGTCTGGACTTGCATCCACAATGGCATTCTGTGGTGGGGGGCTTTCTTCAGCATCTTCTTAAACTGTTCCCATGACTCATACAAAGATTCTAATTCATGCTATTGCAAGTTATGAATTTCATTCTTTAAGGTGACCATATTCGAGGGAGGAAATTATTTCGAAAAAAAAATACTTGGGCCAATGCCTCCCCGGTAAGAATATATCTCTAATGTAACCCCTTGATCTAGTCCTTTTCCTTATCCCTTAATGATAATGGAAACAACCTAAGGCGTATTGAATCCTCTAACACTCCGTGATATCTGAATGTGTCACATATATCTAAAAATATGGAGTGGTGAGCATTGGGGTATTCACTTTGAAAGCCACCAAACTGAACTGTATTTTCAATTAACTGCATTATCGTTGGCTTGATCTCAAAATGTTGGGCCTGCACTGGTGGTCATACTATTCTAGTGTCTGTTCCATGAATGGATGGTAATCCATATTCCATAAGAGTACAACGTGGCAACATTGGATACTGAGGTGCTTGGGGAATGAATTGTTGTTGCTCATGAGGATAATAAGTCGGCTGGTTCAGAGGCAACAAGGGAGGCTTCTCCCGCTGAATATATTTCCACGGTTGTGGCTGCCCGAACCCGGGTACAAATTGAGCTGGTGTCCTCTGTTGGTTTCTCAACAGGTATTCCACATAAGCCCTTGATTGATTTAGATTCTGCTCTTCCTCACCACATAGTGGTATATTTCTTTCAATGATGAATGGCTACCCAACTCCTTGGGAAGCCCCCGGTTCTTCCTTCTGCTGTGCCAAAAGATCATTTGCGTTGTGATCACCCATAAGTGCACGATGTCACCTAGACAACGTACTTTCAATTTCTGGATCAATCAAGTGTAACTCTGATGACTCAGAAATTTGATAACGAGTGACCTGGCCACTCATATACTTATAGGCATGCACAATACAAACAACACAGACAAAAAAAAGGGATAAAATTAATGAAAACCAAAATGAGATTACAAAAAAAATTATTATTTTATTTTATTTTATTTTGAAAATTTTTAATTTTTGTTTTCACTCAATGACTCAAACTAAATTAAGAAAAATGACACTTTCTCCCTGTTAACGGTGCCAAAATTTGGACGGTCATTTACCTGAAGTATTGTTTTCGGCATCAAATTTAATTTCCCTAACTTTTAACTAGTATAGTGTGAAAGTGCTGGGTCGATCCACAGAGAAGCAATATTGGCATTTTATGTCTATTGATTTGAAATCATTTAAGTGAAGATGGTGAATTTATATATGATTGGTTGGTTCATGGTGCAGATCTCAAAAGATAACTAAGTACTTGGACTTTTCTAATTCACTACGAATTAAACTTGAAAACTGAAAATTACCTAGAATTGGATTTTGGATTTTAATGAAGATGTGTCGGGGTTAGACATTTGTGAGGGACGTTAAACCTTATTCCCTATTTTGTAGTATTGTTCATGATAAATCACATTTCTGGGTTTCACTTGTGTCGGAACTCCCTTGGTCCGGTGAGTTCCGATCAAGTCTGTAGGAATCAATCCCTTGGTCAAGAAATTGATTTCTACTGACTCTTAATTTAAGAACCACACTCCATAAACGACAAGTATATCCAATGGTCATGGATATCCTTGTCTTAATTCTCCAAAAGATCCATGGAACCTTAATTCTTGGTCTGATATGGGTTTTCCAACAAAATAAGAAATGAAAGTTGGGAGAATTAGGTGAGAGACAATTATCGAACACAATAATAGAGAAATTGGTTCTAAAGAACCCACATTTTCCTCATCCCCACACAAGGGGGGTTTCCTTACTCATAATGAAAAGGATAAGAAACTTAATAAGATTCATCAAAGATTTCATTACAACAGAAAAATTGAATAATCTGAAAAAATACAACAGAATTACAAGAACCAGTCCTCCAAAGACTTTCTCCCTCCTGCTCCTTAGTTCCGGGCCTCCTTTTTTTTCTCTCCCATTCCTAGTATCCCTCTCTCCTCCCTTATTTCCCAGTATCCATTTCCTCTTTACCCCACTCCCCCTAATTATTCTTGGTCCCAAAGGGGATTTTTCTGTTTTCCAAAAGAAGGTAGAAAGTGGAAACCCAGGTCAAGAAGTGGGTGAAATGTGAAAAAGAAAAAAAGGAGAAGGTTGTAGTCATCTGCATGGTTTGAGCACACGTTTTGGTAGACCATGCGCCAACCATGAGGATGATTCTATCTCAAATCCTTGAGCTGCATGGTTTTCATGGATGGGCTGCAATGTTTGGGAAATTAGTGCATTAACCGTGCAGATGCTTCTGTCTCAAATCCTTGAGCTGCACAGTTTTCCTGGATGGGTCGCACGGTTTGGGTAGTTCGTGCACCAACCATGCGGAGGGTACTTTCAAAGGTATCTTATCCTTCATGGTTTGCACATAGATTGTATAATCATGTAGAGACCGTGCGAGTTGCCTTGATAATTGAAATTATTGAATTCACCCGTCCTTCATGTCAAGTGCTTGATCCGGGTGACTCCATTCTGACATTGTCAATGGGAAAGGGTCCAAAAGCCTCCAATTCCCTTCTGAATCTCTGAAATTCATATAATCCATGCTTTATCCTTTGGTGACTGAAAAACAAAGAACAAGGTACATCAAAATTTTGAAATTCATGTAAAACCATCCACAAAGACATGTTTATTGATATTAAACCAAGTGGAAATGCCTTATGCACAGTAGTGCATCAATATGGTAAAACTAAATGTGTTTTATGATGGGGCAGGTATAAATCCTATTTGATTAGCTATTTAACCCTAGACCTATTCTAGTAAGGTAATATATCAAATAGGTTTCCTAATTTGATTCAATGTACCACTCTCTAGAGTGAATTCTTATCCCCTTTACATGTTCTTATATGGTAATATTCACACTATGTTGATTACTAATAATGATATTATTATGAAGATCCACATTAACAAAGAACTGTTGATATATATACACTAGTTTTATTTCAAGGTAATATTTTACCAATTTTGAAACATGAAATATATGTTTGGAATGTATGAAAATCCTTTAATAACCAACTTATTAGTAATGTTTAATGAACTATGAAAAGGATTATTTATCCATTCATTGTGTTAAATTGTATCTCATTCATTTTATATATTACTTGATAAAATTTGGTTTATTTTAGATGAAATTTAATTATATACATGGTGGTATCCTAATCGAATCATTTTCTCACACGCTGCATACACCATTGGGAGTATATATATATATATATATATTATTTTATCTTTTTACGGTAAGGGAATGTTGTAACAATATTTGGATGATTTCTTTTGATACTAGGGTGTGCGAGTCTTGAGGTGACTATATGACACAAAAAGATATTTTTCTATAGTTCTTGTGTGATTTCATTGTCTTTATTGATCCTAGAACTTTTTTTGGTCAATTGATTCTACCAATTTTCAATTTTATAATTTTTGTCAGACTAAAATATTTTATATTTATAACACCTTTGTTTAATTTATTTGTGAAAAAATAACACCTAAATGATGTCGTTGAGGTGTAGTTGATTTTTTCTAGTCTATGGGGATCAGGAACGACCATCAAGAAATGCAGGACCGACTTAACTAATGGGTGGATTGGGTAATTTAGTTTAGTTCATGAAATAATAGTAGTTACTTTATTATTTTTAAATGAAATATATTGATATTAAAAAATAAATGTAATCATTTTATGTTTGATCTAAAATATAATATCTGTGTTTTTACAGGTTACTATGGCCTAGGTAATTCTAAATCAGATTCTAACAAATAATCAAATAATAATATGGAAATTTTACATGTTAAATTTGAATAAACATTCCATTTTTATAAAATCAATTTACATCCATAAAAATTATTTAATTGATTAAAGTTAAATTTTTAACAAAAATTTTTTTCAATAAAATCATGAGGTATAAACACAAATACTACATGTTAATGAACTAGAAATAAACATTTTTTAAATTTATAGTTTGTTTGAAAGGAATGAACAACCCTCCCTTGGTAGAATAAATTTTTTTATGGATTATCCTATTAGAAATAATATTGGTGATGAAAAATATCCAACAAAAACTCATAGTTTCACATGGAGTGAATTAAGAAATATTGCCTTATTATATAAATTTTTAAATAAAATCAAAGCGGATTGTATGGGTGATTTAATTAAGATAATGATCATATAATAATAATATAGATAGTTAAAATAGAAAAATCATTATTATATTGTTAATATTATTACTAATCATTTGGTCAACTTAAATAAATAATTATTTTGAAATAAATTCAATGAGACTAAAACTGTTGTTCTAAAAATGGGTGTATTTGTTACCATATGATATTATTAGGATTTTAGAACTTACTATAGTGAATCATTTTATTAGATATAAACACATGAAAATATATAAATATTTTTAGGCTTAATATCTCATTAAAATTTCATTTTTTTCAAATGGATGATAATAATGACTTTTTAAATAGTTATTATCAGGATAAAGTATTTATTTAAAAAAAATTACAAAATTCAAGTGAGACTTATGGAAGTATACTCCAGACATAATTTTCATTGCATATAAATCTATAAAATTTGTTCTGGTCATTGTTATCCATTGCGTAAAATCCTAGAAAGATATCTCTACATAGGGTGTTACTAGAAAAACCGTAAGGATAAGTTCACTTTAATAAAAAATAATGTCATTAATATGTGATATTTTGTTATGAGAAATAATTATCTCTACAATTCTAATAACATCATGATTTTTTATGTGATATAAATGTGTGTGGTAACAAAACAAGTATTCTCAAAAGGTCTTACTCACCCCAATATAAATTCAATCATCATGGAGGTTTTCAAGAGATAATCAACAATAATGTACTAGAAAAAATATTTTTGTGTTATCCACTATATTTCATTTTAGTAAGTATTTTTTCTAAATCATATGATTGATAACAACTAAGGGTCATCTTATTAAAGGATAAATGTATTGAATTTTAATTGTATCTTGGTAATGAACACATACAAATATGAGCACACTACCAAAAACCATGGTTTCAGTTGGGAAAATACTTACTCATCACCCATACAATGTTTCATAGATATCATTGGTTGAAGATGTGGGCCTTCTTATCCACCTATAAACACTATCTTGTTAGGGGAAGATGTTTTTATTAAATAACATCATGGTTTTGAAAATTTCCTATTTCCAAACCATGTTTATAATATTACATATGTACTATCCTGGTACTCCCCTATCTAGTGGAAGAATTTTTATCCACCACATTAATATTAATTAGATTAGAATTTTGGGAAGGATTCTCAATAGGAAAATATATTTCATTTTATTTGGAGGAAGTATCACTCTAGTGAAGAGTATTATATCAACAATAACTATTCATGTGATATATTTTTTTCATGGATAAAAATACATTCCTTAAGAATATTGAACACATACTGAATAGATTCGTTTTGGATTCTCATCATGAAGGCCGACATCACTTGGTTAGATGGTCTGTACTTGACAAACCAATTAATAAATGTAAAATTAATATCAAAATTACTGATGAATTCATGAAATGAATGAAATTGAAGTCCTAATTGGTAATTAGTTAAGGTAAATATCTCTATAATAATTTTAATAGGAAAACACCACAGGGACACCCCTATATTATAGTATGAGGGTTTTAATGTTTCTCACCTATGGAGTATCTCTCAATGTAACATCATTATTTTTTATGACGGTTCATGTTGGATTATTGTATGAAGTAAGACCATCTTATTGAAGGATAATTGGAAGGGTTCCTACATATTCTTACTACGTTGTTTTGTACAAAATCATCTACTCAAATATGGTATTAACTATCCTTTATTCTTGGAGTTTGAACTCAGTAATTCTCATTAAAATTTCTACAAAACATTTTTTATTTTTAATAATCCAAACATTATGTATTTTTATAATCCCCCTTAGGACACCTCAGTTGTTATGACATCCAAATACTCTTCCATAAAAAAACATAGATTCGATGAATGAGTAAATAAACTTTGGAAATAACTATACCATGAAAGGAATTTTTTAATGTGGATCATCTGGAACCAATTTATCTCCCCTAAAAATTAGATTCAAATGAATGGTATCCATATTTCTTCTATATATGAGTGTTTTGTTGATGAAAATACAGAATTATAATCCCACTAGTTTGATGAAATTTATTTGATGATTCTGATATTGAATAATATTTTCAGAAATCCTAGAGTTATTTGTCGATAAAACTCCATGATCTTTTTTTAGGAACACCATTTTCTATCCACATGGGTATGATTCTATATTATTAGGTCAATAGTGTTATTAATTTAATTGTCTTCTATGTTTTATTGGAGGATCATATGAAATCACATCATCAGACTATGAATCCAATTTTAGGGTACATCAAATATAGGTTCTTAAAACTAAAATCTAACCTCAATACTGTTTTTAAAAAGGTTTTTATCCTATAGAACATTAGAATCTATTTTCTTAGATATGGAACTCAAGATTTGATAAACATCAATTCATTATTGAATTGGGTAATGTGGAACCCTCCATATCATGAACACAATATTAACATGGATGGGTATTGAATCCATGGTATCATATATGTTGGTGGATTAATCTATTACTATCATAGATCTTACATTCATTCTTTATTATCCTATTATTAATAAGGGAGTTTATTCCCAAAAAATTATCTTCCAATATTTTATGGAATATAATTTTTTATTGTATACAACATCTATATTGATAAAATTCAATCATAATTTTCTATAGTTAAAAAATATTTTCTTGGCCCTCCATCCATACACTAGATAATTATATACATCCTTACATATTGTAGAGTGTTTTTGAATCAACATGGGATGATCTTTCACACATGATATGAGTAAAAAAAAGTGGTTTACCTCTCGTCATGTAAATAGGGTCAGAAGTACGTGATGATCATATATTCAGAAATTTTCTCTATACCACTTGATTATTTTAAAATAGTATGAGGGGATACCCACAACCTCTATAACTATCATTAACTTTGATTCTCTTCCCCATTAAATATTTTCTTCTATTCTATTTACATTACTTTCTTAATAAAAAATTTAAAATTTTATGTAACATTTTTATGTTTTTTGAAAATTAATTTTTTATTAGTTTAAAAATATACTATAAACTATTTAGAATTATTTTATCCTAGTATAATTATATTGTAGAATTCTTAAAAAAAATTGGTTTCGAAAATGAAAATTAGAATTAGTTTTTATTTATGTACTTGTTTCCAGCATGATCTAGATGAATCCAAAATATTAGTGGATCAAAATACTTATAGAGTTATGATAAAAAATGTACTGTAATTAATATAATGTCATCTATATATTATGTTTTCATATAATTTTATAATATTTCAAGATTATCTAAAACAATTATAGTTGAATTTTTTCAAAATAATTATTTTTTATTTAAAAGGACCTTCATAATTTAAACTTTTTTTATCATTTTGAAGATGAAGATTGAAATAAAATTAAGTAAAAATAAATACTTTTATGACTTATATAGATAGAATAAATATGTATAAATCCATCTATTTCTTATAAAAAGCTTTAGTTTTATTTTTGTAGTAGTATTTTCTAACACTTTCCCCTACATGAGATAAATTTATTTTAGTAGAATTTGTTGTCACATTACATGTACATGAATTAGATACTATTGGATTGTAGGTTATACATTAATAATACTCTAATTACATGTGATAAAACAAATATACATTCACATGGAATGATTCTTGAAAACACTCATGTGATAAAGACTGAAATATAATGCACTAATTTCTTAGAAATTATACATTAAAAATAAATATTATTATTTAATCATGGGTGGTCTAATGAAAATATATTCATGAAATGTAATGAAATAAGTGGAGAAAATAAATAATAAGATTCATCAAATGATTTACAAGGACCAGGATGTATATCAATGTTGATGGAGAGGTATAGTAAATTCAGATTAATCCAAAATCATTATTATAAGTGAGAATAAATATAGATAAAATACCCTAGCAATAATGAGATCATAAATAAATGAGTCATTTCATTAATCTATGTTGCAATAATATCCAAATCTATATAGTGGTTCGTTGTTCTATATTTTTCATTATGTTATGTTAATATGATAATATAGTAATCAATTTTAGTATTTTCAGTCATATATTTGATATTTTCACAAAAACTGTACATTGATATAAAATTGTGACCTATATTATTTGGACTAATTCCATCATATTGATCAAAAACCAATATTATAAAAGTCTTGCACATGAATATTCATATATATAATTACCTACATCTATGGTCTCAATGGTTTATTTAATATTATGCTGCTCAAACTCTATTCACCACTAAATTTTAATAAAGGAGCAGTAGTTCCACAACTTCAAAACCATAATCCTCCTTTTCAACATATCTACTTCATTTTTTGTTCATAAAATCTTATTGAAAATGAATTAATTGATAAATATTATTCCTTTAATTATGAGGTATGTTTTTTTAATATGATTCACCCTAGAATAAAACACTTGGTTCCTGAAATTATTTACTTTAATTTAACTAATATAATGCAATAGATTTTCATCTTTATTTTTTTCATGTCATCTAATTTGTTCTTCAGACAAACCATCTCTTTCTCAACTTCGATTACATAAATATATTATAACTATATAGTATATAGTGACACCACCTTATATAACTATGATAAATTTATTATTTTTTATCCTTCAATGTTAAACACATAACCTATAGTGCCCCTCAAGTCATTGAAATCACATTTATGGCCCGAATTCATGTACCCATGTCATGGATTTCTTTTTCTATTTCACAATGATACATACTTACTTCAATTATAATTTATTAGTAAAAACTTAATATATCTAGAATATTTAATTATTATGTTATTTATATAAATACTAATTAATCACAATATATGAAAAATATCAGGATATGTTCATGATCATTCATAGACTAATCATCTTATTGATAATGTATAAGAAACATTTTCCATGTAAATAACCACTTATTTTTTATCTATTTTTTTTAATGGATAAACTAAAATATATTTTCTAGGGAAAAAATTTCCTTTTACAAATATACTAAAAATAATAATAATATTTCCAATGTAGTTGTCTTGTGACACCATCACGGTGTCAATTACCCTATCTATACTGAAATTCATCGTAAGAATATTTTTGTATTATTTTATGTCTTTATACATGAACTCAAAATTTTCATCCCATTTTAAATATTTAATATTTATTCATACATGATCCTATAAAATTTATATCACCCAAATATAGGAGAAGTGAAATATATATCTCACCAAATGAAATGATATAGAAACAATGGTCCCTACCACATCACTCATATTAATTATTACACAAAAAAGAAAAAAAATTATTGATTCATTTTTTGGTTATTTAAAACAACATTTTTTTGATTTCTCAAACAATATATTTCATTCCAAACCAAATTAATACATCTTTAATCTAAATATATATTTATTCATTCATATTTTAATGAAGAAAATAAATTTTCACATAATGTTTTTTAAAATAAATATATTTCAATGAAACAATGCTAAGAGACAACTCAGTAATGGTGACCATCACTATAGGTGAATTTTGTTTATTGAAATCATACCAATTGTTGAAATCCATTATCTGTGAGATTTTCTTTTTATCTTCTATTACAATTATGTTTTTTCAATATATCACCTTTAGATTTAAATATATAATTTACCTTAATATTGGGTTATATAGCATGAACCGCATGCATCACCAAACTAAAATGAGTTATATAATATTATAAAAATATTATTATAAAAATTTTAAGTGTAATCAAACCTCATTTAAATTTAAATATAGTAATAAATTAAATAATTTTATATTTGAATGATAAATAATTAATGATATAAAAATTGTTCATCAATGATCTCTATATAAATAGTTATATATTTTATTAAATTAAAATATATTAAAATTTCACAATTTTGATTTTTCAGTGTATGAACCAATATTTTAACCTTACATTAATTTGTAATTGATATAAAACAATATTAGGAAAACATAAAGTTTAAAATGGTGTTTCTTCTATAAAATAGATTATGAATTATTATAATAATTTAAAATATAAATTTACAAATTTTATGAAATTAATTTAAGTAAATGGACTTCATTATTGACATTATAATTTTAATATTAGATTAGGATGATTTTTTGGATTTTTTATGAAATAGGGGATTTTTATTCGAATAATGATGCACAATGTTTTTAAAAACTCCATAAATTTTATGACATCATCAGGATGTTGGCTTGAAAAAAAATTATAAAGACTTTTTATTAACCAAATATTATTTTTATGAGTAATATAAATAATTTAAAACCACTTATTTGAATTAAGAAACACATTATGCACTTTTTGAAATGTAAGTGATATTTAATTCCAACAAAAAAGTATTTTTAAAACTATTAGTTTAATAGAGTGGATGGAAGGTGTCATTCAGTTTTGGAATGAAAAAATTTCATTTAAATTTATTTTTTAATTATAATCATTTTAAATTTATTATAATCAACATTAGAAATAATTTTGGTTAAAAATAAGTTTTACGCTTAAAACGACCAGTTTTCTAAAAAACAATTTTTCATGTGTTTTTCATTCCTAAATTAAAAATAATTTCTTCCACATTTTAAAATTGAATATGATAAAAATAATTTATTATTTCTATTTTTAATTTTGAAAAAAAATTATATATTCAATTAAATTTTAGGGAATAAATTAAAAAGTTACCAAATTAGAAAAGGTGTGTTGTCTTGATAATGGATAATTTTGTTTAAAAGGTGTTAAACTAAGATATTTAGACTAAAAATGAATCTATTTCGTTGGATGAGTTATTTTTTATTTTCCTTAACCTTTCTTAAAAAATATGATAATTTTTATGATTTCTTGTTGTATAATGACATTGTACCTATTAATGTAATGAATAATTAAAAAATTCCATTATCTTTATTTTAGAATCTCTAATATTTTTTCATATGGATAAAAAGAATTTATAAATAGTTATAAATTGTAATTTTAAATATAATTAAGTTTTTATTATACTTATTAATTTTTTTTGTTTTCGTGTAATTACCCTGAACGCTTCAGTGATTCCAATACAGTGCTTGTAATAAGATTAAAAAATTCATGTAATTGATTTAAAAAACTAAGAGTGATTTGGTTTAGAAAAATTATGAAATTCCATGAATTTAAGTGATAAATATAAATTATAATTAATGGTGAAAGTTTTTAAATTTTTATTCAGTTGTTATCTTGATGTCATTAAATTCATGTTGTGTGAATATTCTTGAAAATACCATTAAAGATAATTTTTATTAAAAATATTTTATTAAATTATTAAAAAGTAAAAAAAGGGGACATGTGGGATGTAAATGGTGTTAAACATAACCCATGGACCATTGTTTAGCCACCATTTACCTTATAAGTTCATTTATAACACTTAATGTTTTAATATTTCTAAAATTATCATTGACTTTTTTTCTAAAAAAGTATCTTAATCCAAAAAAAATTATGAAGTAGATGAGTTCAGTTTATTATAAAAAATATACCAAAATCCTTATAAAAACATCCATTAACCTATTCCATTGCCCTAGAGTGATCAAATTTCTCTAATATGAAGGCCCTAATTTCAATTGAATAGAGACATTTCAAATATTATGGTATTGGTTTTCTAGCATTATTTAAATTATATAATTATGATTCATTTTCTTTAAATTATATTAAAAAATCACATACATTGGTCACTTCAATCCATTCATATGGAAGTAGAATATATTTGATCAATTTATATTTGGGGTCATTGTTACCTCTCAATAAACTCTTCTCTACTAACTCATTAATATATCAAAATGATGGTTTTAAAAATATGATCTTTTCATTATAAATTATCTTCTTTTTTTCGATAATGAAAGTAATAAATAAAAATTTGTCAAAAATCATTGTTCTTTTTATTGTAAAATTTGTAAATAGAAATTACCAAATTAAATTTTTTATCTTTATTTTAAACGCATTTTAAAAAAAAATTCCTTTAGTGGTTTACAAAACATAGAGGAATGATGTTGTTTTCATTAATTTGTGACTATTGTTGATATTTATAAAAAATTATTGTGATATAATTTTTTTCCATGTATAATCTTCCAATATATCTAACAATATTTTCAAGATCTCGAATTGAAACAGTACATGATTTCGGGGCTTGTTGATCCTGAAATCATTGTTTGAAATATATTATATATATTGAATTTCACTTGTAGTTAGTTTTCTAGGAAAAGTGTAACAACTCAAAAATGGGAACTCAGATTAGAAATAAAAGGCTTCTGTTGAGTTCATAGAATGGGTTTTACCCTTGTAATGGTGTAACTATATAGCATGTAGAACATTTTGGTTTAGCATATTCAGGGATGGATTAAAAAATAAATATAATAATTTATTTAATTGAAAAAAAATCATGAAATATTATTTTTCTTTAAATGTGATCAATGGAAAAATTATGGGGTTAGACACCAAAATATTGAGATTTTAGAGAAATCATTGGAGGATATTTCTTAAATGAACAACAATGGTGTCATACATCTTCGAGTTGTGCAATGGATATCAAGGATCTAGCCAATGAAAATGATAAAGATTCATTATTCACCAAATATTTATCCAAACCAAGGTATAATGTTTGGTTTATGTGTATTTATTACCATTTTATTTTTCATATAATGAACAAGAATCATTCAACTAATGATTTGATTCAATAATAGATAATATGGAGGGTCCAAGATAGATTTATCCATGACTGGGAATTTCTATTATTGATTGTGTTACATGTATTCATTATTCATTATAATTAAATAAATATATATATATATCTGAAAAAACATTATCTGAGACCCATTCCACATGATTGTGTTTGTGAATGTCGTTCCCATTTACTTCTGATGTTTTTCATGGGAAATTACTTTATCCCATTATTCAATGATTATATGGTATTTTATTGTTGTGAAATTGTTCATCGGCACAATGAAAAAATATCATGATAATGTATGTGATCAAGGAAGTATTCTTGGGGAATGAAATGAAATGATAATTTATTTTTTCTGGTTTCAAGAATCCAATTGTTGGTTTTTTACAAGAAAAAGTTAAATAGTGTGACAATAGTATCTCATTTTCTATGTTGATAACTTGAATTCGGTGAGAAATAAAAAGTGAGAATCGATCACCATGATACACTATATAAAAGGATATTGGTAGTGGGTAATATTGTATGAAATAGTATAGGAAAAAACAAGAAGGTATATGATGTCTATAAATATCAGGGTTACATGGAGTGTGGTCCAAGATCACTTGATTTATAAGAAACTCTATGTGGTGCTGGGGTTTCAATAAAGAAAATTAATATCGCACAATATGTTTCATGTGTTATACGGCTTGTGAAAAAAACCTTGAGACTCAGTGTGTGATCTAGAAGAATATATCTAGACATATGGCCTGACACATGTCCATGCACATAGCCAATTACCAAGTCCGGAACATGACCAGGCACCCAAGACATCACACATACATTCCAATAGTTCAATGGTGGAGTAATGTACTCTGACATGGAAACATTTGTAGGCCATAATACATGAGAATACGTAGTGCTAAATAGACATGTTTTATACTTATAGTACATCTTGTGTACATTTCCAAATACTTATTAGATCCCTTTATACCTTCACCTTGGAATATTTTTATTAGGGTATGTTTTCTTGATCCCTTTATAGAGGGTTTAGTGTGGAATCATGTCCCATTAAAAAAACAACAATATGTTTCTAGGAACATCTGTCTTAGTTTGTGTTGTTGGAATCCATTTATGATTCATGATGGGATATCTACTATAATAGTTAGTTTCTCATGGTGGGGTTCTTTGAATCATAATGACCAACACTACTCATACATCAATACCTTGCAAACAGGTTAATCCATATTTGGATGTTAGTATACTCCATGGTCATGGGAGTGATTTAAGGTCTCGGGCGTAGCCGAAGATCATGGGTGAATGTTCCCACTTGACCTTTAGTCATTAGTAGTGATCAATCCAATATCAATATGATGATAAATTCCAGACTCCACATATCGAATCACAGAAATAGACAAAGAAGAAGAATATTCCAGGAACAACAAAGGAGGATCATCACAGGTTGATTATAATTAATTTAATTAATTGACAAGAAGTACCTTTTATGGATTTATTTATTCTTTGATATTTTTTATCACTTTCCAATGTGATTCTTCATTGCGATGTATAAGCCAAGTGTAGACTTCCTCTAATTGTGATCCACACGTGCACCACATATCTATGGACGTCGCCAAAGAAATCTCCAGGTGCTAGCATAGAGAAGCCTTTGCTTGTGTTATCCGCCTAAGATATCCATGATTTGATGGAAAAGGATATCTCTTATTAATGAGAGAGTTCATGGAGGAAGGAGTTCATTAAAACTTGAGAGAATTCTCCAGACTTGTTGTACACAATGATTAAGAAAAAGTTTTAGGGTTGTGAGGATATTTATAATCGGTTTTGAGTTTATAGAGTTATGACAATAAATAAAGGCATTCGGCATTTTATTTATTTCATTTACTCTTATTGAAAACCCAATGTCGAATCATTATTTCCTTGACATGTGCCCATGCTGATTATAATAAATATCATTTAATAAAATGATATTATTTCCGCAAAATCCTGACTGGAAAAACTACACAGCATGTAATCATTAATACACGATGTGTACTTGTTTTTCATTTCCTCTACAAAATGAAAACTACACGATGTGTATATTCAATGTAATCAACGTGTATATATTGTTTTCATTTTATTCATCCTCCAACATTAAAATGATTTAGGCTTTATTGAATAATTATTAAACCACAATTGCGAATAATCTTTATTCTACTTGAGATACATGGATACACTTAGTGTGTGACCCTCTAGGCCTCTTTCTCATTGGCATTAGGCGGGCTTGCCTAAAGTCCAAGATTACTATATATCAATGGGTTAAAGCACCCAAGAGAATGTAGTTGATGCTACATTGATGTGTCTCCTCATATGAATGCTTACCGTGTAATTTAATCCCTTTGTCTCAATATCTCATCAAGCAGGTTTAATGGCAGTGTCATAAACCTATATGCTTGATCCGTCATTCTTTGACTTCTGGAAATAAAAGCATCATTAAACCATGGCCTTGGAATTTGGGAAACAATTATATTTCAATCAAAATGCCCGAGATATCTACTTCTATAAATATAAAAAGGACAAATCCTTTCTCAACTTATCTATTAACAACATGTCATTCATGATGCACCCAACGTACCCTACATCTCACCAAATGTCTTTGTGATGGTTTTCGTCATCAAATCTAAGTGCACGAGTCCTGAAATGAGTTAATGATAATCTTCAAGTCTAAGGACCATTACACATGCTCATATATAGAAATTTCCGATGACACCAAGACATGTTGAATTACTATTGGTGGTTCTATTCTCATAATCCCCCATCTTAAAGATTACCAAGTGCGAACTCCATGAGAGAGAGTATAATCTCCTTACAAGTACTTGCAAATGGCAGTTTGTATACTATGTGTTCTATCATAGTATGTCATCCAACCGTATAACATTATTTAAGAATATTGTTATAGCATTTCAAGGTTCTCATCATAGCGGGGATCTTCCATGACCTTATTAATGCAACAAATATTCTAGGAAATTATTATACTATAGTGATGCAGAACAATGACCAATATATATTAAGTGTACATCCATGTAATCAATGTATAAACAAGTGGTTCTCAGGACACCAACTCTAACAAACTCCCACTTGGTCTAGATCCAACTACATACGACTTTTAGTCCGCTAGACCTTACATGATGGTCATGTTTCTGCTGAGTCAAAGCATTAGTCAATGGGTCCACCACGTTGTCTTCCGTGGAAATACTACTCACTGCATATTCACCTCTCTAATCAAAATCCCTCAAGAGATGATACTTTTGATGTATGTACTTTGTCCGCTGATCTGACCTTGGCTCTTTTCCAAGTGCCCTCGCTGAATTGTTATCATAATCGAGTGTGATAAGATCTTTCTGCTAGGTACTATATCCATTTATTAGATAAATCTTCACATCCATACTTCTTCTTTAGCTGCCTCAGAAGTTGCGATATACTCAAACTCTACTGTAGAATTTGTGACCACACCTTGCTCTGAGCTGTTCCAGCTCATTTCACTTCCATTCATACTGAATATGTATCTGGTATGTGACATCATGTCATCTTGATCAGTATGGAAACTATAATCTACATGTCCTATGATGACTAGATCATCATCTCCTCCATAAAACAGGAACATATGCTTAGTATGCCTCAGATACTTAAGGATAGTCTTGACTGCCATCCAATGGTGGTCTCTTGGATCAGCTTGATATCTGCATACCGCACTTAATGTGTAAGCAACATCTAGCCTTGTACATAGCATAACATACATGAATGACCCAATCATAGATGCGTAATTAATCCTTTCCATTTTTTTCCTTTCCTCATGTGTATGAGGACATATTTTCTTAGAAAGATGAATGCCATGTGACCCTGGAAATAATCCCCTCTTGGACTGTTCCATACTGAATCTATTCAGGTTCTTGTTAATGTATGTAAATTGACTCAGGCCCAATATTCCTTTGTATCTATCACAATGGATCTTGATCCCAAGAATATATGCATCTTCGCCCATGTATTTCATGTAGATGCATTTATCCAACAATTCCATAACTGACTGTAAGAGAGGTACTTCGTTTCCAATTAGTAATATGTAATCAACATAAACTATTAGGAAAACGACTGCACATCCTCTAAACCTTTTTGCAGAATGAAGTCTCACATTCATTCTTAACAAATCCAAATTCTGTTACAGCTTCATCAAAATGAATTTTCAATGATCTTGATTCTTTATTTAATCAATAAATGGATTTCTGCAACTTTCATTCCTTTTTGGAATCCTTTAGAGTCACAAACCCTTCAGGTTGTGTCATGTAGACATCTTCCTAGAGGTTCCTGTTAAGGAATGTTATTTTGAAATACATTTTCCAAATTTCATATTCATTGTAAGAAGAAATGGCCAATATGATTTTGATGGATTTTAGCAACACAACCAGTGAAAAGGTTTCATCATAGTCAATTTCCTGATGTTATCTAAAACCTTTTGCAACCAGTCATGTCTTTTAGGTGATGACTTCTCCCTCCATGTCCAGTTTCTTCTGGAATACCCATTTATTACCAAATGGATATACATCAATTGGAGGATCTACCAAAATCCAGACTTGGTTTCGGTACATGGAATCCATTTCAGAATTCATGGCTTCTTTCCGCATGGCAACATCTGTGCCTTCAACTACTTCTGTGTAGGTAATAGGATCATCATTTTCAACCAATAATGAGTCACCATCCTCGGTGACATGAAAACCATATCGTTCTTGTTCTATCACCTCACTTGTTCTCTTACGCAGTTCTTATGTCTTTGGAACATGTTTTTCTTCCACATGGCTTTGTGGAATCTGTTCCTGTACCGACTCCTGTGTATCTTGAGCGTCAACTTCATCAAA
Source organism: Viscum album (assembly GCA_963277665.1). NCBI lineage: Eukaryota > Viridiplantae > Streptophyta > Magnoliopsida > Santalales > Viscaceae > Viscum > Viscum album. The sequence goes on along the minus strand of OY728128.1, from coordinate 2,139,788,689 downwards.
GTCTATCTCGCTTCAACTATCTCTTTTAGAGATGTTCTCCCTCTCAAAGAATATGGAATGTCTTGGAACTGTAACCTTTTTATCTGAGGGGTTTTATAGTTAATATCCCCTTGTTTCCTTAGGATATCCTATAATGGTACACTTTGTGCCTCAGAGTGCAAGTTTGTTACCCGAAGAGGCCTTAACAAATGCTTCGCTACCCAACACATGTGAAATTGATAACATGGCTTGGTATCCACTCCATAACTCATATGGAATACCATTTATTGATTTAGTTGGAAGATGTTTTATTAAGTGTGATTGTGTTTGTAATGAATATCCCCAAAAGGATAATGGAAGACTCGCATGACTCATTATTGATCTCACCATGTCCAAAAGGGAGTGGTTCCTCCTTTCACTTACACCATTCCACTGAGGCTTGTAAGGATGAGTGTATTGAGATAGAATCTCAAACTCTCGTAAGACATAAATGAAGTCTTGATTAAGATATTCTCCTCCTCTGTCTGAGTGGAGTTTCTTAATCTTCTTACCAAGCAGGTTCTCAGCTTCATTATTGTATTCTTTGAACTGATCAAAAGAGTCTGACTTATACCTCATTATGTAAATATATCCATATCTACTAAAATCATCATTAAAAGTTATGAAGTACAAGAACCCATACCATTCTTCAATTGTAAATGTTCTACACACATATGTGGGAACTAATTCTAGAATCACTTTATCCCTTTCACGATTCCCACAAAATGAGGCTTTGGTCGTTTTTCCTTGTAGACATGCATGACATACACCAAGTGTTTTTAGTTAGAAAGAATCTAAATACCCATCTTGATGTAATTTTGTCAAATGTTTCTCATTGACATGACCTATCCGTTGATGCCAAAGTTGGGTGCGGTATGAGTCATGTGAATTAACATTTTTATCGATTTCCATTACTTGATTTTTGTTGTCTAACACATAAAGGTCATTATAAAAATGTGCCCTACCAAAAAAAATCTATCTTTATAAAATTAGAAACATTAATTTCCTAAATTTCAGATGAATCCATCAGTATCTATTCTGGATACTAAAATAATGTTTTTGGTTACAGAGGGTACATAATAACATCCTTTTAATACCAAGACCATCCTAGTAGGCAATGTGATATGGTTGTCTCCGACAGCTACAATAGCGAGTCTGGTTCCGTTGGATGCTCGCATATCCACCTCACCCCAGTCAATCTTTCTGAATTTACTTGGTTCCTATATTTGGATATAGATATGAGCACCACAAGTAGTATCTAATAACTAGTTGGTAGAAATAGATAAATTTCATTCGTTAACAAATGCACCCGAATCTTCCCCTTTATTTCTTGGTTGGGTGAAAATTTTCTTCTAGAGGCCCTTCCTTCCACATGCGAAACAACCTCTTGTTCTCTTGCTTCCCCTTTGATCTTCCTTTTATTGGAAGGCCTTGAAGATGCTTTGGGATTAAAGCCCCTTCCCTTACCTTTCCTTTTATTCACCATATGGAAATAAGGATTTTCATGCTTCATATCATTATCCACTTAGAAAATGAGGATAAGAAGATTAGATAGAGACTTCTAAATATTATTCATATTGAAATTTACAACAATGTTAGAGAAGCTCTGGGGGGAGTGATGAAAGAATTAGATTGGTGCCCAATTCTTTGGGGAGTTTAAACCCTATAACTTCCAAGCACTCCATGAATCCAATGTTCATGACTACATGAGGCCTAGCTGGGGAACCCTCTCTAAGATTTCTCTGAAATAGAGCCTTAGAGATCTCAAACCTTTCATATATTGATGTCTCCTGGTATAGACCATAGAGGTGATCGAGCATACTATAGGCATCTATGTCTTTATGAGACTTCATGAGCTCACTAGAAATCGATGACAACATCATACATTGAAAGTCGAGTGCATCGTTCAAATGTTGATCATAGACCATGAAATATTCATTATTCACCCCTTGGGAAGAAGAATCAGGAAGTGAGGACTCCAACACGTAAAACTTTCGTTCATGGCGTAGGATAACCCAAAGGCACCAAAAACATTCCTAAAATTTATTGTTGGTGAGGATATTGTCTTTATCCAGAATTGATCGTAGAGAAACTGTGGTTGACGAGTTTTTCATATTGATTCTACAAATTAAAAGATCATTTTTATCAGTGCCTTCTAATTACATTTTAAGAAAAGTAATAAATTAATTTATTAATTCTCCCACTATTTTATCATGTTCTAATATCCCCCACCATTGATCAAGGAATGCCTTGTTGATTTGAAATTCTAGTGGAAAGGATCCATATTCCCCATTGCATAACCCTAACAAGGGTTGGTCCAGGTATTTAAAGGAATTCAGGTAGGAAGGTCTTTGCCAATTGTGAGCTTACATTTCCATGATATGTTGAGTGGAATCCCCAATCCTGAAATCCTGACTTGGATTTCTTCAACACATGCCTCAATTTTACAACAAGTCTAGCAAGGTCTAATCCTATTGTTGTAAAATGTTTATGTCAACTCAAAACATTCATAAGAGATTACTTTATAAAATAAGTGTCCCAACAAGGGATGGTAAAACACATTGTTTTATTGATTCTTGCCCTTAATCATGTAATGAATGGATTTTTATAACTTAATATGGTATTTTAAGGATTTCAATCCTTTATGAATAGTTTTTCATTATCACATGCTTTTTAATTTTAAGTGATGATTTCTTAAGTGATTAACCATGTTCTGATAATGTTTACGCATATTCTGATTTTTATTTTATTCTATCTTGGCATTATTTTTTACTTCATTAACTATGTGATTGCGAAAACACATACATAATAAAAAAACAATGAAATCATACATATATAGAATAAGATGGCATGATCATGATCTTCTATTGGTTTGCTTATCTAGCAGTTTTGATGACCTAACCCTAACCTAGGGAAAACACCTTCAACCCGATAGTTCATGTTTTTCATCTCCCACATGTCCACCATTGTATCTTCTTGGGTTGGTTTTTACTCAACTTCGGATTTTAAATTGTCTCTTATAGCTTGGGAGATCATCCATCACATGGGGTTTACATTAAAGAAACCATGGGCATGCAGGCCCTACATTTTACTGGAAGAAGGCTCACATGCCAACAAATTTAAATTAAATAAATTTAAATGAAACCATACACACACAAAGGGTCTTTAGTCTAGCTCATGATCATCCATATCATGAAACAACATTTACACATATTTAGTATTCAAATTCCTTTAATCTTTCTTTTATTAAAGATATTTTACACTTGAATTCAATTAATTATGATCTTATAATTAATCAATTATTTATCTTAAATTCCTTTATGAATTTCCATGAGATTCTTCTCATCCATATTCCTTGTATGGGTCTTTGTACTTTGGCGGGGACCTGGTGAAATTCTATTTATGTAAAGTACATGGCGTGTAGTCTATATTACATGGCGTGTATTTGTATTCAACCTTTATCCAAAGTACACACCTGGGGATTTGGCGGGTCTTTTGTACTTTGGAAATTTTGGAGTAGATGGCGTGTAGATTAATATAACATGGAATGTACTTCCTTGTTACGCGTTTACCGGCCTGGAAATCCCATGTATGTGGTTACACGACTTCTACTTGAACATGGTTTCACATGGGCCGGATCAGACTACATGTCTTGTTGATTCAACATACGCGCTGTGTATTCCGGTTTTCATGCGCAGTTTAGTTCTGTTCAACACAATGTATTAAAAATCTTAGGTATGCTCAATTCACATGACGTGGTTTGGAAAAATAGTACTAGTTTGTTGAACCAAAGTACAAGACATGTAGATTTCACTACACGCTGTGTATTCTTGTGTTGTAAAGAAATAATGAGCGGCTCCTCTGGATGATTTCCTCATTTTTATTTTAATCAAAATCAAAATTAAAAGGTTGTTTCTAGGATGCGAATCAAGAAACGAAGGAGGAAGAATAGATCTCGTTCATTCAGTTTTATAGAATGATTTATCATGAATTAAATCAAATATAAATGAGTAAATTATCAATGAAAATAAAATAACTATAATCAACATTTTGACCACTCTGATATCACATGAAGGTCCTAGGCGCAGCAGAAGCTCATGGGTGGATGTGTCCACTTGAATTTTTGTCATTAGCAATGATCAATCCAGGATCAATATGACGATAAACGCCGGACTCCACAGATAAAATAACAGAAATAGAAAAAAGAGAAGAATAGTCTCGGAACCACAATGGAGGATCACCACAGGTTGATTATAATTAATTCAATTAATTGATGAGAAGTAACTTTTATGACATTCATTATTCGTTGATACTTCTGATCACGTTCCAATGTGATTTGTCGTTGCGTTGTAGAAGCCAAGTGTAGACTTCCTCTAGTTGTGATCCACACGTGCACCATGTATCTCTGGACGTCATCAAAGGAATCTCTGGGTGCTAGTGTGGAGATGCTTTTGCTTTCTTTGTCCACCTTAGATCACCTTGATTTGACAAAGTAGGATCTCTCTCGTCCTTTAGAGAGTTCTTGGAGAAAGGGGTTCGTTCTTCCTTGTGAAAATAATCTAGAATTGTTGTGTACATTGATTAAGGAATAGTTTGGGGGTTGTGAGGATATTTATAATCGGGTTTGAGGTTATATATTTATGAAAATAAATAAATGTGTTACGCATTTTATGAATTTCATTAACTCTTATTGAAAACCCCATGTCGAATCATTAATTCCTTGACAAGCGCCCACGCTGATTATCATAAATATTATTTAATAAAAAAAAATTATTTCCTCAAAATCCCAACTAAAGAAACTACAGGGTGTATAATCATTAACACAGGGCGTGTAGTCGTTTTTCATTTCCTTTCCAAAATGAAAACTACACGGCGTGTACATTCAATGTACATGTTGTATATATCTTGTTTTAATTTTATTCTTCCTCCTACATTAAAACAATTTAGGATTCCTTGAATTATTATTAAAGCATATATAGGAATAATCTTTATTCTACTTGAGATACTTGGATACACATATTCTGTGACCCTCTAGGCCTCTTTCTTGTTGGCATTAGGTGAGCTTACCTAAAGACCAAGATTACTGTCTAGAAACAGGTCAAGGAACCCAAGAGAGAGAAGTTGACGCCACATTGACATGTCTCCTCATACGAACTCTTACCATGTAATTTAATCCCACTGACTCAATATCTCATCAAGCAGGTTTCATGGTAGTTCCATAAACCTATATGCTTGATCCGTCATTCTTTAACTTCCATAAATAAACACGTCATGAAACCATGGACATAGAATTTGGGTGACAATTATATTTCAATCAAAGGTACCGAGATATCTACTTCCATAAATATGAATGGGAAAAATCATTCCTTGACTTATCCATTAACAACATGTCATTCGTGAAGCACCCAACATACCGTACTTCTTGCCAACTATCTTCGTGAAAGATTTTGTCTGCAAATATAAAGGCACGAGTCATGACATGAGTTAATGATAATCATCCCATCTATGGACCATTATACATGCTCATCGATAGAAATCTATGATGACACTAAGACATGCGGAATTACTACTAGTAGGTCTGTTCTCACAATCACCCCTCATAGAGATTACCAAGTGTGAACTCCATGATATAGAGTCTCGTCTTCTTACGAGTACTCGCACATGACAGTCTTTATACTACGTTTCCTATAATAGTATTTAATCCAACCATATAACATTTTATAATAATATTGTTATAGCATTTCAAGGTTCTTATCATAGAGGGGATCTTCCATGACCTTATTAATGCAACAAATATTCCAAGACATTATTTTATTTTAGTCATGCAGAACAATGAACAATATATAACAAATTTACATTCATTTAATCAAAGTATAACCAGTTGGTTCGCAGGACACAAAATCTAATAGTGATCCCAATTTTTATATCAATCTCTTTATACTTGTACATTGTAATTGTTATGGAGAGAACATAAGAGCATGACTTCTCATATGGGTGCCATTAGTTTTAGTAAACTCGTGGAGTTGTTTCTCCTTGAAGAGAGTTATATTGAACCTTCAAGTAGGAATCATGGGATGGATTTATAGTTGTTACCTTACCATTATATATTTTGTATGATAGTATATTATAATATTCTTATAATATATTTTGTTGACATATCCTTTTCATGAGATGACTACTATTATTGAATCTATATACATACTGATTTTAGTGTATCATATTGGGTATTATTATACTCACCCCTATATTGTTTGTTCCTTCATGTTTCAATTCTTATACATATGTCTAGAACTTCAACAGGTTTCTTGGTGGACCAAGAGCATATAGATATATGTTTTGGGTTCAACATACCTTGGTTCATTCTCAGAGTCACTTTTTACTTTATTATCCTCTTTATATTATTTTGGTCATCTTTAATGTCTTGGTGGGATTGTATTGGGCCCTTATTGCTTTCGAGTATGTTCACTATACTCTAGTTTTGGTATATAGGAATGTTCATGAATTTGGTATTAGTTTTCTTTTACATTTTTAAATTATGTGGGCTTTGAGTAGTTAGTGCACAAAAATTAACAATAGAACGATCTCTCCCATGCGTGTTTTATACCTACTTGTCACTAGTCTCCAACACCTATAATATTATAGGCTGACATGGTGTAGTCACACATGACATATCACTATTTTGGAAAGCCCTATGGGGTTATGTCAACACATAGTTGTATCATAGAAGTGTGCCATTTTCGGACCATATTTTTGGATTTTTTTTCTTGCAGTAAGATTGGTTTTGGATTCACGGAAATAGTCATATGTTTTTTAAGTTCTCCTCTGAGGATAAGGAATACAGTGTTCGTATGATGGTATTTCTATCCATTAACTATAAAAATTACTCTCTTCATTTTAATATGTTATATTTAGGCACCATTCACATGGAATAAATTTGTGAACCTACAACATCGAGGAATGTGTTATTTGTTATGTGTCCTACTTGAGTCATCTATCTAATTTTACTCATTGACTTTGGTGAAGATTATCTATTTTTGGATTCCACCATGATGATTTAATGGTATTATTCTTTATAAGGATCATGAATATGATCCCCAATGTTATGATTCCTTGATACAAAGAACTATTCCAGAGGTGGTTCTTACAGATGGGGAATACGTTTTTCCATGACCTGTCCAGAAAAAAATGTTACCAGTAGTACTAGCGGATGAGGTGTGCAGTCAGTGAATGCATCACGATTTTCAAAATCATTGACCCCTTATGTTTACGTAAAATCATTGCCCACATGTGGATGGTGATTATATTGGTGTAGTGATATGAATTATAGGTCGAGTCAGGACACAAGTAGACCATATGGTTGTCCTGGTAATGAGCCTTCTCCAGGAATTTGTAGGAATATGGTGGGGCTTAATGACTAACTCATATGATTATGTGACTCTATGATAGTCATATTTTGGGATCATTTATAGAGAGAGATTTTTTTTCTTATAATTTTTTGGTTCTTTAAAATCCAAAAGCATCTATAGAATTAGTGGAAATGTATGACAGTGGATGAGTACTGATCAAGGCTTACCACAATCTCTTGGAACTCAGTAGATTTGGGGCATGATCAGTTCTTTCAGTCTTAGACATTGAGAGAGTTCGATTTAGAGACATTTTATCCATAATGATACCTATATTAATTCCAACATATAATGGGAGATTGAGCATGACATGGTGGTTGATAGTTTCGTAAATGGGAAGACACGTATAGTTAGTGCGAGTAGTTGGAAAAAATGGGTATAAACAAAAGTAGAATGATATTAATGATAGATGGAGGGACTTGTACATGAAATATAGTTTAGTAGGCGATCCTCAGAAAGTGTTTCTATGTATTTTCCACCCCATTAAGAATCTAGTCATCCTAGATATAGTTTATTCTTCTTCTATGATGGATGAGGACACCTTGTAGAGATTTCCTGACCCAACGAACAAATGATTGAGAGAAAGTGGATGGGATATAATAGGAGAGGATGTAGTTGTTATAGGTGGGTCCCTTGGTTAGTGTATATAGAAGATTGTGTACTAGATAATATTGGGTTAATACATTGTATGATATGAGTCATATCTAATTTATAAAATGTATTGATAGACACAAGTATGACAAACTCTTTTCTTCCCACTACTCTGGTTAGAGAAATATCGATTTTGGTGGATCCATTGGCTCAACCCTTTCTCTTGCAGCCTAAAAATAGTGGAAAATAAATGCTCACACACTTCTTTTAAATATTTGACATGACTCTTGGAGATTATATATTCTTAGTGGATCTCTTCTTAGTAATTATGAGGCCTTACGATTTCATCATAGGAATGTACTGGTTATCTAAATTTAATGCTTATATATGTTGTTTCATGAGGAGGATGTGGTTTATCTATAGTGATGGAATAAGAATTCCCTCTATGTGTTAAAAATAAACCCTTGTCGAGAATGATGAAATCATTCATAAGAGGGTGTATCTAATTAAACACTATTTTTATAGAATGTGTAAGATACCAATCCTTAGTGAAGGTATTCCCATGTTAATTTTATTGTTAATATCAATTTTATTGTTAAGTAAGTTTTTCATGAGGGATTGAAGAGTTTTGGATGTGTCTAGAGGGGGAGTGAAATTGAAAGAGGAGGAAATTAGGCAATGGATCATAGATCATGATTGGCAAATGGTTAGTGTAAACTGTGCACCCATCCTTGGAAACTATGAGGCAGGGAAGCATTTCAGATAGGGGGTTAGCACACAGTTACCACATGGATTTCCAAACCATGTGGGTGCCCCCAGGAAACCGTGCGGCATGGATCCTTTTTTATTTAGTGAATTTTATGGCTGTTTCATGGTTTTGAAATCGTGTGTCACATAAGAAGTGTGAAATTACAATTTTTCCTCGGGGAAACTTTTTTCTTCTCCCCTAATGTTTCCTCTCATTCATCCCCCTCTACCCTAGGTGACAAACACATATTCTCATATCCTTTAATGGATGATTCTCCTTCAATTCATGGGAGTTTGGCGTTTTTTTGTGATAATAAAATATCGATGGGAGCCAAACACTCCAATGTTCTCTATTTTCCAAATTTTATATTTTGAAATATCTTCTTTTATTCTAAATCCATAAAAATTCACTTTTTCTAAGGACTCCATTTTAAGGATCTAGTGGGGTTTTGAGTTCAAATCAAGGGTCGAGGTTAAGAAAGTGTCAATAAATGGTCATGAGGTATGTGGCATTAAATTGTTTTCGCATAGTATTGATGTGTTGAATTTTCATGTACTTGATCTATTTATTTTCAGTGTTCCATCTTGATATCATGGATTATGAAAAGGAATTTTTACATTTTATTGAGGTTTTAGGACCTTCAAGGACCTAGTTGTGTTCATTTATGAAGAGATAACGAACCTAGTGCTACCCATGTGATAAGTTGTTCCCTTCTAATTGGTGGAAAAAATTAGTAAACCTTCAGATAAGGATATTATGAGACTGAATGGGTAGTAAAAATTTAATTGATGAGTGGGGAAGGTAAATGGATTGATTTAAACAAGTTATTTGTTAGATTTTGAGAATGATTTAATGGGTATCAAATGATTTTGATGGTATGTTTTGGGCTTTGACCCACTTTTAGGCTTATTGATTGAAAATGATGTTTGGAAAAGAGAAATTCTTTGAAAGGAGGTGTTGAACACAAATTGATTTAAAAATGGATTTTCCAAGAGATTTCAAATGATTCGTGAAATGGTAACAAGGTTTCCTTTTTTTAAAAATGATTTTTTTGATTGGTTGGAAAATGGAAATAAAAACCCTTGGGAATTTTTAGTTTTTCAAATAGTAAGACTAGTGTTTTTAAATGGTGGTCTCAAGATGAATTAAATGATTATTTTTAAATGTTTTTATTTACATGATGTAATTTATAAAGGTCTAATGGGTCTAATGTAATTGATTAGGCATAAGGAATAATTAGACAGAACCCATAACAAATTTGTTGGCATGGTATCATGATTTTGAAATGAACTAATTTATAAAAGGATTCAATTGATAATATAGCATAAGTGGGTGTTTGAAAAGATATAAAGATGGGTTAAATATGATTAACATGAATGTTACCAATGGAATGTTATTTATACATGAAATTCCTAATAGTTTAATACATGGGAAATTATTAATGGGTCAATTTGAGTTAACATATGGAATTGTTAAATATGAAAATTGGGTTAATGTATGGGAATTAGTGAATATTCACAATAATTTAGGAATAATAAATGGTAATTGGGCTAAATGGAAATGTATTGTAAATGGAAATGTGTTAATGGGTAAAGGCACAATATTTATTCTTATTTTGACTATTGTAGAGTATGATTTATATTTTTATTGGTGGTGTTTGGTTGCGATATGGAATATGTGTGGTGAATGGATAAATATGCATGTACGCATGGCTTGGTAGTGTGAGTTGTTGATCAAGGTTCTACACCCATGGGTCTAGTTATACTTATGCTATAAACTTCACCCCACAATTAATGTGTTAATAAATGGTACGAATCTCTATTACCCTAATGGTTTCATTCTACCTAGACTGAGGCTTTGATGGAAGGATAACATGTTTGTTGTGATGTGTTTATCCCTATTGAGATATAGACATGGGTGATTCTATTATGCATACTAATTGAACATAATATATTGATGTGTAAATGATTTAATAACTAACCCATGGAACATGACATGAAGTTGAATTTGGTAGTGAAAATAAAATAAGTGATAAAATGGAAATAATAATGAAAATGGATTAAATGAATAATGTTGATGTTGGGTATAAAATGAGTTAGGGTTAGTTAAAACCATTATTCTTGAATGTGTGTGTCACCCTTATTCCATTACTTAGACTCCCAATGTGAACTAAGATAATTTTAATGACTATTTGAATATAGATAACCTAATGGGAAAATGGTTATTAGATAATTACGAAAAAAAAATCTTTTTACATGTTTATTTAATGTACTTGTTACATTTATAAATTTTTTTACAAAATAGATACTAATTTATACATCATTGGTGGTGGCCTACTGAGTTGTAATCAGACCTTGATCTGGCCTACATGGAACTTGGGTACCCAAGAAAATAATACTTATTTTAGGTTCCAGATCAACATAGTGACCTGGTGTTTGGTGGTGCATGGGATGATGAGTCAGAGCATGGAGGTCAGGACCAGGATGGGACTTAGGTCCGAATTCAGATTCTTTAGAAGTTAATGTCCTTGGGTTATATTTTATGACCATCTTGAATATATAGTATTCAATGGTTTTGTTATAGCATGTTTACTTTGGTTCTTTTGGGGTTTTGTTTATGCTTCCCATTTATTGTTCTTATTGATTACATTATCTGTTTTTTTACTTATGTTGTTGATTTACTCAAAAAGTGGGTATTGTAACCCCATGTTTCTCTTTAGACCTACGATACTAGTTATCAGCCTCTAGAGTATGGGTAGGCATTCTTGAGGCTATGTGACAATCTAGCTAGGTGAACCAGTTATAGTGTATTGCGGGTCGAGGTTGTTATAATGTGCTATTAGTGGGATCATATTTTGTCTTACTATTTGGGAATGGTAGACATGATACTAGAATATTTTTGGGAGTTGGTAATGAGATCTTTTCTAAGTGCATGAAATCCCATTCATGATGGAAACCCAATGTTTTAGAGATGTAAAATGATGTTCTATTTGGTTCTTTTGAAGTTTTATGATATTTCCCCCATGAGTGGCATACTTGGATGTGATATTAATTATTTTTGTGGTTTTATCCTTTATCCCAACATGGAAAGAGGGTGTGTGGATTCATGAATAATGATAGGCACATATGATAGATAAGTCGTCCATATGTTTCATGCAATTTAATTGTTAATGACACGATGATAACCCAAATCATTATAAATAGTAAAATCTAATGAAATAATTGGTGGAGGAAAATAGATTAAATGGATTTTTAGAAGTTTAAATCCTTGGGTTTGGAATGTGGGGAAATGTTTTGAAAAGATTTTTTGAATAAAAACAGTGGTTTTCAAACTAGAGGGTTTGTAAAAAAGTTTTTAAAAGTGTAAATACTCGAGTTTTTAAAATAAAAATGTTTTGAAAATTAAAATCATGTTTTGAAAAGAGAATGTCTAATTAAGTAGGGAAATAGAAGAAAAGGTAAACTTTAGGAAAACTAGTTGTGGTTATTTCTTTTTTTTTTGTTATTAACACAATGTATCAGTGGTTTGGATAGTGAGAGTTCCTTAGTTTTAATATCCTGGGTTATGAGATGTGAGACATTGTTATCATGGGTGTTCTAGTTTATGGGATGTGACATGTTTCATCTTTAATTAAGTTGTCACTATTGAGTTTGTAAAGTGAATTATGTTAATTTGAATGTGGGGATACATGTAGACTAAGACCTTGTGAGTTGTGTTTTGGACCATTGAGTGGGTGATTGGTTTATGGTGCCAGTGTATATGGGAAAGTATCCTTGGTGTGGTTCCTAAATTTAATTATTTTTTAGATCAATTGATGTAGTGTGTTTGGAACAAGGGTATGACGACATCCATGAATATCCAATATTTTTAGTTTGTGTGTGTGTCTTAGAGGGCATAGGTGACAAATTCATGGTGTGGCTCCAATTTTGGGTGTTGGTATTGTTGTATGTTTTGTTGAAAACATGTGAGAGAGGTTGGATAGGGTGTCAATGCTTATGGGTGCATTTGACACAGATAGACATTTCCGACCTTGGAAGTGGCACACATAGAGTTTCCTAGTGATGTATTAACCTATAGAGATAGGTGAAAAGGTTATTATCATGGGATATGTGGCTTGTGTTGTGACTAAGATTTTAATATTTATAGAAATTGAGGGTATCCATGAGAGAGGTGTGAATAGTGTTGTTGGTTCCTTGGAATGTGAAGCATCAGTGATTGTTTTCGAGGTGAAACAAATAAATAGTGGGTCCCCACAATCTTCAATAAAAGTTTACTTTTAAGACTTGGAATCATATTGGGGGAGACACTTGGGTTCCTTCATTTGGTTGAAAGGGTTTTTTTAATGTGAATGATCATTCACAGACCCGACCTTATGGTTTCAATGAAGTTAGATACATAAAATAATACCGGTTTTGACGGACAAGGAACAGGCGATCGAAGCATGGAGAAACACTCTTGTTTTAGAGACACTCGAGTTAAGGGTGTTCAGAGGTTTGGGATGTTTTTAGAAGTAGTTCTTTTTGGGTGAGATGTTGAGAAAGCCTCGTGTTTTATGAAGCTGGTGGATCAGGTGGCATGAAAAGTTGTGTGAGTAGGCGTCTAGGCCTAACATGAGTAATGTATGAATCAGGCGAGCGAGAGATGGATTTTGTTCTTTATTGTAGGAGAGTACGAGGCCATGATGGTTCTGATGAGTACCATTTGGTTGACATGTGTTAGAGGTACATGATGTCATTGAGATATGTTCCTAGGTGGGATGGAGTAGGAATGTATGAGAATAAATCATGTAGGGTGATGATAATTGTTCCAAGAGAGATGTTGGTTCACAATTGCTTGGTAGAGCGTTGTGAGGTGGTAGTGAGTTGGGATGGGAAATCCATTTGATTTGTGGTGTTCTAGTGTGTAAAAGACATAGAGGGTTAAGGAAGGAAAATACAATTGATAGGTTGTGGTGTCCTCTTGGTAAGATGTGTAGGCGGAAACAAACAATTATGGTGGTGTTCGTCGAGGCCTTCTTGGCCTCCTTTTAACCAAAAATGATCATTCCCAATATCCTGACATTTTCCAAGTGTGTTGATAAGGCTCTACATTTTCACATAGAGGATTTAGTGTGTTTTGGTCAGACGTAGAAATCTTGGTGGATACACTTGGGGTGAGGTATGTGTGTCAGAGCCATATGGCTGGGGAGTACATCACAAATCGGTTATGAGAGAGGTCGTTGGAATTGACAAGATTCCAACTAATTTCACGGGTGTTTTTCTCAGAAGCTAAGAATAATTAGTGATTGATATTTTTTATTATTACAGTGGGATATTGATTTCTACGTTCAAGTTTATGGGTACATCATGTGTTTAATTTATAGAGGTGTATGTTGAAATTACTCGAGGAAAGCATTGATAATGACACTCCTAAGGTGAGGAGGGCTATGTTAAATAATGAATGTGTGGAACCCTATTTGAAGTATATGTAGGGAGATCTAGAAGAAAATTGTCAGCCTATGAGGTACATGTTTGAGGACTTTGGGAAAATTCTAGGTTGGCCTTAGGCGTAATGATCTTCCAAGCTGAGGTATGGATTTGGGATCAGGCTAGTTATAAAGTTAATCAGTGTGGTCGCATTAGAGATGTGTTGATGGGAGCTATGGAGTAGGAGAAAATTTTGGAGAGTAGATATTTCTATGTTGGATAAGTCTTACTGAATCTTATTGATGACATCAGTAGGTGCGTGTGGATGGTGGTAGTATGCCTTGAGTGAAAAAGTACATCATGGTCAGGTAAAGTTGTAACTTACGTATAGAAAGGGTTGGGAATCAATGGAGTGAGTTGACTTGGGATGGCATGGCTTACCTAGGAAAAAAATATTCTATATAGTGGGATGTGATCCACCAATGGATAACATTTGAATGATGCGTGTGTTTTGGGAATAGGAATGGGTTCAAAGAAATAACCATGTTACCCTGAAATGAGTATTAATAGTAAAGGCATCTAATTCAGGTGGATTTAATTAAAGGGATGAATGTTAGTGTTGAATGATGATCTTGATGATGTTTGAGTGTAGTTTATTGTGAATTGAGTGGAGGAATGGGGTGGGTCTTGAAATGTGGTTAAAGTGGGACATTTCTTTTGGTGATGTCGGTTTTGGATCATAGTTAGCACTTTGAAAGAATATAGGTGGGTTGGAGCCAATCGATTTGAGACATGAATTGTGATGTAGGTCAGACTGAGAGTGTTATGGTCAATTCTTCTCGGGTAATATAGTGACTAGTAATTATCCCTCCATGTGGTGGTTTAGTGGCATCAATTGGACCTTTCTCATGTTCATGGTGTTGGAAATGATGAGTTGATGTGGATGTGTCCCCGTGGAGAATCATATTGTAATCATGTAACATGGTGAGGGAAATGTTATCTTAGTAGGAGTATTTCTTTAGTCCGAGAATTGTTACAACATGGATGAGTTTTGTGAGAAACTCATAAGGTGATGATTTATTGGTGTGTCCATGGCCTATCCTTTTTATCATGAGGGATTTTAAATTCTAGGAACTACAGATCGAGGAAGATCCATTATATGGTGGGGAGGTTGTACCATCCCCATCCTTAGTAAAGGTTTTCCATTGTTTAAAAATTTAGTTAAAATATATTTTATGGTCAAAGAAATATTTCATGAGTTCTTGATGAGTTTTGGATGTGTATCATGGTTAATGGACATGAAAAGAAGAGGAAATTGGTAAAATGTGCATAGTAGATGGCTGGAATATTGTTAGTGTAAACTGTATGCCTAACCCAGGAAATAGTATATTTAGGGAACCATTTTTGACCGAGGTCTAGCACGCTAGTTCTATATGGTTTTCCAAACCATGTGGGTTCTCCCATGAAACCGTACAACATGGATCCTCTTGGAAAGAGGGATCCACAGGGTTAGTGCATAGTTTGGAAATCATGAGGCCAAACCATGTAACCCTTAAAATGTATGAAATTCCCAATTTGACTTTATGACCCTATTTTTTTTTCTCCACTAATTTTCCACCCAATTATCTCATCTACACTAGGTGATGAACCTGCAGCACTCTCCCATCATGGATGATTCTCCTTTGATTCATGGGAGTTTGGAACAAGTTTGGGTGTAAGTCAAAGATCCGGGTGATTCTAACACTCCTCTTTACAATATTTAATTGATTAGGGATTGTGTAATATCTCCTCTAATTTTGAATACCTAAAACCAAAAACAATTTATTGTATTCTAGGTTGTGTATATAGAAGATGTTTGATTTTGAGTGAAGGGTGGATATTAATCAAACATTCATCAATGGTCACAAGGTACACGGTCCTAATGATTATTCCTACAGTATTGATGTGTTATATGTGCATGTAGTTGTTCTATTCCACTTATTTGTTTTTTTCTTGATGTCTTGGATTACGAAAAGGGTTTTTGTAATTATATTGTGGTGTTGTAACCTTCATGGAACCTGTTGGTATCTTCGATGGTGTGAGACTAAAAAATGGGCTACCTAGGGGGTAATATGGACCTTGTAATTGGTGGAAAAAATTAGTAAACCTTGAGATAAAAGTATTATATGAGTTAATAGGTATTGAAAAAGTAACTAGTGGGTGGGTAAGGTCAATGGACTGATTAAAAAACATATAAGTTATATTTTTTTAATGATTGGGAGTTTTTAAAATGTGTTTTATGTTGTGTTTTGGTCCTTGACCAGATTTTATATCTATTTATGGAAAATGATTTTTGAATGTGAGAAATGTTTTGGAAGGAAGTGTTGAAATCATAGTGATTTTAAAAAGTTTTTTAAAGAGATTTAAAATGATGTTTCAAATAAGAACAAGGTTCCATTTAAAAAAATGGTTTTCTTGAATGTTTGAAAATGGAAATAAAATCTTTTTGGTGTGTTTTAATTTTTTAAAGGGGAAGACCCATGTTTTTAAGGGTGATTTTATGATGAAATTATTGAGTATTTAGAAACAATTTTATTGAAATTGTCTAGTTTATAATGATTTGATGGGACCATGGTAATTGAAGGTGAAAAAGTGTTAGTGATATATAACACATAACAAATATTTTTTCATGTTATAATGATTATGAAATGAACTAATTGATAAATGGACATAGTTGATAATGTGGAATAGGGGGTGTTTGACATGATGGGAAAATTGGTTAAATAAGATTAATGTGATTGAACCCAATAGATTGGTATTGGTACTTGAAATTCATAAGTGGTCAATACATGGTCAATGATGAATGGGTCATGTGAGATAACATATGGAATGGTTTAAGTTGTTAAAGTTGTTAATGTATGAGAATTACTAAATATGTTTGATGTGTTAGGTATAAGAAATTAAAATTTGGATAAATAGAAATGTATTATAAATGGAAATGTGTTAATGGGATATATAATAGTTTTTATTCCCATGTATATATTTGTGGACTATGATTTCTATTTATATTGGTTCTTTTGGTTGTGACACAATATATGTGTTGTGAATGGATAAGTAAGCATGTGCACATGGTTTGGTAGTGTGGGTTATTTACTAAGGTTATATGAAATTGGGTCAAGTTATAATGAGGAACTAAACTCCTCCCTTCAATGCTTGGGGTAGGTAACGTGTCTAAGCTCCATTCCCATAACGGTTTTATTCCTCCCAGATTGAGGCTTCGAGGTGAGGATAATATGTTTTTTACGATGTTTTTATCACTGGTGAGATATAGTCTTTTATTATTCCATTATACATGGTAATTTAATGACATAGGCTATTGTAAAAATTATGTAATACCTAACCCATGGTACATGAGATGAAGATAAATTTAGTAATAAAAATAGAATAAGTGATGAAATAGAAATAATGGTGAAAATATATTAAATTAATTTAGTATCTAGTGTGTATATGAAAATTTGTGGTCAGTTAAACTTCTTATAGATAAATTTGATTGTCCCATTATATCTAATCATAGAATCCCAATGTGGAATGAATTAGTTTTGTTGATTGGTAGATTCTAGAGAACTTAATGGATAAATGGTTGTTTTATAATTACTTAAATGTTTTCATTCTTCTTGCTTGTTATTTACACTTGTTACTTTCATTATGATTTTGATAGAGTGGATATTACTTTAGACACCATTTTTGGTGGCCTACTAAGTTATAATAACACCTTGATTAGTTCACCATGAACCTTGGGTACCCATTAAAATACTATTTATTTCAAGTACGGGTTCACGATAAGGACTTGGTGTTTGGTAGTGCATTGGATGATGATTTATAGAATAGAGGTTAGGACTGGGTTCAGACTCGAGATCAGGTTCAATGTCTCTAAATTTTCATGACCATGGGTTATATTGTATGAATTTTTGGTATATATAGTATTCACTAGTTTTTTACATCATGTGTACTTGGTTACTTATCGGGTTTTGTTTATGTCTTCCATTTATTAATAATATTTTTTATTTTATCTAATTTTGTTACTTATGTTGTGGACTCACTCAGTTAAGTAGGTATTATATCCTCATGTTCCTCTTGAGGCTCGTGCTGCTAGTCGGAATCCTCTGATGTATGGAGATGTGTTCCTGAATCCATGTGGGATCCGGGATCAAGGAACTGATTATAATGAATTTTGGGTCAGGGGCGTTATAGAATTTACCTTGGTGTAGAGGATTCAATTTGTTTTTAGTATCCTAAATTACTGTAATAGTATGATAACATAATTACTATAGATGTTCCAAAATTACCTCTCCACTGATAGATAGGATATTGCATTGATATTCACCCTATGAAGGCACTAATATCTTCGTTAACATATCATATGGATCACATAGATATTTGAAAACTCTGGGTGATGTTGGAGGACTTATAGAGGAAGGGGTTTTTCTAGACCCATTGTTGATCCCTCAGAATACCTTGTATTGTTCCACAATAATGTGGATAGGATAATGTGGTTTTTGTTGATTACCATTAACTAAAACATGTGTTCGGGACCAACTTGTATCTACTACTAATGATCGATTGCCTCTTCGATCATATGATATGTGCATGAGGATCTTCAAGATTGACCTTTGATCAGGCTATAACCAACTACATGTATGATATTAGGATATACAAGATACAGATTTATGATTTCTTTATATTCACAATGAGTACTTGGTGGTTCCATTTGGAGTGAATACCTTCAAACAAATGTTAATGAGACATATAATAGGGTCCTTTCTATATTTATTATTCTTTTTTTGATAGTATTGATCGACTATATTCTAGTGTACTTAGTGTCCGAGGAGGATCACATGAGACACCTTAGGATGCACCGAGATATACTCTAAGATCACCGACTTTATAGGAATCTCTCAATGTTCCAATTCTGGATTCAGGAGTTCCAATTTTCGGAACATTTCATCATAGATATGGTACAATGGTTGACCTGGTGAAGAATGAGGTGGTATTATCTTGAGAACCACCAAATAAATTATGAATTCAGGTATTTTACTTCTATTGTAAGGCTAATATCCAATATTCATACCCTATTTTTCAAGGATATCACCCCGCTTAAAATCATTGGCCTGACTGGGGAAGCCTTTCATGTGTGTAGAATGGTGTCTGTAGGATTTCAAGGAGTTGAGGCAGAGATTGACAAGTGGTCCCATCTTTATAATTACATATGTATCTTTTAAGTATGTTGTATTATTAAATGAATTAGGGAATATGATTTTTTTTTCATTTTGATTCAGATGTAGGTAGTGATTTCCAATTGTTCATGCCAATTGAGGCCACATGAACAGAACTATATTACCCATGATCTTGAGAAATAAGAATTAGTATTTTCAATAATTTTTTGTGGTCACTACTTTATGGGTGAGAGATTTATCATAAATTTTTACAAATATAGTCTAATTCATGTCTTCTATCACAAGTATATTAACTTGAGATAGATAAAATGGAAAGGGTTATTTTAGGACTATGACATAGAAATTTTTTATATTCCAAGAAAGTAGAATGTGGTAGTACATTCTCTATGTAGGAGATCTTATTTGTAGTTTCTGTGAAATCCATATAATAGTTACTCACATTGAAATTATCCTTAGTCTATGGAGATGGTCCATATAACCGCTAATCCATGGTTGTTACCTCTCGACATCTATATTGATTTAGGGATACTTATCATGGATATACCAACTGTGAGTCCCAACAAACCTAGTTATCCACTGGACATTCTCTTACTGAATTTCATGAATGTGTGGAGAATTTAATCTTTTTTAGATGAAAAAATATGGCCCCAATGATGGTATACGAGGAGGTTCTACTATATTTTTATACTTCAACTTTGGCAGTATAACCGATTTTGGGGAGGATGAACCAGGACCTCCAACACCAGTTTTGGTTTCCAAGTATAAATAAGGGAGTTGTAATGGTTTTCTCTAGATGCATTACTTTTTAGTAAGTGAACGGTGGGCACTATGTTCTTGTCAATTTATCTCAACCCCTTGATATTCTTGAGTAATGTGGAGTGGGATATCTATATTTTTCATGAAAGGGTTTTGACATATTTAGAAGGACTTGATTCCATCAAGGTAATCATAGACTGGCTCACCATGTCAGCACACCTTCTAGCTACTGGTGATCCCAATTTAGTAGAATTGTTGGGACTCCTCTATGGAATTTTGATAGTAAATATACATGTATTTTCCTCAAATAATAATTTTTTCTATGATGTCCACATCACAACTTAGTTCTGGAATGGATTATAGGATGTCTTTGGGACTCAGTTGCATTCGAGAATAGAATTTCACCCCTATACTAATGGCCAAACTGAGTGGACCACTCATGTCATGGAGGACATTCTACAATCATGCATGTTAAACAACGGCTATAGTTTAGAGGATCTTCCACCATTGGTGGAGTGTGTATACAACAAAAGCTACCATTTGATCATCGGTATGGTACTATTTGGGGCCTTGTATGAGAAACCCTCCAGGTCACCACTTTTTTGGACCCACCTAGGAGAGTCAACACGTGTGGTTCCAAATTTTTTTGATCTGTGATAGAGAATGTTCATATCATATCAGAGTGGATGAGGACTAAAAATATCCATTATAAGTTTAATGTTAACTAATGAAGGAGGCCTTTAGAGTTCGATGAGGGAGAGGAAATGTTCTTATGGGTTTATCCTTGAATGGGTTATAAGGATTTCTTGTGTTGGAAAGTTATCTCTAAGATTCATTGGCCTTTATAGATACAATGTAGAGTTAGAGAGGTGGAATAATTCTAAGAACTACACTATAGTGGGGCACGATACACAAAATCATACATGTGTCGCAGTTGAGGAGGTACGTGCATGACCTTTCACATGTCATCGACTTTGGAGATCAAAACATCAAGGGTGGAGCTATGTTTTCTGAGTACCTAGTATAAATTTAGGATCTAAAGGATAATATCCTTAATGTGTGAGATATTTCTTTAGTTTTTGTATAGTGTAATCATGGTAATGTTCAAGAGTGGACCTTGTAGTGGGAGACCATTATGCATGCTCATTACCAACATCCATTTTTTAGTGTTTTATTTTTCATTCTGGGACACAAATCCCTGTGTTAGAGATAATCTAAAGTCAATGTTTTTCCTTCGAAAGTATAAAAATATATCTAGTAAAATTTTTGAGATCAAGAACTGAGACATCATGTGATACCGAGCCTTGCTGATCTCTGAATCAATATTTCAAATATACAGAATATATTAAATTCCATGTGAGCATAGGTTTTTAGAAAAAGTAAAATAACTCCGAAATAGAAAATTATATCAGAATGTTGAATCAAACATTGAGTTCAGATAATGGGTTTTACCTCAGGTGAAACATATCCTTTGGATCACGTTAGATGTTTGGATTGAGCGTTGTCATGGGAAGATTAATAAATAAGGTAAATAATTTATTTGTTTTATTACAAAATTTTACTAACTATAAAAATTTATATAAATATAATTCTACATAAAAATCCCATTGTTATCTTCATAATCCAATATATTTGAGAGAGATAATTGAAGGATCACTCTTTTATGTAAAACAACTGGATCATGGATCAACGATTGATGTACAATGAATCTCGAGGATCTCACCAACAATAATAATGTGGTGTCTTTATTTTATAAACATTGATCCAAAATGAGGTATGGTTTTTTTATTTGTATTTAACATTATTTATTTTTCCTATGAAAAAATGTGAATCAACCCACTAATGAATTTATTCACAGACTGAGAGTATTACCATTGTAGGTTAGATTTATCTGTGATTGGGAATTTTTATGGATGATTGTATTATATATCTATGTTCATCATTCTAATAGAATATAATCAAGTACAAGAGGAAAATTGGACATGATACATTCATCATTAATTTTTTTTCATTTCCTTCAATTTTTCATCACACATTCACCATGAGAAATTCTATTGGCCATCAGTTTGATGAGCAAATATTACTCGATTATTTCATGAAATTTATTTGTTGAAACTAATCAATATCACAGATATGGATTCAATGGAGGTTGAATTTTTTATAATTATGATTATGGATGGTATATTGGTTCATATTTTGGGATAAACGTTTTGGGTTTTTGGCATTCGATGGGGAAATGAGATGATTGTGAAAAATATTGATCGAGGTTGATGGATGTAATCTGAGAAGAAAGTGATAGAGAGACTCAATCACACAAATCCACCATATCTAGTGAGATTAGAGGCATGAAACTTGGTAATGAATTATAGAGTATGAAATGACATTTTGATCTCTTGTGCTTGTAATTTTCCAAGTTACACGTTGTGTAATACTTGATCAAATGTTATGTCAGAACCTCTATGTAGCACTAGGGTTTCTGCAGAGAAGATAAATATAACATGTAGTGTGAAATGAATCACATTTTACATCACATGAATCACATGGTGTGTGACCAAACATGGTTACTATGCATGTTCTTGGGGAGCACCCATCTAAGAAGACAACTAGGTAGACGGCCAAACATCCAACATGGTTTAGGACTAGGCACCTAGTGTAATGACCTAACCCTAGTTACCCTGAGTCGGTGCATTATTAAATAAAATTGGAATGATCACAGGAGATCAAGTCTCAAAAGACCGATTATTTTAGTATCCTTGGAGTTACTAGATACATACATTTGTTTTACATTACATGATGAAATAAAAAAATAACAACATTGTGTGCCATTTGAATACACTCATATCCATTATCCTATACCTGCAGGTTAATCATAATATACTTCTTCACATCCTGGAAAAAAGAAAACATAATAAAGATATGAGCATATATGCTCATAAAGGATAACAATATAGCAGAAACATTCATAAATAAGAATAAACATTTAAGTCTATATATAGGACTAAAACACAAGCCTTTTAAACATAAAATTCAGTATAATATAAAAATATAAAGTAAATAATTCCATTTAATTATTCAAAATGGATTTATAATTGTCTAATAATAACATGTAATACCAATAAATAATTTTATAATGATGGAATTCATAATTTCAGACATCATAACCACATAGTCAAGGCCTCATGCTAAGACTACAAATAAGATTTTGGAAAGGCCTTGTGACAAGATAGTAGTTTGTCTCATGATACCTAATTATGCATCAAGGAGCTATTGTGGGATCCACCCGTCACATACTAAGTCCAATGCATTCCTCATATAAAAATATTGAAACATTATCTAAATATTCGTATTAAAACTAGCATATAAAATGAAAATATTTTAACCACAAACCATAAATGGTATAAAAATATCACATCCACAGTCAAACATAACTCATTCAATAAAATATGAAGGATTTTATTATAATAAATCAACTTCAATAAATAATAATGAAGGATATTGACATAGATGAAAATAATCAGTTAAACTATTTGAGAGAAATATCTTCCATTTATTAAAAACATTTAAAAGTCTCACTATTTATGAAGAAGCTTTTAAAAATAGATTATGGAATCAAAGTGTCCCATACCAATTTTAAAATTCTAAATGTAATTTTAAATTTAAAACATTCTTGTTCATATAATTAAATCATTAACACCATTTTAAAATCATGGACTTTAAGGAGAAATATTTAGATGAATAAATCTTTACAACATTTAAAATGATATTTTAGATAGACTTCATAACCAAATGAGAGATGTTTGAATATAGATAATTGAGGTAAAAAACATTATAATTCTATGAGAATAAAAGGATTCATGATATAATATTACAATTTACAATAGGTACACCATAAAAAAGTGAATTGGCATATAAAAACTATGAAGTCTCAATGGAATGAAAATTGAGATTAAATCCTTTATAAAGACAGTATCCATAGGTTAAGTATAAATCAATGACATAATTATGTGTGAAAAATAAAAATACACTAAATAGGATTGGATATTCGGTGTAAATCAATCAGAGTATAGTCACACATTTTCTTGTAAAAACAACACTAATGACTTGGATGTTTAACTCAATGAATTGAAATTGAGTTAAGATTAATCTTATAAAGTAAATATCGATGACTTGAGAATTTATCAATGGAGTGATTATATGTATAAAAAGTATATCCAAACATAGGGGAGTCAAAATTAAAACATAAATAAATAAATATTGATTTAAAACATAATCTTGGTGTAAAATGATCAATTATTTTTGTGTAAAACCCAATGAGTTGAAATCAAAATTAGAAATTCCCTTATAGATTTGGTAAACTATGAAACATACACCCCATGAATGATATATAATAAAATGAAGATGTAAATACACATATTTTAAATCATATTTAACAAATAATAAAATCATGGGTAGTACATACACCAAAAAAATGAAATGGTTTCGATAAATCATGAATTTCATGTGAATAATAAGTGAGATGAAAACAAATTATATAACGTCCCATACTTTACATGCATTGTTATTACTTCAAAATTGAAGTACATTTATTACAACATATAAAAAAACCTGGAATGGACCGTATAGGTATAGTGTCTTTAGAAACTGGGAAACATAAACAACTGGTTCATAATGCGTCTACACTGTCTCCCATTTATTTCATCATATCTATAGTCCCTTTTGGAATATCTTACATAATAACCTTCTTCCTGACTTGGGGAAAGAAAACATACAAAAGGGTGATCTCAAATGCTCAGTAAGGGTAAACAATAGAAATATCAATCACATCATATATATAAGAACATAACTTTTGGAAATCTTAACCTGCAAAAGAAATCATAATCTCATAACATGGGATAAATCATAGTAGTGAAATGTAATCCCAATAATCATAACTTAAAACATGAAACTTTGTGGCATACACACATAATCATATAGAATCATTTCTTATTAGTCAAGACTCATTGCCAAGACTATCTTAGTGGACAAAGTCCATTTCTAATCCGAGTTCACTCCTCGTTTCAGTCCTGTTTCACTGAACCGGTTTAACCTGCCATTCCAGCCATGTCTATATCATGAGATATAAAATCTTTACCCAATTCATAGGAGGGAGATATAGGTCCCACCCATCTCATAATTATACCATTCTTATGTGTGCCACAAAATCATAAACCATACATCATAGCATAACCCATGTCATAAAATTGGGAATCTTAAACATCGTGACATCATAAAACAATTCATATAAGATAAAGGAATTCATAAAAATAATTCCATCACAACACCATAAAATCCATGTAATAATATGGATATAAAAAAAACACTATATTATCTTAGATGGAAAATAATTTTGATAAAACACTTGAACTCCATTCTTGAGGAAAATATCCTTTCTACTTCAAAAACACTTTTCCGTTCTTAACATGTCATACAATTATAAACTAAAAGAAGTTGATTAAAAATAAACTTAAAAACTTGTAAAGGAAGATTCTTGGAAATAATGTTTTAAAAATACATTCATGCCATACAAGTTAAAAAAAACATTCTTCTCGTACTTTTGTCGGAAAAGTCCAAAATACCTCGTTCGAAAAACGACAAAAGATTCCTTTCATATATTTTACTAAAAACTCACCGAAGGGTAAAATTGGATTTAAAAAATTGTTGGTTTATGGAAATAAAATTACATATTTAGAAAACATGGATGGGGATGATAAAATACAACCCAGTAAATACCAATGTATAAACAATCTCGGATAAAAATGAGATTGTGATATTTTCCCTTACCTTAGGTCCGATTTGCTTCGTAAGTGTCTGAACCTCCTGTATAATGATTTAAATAATGTTATTGACTTATTCCGGAATCATAATTATTTTTATGACATCATATATGGTCATATTCTTAGCTTCTTATTAGTAATATTTCATTACTACTTGTTTATTCGGGTGTTTATTACTTTTTGTTCTTATGTGTGTTTTGTCAAATAAATTCTTATACTTCTTTTTAAGTTATAGATACCTCATTTCCAGAATGGTATTAGTGTAATATATATCATATTTATTCACTCATTTCATTTATATAATCATTATGCAATGATGATCATGTAGAACGAGTCGCATCACATCGTGGAGACGGTATTCCGTACATACACACGAGCGATGATATCATTCCCATGATCGTGGAATTTTATTGGAGTGTATGTATACAATTTCAGAATCAATATCAATTTATAATAGTCATATATAGTCATTATTTACACCATTATACCCATCCAAGTATGGTGGTGGTGGAAAATAAATTACATCACAGCATGGAGACGGTATTTCGTACGTACACATGTGCGGTGATTTCGTTTTCCGTACGATGGAAAGATGGTGAAATGGGATTGTTTCATACTTATAACAAAATATCAGTATATTAGTGATACTTATGTTATTACTTCATAATGAAACTACTAAATAAGAAGAAGTGGAAGAAGAATTAAAGTTGAACGAATTGGTAACAGACATTACCTCTTCTTTGAAGCACCTCTTTGAGATCTCCTTTTAGGGCACTAAATTTGGTCTTTGAAGAATACCAGGACCTCTATGATATCTCTATGGAAGTGTAGAGGATAAATTCACAGGGGTTGGATGAGCTTGAAGGCTCAAAGTAGTGTGAGGAAGAGGGGGATGAGGTGCCCTTTTATAAGGGAGGAGAGGGGCACCTTTGGAATAACTAAAACTATTATTTTATTATAAAGTCAAATTCGGTTTTAAATAGCTCAAAATTGATTTATTTCGAAGATAAGGTGGGGATGGGTAGAAACCCTCTCATAAAATAGAATTTAGACAAGTTTAGGTTCCTATTGAAACCTTATCATTCAGATTTAACATTAAGTAATAATTTTACTTTTACCGTGTCTTTTTGTGTTCTTATACTATAAGGTTAATCAACTTACTATAACAAGCCAAACGAACCCCAATTTGTCTATTATTAATATATATAACCTTGTCTAAGTCATTTGGACAATCCATAGATTTTTAGGAATAAAATAACAATTAATAATATAATATTTGTTTTAAAAACTATTTTATGCCAATTTTGACACTATTTAGTAATTAATTTTTGTAAAAATCATAAAAGAATGATTAGTTCGAAAATAGTTAATTAAATCAATACTAACATGTCATATTAACCTAGAAAATTAGTGGTATTCATAAAAAGGCTCAAATTATTTTTATTTGTGTATTTATAACATCAATTATGTCAATATTTCATTAATAAGATAATTACTGCATCTTCTTTGTGTCATAAATAAATTAAATTATATAAAGTCTAAAAATTACAAATAAAATATAATTATGTAGGAAATCTTTTTCAGATTTATAATGAATATTTATAGTCAAATTTATCTTATGTAAAACCCTATATTGAAAATGATATACTTATTAAACTTTGATTTTAACTATTTTAACCCTTCTTTAAATAAATTAATAATAAATGTCTTATTCTAATCCAAGTGGGCCTAAATGGTCATATTTTATTCCTAAGGTTGTTTTTTGTCGAATTAAACTTATCCAATAGAATTCAGATATGTGTTAGGGTAATAATAATATCATTTTTACCCTTAATTACTCTATTTACTTTTAACCGTGGTAAATAAAAGAAAAACGTTACTATTCGCCAAAAATTATTTTCATCTCATTGAACCACAATTTACATACTGACATCAACTGTGTCTCTCGAATTTTTGAGATTCCACTCACATAAACGGTAAAAATAAGTTTTATGAAAAATTCAGTTTTTTAACTACCACTTAGTGGTTTCACTATTCATCAAAAAATGAAAGTTTTCAGAAAAATACCAAAATTTCAACCTAGGCTAATTTCGATTTTCCGAATCCAAAAATGAAGTCAATTTTGAAAAATAAAATTTATAAAATTGAAAAAATTTGTTATTACTATTCATAACTGCTAGTTTTAATAATATTTTAATAGCATATTGTTGTTTAGTGAAACTCAGTATTGCGTACGACGCAAGCTATCGCGGAAGGTCGTGATTATGTGTAAAGCAAGCCAAGCAATTGATGTGTGTATTGAAAGATTCCTTTGATGATTTATATAACATAAAAACAAAATATTTCTCATAAAATTCTCGGGTGTTACATTCTACCCCCCTTAAAATGAATTTCGCTCCCGAAATTCGTCACTTTGTAACAAACAGATGAGGATACCTCTCCCTCATCATATCCTCAAGCTCCCATGTAGCTTCTTCTAATTGGTGGTTCCTCCATAAAACTTTCACCAATCCAGTGGTCATGTTTCGTAGGACTTTTTCAGTATGATCCAGAATCTCTATCGGTTGTTCTTCATAAGAAAGATCTTGCTCCAGCGGTACAACTTCTGAGCTGAGTACATGTGAAGGATCAGGTATGTACTTTCTCAGGAGAGATACATGGACCACATCGTGAACTTGAGAGAGATTCGGTGGAAGCGCCAATCGGTAAGCTACCTTCCCAACACGATCCAGTATTTAGAAAGAACAGATATACCTAGGGCTCAACATTACCTTCTTTCCAAATCTCATTACTGTCTTCCAAGGAGATATTCGTAAGAACACTTTATCACCCACTTCAAACTCTAAGTCTTTTCTTCGGTTGTCGGCATAACTTTTCTTTTGACTTTGATCTGCTCTTATGTGTTGTTTAATATATCTGACCTTTTCTGCTATCTCATCAACAAGATCAGGTCCTAATAGCTTTCTTTCCCCAACTTCATCCCAGCAAGTTGAAGTCTTGCATTTCTTTCAATATAGAGCTTCATAAGGAGCCATATGAATACTGGAGTGAAAGCTATTATTATAAGAAAATTCCACCAAAGGTAGGTTTTGATCCCAACCACCTTTGAAATCCATAGAGAAAGCTCTCAACATATCTTCTAGAGTTTTAATTGTTCTCTCAGACTAACCATCGGTCTGAGGATGATAAGCAGTGCTGAAACTCAACTCTGTATCCAGATTATGCTGAAGACTTTTCTAGAACATTGAGGTAAACCTCAGATCCCGATCAAATGTAATAGAAAGTGGTACTCCATGAAATCTTACCACTTCCTTCACATATATCCTGGTAAGCTGATCCAGAGAGAAATCCTCCCTAATAGCGATGAAGTGTGCAGACTTTGTAAGATGATCAACTATGACCCAGGTATCATTATTTTCTTTGGATGTTTTAGGAAGTCCGGTGACAAAGCCCATTGTGATGTTTTTCCATTTCCATTCAGGTATGGGTAATGGTTGTAACATCCCCTTAGACTTCTGTCTCTCAGCTTTATCTTGCTGACAAACCAAGCATCGAGAGGCATATTCAGGAACATCTCTTTTTATGCCATCCCACCAGAAGTACTCTTTCAGGTCCCTATACATCTTCGTGCTTCTAATATGAATAGAGAATGAAGAACCATGAGCCTCATCCAGCAGCTCCTTCTTTAATTCAGAGATGGGAGGAACACAAACCCGATTCCAGAACATTATTATCCCATCACAATCGAGGTTGAATTTTGGAACATTTCTCACCTTCTTTTGTAACTCAACATCTTTTTTCTGTTCCTCTTTAATCTTCACATGTATATATGGTTGAACATTCATTTTAGAAATATAAAATTTCCCCCCTTCCATTATAATTCCAACATCCATCCTTTGTAAATCCATAAATATTGGATCTTTTGTGATACTCATCATGGATAAACTGGCATGGTCTTGTCGACTTAATGCATCTGCCACCTTGTTTTCTTTCCTAGGGTGGTAATAGATAGAGCAGTGGTAATCCTTAATCAGCTCCAACCATCTTCTTTAGCACATATTCAGCTCCTTTTGTGTGAAAATATATTTTAAACTTTTATGATCAGTATAAATGTCACACCATTCTCCATAAAGATAATGCCTCCAAATCTTTAATGCCAAGATTACCGCAGCTAACTCCAAATCATGAGTTGGGTAATTTTGCTCATGTATTTTCAATTGTCGTGAGGCATAAGCTATCACCATATCATTTTGCATAAGAACACACCCCAATACCTTCTTGGATGCCTCACTATAGATCAAAAACCTTTCTCCACTACAAGGCAGTGTGAGCACAGGTGTATTGGATAACCTTCTTTTCAACTCCTTGAAATTCTCTTCACATTCCTTCGTCCAGACAAACTTAACTTCTTTCTGAGTCAACATGGTGAGTGGATTAGATAATCCTGAAAAATATTTCACAAAACATCGATAATATCCAGCCAATCCAAGAAGACTTTGGATCTCAGTTACTGTTGTTGGTCTTGAACATCTTTTGATATCCCCTGTTTTTGCTCGATCCATAGATATCCCCTCTTTTGAGATTATGTGACCTAAAAATGCAACTTTTTGAAGCCAAAATTCCCACTTGGTAAATATGGCATAAAGCTTCTTCTTTCTCAGGGTCTTCAATATAATTCTCAAGTGATCTTCATGTTCTTCCTTTCTCATTGAATAGACAAGAATATCGTCCATAAAGACTACCACAAACTGATCAAGATAGTCTCTAAAGACTCTATTCATCAGATCCATGAAGATAGCAGGGGATTTAGTAAGACCAAATGGAATCACAATAAATTCATAGTGTCCATACCTTATATAGAAAGCCGTATTTGGTATATCCTCCCTTTTGACCCTTAGTTGATGACACCTTGAACGAAGATCAATCTTGAAAAAGTATTGATCTCCGCGTAGTTGGTCAAATAAGTCATCAATGCGTGCGAGAGGATATTTGTTCTTGATAGTGATCTTTTTCAGTTCTCGATAATCAATGCAGAGTCTCATTGATACATCTTTCTTCTTAAAAAACCGAACAGGTGCTCCCCAAGGTGACACACTAGGGAATATGAACCCCTTATCAAGATTATCTTGGAGTTGCTTCTTAAGTTCTTGTAACATAATTGGGGCCATTCTATAAGGTGTATTTGAAATAGGCAAAGCACCCTGTACGAGTTCTATTGAAAACTCAACTTCACGATTTGGTGGAAGACCCGGTAACTCCTCTGGAAAGACATCGTCAAACTCTTGTACAATGGGCATATTATTAATCGTGAGTTTCTCACCAAACATTTGAGATAAATAACCTTCATTTAGTGGAATCAAGACCCATAAGATGGAATAAATTTCCACTGGAAGGTTATGTTCATCCTTGTATCGATAGACGATCATAGATTGATCTGGAATATGAAATGTGACATCCCTTCTTTGGCAATTGATATGATCTCCATATAAAGAAAGCCAATCCATGCCAAGAATCACATCAAATTCCACTATAGGAAGGATCACAAGATTTGCAGGAAGCAAATTCCCACAAACTTCAATCGGAGAAGAATTATAAACATTTGATGCGACTGTTGTTCCATTAGGGGTTGTCACAGCTAACTCAGCATCTAATTGTTGAGGTAATACGGTGATATCCTTAGAAAATGCTTCAAAAATAAAAGAGTGGGTGGATCCAGAATCAAATAAAACATTTTCTACTTTAGAGTTGATGGTAAGTATACCTTTCACCACATCGTTATCGTACTCCACATCGCTGATAGAAATTGCATGTGACTTTCCTTTGTCTTTAGCCTTAAGAGTTTGTTGAATTCGACCATCATCGTCAACCCTTTGATTTGGGCATTGATTGGCATAATGCCCCATCTCTTTTCACTTGATACATTGAAGTGTATTAGGTTCATTCTGTGTATCCCTTCCTTTGTTTGCATCATTAGATATCTTCTTCCCATCATTGCAGAATTTAAATGCCCGATGACCTTCCTTTCTACATTTGAAACATTTACTTGTCCCTTTAAGACAACTCCCACCATGTTTCTTTCCACACTTTGAGCATAAGGGAAATCTCATCTTCTTTTCAGTGTGCTCTTTAGATTTTCCTTTGAATTCCATTTTCCCCTTCTTATCAAACCCATATGACTGATGGGTTACTCCAATCTCCATCTTGAATTTGAGAGCACATCGAACGATATCCTCATAGCTATTGAAGTCCCTTATGGCT
Organism: Viscum album; assembly: GCA_963277665.1. Classification (NCBI taxonomy): domain Eukaryota; kingdom Viridiplantae; phylum Streptophyta; class Magnoliopsida; order Santalales; family Viscaceae; genus Viscum; species Viscum album. Next base: position 2,139,756,484 of record OY728128.1, on the reverse strand, counting down.
AACGCCGTTCAAAGAATTGGATTTAAGCCACTAAAGAATAGATCGATCTTACTCTCAGGTTGGATAATTATACCAGAAGCATACCATGCAAGTCTTGTAAAATTTTCTTCATAGGTACCAACGGATTCATCATCCTTTTTCTTTAGTTCAAGAAACTCCTTCTCCATCTTTGTTCAGAGTATACGAGGGAAGTAATTATTGAAAAATAAGTTCTTGAACTTGTCCCATTCCATAGACTCAATTTCATCCCTTTTCCTCGTATTCGTAATAAGATTCCACCATTGATCAACATCTCCTTCCAAATGATACACTGATAAGATGAATTTATCATGTTCAGAACATTGATGAACTGAAAATATATTTTTAGTAGTAATAATCCATTGTTTAGCAACTAATGGATTAGTAGACCCGCTGAATGAAGGTGGACGCTGCCTCATGAAGGATTCAACAAAATGTTGCTCCTTCCTTTGCTTGTTTGGAAGTCCTGCATGATTCATAGCTTGAGAAAGTTGTGTGAGCATGGCTACATGATTTTTCATTCCATCTCCCATACGTTTGGTTGCTCAGGGGGACAATAATTTCATTGCAAGTCGCATTCCGCATTAACACGGTTCCTTCGGGTTCTATCCATTGACTAAATCCAAGAAGAATAGTGTGAGCAACACTAATTATAATAGGAAAACCACATAATCAAGAATAAAATTTCACAATTAAGGTCTTATCCTAGGTTATTCATGGCCATTTATAAAACACTATGATTGTGTTCTATGCTTAGACTTATCCTTAGGGTTCTTACTAAGGATTTCAAATCCTAGTTTCCAAAGGTTGACTATACCTTTCCTCTGATACCACCTATAACGACCCATACTTTACATACATTGTTATTACTTCAAAATTGAAGTACACTTATTACAACATATAACAAAACCCGGAAAGGACAGTATAGGTATAGTGTCTTTAGAAACTGGGAAACATAAACAACTTGTTTATAAAGCGTCTACACTGTCTCCCATTTATTTCATCATATCTATAGTCCCTTTTGGCATATCGTATTTAATAACCTTCTTCCTGACCTGTTGAAAGAAAACATACAAAAGGGTGAGCTCAAATTCTCATTAAGGGTAAACAAATGAAATATCAATCAAATCATATACATAAGAACATAAATTTTGGAAATCTTAACCTGCAAAAGAAATCATAATCTCATAACATGGGATAAATCACAGTAGTGAAATGTAATCCCAATAATCATAACTTAAAACATGAAACTTTGTGGCATACACACATAATCATAGAGAATCATTTCTTATTAGTCAAGACTCATTTCCAAGACTATCTTTGTGGACAAAGGCCATTTCTGAACCGAGTGCACTCCTCGTTTCAGTCCTGTTTCCCTGAACCGGTTTAACCTTCCGTTCCAGCCATGTATATCTCATGAGATATAAAATCTTTACCATATTCATTGGAGGGATATATAGGTCCCACCAATCTCATAATGATACCATTCTTATTTGTGCCAAAAAATCATAAACCATACATCATAGCATAACCCATGTAATAAAAATGGTAATCTTAAACATTGTGACATCATAAAACAATTCATATAAGATAAAGGAATTCATAAAAATAATTCCATCACAACATAATAAAATCCATTTAATAATATGGATAGAAACAGAACCCTATATTATCGTAGATGGAAAATAATTTTGATAAAACACTTGAACTCCAGTCTTGAGGAAAATATCCTTTCTACTTCAAAAAAACTTTTCCTTTTTCTAACACGTCATACAATTCTAAACTAAAAGAAGTTGATTAAAAATAAACATGAAAACTTGTAAAGGAATCTTATTGGAAATAATGTTTTCAAAATCCATTAATGTCGTATAAGTTAAAAAAACATTCTTCTCGTACTTTTGTCGGAAAAGTGAAAAAGTACCTCGTACGAAAAACGACAAAAGATTCCTTTCATATATTTTACTAAAAACTCACCGAAGGGTTAAATTGGAATTAAAAAATTGTAGGTGTATGGAAATAAAATTACATATTGAGAAAACAAGGAAGTGGATGATAAAATACACCCCAGTAAATACCAAAGTATAAACAATCTCGGATAAAAATGAGATTGTGATATTTTGCCTTACCTTAGGTCTGATTTGCATCGTAACTGTCCGAACCTAATGTATAATGATTTAAATAATGTTATTGACTTATTCCGGAATCATAATTATTTTTATGACATCATATATGGTCATATTCTTAGCTTCTTATTAGTAATATTTCATTACTACTTGTTTATTCGAGTGTTTATTACTTTTTGTTCTTATGCGTGTTTTGTCGAATAAATTCATATAATTATTTTTAGGTTATAGATAACTCATTTCCATAACGGTATTAGTGTAATATATATCATATTTATTCACTCAATTCATTTATATAATCATTATTCAATGATGATCATGTAGAATGAGTCGCATCACATCGTGGAGATGGTATTCCGTACGTACGCACGAGCGATGATATCGTTCCAATGATCATGGAATTGTATTGGAGTGTATTTATACTATTCCATATTCAATATCACTTTATAATAGTCATATATTGTCATTATTTACACCATTATACCCATCTAAGTAAGGTGCTGGTGGAAAATATATTACACCACGGTGTGGAGACGGTATTCTGTATGTACGCACGCGCGGTGATTTCGTTTCCGTTGGATGGATAGATGGTGAAATAGGGTTGTTTCATACTTATAATAACATATAAGTATATGCGTGATACTGATTTTATTACTTCATAATGAAACAACTAATGAAGAAGAAGTGGAAGAAGAAATAATGTTGAAAGAATTGGTAACAGACATTACCTCTTCTTTGAAGCGCCTCTTTGAGATCTCCTTTTAGGGCACTAAATTTGGTCTTTGAAGAAGACCATGACCTCTAGGATGTCTCTAGAGAAGTGGATAGGATAAATTGGCAGGGGTTTTCTGAGCTTTAAGGCTCATAGTTTTGTGAGGAATAGGGGGATGAGGTGCCCTTTTATAAGGGAGGAGAGGGGCACCTTTGGAATAACTAAAACTATTATTTTATTATAAAGTAAAATTAGGTTTTAAATAGATCAAAATTGATTTATTTCGAAGCTAAGGTGATTATGGGTCTAAATAATCTCATCCAATATAATTTAGACAAGTTTAGGTTCCTATTTTATCCTTATCATTTAGATTTAACATGAAGCAAAATAATTTTACTTTTACCGTGTCTTCTTGTGTTCTTATACTATAAGGTTAATAAAATTACTATAACAAGCCAAAAGAACCCCAAGTTGTCTATTATTAATATATATAACATTATCTAAGTCATTTGGCCAATCCTTATATTTTTAGGAATAAAATTACAACTAATAATATTATATTTTCTTTAAAAACTATTTTATGTCAATTTTGACACTATTTAGTAATTAATTTTTGTGAAACTCATAACAGAATGATTAGTTCTAAAAAAGTTAATTAAATCAATACTAACATGTCATCTTAAACTAGAAAATTAGTGTTATTCATTAAAAGTCTCAAATTATATTTATTTGAGTATTTATAAGATAAATTATGTCAATATTTCATTAATAAGATAATTACTGCTACATCTTTTTGTCATAAATTAATTAAATTATTTGAAGTCTAAAAATTACAAATAAAATATCATTATGTAGTAAATATTTTTTAGCTTTATAATGAATATATATAATCTAATTTATATTATGTATAACCTTATATTAAAAATGATATACTTATTAAACTTTGATTTTAACTATTTTAACCCTTCTTTAAATAAATTAATAATAAATGTCCTAATCAAATCCAAGTGGGCCTAAATGGTCATATTTTATTCCAAAGGTTGTTTCTGGTCGAATTACTCTTATCCAATAGAATTAAGACATGTGTTTGGGTAATAATAATATCATTTTTACCCTTAATTACCCTATTTACATTTAACCGTTGTAAATAAAAGTAAAAAGTTACTATTCACCAAAAATTACTTTCATCTCATTGAACAACATTTTACTTACTGACATCAACCGTGTATCTCAGATTTTTGAGATTCGACTCACAGAAGCGGTAAAATTATGTTTTATGAAAAATTCAGTTTTTTAACTACCACATAGTGGTTTCACTATTCAACAAAAATTGAAAGTTTTCAGAAAAATTCCAAAATTTCACCCTAGGCTAATTTCGATATTTCGAATCCAAAAATGAAGTCAATTTTGAAAAATAAAACTTATAAAATTTCAAAAAGTGGTTATTACTAATCATAAAGGCTAGTTTTAATAATATTTTAATAGCATATTGTTGTTTAGTGAAACTCGATATTGCGTACGACGCAAGCTATCGAGGAAGGTCATGATTACGAGTAAATAAACCAATAAATTCATGTATGTAGTGAAAGATTCCTTTGATAATTTATATAACATAAAAACAAAATATTTCTCATAAAAGTCTCGGGTGTTACAACGTACCTTGTACTTTTCCTTAGTCGAGGGTATGCTAACCTTATTTATAATGGTTAAATAATTGTTATTAAATTATATAAGAGCCATATACATAAATATGATATCATATATGATCTTCTAATATTTCTTTGTTAATGATATTTTAGTAGTATCATTGCTTGGGTGTTAAATAATTCGTTTTCCTTTATATGTCTTGTTACATAAGTCATGTTTGCTATAGATAGGATGTATTTGATTCATATCCATATTTATATTATGTTCTTAGAAATTATTTTTAATAATCAAATGAAAATTATTCTTCAATGGTAACGATGTTCAATTATTCTCATCGTGTTCGCAGAGATGGTAATCTATACGTATGTACGAGCAATAATATTATACTATTGATGGTTAAATCGTAAGAATATTTATGGGATATCATATATAAATAATAATTAACATGTTATATTTATTATTTACATAAATTATACTCATTATTATACCCATCCAAATAATTAAGTGTTGAATAAAAAACTACACCACGACGTGGAAAAGGTAAGCCGTACGCACGCACGTATGGTGACTTTTTCATTCATTGGATGTATAGAATATTGAATATAGTTGCACCATATTTATAATAATGTCATAGAATGTAGATGGTACTAGAGTTATTATTTTGGTATGGAAACACCAATGAAACTGGAAGTGGAAGAAGAAAAGAACTTTGAAATAGCTGGTGAAATTATTACCTCTTTTTCAGGTGCTTCCTTTTGATTTGATCAAAAAGGATCCATAGGTTTTATATATAATCAAATTAAGTATCTATGTTTAATTGAGGGTAGTTCTGAGGATATTTTATCAGGGTTTTCCGAACCAAAATGCTTTGGAAGTGTGAAATTAAGAGAAGGGAAGTACCCATTTATAAGATAGGTGAGGGTCACTTTAGGAAAATCTTGAATTTTTTTTATTATAAAATAATTTTCGTTTTCTAATAGCTCAAAATGGATTAATTTAGATTATAAGGTGGGTATGACTCGAAATATTCGCAACCAATAGGTGTTATACATTTTTAGTTCACCATATTAACCTTATCATTTAAATTTAATTCATAGTTAAATAGTTTGACTTTTACCATGTCTTATTGTATTTTTATATTACATGGTTAATAAACATATTATAAAATGACAAGAGATCCTAAAGTGGTCCATTAATCAAATATATATCCTTATATATGTCCATTGGCTGAACCATATATTTTTAGGAATATTATATCATTTAATAATATAGGGTTTATTTTATAAACCCATTTATGTCAATTTTGACACTATTTAGTATTTGGTTTTTGTGAAATTGCAAAAGCATTATTAATTCAAAAAAAATAAATTAAATAAACCCTAAAATGTCATATTAACCTACAAAATTAGTGTAATTTATCAAAAGTTTCAATTTACATTTATTCTAATATTTATAACATTAATTAGTTTAGTCCATCATTAATAATGTAATTACTACATCATCATTGTGTCACAAATAAATTTAATTATTTAACGTCTAAAAATTATAAATAAAATACCATTATGTGTTAAACCATTTTATCCTTCTAATAAATATGTATATTAGAATTTATCTTTTTTATAAACCTATATTAAATTTTTTTTAGTTATTAAAATTTGAATTTAAAACTTTTAACTCTTCTTTAAATAAAATATAATAAATGTCCTAATCTAATCCTAGTTGATAAAAAAGGATCATATTTTTGTCCTAAGGACTATTTTGGTCGAAATACTCTTATCCAATAGAATTCATATATGTGTTAGGGTAATTATAATATCATGTTTACCTTTAATTACCCTATGTAATTTTAATCGTGGTAAATAAAATGCAAAAGTTACTATTTGCCAAATATTATTTTCATCCTATTCAATGAAATTTTACTTAATGATGTCAATAGCATCTATTGGATTTCTAAAATTCAATTCACATAGGTGGTAAAATTATGATTTATGAAAATAGGTGAATGTTCCTTGAAGACGAGTAACAGATGGTAAAAAATAAAATAAAATTTTATATATCTAATATTATTATAAAATTACTAAAATAAATTAAATTGGACTAATATAGGTATTATGTTTATATTTTTACATCAAAATAAATTTAAATTAAATTAATTATTTAAATAAAAAGTCATCTTTAAACAATAACAAAATGTTTTTTACTATTCATAAAAAATTGAATGATTTTAGAAAAATACCAAAATTTCACCAAAAGATAATTTTGATATTCCAAATTCAAAAAATGATGTGTATTTTTTCAAATTAAAAACATAGAAGTTGTATTAAATATTTTAAAATATATTTTCATTGCCAAAACCATAAAGCTGGTTTTTGAGAAGTAAAAAACTATAAAAAGATTAATGTGCGTTACTGTCCAATTTAAATGTAAAATTACTTCCAATGACCAACATTGGATTAAATGATAAAAATAAAATATAATTATATTTAAAAACTTTCCAAATTTAAAATTTAAAATTTAAAATCATTTTGATTAAAAAACCCTGTTTTCAATTAAAATTTAGTATTTCTCACTATTCATCAAAATATGAATGTTATCGGAAAAGAACTGAAAATTTTTCCAAACTAAATTTTTATTTTACACTTATAAAGAAGAATACTATTTTGTCAAATTTAATATATTAAATTGTCAAATATTGTATTTAAAAGGGTTCTCCATTAAAAGGCGGTAAAATTTCATTTTTTTAAAAAATACATTTTTTATCTGAAAAAATGTATTTGTTCATATATTATGTCTAAGAAACACATAATATGGACAATAAAATTATATGAAGATTATAAATTTCAAAATGTAGTTAATACTATTTATAACCTCCTTTTGAATGGCTGGTTTGGTAAGTCGTGGTGTGATTAAACTCGGTGTTTCATGTATAACAAGATATTGAATTTCATTACAGAAAATAACTTACTCTCAAATATTCGGGTTTCATATTATTCCCCCATTTTTGAAATTGTGTCCTCTCAATTTTAAAATTGGGCATGTGAACTTCATTGAATGTACCACATCGGAATAAGAGTCAATAAAACAATCAATTTAAAAGAATGAAAGGGAAGTAAAAAAGGTCACCTGAGATAACCCATACTATGATTCCATTTTGGAAAACATGGATATGAAAGATAAATTAAGTGTCATATTCTGATAGAGAGTGATAGAAAATATAATCAGGAGGAATTTAACAAGAAGAAAACCACAAACTTGTGATTGTTTAAACGGTCATTATTTTTCTAGAAGGATAAGTAAATAAAAAACTTTTTTGTTTTAATTTCCATTTCATAAAGATAAGGAATTTATTTATGAGATTAACTAATAACATAATGAGATATACATACTTTTCAAGTACTATTTCATCCTTTAATTAATTTCTACCACTAACTCATCCTTTCTCCAAATGATGAGTATTCAAGATGACTTAGTCAAACCTGAAGCGCTTGTATAATCTTCTTAGAGAATCACATAGTCCACAAAGGATGAACTATATATTTCACTTGTCTTTAGAGATTAAGAAAAACCAAAATCTTTAGTACAAGATCAGATGATCCCCAAAATGGATAATCCTTTACAGAAAAAATACCAATCTTAATTTCCAAAATTAAAAAACAATACCAAAAGTTCAATAAAGACCATTCAATAAAAAAATTTCTTAGAATCCTTCAAAATTATCCAAATTATGATTGACACCCAAAACTCGGAAGAATTTAATCACATAGTCTTTCATAGTAAATTTTAACATTTATCTCCAAAAAACATCAACTACTCTTAAAGTATCATACTAAAGTGTAATTAACCAAATCACATATTTTCAATGATAGTTTAATCATTTCCATTTATAACTTGAATCTCTATAAAAAACATAGATTCTTTCAAAATAAAATTCTACCATTACTCTTCAAATGTAATCCCATTGTATTCTATTTTCTTTAGGAATATAGTTTTCCCAATAGGGAGAATGTCTTCCAAAATAAAATTTATCAATTAATCACCAAATCATTTTACTATACTAATGATATCAATTTGATAAATCAAAAGATCCAAAATCAACTTACTATTGATCAATGAAATCATTAAACTAAAAATATTAGTCACACTAACTGTGAACATAACATAGTCCAATGGTAGGTGATAAATCTTAGTTGCACTTTGGTTGTGGGTTCGATTCCCATAGATTTTTCCGACACGATGGGTTGTCACATGGTTTGCGTGTTATCATTTTTCAAAAACTATATTTTATAACACTACAAAAATGAGATAAATTACTCAAAATAACCATAACGTAATTTAACCACAAATTTTATCTCATACCTCTCATTTTCATACCAAATATTAATAACCTGTAATTTCATAAAATTAAAGGATCATATAAACCCAAATGATTCTTTATAAATATATCCACAAAAGACAAGATAATTCTTCCTCAAATAGGATTTTCACATAACAAACCACAGGGTAACACATACAAGAGAAAAGTCTTCCAAGGTAATCCCATCAACAAAGAGAATTAATAATTTTAAAAATTTCACCATCAATTTGTTTCCACCTAGGTTCTTCCTTGACCTAGTGGTTATCCTATAAAATATTGAATTGACTTGGGTAATTCCTAGGTACCCTACATTTACGAAAAATGACTCTAAATAGATTCTTAGGATCATTTTTTTCATCCATAGTACTATTCATTTTTCCTCAGAAAGTCTTTAATTTATGTCATTTCCTACACAAAAATAATTTCTTTGTTCCATTGAGACACTTTCCTAGGTGTCTCCTTCCACATTTCCTACTTGGTGTAAATTGAATTTTTTTTCTCCATGGTCTCCAATGTTGGATCTCTTATCATTATCCACTAGTCTCTTCATTGTTGAGTTTCATAGTTGGTTGATGTATATGTTGTTGATCATATTTTTGGAAACCAGATTTTTCATTAACACAATAAATTTAACGCCTATCAACATTCCATTTGGTTTCTCATTTGAACCATCATGCCCAACATGTACATCATGTTCAATGTTACTATGACTTCCTTGGGATTTATCCATTAACTAAAACAAGAAATCATAGTGGGAGTAACAATATTCCTAAAATCCTTAATATAATATCATGACACCTTATTTTAAATCTAAAACACCTTAAAATTAACCAAGGTTATTTATTCTCATCTTAGATTAACATCCTTCAAATAAGTTTATAAAGAAAGTTTGAATTTTCCTAAGCATATCCCCCAAGAGTGTTTTAACCAAGAGTGTAGCAAGGCCCGTTATCGTGCAATAGTCAAGCTCGAGTCTAGGTCAAAGTAGTATTTTCGGGATTTACCCCTAGATAAATATGTGACAGAGCTGCCTCTACCTTCTTGTATCCAGAGAGGTATGTATTTCATGGAGAATTCACAAAATATCAACAATACCTAAACTCTATGAAGTTATTCTATACTAATCCTCAATGACTATATTAGGGTAATGTTATCTAATTAGAGTTTTTCTAAATATAATATTCATGTTTTGTACTAAACTTCTTTTAATACCAACTGTAACACCGCGACCCTAGTTACCTAGAGTTGGTGCATTATTACATAACATTGGCATTTTCACAAGAGATCAAGTCTTGAAAGACTGATTATTTTAGTAACCTTGGAATTACTATATTCATATATAAATTTTACATTGCATCATGAAATAAAAACAACAAAAACATTGTGTCCCTTATGAACACACTCATATCCCTTAGAATATCCATTCAATTCAATAATAATATACTTATTCACATCTTGAGAAAAATAAAACATAAGAAAAAGGTGATCTTAGATGCTTAGTAAGGATAACAATATGGTGTAAACTTTCATAAATAAGAATAAACATTTAAGATGATGTATAATAATAAAACACAATCCTTTTAAACATAAACTTTAGTATAATATGGAAAATATAAAACAAATAATTCCATTTACTTATTCACATGGATATTCTACTAGTCGAATAATCCCATGTTATATCAATAGAAAATTTTATAATGAGGGAATTCATAATTTCGTACATCATAATAACATAGTCAAGGAAACATGCCAAGAATACAAATAATATTTTTTAAAGGCCATGTGCCAAGACACTAGTTTGTCTCATGAGTCCAACTGATGCATCTAGAAGCTATAGCGGGATCCACCCATCACATAAAAATTCCTACACATTCCTCATATAAAAAGGTTGAAACATAATCTAAACATTCATATTAAAACTAGAATACAAAATGTTAATATTTTAACCACAAACCAGGAATGGTATAAAAATATAACATCCATAGTCCAACAAAACTCATTCAATACAATATGGAATATTTTATTATAATAAATCAACCTCAATATAGAATAATGAAGGATATTGATGTAGATGAAAATGATCAATAAAACTATTTGAGAGAAAAATTCATTTATTCCTTTAAAACATTTAAAAGTATAACTATTTATCAAGAAGATATTAGAAATAAAATTTTGAATCAAAGAATCCCATACCCCATTAAAACATTTAAAAGGAATTTTAATTTTAAAACATTCATGTCCATATAGGTAAATCCTTAACACCATTTTTAAAACATGGACATTATTGAAAAATATTTAGAAGAATAAACATTTAAAACATTTAAAATAAAATTTTAGTTAGAGTTCATAACCAAATGGGAGACACTTTAATGTTGATAATTGAGGTAATGAAAACTTTATAATATAATGAGAATAAAGATATTCATGATATACTATTTCAATGTACATTATTTACACCATATAAAATATAATTTGTGTATAACAATAAAAAATACTCAATGGAATGTAAATTGAGATGAAATACTTTATAAAGAACATATACTTAAGTTAAGGAAAAATCAATGAAATAATTATGTGTGAAAAATCTAAATACACTAAATATGATTGGATATTTAGTGTAAATCAATAAAAATACATTCACACATATTCTATTAATAATAACACCAATGACTTGGTTGTTTATCTCAATGAATAGAAATTGAGTTAAGATTACTCTTATAATGTACATAAAGATGACTTGAGAATTTATCAATGTAGATATTATGTGTATAAAAAATTATATCCACACATAGGGGATTAGAAATTACTATATAAATAAATAAATAGTTATTTTACATAAAATCATGGAGTAAAACAATCAATGTAGTTTACAAAAAACTCAATGAGTGAAAATCAAAATTAGAAATTCCCTTACTGAATTGGTAACATACGAAACCTACATCCCATTAAAGTGTGATCATTTAATTAAGATGTAAATAAACATAAATTAACATATATTACAAAATTAATTCAATCTTTGGTAGTACATACACCACTCAAAAGGAAATAGTGGCAATATAACATTAATCTCACGCAAATAAGAAGTGAGATGAAACCCCCTTACCATGTACTTTTCCTTAGTCAAGGGTATGTTAACCTCTTGTATAATGGAGAAATAATTATAATTAAATTATACAATAACAACATATATAAATATCATATCATATATGATTTTATTATATTTCTTTGTTATTGATATTTATGTAGTATCATTGTTTTGGGTGTTAACTGATTCGTTTTCATTTATATATTTTGTTTCATGATTCTTGTTTGTGTATTTTATTCAATTCTAGAAGTATATTAATTATAAAAAATTATTTTTAATCATCAAAGGAAATTTTTTCTTGAATAGTTACGATGGGGAATGAATCTCATCACATTCGTGGAGACAGTAATTCGTACGTATGTACGATTGACAATATCGTTATATTGATGGTAAAATAATATGTAATTTGAAGTCATATTATATATACATAATAATGAAAATGATATATTTATTATTTAAATAAATTATACTCATTATTATACTCATCTAAATAATGAAGTGTTGAATAACAAACTACACCACGACGTGGAGACGGTAAGTCGTATGTTTGCACATTTGATTCCATTATCATTCATAGGATGGATATAATAATGAATATGGTTGTACCATATTTATAATAACATAATAGTATTTATATGTTTCTGGATTTATTATTTTGATATAGAAACAACAACTAAATAAAAAGTGGAAGAAGAAAAAACTATGAAAGAGGTGGTGAAATTATTACCACTTCTTCAGGTGCTTCCTTTTGATTTGACCAAAAGGGATCCTTATGTTGGATTTCATATCAATGTGTGGACTCTAGGTTGCATTTATGGTAGTTAAGAGGATATTTGAGAAGTTTTTGGATGATCTAAAGGCTTTAGATGTGTGGAAGTAAGATAAGGTTAAGTACCCTTTTATAAGAGAGGTGAAGGTCACTTAAAAAATGATGAAATATTATTTTATTATAAAATAAAATTCTATTTTTAATGGCTCTAAATTGATTTATTTAGGGGATAAGGTGGTTATGGGTAGAAATATTCTCAATAAATAGGTTTTAGACAAGTTTAGGTCATCATATTAACCTTATCTTTTAGATTTAATTCTTAGTTAAATAGTTTAACTTTTAACATGTCTACTTGTATTTTTATATTACAAGGTTTATAAATTTACTATAAAATTCCCAAATAACCTCAAGTTGTTAATTAATGACATATATATCATTATATAAGTCTTTCTCCCAAACCGTATATTTTTAATAATATTATACCATTTAATAATATAGTATTTGTTTTAAAAACTCATTTATGTCAATTTTGACACTATTTAATATTTGGTTATGGTGAAAGTAAAAAAAAACTTTATTACTTAAAACAATATAATAAATCAACTATACCATTTCATATTAATCTATAGAATTAGTGGAAAGCATCAAAAGTTTAAATTTACATTTATATTAATATTTATAACATCAATTAATTTAGTCATTGATTAATAAAGTAATTACTGCATCATTATTGATTTAATGTCTAAATGTTATAGATAAAACACTATTATTTAGTAAATATTTTCTATCTTACTAATGAATATTTATAGTGAAATTTATTTTATGTATAAACCTATATTAAAAAATTTTTAGTTATTAAATTTTGAATTTAACACTTTTAAATATTTTAAAATAAAATATAATAAATGTCCTAATCTAATTCATGTGGGTAAAAAAGGATCAATTTTTTTTCCTATTGTTGATTTTGGTCTAAATAAACTTATCTAATAGAATTAGGACATGTTTTAGAGTAATTATAATATCACCTTTACCTTTAATTAACCTTTTTACTTTTAACAGTGTTAAATAAAATTCAAAAGTTATTATTCACCCAAAATTATTTTCATCCTATTGAACCAAATTTTACTTACTGATGTAAACCATTTCTTTCAGATTTTTTAAATTCAATTCACATAAGTAGTAAAATTATGTTTTATGAAAATTTGTAAATGTTCTTATAAGGTGAGTAAAAGATGGTAAAAAGTTCAATAAAATTTTCTATATCTAATCTTATTATAGAATGACATAAATTAATTACATTGGAATAATATACGTATTACATATATATTTTTATTTTAAAATAAATTTAAATTGATACAATTATTTAAATAAAAAGTCAACTTTAAACAATAACCCAACGTTTTTCACTATTGATGAAAAATTGAATGTTTTTAGAAAAATACAAAAAATTCACCCATATCTAATTTTGATATTTCTAATTAAAAAATGATGTTTATTTTACCAAATTAAAAAAAATTAGTTGAATTAATTAATTTTAAAAATATTCCCATTATCAAAACCATAATGCGAGTTTTTGAAAAGTAAAAATCGTCATAAGATTGAAATGTGTTTATATCCAATATAAATGTAAACTCAATTCCAGTGGCCACCATTAGATTAAATGATAAAAATATAATCTAATTATACATAAAACCCATTTAAATGTATAATTTAACAATATAAATTATTTTGATTTACAAATTTTTTTTTAATTTAAATTTAGTATTTTTCACTATTCATCAAAAAATATAAGTTTTCAGAAAAGCCTCGAAAATTTATCCAAACAAAATTTTTATGTCTTGATTCAAAAGAAGAAGTTTATGTTGTCAAATTGAATATATAAAATTATAATATATTGGATTTAAAAAGGGTTCTTGATTAAAATGCAGTAAAATTTCATTTTTTGAAAAAATACTTCTTTTATCTGAAAATTAGAATTTGTTATTATATTATGTCTAAGAAACACATTATATGGATGTTAAAATTATATGGAGTACATAAAACTAAAAATTCAATTAATATTATTCATAACCCCTTTTTGAACGGCTAGTCTGGTAAGTTGTGGTGCACTCGAACTCAGTGTTTCATGTTGCACAAGCTATTGATTTACATTAAATAAAATAAAATACTATGAAATATTGGGGTGTTACACCTACTCAAGTTTAGAGTACAATGGTAAATCCGTGTAATCATAGACATACATGGAAAAATGTTGTGACACATTGGAAAACCATGTTTTGAAGAGTCCCACCAAATACTTATAGTACACACTATGTACTTTTACAAATTTGACAATGATCCCTTAATCCCTTCATCTTGGTTAATATGTTTTACGATGTGTTACCTTGATGTTATCCCTATAGGTTTAGGGTGGAATAATTTCATGTGTATATAACGATGATCCTCTATAAGTAACTTCAGTCTCATGTGGAGATTTTGGAATCCCCCCATGAAGCACATATTGATATCCTCTATCATAATCATTTTACCTAGGTGGGGTTGTCACAAACTTTGAGACCATCACTACTTGCCTGTTGATCCCATCCAGAGTGGGTTAATCTATATTGTGTTGTTGGTATACCCTATAGCCTAGTATGTCATCCCCATCTATGTATCAATCAATTAAAACTTCTATCATGTAGTTATTTTCAAGATATCCAATGAGAACGACATTTTGAATTGATTACATCAATTATATATGACTTGTGGAGGGTGTTATACAATATGAGTGTTATATGGAACATTTGAGGAGGAAACCTAGGCCAGCTTTACAGTTTTGACCATACCATGAAAATGTGTGTCAATTATGAGTATATATATATTATATTGATCTATGATGTTGAAATATCCATCTATTGAGATGAATACTATTCTTTATGATATATGAATAGTTATTTAGGTTTTTCTTTTTGGGTATTATTATACTCACCCCTATA
Source organism: Viscum album (assembly GCA_963277665.1). Classification (NCBI taxonomy): domain Eukaryota; kingdom Viridiplantae; phylum Streptophyta; class Magnoliopsida; order Santalales; family Viscaceae; genus Viscum; species Viscum album. The sequence goes on along the minus strand of OY728128.1, from coordinate 2,139,740,801 downwards.
TGGGAATTTTCTACACATATAGGGTACTATGCAAATGGCTGGTAGTTCGATGAGGTTGTTGGTGGACTCGGAACATATGGATGTTAGTTTTTCACTATAAATACCATGCTTTATTTCAAGAGTCTAATTTTCATATAGTCCCCTCTTTCTACTTGGTTGTACTTCTTTAAAGTTTTTAGTGGGATTATATTTGTCCCTTACCACTTTTCAGGATATTTTATACATTGATTATGGAATTTAGTCATGTGAATGAATTTCGTATCAGTTTTCTTTTATATTTTATCACTGTGTGGGAATAGAGTAGTGTTTTTGTCTATAGGAACCTTAATCTAAGGTCTTCCATGTGAAAATTATTACTACTCGACACTAGTTGAAAACCACTGTCCTACTAGAGGAAATTTTGTGGTAGTCACACATGAATTATTGATGTCCATATACTCCCCATTAGGTTGGGAAATGTTAGATTTAGGATTTATTATGCCATTAATATTTAATAAGATGTATTATTAGGAATTTATAATTGAAAATTATCAATTATAATAATGAAAGTAAATGTTGACAAACATCGTTATTTTTAAAAATAAAAAATTGAATTACTAAGGAAGTTTTTTGAGATGGTAAAATTTTGATGAACTAATGAAATTTTATAATTCTTAAATGATATATAATATTTCCCTAAATATTTCTAGATTTTTTGAAAACAGTTGAATAAATAATTTTTTCTATTACGTATATAATGAGCCTATTTGGAGATTATGAATTGAAAAACAACAAAAAGAAAAATGTTAAGTATAGTAATTAATAAATCTAGAAAACATGATTATATGGTATAATAATAATTAAAAATAAATAAATTTTGATATGATGTATCTAATTCATTTAATTGTATTATTCAAAAAAAATTACCAGATGTAGGAGGCAATTCAAGAGATTAGGTAAGGGGATTCATAACTCAATTACCTTTCATTGGTATATATCACTTCATTATTGACTATTTACATCCAATATTATGTGTAAAATAGTTGTAATTATTATATTTTTTATTTCAATTTTTTTCTACCCATTTAAATTTTTTCACATAATAAATTCTCAGTTATTTTCTAACATCAAATATTATGATTTGTGTAATTTTTTATTATCATAAATTCCCTTCATTATGACATGTCTCATATAATGAACAAAGTTCTTTTTGTATGTTGTATATAATATAAATAGAAATATTACATCCATAATTATTCATTGATCTTGATACTTAATGTTCATTTTTAATTCACAATTCTATGTTGTATTTATTAAACATTATAAAAGTGTAAAGGGTTTCCTTTGTCTCAATCTTGATTTTGTTAAACATGTTTCTTATTTTGTGTGATGGTTTCTTTTATATGGTGTACTTACAACCACATGAATTAATTTTGAAATATTATTTAATTTACTTTATGGTATTCATATGTCTATATTAGTTTCAATATTCAATATATTTTAATTTTAATGTTTCTAATATTGTAAGGGTTTTCTAAAATTAAATTTCCTCAATTGAGATATATTCTATATTCACCACTTACATTTATCATTTTTTAAATATATTACTAATGAATATCACTTAATATAACCTTCATGAATATAATAGAGGTCTTAAAATCCATATATGGTTTTCTTTTTCCTTAATTTTTAAATTTTAAAGTCAAATAGGGTTTTATTTAAAACCAATGATTCAATGGTTTTAATGAATTTTATCCAAATACTTTCTCCTCTAATTTTTTTATCATGTTTCATAAAAATTTCTTCTATAAAATAGTTTCCTAATTTTATTATCCATGATTTTTATCTTTCTTTTAAAATATTTTAAAAACAATATTTCTTAAAAATTTCTGCTTAACTCTATGTTGTTATATCAAGACTCATTATTCATATTTATTATATAATTATTTCTTTTCCTATGGTAGTGGAGTAAACTCAAAAGTATTATGGGAAAGAGTCTGTGAAATATACAAACATAGAGAAGAATAAAACATGGTTAATTCCTTTATATCCATTAGTCTTCCTATGAATATTGGATATTAATTTTCAGTTAATAACATATATATTAAGGATAATTAATAGATCTCTATGGGTCCTACTTGTGCCACAACATAAACATAATCATTTGTCATAACCCAAAGAATAAAATGGGTTTCATAAACATCATCCCATCATAACATAATCCATATAAAACAAATGAATATCATTTCGTCACAAGAAAAGTGAAACCATGTAAATCATAAAGACATTATACTTGAAACATTCACATATGAAATAATATCATCTTAGATAGAAGATGGTTTTGATAAAATACTTGAAATGAATTCTTGAGGAAAATATCCTTTCTCCTTAAAAAACATTTTCTTTTCTCAAAATGCCACAAAATTTTAAAAGAGTAGGATTTTATTGAAAATAACCATGAAATATTGTAGAGTATGCTTCATTAAAATAAGGCGTTATAAAACCGTAAAAATCCGTTCAAGCCGTATAAGTAAAAAAGACATTCTCTTGTACTTTTAACGGAAAAGTCAAAAGGTACCACATAAGGTAAAAAAAGAAATATTCCCTCCATAACACAAATTAAAAGTCAAATAGGGTTAAATATGACTGAAAAAATACAAGGAAAAATATTAAACACTTTTTGAAAAACATTTTTATAGACATGGATGAAAAATATACCCCAGTAAATACTTACGTATAAGAAATCTATGATAAAATGGGATTGGCAAAATTATCCCTTACCTTAGGTCCGATATGCTTCGTACGTATCCGAAAATCCAGTATAATGATTTAAATAATGTCATTATCTTATTACAGAATCATATTCCTTGTTATGTTATCATATATGGTTCACTTATGACTTTATTTTACTCGTTCTTTTGTAAATTCCATGTTAAAGCAGCATTTTGGGTAAAATCGTTTTATTTATCGTACGTATTTGGAATTATTGTTCTTGATATTATTATTACTTATATCCTATTTTAAATACTTCCAGAATTTAAATCAGGATTTTTATATCATATATATTCAGTATATATATATATAATAGAGAGATAAATGAAATTAAATACATCAATCATGGAGACGGTAGGCCGTACGTACGCATGAACGCTGTTTTCCTTTCCTTGTTGACTTGAATGGAAGTAAGTAGATGAAATATATATATACATAAATAAATTAGCTTTGTCATTTAATATATTTCATTATTATTCATTATATATTCTTTATAATCATTCTTGTGTGGTTAACATGGATAATGAATCTCATCCCTTCGTGGATACGGTAATCTGTACGTACGCACGAGTGATGATATCGTTTCCATAATTATTGAATTTTATTGGAGTGGATGATATAATATCACAAAATCAGTATGATGTTATAATAACTATATATAGTTATTCTTTACACCATTATACCCATCTATGTAAGGTGGTGGTGGAAAAACTGATTGCACCACGGCGTGGAGACGGTATTCCGTACGTATGCACGCGCGGTGATTTTCTTTTACGTAGGATGGATAGAAGGTGAAATGGGTTTGTTTCATATAAATAATAACATATCAGTATATTAGTTATACTGATGTAATTATTTTATAATGAAATAACTAAATAAGAAGAAGTTGAAGAAGAAAGAAAACGTGAAAGAATCTGTAGAAGAGATTACCTCTTCTTTGACACACCTCGTTAAAGATTCCACTTAAGGCACTAGAGTTGGTCTTTTGAGGAGACCAGAACCTCTATAGGGATTCTAGGGAAGCTGAGAAGGTAAATGAGTAGCGCTTTTCTGAGCTTTAAGTCTCAAAATTGTGTAAAGAGAAGAGGGAGGAGGTGCTATTTTATAATGGAAGAGAGGGGCACATTAGAAAAAACATAAAATATTATTTTATAATATAGTAATATTCGGATTATAATAGCTCAAAATTAATTTATTTAGAAGATAAAGTGATTATGGGTCGAAATACTCTCAACAAATAGGTTTTAGACAAGTTTAAGTTACTATTTTAACCATATCATTTAGATTTAACTCTGAGTTAAATAATTTAACTTTTACTGTGTCTTCTTGTTTTCTTACACTATATGGTTAATAAACATAGTATAATAAGGAAAACGATCCCCAAGTGGTTAATTATTAGTATATATAACATTATCTAAGTTATTTGGCAGAACCATAGATTTTTAGTAATAGAATATCAATTAAAAATATAATATTTGTTTTAAAAACTATTTTATGTCAATTTTGACACTATTTGGTAATTAATTTTTGTGAAACTCTTAACATCATGATTAGTTCAAAAAACGTTAATTTAATCAACACTAACATGTCATATTATGCTAAAAAATTATTGGAATTCAGAAAATGTCTCAAATTACATTTATTTGGGTATTTATAACATCAATTATGTTAATACTTCATTAATAAGGTATTTACTGCATCATCGTTGTGTCATAAATAAATTAAATTATTTAATGCCTAAAAATTATAAATAAAATACCATTATGTATGAAATAATTTTATATTTCTAATGAATATTTATATTCGAACTTAGCTTTTGTATAACACTATATTAACGATGTTTTTTATATTAAACTTTGATTTGAACTATTTTAACTATTCTTTAAATAAAATAATAACAAGTGTCCTAATCTAATCCAAGTGGACCTAAAGGGTAATATTTTATTTATATTTTTGTTTATGGTCGAATTAAACTTATCCAATAAAATTTTAACGTGTGTTAGGGTAATAATAATATCATTTTTACCCTTAATTACCCGATTTACTTTTAACCGTGGTAAATAAAAGTAAAAAGTTTCTATTCACTAAATTTTTTTTATCTTATTGAACCACATTTTACTGCTTGATATTAACCATGTCTCTCAAATTTTCAAAATTCCACTCACAAAAGTGGTTATTTTTTTTAAATTTTCAAATTCTTCTAGGAGGTGGGTAAAAGACGGTGAAAAGTTCGATAAAATTGTTATATATCTAAAATTATTATAAAATAACACCAATGAATTAATTTGAACTTATATAGGTATTCTATATTGATTTTGACGAAAAAAATTTAAATAAAATAAATTATTATTTAAATAAAAATCCGGTTTTAGCAAATAACTCATTGTTTTCACTATTCATATAAAATTGGTATTTTTCAAAAAAATACCAAAAATTCACCCTAGGATAATTTTGATATTCAGAATCCATAAAGGAAGTCCATTTTGAAAGATAAAATTTATAAAATTTTAAAAAGTGGGTATTACTATTCATAACAGTTAGTTTATATAATATTTTAATAACATATCACTGATTATTGAAACACGGTATTGCGTACAACACACACTATCAAGGAAGGTGGAGATTGCATGTAATGCAAGCCAAGTCAGGGTTGCGTGTAGTGCATGATTCCTTTGTTTTTGAGTATAATAGAATCCAACTATATTTCATTTATATATTGAATATATATATATACACACACTCAATGTTGCGTAGAATAACTTCTATCAAACGAACATGAAATTGTTTGTAACACGATCCAAGATTAGTATTGTGTATACTGCAAGCTAATATGATGTTGCGTATAATGCAAGATAATCTTGGTGTAGCATACAACATAAGATATGAAAGAAATTAAAAAGAATATATCTTATAATATCTCAGGGTGTTACATTCTACCCCCTTAAAATGATTTTCACCCTTGAATTTTGTTGGTGTTGTAAATTGTTTACTACTTGAAAGTTTCTTTAATAGAAACCCACATCATAAAAAGGAATACAGAAGCGTAGTTTATAAAAATAATGTATGAAACGTAATGGTTACCCAAATTAACATATCTCTGGGTTTCCACATATCAGAACATAAATGAAAATATGGTTATGGAAGAGAAATCTAACCATCAAGTTCTGATAGAGAGTGGTAGAGGACATGGCTATGAAAAATTCAACAATCACAAAGCCATAAATTTTTTATGATCTAAGGTACCGTGTGATTCATCAGATATGAGAGCACTAGGACATCATTTTTGGTTTTCAAGATCAATTCCCTAATGTTGAAGAATCTTTGAATTAAAATAAATACATAGTTGATTTTGGTACAATATTACTGTTATTTGTACCCTGAATAATTTCCACTTTATCTCTTAAAGAAATGATGTTTAATATGTCTTTTATGTAGTATTAATAAATCATGTGATAGAATGATAGTTCATTCCATCTATCTCAAACATAAGGTTAACAAAAGTTATAAGTCCATCTTATGGTGTGATTAATCGTATATTGTTCCAAAATTGGACTTATACTTCCTCTATCATAGCGCTTAATAAAATAAAACTAGATTCAACTAACCAGGGACTTCCTATAGGCCGGTGGTAGGGGATAAAGGCCTGTTGCGCCTCAGTTGTGGGTTCGATTCCCACATCCTTGACTGACGCGACGGGTTATCACCCGTCCTATGGGTTTTCCTTTTTATAAAACTATACTATTATAATATAACAAAAATTTAATGCCTTAAACAATACTATCTTGTGTTTGACTTAATCTATTCCAATCTTTAGGTTTATCCACAATACTTCTGTCCAATCTCATAGAATAAAAAAATGATTACTAGAAATGTCATCTACCAAGCATTGGATATAATCATTTATTTCCCATATATCATATGATGTATATATCTTTTTGGACACATTCCAAACATGTGAATACCTTAATATTGTATTTCTTGCAACATGAATTACCATAGAACCATAGTGAAAACATGAATGTTGTCAAAAGGTAACATACCAAAATACCAAAATTTCGATATACTCAAACCATGATATTACTTTGTCCTTATATCAGTTATAAGCTCATTAATATTATTTTCTCCTTATCCCTTCATTATGCGCATATCTTCTTCTTTCCAAAAATATTTCAATCACTTTTCACGGTTAACGGTACCATATAATTATTGAAAACCAATATATATATTTTCCAAAATTCCATGATACCATAAATGAGATTCCATGATACTCTTTGGAAATCCCATTACATAAATAGTTAATCATTACAAAAAATCATTTTCATACTCAACATCAGAAATAGTGATCGCATGTGACTTTCCTTTATCCTTTTCCTTAAGAGGTAGCTCACGCTGATCATCATTAACCATTAGATTAGGGCATTAATTAGCATAATGCCACATTTCCTTGCACTTGATGCATTGATGTTTTGGTGGTTCATTCTCTGCAATCTTTTCGTTATTCACATCATTAGAAAATGTTTTTCCATTACTTCGACACTCAACTGCTCGATGACATTCTTTTCCACACTTAAAACATTTTCTAGTCCCCTTAAGAAAATCTCCACCAGGCTTATTTCCACACATTTAGCTTAAAGATACGTTCATCTTCTTTTCACCATTTTTATGAGATTTTTCCTTGAACTCCATATTTCATTTCTTGTCAAAATAATGAGATTTATATGTAACACAAACTTACATTTCTACCTTGATAGAACAACGCAAAATTTATTCATAGCTATTGAAGTCTCTTATAGATTATGTCATTCAAAAGACATGGTTTTAAGCCACTGAAGAATCGATCAACTTTACTTTCAGGTTGGATGATAAAGCCAGATTCATACCTTGCAAGTCTTGTAAAATTCTCTTCCTATATAGAAAAAGATTCATCATCATTTTGTTTAAGCTCAAGGAACTCCTTTTCCATCTTTGTTCGAAAAATACGAGGGAAGTACTTATTGAAAAATAAGTTCTTGAACATATCCCATTACATGGATTCAATTTCATCTCAGGGACTCTTATTCTTAATTAGATTCCACCATTGATCTGTTTCACCTTCTAAACGGTAAATAGACAGAATGAATTTTTCATGTTCTGAATAGCGATGTATGGAAAATATCTTTTCAATGGTACTGATCCATTTTTTAGCAACAAGTGGATAATAAGACCCACTGAAAGAAGGTGGACGTTGCCTAATGAAGGAGTCAATAGAATATCATTCCTTTCTCTGCTCATTTGGAAGTACAGAATGATTTATAGCTTGTTTAAGTATATAAATAAGATTTTTCACACCATCTCCCATCACATTTGGTTGTTCAGGACGACAGTCATTGCATTGTCCATTACATCGATCAACACGGTTCCTTCGGGTTCTATCCATCATATAAAACCCAAAAAGAATAGTGTGAGAGGAAATAATCATGCTTGGGAAAACAATATAATAAAAGGGGTGTACCTTAAATATCTACGATCTTAGGTTTAATTCTATGATCGTTACCATAATTCTAGGACTATAACCTATACTTATACTTAACCTTAGGGACATCCCTAGACATACATTAGAAATATCTCTAGGGATCTCACTAAAGTTTTCGCATCCGAGTTTCTAAAGGTTGACTAAAACTTTCCTCTGATACCAACTGTAGAGACCCCCCAACTTGACGTACATGGATATTAAATTACATTTTCAGAATACCTAATACATTACAAAAAGAGACACCAAAGGACTGTAATAGTTTAGTGTCTTTGGAAACTCAGAATATAATATTCTAATCTTGGTGAAAGATCTTCAACATCTCCCTTAAAGATATTCCCTTTTTTTCTTACCTAAAACCATTCTTTATGTCCTCGGGAAAGTAAAACATATAAAGGGTGACCTCAAATTCTCATTAAGGGTAATCATGGAGAAATTAAAACAAACCATATACAATTGAACTACAAAACACGAACATAAAGTTTACACATCAAAATATTTAGTTGTGAAATAAATCTTGGCAGTACGTAAGGCATATGTCATAAAGGAACATCAATCATGATAAAATATGATTGGAAAAAAAATTAATTGTGAAAACCCATTAAGCACATGATATTATTTCTATAGTATCCAAGGCATTGCTTCCAAGACAATCTTCATGGAGAAAGTCACTTTCTGAATCGAATTCACTCCTCATTCAAGTCCTATATCACTGATCCAGATTAAATTACCATTCCAGCCATGTCTATATCATTAGATGGAAATATTTAAACAATGAATTATTTGTATATATAGGTCCCCCCATCTCATAATTAAATCATTATTATGTGTGCCACAACATAAACATAAATCATTCATCATAAAACAAAGAATAAAATGGGTTTCATAAACATCATCCCATCATAACATAATCCATATAAAACAAATGGATATCATTTCATCATAAGAAATGTGAAACCTTGTAAATCACAGAGAAATTATACTTGAAACATTCACATGTGAAATATTGTCATCTTAGTTGGAAAATGGTTTTGATAAAATACTTGAAATGAATTCTTGAGGAAAATATCCTTTCTCCTTAAAAATCATTTTCTTTTCCCAAAATGACACTCAATTTTAAAAGAAAAGGATTTTATTTAAAATAACCATGAAATATTGTAGAGTAAGCTTCATGAAAATAAGGCGTTATAAAAACGTAACAATTTGTTCATGCCATAAAAGAAAAAAAACATTCTTCTCGTACTTTTAACGAAAAAATCAAAAAGTACCACGTATGGTAAACCAAAGAAAGATTCCCTCCATAACACAAATTAAAAGTAACAGAGGGTTAAATATGACTTAAAAATATAAGGAATAATATTAAACACTTTATGAAAAACATTTTTATGGACATGGATGAAAAATATACCCCAGTAAATACTTACATATAAGCAATCTCAGATAAAAATGAGATTTGAAAAATTATCCCTTACCTTAGGTCTGCTATGATTCGTACGTATCCGAACATCCTATATAATGATTTAAATAATTTCATGGACTTATTACAGAATTATATTCATTGTTATGATATCATATATGGTTCACTTATGCCTTTATAGTACCCGTTCTTTTGTAAATTCCATGTTAAATCAGCGTTTTGGGTAAAATCGTTTCATTTATCGTATGTGTTTGGACTAGTTGTTATTGATATTATTATTACTTATATCATGTTTTAATTAATTCTAGAATGTAAATAATGATTTATATATCATATATATTCATTATATATATATAATAGAGAGATAAATTAAATTAAATACCCCATTCATGGAGACGGTAGGCCGTACGTACGCAAGAATGTTGTTTTTCTTTCCTTATTGACTTGAATGGAAGTAAGTAGATGACACATATATAAACATAATTCCAGAAACTTTATTATGTCATAAATTTCATTATTATTCATTATATATACTTTATAATCAATCTTGAGTGGTTAACATGGAGAATTAATCTCATCGCGTCAGGGAGACGGTAATCCGTACGTACGCACGAGTAATGATATCGTTCCCATGTCGTGGAGACGGTATTCTGTACGTACGCACGCACGGTGATTTTGTTTTCTGTAGGATGGATAGAAGGTGAAATGGGTTTGTTTCATATTTATAATAAAATATCCGTATATTATTGATACTGATTTTATTACTTTATAATGAAACAACTAATGAAGAATATGTTGAAGAAGAAAGAAAACTTGAAATAATTGTTAGAAGAGATTACCTCTTCTTCAACGCACCTCTTTTAAGCTTCCTCTTAAGGCACTATATTTGTTCATTTAAGAAGACCATAAACTCTATAATGATTCCAGGGAAGTTGAGAAGGTAAATGGGTAGGGGTTGGCCAATATTGAAGGCTCAAAATTATGTAATGAGAAGAGGGAGGAGGTGCCCTTTTATAAGGGAGGAGAGGGGCACCTTAGAAAAAACATAAAATATTATTTTATAATAAAGTCATATTCGGTTTAAAATAGCTCAAAATTGATTTATGTAGAATATAAAGTGGGTATGGGTCGAAAGCTTTTCAACCAATATGTTTTAGACAAGTTTATGTTACTATTTTAACCTTATCATTATGATTTAACTCCATGTTAAATAATTTAACTTTTACCGTGTCTTCTTGTTTTCATACACTATATGGTTAATAAACTTTCTATAACAAGAAAAACGAACCCCAAGTGGTTAATTATTTATATATATAACTTTATATAAGTCATTTGGCCGATCCTTAGATTTTTAGTAATATAATATCAATTAATAATATTTTATTTGTTTTAAAAACTATTTTACGTCAATTTTGACACTATTTGGTAATTGATTAATGTGAAAATCATAACAGCATGATTAGATCAAAAAAAGATAATTGAATAAATTATAACATGCCATATTAAGCTAAAAAATAGTTTAATTCATAAAAGGTCTCAAATTACATTTATTTGGTTATTTATAACATCAATTATATGAATACTTCATTAATAAGGTAATTACTACATCATCATTGTGTCATAAATAAATTTAATTATTTAATGTCTAAAAATTATAACTAAAATACCATTATGTAGGAAATCTTTTTAGATTTATAATGAATCTTTATAGACGAATTTATCTTATGTATAACCCTATATAAAAGATGTTTTTCTTGTTAAACTTTGATTTTAACTCTTTCAACTCTTCTTCAAATAAAATTATAATAAGTGTCCTAATCTAATCCAAGTGCACCTAAAGGGTAATATTTTATTCCTAACGTTTTTTATGGTCTAATTACACTTATCCAGTAGAATTTTAACATGTGTTAGGGTAATAATAATATCATATTTACCCTTAATTACCCTATTTACTTTTAACCGTGTTAAATAAAATTAAAAAAGTTTCTATTCACAAAAATTCTTTTTATCTTATTAAACCACATTTTACTCCTTGATATTAACTATGTCTCTCGGATTTTAAAAATTCCACTCACAAAAGTAGTGAAATTAAGTTTTATTTAAATTTTCAAATTCTCTTAGGAGGTGGGTAAAAGACGATGAAAATTTCAATTAAATTGTTATTTATCTAAAATTATTATAAAATGACTCCAATGAATTACATTGAACTTATATATTTACTATGTATCAATTTTGAAAAAAGAAATAAATTTAAAAAAATAAATTATTTTTTAAATAAAAAGACGGTTTTAACTAATAACTCAGTTTTTTCACTATTCATCAAAAATTGAATGTTTTCAGAAAAATACCAAAAATTCACCCTAGGATAATTTTGATATTCCGAATCCCAAAATGAAGTCCATTATGAAAGATAAAATTTATAAAATTTTAAAAAGTGGGTATTACTATTAATAACAGCTAGTTTATATAATATTTTAATAACATATTGTTGTTTCGTGAAACTCGGTATTGCATTGAAAACATACTATCAAGGATGGTCGTGATTTCATTTAATGCAAGCCAAATCCAGGTTGGGTGTAGTGCAAGATTCCTTTGTTGTTATGTATAATAGAATCCAACTATATTTCATTTATACATTTAATATATATATATATATACACTCAATGTTGCGTAGAATAACATCTATCAAATTAACTTGAAATTGTGTGTAACACGATCAAAGATTAGTGTTGTGTATACTGAAAGCTAATACGTTGTTGTGTATAGTTAAAGATAATCTTGGTGTAGCATACAACAGAACATATGAAAGAAATTAAAAAGAATAAATCTTATAAAATCATGGAGTGTTACAATAATAATTATTAATATCAATTAATAAGTTAAAGTTAATTTTTGGATTTAATGAATATTAAAAATATTAAAAATATTTACCATGGTTCAAGTTAGAAAATAATTATCAGGGATCAAACATAAGTGATAAGGGTTAAACTGACATAAAAACATGTCTACATTCAATTATATGTCTATATTTAGACTTTATTTCATATAATATTATTAAATAACCCATTTTGGATATATTTTGTTTTTTATACATTAATATAATTTAATCTTTTTAAAAATTCCAATTCTGTGCTCTTCCCACTTATAATAAGACACACCCTATCGTTTTTTCTCCAAACATCAAGGGAATTTTAGTCTCATAAATTCATTCCCAAATCCCCACCTTCCTACAGTATATTATTTTATTATAAATCCATCATAATTAGGATTTAGGTAATATGTTAAAGATATTTTCTAAAGAATAGGAAGATAATACAGGTATGTGATGATTTATATTCATGTTAGGGAGAAATTTTCCATTAAAACATCATTTTGAATTATTTAATGATTTATTTTTTAAATAATTTTATTCCACATCCAATTTCATAAAATAATTCTATTAATGTGTTTATATGGAAATAATTGACAAATAATTGATATTTTATGTTTTTTTTCTATCTTTCAAAGGTTTTAAAATTTTTTCTATTAACATAATTTTTATATAACATTTTAACAAAAAGGAAGAAGGAATTATCTGTTTTTATGTATATAGGATCAAAAAACATTCCCACCAATGTATCTTTTATTTAATGTTATTCTTCTATTATAAGAATTTATGTTTTCTAAAATCAAAAACCCCCCATTACAAATTTATGGTATTTTTGAAAATGGTTTTAAATGGATTGGAGATTTTGACATCCTGAAATGTTATTATTATCGGGGAAAATAATATTTCTATATGTATGTAATATTTCATGTGTTATGGCAATGTTATGGTTCTTAGGGATTATTTATGACAATGGTTGACCCCAATATAAATCATGATGTTGGTTATTCCAGACATATCAAATAATTATAAGGGATACAGATATAGCTCTTAAATTCGATGGATAAATTGTTGATGTTTACCAATTATATTTCTCCAAACAGATTATTGCAATTTAATTGTTTTGTTTTTCCTTTTTAAATAATTATATATAATTGATTTCTCAGGTTATATATATTATTTATCTATGATTTCTATGGGTTTTAATTCAAATATTATGTTTTCACAGGGTAAGCTCATGAACTTAGGATAAAAAAGGATGTTTACACTGCATATTAATGGTTAAATGTTTGTATTTGAAAAATAGTTTTTATTTTTATTTCATGAATAAAATAAATTCTTATGGGTTTTTATTTTAAATTTTATTTTTCTTATGAAATTATTTAAAAAAATAATTTTTTATTGATGTTGATTTCGTTAGGGATAAATTTTTTATTTTGACCTATAGTTTATTTTGAATTACAAAAAAATTTATGAATATTCATGGAAAAATTGATGTCCCTCTTTTATAATATGACGCTTACTAAGCATTCAGTGCACATAAAATATTTTAAAATGTTATTTACATCGGTTTAAAGATGATTAGGGAAAATGATGAGTTAAATAGGAAACGTTTGAATATATATCATGGAAGTATAACCTATTATAACATTAAACTTATGTATTTATAAAAAAATGGATTCTAACGGGAGCTTCCAACTTTAGGATGTAATATTTTCAATTAAAAGGGTGATGACCTAATTGTCTAGAACAGTAGGTCTAAAATATCAATACAAATGTATGAAAATTATTTATTCTATACTGATACAATTTTTATTTTATTATGGCTAGGTCATTATAGGTGATATCAATGGAGAGGATGAGATTATTTTAAAGGCTATGATATTAGATGTAAATATGAGTGTAATTGCTTAACTATATTAACCTAGATATAGTTTATAATTTAATAAATTAGTTTAAGATACAAGGGATATCACCATGAATGATTCCATATTTTATATGTTTGATGAACTATATGCATACATGATTACCATATTAAATTTAAAATTTAAAATATATCACAAAATAAATATTCTAGATTATTTGGTATTCTTAATAATATACTTCATCAAATCTAGAATAAATAAAAAAAGGGTGATATTACATGATCATTAATGGTAACATATAGTAGAATGTGTCAATACTATATAAAATTTCAGTAGTTTTTTAGAATTATCCTTTCATGTTGTAGAAAACATATTCTTTCCTCGTGTTTCCACAAACAAGAAATATGGATATGTGATAAACCACCAGAGTGAGGCACAAACCTCAATGTTAATGGCTCTTGAATTTTGGTCCTAATTGGTGGAAGGGGTGTAGATTAGGTTCATATAGGTTCATTTATATTAGCCTTAAATATTGTTTTTGGTATTTTTGATTCTATCAAAACTGAGTATAATTATATTTTTTAACTGGATTGAGAATTTACTCAATAAAAAATTCTTAATTACTGCCATTGTAAAGGAAAAAACAGTGATTCAAAGCTCCATTAAATGGAAGAAAAAACCCCATGGGACATCATTTATCGAATATTATTATTATTTTGTCATGTAACCAAATGTTTGATCTTACTTTACACCTGGGATGAAGGAAATGAAGTTTATAATTTTCTTGTTACTCATAATGACCAAAATAATCCTTTTGTGATATTCACAATCATCAAATCTCTTGCACATGAGTGTATTGACCTGGTTAGATCTGATGCACTTGATATACATTACATTACACCTCCATAACCCCATGGGCCCCAGTTCAATACTTATCATTTTTTGACTCCCTTTTTACTCTTTTTTCATTGTTTGTTTCCTTGGGCTGATTAAATAAAATAAAATGAACTTTTAGTAAAAAAATAACAAAAAAATATGTCATTTAATTATTAACTTGTGTAAAAAATGAATCTATAAATAATATCAATATACAAATATCATGGATAATAATTACAATATTTTAAATAAAATAATCATTAATGTTGGATGTTTTGATATCATAAATCATGATATCTCTAAAATAAATTCCTTATACGAAAATAGTTTAAAATATGGTTATTCATATACCAAATACAAATTTAATACGCAAAATTGATTTGTCACTTTAGAAAAATTGATGAATTAAAGAGATATAAAATTATAATCCCCAAAAACCATTGCATATGTAATGAATTCATAATATATTTAACTTAATTCCTATAAATATTCAATACATGAAAATATTTTTATTTAGTACAAAAATATCAAATATAAATATTTATCTAGTTGATCAAATATGATTCATAAAAAAACATAAGTAAAAATTGTTTAAGGTTTTAGAAGTAGTCATATCCATGATAAAAAAAATTGGATATTTTGGAGAAACATTATGTCAAATTATCCTAATAAATTAATGATTCAAGATAATTTTAATGAAAATAAAATTAGTATGATATAAGATATGATAATAAATTAGTAGAAAGTACAGTTTTTGTAATAAAATAATGTTATTTAATGAAATGTAGAAATTTATGTGAAATATTAAAATATGATATATTAAATAATTTTTTTAATCCTATTGAAAACTTGTAGAATAATAAAATAGCAATAAATGGATATGGATGTATGAAAATCCATTAATGTAGTATTTGTTTAAAAAACATCAATGTTGAATTTTTATAAAGAAAGTCAAAAAAACATTTGAAATTTAATTTATAACTTTTTTAAATTAAATGTATAAAAATATTTTCCTTAATAAATAATTTGAGTAAATAAAATTACATTATAAAAATGATTTGGAAAAATATGGACATGGAATATAAATATTCTTGGTAAAAAAGATAAATAAGATCATATTTTTTGATAAACATTAATCTTAAAAGTGTAATAGGAATTGAATAATTAAACATTATAAATAACAATGTATTCATTTTAAATACATTTATGGTAAGAATATTATCCACATAAAAATAAATAGATTCATAATTCCAAATATGTCAGAATGAAGTGGAAATTGAGACAAAATCACTTACCTCACATTTAACATGCCTCGTATTTTATTTCAACACCCTTTATAATAAATTTATATTTATTATAATTATATAGAAAAACCATATATATATATATAAATATATAACTTCATATATGATCCACTTAATTTTTTTTCACATATTAGTTAACACTCAGTAATTTTTATCTTTATTATGTGTGTTAACTACTTTAATTTTTACATAGGATTTGATTTTTCGGTTTCAAAAAATTCATATTTATAATTATTATATCACCTATAGAATTTTATTAATTATATAAATATAATATATATTCAATATATAGATATTGATAGCCATCCATAAATGATGTTTTCACTTTTAGAATGACAGAATGCAATAAAGATAAATAATAATTAACATTTACATGAAAATTATTATATCTGATATATATTATATATTCATTATTTATTTATTTATTACCAATAATTTAATTTGAAAATGAATAACGAATCACATATCATAGTGGATGTGGTAGTCCACACATATGAATGCGAGATGTTATCGTTTTCTATCAGATTGGAAGGTAAGAAGGAATATATGATATTATAATCGGGAAAACAATATTTATTTCATAGTTATTATATATATTAATTAGATCTATATTTATAAAGGTTCATTTAATGTGGTGATGAAAAATTAATTACACAGATATTTGGATATAGTAAGCCATTGGTTTACATGAGTGCTATTTTTAATTTTCATAGGATGAAAAATAGATTGAATATGGTTGTCCTATAATAATAACGACATCTATTTATATTTTTGATACATGAATAATTATTTTAGTATGGTTACAACACATTAATAGTATTTTTATAAATAAATAATAATGAAATTTTTGGTAAAAACAATTTCTTCTTATACTATCCAAAATATTTATATTTCCTCCAAAGGGAACAAGGGTTGGTTTCTTGGAAGGGATTGAACCACTATAACTAGGTTATGGATATTTCTAATAGAGTTTTTTAGGGTTTTTTCAAGCTAGGGAACACAAATTGGTATAAATTAAAATAGAGTTAGGGTGTCCTATTATATTTCATAAGATGGGAATACTTGAAATTTCATAATGTATTAAATTAAAATAAATTATTTTTTATGTATAAATTGCACAACTTTTATGTAATCGGAAGATGATAGGTTTAGTATTATTAATCCTATAATCTAATAAAATTTTCACAAGAATCTGATAAGTTTTCACCATTATATATTACTATAACCCCATGTTACCCCTTTTGATAATTTTCATGTTATTACTGTCTTATATAGTTCAAGGGTTAATAATTCTACCATAAAATGGAAAATAACCTTAGATGGAACATAGACGATTTTTTCAACCAACACCCATTATTTTTAATAATGATAAATGTTTTATGAATTTTCAATCATTTTATACTATATTATTTTTATAAATAACATTGATGTGCATTTTGAAAAAAATAATTTAATTTTATGTTAAATAAAAAAATAAAATGTTGAAATTATAATATATTCCTTTCACACATCTCTAACCTCTCATATATGTCTATAAAATTATTAGAAAACAATAATTCATCCAATGCATAATACTTTAAATACATTTAAAATTATCTAAATTATTTTTAAATTAAATGAATAAATTTTGTGTAGGTGTTACGTAATCATTTAATCTATAAAATTTTCACTATAAATTATGATAAATATACCATGAAAAATAATAATTCTAATAAGAAAAAAAACTAAACATAAGTTTCATTTATCTCTATTACTAAATATTTTTGACATAAAAAGATGAAAGGGGACAATTTTTTCTATATCTCCCACTTGTATATTATATTGGTGAAATCATATTCAAATGTAAAAAGGTAATATTTTTAGGGTATAAATGAAATTAGATAAAATATACTCATATTGTGAAATTAATAAAAGTTATTTTAAATTCCTTGTCACATTAGTTTAAATATAATTACTCGATTTACCCTTTTCTAAGGGGACATATTTTTTCATGGTAATTATTCATATTTCTTAAAAATAAAAGGGACCTATTAACCAAATTTGATAATAATGATTCTGAATATGGAATCAATTTCTCAATATAATAATTATATATGTGATAGAAATTAATATTAATATAAATGGGTATGATGAAATGAAAAACAGTTTATTGAAAAATGAATTTTAGGTATAAAAATTAACTTATATAAAAATCATTGAAATAGATAATTGGAATTAAATATTTATAAATTAATAAATATTATATGTTAATTTATGACCAAATATAAAATATAATTGGACCCTTATATTACTTTATTTAATCAAAATAATTGAGAGTAATTGAAAAATTATTATTTTTCACTATTCGCATAAAAAATAATCATTTCATAAAAATCACTAAATTTCCCAATATGTAAATTTTGAAATGATGATTTCAAAAATGATTTCCATTTAATGAAATAAAATTTTTAAAATTTGAAGAACATAATTTTAATTTGTATACATAAAATGAAAAATAAAATAATTTGTTTCTGAGATTTTAATTATGATTTTTTTTCTTTATTGAAAATTTTGTAATTATTTATTATTAATAAATATTTATATTAACCCTCTATATATTTTTCATAATTCATTGAGTTTTACACATACTTTCCAATTATGTTTTTTGGAAATTATGATCATATTTTAGAAGTAATATTTCATGGTTCCTTTATGCTTACTGTTGTGTGATGTGTATGATATCAAACATATTTTTTTATTCAAATCTTGGGGTATTACATATTTCCCCTTAATTAAATTGTATCAAAAAAAGTTGAACTTATTATATGATGAACATTATAAAGTTCTATTATGTAAAACCCACATCATAAAATGGGTTAATAAAAACACCTATTAAAATGAGGGAAAAGGAAATTCGAAGGTTATCTGGAATAACAGAAAACTTGGTTACTAAATAGGCTAATATTAATGGGGAATGAAATATATATAAATGGATGAGAAAAATAAAACCAAATGACAAATAAATTGTGATATATTAAATTTAAGGATATAAATAAGGAAAACAATTCATATATATATGATGTGTATATAGATCATCACTTCACTATAATGGATCATTATAAGATAACATTTTTGTTTCAAACATCTCTTAATAGAGTAAATGAATTCTTTACATGATATATTTATATTTTATAAAAAAAATTTCCTCGATTAATTTCACTTCATTTAAGTTAAAATTCATCTATTACTCCATGAAATGAATATCCATGATGAAGTTATTACAGTTAATGCACTAAAATTATCTTTTAAGGAATCATATGATCCACAAAATATTGTAAATTTATTCATCCTATATCGATCTATTTTAAAAAAGTAAAAATGGTTATAATATGTTTTGTAACATCCCAATGTTTTATGAATTAGTTTTTTAATAAATTATTTTTCTTGATATATTCTATCTCATGAAACACCAAATTATGCATTCACTATACACAACACTGGGTTAGTTTTTGTTACAAATGATATTGTTTTTTCCAAAACCATTATATATTATTAATATTGTTATTTAAATGTGAACATTATAACATAATTGTTTAACATAGAGATATTAATAGTAATAAAAAAATTAAAAATATCTATTATTATTGTTTTATATAAAGGAAAAACGTTGAGAAAAAGTACATAATTTTTAGTAAAGTCATGATATGTTATGAAAATACAATTTTGTCAAAAAATGATTTCATTTTTTTGGGAACATTAATAAAATTATTTTCTCAAACTATTAAAAAACAAATTAGATTAAATAAACTTAAATATTTAAATTATAATTTTATAATTTTGTTATGTTGAATTTATGATTTTTTCCTAAAATGTTTTGTTTTTTTGATGAATAGTGAAAAATAATGAATATTAAATAAAAAATACCTTTTCATTTAATTTATTTATAAAGATATATTATATATCAAATTAGATTTAAATTAAAAAAAGTAAAATAATATATTTATGAAAAAAAAATTTGAAATTATTTTAATTTGATTTTGAATTGTTAGATAAAAACCTTTCAAACTTATGATATTTTTTCACTTTTAAAACCAATTTCTTATCTCATTCGCAGGATTAATTCTAAATTAAGTTATACTCATTATGTGAATGTAATTTTGCAAATATCGATTAAATTTCTGGAAGAAGAATAATATATATTATATAATAAGGCCAGATTAAGTTTTGAAAAGAATAATAAGTAAAAACTAGTAAAAATTGATTATGGTTGTTAGGGTAAAAATATATTTATCGGGGGATTAAAAAACTGTTAGTGTTAAAAATAACCCAAAACATTCCCAAAGCCCATTTTATTGACATAGATTAAACATATTTGTTCTATTATCTATAATTTCCCATTATTTGAGCCTTATTACATGAAAAATCCTTGGTGTAATTCTTTGTTTCAAGAATTACAAGGGCGATACTCACATCCCTTATAAAAGGATACCCCTTCTCCTCTATTAACAAAAACATAAAACCATTTTAGTTCTTAAAATACCTACAAAAATCACTTCCCAAAATCTATAATATCATTCTATAATCTTTATTTCTTATAGAAAACCATCCTAGTAAGGCTTTTGGGGAATCATAAAGAGGATACGTGAAGAAGAGTAAACATTCATCCATGAGAGTTTTTATTTCATTTCATCCTCCACATCAATCAATTATTTTTATAACATGATGAAATAATATTATAAATAACATAAATGTATTTATTTGTTTTAGGATAATTTAATGGACTAAAACCATGAAAAATTTTATCTAGTGTGTTATGAAATCATTATTGATGGGTATGGAGGACTACCACATCACAAAGTGATGTCATTCATGTTTCAATTACCACCAATAAAGGATATAAATAATGAGGGATTTATTGATTATATTTGATATTAATTTTATTAATATGCATCATTAATTATTATATCATTCATTATATCATTTTTCCATTTTTTTCATTTTTTTGGGAATACGATAACACTGCTCATGTGTATGGTAGACAACCTGATCATGAAGCAATAAGAACCATTAAATATTTAATGGTTGGTAAAAATTATGATATTAATTAAAATGTGTTATATATATGACATAAAAAATATTATAGAATAATAATTTATAATTTACCTTTCTTTATTTCAATACACCAAAAAAATTGAAACTAAGTTTATGCATACATATGACCTACTGACTCAATGAATGATGTATTTCAATTTACAAATATATATTTTATATATTACTATAAATAAATATATTCAGAATATATATTATATTTATATCATTTTTAACATTATAAAGGTGATGTAACCATGATCCATTTTAGTGGACCAAAATAAATAATCAATACTTATATAAAAAACAAATCATTTATTTCCTGAAACATAACAGTAACATGGAATTGTTAGAAACGTGTAAGAAAATGTCATAAGAAATTCATATATGGTTAGAAATTTTGAATTATTTTTATATAATAGATTTATAATAATAATATATTTATAATCGTTGACTTATGAATGTGTACGATGGAATTCAAGACTAAAGGTAAGGGATTTTTGACTCAATTTTTTTTTAGATGTAAAACATGTTATGAACCTATATTATTTCACGAGGTGTATGTAAAACCCCTTTACATGATAAATAATGAATTTACACATCCTCTTCATGTTTTATACTTCATTTCATTATTAATCATAGCGATTATTATACAAATTTACCAAAGTGGTAATGTCGTTAAAATACAATCTAATCATTTGTTGATAGTGTTTATGATTATGTTTCTGTTGATAACATAAGGAGATCCAAATATCATGAAACTCAAGGATTTTCTTCTCCCATTATTATTCATGTTATTAATTTTACCATAATTACAATCATTGGTACATAAAATAATTTAGCCATTTTTTATGAAAATAAATCATTAATTCTCTCTTTGGTAAGAAATCCATTTTATTCCAAATGAATTATTTATAAAAATGTTTTCAAATATATTATATCATTATACAGTTATTTTTAAGATTTAATTTTACCCATATTGTATTTTTTTTCAAAAATATATTGAAATTAGTCTATATATCTCTTTCTAATTAATGCATGTTTGTATTTTCCTGAAAATG
Organism: Viscum album; assembly: GCA_963277665.1. Lineage (NCBI taxonomy): Eukaryota > Viridiplantae > Streptophyta > Magnoliopsida > Santalales > Viscaceae > Viscum > Viscum album. The sequence continues at coordinate 2,139,718,085 of OY728128.1, read as the reverse complement.
TAAAAGGATTATTTGATTTAACATGTATGGAATGAATGAAAACTTCCATATCCATGAAATTTTTTTATTTTAATCATCTTTTATAATTTTATAATTTATTTTCAAAGAAAACTATTTTCAGTATTTCTAATGCTTTCAAAAGTCATTTTTTCAAATACCAAAGGATATTCACCTCAAGAAAAGTATTAATTGATCAATCTATATAAATTTACATCTAAGATGGAACTCGTTAATGTTACATATAAAATATTATTGATAAAATAAAGATATTCCATTATATATATTTTTTTGATTCATCTTTTTTATGATTGAATAATGTTTATGAAACCTATTTTCCTTCCATCTTTTATACAGTGATAAAATTTCAATGAAACCTAATTATGTTTCAACGGGTTATGATACGATTAAATAGTGAAATGATTATGATACTTGTCTCTTTTTAAATGTTATGATATCATGAAATTCTTATGAAATCCATTTTACATCATGGGTTATGATATAAATAATTTATAATTATCTTATAGAACACATAAATATGGTTTTCGCTACATTATTAATGGGTCATATATCTCTCTTTAAGACATTGGGTAAAGATTTATATATCATGTGATTTAAAGTAAAATAATGGGGAGTTAACTCAATTACATAAGATACTTTATTCACAATTATGTTCTTCGGAGTTAACATTGACTAGTATGATGGTTTTGGGAGTGAAAAATTCCACTATGATATCCATGGAAAAGAGCTTCAACTAATATGGAAATGATATTATATGCTTATGTGTATACCATAAATCTAATTATCAGGACAATGTTTTGTACACATGAAATATAAGGCCCCGGCATTAAACATTACTTAATATTGAATTAAATAAATAATTCCCATTTAGGACCTTTTCAGGTTTAGAGTTTTAGAGAAATAGATCATAACTATTACATCTCAAAAGATTCCAAAGTAGACACTTCTACTAAGTTTCCATAAAAATAAGAACTCTTAAAAAGAAACATGTCTAGTTCCACATTTTATATAGCATGAATTTCCCTTAATACCATTCTTGTCCCTACTCCACATTAATTCCTATTGCAAAAATTTCAAAAAAAACTTTGGGTGAGCATAAAAAGCTCAGTAAGGGATACACAAGGAATGAAAACTGTTAGTTTTTTCAAAACCACAGGTAAACCATGTATACATTATCAAAGTTATACTTTTCACCTTTATGAAGTAGTAAAAACTATTCACTGAATAAAAAATCATTACTTACCCTTTTTTAACCAAAAGATTACCATAAAACCAATATAAAGAACACATAAAAAATATATGTAACTTAGGATATAAACATACATAAATGGAATAACCATACGGTCGACTTCCACACATATCAATTAATGGAATAGCCATACAACTGAATTCTATACCCAATGAATTGGACATTATAACGTAACCACTCGTCCTGGTATTCAAGGCACCACCCGTTATATGGTTTATCACGTATCCACCAATCAAATGTCCCAATACCATTATAAAATCATAAGAAATAAAACAAATATAATGGAAAGAAAACATTTCCACACTTTGATCACAATATATCATTTAAAAATATTGACATAACAAATCCATTATAAAAACCATTTTCATTACCAAAATACATAAACGATTATATGGTATTTATTTCATTTTAAAAACATTATGGCTTGTTGGGGAAGCCAAAGACCAAATAATACTCGTGGTGGTGGAAAAGGTCGTTGTCACCGCGTACGTTAAAATAAACATTCCTTTGTTTCATTTAGTAAAACGCTTAATAGAAAAATATTCCTTTTGTATAAAATTAAAAGTCAAATGGGTTTGTACACAGTATAAAAGAACGTTGTGTATAAAACAAAATATGCCTCAATGAAAGGAGATTTAGACGAAGTCCCTTACCTCGGGTCCGACTTGACTTGATCTTTATTTAAAGTCCTGAATAACAATTTTGAGTTAATTTATAATTTCTTAAGAACCTTTTTCAAGTTCATTATTCCTTTTATATCACTTATTACCATGTTACGAACACTATGTAATTATTTAAGTTAATAATGGTCATTTTGTCGATCATTGGTACTTGAGTCAAAAATAAACTCTTTATAATTACAAGTTGTTCATGTGGTAAAATATCCATTATATCAATAATTATATTCATGATTTAGATATCATATATATCATATATATCCAGTATATACATGAATTTATAATATTACATAATCATTTATAGTTAAGAATTGAAATGCACCGTTCATGGAGACGGTAAGCCGTACGTACGCATGAACGCTACTTTCATTTCTATGTCATGTTAATGGAATTAAAACTAAATGAGAGATATGTATATTTTAATTCCACAATTATATTCCTCATTTATATGTAACATACATCATATATATCCATTTTATATATGCACTTATAATAGTACATTACATTTGGGGATAAGAAATGAAATGCACCGTTCATGGAGACGGTAAGCCGTATGTATGCATGAATGCTACTTTCATTTCTATCTCATGCTTTAATAGAAAGAAATAATAATGATATAATGGTATATTATAATTCCAGTATAACATAATATATAATAACTTTAACTTCATCGTTTATACGTCCCACACATGACATTAACGAATCAAATCACTTTGAGGGGGCGGTAGTCAGCACTTCCTAAAATGAAGATATGGTGTTTACCCATAATGGAAACCATAAAGGTATTCCATAAATGAAAAATACAGAAGATTAAGTAAAACATGAACATATTATATATCATATATAAATATAGAGACATATTAATTTCTACCTTTTAAGGTGTTATATGAGTGTTGAACAATCATCGTTTCGTGAGGCAGAAATTCTCTATCCACAGAAACAGTATGTTCATTAACCATTATATGTAGGTGTGTGTAAGTGTAGCTCGAATAAATCTTATAAAAACATCATAGTATATTGAATATACTTGATTTGTTACAAATTAAATGAATAAAAAGAGTTTAGGGGGTTGGAGAAGCAAAATAAAACAAAAGAACATTAGAGAATACTTTACCTTAAAATCGGGTAACTCCCTTTGGTTTGAACCAAAAGTGTTTCTTGAAGAGCTTCCTGCCTAAGGTATGGCTTCTAGGATGAGTATAGGGATGTGGAGAGACAAAAAGATCAGATCTTGGCTGATCCAAAGGCTTGAGAGGAGTGGGTAAGGAGGTAGAGTTGGGGGCCTTTTATTAGAGGAGAGGAGGGGCACTCTTGGAATGTTAAGAAAAGATACTTTATTAAAAAATTATTTTTGGATAAAAAGGGTACCAAAATTATAAATTTAGAGTATAAGGTGATAAGGGTTCTAAATCCACCCATCCAACAGGTTTTTGACTAGTGTAGGTCTTAGATTTTACGTTATCATCTAATTTTATTTAAATCGTTAAATAATGAGGGAATCGCTGCATCATCATGGTGTCATAAATAATTTAATTTATTTAATGTCTAAAAATTATAATAAAATATCAAGATGTAGGAAATAGTTTTATATTTCTAGTGAATATTTATATTCAAAATTATGACTAGTATAACTTCATTTAAAAATAGTTTTAGTAAAACAACTCTTGTTTGTGTCATTTTTACTTTTACTTTAAATAAAAGGCATTAATGTCATTTTCTTACCCAAGTGGCTCCATGGGGTCCCAAAAATCGACCCATGGGTTGACTTGGTCGGCAATTACTCTTCCAAAAGGGTTAGGACAAGTGTCAAGATATTTTTATTTTATTATAATATCATTTTTACCTTAAATCGCACTAATTACCTTTAATCGCGATATATAAAACATAAAAGTTACTTTTCATAAAAAATTATTTTCATCCCAATTAACCAATTTTTACATAATAATTAAAATCATTTATATTGTATTTTTGAAATTAAAATCACAGAATTGGTAAAGTTCCATTTAAACAAAAAATCAGTTTTTGTAACTACCACTTTGTGGTTTCACTATTCATGAAAAATTAAGTTTTTTCAGAAAAATACCAAAACTTCACCCTAAGATATATTTAATATTTCAAATTTAAAAATGATTTCTATTTTAAAAAATTAAAAACATATATGTTGCATTAATTAATTTAATAATTAATTCCAACTGTCAAAACAAATAATGTGTTTTTATGAAACAAAATGTATCAAAAGATTGACAGTAGTTTAAGTCCAATTTCAAAGTGAGATTAATTCCAATGACCACCATTGGATTAAATGGTAAAAATATATTATAATTTCACTTTAAAACCAATTCAAATGATAATCTAATAAAATAAATAAATTATATTAAAAAGTGGTTTTGAATTAAAATACAACATTTTCACTATTCATTAAAAAAACGAACTTTATCGAAAAAATTCCAAAAAATTTCCACAGAGTAAGTTTTGATCTCCCGGTTCCAAATAAGAGTTTTATTTGGTCAAATAGAATTTATTAGAGTGGCCAAAACAATATTTAAATAGGGTTCTCCATCAAAAGGTGATAGTTCGACCTTTTTGTGAAAATTAGAGTATATATGCCTAAAATTGAAATCTTTTCTCAATTTAAGCCTTTATATTTTATTGGATAAATATAAAAACATTAAAAAACATATATATAATCATATTTTAGTTATTTATATTCATTCCCCCCAATACAATGGCTACGTGTTAACTACCATTTAAAATAATATTATTTTATTACCAGTGTGCAACGTAATATTTCAAAGAAACTCTTTATTGAGTACCAGGTACGCTATCAAACATAGAAACACCTTTAAAGTAAAATTAATATTTAATTCTTAAATATTAATAAATATGAAAATGTTTAATTCTTTATTTACCTGGGATGTTATATCCTTCCCCCCTTTTGGAAATTACGTCTTCGCAATTTTATTCACTTATCAGAATAAGTGGGGGTATTTATCCCTCGTATCATTTTCAGATTCCGACGTTTCCTCTTCCACCATATGGTTTTTCCACAAAACCTTTACCTAGTGAATTACCTTATTTCGCAACACTTTCTCTCTTCAGTCATGAATCTGGACTGATTTTTCTTCATAAGAGAGATTCTCTTTCAATTGAACTACCTCTGGGCTCAAAACATGAGATGGATCTGGCATATACTTTATTAACATTGAAACATGAAAAACATTATGGACCTGATATAAACTCGGAGGTAAAGACACTTGATAAGAAACTGATCCATCCTTATCCATAATTTCATATGGTCCAATGTACCTTGGACTCAGTTTTCATTTCTTACCAAATCACATCACACTTTTCCATGGCGAGACTTTGAGAAAAACAAGATCACCTACCTCAAAAGAGAGATCCTTCTTCCGGTTATCCGCATAACTCTTCTGCCTGCTCTGTGATGTTCTCATGTGCTTCTGAATCAATTGAAATTTTTTTCCATCTCTTCTACCAATTCTATTCCCATCAGCTTCCTTTCATCCACTTCATCCCAAAAAGCTAGAGTTTTACACCGTTTACCATATAATGCCTCAAACAGAGCCATCTGTATACTGGAATGAAAACTGTTATTATATGAAAATTCAACCAAAGAATTATATTGGTCCCAACTTCCCTGATAATCCATCAAACAAGCACATATCATATCCTCCAAAGTCTGAATTTTTCGTTCTGACTGCCCATCTGACTGATGATGAAAAGCTGTACTAAAATTTAATTCAGTACCCAATGACTTCTGAAGGACCTTCTAAAAGTTAGAAGTAAACCTGGGATCATGATTAGATTCAATGTATAGGGGAAATCCATGCAACCTGAATATATCTTTAAGATAAAATCAAGAATGTTGGTCTAGAGGGAAAGTATCTCGAATAGGAAGGAAATGAGCAGATTTAGTCAATCGATCAACAATAACTCAGATTTCATTATTACCTCTAGATGTCTTTGGTAAACCCACAACAAATTCCATGGATATATTTTCCCATTTCCACTCTGGAACTGGTAAAGGCTGAAGCATCCATTTCGGTAACTTCCGCTCTGCTTTAACATGCTGACAAGTCAAACACTTCATAGTATAATCAGAAATATCTCTTTTCATTCCATCCCACCAGTAATACTCCAGCAGATCTTTGTACATCTTAGTACTACAAGGATGAACTGAAAATGGGGAACTATGAGCCTCACATAACAACTCATTATTTAACTGTGAATCACTAGGCACACATAATCACTTACCAAATCTCAAAACACAATCATTATCAATGTTGAATTCAGGAAACTTACCCTTTTGAACCAGCTCTACCTTTTTCTGCAACTCACTGTCTTTCTTCTATGCTTGCTTAATTCTGTCTGATATAGAAGATTTCACTTATACCTGAAACAAAACAGAAGGGCATCTTGTACCAAAAACATCTATGCCCAAGTTCATCAAATCAAAAACCAAAGGATCTCGTTCCAAACATATCATGGTTAATGAAGCATTACTTTTTCGACTCAAAGAATCAACCACTTTATTTTCTTTTCCCGGATGGTATTTAATTGTACAATAATAATCCTTGATTAATTCCAACCATCTCCTCTATCTCATGTTCAATTATTTCTGAGTTAATATATACTTTAAACATTTGTGATCAGTATATATTTCACACTTTAATCTATACAAATGATGCCTCCAAATTTTTAAAGCGAAAAAAACAGAAGCTAATTCCAATTCATGTGTAGGGTAATTTACCTCATGAGTTTTCAACTGACATGAAGCATATGAAATTACATGATCATTATGCATAAGGACACATCCATATCCCTTCAACGAAGCATCACTGTATATAACAAACTCACCATTCCTGGAAGGAAGTGCCAAAACTGGAGCATTCACCAATCTTCTTTTCAACTCCTGAAAACAATCATCACATTCTTTTTTCCAGATAAACTTAACACTCTTCCAAGTTAGCTTAGACATTAGACTAGATAACTGTGAAAAATTATCAACAAACCTTCTGTAGTAACCTGCCAAACCAAGAAAACTACGGATCTCGGTTACATTTGTGGGTCTTGGTTATTCTTCAACAACCTTTGTTTTTGCAGGATCAACAGTTATCCCATCTTTAGAAACAATATCACCAAGGAAAGAAATTTGTTGCAACCAAAAATCACACTTTCTGAATTTCCCATTTAGTTTATTTTCTTTTATGGTTTGCAAAATAACCCTTAAATAACTTTCATGCTCCTCTTTACTTTTATAAAACACCAAAATATCATCAATGAAAACAACCACAAACTTATCCAAGAAGTCATGGAAAATTCTATTCATAAGGTCCATGAATACAACAGGTGCATTGTTTAACCCAAAAGTCCTAACTAAAAATTCATCATGGACATATCTAGTATGGAACACACTCTTCAGAACGTCTGCTTCTTTTACTTTCAATTGATGGTACCCCGACCTCAAGTCAATCTTTGAAAAATACTGATCTCCCTGGAGCTGATCAAACAAATCATCGATATGAGCCAAAAGATACATGTTCTTAACAGTAATGTTATTCAAAGCTCTATAATCAATGCAAAGTAACATTGAACCATAATTCTTTTTAACAAACATGATAGGATCACCCCATGGTGATGTACTAGGTCGAATGAAACCTTAATCTAATAACTCCTGAAATTGTTTCTTTAACACTAAAAGTTCAACTTGATCAATTCGATAAGGGGGTTTTGAAATTGTCTTAGAATCAAGAACTAATTCAACAGTAAATTCAACTTCTCATTCATGAATAATACCAAGCAACTCATTAGAAAAAAACATCAAGATACTCATTTACCACTGGCACATCATTAATCTAAACAGTTCCATTATTTTCAACAACATGTGCAAGGTAAAATTCATTTCCATCTTTTACTAGTTTCTCAACTTCCTGATATGTTATCAAAAACAAGGGTTCATACTTGTTCAAAAACTGAAAATCTTTCTGAAACGAAACCATTTTTGATCTGCAGTTAATCTTAGCATGATAAACAAAAAGCCAATCCATGCCCAAAATAACATCAAACTCTACTAGAGGCAAAACAATAAGGTTTGCTGGTAGATTCTTTCCACACACACAAGGGTAAGAAGGTTCTTATAATTTCTTTTTGTCTCAATGTTCCATCTGGGTGTTTTTACCATAAGTTTACGATTCATATCTTGAGATGGAATTTACAGTTTACTAGAAAACTTCTCAGAAATGGAAGAATGTGTAGACCCTGAATCAAACAACACATTGGCATAATCTGAACAAAAAAACAGTGTACCTGATACTACTTCGTTAGATGGCCCAACATCTGCTGAAGTAGATGAAAAGGATTTCAACACCCCTTTTTTCTTGTAGTCTAGCTACTTTCCCCCAGTTGAGTTCTTCATTAGACACTCATTTGCATTATGACCCATTTCATTACACTTAAAACATCTTACAGTTGGCTTTTCATTTCCTGCTTGTTCATCATCCTTGCAGTTACGAGCAATATGAACAGACTTACCACATCGAAAGCACTTTCCATACTGTGATAAACAATCTCCAGGATGCATTTTACCACACTTCTCACAGTATGGTTATTTGGTTTTCTTACCTCTTTGTTTCTTTGATAAATTCTTCTACTTTTCCTGCCAACTAGACCTCTTATACTGTTGTTTTTCAAAGATCACCTGATCATTGGAAAAATCCATTTCCACCTTCTCCGCACATCGAACAAGTTTTTCATAACTTTTGAACTCACAAGAAGCTAAATCCCTTTGATACTTTGGCTTCAACCCAGAGTAAAAACGGTTGATTTTTCTATCATGATCTCGTATGAAGTTTGGTGCATACCTTTCCAGTCGAGTGAACTTTTCTTCATTAGCAGGAACTGAGTCATCCTCCTGCTTCAATTCTAGAAATTGTTTTTCCACCCTAAGACGAACCACCATAGGAAAAAATTTCTCATGAAACATACATTTAAATTCATCCTAGTGAAGATCATCAATCTCATCACTATCCCTGATATTTTTCATCATCGACCACCACTAATCTGCTTCACGTTCAAAATAATAAATAAAAAGACTAACCTTTTGATGTTCTGAACACCCCATAACATAAAAAATATTCTCTAGTGCTTTAATCCACCCTTCAGCTAGTACAGGGTCAGATGATCCTCTGAATGATGGGGGATGTTGCCTCATGAAATGTTCCACCATTGACATGTTCTTCTGTGGTTGATCTGGCTAATCTCATGCATGGATACCACAACCATTTATAGCCTGAGTCAACTGTGTCATCACTGCAACAAACTGTTCAGTTCTAATTCTGACCATCTCAGGTTGCTGATTGGAAGGTTGTCTTCCTCCTGATGTCATCCCAACATAGCTACCTTGTTTCCTCTATGGGAAACCATTATTAACACAGAAATATCTTAGGCGAAGCAACATGGTAATCTTTAAATTCTATATCATTTTAGTCATACCATAAATTGATTAATAATTTAACAATTTTCTAACCCCTAAAGTTGTCTAAACCGACCTCTGATACCAACTATAAGTCCCTGACCTTAAACATTACTTAATATTGAATTAAATGAATAATTCCCATTGAGGATCATTTCAGGTTTAGAGTTTTAGAGAATTAGATCATAACTATTACATCTCAAAATATTAAAAAGTAGACACTTCTACTAAGTTTACATAAAAATAAAAACTCTTACAAAGAAACATGTCAAGTTCCTAGTTTTATATAGCATGACTTTACCTTGATCCCATCCTTGACCTTACTCCACATTAAGTCCTATGAAAAACATTTCAAATAAAGTTGGGGTGAGCATAAAAAGCTCAGTAAGGGATACACAAGGAATGAAAACTGTTAGTTTTTTCAAAACCAAAAGAAATTCATGTATACTTTATCAAATTAATACTTTTCACCTTTATGAAGTAGTAAAAACTCTTCACTGAATAAAAGATCATTACATACTGTTTTGTAACCAAAATATTACCATAAAACCCATATAAAGAACATATAACATATAAAGGTAACTTGGTACATAAACATACTTAAATTAAATAACCATGCGGTCGACTTCCACACATATCACTTAATGGAATAGCCATACGTCCGACTTCCATACCCAATGCATTGGAGGTTATAACATAACCACCCGTCCTGGTATTCACGGAACCACCTGTCATATGGTTTATCACTTAACCACCTGTCAAATGTCTAAGTACCATTATAAAATCATAATACATAAAACAAATATAATTGAAAGAAAACATTTCCACACTTTGATCACAATATATAATTTAAATATATAGACATAACAAATCCCTTATAAAAACCATTTTCAATACCAAAATACATATAAGATTATATGGTATTTATGTCATTTTAAAAACATTATGGATTATTGAGGAATCCAAAGACCAAATAATACTCGCGTTGGCGGAAAATGTCGTTGTCACTGCGTACGTTATAAGAAAAAAATCTTTTTTGTCGTTTAGTAAAACGCTTCAGATAAAAAGATTCCTTTTTTATAAAATTAAAATTCAAATGGGTTTATACACCATATAAAATAATTTTGTGTATAAAACAAAATATTCCTCAATGAATGGATATTGAGACGAAGTCCCTTACCTAGGGTCCAACTTGACTCGATCGTTCTTTAATGTCCGAAATAACAAAATTGAGTTAATTTCTACTTGATTAAGAACCTTTTTTAAGTTCATTATTTCTTTTATATCACTTATTACCATGTTATGAACACTATTTAATTATTTAAGTTAATAATGGTCATTTTTTCGATCATTGGAACTTGAGTCAAAAATAAACTCTTTATAATTACAATTTGTTCATGTGGTAAAATATCTATTATATAAAGAATTAAATTCATGATGTAGATATCATATATATCATATATATCCAGTATATACATGCATTTATAATAATAAATAATCATTTAGAGGTATTAAATGAAATGCATCGTTCATGGAGACAGTAAGCCGTACGTACGCATGAACACTACTTTCATTTCTATGTCATATTAATGGAATTAAAACTAAATGAGAGATATGTATATTTTAATTCCATATTTATATTCATAATTTAGATATAACATTCATCATATATATCCATTATATATATGCACTTCTAATAGTACATTACATTTGGGGATAAGAAATGAAATGCACCATTCATGGAGACGGTAAGCCGTACGTACGCATGAACACTACATTCATTTATATATCATACTTTAATGGAAAGAAATAATAACGATATAAAGGTATATTATAATTAAAGTATAACATAATATATAATAACTTTACCTCCATCTTTTATACGTCCCAGACATGGCATTAATGAATCAAATCACTCTGAGGGGGCGGTAGTCTGCACTTCTTAAAATGAAGATATTGAGTTTACCAATAATGAAAACCATAAAGGTATGCCATAAATGAAAAATAAATAAGATTAAGTAAAACATGAACATATTATATATTATATATAAATATATTGACATCTTAATGGCCACCTTTGAAGGTGTTATATGAGTGTTGAACAATCATCGTTTCCTGAGGCAGAAATTCGCCATCCACAGAAACACTATGTTCTTTAACCATTAAATGTAGTTGTGTGTAATTGTAGCTAGAATACTTCATATAAAAACCTCCTAGTATATATAATAAACTGTAGTTGTTACAAATGAAATGAATAAAAATAGTTTAGGGGCTTGGAGAAGCAAAATTAAACAAAAGAACATTAGAGAAGACTTTACCTTAAAATCGGGTAACTCCCTTTGGTTTGAACCAAAAGTGTTTCTTGAAGATCTTCCAACCTGAGGTAAGGCTTCTAGGATGTGTAGAGGGATGTGGAGAGACAAAATGATCAGATCTTGGCCGAGCCAAAGGCTTGAGAGGTGTGGGTAAGGAGGTAGAGGTGGGGGCCTCTTATAAGAGGAGAGGAGGGGCACCCTTGGAAAGTTAAGAAAAGATACTTTATTATAAAATGATTTTCAGATAAAAAGGTTCCCAAAATTATAAATTTAGAGGATAAGGTGATATGGGTTAGAAAAACACCCATACAATGGGGTTTTTACAAGTTTAGGTCTTAGATTTTACATTATCGCCTCATTTTATTTAAATCGTTAAATAATGAGGTAACCGCTGCATCATCATGGTGTCATAAATAATTTAATTTATTTAATGTCTACAAATAATAAAAAAAATTCATGATGTAGGAAATATTTTTAGATTTTTAATTAATATTTATAGTCAAAATTATTACTTGTATAACCCCATTTAATTTTTTTTAGTAAAACAACTCATGTTTGTGTCATTTTTACTTTTACTTTAAATAAAAGTAATTAATGTCATTATCATACCCATGTGGCTCCATGGGGTCAAAAAAATAGACTCATGGGTTGTCTTGGTCAGCCATGACTCATACAATAGAGATAGGACACATTTCAAGATATTTTCATTTTATTATAATATAATTTTTACCTTAAATCACACTAATTACCTTTAATCGCGATTAATAAAACTTAAAAGTTACTTATCATCAAAAATTATTTTCACCCCATTCAACCACATTTTACATAATAATGACAATCATTTATATTGGATTTTTTAAATTCCAATCACATAAGTGGTACAGTTCCATTTAAATGAAAAAACAGTTTTTGTAACTACCACTTTGTGGTTTCACTATTCATCAAAAATTAAGGTTTTTCAGAAAAATACCAAAACTTCACCCGAAGCTATAGTTGATATTCTGAATTTAAAAATGATGTATATTTTACGAAAATCAAAACATATAAGTTGAATTAATTAATTTATTAATTAATTCCCGTTGTCAAAACAAATAGCGTGTTTTAATGAAACAAAATGTATCAAAAGATTGACACTAGTTTAAGTCTGATTTCAAAGTGAGATTAATTGCAATGAACACCATTGGATTAAATGGTAAAAATATATTTTAGTTTCACTTTAAAACCAATTAAAAAGATAATCTAATCACATAAATAAATTATATTAAAATGTGGTTTTGAATTAAAATACAACATTTTTTACTATTCATTAAAAAATGAACTTTATCGGAAAAATACCAAAAAATTACACAAAGTATATTTTGATGTCTCTATTCCATAGAAGAGTTTTATTTGGTCAAATATAATGTATTAAAGTGAAAAAACGATATTTAAAGAGGGTTCTCCATCAAAAGGCGATAGTTCGACCTTTTAGGGAAAATTAGAATATATATGCCTAAAATTGAATTCTTTTCTTATTTTATGCCTTTATCTTTTATTGGATAAATATAAAAACATTTAAAAAACATATATAATTATTTTTTAGTTATTTCTATTCATTCCGCCCAATACAACGGCTACGTGTTAACTACCATTTAAAATAATATTATTTTATTACTAGAGTGCAACGTAAGATTTCAAAGAAACTCTTTGTTGCGTACGGGGTATGCTATTGAACATAACAACCCCTTTAAAGTAAAATTAATATTTAATTTTTAAATATTAATAAATATGAAAATGTTTTATTCTTTATTTACCAGGGATGTTACATGAAAAATGTTCTCTTATTCTCTTCTGATTCATTTATTATATAATTCTGAACATTATTCCATTATTCATTATTATGAACATTGATTTGATGGTTATGGTTTTAAAATGTTATAATCATGTTATCATACCCTTATAGTCAAGTTATAGTTAACTATCTCCCTTTTACTCATATTATGCATCAATGCTCAAATATTATTATGTTTCATTTCCCTATAATAATATTAAATGTTATATATAGGAGTACTAAATGGTAGTATCATTATGGTGGAAATGTAAGATAGTTCATGAATTGAGAATATTATGTTTCATGTTTCCAAAGACACTGATCTATTATGGTCCCTAGGAATGTGCATGTGTAATGTAATTTATATTCACAAAAAATTATTTAATATCAATACAGGATAATTTAGTGATTCTATAGTTGGTATCACATGACATGATAAGTAAATATTTTGAAACTAAAATGAAAAAATTGTAGTGAGATTCCTAATCACATGTCCAATGTTATATATATAGATGGTTCAAAGTATATAAATGTTTTCAGGATTTTTTTAAGGGTAGAGTGAATTGTTTCTATGAAATTACATATATGTCTGTATACGACATGAGGATGTGTATATAGAATATAGGTACTAAGGGTTAACAATTCGAAAAAGTGTGCATTTATCTTGACTCAATCATCACATGGAGTATAAAAACATGTCTTTCTCGACACCTGGATGAACACTTGAGGTGGATATAGTTGGGAAACTAAAAATATATTTACAAACCATCACGAAGGATTTAAATATATTATGAGGATGAATGACATGGTATAAGGTTAATTTTTTTAAATATTAAATATGGTTTCATGATCTATAAATTATATAAGTTATTTTTCATTTTTTTGTGGTTCCCCGTCATGATTATTTTTTCTCAACGTATGATTTTTTTGTTTTAGTATATGGATGGAACCCAAAGGAACTATTTTAATACAGAGTTCAATGGAAAATGAAATGATTTTCATCCTGAGCATCCATATATTACGGGTGATATAATAAAAAATATCATTGATAGCCTAACACAAATTTCTCATGTTATAAATATTATTTTACTTCTAAATGAACAGCGTAGGGAATAATATTTTTTTTATTCATGTGTAAGGAAACTTAAAATTTTATTCTCTAGGTAATCTAATCCACTGGTTACTAAACAATTAATTAGAACAAATAAAAATCCATTTTCAATTATATAGTGTATAGAATATGTAATATTCATTTTGGTTTTATACCATTTGAAGGTAAAGCATATCAATGGTGGAATCTTATCATAAATATGAGGAAACAGGATAAAATTGACTCCAGAGATTAGAATGAGTTCAATAAATTATATTTCAATAAGTACATTCCTCATATTCTTTGTATAAAAATAGATAATGATTTACATGGGCTAAACAAAATGATGATGAATATTTTGGTACCCAAAAAGACAAATTTAATAGAATTTCAAGGTAGAATTCTCGTATTACCATGAATCCTAGAAGTAAGGTTGATAGACTATTTAGTTTCATAAAACCTACACTCCTAAAGGAGTTAGTCATAAAAAATATCATTGGTTATGAATATATTTTTATTGTTCTATCAAGTAGGAAATTTGGGGTGGAGTTACATTTAAATCTCATGGTTTTGATAAGATTATAAAAATGAAATTCAAAGGATAATAAAAGATTTTTTTAGAAAATAAAATGACATATATTTTATTGTAAAAGTATTGGAAGAATAAGGGAGAAAATTATATTAATGGAATGGGTTTATGTTTAATGTGTGGAATGGAAGATCATTAGGAAAATGATTTTTGAAGTGATGGTAAGAAGTTAGGTAGCGAGGAAAAGATAAAGAATGTTGTATTGAATTCACCATCAACACTCTATGGTTTCAAATACAAGGAGTATGTGAACTATACTAACAAATTCCAAAATCTAATTTTTAAAAATGATTACCGAATTCAGAACCCACTTAAGCTAAGAAAAAAATGGAAATCTCTTTTGATTTTAGTTTCTAAGGATAGGTGAAACAAGTATGTGGTCAAAGGTATACTTATCATCCACTCTAGGTCTATTAATATCCAAATTGAATCCATATATACCAATTATTTGATATCTAAAGAATTTGATAAGGGTGTAAAGATTCAAAAAAAATCTTAGATGTGGAATTGGTAGTGGAATCCCCTAATAGAACTATTATCTTATAGCACATATATAATTACACTATAGTGTACATTTTCATGAATGTGTTTCCTTAAAATCATTCCATAATTCAACTGGTTCAATTTATCCTATCTTGGACATCGATTGGATTTCTCTACATAAATCCCAAAAAAACAATTGAGTATGGGAAGTGACATTGGATATTCAATCCAAACGTAAGATCACATATCAATTTGGTGATAAGTATAATCTTCCAATGGTGATCAAATCCGTTATATGGTACATAATTCCCATATAAAAGTGTTTTTTATCTTAAATGGTTTGGGAGGTACATCAAATAAATTATATTTTAATTTTTCAATATTTATTTGATGTCATTACATAAGTGCTGCCAAGGCTTCCACCAAAATTTTATGTTGAGCTAAAAATCGAACTCATACGTGGTTCCACATTAATTTGAAATACTCCCTATATAATTTCCTCAATTAATTTATAGTAATTGATGAATGGTCTCCAAGAAAACATTGAAAAGGTATTTGTCTATCCATGTATGTCACCTTGAGTGAACCATTACTTAAAAAATGATGTAACATGTGACTCTTCATTGATTATCAGGAGTATAAGTGTATAAAAATCCATAAAAGGTATCATATTCCCATTATTGATGACTTATATGATCAATATCATGGAGATCAATACATTTACAAGATTAAACATAATTATTGATATCATGAATTGAGGGATATGAAAAAGGATAGGCCCATAATGTAATTATAGACATGTTATGGACATTAAAAATATATAGTGATCGCATTTGGTCTAACTAATCCATCAAAATATTTATGTATTTAATAAATGGGGTATTTAGAGATTATCTTGATAAGTTTATGGTATTCTTTATATATAAAATTATTATATATTAAAATAGGGATGAAGCGAATAATAACCATGTGATAATATTACTATAAACCCCGAGGAATGATAATACATGTGAAAAAATTATTATTTGTGAATTTTGGATTCAAAAGTATTAATATATATGTCATATAGTTTCAATGGAGGGTATATTCTTAGATCTATCAATGATGGAGGATATTTAATGTTAGACCAGACCATACATGGTGACTGAGATTCATAGTTTTCTTGATTGAGATAGGCATTATTGATATTTTTTTGGATAATTTCTCATATCTATATAATACCTTGATCAAGTAAAATCTGAAATGAACCAAGACCCTCTAGAAAGATGAATTTTTAGAAATTATCAAGGAAATAAAGTGTAACATCCAAGGTAATTATTGAATTAGAGATTTTTAAATCTATTAATTATTATAAATTCGATATTAATTTCACATTTATGTGGAATATATGTCTGAGTGTATACAAGACACACAATTATAGGTTTCTATGAAATCTTATGTTGCACAAAAAATTTATTTATACCAAAAAATAATACATTATTAATATTATTATTTTAAATGGTAGTTGTAGCCTAGAATTAGTATTGGTGGGAGTTAAAAAGAACTAACTATATTTTGTTTAATTATGTTAATTAAATGTTTTTAAATTCATAAAATAAATTTCATAGGTTTAAAATGAGAATAAATCAAATTTTGGGTATAAAATCTCTCATATTTTTAAAATGTAGTTTTACCACCTTTTGATAGAAAACCTCTTTTAAATATAATTTTTTGACAACATTATATGTATTATTTAAAAAAATAAAGTTATTATTTGGAATTGATATATAAAAATTTTGTTTGGATACATTTTTGGTATTTTTCTAATGACTTTCAAATTTTAATGAATAGTGAAAAATACTGCATTTTAATTCAAAATTTCTTTTTTATCTAATTTATTTATAGATTTAGATTTTCCTTTTAATAGTTTTTATAGTTAATTTAAACTATTTTTTATCATTTAATCCAATTCGGGTAATTTTAATCAATTTCAAGTTAAAAATAGATAAAAACATTTCAAATTTTAGAACGTTTCACTTTAAAAACCAGTTTTATAGTTTTTTTACTAAATTAATATTAAATAAAAATTTTACAATTTTAAGAACTAAATTAGTTAAAATAGAATAAATATTAGGAATAAAAATGTAAAAATTATATTTTAAGGTCAACTTCATTTTTATATATAAAAATATACAATGGTGATAAAATTATTTACTGTAGTAAAAGTAAAATTTTGACAAGGGTTAAAGTTAAAAGATAAGAACATAACATACTTAAAAACTACAAATTTTAATGGTTATATGAGGTGTGGATCAACCCTAACTATCCTATACAACATTAAATACTATAACATTTTGAGGAAATTAATTCCACCTCTATATGGATGGATTTTAATATAAAATAATCAATAAATTAATCACTTGAACCCACCTCTCCTCAAGTATAAATACCACCTATATACAACCCTATTTCGAACCAAAAAGACCTGTAACTCAAAAAATATGTATCCAAACATCTAATTATAATTACCCTCATTCCCAATTGCTTCTGGTCTCACCAAAAGACCAAATCCAAGGTCGTCATGGGTCTTTCAAGGATGAGATATTCAAGATGTAGTTTTCTCAAAGTACCTATCTTAATTTATTTCTATTTCTACATTATCCTCAACTACTTAATTTATAAATGCATGATTAATCCAGAATCATCTATATAATAATGTATTAGTTTTTTAGAAAATATTTCATATCCTTCTAATTTCTCACCTCTTCTTTTTCAAATAAATGAAATTGGTGTCCAAGTTATGTTGGTTTATCACGATAGTGAATAAACTTTTCATTCTTTTTTCATTTACCTCATTCATGGATGGTCTTAGAACAATTATTCTGGTAAAAAAATATTTTAATATTTTTATTATAACCTATTTAATATTATTTATATTTTATATTAAAAATAACTTCATGATTTACATATTATTGTTACACGATAAATTCGTATTGGGATGTGTGGCCTAACGACTCCTCAAACTGATGTGATTCATTCCCCAATCTCATGGAATGTATTAAGGACTGTTTCAGTAAAAAAAAGGATATAAATAAATTATTATTTCCAATATAATGATATTTTATATGTATAAATAATTATATATATTTTATTTAATTTCATTATTTCAATACAAAATGAAAAACAAAAATAACGTTCATGCGTACATACGGCATGTCGTCTACCTGAATGATGTTTTAAGTTTTTATTAAAGAATTATTATAAATTATTATATAATAAATATGTAAGATATTTATATCATATTTTATATTCTGGATATAGTGTACTTATTACCACATTGACTATTGACATCAGAAAAAGTTCATTTTGGACTCATGTACTGAATATCGACAAAACGTTCGACATGAACTTAAATAATTATGTAATTGTTATAATATGGTAATCAGTGATATAAAATGAATAGTAAACATGAAAAATGTTCTCAATAAAGTATATATTGAACTATTTTTATTATTTACGAAGATAAAT
The DNA here is from genome assembly GCA_963277665.1 of Viscum album. NCBI lineage: Eukaryota > Viridiplantae > Streptophyta > Magnoliopsida > Santalales > Viscaceae > Viscum > Viscum album. The sequence continues at coordinate 2,139,698,858 of OY728128.1, read as the reverse complement.
AATGTACAAGACAAGTCAGACTTAAGGTAAGGGTATTTTTTAAACCAATTTCCATTCTTTGGGTTAAATTTCTACCTCATGATTATGCCACTAAATTATTACACGTCGAATGAATTTATAGTAAATTATATTTTGTTTAAATATTTGAGTGTATTTAATGTTTTTTTGAAAGGAATCTTTTTATAAGGAATTTTTTTATTTCCTTACAAAATTAAAAAATTAATGTTTTTTAATGTATACAGTGAATAAACTTATTTTCCACTATAACCACTATTTGGTATTTGTATTCTTATATAAGCCTTAATTTTTTTAAAATGAAAATAAATACCCTATTTCCTTCTAATGAATTTTTATATTTAAAATGTTTTTGAAAAGAATGTGATTATGTCAATATCTTGAAATTATATCTTGTGATTGCAATATGGAAATGATATTTTTCTCTTTTGAAGGATTTATGTGTTGTAAATATTTTTTGGTTATTTGGAATTGATTATGTATATGGATGGTTCCACGATGAATCAAGGGTGTTTGAGCCTCTTTTATCGCTCTAATTAATTGGGAAATTAGGTACTGTTATATGTAATGGTTTCTCCAATGAGATATAATTAATATACTGTGATGGGTATTCCAAACATAAACTTGTAGGTTACACTATATATAGTTGTGAAAGATATAATGTAAGTATGATATACATGGAAAAAGTTACTTTATAATTTATTATTTCTATGAGTTTTTCAGGAATATTATGATTTCATGAGGTATGTTATAAATTTTTGGTTATGCAGGTGAAAAGTACGATTTCATGGGTTTATAGTATTCATGGACTAACATTTTTCATTATTTATTTTACACCCCTTAATTAGATTTTTGTTCTCATCCCATGTTTTTGAAAAAAAATCATAGTTTATAATGATGAATAATAAAAGGAAAAATTCATGAATATTTTTATCAAGAAAATAAATAATGTTTGATTTTTAAAAGGGTTTCCTTTGGGGAAAAATGATACTGCTTTGGTAGTATCCTATTGTATGATAATGGGATGATATGTATTAATAATTACCTAATTATACAATACACTAAACCTGAAAAGATACTCAATGTGAATTCTTTAATCAAAACAACATTATCAAATGTTTAATGTTTTTGCCTTATAGTTGGTATAATAGGTCGATTTAGATAAATTTAGGGGCTATGATATTATAAATTGAATATTCATAAATTATTTTTACTTTGTTATCAAATTTAAATGATATAGATTTTTATTATAACTATGTTTCTTTATCTAAGATATTATTGTAGAGAATGATTTTCCACATAGGAAACAAAGATTCTATACTAGGGCAACATCTAGAGAAAAATAACCTTTTAAATCGACAATATGAGATGGTCAGAATCAGAACTGAATAGTTTTTTGATGTATTGGAGAAGTTGACTCAAGCTATAAATAGTGGTGGTATGTATGCACAATATTATGCAGATCAAACATAGAGGAAATTTTCAGTAGTGGATAATTTAATGAGGAAAAATCACCCATTATTCGGAGGATAGTCTTACCACATTCTATCTGAAGGGTGAATTAAATGTAGAGAAACTATTTTCTATGTCATGGGGTGTTCAGAAAATCAAAAGGTCAGACTTTCTATTTACTATTTTTAAGGTGAATATGATCATTGGTGGTATATGGTTAATAATAATAGTGATAGTGAGGATATTGATGCTCTTGAGTAGGATGAATTCGATAATATGTTTATTGAGAAATATTTTTTGAAAGCTATTCGACTTATTATGGAAAAAAATTCATGGAATTAAGGTAGAAGGATGACTCGGTGACTTCTTATGAATAAAAATTCACTCGACTAGAAATGTATGATTAAAATTTCATTCATGATTTTGATAGTAAAATCAATAATTTTTACCCATGATTAAAGAAAATTTATTAAAGGGAACAGGATTCTTGTGAGTTTAAATGTTATGAAAACATGTTTGATGTGAAGATAAGGAGGAAACGTAGTTTTTCAATGGTCAAGTGTTCCTTGAAAATTAGAATAATAATAGGTCTAGGTGGTAGGATAAAGGGAATAATTATTCCAAAATGTATTATGGTATGAAAATTAAGTTTATATTTTGTGAAAATTGTGGTAAAAATTCACTGAATAATGCCTTTTGAATTATGGTAAGTGCTTTTGATGTGGTAAAATGGGGAATAAGGCTCATAATTTCAATGAAAAACATAATTATAGTGGTAAAAAATAAGATTTACAATTAGTAAAATGTTTTATATATAATGATATGATCCATTATGAAAATGAGTGTCTGATGAAAAACTCGAATGACGGTAAGTAGCCATACTATAAGTAGAAAGGTGTGGTGAACTCCTTTGTAACTAATTTAGAAGATATTGGGCCATCAAATGAAGTAGAATCATGTACATTTTATGTTTACTAAGATTATTCCAATGTGTTTTTTGATTCATGGTCTATATGATCTTTCATTTTTGATAAATTTTCTATTAAATTGAAAATTCCACCTCAATAAATGAATCTATAACTTATGGTAAAAACACCTGGGGGAATTATTGAGGAAAAAATATATTATAAGAATATTCCTGTATTTTTCTGTAGAATGAATTTACCTAAAAAACATTCTATTTTTCCTCTAGTAGGGTTTTATGTAATTTTGGGTATGGATTGTCTTTATTTTTACCTTTTTATGATTGACTATAGAGCTAAATTGGTTTATTTTCAAACATAATTACCTTTTGTGTACAGTAAGGAGTCTTTACTATTGATGACCTATCAAGAAGTTGATAAACTTTAAAAATAAGGAAATTAATGCCACCTTTCACATATTGTTTAATACAAAGTTAATATTTATATTAATTATGTGCCAATGGTAAATGAGTATCATGATGTTTTTTCTGATGAGTTTCCTGGTGTTATACCTGATCATGAAGTTGAATTTACTGTTGACATAGTTCTTGATGCTAAGCTAGTTTCAAAACCCCATTATCAAATGGATAAAAATTAAATTTTAGATTTTGATATGCAATTGCAATAGTTATTAGATAAAGTTTTCATTCGACCTAGAACATCACTATGGGGTGTTTCTGTCTTGTTTGTCAAAAAGAAAGAATGTTCAGTGATAATTTTTATTGAATATAGAGCATTGAATAACATCAATGTAAAAAGAAAGTATACTTTTCCTCATATTTAATAATTTTTTGATCATCTCAAGGGAGAAAAATATTTTTGGATGGTTGACTTGAGGTCGGGGTACAATTAGTTGAAAGTAAAGGAAGTAGAAATTACAAATATCGCATTTCTTTCAAGATATATTCATTATGAATTTGTAGTTATTAAATTTGGGTTAAATAATTCACCAAATGTATTCATGGATATTATGAATAGAATATTCTATGAGTTCTTGGATAAGTTTGTAGTTGGGTTTATCGATGACATTTTTATATATTATAATTGTAAAGAAGAGTATGAAAGTCATCTAAGGGTTATTTTGTCAACTATAAAAAAATAAACTATATACAAAATTAAGAAAGTGTTAGTTTTGGTTGTAATGAATTTCATACCATGGTCACATTTTTTCTAACGAAGAAATAATTGTTGGTCCTACAACAATAAAAGTTTTTTAAGAATGTCCATAACACAAAAATATAACAGAGATTCATAGTTTTCTTGGTTTATCAGGCTATTACTATATGTTTGTTAAATTTTTTTTCACGATTATATAGTCTAATAATAATCTTAACTCAAATGGGTTTTATGTTCATCTGGACAAAAGAATGTAATGATAGTTTTCAGGAATGGAAAATAAGTGTGGTGAGTGATCTAGTTTTGGAACTACCTTCCAGATATGGTGAATCTGTTATCTAGAATGAAGCTTTATTGAATGGACTTGGTTGTGACCTAATGCAGAATGATCATGTAATTTCTTATTCTTCACGTTAGTTGAAAATCATGAGTTAAATTACCCAAATCTTGATTTTTTATTAAGTACTATTGTTTTTACTTTAAAAATTTTGAGGAATTATTTGTATAGAGTAAAATGTGAAATATATACTAACCCCAAATGTTAGAAGTATATATTCACTCAGAAATAATTGAGCATAAGGATGATATTATGGTTGGAACTAATCAATGATTATGATTTCACAATTCATTACCTTCATATAAAATAAAATAAAGTGGTTGATGCTTTGATTCAAATAATTAATGCTATATTAACCATGTAATTTTTGGAATAAGACCCTTTTATTAATGATTTGAAAAACATTGGTATGGAATTTGTTGGTGTAAGAAATTCCTCTCTTTTGTTTCAGGTGTTAGGAAAATCATATCTATCAGACAGAATTATGAATGCATAGAAGAAAGATAGTGAGTTACAGAAAAAGGTTGAAATGTTATAGAAGTGTATGTTACCTGAATTTAACATTGATAAATATTTTGTTTTGGGATTTGCAGAGAGGTTATGTGTTCCTTCTGATTCATAGTTTAAGAAATATTTGTTTTTTGAAGATCATAGTTCTCTATTTTCTATTATTCCTGGTAGTACTAAGATGTATAAAGACCATTGAGAGAATTACATGTGGTATTGAATGAAAATTGATATTGTTTACTTTACTTTGAAGTGTTTACCTTGTCAGCGGGTGAAAGCAGAACAAATATTTACAAAGGGGATGCTTCGGCCCATACCAATGCTAGAGTGGAAATGGTATAATATATCCATGGAATTTGTAGTGGGACTACCAGACCTATCAAGGTAATAATGCGACCTGGGATATTATCGATTGATTGTCAAAACATTATATTTTATTCCTATTTGAGGTAATTTGTCTCTAGATAAACATTATCATTTCTATCTTAAAGATATATATATTTAGATTAATGCGGAGATACTCTCTTCATTGTATCTAATCATGATCCCAGGTTCACTTCTATCTTTTGGAAAGGTTTTTATAAGTTTTTGCGTACTACATTAAATTTTAGTAAAGATTTTAATCGTCAATTAAATGGAAATTCAGAATGAACCATTCCATCCTTGGAATATTTTCTACCTATTTATGCACTGGATTACTATGGAAGTTGGTATTAACATCTTTATTGGGATTATTTTTCTTATAATAATATTTTTTATACCATTATACACATGACACTATTTTAGGAAATATATAGAAAGAAATGTCAAACTCTAGCTTTTTTGGATGAAGTAGGTGAATGAATATTGATGGGGCGATAATTGGTAGAAGAGATGGTAGAAAAAAGTTCATTTGATTCTAAAAGAATATGTGGACAACTGAGAGAAAGAAGAAATGTTATGTGGATAACCAGAGGATAGATCGTTCATTTAAGGTAATTGATTATGACTCTCTCAATGTTTTTCTATGGAAAAGCATTATGTGTTTTGGTAAGAAGGGAGTATAAGTCAATGATTCATTAGTCCTTATGAAATCTAAGAGAAAGTTGGATTAGTTTCCTACTGAGTATATTTACCCCTATTTTATCATAGGAACACAGTTTTTACGTATTTTATTGTTAAAAAACTATATTCTGGATTCCTATCATGTTTCGAGTCCATAGTTAGTTCAGTTAGAAGATTATCATTCTTATAAGGAATGTCCAGTCTAGATTCTTGACCTCAAAGAGAATGTTTTGCAAAATAAGTTGATTGCCCAGGTTATGATTTTGTGAAAAAAACCATGTAGTTGAAGAGACAATAAGGTGACTTAAAAATATTATGATGGATAAATACCCCCACATATTTGATAAGGGAATAAAAACTACAATCATATAATTTCTAAAATGAGGAAGGATGTAACATCCCATGTAATTATAAAATTATACATTTTTAATTAAATTAATATTAATGAATTAGATATTAATTTTACTTTAATGGGAGATATATGTCTGATAGCATACCCGAGACACAACAATGGGTTTCTACAAAATCATATGTTGCACAGAAAAATGTGTTATACAAAAATTTAATACATTATTAATATTATTATTTCAAATGTTAGTTATTTCCTATACTTAATATTGGAATGAATTAATATAACTAACTATATTATTTATAAACATGTTTATTATATGTATTTACATTCATCTAATAAATATCATAGGCCTAAAATGAGGATAAATCACATTATATTCATAAAATATCAAATATAATTAAATGTTAGTTTTACCACCTTTTGCTGGTGAAACCATTTTAAATCTATTTTTGAAAAATTTATATATTAAATTTTAAAAAATCAACTTCTTTATTTGGTATTACGACATCATAATTTTTTTCAGATAATTTTTTTATATTTTTTTGAAAACTATAATATTATAATGAATGGTGAAAATACTACATTTTAATTCAATACTGCATTTTCGTCTAATTTATTTACATAGTTAGATTGCAATTTTAACAATTTTTAAAGTTTAATTAAACTATATTTTTTTCATTTAATTAAATTTAGTTCAATGGAATCAGTTTTATTTTGATGTTAGATATAAAAACATTTCCAACATTTGAATATTTCCCTTTAAAAACCAATTTTTGAACTTTATGTTAAAAAAATTTACAATGGTAAAAAAATTATTTACCGTAGTAAATGTAAATTTTTGACAAGTGTTAATGTTAAAAGTTAAAATCCTGACATACCTAAAAACTTCCACATTTAATGTTTGTTTGAGGTTTGGATTGACTCTAACCATCATATTAAACAATAATTACATGCCAAATTCATGAAAATTAATTCCACCTCTGTATGGTTGGATTTTAATAAAAAATAAAAAATAAATTAATCACTTGAACCCACCTCTCCTCAAGTATAAATACCGACCATCCACCACTCTATTTCACCCAAAAAAATTTGCTCATAAAATATCTACCCAAACCTCTCATCCTCAGTCTCCCCACATCCAAGTGCTCCTGGTCTCACCAAAATCCAAAATCATTGGTCCTCAAGTGTCTTTCCAATAGGGAATATTCAAGAGGTAATTTTCCCAAAGTACCTCTCTTGATTTATTTGTTTTCCTACATTCTCCTAATCTCCTTCATCCATTAACGCATGATTTCTTCCGAATCTTGTATATTATAGTGTTTTATGTTTCTAATTTAATATATCAAATCTAATTCATTTCTCAGCACCTCTTATTCAGATAAATGGAATTTTTGTCCAAGAAATCTCGGTTAATTGCCTCCATGAATAATTTTTTGTTCTTATTTCATTTACCTCGTTCATGGTCGGTATTAAAACCATTATTGTAGTCAAATATTATTTTAATTTTTATATTATAACATATTTCATATTTTTTATGTTATTTTAAACATACCTTCATTCTTTCCATATTGGTGTCATATGATAACTTTCTTTTGGGGGTGTGCTGACTACCACCCCCTCAAAATGATGTGATTCATTCACACATCACATAGAATATATTAAGGATTTTTTAAGAAAACATATATAATCTAAATGAAATATAAATTCTGTTGAAATTTTTATTAAATTTTTATACATAATTATATTCACTTCATTTAATTTCATTCTATCAATACGACATGAAAAATAAAAATAACGTTATTTCGTATGTACAACCAACCTTCTTTATGAATTTTTTTTAATATATATTTATAGATTATTATAAATAATTATATAATTAATATATAGTATATTTATATCGTTTTTATATTCTACATATAATAGACTTGATCCCTCATGGACTATTGACATCATTCTATGTTCATTTTCAACTCAAGTACAGAATATTCATAAAATGTCCAATATGAACTTAAAAAATAATGTAATTGTTATAACATGGTAATAAGTTCTATAAATTATATATTTAAAATGAAAAATTTTAATTAGTGAGTATAAATTAACCTAATTTTATTATTCTGGAAGATAAATAACATACACGGCAAGTCAAACTAGAGGTAAGGGAATTTCATAACCCAATTTCCATTCTTTGGGTTAAATTTATACTTCTAGAATATGTCATTGAAATCCTACATGTGAAATGAATTTTGAATATATTTTATTTTATTTATATCTTAAATTTCATTCAATGATTTTTAAAATGAATATTTTTATAGGGAATGTTTTAATTTCGGTACAAAATGGAAAAATGAATGTTTTTTAACATATATGATGACAAAGACTTCTTTGTTGTCATAACAGTTATTTGATATTTGGATTCCTCAATAATACATGGTGTTTTTAAAAGGAAAATAAATAACATATTCTATTTTTATGTATATTATAATTGAAAATTTATTTGAGAAGGGATTGATTATATCAATATCATGAAATGATATCTTCTGATTGTAATGTAGAAATGTTATTTTTACTTTATGGGTGATTTATAAATTGTGTGTATTTTTTGTTTATTGGAAATTACTTATGTATATGGTTGGTTCCATGATAAACCAAGGTTGGGTGAACCTTGTACATCTCCCCAGCAAATTGGGAAATGAGGCAAAGCTAAATAATAAGTTTCATCTTAAGTTATTTAGGGAATATACTGTGATGGGTATTCCAAACATAACCATGAAGGTTACTCCCTATGTAGCTGTGAAAGCTACAATGTAAGTATGATATGGTTACCACAATATTCCTTTATGATTTATCATTTTTATGAGCTTTTCAAGAATATTATTATTTAATGAGGTATGTAAAGATCATATGTTTTACAGGTGATAATTATTAAATCATGGGTTTATAGTATTCATGGACTAACATTTTTTAATTTATTTCAAGTCCCTTACATAGATTTTCTTGCTCATCCCAAGTGTTTAATTTTTTTTCAGTGTATAAGGATGTGTTTTAGAAATGAATATTTCAATAATATTTTCATGAATAAAAGAAATCAAGTTACATTTTTAAAAGTGTTTCCCTTGGGGGGAAAATGGATATTATTTTGGTAGTATCATCTTATTTTATTATGGGACGATATGTATTAATAATGATCTAATTTTCTAAAAAACTAAACATGAAATGATCCTCAATGTTAATTCATGACTTCAATCAATATTATGAAATGTTTAAAGTTGAGGATTTATATAAATAGAAGAGTAATTAGAGAACATGTTATTACATTAACAAGTTATTGATTTGGGTTTGTAATCTATAATGTTGCATATAATAAGGTATTGGGTTGTTTTCATATATATAATGACATGACTATAGAGTATTCGTCACGATAACTAATGATTCATTAGAAAAATTACCTAACTTCTGATTTGGAGTGAGATACAGTTATTTTTCATTGAAGATATGGTGGAATTATATTTATGGATAATGGTATGAGATATATACCAATATTAAATGTTTAAATAATATATTTAAATAAAAGGATTTAAATACCCATAAAATTATATGGTTAGAACTAATTATAAATTATAACTTCACAGTACATTACCACCATTAGAAAATGAACATGGCAGACGATTCATTGAGTAGAGAAATAATGCTAACTTATCCATGAAAAGTATTATAAGATATCCAATATTTCGAAATATTCAAAGGATTGATCTAGAAATTCTGTTGTAATGGGAAAAATTATATTTTTTAATTTATTTTTCAACCATTTCACCATATAAATATAAAATAGGAAAAATGAAATTTGTAGAGTTGCAAAAAAATAATAAATTTTTTTCTGATTAAAACCTTGATCATGATTGAATTATAAGGTTTTATAACCTTGTATACATTTATTGCATATCATATTTTAAGAAGTGATTTTTTTTGAATCTCATAGTACTTAATTATCTTCAATAATTCAATTTTTAATATGAATATATATTTGAAAGAGTATTTTCGGTGGGATGGAATGAAGCGAAATATCGTGGAGTTTGTATCTTAGTTCATGGTATGTCCTCTGATTTAGGATGAATGGAAAAATTATAAGGGGTTGTTATATCTATTACAAATACCAGAATGGAAATGATAAAACAAAATCATTGATTTTATCGTTGGACTACCCAAAATATTTATAAGGAATAATTATATATGGGTTTTAGTGGATGACCTTACAATGACCAAACACTTAATCTATATCACAAAATATTTTTCTATTATTAATATTTATATAATATACATTATAGAAGTGGTAAGTCTTCATAGAATACCACATTCCATTATGTTTTTTCGGGATCCCTAGTTTACCTAAATATTCTTGTGAAGTCTTCATATGCTCTTTATAAGATATTGACTTTCAACACTGTGTATCATCTTCACATAGAATGTCATATTGAGAAAATAATTCAAACCCTAGGGGTAATATTGGGATCTAGTTATTTTTATTTAAAAGTTGGATAGTTCAATACCTTCCTCTAGTGAATTTTACTTTCCAAATATATCTTCCACTCAGGAATTCACATGGCCCATTATGAAGCCATATAGGGAAGGAAATATAGAGGTATGTCATACTAGAAAAAAGTTTGAGAAATAAAGGTATTGGGACGTAAGATATCTGATGAAATGGAAGAGAATGTTAGATCAATTTGGGGAAAAATAATATATCTCTATGTTGGTATAAAATATATATAGTTAATCACTGATATAATCTATAATTTGAAGTTTGAAACAAGGTGTTTCCATGAATTTCATCATGGATGAAGGTTTTGAGATTAATGATGAAAGGAAAACTAATATCTAAGTGTATCTTCCACTATGATATTCTTGATCTGTTGAGGACCGCATAATATGACATGTTACTTCTATTGCACCTCTTTCAAGTACACTATGCATTCAATTTATTTATCCTAAATAATTACATACTAGAACCATCACATGTGATAAACTTTGAGGTCATACTACTGGATAAAGACAATTTATATACGGATCAACCAGCGGATATTATATATCATTCAAATAATGTTCAATAAAATGAGACCACATTCTTGGTCAATGTTATATTGAAATACAAATAGTTTTAGGAATCTACATTGGAACTTGAGAAAGGATTATGTAGAAGTATCCATGATTTTCGTATCAATGTGATTAATTTGGAGGGAGAAATTCATTTTTAGGGGGGATGAATTTAACACACAATGTTTTTATGAATATGTTTTTAATAAATGAAATTTCATTGATATATTTAGTTACATGAAACATCATGTTAATTATTCCCTACATGCAACATTGTGTTAGTATTTTTTACGCACGAAATTATGTTTTAATAAAATAATGATATATTATTAGTATAGTTATTTATATGTGACTATTATAACCTAGAAATTAATCTTTGTGATAATTATAGTAAAAAATAATTTTGAAATATTATTTATAATGGTTTTATATAAATGAAACATTTTCTGAAAAATTTTAATTTTTGGTAAAGTCGTTATATGTTTCGAAAATACTAATTTCTCCAAAATGGGTATTATTAATTTTTAGAAACATTAATAAAAAAAAATTTCACAATTATAAAAAATTATTATGATTATATAAACAAATTTTTTGAAATAATATATTTTTCAATTATCATATGTTGAATTTTTTTAATTTTTCTGAATAGATTCACTTTTTTAATGAATAGTAAAAAACATTGCATTTTAATTCAAAATTAAAATATCATTTAATTTATTTATACTGTTAAATTATATTTTATATTGGATTTAATGTAATATTATTTAAATTATATATCTATTAATCAAATATTGATCAATTTCATAAATTTTATATTTAATTTTGAAATACAATCATTTCAAAATTTTGAACACTTTTCTTTTTAAATATCTCCTTTCTCATCATGTCTCCTAGATAAAATTTAAATTAATTTTTCTCATATATATTAATATGATTCTAAAAAATAGATTCCAAAATTTTAATAAGAGTAATATATATTTTATAATAAGGTGAAAATTTTTTCCCATGATAATGAGTGAAAATAGTAAAAATTACATTTCACATTTAATGTAAAATGGGTTTTCCGGGGTTCAGACTAAAAATATAAGGGTTACAAATAACCCAAAAATTTTAAAACACACGTTTTATATAAATATTATGACCTTTGAGTTCTTATTATGAATACATTCCCACTATTGTAGCCTATTTACATGAAAACTACATGGGTGTAGTTCTTTCATTAAAAAAATACAAATGTGGCACCCACCTCACTTATAAATAGAATCTCATTATCCTCTCATCTTCATACTATAAAAACCTTTTTTACAAATATTTCAATCCAAAAAACATCTTATTTTCCACATATCATCATATAATCCTTAATTTTGAAATAATTAAGACCTAGAAAGACTCTTTGTGAAAAGATATGTTGTATACCTGAAGAACAAGTAACATTCATAAAATAGCATTTTTGTTTTATTATTTTTTACACCATGTTAAATTATTAATATAACTTGATGATATAATAAACTATTTTTACTAAATATAATATGATATTTTTATTTTTTTAATGATCTAAACTCCACTCCAACTCAATAAAATGCGTTAGGAAATCATCATTTGTGTGTACGGCGAACAACCGCATAGTGGACCAACATTATTCATTGTTCTATTACCACATACCACATAGGGAAATAATGATGGATTTGTTATTTAAATATGATATTTATGATATTATTATTCTTCTATAATTAATATATTACACATACCTTCATGCTTTACATTTTTTTTCAATACGACGATAGTGCTCTTGTTTGTGGATAACTACCGTCTGTTGAAGCAACACAATTCATTAACACATTACAGTCAATGTAATAAGGATATGTTGAATATTTATATGACATATATATTATATAAAAATTTCTATAATTACCACAAATCATTTAACATTCTTTCTTTTGATATTTTTTTAGAATGCAAACAACGTTCATTCATACGTACTTCCTAACCATTCCATGAATGTTGTATTTGATTTTCTTTCTCTATATTTTATAGATTAATATAAATTAAAATATAATAAAAATATATGATATTTATAACATGATTCACCTTATATATATGATTTATCCATGATAAAATTAATATGAAAAAAATAAAAAAACCTCACATATATGAAAATGAAAGTTTTTATTACCCGAAACATATCAATAACATTGAATTGTTAATAAATAGATAATAAAATGTCATAAAAATCATATTTTTATGATATTTATAAATAGTTTTCTATAATAGATTCATAATAAAGATATATTTATTATACATGAAGTTCGAATGTGTACGGAAGAAGTGGAGACAAATGGTAATGGATTGTTTCTCAATACTCATTCATTGAGACATATGATATGTTATTCACCTATATAAGTTTTTGAGAATTTATAAAATCCACTTTGAAATGTGATATAATGAATTTATTTATACTCATGATATTTTATTTTTCTATTTTATTTATTTTCTTCATGGGGGTTATGATAAAATGTTACTAAAGCTGTAATGCTTTTATGATATTATATCATAATTTATAATGATTATTTATGACTATGGTTCTGATGATAAATTATTATGATATATATATAAAGACAATAATTAATATTAACCTCAGAAATTTATTCAATATATTAATGGTACCATTTTTACACTCATTGGTAATAAAAATAATTGAAAAACATTTTTAATAAAATCTGACATTATTTCTGCATTCAGTAGGAAATGCATTTTATTTCAAAATATTGTTCTATAAATATGATTTGAAAATTATTTTACTATTATATATTTAATTTTAAAAGAAATTTTCACTCATGTTTTTTTTAAATTGAATTCTATGTTAATGTGTCATTACTATCAATGTATGTTTTCCTTTTACAGAAAATAATAAAAGAATCATTGTTTTAATGTTTATAGAAGAAAAATAATATCACATATTCATGTATAATAATTTCAATGATGATTAGATTATATAAATATAAGGTTATGTTTACATAAAAATAATTTGAAAATGTTTTATGTTATAAAATAGTGTTTCTTAAAGAGGAAAGGATATTTTCTTCCTAAAATGTTTTAAATGTACGATTGAATTTATTTTACATATCAGATGACATCTATTGATGTTTCTAATTACATAATAGGGATAAAATTTTTAGTATTTCTATGAATGATTTATGGTTTTGATGACATAATGTGTAGGATACCAGATTCTCTCTAACGGATTAAACAATGATCAAATTCTTATGAGACCACTTCTTTTTCCAGGTGTTATGATATGATGAAATGAGGAAATGAATTTAATTTTTTTTTCTTTTATAATGGTTATGATATAATGAATTGTTTTTCATATCTATTTCATTTTCTTAGTTATGATACGATGTATATTTTAGGATTCTGTATCACACATAAATATGGTTTTCATTATGAGATGGGTGGGACCTGTATCTCACTCTAAATTATTGGGTAATGACTTATATCCAATGAGATAAATTTAACTATAATGGGGAGTGAACCTAGTTCAGTAAGAGGTATTGTCTGATATAATGGTCTTCGGATTGAAACATGAAAACTATGCTGGTTTGGGGAGTGAACCCATTACACATTGAAATCCATGGAAATGAACCTTTATAAAGATGGAAATGAATTTCTTTACTTATGTATATGCCTTAAATTTATGTCTTATATAAATGTTATTCCCTCATGGATCATGTTCATTGATTACCTTATGATTCATGTATTATGAACTACATATCATTATTCCATGAATCAATATTGTGATATTTGATATGAAAGATATGTTTTTAAAATGTTATGCTCATGTAATAACACCATTATATTCATGTTATGCTTCTGTATCTATATTTATTACCCTAGCTGATAATTTTATCTTACCCTTTATTAGGATTCCTTTCCTCATATTACAAATAATGGTATTTTGTAGGATTACTAAAGGGTATGGTATTTTTAGAGATATTTTATATCATTCATGAATTATGAATATTTATTTTCAACATTATAAAAGCAATAACTATTATGTTCAGAAATAATTTTTTTATTTAATGTCATGAATATTCATTAACAATTATTTAATATCTATATATGATATGTTTAGGCGGCTATTAGTTTTTCAAATATACATTAATCTATAAAACCTAAACAAAATCCCCTAAAGTTTAATATGATTCATTTCATAAATAGTTATCCTTATGACTCATCTGGCATATTTCTGGCCAAATTAAAAACCAAAAAATCTAAAATATTTGATCAATTATTTATACCCATACAATATAAAGTGTTTCACAATTTCATAAACCAAATATCTGAATAACATTATAACACATTTTATAAAATAATATTAATAACTTCAGTCATTATAAATACTTATTGAAAATATATATTCTTATAAAAACTAACACTATCCATATACATTATATCCCATAGAGCAAAAAAATATAGAAAACTCTATTATAAAATAAATTTTCATCAAATCACTAATTATTATCAATTTATCCAATACTATCCAATATTAATCTTCTATTTATCCAAAATATAATATATTAAATTGAAATTGTGGACATATTATGGTTTATCTTTCAATTATTCATGTATTCTATAAAAATATTACCTTACCATTAAATATATTATCTTGGTTATCGTTACCGTTCATCATATGATTTTAAAACCTTTGTTGAAAAATAAAAACCTATAACAAATATTTATTTTATGATTCATACAAATCAAATATAATTATAAAACATAATCATTTATTCTAAATATACAATAACATTAATCATTCAATTTCACATATAGTAATAGTATAATCATGGACTTCTCCCCTTGAATTATTCTTTAGTAATTTCCCTCCATGATTGGGGAACTAGATTAAATAATTCCACATGTATTTATAGTTGAAACACTAGATATTAGTTTCTAAATTCATTTCCTTATGGATACATTCTAGGTAACCATTTTCCAATAATTTTTAACAAACTCACATAAAATCAATAATTTTTTTGGTTTCTTTTCCTATTATACCTTAATGATTGAATTTGATTCATTATCTTATTCTTGGATGATTTATCTTCTTCTTAGTGTTCTGTTGAAATATTATTCTCAAAAATTTCCTTAAATATATATGTTAGTGAAAATTATTTCTCTATATTAATGAAAAATGAAACTATATGATCATATAATGAAACAATTTTAGGAAATACTAGGCTTTAAATATATAGCTAAATCTTATCAAATAAATGGTTAAACATTTACTCCGAGTAGAATATATTGTCTAAAGAATGTCAACCTAATCGTATGAAGTTATCCTCATATTCCATCACACTTTCTTCCTCCTTTATTAAAGTGAGGATATTCCTCTCCATTTTAAATCATTATTATTAAATGAATAACTTCTCAATTAAAATCCCTTTAATGTTTTTCTATTCAATGACTTCAATTTATTTAGCCTCCTTAGTGTTCTTGATCTATAAACACCATAAATCTGGAAAACATTCAAAAAAATGAAAGAAGAAACTATTCAGTTCCATTACACCCCAAAGATATGAATACTATTTCTTGTGACTTAATACATTTCTCAGTTACTAATAGATCCATTGTTCTTGTAAATTTTATATTATACTATCACATAAAACAAACCAACATAGGGTAATCATGTTGTAAAAAAATAGGTTATTTCATATGGTCAAGGTTATTTGTCATAACCTATGTCAACTACCCAAATATGGTTAGGATCCTCTCAGTTCCAACACCATCTATATTAGTTTTCTTAGAAATATAATCCCTTCGATGTCTATAATTATTGGTTCCCTTTCATATATTAGGTTGCATCACTGGTTAATGGAACATACTGAGTTATGTCAAAATCATCATGAATATTTAAGCATAAAATAGAAATCAGTATAATCCAAAATTATCTCAAATAATATAAGTGAATATCACAATATAGATGTTAGATATGTTTATTTATCATCTAGTACCGATGGAAACTAATAAACATCCTCTAATACCGAGTATAAAACACAGAATCTAGTAACCTCGATCCAGTGTTTAAATTATTAAATTGGTATAATATATAAGGGATTAAACCATGCTGGGTTAATACTATTAATAGTCTTAATGATCATGATGCCAACATGAGTCTAATAATAAATTGGATATATAAAATACATAGGGTAATAAATATTCTTTTATCCATGATATTTTTTATAATATCCTTATTTATATCATAGATAATGGAAAATAAAAAAAGGGTGAGCTAAGATTCCTAGTAAGGGATATGAACATCAGAATCTATTGCGATTAAATAAGCCATAATAAATATGGCTAGGTAAATAAATAAAAACACCTTTCATGTAATGAATATATTGTCTAAAAATTGAATCCAAGGATAATAATAGTGTAGTAATCTCATTTATTATAATAACTTAATTGTAAATGATGCAAATTATTTCTTTTTGATTCCATGATCTCAGACATCATGATATATCTACCTTTAAACCCTTATAAGGAGGTAGTTTAAATTATGGTTATGCAAACACTAAAACCCCTATTTAAATTTGAAAACAGATTTATCTCATGAGACATATCAATGCATTGAGGGGATCTGTAATTCTAGGACCCACTTATCACTCCATGTCTAATTCCTTCCTCATATGTTGAATTTAATTCATAACAATATTCATAGTCCAACAATATCTACATTGTGTAAAGAATATGGAATATCTATCTTTCCTTAGTTAATCTAATAACTGTCGAATTAAAACACCATATATATAAATTCTATATAGTTTATGAAATAATAATATCAATGATAAAAAATTATATATATATATATATATTAAGAGAAATTCATTCTCTAATTATCACTAAAAAGTGGATGTTTCATGAAAAACACAATTAACACAAAACTATTAAGAGATAAAATATGACAATCGATTTATCAAAAATATAGGTTTGTTAAAAAATCATTTCCTTTAGAAAAATATGTCAAATGGAAGAGAAATTTTAAAATTATTTTTCAGTAAATATTGTTGTTATTAAAACTATTAATCATGTTTATAATATCCTTGGTTCATAAAATGGTAATTTTTTCAGAAAATATATAAATCTTGTATACATTAAAAAACACCCATTTTAGCATTTTATAAACAACGTTGAAAACAAATATTTATGAAAAAATAGAAATCTTCCCCAAAATTAATTTAAAAATAAATGGATAATACAAAATATTCTTAATTAATCATTTTAGTCTATTAAAGGTCTTTTGTAAAAATATTTTAAAAAATATGGACAAAGAAAAAAAATACTCGATCAAATAGAAAAATAAGAAAAGATTTTATTTTAAAAATTATTATTAAAAAATTAATATCAATAAAATCATTAAACATACTGAATAAATAGATATTATTTTTAAATTCAAAATATTAAAAATAAAATAATAAAAAAATAAAAAGGATAAAAATATAAAATATGACTCAGTAGAGTGGAAATTGAGACAAATTCCATTATATCATGTTCATATTTCCTCATATGTTATATTAAACTCATTTATATGAAATTTATATTTATATATTTATATTATAAAAATATATACATAGATATAAAATCATATATATTATATTTATAATTTTTTATCCCTTATTCGTTAACAATATTTTATTATTATCATTTTTTTGTGTGATAACTACTTTATTTTTCAAGAATTTTTGATTTAGTAGATTCAGTACTTAAAAATTTATCATGGTTCCATAATCTACATGTTATGATTAATTTTATGAATATATTAAATATTGAACATATAGATATGTATAGTCATCCATAAAATGTAGAGAATGAAAAATGAATTAAATTTTTTTGTGGAGATGTAAGGTTGTACTTGCGCATGAACAATGTTTTCACTTTTTGAAAGATTTAAGAAAATAAAGCTAAATAATAATAAATATTTAAAAGGTTATTTTTATATAATATATTTATTATATTTTCATTTAATATAAATTTATTAACAACCATGTAAATTGGAGTTGAAAAATATATCACATTGCTTTTTAGAGGTGTTAGTCCGGATGTACACAAAAGGGATGTTATCGATTTCTAACAGATTGGGAGGTAAGAAGAAATATATGATATTAAAATATAATAAAAATATTATTAAATAAATATTATTTTTATTCATTACATTAATCATTATAATCACCAATGTATAGTTGAAATGGAAAAATAATTACACTGCTGTGTGGAGACGGTAATACCTACGCACACAGTAGAAATATTTTTACTTTTTGTAGGATGAAAAGGAGATATAATATGGTTATCAAATAATAATTGTAAAATATCAGTATATTTATGATACTATATTTTTTATTTTTTTTATGGCTAAAACACATTTGAAGGATGTATAAGAAGAATTGAATATGATGGATTCTATAAAAACAATTACCTCTTCTTTGGTAGTCTCTCTTTAGATCTATTAATGGACATTGAATTAGGATTTTTGAAGGTACCTAACCACTATATAAATTATTAAATAAATATTTATTATTTCATAGAAATTTTTTTCCAAATTGATATAATTTAAATATATATTTAGTATAATTATAAACAATATTATATAATAAAATTTTAAAAAATTTAGTTTCCGTTTCAACACTTATCATTATGTTTTAACCCCTCACCAACTCTTTTGACAATTATCATGATATTAATGTTTTCTACATTTTAATAGTAATGAATGATACAAAAAATATATACATAAATGTACCATGGTTGATATTTTAAACCTTATACCATTACATTGGAGAACTATAATATTATTAGTAATTTTAAATTATTTAATAAATTATTATTATTTATAAAATATAAATAATATCAACATTTACACTATTTATTTAATTTTAATTTAAATATAGCAAGACAATGAATTAGTATTAAAATGATCCTTTAAAGATTCCCTAAAAAGTGTTATGTCTCTATAAAAATAATGTCACATAATTTTTCATCATTATTTGTTAGAATTTTAATACTTTTAAATTTATTTATTTATTTTTACTAAAAATTTAAAAAACACGGTGTCCATGTTATGTATGAATTTAAGCTAATTATTTAGTAACTAATAATTAAAATTAAATTGTGATGATAAAAAAACTATATCCTATTTTAAATAACATTTTATAAATCCACATACGTTGTAATTATCCCTATTAATAAAATTTTAGATATTGAAAATGATAGGTGATATATTTTATTTTATATCTGACATATATATTATAAAGGTAAAAATAATTTCCAATTAGAAAAAGTTATATTATATATATTCTTTTGATTATGGATTTAATATAATCATAAATTGAATTTGACTTAGTTTTTGGGTGGATTATTAATGGAATGTCATATTTTTTTAAATAAGTTTTATTCAATTTAAACTTTAAAAAGGTAATTTTTTTACCATGGTTACTATTCACAATGCTTTACTATAAGAAGCTATTTTTTTACAGAATTTAAATAAACTGATGAAAATATAATAATAATTTTTCATGACGAATTTGATTATAGAGGTAGAAATTAACTTGAATTTAAATGTGTAAAATGCAATGAACAATTGGTTTTAGATATATTTTTTTAAGCCTAAAAAATAACGTATATAAAAATCATGATTTTTTTTATTAAAAATAAATTAATTTAAACAAAATTGATTAAATTATAATATAATCACGTATCAAAATTACAATGATACTTTTAAATTACTTGATTCAATGAAAAGATAATATAGTATTTGAAAAATCAGTATTTTAACTATTCACTGAAAAATCAATCATTCCAAAAAATGTGAAAATATTACTCTAAGTTAATTTTGATATTTTTATCACAGAAATCGTTTTAATTATAAAAAATAATATATCTTAAATGATATATTTTAATAATAATTCTCATAAATAAAATGAAAAATAAAATTTATTTTTTAAGAAAATGTAATTTTTAAATATTAAATGATTTTTATGAAAAATTGGTACATGTTTATTATTAAAAAAAATTATATAAAAAATTTATATATATTTTAATAACTTATTATAACATATTCAAACCCTCTGATTCAATGGCAAGGTAATAAATTATTAAAATATGTTATAATATTTAAATCTTAAACCTGGAATGGTTAGAATTTGAAAGAAGATGTTTTTTGATGTGATTTATAATATTATGTTGGATATAATTTTTTTTTGAATTCATGATATAGATAGAATAGATCTACCATAGAAAAAAATGCATATAGTGGATAATGTTTTGAGAAAGATCACTCAAGCATTCAGTGGAACTTCTTGTTGAGTGGTAGTTAAGGGATGGGTTAATCACAATAAAATATACTCGATATTAATGGAGTTTTAGATAATAAAAAGTTAACTTTTTCTATTTCTCGTATTGATGTTTATTCTGACCAAGGGTGGTTAATGGTTTATAATACTTGAGAAATAGAAAATATTGACACTATGAAATGAGATATATTTGTAATATTTTCCATGAGAAATATTTTCGAAAATTTGTTCCAAATAGGATAGAAAAATTCATGGAATATATATAGAAGTATAATGATTTAGTGGATATGTATAAAGTAATCTACTACAAATTGGAATGTTATTAAATAAATTGTATCCATGATGTTGATAGTAAAATTAATTAGTTTTAATCATGATTAAATCAACGATATGATGATATTTGGACATTAATGAATTTAAAAGATAAGAGAAACATTTTAAATTTTTCAAGAAGATAGAAATTTATTTTATCTTTAATCATATGTTTTTTTCAAAAAAATCTACAATAGAGGTCCATGTTGAAATCAAATGGGCAGAATCAATTGAAATATTAATGTATTTAGTTTGTGATATTTTTGAAAAAAATAAACTTGGGGAATGTATTATAAAATATATAGAGTGATTCTTGTAAAACAAAATTTGTTTAAAAGGAAATATTAGTTCGATACCATGTGTTCCACACACCACTAAGCCTCAATAATCAATGAAATATTATAATTTAACTATGAGTATTATAACCTAGTCATTAAATTGAATGTTAAGAATAAGAATAAATCATTTATAAACTATATAAAAATTATAACTCAATATAAATTTATTGATAAATTATTAGTAAACATCATACTAATTTTTAGTAATGACATTTTATACATCAAGAGTGGGTTTTCACAAAAAAATTAGTTTGGCTGTTTTTTTAAGAAAATATTATAACTAATTACTATAATTTTTTAAAATTTTATTTTATATAATAGACAAATTTTTTAAAATCATCATATAAAAATTAACTTAAGTTGATATTTTGATATTGTTTCAAAATGATTGATTTTTCAGTGAATAGGGAAACTAACCTGTTTTTCAAATAATGTCATTTTTTTCCATTAAATCATGAAATTTAAAATTACACTAATATTTTTATTTGGTCCTAAATTTAAATATAAATTTTTTAAATTATATAATTATTTTCATTTTAATTAGTAATTTCCATGACATCGATATAAGTTTTTTTATAATTAAAAATTGTTTTTAAAAAACTGTTTTAGTTGCCTAAAGTCTTTTCCTTATAATTAATTAAAGTAAACCATACTGTGGGAAGAGATAAATTAAAATTTTATAATATTTATCTCATTATATGAATTTAAATACATATAATAATGATTAATGTTGAGAGAGTAAATATTAGTTAATCTACTAGAATAAAAATTCATTTTCCTAATGATCAATTTTATATAGGACACTATTGTATGGGAGCATCAATGCGGAATGCCTCGTACACACCGTCTCTTTTTCAAACAAATTCGACCGATGTGGCCTCCTCCACTAGGCCAGTTCCGTCATCCTCAGCTCCACCTTCACTCGATCTCGACTATTTTGGCCATTCTTTATCATCACCCCATGGTCCCCCCACCTCTCTCGTCGTCCCATCTTATGGCAACAAAGTTCTTCTCTCTTTTCGTGATGCTCTCAAGGGTTTGTATCCTTCTACATGCATTCCAGGTTTCCTTGTGGTCTCCTTGGGGGTTCCCTAGTCACCATGAGAAAGATCTCAAGTCTCCCTGGATTTTCTTGCTTCAACATTTATGAAAGAATCTTCTAGCTTGCATGTCACCCTCACAGCATGCTTCGGTGCCGTTAAACCTTTCACCGCGAGCTTTCAGTTCTTCATGTACACCTTGGGACTTCACCTTCTGGTGCAGATCTCTACTCTCCACCACCACTCCTTCTGCATTTTCCTCGCATCCTAGGAAAAATTCATTCAAGTGTGGT
This sequence comes from Viscum album, assembly GCA_963277665.1. Taxonomy (NCBI): domain Eukaryota; kingdom Viridiplantae; phylum Streptophyta; class Magnoliopsida; order Santalales; family Viscaceae; genus Viscum; species Viscum album. The sequence goes on along the minus strand of OY728128.1, from coordinate 2,139,675,662 downwards.
GTAGGGTGCCTCACTCCTGGGGTCGATTATCTTTTAGCCTATCTAGATGGTCAATGTATTTCCACCGTGGGAAAGAGAGTCCTCTAACTACAGTGTGGATCAATCTCATGTGACTTTCGCTTCCCTTCCAAAATGAAGGGTTCCTTAATTCCATTAGAGACACTTTGGGTGTCTTTATGTGCTCAGATACCCAGACCAGCTGTTGTGTAGAGGCCTCTATGGACCGAATTTTTATGGAATTGGACCTCTCTTTCCTAGTGCCAAACAAAATTGATCTATGAGTGTAGGACTCCTTTTGTTGGGTTCAAGTCATTTCTTATCTTGTGTTCCATATATTTCTCTCTCAATGCCTTCTTCAGGGGAACTGTATGAAGGTGTGCCTCTAGGAGTGAACTTAGAGGAGGAATAGGCTCTTGGTGTATCATTGGAGACTCCATTAGCGGACATGACCCCCATGCACATGTTGGGAAAGAAGTGAAAAATAATGAACGCACAAACAATTGAAAAGCAAATGTGCAGCAGAAATAAATTATCCCCCCCCCCAATAAAACGGATGTGCAACGACCCGAAATTAAATGTGAAAAAAATAATATTGACACAAAAAATTTTTACGTGGAAAACCTGAAAGGGAAAAACCACAGGACCTTGTCCAGAAATAGGGATCCACTAAAATCAAGAGGTACATGGTTGAGACTCCCAGAAATAGAGGGGATCTCAAAAGTAATACTGAAGAATAAAATTTTGGATCAAATATGGAGAGAAGTAAAATGATCATCGAAGATAAGAGATCACCAAAATTGGACATTCCCTCGGTGTTGTTGTTGCCGGTGATGTTAAAATGCCTTGTCGCTGCCTCCTTATATAGGAAATGAATCAGCGTCAAATAATGTCTCCATGTCAAAAGAGTGTCACCGTGTGAATTAATTCACGTGGTATTGGCCCACATTAAAACACCACATTAAAGGATAAAACCCCATGATTCTCCAATTCTGGAGGCATTACGTGGTGAAGCAGCTAGGAAGGCACCCAACAAACTCCCCCTTTGACTCAAGTGGGGATCACCGCCAACCCTACAATCTGTCGGCATGTCTTGAATTTTCCTCTGGGTAACCTCTTGGTTAACATGCGGACCCGTTGTCATCAGTGTGGATCTTCTCAAGCTCTAACTATCTCGAATCAAGAACATTGCAAATCCAATGATATATAACATCAATATTTTTTACCTACCATGAAAACTAGAATTATTTCCCAAACAAATAGAACTCTGACTATCACAAAATAAAACATACCTATCCGGATTTAAACATAGCTCTTGAATAAAAGTTTTCATCCAAAACAATTCTTTTCGCGCCTTAGTTGATGCAATAAACTCTGACTCTGTGGTAGATAAATCAACACATCTCTACCATCTAGACTTCCAAGATACAGCTCCCCCTGAAAAAGTGATCAAATAGCCTGATGTAAACTTCCTCGAATCGATATCTCCTACGATATCTGAAACTATAAAGCCACATAGCATAGGTTCCCCTTTTCCAAAACACTGTCTCATATCAGAAGTACCATGAAGATAACGAAAAATTTACTTCACTACTCTCCAAGGATCTCTACCAGGATTTGATAGAAAATTACTGACCACACCAACTACATGATCTATATCAGGTCTAGTACATACCATTGCATAAATCAAACAACAAATGTAAGATGAATAAGGTATGTGTTGCATCTCCTCTCTCACTTCATCTGTAAAATGTGCCTTTCTGGTACTAAGCATAAAATGTAAATCAATAAGAGTACTAAAAACATTCACTCTATTAATATAAAATATTAGATGAACCTTCTCAATATATCTCTCCCGAGATAACCACAACTTCTTGGCCTTCCTGCCATGGGAGATCGCCATGCCTAGAATATGTCGTGCTGGCCCCATGTCTTTCATCGCAAAAAACTGGAAAAGATCCTTCTTCAATATGTTAATTCTAGAAGTATCATGGCCAACAATGAGAATATCATCAACATAAAACAATAGTATAATAAAATCACCATCAGTAAATCTATGAACAAAAACACATTGATCAGAAGATGTCTTCCTGAAACCCTTAAGACAAATCACAGATTCAAACTTCTTATACCACTTCCTCGAAGCTTGCTTCAAATCGTACAAACTCTTCTTCAACCTGCAGACATAATTTTCTTTACTTGTTTCAATAAAACCCTCTTCTTGCTCCATATAAATCTCCTCCTATAAATTTCCAAGGAGATAATCTGTCTTCACATCCATCTGCTCAGTATGAAGATCTAAACTGGTAGCCAAACCAATAACAACCTGAATGGAAGAAATTTTGACAACAGGTGATAAAATATCGTCAAAATCAATTCCTTTATTCTAACGGAAGCCTCTAACAACTAACCTTGCCTTGAATCATGGAACAGAACTGGATTCTTCATTATTAATCTGATAAATCCACCGATTTTTCAAATCTCTCTTCCCTGTCGGTAACTTCACCATCTCAAAAGTGTGGTTGTCGTGAAATGATGTCATCTCGTCATCCATTGCTGTAACCCATCTGTCCTTCTGTTCAATCTCCATTGCCTCATCAAAATATTCTGGTTCTCCCCCTTCAGCGAGAAGTACATACTCATCAGGTGAATATCGAGTAGAAATGGTGCCATGTTGAGATAACCTCCAGAGTGGAACTACGGGTTCTTTAATAACCCCTAGAACCGCATCATCAGAAACAAAAGGTGCATTGGAAACTTAAACTCTAACTTGTTCACCTTGAGCATCATTCTATACATCAACATGATCAACAAAATCAACAAAATGAGGTAAATGTGAATCAGAACCTCGATCAAGACATAAAAAACCATCAGAATTTGGAGAAGCATCTTTTTTTCCCTAATCAATGTCTACAATAGTATAATCCTCCTTAAACACTGAATCAGGCTTCTGAAAAGTTTCTTTAAATTAGGATCATAGAACCTGTACCCAAACTCAACATGTCCATATCCAATAAAAAGACGCTAGCATGTCTTACCATCCAGCTTGGATCTCTAATCTCTAGTCACATGAACAAAAACCTTGCAACCAAAGAGATGCAAGTGATCGTACCTATTCTCTTTGCCATACCAAAATTTTTCGAGAGTGTCTGTATGAAAAGAAAATGTAGTTGATAAAATGATAATATAATTACTAGCAAGTAAATCCTCACCCCAAAATGACCATGAAATTTAGCTTCTGAAATAAAACAATGAACTCTTTCCTAGAAAGTCTTGTTCATCCTCTCTGCTACACCATTCAGCTGAGGTGTCTTGGGTAAATTCTTCTGATGTTGAATACCTTCCTGCATGAAATACTGATCAAAAGTAATACAACACTCTACTCCGTTGACAGTATGAATATATTTAAATTTCTTTCCTAAATCCCACTCAGTAGAAACATGAAATTTCTTAAAAACACTGAACATTTGACTTTTGGCATTCAAAACATAAACCCAGAGATTTCATGAGTAGTCATCAATAAATGTAACAAAATAAAGACTGCCACTAACGGTATTAGATTTCAAAGTACCACAAACATCAAAATATACCAATTAAAGAACCTGTGACTTCCTGTGTGGAGGATGACTACTTAAAATCAGTCATCTCTATTTTCCAGCCATGCAATGGTCACATGTGTCAAATTTGACACTCTTCAAATCTGGAAGAAGATTTATCTTGGCCAAACAACCAAGGCCTTTCTCAATGATGTGACTGAGCCTCATATGCCAAAACATAGATGAAACACTGCACTCAACAATGAAAGAAGTATCACAAGAAATAGAATCTCTAGTCTAGTACAAACCTGATTGCTTCTTCCCTCAAGCCACAATCCATGAGACATTGGAAATATTCCATTGGAAATAACCAAAAGTCCTGATATACCCTTCATTTTCAAGAACTCTAGTAGAGATAAAATTCAAATGAACCTCAAATTCATGTCAGATATTCTTCAACATCAACTTACTTCCTATACTGGTCTTTAAACAAACAGTTCTGATGCCAACAACGTCAGCATGACCATCATTTCCCATCTTAAAAATCCAAAATTACCTGAGCTCTAAGATGTAAAGAACTCCTTCTTTAATGTCATGTGAAAACATGCACCACTGTCAACAACCCAACAAGAATAATCATAAACAATGTTAATGGAGTCATAAACAATTACAAGATCACCCCCTATTGCGACAGCAACAGTATCATCTACATCGCCATTTTTCTTCTATGGAATTTCCTTCAATCTGTTATCTCTTTTCAGTTGATAACAAAACTTCTTAATATGACCCTTCTTCCCACAATGATGACATTCAAAATCTCTCTGATTCAGTCTGGATTTTCCTCTGCCTCTGATCTTATCTTTACTGCACTGCCCTCGGTCCTGGCCTCTCCTCCTGTTCTCTATGACCAAAATTTCAGAAGAAGATTTTACATGACTGCGTCTCCTGACCTCTTTATTTGAAATAGTACACCTGACATAACTAAATGTCACAACACCATTAGGAGTAGAACCGGTTAGAGTAACACGTAAATTTTCCCACAAATTGGGTAATGTTTTAAGAAGAAAAAGAGCTAAAACCTCATTTTAAAATTGAAAACCATGCTAGAAAAAGGATCAAAACATCCTTTATATTCACTTAAATAATAAGAAATAGATGTACATTATCTGTACCTCAAGTTCATCATTTTCTTGAGAAGAAACGGTTTATTGGTTACCGTCTTCGAAGCGTAGGTTGTCTTAGGCTTCTACCACAAAGCTCTGGCATGAGAGATGTTGACAATGTGGTTCTTTCTATTGTCTTAATCCTACTGGAGAATGAAGCAGCAAACAATCTCATTCTCGAAATCTAATTCTTCATCTAACATCTTCTCTGGATTCTGGGTACTAAACAATGGAAGAAGCATTCACATGAAAAAAAGCAGATCCTTCATTTTAGGTCGCCACATATGGTAGTTGGTACCAGTTAACTAAATCATCTGACTGTAGTTGGCCTCCATAATAAAAATAAAATAAAACCAAACGATCTGATAACAGATGTTGGGAAATATGGGAAAAATGAAAAACACACAAACAATTGAAAAGCAAACGCGCAGCAGAAATAAATTCTTTCCCCCCCAAATAAAACGGTTGCACAGTGACCTGAAATTAAATGTGCCGAAAAAATGTTGACTCTGAAACTTTTTACGTGGAAACACGAATGATAAAAACCACGGGACCTAGTCCAGAAAGAGGGATCCACTGAAATCAAGAGATACATGGTAGATACTCACAAAAATAGAAGGGATCTCAAAAGTAATACTCACAAATAAAAATGTGGATCAAATATGGAGAGCCATAAATATGATCGTCGAAGAAAGGTGATCACCAAATGGGATTTTCATTCGGTTTTTTTTGCTATCGGTGATGTTGAAATTCCTTGCCTATGCCTCCTTATAAAGGAAAAGAATCAACATCAAATAATGTCGTTGTGTCGAAATAGTGTCACCGCATGAATTAATTCTCATGTTCTTGTCACAAATTAAAACACCACATTAAAGGATAAAACATCGTGATGCTCCAATTGAGGAGGCGTTGAGCGGTGTTCCAACCAGGAAGGCACCCAACAACACCCCTTATTCGGTCCTCGGTGGGTGTCAAAGAGTCTTTCTGGGTCTTAATACCTTATGTTCCATGATGCTTGTCCTAGGCTCATGTTGGCATCCCTCTCTCCTCTCTTTTTCTCCCGGAGGGGCGGCCAATTCATTCCTCTTTGGAGTTAGTTTTTTCTCCTAGTGGTTCTGGGGTGGATGAACGGTCCCTAAAAATATTTTCACTAGGAATTACATTCGAAGGCTCCCCTTATTTCAACGATGCAGTATCCAACTTATTTAATATCATGAAAGACACCCTATGGAAGGCTGTTGGATTGAAGAGGGAGTCCCAATCATCCATAGGAAATAAGGGGAGTTATCGTGGGACTCACCATGTCCCTAGATCCCCTTCTAACGTAACCTTGTCTAATGGAATTGGTGTGTGAACAAGATCTCAATATAAGAAACTCAAGAGATCATTGTCCTCCCACTTCGAGACGGCCATGAAAGATGGGGCTAGTCAAAGATCCTTGTTTACCAAATGATTTCACTGATCATCTATAATTACTGAATTATTGGAGCTCGCATTAAAACAGACTTCATAGAATCAGAGATTCCCAAACATAAGGTCTCGTTTGTTCCCATCCATCAGAAAAAATAAAAATCCATTAGGATTTATGATTTCTCTAGGAGGATCAAGCTGCACGACATCATGAATGTTAAACCGTCCAACAAGAATATCTAGATTTTATGGAACCATAGTGTTTCGGTAGTTATGACCCAGGTAGGGGATAAATTCATCATCGTTAAAGTTTCCAAGGAACACCAATCGTTATTTTCATCCTTCGTTTATGGAAGTTGTGATCTGCTATAGTGGGAGTTCTTTTGGAGTGCTCATAATGATTTGGACCCTGGTAATCTATCATAGATTGATGGGGTGGATCTCAATGACATTGTTGACCTAGTGGAAAATAGGGGTATGTTGGATTGGTGTAGCCCAATCCGGTTGGGCGGAATGCTTGTGGCCCGCAACTCTCACAGGTCGATCTGGCCGACTGACACTGATAGACAAAGTAGTAGTGCAGACTTTGAGGTCAACTGGACTGTAGCACTTTCGAATTCCATCCGGAAGCGACTGTAGTGCATTTTTGACAAAGCTGGCCACTGTTCACTGTAGCGACACAGACATACTTTTTGAACAGTGATCATCTTCTCCATTTTATAGCCCATTTCCGTGCTAGGGTTACTATTGAAAAACCACTATAACTTTTTCTCCTGATATAGTGAAATTCTGCCTCTCCCATGGACGTAGTGATTATTCCCGAACCACGTAAATCATTGTGTTCCTGTTGATTTCTTTATTTCATTTTCTTGTTTTTGTAATTGTGACTCCTGATGATTTCACAACAACTGGTATCAGAGGGTGAGTTCGGAATTCTCCAACGATGGATTTGGATGTAGGCAAAGTGAATATCGATCGCTTAGATGGAACTGATTTTAGTTTCAGGAGGATGAAAATAAAGGACTATCTTTATAAAAAAAGATGCACTTTCCACTTCTGGGACTGATGCCAACGGACATGGAGAAGTCAGAGTGGGAGTTACTGGATCGACAGTTTCTTGGTGTTGTGCACCTAACGTTGGCAAAAAACGTTGCATTCAACATCAGAGAGGAGAAGACGACAGTGGACCTGATGAAATCTCTCGAAAATATATACGAGAATCCTTCTATGACAAACAAGGTACACTTGATGCGCCGTTTATTCTACCTGATAATGGAAGAAGGAAGAATCACTGCAGACCACATCAACGAATTCAAAACCACCATCAGTCAGCTGACATCGATGAAGATTGATCTTAGTGATTAGGTATGTGCACTGGTGTTACTGTCCTCTTTACCTGATAGTTGGGAAATAACTGTAACGGTTGTTAGAAGTACCTCGGGGAATACCAAACTAGTTCTGAAAGATATACGGGACCAAATTCTTAGTGATGATGTTCAAAGAAGAGAATCAGGTAGATTCTCTAGTTTTGCTCTGAACGTCGAAGGAAGAAGAAGATACCCATAATTAGACATTCTTAAAGGGCGATAAAGGTCAAGAGGGAAAATCCGAGATAAAGAAAACGTGACTGGTCCTACCTGATGGACATACAGGAAGAAAGGACATGTCAAAAAGGAGTACAGAGAAAAATAGAAGGAACCTAAAACTAGTGGAGCAAACGTGGCAGTTGAAGGAACCAATGATGTGCTGTTGTTGAGCGTAGATAGCCCGATGGAGTCATGGATTTTAGACTCTGGGTAATCTTTCCATTATATATCGGAGAAGGTATTTCTAGAAAATTACATTTCTGCAAATTTTGGCAAGGTACATCTTGCGGATGCTGAGCCCTTGCAGATTGTGGGAAAAGGCGATGCATGAATCAAGACCAACAGTGGGAGCTTGCTGGTTCTGGAAAACGTGAGGTGCATCCCTTGTTTAAGAAGAAATGTCATTTCTGAGGGATAACTATATGATGTAGGGTTGAGTTCCATGTTCACTGGTGGTGCATGGAAGATCACCAATGGAGGAATGGTCATAGCTTGTGGAGTGAAGAATTTTACCCTTTAAAAAGGGACAGAAACTTTCATGGACATGGCTAACCACTAAAAACTATAAGTGATTCAAAAATGTGGAAAAACAGGATAGGCCACATGAGTGAGAAGGGGATGAAGGTGATGGAAACAAAAAAGTTGCTACCATAGCTGAAGTCAGTGGATGTTGACCTATGTGAAGATTATATCTTCGGAAATCAGAAGAAGGTGTCTTTTAAAAAAGGAGGTAGAATACCGAAGGATGTGAAGATGTAACTGGTGCACACAGATGTTGGGGGGCCGGCACCAGTACATTCCCTTGGAGGGTCACAATATTATGTGACATGCATCTTTGACTCAAAAAGGAAGGTATGGGTTTACTTTCTGAAAAGTAAATCTGATGTGTTTAAAATGATTCAGAAGTGGAAGGTCATTGTGGAGAATTATTCTGGAGCTAAGCTGAAATGCTTGAGGTCTGACAATGGTGGAGAGTATAGCTCTCAAGAATTCATAGAATTCTGTTCTTATAATGGAACTCGGTGAGAGAAGAATATCCCAGGAACACCACAATTGAATTGTGTGGCATATAGGAAGAATATGATGTTGAATGAACATGCGAGAAGTATGAGGTTACACTCAGGGTTTCCCAATACCTTCTAGGCAGATGTAGTGAACATGGCATCTTATCTGGTTAATAGAAGTCCATCCGTGCTAATGGGAGAACGTTTACCTGAGGAGCTCTGGTTTGGGAAGGAGGTAAGACTATCACATTTACGAGTCTTTGGAAGTTTGGAATATGTTCATATTGATGCTTATTCAAGGGAAAATCTTGATTCTAAGACCATTCCTTGTTTCTTTATTGGCTATGGTACTGACGAGTTTGGTTACAGCTTTTCGGATGATCTCAAGAAGATTTTCATCAGGAGCTAGAATATGGTATTCAATGAATGTTTCATGTACAATGATAGTCATGTAGATGAATATTAAAAAGGGAACATTGAATCAGACTGCAAAGAGCAGGTGGATCTTAATGGTGTATCTGAGCTTGAGAGATCTGATCTGGTGGAACCTACTACTCTAGTAGAGTTGAGGAGATCAACGAGGGTGAGAAGACCTGTGAAGAGGTATTCACCATCCCTGCATTATCTATTATAGACTGATGGTGGGGAACCAGAATTCTTTGAATAGGAAATGCAGCTGAAGTAGTCGAGTAAGTGGTATTTGTCTATGAAGGAGGAGATTTCCTCATTGCATGGTAACAACACATGGGAGATGACACCCCTCCCAAAAGGAAATAAGGCGTTGCAGAACAAGTGGGTCTACCCAATCAAGGAAGAACATGATGGAAAGAGGAGGTTCAAGGCAAGACTTGTGGTGAAAGGCTTACAATAGAAGGTGGGAGTGGATTTCCCTGAAATGTTCTCACCAGTAGTGAAGCTTACCACCATCTGGGTGGTTCTCTACATTTTGGCGTTAGAGGACTTTCACCTTCAAAATCGTGATGTCAAGACTGTTTTTCATCATGGAGATTTGGAGGAGGATATATACATGTAGCATCCCAAGGGATATATAGAGTATGGAAAGGAAGACCTAGTGTGCAAAATCCATAAGAGCTTATATGGATTGAAGTAGGAACCAAGGCATTGGAACAAGAACTTTGATTCATTTATGTCTAAAAATGAATATAAACAATGTCACAAGGATCAATGTTACTACATCAAGTCCATTGTTGATGAATACATTATATTTCTTCTGTATGTGGATGATATTATTATTGCAGGATCATGTATGCAGAGGATTAATGACATGAAAGGGCAGTTGGTGGATGAGTTTTAAATGAAAGATCTTAGAGAAGCGGGCAAGATTCTTGGGATGAAGATCAAGAGAGACCGCATAGCCAGAACATTAATGTTGTCACATGCGGATTACATTGGGAAGATCTTGAGAAGATTTAGTATGTTGAAAGCAAGGGCTGTCTCTATTCCCCTGGGGAGCCATTTCAAACTATTGAAGGAGCAAGCACCAAAGATGATAGAAGAGGTGGAGAACATGGAAAAAGTTCCATATGCCTCAGATGTTGGAAACCTGATGTATGCCATGGTCTATAATCGACCTAACATTGCTCATGTAGTGGGAGTTGTGAGAAGGTATATGGATAATCCTGGAAAACAACATTGGGAAGCTGTGATGTGGATACTGAGGTATTTGAAGGGTATAAAAGAGGTATCTATGTGCTTTGGGAAAAGAAATTCATTGCAGTGGTATGTGGATGCAGACCATGGAGGTGATGTCGACAGTAGGAGGAGTTCCACATGTTATGTTTTTACCTATGGAGGAATTGTGGTAAGTTGGATTTCACAATTATAGAAGGTGGTGGCTTTATCCACCACATAGTCAGAATACGTTACTGTAACAGAAGCTGAGAAAGAGATGGTTTGACTAAAGAACTTCTTGGATGAATTAGGAAGAAAGAGAGGGGAGAATGTATTGAACTATGACAGTCAGAGTGTTATAAATCTTGTAAAGAACCCAATGTTTTATACCTGGAGGAATCACAATCAGTTGAACTACCATTTCATCAGAGGTTTGATACAGGAGGGGTTGCTGACATTACAGAAGATCAGTGGAACCAACAATATGGCAGACATGTTGAAAAAGCCTATGGTGATACAGAAGTTGAGGCACTATTGTGCCTCTATTGGTCTCCACTGATGACCGAAGGATGAGAGGCCGAATAATGGAGGACCAGATGGGAGCACAAGAGGGAAAAAATTTGTATTTCATGAATCTGTGAATGGAAAGAACGTCACTAGTGAGTGAAAAAGAGAAAGAACTCAGATTACGCATGTTGTCTTCATCATTTTCATTGAAGAATATCAGTGTAGTGGTTCAGGCTCCAAGTGGGAGATTTTGGGATTGGTGTATCCCGATCCGGTTGAGCTGAATGCTTGTGGCCTGCAACTATCACCTGGGTGCTGAACAATTTTTTCGACACTGTAGCCATGCAGACCACTATAGCAGAGCTGAATGATCGAGACCGATAGACACTATAGTAGTGATTACATTGGGGTCAACTAAACTGTAGCACTTTTTACTTCAAGTCGGCATCTACTGTATTGCTTTTTTGACAAAGCGGGTCGCCGTTCACTGTTTCAACATAGAATTACTTTTCGAACAGTGATCGTCTTATCCATTTTCTATAGCCCATTTTCAGGCTAGGGTTACTACTAAAAAACTTCTATAATTTTTGATCCTAATATAGTGAAATTGTGCCTCTCTCGTGGAAGTATGGATTATTCTCGAACCATGTAAATTGTTGTGTTCTTGTTGCTTTATTTCGATCGTTTTCTTATTTTTGTCAGTGTGACTCCCAACGATTTCGCAACAGGGTAGATTTCCATTCAACCGAAAGTCCAGACTTTCTTTTTCTCAATTTATGGCTGGTAAAATTCTTATGGACCTTCGATTCACATTAAATCATTTTACTTGGAGCAATAACCAGCAAAAGTCTCATAGGTTGTGGAGCCGTTTGGATATATGTTTGGCCAACCATAGTGTTATATTTTCTTTCGGCAGTACATAGGTGACAAACTTGGAGTGCGGAATATCAGACCACTCCCCAATACTGATATATTTAGCCTTTTTAAAAGTACATCTCACCTGATTTAATTTCGACCCACAGTGGGTTAGAATCCCAGGCTATAGTGATTTGGTTAGGGACTCCTAGAACACCCCTACATAGGGCCATACATGGTCATCCTTTCACAACAAATTAAGATGGATCAAGAAGAGGCTCCAATTGTGGTTGAAGGATTCTGCTGATCAAATAGAGACCGAGATGCTATTTTTCAGAATGTTCATCGACACGAGTGGTTTCTTCAAGAGTACTGGTCCGATTGGTCCGTTGAGAAACATCCTTACAATAAGAAGCTTATATCGGACTTACTACTGAGGAAATATCGGTAGACTAGGGAGGATTCTATTATTCAGTGTCTTAAAGAGGGTGATAAAAATACTTCATTTTTTAATGCTTGTATTAAGGAAAGGAAAAGGTAGATTAAATAGAAAATTGATTGGCGGTTGTCTCTTATTATGATGATCGAGAGGTGGTGGGGGAGTTTGCTAGCAATCAATTTTTTGCATTTCTTGTCAGCCCATCTTGAACTTTACAAATGGTTACACATGGGAGAACATGTGGATCTTGGATATTATTCAATATACCTTTTCTACTCATGAAAATGAATCTCTGGGTTCCATTCCGAAAGAGGATGAAATTCATGATTCCAAGATGAAGATGAAACCTGACTATATAGTGGGTCTTGATGGGTTCCCTAGACCCATTTATAGATCCTCATGGGACATCGTGAAAATGGATTTAACTGCAGCTAGTCAATATTTCTTCAGGGGTGGTACTTTACCTCACATTTCATGTGCTATAAAAGAAGTCCTCATTCCCATGTCCAAGTCCACATCATCCATTGATCACTTTCGTCTGATAAGTATGTATAAAGTTTCACACAAATTTATAGACAAAATTATAAAATCTAGTCTATCCAGCAATCTCCCCAATTGCATCTCTATGGAACAACACTACTTTGTCAGAGGGCGTTCCATAATAGGGGAGTTCTGCTTATCCTATGAAATGATCAGGGGTCTCAACATTAAGACTCTGGCTCAAACATGGTGATAAAACATGATATGATTAAGGAATATGATCGAGTGGAATGGAGTTTCATAAACAATGTTTTTGTAGTTATGGGACTTTTGCCTAGAATATTGATATCATCATTCGATGCTTTAGCTCTTCCTGGTAGGTGATCTCCCTCATAGAAAAAACTTTTGGTTTCTTCAAAGAAACATGCAGTCTTTGAGAAGGAGATCCAATATCCCAGAGCATTTTTATAATCATCTAGGACATCCTTAGCTGCCTTATTCACCACAACATTAGAAATATTGAGATTATTACCTACTGCTGAAGGATGATATTCCCCTTTATTTCTCGCCCTATTTTCAAAGACAACACCATCAATGCATGTAAAAGGTCAGTGTGAGGAATTAATAGAGCTTTGGAGGTCTACTATTTTTTAGAGTGTCCATTGCATAAAAAATTCAAGATTAGTTTCTTTATATCTCATAATTTTTTTGATAGACGTGCTCGTAAAGTGAGTCCTTCTCTGGGCATGCAAATAGGTAACCTCCCCATGTAGTACTTGCGAGCCCTTATATCTTTGAATCCCTTACGCATTCATGATTTCAATTCCATCGTCTATATAATCACAAATAGGGTTATTAACTGAAATAATTGATACCTATCCATTGGTGGTAGGATTGATTTGGTAAACAGTGTCTTCTGGGAAACTCTAATCCATGCACTCTTTCTATTATAGTCCCCAAATGTGTTATACACAATATGGATAAGATTTTTTATAGTTTAATTTCGGACCCAATGTCTGAAGGTAGAAGGTATTTAGTCTCTTGGCATGGGATGGAGAGGCCCATCAGTGAAGTCGGTATCAATGTTCGAAGTCTCGACAACTCTCTTTCCTGCATGCATGAAAAAGTGGCATGGGAGGTGCTGGTGAAGCATACTTTATGGGTTTGACCATGCATGCCAGTTATGTAATGTATGTTGTTGTAGGGGATGGTCGTGCCTCTCCGTTATAGAGTGTGATCAGTCTCCTCATGAATTATCTTAGGCATCACACTCAATGGATCATTGGAATAGGGGAGATATCTTTCTGGTACTCTAACTTGTGTGGGGAGATCATCGGGGATCCAATATTCCCTTCCACAAACATATCCTTAAGGGAGGCTAGATACTATCCATCATTCATCAATACTATTCTTACAAAGGATCAGATGGAGGTGTTCCACCTCATCAACATGACCTCGACCCCTGACCAGTGTTTGTTCACCCCATCCTCCTCGGGCTCATTCACGTCCAAGGATTATATTTGGTTATCTTCCTTGCATGATGGTGCAGATGAATAGAGTGAGGTTATGTAGGAAAGTTCTATACCCACAATGTTTAACTTTCTTACTAGGAGGATCTATAATAGAGAATTTCCCATGGATGAGAACATCAAATATTTTGGCGTGAACATGGAATCTCACTGTGTCTACTACAAGAGGTACTAAGAGGAAAGATCAGACATCAGTTCTTTGGGAGTGATTTGGCGAGAGAGGTTAGGGAGTGTTTTGGTGCTTTAACTTCTTTTTCTATCCCGAAAATGGCAGACCCTTCCTTTCTTGGTTTACTGTTCCATGAATCAAGTGGTCAGGTCCCAGAGAAAAGAGCTCGGTCTCTAGTTTTCCATGCATACTGCTGGTGCTTATGGTAGAAATGGAATATTTATCTTCATGATGGGGTGTCCTCCTCTATGTGTGTGATCATTATAAGAATGAAAACCCTAATAATTGATATGGTCAGGGATCTTATTTCCTAGATGAGGCTTCTACTCTATAAAGGATCATTCTTACCCATCCAGATCCTCCTTCAGTCACCAACTCCTTTTCTGGTAATTGGTTCATATGGCATCCTCCACCTTGGGGATTTAAACTCAATACAGAATAGTCATGTGTCTTGGATATTATGAATGGAGGGGGGCCATTTGGGACACTACTGGCTTGGTCATCTTGGATTTTTCCACTCGGTTGGGCCACGACACATCACTTATATCTTAGGCTAAGTCCATGCTGGTTGGTCTCACTTTTTTCTGGAAAAGGGGGTTGTTTCTAGTGGAGGTTGAAACTGATTCCATGCTTGATTCAAATGAACTCCAGGTTCTCAGTGTCATGCCTAGGTGCATTGAATATATAATATGTAAATGACCCAATATTCTCGAAAACGACATCAATGTATACCACATATAGTGGGGGGAAATAGGGCTACAGATTATCTAGCTTCCTGTGACATTCTTGAATTAGAGAGCTTATTTTTTCCTGATATTCATAGCCTGACCTTAACATGTAATATTATTCTCAAGGGAGATTCCCTTGGTCTTCACCATTTTAGACCCCCGTAGTCCTTTTCATCCCAACCTGCTTCTTTGGCCCTTGTGTGTACACTTTTTCTCTTTAAATAAAAATTTTCATGATGATGATAATGTATCGCTTCTCGTCCTAGCTTGTGTGCTTAATTTTAAAATGAATTCTAACAAATCATATAATTTTTTGTTGATAATTTAATTACATATATAGAATCATGAATTATTAATTTAGTAAATATGAATCTTTTTCTTTTGGTCATTTTTAATAGTTATTGTTTTAAATTTTTTAATATGGAAAAGGTAAAATGGCTTATTTAAGGGAAAAAAATAATGTGATTAAGACTAAAAATTAACCCCTAACCCTACATAAATGTTATATGATGAGTATATTTAATCCATAATCATACATGATTCTAATAAATGACCATTTTAAATTTATCCATGATTATGAATTTCATAGTAATTGATTAAAAGATAAAGACAAAATGTAAAAGTTTTTCTTTTAAATATCACTTATGTGTTCAAAAATAGAAAAAAATAATTATTTCAATGAATATTATTTGGTATATTGATAATAATTAAATTATTTTCATGGTGGTAATTTATTTATAATTTTTATTAATTATATAATTAAAATAACTTCTTACACAATGTCGACGTTGTATTTATTCAAATAATAAAAAAATGATTTCAAAAATATTAAAAGCAATATAAATTGAATGATACTTTGTTTTATAGTAATTAATGAGAGAGATACGTAATATTAGATATGCATTAATGGAATATATTTGAATTCATTATCTATATTGTTGTTTTCAAAGACAAATTAAATGATTAGTTCATGAAATTACATTAATTTAATTTTAAAAAAAATTATTAAAAGAATTAAAATTAATAAAAATATTATAATTTTACAAGTGATTGGTATATGTTTTAAAAAATAAATTTCAATTAATGTACCGATTTTTTTTATTATAGTAACTATATTTACCCCTAAAATTTAAAAACATCACTATACTGGTAATTTTCAAAAAGGGATATCAAATAAAATATATGGGTGGAATTATCCACTATACAATTATAATAATAATTTTATGATTGGATTTAGACTCGTCCTTGTATTTTTTTTAATATTAAAATTTTGGATACATGATAACATGAAAATTCATTTATATTAATTTTAGACATTTAGAAATATCAATACTTCACCTCCCCTCTCTTATAAAAGGGATCATACTCTTATCTTTAATAACACATCAAAGGCCTTTTGGATTTTCCAATCCCTTAAAAATCTCTTCTGTACATCCATAATAATGTCCCGGGGACCTTTTTCTGTTTAAAAAACCATACTATACCTTTTTTTATAAATATTTAGATGGTTTATGAAGAAGAGGTATAGTTCTTAATGAAGATTTTTCATTTTTTTCCTTATTCTAACTCCTTAAAAACATCATAAAATAGGTTGAAATAATAAAAATATTGTATTAAATATACGTATATTATTTTATGTAAATGTAATGACCTATATCAATTTCAACATCCAATAAATAGAAAAAAAGACCATGAGTCATGTATACCGTGGTTTACCACCTTGAGAGACGATTGAGTTTGTTTTATATCACTACATCTCAAATCCAGTTATACTTATTGATTTAATGGAAAAATATTATATTAAAAACTATTTATCATTCATGAGAATAAAATATATTTACTATTTTCAAAACATTTCATTTATTTAAAAATGATAATAACATTAATACATATGTTTGGACTACCTTCTCCACGTAGCGGCGTGATACATATTTCCTCATCATATAACATGGATAATATATAAAAGTATATTTAAATAAATAATATGGTAGGTATGGTATTATTATTATCAATGAAAAAATAATACTTAACTTCGTCCTATAACGATCACTCAAAATTGGAAATATTACTGATGCGTATGTACGGCCTACCATCTCCACAATCATAAAATTGTTCATTTTATATAAAAATAATTTGTTATTGGATTTAAAATACAAATGGATGTATAAATATGATAATTTTTTAATTATTTCTATTCACTATATTTTTAAATAATTACCTATTTGATCATATTTATCCTACAAAGTTATTTTTTGACATTTGAGATGAATATCATCAAAACATATGATGTGATCTTTATTGATTAAGTAATGGTCTATAACATTTTATTAAATAAAAGAAATAGGAAAGTTAAATTTAAGTAGTTTAATATTAAAAAACAATTAAAATATGTATATTATTTAAGAAGATAAGTCATGTATATGACATTTCTGAATAAATTTTTCAGATATTTTTAAAAAAATACTCTTTAATATTTTCCCTTCCAAATCCCATTCTTCCACACCCACGATATTCAAAATGTTTCAATAAAATTATACTTTATGATAAATGGAATGATAATGTTATATTTTGACCATATTTTACAATATTTACTGTAAAAAAATAATTCTTTTAAGCATTTACATCTGAAACACATTAACTTAAAACGTCATTTTAAATGTTTTGAACATTTATTTTCTAAATTATTCTCTTCAATGTCTAAACATGGAAAATTATTTTATAAATCTATCTATACATGCATGAAATAAATATAATATAAATTTCCGGTAACTTTTGACATTATTTAAAAAAGTTGTCAAAATGAATATTTTTAACTATTTTATATATAATTTTTTGACTTTATTTATAAATGACATAATGAATGTTCTATTTATATGTATACAAAATCAATGAATTTTACTACTACCAAAAATAATAATTTATATTTATATTCCTTTAGAAATTTCTATGTTTTATTCAAGGGAAAAAACTCATTCAATATTTTCTACGAATTTCCTTCATGAAAATTGAGTTTTATTTGAAACGGATTTACCAATATATAGAAATTTTTTCTTATTGGTTTATATATATATATATTTCAAAACGAAAAATTTTATATTTTATGATTACGTTATGGTTTTTTGAACTTATTTATAATGGTGGGAGTATCAATTATAATCCATGGATTAATGGTTATGTGATATCCCTATAATGGATAGTGAAATATTTATGTTTGAAATTGTCCTTGGATGTTATTACATTTGTAACAATGAATGTTATTACATTGGTAACCATTAAGGTTATTCAATTTGTAACTATGAAGATTATTCTATATAGAAGATAAATATTTAAATTATGTATCTTGTTACCTACATTATTTATTTATGATTTATATAGTTATTTATGTAAATCCTTTTATTTCACAGGGTATTATAATGAGAATATGAATAAAGAAATATATTTTAAACTTGTTTTGGGTGTAAATTATATAATTTTGAAATAAAATTTTCGTGATATTTTCATCATTTTTATGAAACATTTATGACTTTTCTTTTTTACCATAAAATTTTTAAGTAATAAGATTTGATAATATTTGGGCAGAGAAGGTGATCTCTTGGGTATTAAAATTTTTCTTATGAACCCAATTTTTATTTTCTTAAAGGGTAATTTTTATAATTATTGATTTACTAAAAAAAATTTATTTCTCTTTAAAACCCTTTCTATGATTTTTGTTACCATCCTATATTTTAAATGTTTTCTAATAGGATTTTAAAGATTTGTATTGACAAAGATGAGGTCACGATGAACATTTTGAAGATATTTCATTGGAATAAAATTATTTATATCATAAAAGATTTATTTTGTGGAAAATGGATATTAAGTAAAAGTGTAAATTTTTTGATGTAATGTATATATATATATAAGTATGATGGAATAAATGTTGAAAATAATACACTTTAAATATCCTCAAATTTAAGAAAAATAATTCTTGAATAAAAATTAAAGATTCTATAATGTTTAAGGTCTGGTCCTTGTAGGGGGTATAAGATAAAGTTTTAGATAATATTGGAGATTAAAATGTTTTTTGTGATTTTTTACTTAAAAGTATTGGATTTCATCTTTGGTTTATAAATTTAATTTTTTCCATTTGAAAAATTTATTATAAATCCCTTTTTTATGTCTTAAGTAATGATATTGTAAGGTGATTAATGTTGTTTTGTGAAACATTTTTCATTGGGATAAGGTATATATAACCCATTGGTTTGACATAAATTATTATTTATAAATAATGTTGTTACATTATTTTAGGATGTATGTGGAATGTAATTGGATTACCATTGATGTTAACAAAATCAATAATTTTCAATTTATTATGATTATTTTCTGGATTATAAGGTTAATGTATTATATATTTTATATAGTTATTTTATTTTAATGGAAAATTTTCATTTTAACCTAAAATAAACCATATCAATTTTTTATGATGTTATATTATATATATTAATGATAGCTTGTCAAGATGAAAGGAAAAGGATTTCTTGAATCCTTTTTATCCCTTCCTAATAATTTGATTATCACTGTAATGGAAGAAACTTGTTTAGTTGATTTTGAAATGTTTACAAACATCCAAATATCTTTCAAGATTCTACATGATCAATTTAACACCTTATCATTTATTAAAAATTTCAATATATCATGGTATTTATTTTATTTCGTTTCAAAACTTAAACTCATCTACCTCATTTTCTAAGGGAAATACCACCGAGAACATTTCTATTTATTTTCTATAAATTTGGACATCATGTTGAGAGATAAAGGGGATATCGACTACATCAAAGGATATCATTATGTTGGAACTTAATATTTGAATTATTTTCTAATGTTATAATTATAAAACATTTCTTGTTTGATATTTTTTAATCATAAGGATTTATTTCATATATTGAATTTAGGGATAAAACTATTAAGGAATTAGATGATTACATATGGTAAAATGGTTTAGAAGGACGTTAAATAAAGGATATATTTTTATATTGAGTTTTCATAATTAAGACGTGGTGGTATTATATCCATGATGTTATGATAGATTTAAAATATCATGATAATCATTAAACACCTAATGATTATTCTATATTATTTTTTGTATTCATAATTATTAACATATATTAAATGGAGTAAAAAACAATGTAAAGTGGTATAGAAAAAAATGATATTTTTGTGGAGTTATTTTTCAAGTCTTAATATATGATTGATCAAATTTTAACCATATATATTAACTTTTGTTTAATTAAAAATTATTTAGGGAAGAATACCTTTAAATTTTGTGTAAATAAGTATAAATATATTTAGAAACTTTATGTATTATATAAAATTGGATTATTTACATTATTTGTAAGGTTGTTCGTCCTATTTCTAAGGATATTATATGAATTATATAAATATTCTATTTTAAATAAAACCTATGACATTGGGAAAATCCTTTGGGATTTAACCCACAAATGAAGGATAACAAAGGTTAAATGCCTATAACTTCCATTCATTATGTCTTGGTTAGTATGACATTTAATTTTTTTAATGGTATGACATATAATGATTTATTTGAATTTTTGAACATAAGTTTTAATATAGAGATATCCATGGTATTGAAAATTGATTTGGTTATTAGGTTACTAATTTTATTTGATAATACGTTCACCATTTTCATAATCTAATATGATTAAGTTAAAAGGAATATGATGTGATTTTATTTGAGGAATTAAGGTTTAATTATCTTTGGGAATAATATATGATTTTCAATTTACTTTATATAGGATCTATGTGATTATGTAAATGATTATTATATCATGAAGATTTTATGATTACAAAATATACATTTCTATTATGATGCATTAAGAGATATTTATGTTATTTAGAGATAAATCCTTAATTTTTCTTGGAATAATATTTGATCAAATCATTCTAAAAATTAGGTTTGAATATTATTATATAATATTTTAAATAATGTTATGGTTTTTATTTATTGAATTATCGATATTAATATTTTGGTGTTATTATTGAGGCTTTGGTTATTAATGTTTTATTTCTTCATATGAAGAATTATTAATTTTGGGAATTATGAGACCTTATGTTGTTTATTTCAATTTTGGTAAATATATAATGTTATATTGAATAATATGAGATAGATTTATGGAATTTATTTGATCTATTAGAACATTATTTTAAAACATTAGGTATAAAAATACTCATCTTGAATTCTCATTATTTGAATCTTGAAATGTTATTGTGGTAAAAATTTATTAATGACAAATTTCTTCATTTTAATAATTATATTTTCCATATATTCATAGTCTAGATGTAAATAAATTATTCAACATTAGGAATCGGATAATGAAATGATAATGTTATCACATTACCTTCAATTCTGATGAAAGGATGGCCACTTTCAAACCTCTTTGGTTTTTGGGTTTATGGTCATAAACATTCCAAAGATCAATAAAAATATTTTGATAAATGATCATTTTTACAAATCATCATTACATGAACTTTAATCTTTTCATCCACATAAAAATTTTCAATTACCAAAAATAATATCCTATTTTGAAAAAAATTGTCTATTGTTATAGATAACCTTCTTATTTCATCATCCCATGTTTCAATAGGAAGTATTATTTACCCTTTTTATGATTTGGGATTTCAAGAATATTATGTTCAAATGTCAAAATATTGATTACTGAGAATAGGTTAATATTTATTGGAAGAAATTTATTAATTGGGAAGAATGTAACAACCTGAGTTTTTAAAAGAAAATATTTTATAATGTATAAAACATGCAACACTGAACCGAAATCAAACATGAAATATTATTATTTAAATATGAATTATATCACCAAGATATTAAATTTGCGGGTATGAATATTAATAACTACTTTATGAAATATATTTAAATGGGTAACTCAATATTACTGTATTGATAAATTATTATTCAATAATCACTCAATTTTTAGAAAGTAAATTTAATTCATAAAGAATATGTTTTCTTCAAAAATGTTTTCAGATTACTTATTGGGAGAAAATACTGTTATTAATTTATGAAAATTTTATATATGATTTTTAATAAAATTAATTTCTTTTAATAATCACATGAAATTATACTTAGGGTAAAGATTTTGGATTTTTCTGAAAAGTTTTATTTTTTAGTTGTTAGTGAAAATTACCAAATTTACAAAATCTGTCATTTTATTCTATTAAATCAAGTAATTTGAAATTACTATTATATTTTTTTACATGGTATTAAATTTAAATATGATGAATTTTATTTATAATTATCAAATTAATATTATTTGAGTCATCAATTTTCATTATTTGTGTAAAATTTTATTTTAATGCTTAAAATTGATGTTTTTTAAAAACATTTGTTCCTAAAGTGAACTATTTTTAATTAATTATAATAAAAAAATAATTAAACATTTAAATTAATGTTATATATTTTGTGTCTATTTATATGAATTTAAATTACTATATTTATGAATTCCAGTCATATCATTGATATAAGATCGTTTCTTAATTGAAAATTTAATTTCCCTAAAGAACCACTCTTCGTCACGTCTTGAGGGTTTCTATTTAAATATAATTATTCTGCTTAATATAATTTAATATTAAAAATTTTATTCCATTTTGAAAGTATGTTGTCCAAATTTAGTAAATACACCCCTTTTAATTATTTCTCATTATGAGTATCAAAATTAGTAAATTTTTATAACACGATAAAGGTAGGATGTGTTAATTATGGGAAGAAATAATGTGATAAGGATTGAAAAGTAAATCTTCACTTGAATTAAATATATTGGGTGATTATATTTAATTTATAATCTACTGAAAATTTAATATATAACCTTTTCATCATTTTCTCATTATTTTAACCATAATAATAATTGAATAAAATATAAAGATAAAATGTCACCATCTTACTTTTAAATATATATTATATGATAAAAAAGTGGAAAAAAGAATTGAATGAATATTAATGGTTGTTTTTAGATTAATGATATTATTTTCATCAATTTTATTTATTTATTATTTTTATTAATATTATTATTATAATAAAACATTACACAATGGAGACATAGTAATTATTTAATTAAGAGAAAAACAAAATAACTGATTTTAAAAAATAATAAATGTAAAATAAATTGAGTGAGTAATTGGGTTCCATGAAATTTTTAGATAAATATTAAATTTTTTAATATTATTAATGGAATATTTTCTTATTCCTTATCTATCTTGTTGTTTTTCAAATCATCTTAATTGAATAGTTTCAAAATTTACATTAATGTAATTTTATAATAAATAAAAATATATTAAATGATTTCAAATTACAAAAATTAATATATTCTTCAATTTTATTTTCATATGTTTAAAAATATTAAATTTTATACACTAATGGACTAATTATACTTTTATAGTATCTATATTTACCCTTAATGAATAAAAACATTGTTACAATGGTATTTGTCAAGAAGATTTAGCACAGGATAAAACAAAATGATAAGGGTGATAACATCACCAAAATTTATCCAATTTCCTATATTAGTGTATTTATACTCATAAAAATCTTATATTTTACTAATATAATATTAGATTCATTTTTATTTGAAAATTTATTTATATTAGTATAATGATTAAATAATATTCAAGAGTGATTTTTTCCTCTCTTACAAAAGGGCACATCCTCTCTTCCCTTCCACACACATAATATAAATTATATTGTAACACCAGGAGTTATTATGAATTATTTTCTCCAATAAATTTAATTTAATTGATATCTTTCCTTAAATGAAAGAGTATATTAATCTTTTACTACACGCAACACAATGTTGTTTTACATTATACATGACACTGAGTTCTAACAAAAATGTGATATATTAATAATATAGTTATTTAACCATGGTAATTATTATCTATCTATTAATCCTAGTAATAAGAATAGTAATAACTGATTTTATAATATTAATAATATTGGTTGTACATAATATATACAATTTGAGAGGAAAATAAATATTTTTCTGTAATGTATTTATATGCTTCCAAAAATACTTTTTTTCTCAAGAATTGATTATATGTATTTTGTGAATGGTAATTAAATTAAAATATGACACTTTTTAATTTTTTTTATACAATAAACTTAAATTTATAAATTATCATGTCAAAATTATCTTATTGAAAATTTATGGGATTTTATGAAAATATTAAATTCATTATTAATATTGAAAACAATAAATTTTACTTGAAAATTTCATTTTCATTTTATTTATTTATAAAGATAAATTATTTTTAGTATTAATTTTAAGGGAAAATAAGTTATATAATAAAAATGTTCTCATAATTTATTTAATTTTATAAAATTTAATATTGAAATTGGATATCAGATCTTTGTAAACTTCAAAAAAAATTCATCAAAAACCTTTATTCTCATTACGTCTATAGGATAAATATTAAATCAAAAATTTCTAATTCTATGAATTTAATTCATAAAATTTGAATTATTATTTTTAATCATTTTATTTATATTATATTTTAATTTAAAATTAATTTTTATCATAATTATTTGTGATAATAGCTAAAATTAATAACTGGTTTTAAGGTTAAAAATAGGTTTTACGCATTACATGCGCTTGTGCTAAAATAATTAATCCATAAATATTTTATTTTTTATTCAATAGATTTGACTTAATATTATTAATTAACTTTTATTAATTATGTAATACATTTCATTTTATTTCTAGTGATAATTGGTAGACTACCAATATAAATAAGAATATACAAAAATTCCACCCCTCTTCAATTATAAAAGGGAACTCACTCACCTCACATCATGACACCTATCAAGAAATGTTTATTGACCAAAAAAAATCTAATATCACATTAAAAATTTTAAAATATCTTTCTATAAGCCTTATGTTTTTAATAGTTTATTCAGAGGATGGATTTAGAGAAATCATAATGTGGATACTCGAAGAATAGGTGACATTATTCTACAAGCATTATTATTTTATTTCATCTTAGAATACCTCTAATTATTATTAAACCAAACTGATATAAAAATAGATGTATATTACATGTATATAGATTTTATCATGTTATTTTTATGACCTAAAACTATATCCACTTTATTCAATTGTCTTCGGAAATCATCACTCATGTGTTTCACGTTTTGCTAGCTTGTGAACTCATGTCATTTGTTTTTCCATTACCACCTCTCACGATTTGGACTCATGATGGATAAAAAGTATATACATGGTTTTCAAAGCATAATTAAACATATTTATTCCTTATATCATATGTAATTTATTTAACATCCATTCTGTAGAGGATACTATAACATTGTTTGTGTGTACGGTGAACTACCACCTCGCAAAGTGTTGTGATTCTCTTTTCACTAACACTTTATATAGAAGGTAATAAATATATAGTTAATGAATTTATTTGATATATATATGATATATATGTGTATTTGGTATATATTAAATCATAATTATTTTTTAAGGTGATATATTATTTACCATCCTAGGTTTTATCCTTTGAGAAAATGAAAACTGTGTTCATTCGTATGTACGACCATCTTTCTCCATGAACATTGTAGTTAATTTTATATCTCTAAAATTAATTTATTGATATAAATAAATATATAATGAATAAAATTTAATTTTATATCATGGATTAAAATTTTCAGGGTATGTAACCATGATCAAAGTATAAATACCAAAAATACCAAACCAAAATATACCTGAAAAATGAGGCAGTTATTATTTGAGACATAATTATACTAAGGAATTGTTAATAAAAAAGAAATAAAATATAATTAATATGAAATATATGGTATTATAAATAATATTATGGTTTTATACTAGATTTATAATAAAAATATATTTATTATAAGGTATTTTTGAATGTGTACTAAGGAAGTCAAGATGTACGGTAATGGATTTCTAGTCTCTCTTTTATATCTGGGAGATATGTGAAAATTAACCAATAATTTATATTGGGTGATGTATATACATCCCATTTTAAATTTTATACATTTAATACCATTATTTTAATTTTATTTATAGTTTCATTTTATGTTATTCTTTATTTGGGATTAGGATTCAAAATATTACCCAAGAGGTAAGGTGTTTTTTGTCTCGATTTGTCTTTTTTAAGACCTATATTATGTAATTAACCTATATTTATTAATGATGTTTATATAAAAACCATTTACATATAATACAAGGAATTTATTTATACTCATTATATTTTATGTTCCCACTTTTTTTATCCCATCAGGGGGATTATGATTCAAATTGAAAAAAGTAGTACCAATTTTATGTTATAATGTCATCATATATCAGGATTGATTATGATTATATTTTATGTTGTAAAATATTATGATAAATCCCTCAATAAAATGATTTTATTTCTTATCCAATTGTTATTCATGGTATTTTAGAGTAATATTTTTGTAGAGACCCCAAAATTGATGTACATGGGCATTACATTACTTTTGAAGAATACTTAATACATAAGAAAAACCAACACTCAAGGACCATAATAGTTTAGTGTCTTTGGAAACTCGGAACATAATCTTCTAATCATGGTGAAAGATCTTCAACATATCCCATAAAGATCTTCCCCTTTTGTTTTCTTACCTAAAACCTTTCTTTATATCCTGGGGAAAATATTACATGTAAAGGGTGAGCTCAAATTCATAGTAAGGGTA
This sequence comes from Viscum album, assembly GCA_963277665.1. NCBI lineage: Eukaryota > Viridiplantae > Streptophyta > Magnoliopsida > Santalales > Viscaceae > Viscum > Viscum album. The sequence continues at coordinate 2,139,648,893 of OY728128.1, read as the reverse complement.
AGCGTGGGGAAAATAAAACAAACCATATACATCTGAACTTAAAAAAATGAACATAATGTTTAAACATCAAAATCTTGAGCAATGACACAAAACATGGAAGTACATAAGGCATAGATAATAATGGAACATCAATCATGATAAAATATCATGGAAACAAGTAATTGTGGAGAACCATTAATCACTTGATATGATTTCCATAGTAGGCAAGGCATTACTATCAAGACCATCTTAGTGGACAAAGTCCCTTACTGAATTGAGTTCACTCCTCGTTCCAGTCCTGTATCACTGAACTGGAATAAAATTCCGTTATATACATGTCTATCTCATGAGATATAAATATTTATCCAATGCATTGGAGGGAGATATAGGTCCTGCCCATCTCATAATGAAATCATTCTTACTTGTGATACAAAATAAACCTAAATCCTTCATCACAACCCAAAGAATAAAATGGGTTTCATAAACATCATCCTTTCATGACATAATCCATATAATAAAAATGGATATCATTTCATCATAAGAAAAATCACACCATGTAAATAATTGATACATTATACTTGAAACATAAACATATTAAATACTATTATTTTAGATGGAAAATAATTTTGATAAAACAATGGAAATGAATTCTTTAGGAAAATATCCTTTCTTCTCCAAAATCATTTTCTTTTCACGAAATTCAATGTAATTTAAAAGAAAAGGATTTTGTTGAAAATATTCATGAAATTTTGTAGAGTAAGATTCATGAAAATAAGGCGTTATGAAACTGTAAAAATCCATTCACTCTATATAAGTTAAAAAACATTCTTCTCGTACTTTTTATAGAAAACTCAAAAAGTACCTCATATGGTAAAAAAAGAAATATTCCTTACATACCATGTAGAAAAAGTCAAAAAATGGGTAAAAAGGACTTTAAACATACATGAATAAATTTTTATAAAACAATGACATTGATGATAAATATAACCCCAGTAAATACTTATGAATAAACAATCTGAGATAAAAACAGGATTGGAAAAGTTATCCCTTACATTATGTATGATATGCTTCGTATGTATCCAAACCTCCTATATAATGATTTCAATAATGTCATTGACTTCTTATAGAGTCAAATTCAATGTTATTATATCATATATTGTTCACTTATGACTTTATATTACCCGTTCTTTTGTAAATTCCATGTTAAAGCAGTATTTTGGGTAAAATCATTTCCTTTATCATACGTGTTTCAACTTGTTGTTCTTGATATTATTACTTATATCTTGATTTACTTAATTATATAATGTAAAAAATGATTTCTATATAATATATATTCATAATATAAATATATATGATAGATCGACAAATAGAATGAAATACACCATTCATGGAGACGGTAGGTCGTACGTACGCATGAATTCTATTTTCGTTTCATTATTGAATCAAATTGAATTAAGTAATTGAAACATAAATGTACATAAATCCAGTATCATTATTATGTAATATATTTCATTATTATTTATTATATATAAATTAAAATCATACTTGATAGGTTAATCATTGAAAATGAATCTCATCTCGTTTGTGGAGACGGCAGTCTGTACATACGCACGAGCGATGATATCATTTCCATAATTATTTAATAGAATTGGAGTGGATGATATAATATCTCATAATCAATATGATGTAATAATAACCATATATAGTTATTATTTACACCATTATACCCATCCAGGTAAGGTGGTGGTTGGAAAAACTGATTACACCACGATGTAGAGACGGTATTCCGTACGTACACACGCGCTATGATTTCGTTTTCCATAGGATGTATAGAAGGTGAAATGGGGTAGTTTAATATTTATAATAACATATCAGTATATTAGTGATAATTATGATATTACTTTATAATGAAACAACAAAATAAGAAGAAGTTGAAGAAGAACGAAACTTGAAAAATTGGTAGGAGAGATTTCCTCTTCTTCGACGCACCTCCTTTATGATTCCTCTTAAGGGAGTAGAGTTGGTATTTTGAGAAGACAAGAACATCCAGAATGTTTCTAGGGAAGTGGAGATGAGAAATGGGAAGGTTTAGGCTGAACTTTAAGGCTCAAAATGTTGTGAAGAGGAGAGGGAGGAGATGCCCTTTTATAAGGGAGGAGAGGGGCACCTTTGGAAACATAAGAAATATTAATTTATAATAAATTCAAACCCCACATAAAAACATCCAAAATGACTCAAATCAGAATATTATATGATATAGATTTGTAATCCCATCAACTAATAAAATTTAGACATGTTGGGAATTTATTTTAAACATCATTAACTTGATTTATCCTCATTTAATCTATTTAATTTTATTTGTGGTAATAAGATTCTAAATTTTAAATTGTTATAAATAATTTCTTATGTGTTGTTAATTTTCCATAATTTGATTATGTATGAAATTTTGGACCATATAAATTTTAATTTATAATTTTTTAATATTTTTGTGATTTTTAAGCAATTTAATATTATGTTATTTTTATAAAATAACAATAGTGTCAATTTTTCACTATTCATTTATTTGAATTTATATAAAATCCTCACCGAAGATATGTTCTAATTAAAGCTTTAATAGATTCATAACATGTCATATTTATCTTGAAAATTATTGTATCACATTAAATAGTCCATATAATATTTATTTTAATATTTGTAAAACCATTTATTTGATATTTCAATCAATAAAATATTTTCAACATCACTATTGTTCCACCTTTAATGATAATTATTTAATCTTTAAAAATTCAAAATAAATCCAAATGATGTACATAATTTTATTACATTTCTGGAGACTATTAATTTTCGATGTTTCGGGAAGTTTATCACTAAATTAAAATTATTATACTTATAAGATTTAAGAGAGTGACATGTTGTCACTTTCTTTGGTTTTAATAATAATTAAATTATTTTGATGGTAAAAAGTCCATAAAATAAATCTAATCCAACCCTTAGGTGATATGGGTCTACTTTTAGTCATCCAATAGATTTTTGGCACGTGTTAGGGTAATTTTATAATCTTAGGTTTACCCTTAATTACCCGATTTGTCTTTAATTGAAGTAAATAAAAATTACCGTAGGTACTATTCATAATGTCAAAAAAATAAATGTAACCTATTAACATAATTTGGACCCGATGAATCCAAATATGGAATCCATTTTTCAAAATTCAAAACACAGAAGTTGTAGTAATTAAATTAAAATTTATCATGTTGTTAAGAAAACGGGTTTGAAAAGTTAAAATATTGGGAAATATTGAAATGTTTTGACCGGTGAATTCAATGTAAAAATAATGGTAATGACATAAATTATATTAAATGGTAAAAATTTATTCTATTTATACTTTAAAACCATTCAATATTATAAATTAACCATATAAATTATTGCGATGAAAAAAGTAGTTTTTAATTAAAATATATCGTGTTTTTACTATTCATTAAAATATCAATGTTATCAAATAATATGAAAAATTTATACAAAGTAAATTTTTATATCCTGATTTCAAATAATAATTTTATTTTGTCAAATTAAACTTATAAACATGTCAAAAAAGAAATTTAATATGGGTGCGCCATCAAAAGGCGGAAAAACTGCATTTTTTGAAAAATACTTATTTTACCCAAAAATTTATTTTGTTCTCATACCATGTTCTAGAAAATGTGTAAGATGAATAATAATGTAAAAAAAATTCAAAATTTAGTTAATACTATACATAACGTATAGTCCATAAAAATATTATAACAATATATCGTTGTGTAGTGAAACCCAGTATTGCGTACTACACACGCTATCAAGGAAGGTTGCGATTGTGTGTACTGCAATCCATGTTTGGAATGCATGTAGTGCAAGCTCCTTTTGGTGTATCGTACAACACAAGACATCAATTAAATTAAAAAGAATAATTATCATAAAATCTTAGGTTGTTAATTCTACCCCCCATAAAATGAATTTCTCCCTCGAAATTCGTCGGGGTTACAAACAGTTTACTAATTGAAAGTTTCTTTCATAGAAACCCACATCATAAAAAGGAATACTAAAACATAATTCTAAAAAGTGAAGTATGAATCATATCGGTTACCCAAATTAACTCATCACTAGGTTTCCACATAGGGGAACATAGGTGAAAATATGGATATGGAAGAGAAACCTAACCATCAGGTTCTGATGGAGAGTGGTAGAGAACATGGATATGAAAAATCCAACAAAAACAAAGCCATAAATTTGTGATGATCTAAGGTACCATCTGATTCATCGGATATAAGGGCACAAGGACAAATTTTTTGGTTTTGAAGATCATTTCCCAAAATTTGAAGAATTCGAATTAGAATAAATACTTACTTTATTTCAGTATAATCTCACCGTTGTTCGTGCCTTACACAACTTCCACTTCATATCTTAATTAATTGAAGTTGAATTTGTCATTCTTGAAGTGTTAGTAGATCATGTGATAGAATGATGGTTCATTCCATATGTCTCAAAAAAAAAGCTAGAAAAAGTTATCAAATATACATAAGTCCATCTATGGTTAGGTTAATCATATATGATTCAAAAAATGGACTTATACTTCATCTACCATACTGATTAATAAAATAAAACTAGTTTCTACTAACCAGGGACTTCATGTAGGCCAATGGTAGCAAATAAAGGCCTATCGCACTTCAGTTGTGGGGTCAATTCCCCCAACCTTGTCCGACGCGACGGGTTGTCTCCTGTCCTGCAGGTTGTCTTTTTTTATAAAACTTAACTATTAAAACATTATAGAAATAATATCAAAAAAAATTATATCCTTAAACAATACTATATGATGTCCTACATAATCCATTCCAGTCTTTAGACTTATCCAAAATAGATCTGTCCAATCTCATAGTATAAAGAAAATTATTACTAGAAATGTCATTAACCAATCATGTGAATACCATAATTTATCCCCCATATATCATAAGATATATCTTTTGGATCGCATTATAAACATGTGAATACCTTAATCTTGTATTCTCTTGTAACATGAATTACCATAGAACCATAATTAAAACATGAATGCTCTCAAAAGGTAACTCTTTCCACATTCCAAAAACCCAAAATTTCAATATACTCAAACCATGATATCACTTTGTCCTTATATCAGTCATGATCTCATTAATATCATTTTGTCCTTATCCCTTCATTATGTGTATATCATCTGCTTTCCAAAACATTTGAATTAATTTTCATGGTTACCGGTACCATATAATTATAGAAAACCAATATATAGATATTCCAAAATTCTATGATACCATAAATGAGATTCCATGATACTATTTTGAAATCCCATTACATAAACACTTAATCATTACACAACATCATTTTCATACTCAACATCACAAATAGTGATCGCATTTGACATCCCATTATCCTTTTCCTTAAGAGGATGCTCAAGTTGATCATCATTAACCCTTAGATTATGGAATTGATTAGCATAATTCCCCATTTCCTTGCACATGAAGCATTGAAGTTTGGTGGTGCGTTCTCTACAGTCTTTTATTTATTCACATCATTAGCAACCCTTTTTTCATTACTTAGACACTCAGCTTCTCTATGACCTCCTTTTCCACACTTAAATAATTTTCTAGTCCCTTTAATACAATCTCCACCATGATTCTTTCCACACTTTGAGCATAAAGAAACATTCATCTTCTTTTCACCATTATTCTTGGATTTCTCCTTGAACTCCATCTTTCGTTTCATTTAAAACCCATGAGATGGATATGTAACACTAACTTCCATTTATACCTTGATATCACAATGCACAATTACTTCATAGCTATTGATGACTCTTATAGATAATTCCCTTAGAGGACTTGGTTTTAAACCACTGAAGAATCGATCAACATTACTTTCTGGATGGATGATAAAGCCAGATGCATACCTTGGAAGCCTTGTAAAATTCGCTTCGTATATAGAAACAGATTCATCGTCCTTTTCCTTAAACTCAAGGAAATAATTTTCCATCTTTGTTCCAAGAATATGAGGGACGTACTTATTAAAAAATAAGTTCTTGAACTTATCCCATTCCATGGATTCAATTTCATCTCGAGGCCTTGTATTTTTAATTAGAGTCCACCATTGATCTGATTCAACTTCTAAATGGTAAATAGCCAGAATCAATTTTTCATGTTCCGAACAGTGAAGTATGGAAAATATATTTTCAATGGTACTGATCCATTGTTCAGCAATAAGTGGATCAGAAGACCCACTGAAAGAAGGTGGACATTGCCTCATGAAGGACTCAATAGAATATTGTTCCCTTCTCTGCTCATTTGGAAGTCCAGAATGATTCATAGTTTGTGTAAGTATATCAATAATATTTTTCACTCCATATCCCATAACATTGGTTTGTTCAAGATTACAATCATTGCATTGTCCATTACATTGATCAACATGGTTCCTTTGGGTTCTAACCATCGTCTGAAACCCCAAAAGAATAGTGTGAGAGACAAAATTAATTCTAGGGAAAACAACATAATAAAGGGGTATTACATTATATATATACCATCTTCAGGTTAATTCTATGATTTCTACTGTAATTATAGGACTATAGCCTATACTTATACTTATCCTTAGGGACATCCCTAGACAAACCTTAGAAATATCTCTAGGGATCTCTCTAATGTTTTCGAATACTAGTTTCCAAAGGTTAACTAAACCTTTCCTCTAATGCCTACTGTAGAGACCCCAAACACGATGTACATGGACATTACAATACTTTTGCAGAATACTTAATACATGAAAAAAATTAGCACTCAAGGACTGTATTATTTTACTGTCTTTGGAAACTCTGAACATAATCTTCTAATCATGGTGAAAGATCATCAACATCTCCCTTAAAGATCTTCCCCCTTTTATTTTCTTACCTAAAACCTTTCTCTATATCATGAAAAAAATATAACATATAAAGGGTGATATCAAATTCCATGTGAGGGTAAGCATGGAGAAAATAAATCAAACCATATAAATTTGAACTTAAAAACCTGAATATAATGTTTAAACATCAAAATCTTGAGCAATGACAAAAAACAAGGAATTGCATAAGTCATATATCATAATGGAACATCAATAATGATAAAATAGCATGGAAACATGTAATTGTTGCAAACCATTAAGCACATGATATGATTTCCATAGTAGGCAAGTCATTGCTGCCAAGACCATCTAGTGGACAAAGTCCCTTACTGAATTGAGTTCACTCCTCGTTCCTATAAGAACCCAGTTTTTGATGAGAAAGACTTTGGAATATTCTTGATGTTATTCCAAAGCAACGCCTTCAGATGGCGTGAGATTCCAAGCCCCAGTGTGGCCGGAATCAAATTTTCAGTGCGTTTACGTTGGGAACGCAAAAATAAATGGGATAACTCCTAAACGGTGCTTTGGATTATAGATCCAAGTGTACGGATGGGTCTGAAAGGGTGTTTTTACCCTTGAAAAGACATAAAACATGTCGATGCTGGACGTTTGGACCCCACGCTCGCTTTCGGAATGTAAAACGGATAAATTAAATAATCAATTTATTCGTTTAACAGCTTAACTCAAGTATCTCTTAAATGGTTGCTTGAATTGGATAACCGAGGGCACCGTTGATTTTAGAATGTGCCGTTTACCCTAGGAGGGGTGTACGTTTTGCGAGCGTGACCCATCTGTGGAAAATAGCCCTAGCAGTGTTTTCATAATTTGGAAGCTTTGGGCATTTAGTTTTATAACTTTTGAATGGGGTCTCAGATCAAAATTCTGAGACCGCCGTTGCGTTCAGAGCATGGTTTTTAGCCCAGGTAGGCATGATCCTGACACTATTGGGAGTTCAGGTTCAGGCCGACAGGGCGGGTGGTTAAGTGTTTTCTATTTAAACACATAACCCACCCCCTTCTTCTTCTTCTTCTTCTCCTTCTTCTTCATCACCTGGATAGCAGCAGGCGGTAGCCCTCCCTCTCCTCCTCCACTCAAGCGAGGCAGCTTCGGCGAGGTGTGGCAACATCGGCGGTTCATCGCAAAGCGCCGGGCTTCGCCCAAGAGGTAGGATTTGTCGTTTTAATTTCATTCTGCTCGCCCCTACATTGAGCCCAGTTAATCACATTTAATTTCTATTGGATTTTCAAACAAAGACCATGAACGCGTATTATATTTTATTCCCTTTCCAATGCATCTTTCATATTCAAATTTCGAGCTCCATGGCGTCCGTAATCATCCACCGAAGTTTGCGGGTTTAAGGGTGTTTCTTGACGGTTTTTGGGGATCTGGTGGTTTCCGGCATTCGGAAGGGCGGTCCGGCGAGCTTCGGAGCGGTGGCGGCTCGGTTACAGTGGGCGTCGTCGACGGCTCCGGTGGTCTTCGGCATGGCGGAGAGGTCCTCAGTCGCGGCTTCGCGCGGCGCGGAGCGGAAGGACAGGCCGGTTGTGCCTGCCGGTTGACTCGAAGGACTGGGGTCGCGCGCCGCGACCCCATGGGGGAAACACAAGGCGGGTATTCATGTGGTGAGAATGACCGGCCATCGTGTCCGGTCTGCAGGCAGAACGTGAGCCAGCTCCGGGCCGTGCGGCTAAGCCGCGAGCCGGCCGGTCCAGGCCGGTCTAGCCCAAGGGGATCTGTCCCCCTCATTTGGACGCCCGTAATTTTCATTACAGGTGTCTGATTTGCATGTCATCCACGGTAGTGGGACTGTATCGACGGGACATATGTTTTGAGATGGTTTTGAGAATTTTTAATTCCCGAAACGAGGGGCCTTGGGGGCGGGACGCGTCATTAAGTGAATTGATGTTTCTTTCGGGGGATCTTGTTTTGGACGGCGCGGAGGCGTCCGATATCCGATTTGAGCGCCGTCTACAGTGTTGGGACCCTGGTGTCGAGGCGGAGTTTTCTAGTGTGGCATCGGGAGTTGATACCAAATTTGAGGTGTGGGCCCCACGACTCGTCTTTTGAGCTGCGAGCAGCGTTTAACGACTTTCTCATCGGGCTTCCATTCGGGGCGTGCGAGCAGTCGATTCTGTATGTTTTTCCAAGCGGATTGCAATGGTGCAATCTGCCCGCCCTAATTCCGCATGATGATGTGGGCCCCACGAGGGTCGTTGAGGCGTTGACGGTGATTTTCCATCTCTATCACCAGGAAACCGTTTTGGAAAAGTGAATAGTTCATCTTGTGTACTTTTTCGAGAGGATCACAATGGTGTGATCCGTTGGTAGCGCTTCGGGACTGGGATGCAGGTCCCGCATGGTACCGCTCGTGCGCGGAAAGCTGGAATGTACCTTTTTCTCCAGATATCTGTTCCACTCAAGTGAGTAGTGCTTTTGACGTGTTTTTTCGAGAGCATTGCGATGGCGCAGTTCGCCCGACCTTTTTCGGGGACGTGGTGTGGGTCTCACCCAACTCGGCTACGGTGAATAATACCTTTTTCACCGGGTGTCCATTTTAGGCGATTGAGTATTCAATCCCGTGTGTTTTTCCGAGGGGATCGTAGTGGTGTGATCCGTTTGTTCAGTTTTGGGATCTTGGTGTGGGCCCCACACGGCTTTGGTTACGGTGAATAATAGCTTTTTCACCGTTTAACCGTTTCTGGTGAGTAATTAGTCTATCTCGCGTGTTTTTTCATTGGGATTACAATGGTGTAATTTGTTCAGGTGAGCAGAGGCTCATACATGATCTTATTAAATGTGGAAAAATGAAGGGTGCCCTGGTGGCGGTTCTATTACCGTGTTTGTAGCGGCCCTTTGGCATGTGATCGTGTGCACTCCTGGGAGAGTTAGGTTGGTGTCTAGAGAGATGTGGTTGGATGTGCCTCCGCTATTGAGGTGGCAGGTTGCAATTGTTATGTTACGCCTTCGTTTTGACGTTGTGTGTCGTGTGCACGATAGCCTTTTGGCTAGAATGTGGTATACTCTGGGAGTATTCAAGAATTCTTGGAGGTTCATGTGGTTGTCTATACCTGAGAAAGTTTGTGCGTTCGGTTGGGGTTGACTTGGGGACACACATCGTGTGGTCCCCATGTGCATGTCTTGCTCTTCTTTGCGTACTTTTGACCTCTCATGACGTAGAGGGTTCCTCTGTTCTCGTGGGTTGACCATCAGGTTTGAGTTTTCCCCTAGTTCTGTTCTCGATGGTTTGTCTGGTAGTGGTGCTAGTGGTACCTAGTGATGGAACGGGCGCTGAACCTCTATTAGGTGAGTTGTTCTGGAGTTGGGTGGTTGCATGATACCCACTCCGTGTTCGGTTGGCCAGCGTTGTACCAACCAGTAGAGATGGCCAGAGCAGTTCTGAGTTTTACCCTCCAGCATGGCTGGGTAGTGGGTTGCTAATCGACTTCTTTGGGTTTACCCTCCTGTAGGGTTGGTCAGTGGGTTGCTTATTAACTTTTCAGGGTTTACCCTCAAGCAGATACTAGGTAGTGGGTCACCCGACGACTCTTGAGGGTCTACCCTCCAGCAGGGTTGGGCAATGGGTCACCCGTCGTCTTGTTTCAGGTCTACCCTCTAACAGGGCTAGGCAGTGGGTCGCCTGTTGTCTTGTTCCAGGTTTACCCTCCAGCAAGGCTGGGCAATGGGTTGCCATTTGTCCTGTTCTGGGATTACCCTCAAGCAGGGTTGGGCAATGGATCACTCATCGACTTATTCTAGGTCTACCCTCTAATAGGGTTGGGAAGTGGGTCGCTTGTCGGCTTATTCTAGTTCTACCCTCCAGCAGGGCTGGGTAGTGCATCACCAGATGAAGTATTAAGGTTTACCCTCTAGCAGGGATGGGTAGTGGGTCACCAAATATCACATTATTAATTACCCTCCAGCAGGGCTGGGATGTGGGTCATTCGTTGGTATTTCAGACTCAGTCCTTTAAACTAGGCTAGTTTGTGGCTTTACTCCATGACCACCAGAGCGGGACCCTTGTTTGTACGAGTCAGTGATATGACTAATTTTACATCGAGGAGACATCTCGGCTACAGGACAATGACGATGTGTGGTTTGACTTAACCCGGAACTCTCAAGTATGAGGGGCGCTTTCCCCACTGAGACACGTCCTTGTGACAAGACCTAAAACTGTGCGGGCGAGTCAGTGCCACCCAAAGCGGATAGTGTCGAGGTGCAGTGGTTTGAGCCCATTGACTTGTAGTTCGGGGTAGATGTGCGGGATGCTGGGCATCGATGGTGTTTTCTTCTGGGACTGCAGGAGACTCACTTTCTTGGGCTGAGCTATGGGATGTAGATCCCCTTACGACCTTTTTCAGGCATTTTTTTGATCATATGTATTTTTATATACCTTATTCTAGTACGCACTTCTTGGGTTTGTCTACTCTTCTTCGAAGAGAGGCGAAGACGAACGAGGTATGCCACATTCTTTCGGTGTCTAGCTTCTTGTGGCTGGTCGAGTATACTCTCCTGCTATAAGTAGCGAAGACTCGACAGGAAGTTCTTCTTCTCACCATTTCCAGCTCCTTGTGTCTGGATGAGTCTACCATCTTTCCACTTGTTGGGTTGAGCTGGACTCTCAACTGTACTCCTTGCATCACTTTCGGTTGCACTCCATTACTTATCTTTGTTCGCTCTACTTCTCACCCTTCGGTACCACCTTTTTTGCTCCCTCGAGCCTTAAGGGTATCATAATGAGTATTTTTATACTCACCCCTACTTGGGCTCTACCCGCACTTGGTTTTCCCTTGCAGACGACAGACAGGTTGGTCGTGACTTCAGCGGATCTTGGGAGTTCGGGAGCTTGGACCGCATGCGGTGGACGTAGTCGGGTTCCAGGTGTGGGACTCTCCTAGCTGTTTACTATTGTTTTACATATTGTCGGGTTGTGGCACTTTTTGGTTAGGTGTGTGTTTTTTCCCTTTTCTTTTCATTTTACCTTCAACTTGTACTTTGTACTGTTTAGAGGTCGATGCACATCTGTGGTTTATATATAGAAGTTCCTCTTTTTCCCTACATTTATTTTCTTTTACCCTGCACTTTTGCATTGAGTGTTCTGCGTGTGTGTGTGTGTACAGGTTCTTAGGCAAAGGCCTCCCCAAGTTGTTTTTCCTTCGGTGCTGGTCGCCAGCCCCTAGCCTATGGAGGTCGGCATGGGGTAGTTGCGGCTCAATCCCGGGTAGGTTTGGGTCAATAAAAAGTGGTATCAAAGGTTGTTCGTTCCTTGGGACATTGTTCGGATGCCCCTAAAATAAAAGGAATTGGTTGGGATTTAGGGAAACAGTTTTAACATGTCTCGAGAGCGGCTCTCAGGCTAGGGAGTCCAGTGATGGTGCGACGGCTGACGTATCCATTCACCAGGACCCTGATAACCCGCTTGTCGACTCGTCAGGCTGAGACTCTTGTTGAAGGGAAAATTGGTTTTTGCATCTCATATGATTGAGTCTTTTACTGTCCTTCTTGAGTTAGCTCCCCATCGCTGTTTTTATTGGTATATACATATATTCTCATTTGATCACGGCACTTCTTGATAATATTCAGGATGACTCCGTGAAGATAGTCAGCTTGGATACAAGATCGGGTTCATGATGACGACCTTTTGAGCTATGAGGCCTTAGTCCAGGACCCATCATGTGAGCCCCTTTCTCCAGGTGGACCGGTAGCAGCACCCCCACCTGTTGAGCAGCAGACAACTCCAGTAGAGTAGACTGAGCTTGAGCGCAGGTTGAGCATGCTCCGCGAGTTCCTACAGCAGGGACCGCTGAGGATCAGTGGTGAGCCAGACCCTCAGGCAGTAGAGGGTTGGGTAGAGATAGTGGTTTGCCTTTTCAGGCTTGTGTAGATGACGACAGATCATAGAGTGGCTTTGGGAGCCAACATTTTTCATGGAGCAGCTTGGCATTGGTGGAGTCTAGTGACTCAGTTTCATGACGAGTCATTGCTTTCGTGGGGTGACTTTCAGTTGTTGTTTCATGAGGATTTTTTCCCCTTCTTCTTGCACTCCATTAGGATTCAAGAGCTCCTGCGGTTTCAGCGGGGAGGGATGACGGTGGCCGAGTACGTGACTAGTTTCGCAGACCGTGCACGCTTTTAACCGGACATGTACGATGAATCCATCATCCGAGAATGGAAGTTTGAGCCGGGTCTCCACCGAGAGATTCGTGTTTTCATAGTACCCTTGAGAATTTCCACATATGTCGGGGTGCTAGAGCAGGCTCTCATAATAGAGAGCTTCCTTTCACGTTCTAGATTTGGTGGTGGCAGCAGGCACGATGGAGCCGAGATGTTTGTCGCAACTAGCGGGCGTCGGCAAGCAGGAACTCGACGTAGGTGGCTTTTCGATAACCGGACTGAAGGGAGTGGTCATACACCACAGTGGTGCTAGAGGGAACCGGTGTAGCCTGGGGAGAGTCGATTCTATGTTTGTCAAGGGCGAGTTCACATGGCACGGTACTGCCCGACCAGGCATGCGGGGAGCATCGGGTAGGCAGCACATGCACCACCACGACGAAGGCAATGTCGTGATTAAAGTAGTACCTAGAGAGGTGGTGTTAGTAGAGGAGCAGAGGGAGCTGACAGTTGGGACCACGGATAGCTGTGAGCTTTAGATTTCTACAGTCCTGTAGAGCATAAGGTGATAAGAGGTACGCTCTACAGCTCTTCTACCATTTGTAGTAGAATTGTTAGACTCTGTGTGTGAAATGATTTTTCTCTCTGCTCCATGCTTGGGTTTTACCAGGGTGGCGCGGGGCATTGGTGTAACCCTGTGTTGGTAAGGAAAAAGGTGTGTGACCTTTTTCTCTAGTCGATGGTGTCGACCCCTTTGCCTTTCGAGTGTGTAAGAGAGTCTTGGTTGAGAGACATTGACTGTGAAACCTTGCGCGACCAGATATCTTTGGGTGCTCCACCATATGGATATTCTGAAGGAGGGAATCACCAGGCCTTGTTCTAGGTGCAGGCGATGATTCCAGTCGCGACGTGCGACGTAAGGGTTTGGCCGGGGAGGTGAGCTACCCCCAAGCACCTTCGGGCCATTTGAGACTGTGCGAAGTGATGTCAAGGTTCCCTACTGCCTTGCCCTAACCCCAATGTCTGGAGTGGGTGCATGATGTCTCCCGCATGGTTTACCTGAGGAGATGTGTGTATACCCCTATGCACGCCATCGGTGAGCTCATACCTTGCATGAAGAGATCAAATCCTTTGGCCTGTGTACGGTGGCGCAGAGCTATGAAAGAGTTCTTTTGGGTATGGGAGAGCCAGGTGTGGGCATAGTACCCTGAGTTGTTCCCTGGTTATGATTTTCGGGGATGAAAATTTTGAAGGAGGGAATGATGTAATAACCAGGTTTTTTCTGTGAAAGACTTTGTAATATTCTTGATGATATTCCAGAGCAACACATTCCGACGACTTGCGATTCCGAGCCCCGGTGTGGTCGGAATTAAATTTTCAGTGTGTTCACACTGGAAATGCCAAATAAATGGGATAAATCCTAAACGGTGCTTCGGATCAGATATCTGAGTGTACGGATGGATCCGAAATGGGGTTTTTACCATAGTAACAACATAAAACATGACAGTGTGGGACGTTTGGACCCCTCGCTCGCCTTCGGAACGTGAAACGGATAAATTAAATAATTAATTTACTCGTTTAACATCTCAACACAAGTATCTCTTAAACGGTGGATCGGATTGGAAAACTGGGGGCATCGTTGAGTTTGGAATGTGTCGTTTACCCTAGGAGGGGTGTAAGTTTTGCTGGCACGGCCCGTCTATGAAAAATAGCCCCAGGGGCATTTTTGTAATTTGGAGGATTTGCGCGTTTAGTTTTATAAATTTTGAACGGGGCCTCGGATAAAAATTCCGAGACTACGGTTATGTTCATAGCATGTTTTTTAGCCTAGGGGAGGCTTAATCCCGACCCTGTCGGGAGTTTGGGTTTGGGCCGACGGGCGGGTGGTTAAGTGTTTTCTATTTAAACACTTAACCCACCCCCTTTCTCTTCTTATTCTTTTTCTTCACATTGATAGCAACAGGCAGCAGCCCTCCCTCTCCTCCTCCACTCCGGCGAGGAAGCTCTGGCAAGGCGTGGCAACTACGGCGGTTCGTCGCAAAGCATCGGGCTACGCCCAAGAGGTAGGATTTGTCGTTTTCGTTTCATTCTCCCCGCCCGTACATTGAGCCCAGTTATTCATGTCTAATTTCTGTCAGATTTTTGAAAAAATCCCATTAACGTGTATTATATTTCATTCCCTTTCCAATGCATCTTTCGGATTCTAATTTTGAGCTATGTGGCGTCCGCAATCATCCACCGAATTTTACGGGTTTAAGGGTGTTTTCGGCAGGTGTCTAGGGTTCCGGTGGTTTCCGGCAGTCGGTAGGGCGGTCCGGCGAGCATCGGAGTAGCGGCGGCACAATTCCAGTGGGCTTCGGCGACGGCTTCGGCGGTCTTCGGCGCGGTGGAGAGCTCCTCAGCCGCGGCTTCAAGCGGCACGGAGCGAAAGGACCGGTCGGCTGTGCTGGCCGGTTGACTCGAAGGACCAAGGTCGCGCACTGTGACCCCGCGGGGGAAATAAAGACCCGCACAAGGAGGGTATTCGTGCAGTGAGAACGACCGGCCCTCGTGGCCGGTCTGTAGGCAGACCGTGAGCCAGCATCGGGCCGCGCGGCTGAGCCGCAGGCTAGGCCAGGCCGGGCGGACGGGCCGGTCCAGGCCGGTTCAGCCCAAGGGGATCTGTCCCCCTACTTCGGATGCCCGTAATTTTCATTAAGGGTGTCCGATTTGCATGCCATCTGCGGCAGTGGAACCGTATCGATGTGATGGAAATTTTGAGATGGTCTCGAGAAATTTTAATTCCCGAAAAGTGGGGCCTCAGAGGCGCGACACGTCGTTAAGTGTATTGACGTTTCTTTCGGGGGATCTTGTTTGGGACGGCGCGGACGCGTCCGACGTCCGATTTGAGCACCGTCAGTAGCGTTGGGACCCTAGTTCCGAGGTGGAGTTTTCCAGTGTGGCTTCGGGCGTCAATTCCGAATTTGAAGTGTTGCCCCCACGGCCCGTCTTTTGAGCTGCGAGCAGCGTTTAGTGACTTCCTCATCAGGCGTCCGTTAGGGGCGTGCGAGCAGTCGATTCTTGATGGTTTTCCGAGGGGATTGCTATGGTGCAATCTGCCCACCCTAATTCCGCACGATGGTGCAGGCCCCACGAGGGTTGTTTGGGCGTTGATGGTGATTTTCCATCTCTATCACCGAGAAAATTTTTGGACAAGTGAATAGTCCATCTTGTGAACTTTTTTGAGAGGATCGCAATGGTGCGATCCGTTGGCAGCACTTCGGGACCAGGGTGCGGGTCCCGCGTGGTACCGCTCGGGCGCGGTAAGTTGGAATGTTCCTTTTTCTCTGGATATCCGTTCCACTCAATTGAGTAGTGATTTTGACGTGTTTTTTTTGAGAGCATTGTGATGGCGTAGTTCGCCCGAACCTTTTCGGGGACGTGGTGTGGGTCCCACCCGACCCAGCTACAGTGAATAGTACATTTTTCACTAGGTGTCCATTTTGGGCGATTGAGTATTCAATCCCATGTTTTTTTCTGAGGGGATAATAGTGGTGTGATCCGTTTGTTTAGTTTCAGGATCTTGGGGTGGGCCCCACACGCTTTTGGTTACGGTGAATAGTACCTTTTTCACCGGTTGACCATTTCGGGCGAGTAAGTAGTCTATATCGCGTGTTTTCCCATTGGCATTAAAATGGTGTAATCTGTTCAGGCGAGCGGAGGCTCATACGCGATCTTATTAAATGTGGAAATATGAAGGGTGCCCCGGGTGGCGATTCTTCTACCGTTTTTGTAGCGTACCTTTGGTGTGTGATCGTGTGCACTCCTGGGGGAGTGAGGTTGGTGTCTAGAGAGATGTGGTTGGCTGTACCTCAGCCGTTGAGGTGGCAGGTTTGAGTTGTTATGTTACCCGTTCGTGTTGACGTTGGGTGTCGTGTGCATGATAACCTTTAGGCTGGAACATGGTAACTCTTGGAGTATGCGAGAATGCTTGGAGGTTCATGTGGTTGTTTTTAGCTGAGTACGTTTGTGCATTTGGTTGGGGTTGACATGTGGTCATACGTCATGTGGGCCCCAAGTGC
Source organism: Viscum album (assembly GCA_963277665.1). Taxonomy (NCBI): domain Eukaryota; kingdom Viridiplantae; phylum Streptophyta; class Magnoliopsida; order Santalales; family Viscaceae; genus Viscum; species Viscum album. The sequence continues at coordinate 2,139,631,827 of OY728128.1, read as the reverse complement.
TTTCTGTTCTCTGCTTTGTATACTTTTGACCTCTCGCAACGTAGAGGGTTCCTCTATTCTCGTGGGTTGACCAGCAGGGTTGAGTTTTCCCCTGGTTCTATTCTCGATGTTTTGGCCGGTAGCGGTGCTAGTGGAACCCAGTTATTGATCGGGTGCTGAACCTCTATTAGGTGAGTTGTTCTGGAGTTGGGTGGTTTCACAATACCCACTCTGTGTTCAGTTGTCCAGCTTTGTACCCTCTAGTAGAGATGGCTAGAGCAGTTCTGAGTTTTACCCTCCAACGGGGCTGGGCAGTGGGTTACTCATCGACTTTTTAGGTTTACCCTCTAGCCGGGCAGGGTAGTGGATTGCTTATTGACTTCTCAGTGTTTACCCTCTAGCAGAGACTAGGCAGTGGGTCACCCGATGACTCTTGAGGGTCAACCCTCCAGCAGAACTGGGCAGTGGGTCCCTCATCGTCTTGTTTCATGTCTATCTTCCAGCAGGGCTGGGCAATGGGTCGCCTGTTGTCTTGATCTAGGTTTACCCTCTAGTAGGGCTGGGCAGTGGGTCACCCGTCGACTTATTCCAGGTTTACCCTTCAGCAAGGCTGGGCAGTGGGTCACCTATCGACTTATTCTAGGTCTACCCTCAAGCAGGGTTGTGCAGTGGGTCACCTGTCGGCTTTTTCCTTGTCTACCCTCCAGTAGGGCTGGGCGGTAGGTCTCCTGATGATGTATTAAGGTTTACCCTCCAGCAAGGCTGGGCAGTGGGTCACCTGATATCACATTATGAATTACCCTCCAGCAGGGCTGGGCATTGGGTCAGCCATTGGTATTTCAGACTTAGACCATTATACTAGGCTAATCTATGGCTTTACTCCATGACCACTGGAGCAGGACCCATGTTTGTATGGGTCAATGATGTGACAGCTTTGACTTTGAGGAGACCTCTCGATAGCGAAGCAGTGACGAGGTGTTGTTTGACTTAACCTGGAACTCTCAAGTATGAGGGGAGCTTTCCCCACCGAGACGTGTCCTTGTGACATGACCTAAAACCGTGTGGCCGAGTCAGTGCCGCCCAAAGTGGATAGTGTCGAGGTGCGGTGGTTTGAGCCCCTTGACTTTTATTTCGGGGTAGATGTGTGGGATGCTGTGCATCGATGGTGTTTTGTTCTGGTAATGTTGGTGACTCACTTTCTATGGCTGAGCTATGGGATAGAGATCCACTTACGACCCTATTTGGGCTTCTTTTTGAGCATATGTATTTGTATATACCTTTTTCCAGTACCCACTTCTTGGGTTTGGTTACTCTCCTTCCAGGAGAGGCGAAGACGGACAGGGTATACCACGTGCTTTCTGTGTATTGCTTCTCATAGTTGGTCGAGTCTACTCTCCTACTATAGGTAGCGAAGACTCGACAGGAAGTTCGTCTTCTCACCATTTCCAGCTCTTTATGTCTAGACGAGTCTACCTTCTTTCATATTATTGGGTTGAGATGGACTCTCTACTATACTCTCTACTGCACTTTCGGTTGCACTCCTTTACTTATCCCTGTTCGCTCTATTGCTCACCCTTCGGTACCTCCTTTTTTTCTCCCTCGAGCCTTCGGGGTATCCTACTGAGTATTTTTATACTCACCCCTGCTTGGGTTTTGCCCGCACATGGTGTGCCCTTGCAGAAGACAGAAAGGTTGGTCGTGACTTCAACGGAGCTTGGGAGTTCGGGATCTAGGACCGCGTACGGTGGTCATAGTCGGGTTCCAGGTGTGGGACTCTCCCAGCTGTTTACTATTGTATCGCCTGTTCCCAGGTTGTGGCACTTTTTGGTTGGGCGCGTGTTTTGCCCCTTTTTTTCAGTTTACCTTTAGCTTGTACATTGTATTGTTTAGATGCCGACGCACATCTGTGGTTTATATATAACAGTTTATCTTTTACTCTCCTTGTCTTTTCTTTTACCCTGCACTTTTTCATTGAGTGTGCTTCATGAGAGTGTACAGGTGCTTAGGAAAAGGCCTCCCCGAGTTGTTGTGCCTTCGGTGCTGGTCTCCAGCCCCTGGCCTATGGAGGCGGGCTTGGGGTAGTTGCGGCTCGATCCCGGGTAGGGTCAGGTCGTGATAGTTTCAATCCTGTATAACTGATCCAGATTAAATAGTTGTTCCAGACATTTCTATCTCATGAGATAATAATATTTACGCAAAGCATTGGAAGGATATATAGTTCTCACCCATCTCATAATGAAATCATTCTTACTTGTGTCACAAAATTAACATAAATCATTCATCACAACCCAAAGAATAAAATTAGTTTCATAAACAACATGCTATCATAACATAATCCATCTAAAACAAATGGATATCATTTCATCATAAGAAAAATCATACCATGAAAATAATAGAGAAATTATACTTGAAACATAAAAATATTAAATACTGTCATTTTATATGGAAAATAGTTTTGATAAAACAATTGAAATGAATTCTTTAGGAAAATATTCTTTCTTCTCGAAAATCATTTTCTTTTCAAAATATACCATTCAATTTTAAAATAAAATTATTTTTTTGAAAATAGTCATGAATTCTTGTAGAGTAAGATTCATGAAAATAAGACGTTATGAAACCAAAAAATCCGTTCATGCCATATAAGTTAAAACAAACATTATTCTCGTACTTTTTATGGAAAAGTCAAAAGTACCTCATATGGCAATCAAAAGAAAGATTCCTTAAATACCATTTTGTAAAAGTCAAAATGGGTAAAAAGGACTTTAAATAAACATGAAGCCATTTTTAGAAAACAGGGACATGGATGATAAATATAACCCTAGTAAATACTTAAGAATGAATAACCTCGGATAAAAATGAGATTGGAAAAGTTATCCCTTACCTTATGTCTGATATGATTCGTATGTATTCGAACCTCCTGTATAATGATTTATATAATTTCATTGAATTATTACAGAATCATATTCATTGTTATTATATCATATATGGTTCAATTATGACTTTATATTACCCGTTCTTTTGTAAATTCCATGTTAAAGCAGTGTTTTGTGTAAAATCGTTTCATTTATCGTACGTGTTTCGACTGGTTGTTCTGGATATTATTACTTATATAATGATTTACTTAATTCCTGAATGTAAAACATTATTTATATATAATATATATTCGGTATATAAATATATATGATAGATCGATAAATTGAATGAAATACACCATTCATGGAGACGGTAGGCCGTACGTACGCATGAACGCTCTTTTCGTTTCCTTATTGAGTTAAATGGAATTATGTAAATGAAATAAATATTTACATAAATAAAGTATAATTATTATTTAATATCTTTCTTGATTATTTATTATATATACTTTATTATCATACTTGAATTGTTAATCATGGAAAATGAATCTCATCGTGTTCATGGAGAAAGTAGTCCGTACGTACGCATTAGCGATGATATAATTCCCATAATTATTTTATAGAATTGGAATGGATGATATAAAATCTCAGAATTAGTTTGATGTTTTAATAACCATATATAGTTATTATTTACACCATTATACCCATCCATTTAAGGTGGTGGTTGGAAAACAGATTATACAACAGCGTGGAGACGGTATTCCATACGTACGCACACACGGTGATTTCATTTTCCATAGGATGGATGGAAGGTGAAATGGGGTTGTTTCATATTTATAATAACATATTAGTATATTATTGATACTGATGTTATTACATTATAATAAAACAACTAAAGAAGATGAAGTTTTAGAAGAAAGAAACTTGAAAAAATCGGTAGAAGTGATTACCTCTTCTTCGACGCACCTTCTTTAAGCTCTATCTTAAGGAAATAGAGATTCTATTTTGAGAAGGCCAGAAACTCAAGAATGTTTCTAGGGAAGTGGAGAAGGGAAATGGGCAGGTTTTGGCCGATCTTGAAGGCTCAATGTGTTGTGAAGAGGAGAGGGAGGAGGTGCCCTTTTATAAGGTAGGAGAGGGGCACTTTGGAAACATAAGAAATATTAATTTACAATAAATTTAAAACCCACATAAAAACTTTAAAAATGACTCAAATCAGAATATTAGATGATATAGGGTTGTAATCTCATCAACCAATCAAATTTAGACATGTTGGGAATTTATCTTAAGTATTATCAACTTGATTTATCCTTATTTAATCTATTTAATTTTTTTTGTCGTACTAAGATACTAAATTTTGAATTTTTATATATAATTACTTATGTGTTGTTAATTGTCCATAATTGTATAATTTATGAAATTTTAGACCGTATAAATTTTCATTTATAATTTTTAAATATTTTTGTGATTTTTAAACAGTTTTATGTTATGTTATTTTTATAAAATAACAATAGTGTCATCTTTGACAATATTCATTTATTTTAATTTAAATAAACTTCTCACGGAAGATATATTCAAACTAAAAGATTTAATAGATTAATAACATGTCATATGTATCAGGAAAATTATTGGAGCACATTAAATAGTTCATATAATAATTATTTTAATATTTTTAAAACCATTTATTTGATATTTCAATAAATAAAATAATTTCAGCATCATTATTGTGTCACCTTTAATGATAATTTTTTAATCCCAAAAAATTATAAATAAATCTAAATGATTTAGATAATTTTATTATATTTCTGTGTACAATTCATTATCGATGTTTCATGAAGTTTATCACTAATTTAAAATTATTATACTTATAAGATTTAAGAGAGTGACATGTTTTCACTTTCATTGGTTTTAATAATAATTTAATTATTTTAATGATCCAAATTCCATAAAATGAATCTAATCTGACCCTTAGGTGATATAGGTCGAAATTTAGTCATCAAATAGAATTTTTGAATGTTTTAGGGTAATTTTATAATCTTAGGTTTACCCTTAATTACCAGATTTAACTTTAACAGAAGTAAATAAAAATTACCATAGTAACTATTCATAATATCAAAAAAATAAATGTATCCTATTAAAATAATTTGGACCCACAGAATCCAAATATGGAATCCATTTTTCAAAATTAAAAACACAGAAGTTTCAGTAATTAAATTAAAATTTATCCCGTTGTTAAGAAAACATGTTTTAAAAGTTAAAATATTGCCAAAGATTGAAATTTTTTTACCTATGATTTCAATGTAAAATTAATGGTAATGATATAAATTATATTAAATGGTAAAAATATATTCTATTTATACTTTAAAACAATTAAATATTATAATTCAACCATATAAATTATGGGTATGAAACTTTTTTTTAATTAAAATATAGCGTGTTTTTACTATTCATTAAAATATGAAAGTTATCAGAATAATATGAAAACATTATCCAAAGTAAGTTTTTATATCCTGATTACAAATAAAAATTTTATTTTGTCAAATTGATCTTATAAACATGTCAAAAACTAGATTTAATGTGTGTCTTCCATCAATAGGCGACAAAATTGCATTTTTTTTAGAAATACTTACTTTACCCGAAAAATTCATTTTGTTCTCATAACATGTTATAGAAAATGTGTAAAATGAATAATAATGTTATAAAATTAAAAATGTATATATTACTATTCATAATGGCTATTTCATAATAAAACTATAACAATATATTTTTGTTTAGTCAAACCCGATATTAAGTACAAAACACGCTATCGAAGAAGGTTGTGATTGTGTGTAATGCAAGCCAAGTCAGGGATGCGTGTAGTGAAAACTCCTTTTGGTGTAGCGTAAAACAAAATACATCAATGAAATTAAAAATAATAATTCTCATAAAATCTCTGGTTGTTACATGTTCAATTTCCTTACTCCATGGTATATAAAATAATTGAGAAAATGTTTTTAAGAAGATATAAATTCATTTCTATCTTTAGTTAGAAATATATATTCTTCCAAAACCATTTTTTCCGAATTTTTTTTCAATAATGATATAATATTATCCAATTATATTTAGAAGAAACATGTACCAATGTTTTAATTTCATAGAAAAATATAGTGGTATATTCATATTGATTTCTAAACAACACTTGTTGGATTTCACAGAAAATGTGAAAGGAATAAATATGTTTACATGTATGGAATGAAAACAATGTACACTAATCATGAAAATTACATAATTTTAATATTCTTTTATTAGTTTTCAAATTCTTTTTTAGAGAAAATTATTTTTTAAAATTTTTATGTTTAAAATGTTTCTATAAAAGTAGAAGGGTTATTTTCATTGACAAATGTTTTAAATGACCAATCAAATTCATTTTCTACAAAAAAATACATCATTTTTGTTACCCATGACTTACTAAAGAGATTATCAAGGATACCATTTTTATTCATTCTATGAATTATATATGATGACCATATTATTTTGAAACCCATTTTCCTTTCATGGGTTATACCATGATAAAAATATTATGAAACTCTTTTAATTTTCCATAGGTTATTCTTTGATGAACTGATGAAATTACTATAAATTCTATCATTTTCAAGATGTAATGATATAAGGTAGTATTTATATAAACAATCTCATTTCATTAGATATGACATGATTAATGTTTTATGATCATATGGTACACATACATATTATTTTCATTATGTTATTAGTGTTAACTATATCTTTATCCAATTAATTGGGTAAAGATAGATAACTAATGAGTAAATATGGTATGTGTTTTCCTGATTGCATGTTCACACTATTATTAGTGAACCATAATATATATACAATATTATGCATGAATCAGATTACATGTTCACAATGTTATTCCTGAACCAGATTATGTGTTCACAATTTTATAGATGAAAATGAAAACATGTTTATAGTGTTATTAGTAAAATTTTATTTCATGTCCATAATGTTATGTGTGGATATGTTTAAATTTTGAATATTTTATGCGAGTTCCATATTTTGTGTCCTTAACTTATTGAGTGAACCAATCTCTATTTTTACATGTTCACAATGTTGTAAGATGATGGAAATTCCAAAAATCTATGTCTTATGCTAATTTTATGTTCTCATGGGTCATATTATTTGATTATATTGTCATTAATGTCTTTTTAACTTCAACACATCATTCAATGTCCCAATTTTATGATATATGTTATGTCGGGTATAGCTTTCAAATTTTATTCAGATGTTCTCATACCTAAATTCTATTTTTATATAGATATATCTCTTTTTTACCCTTACTTAATATATCAGCTCACCGATTATTATTTTTTATCTCCCCATATTATATAGAAAGGTTTTTTGTATGGTTTGTAATTTATGATTACTAACTGGGAATAACATTTTCGGAGAAATTGATGATATTTCTTCAAATTAGAATATTATATTTCAAGTCTTGAAATGATTTAAAATATTATTATATTCAGGCAGTTTTTTTTTAAAATATACTAAGTATTCATCTAAAAAATATTTATGAGAAGAATTGGTCTTTATACTTGGTATTTGAGGAAAGTTTTAGTTACCCATTAAAAAAATGGATGATAAAAAATTATTAATATCTCTAGGGATATTTTATGTATATGTCTAGGGATATCTATATTGATAAGTATAAGGATGAGTTAATGTAATGTAAAATGTCTTGGGATTATTCCAACATATTGTGAAAGTGGGTTTTAGGTAATTAGATCCCAGTATGGATACTATAATTTTTTTATCTATGGAATAGATGTTCCTACTAGAAATAACTCTGAGAAGTGTTCATAGAAATACCCTTGATCATCAACTACATAAGGATATTAGGCCATGATACACACCTAGTTTGACACTATTAGGTTATTAGTGTTGGAATTTATAAACACATTACAAATAATCAAAAAAGATTTAAATATATGATGATATTGAATTAAATAGGTCAAACCTAATGTGTCATAGTTTTAAAATAAGAATTCTTGATTTATAACTTCTTCATGTGACTATCAATGATTTTGTGGTTCCCTCCATTTATTATTGTTTCTTAATCTATTGTTTATAGTTTTGGTTAATGGATAAAACCCAAAGGAACCATGTTAATGCTGATGAAATGAAAAATGAATTGAATTTACACTTGATAAATAGAATATTATGGGAGATTAAATGAAATACCTCATTGATATTATTAAAAAAAATTGACATATATGACTCATTATGGCCTTCCAAACGACAAATATAGGTAACAATGTTCTATTGAGTCCTTCATGAGGCAATACCCTCCTTCAATTAGTGGGAATTTTTTCCACTAGTTTATCAAAAATAGATCATTTCCATTGAGTAGATATTTTACATTCTCTAGTGTTCATAAAATGAAAATGTTATTTTGGATGTCTACCATTTATAAGGTGAGGTAGATCAGTTATATAATATTACTAAGAATATGATAAAATGAGATGATATTGACTCTATGAAGTGGGAATATTTTAAATGTCTATTTTTCAATAATTATATTCCATATATTCATTATAAATAATTGAGATGTAATTATTCGATCTTAAGTTGATGGATTGTGAATCTTTTTTGTAAATATGAAGAAAATTTTATGTGTCTTGGGAATTACTCATTGGGTATTATAATTCAGCCTAAATTAAAGGATTAATGCTTATTATGTGGCTTAAAAACAAATACAAAAAGGGAGTTAGCTAAAAGGTAGTTTGGATGATATGAATAAATTCTTAAATGTAAACTAAGATTGGAAAAGTAAGATGTAAACTCTATTAGTTTTTGTGATAAGAAACAGAATATGGGGTTTCATGGAAATCTAGTGATATTTAACATGGAGGGAAGAAAATATTTCAAAATACTACTTGAAAAAACTGTGGGATAGAGCACTTATGTGATATTTTGAATGGAAAAAGAATTTGTTTCAAGTGTAGGAATCCCATCCATAAAGAAAAACAATGTAGAAGTTATGTGAAGAGGCAATACAATGTAATGAATCAAGAGAAATCCAAATAGAATGTGCAACCCAACCTTATTTGATTCATGTTCATGGAGTTTAGGAATTTTTAGAGTAAATTACCTAATCCATGGGATAATGTGGATGATAAGACACAATACCCTCTAAATAAAAATGAAAAAGGGAGAGATTATTGACTCACAATGGATGGATTGAATCATGATAATTAGGGGATACTTATCCTCTCCTCCTTACATTATAATTTAATATTTTATTTTGTATGAATGAGCTCTATAAAAATATCAATGTTTATCCTTTTATAAAATTTCATGTGATTTTATTCCTCTTCTTGGATTCTACAATATTGCAATCATATTTTACATTTTATTATTATAGGGATGAACACAGGATCCAATGAAAATGCTTTTGTATAAGAAAACATATTATATAAGGAATAAAGGTTGAAATATCATTTGGGAGCGTATATGTCTCCATATAATATTATGATAAATGTTTTGGATACCATCATGGGTTTATGAGTTTATGTATGATCATAAGATCAAAGTATTTGACAACGTTATTAATGTTTTATATACTAGGAGTTTATTAATATGAAGGATATTTTAAGATATGTTTCTTGAAATAAAACCCATTTGTTTGGTGAAAAAATATATTTAATGAAAAATACCTTTTTATTGACATATGATTAAACGTATTGGTAACCTTAAGGGTATATATTATCTTTAATGATGAGGTAATTAATGGTAATAGTTGACTGGCTTATGATGTCTGAACATTTTACTGATACCGGGGAAGATTTATCATTAGATCCAACTTCCATAATATACATTAAATTAGTGATAATGTTACATGGGAAACACATTAAATAGTACCTTATCAAGATAAATAATTTACGTTATAGTTATGGAGAAGTATTCAGTAATCTATTTATATAGTGTTTAGTTTCAATATTGGGTATCATCTTCAAATACATGATATTTTTCAGAAAAATTAAAACCCTAGAAGATATTCTATGATCATTTTATATAGATTTAATGGGTGGTTGAGATCAAAACATTCCCCAAGAAGAGTCTTATTTCAAAAATATAATTCACTAGAGAATTCAAGTGGCTCCTTCTAAATCCCATTATGGAATGAAATGTAGAAACCATATGTTCATCAATGATTTAATATAATGTTTCCTATTGATACCTGAGAGAGATGCTTTGATTTTAGGAAAGGTTAGAGACGTTTTGAAATATGTAAGGAATATGTAACATTGATAGATATTCTATAATTTCAATCATCAATGTGATCTATACTTTTTTAGTGAGAATAAATAAAGGAAAACTATGACATAGGTATATCAATTCCCAAAAATTATTTATAGTATTGGGGCTATATATTATTACATTAAAATTCAACCAAAAATCTCTCATGTTCATGATTTGTTCAATGTATCTCTATTGAGGAAGTAAATACCATACCCTTCACATATACTAAACATAGAGGCCATACTAGTGGAGAAAAAACATTCTTATGAGAAACAACCAGTGGAGATTGTTAATCATTCATAGAATGAACTATGAGACAAGTGTGATCACAAGTTCAAATTTTTATGGTGAAACCACTAGTTGGATGAAATTGCATGGGATGTTGAAGATATGATGTGGCAAAATTGTCCTCATTTTGTAATGTAAGTGTGATGAATTTCAAGGGGTAAATTCAATTTAAGGTGGGTTTAATATAACACCCTATGATTTTAAGAATTTTTTTCAAATAAATTAAATTTATTTAATATCATGCATAAAATAAAACACCATATTAATCATTCACTAAAAAACACTAGGTTATGTAGTGTTACACACGACACTATGTTTTTGAAAAACTGTGATATATTATTAATATAATAATTTAAACATTATTATTATAACCTTGACATTAAAAAAGTTGATATGAATAGTAAATACAACATTTAAAGTATTAATTATGTTTTTTGATTAAATTAGAAATATATATAATAAAATAAATAATTTTTGGTAAATTCATTATATGATTCAATAAATACAATTTCCTCAAAAGATAATTTTTATGTATTTTATGCTTAGTAATAAAATTTATTTTTAAAAATTTTCGAAAATTAATTTTATAAATTAAAATTAATTTTTTTAGTCATCACGTAAAATTTATCTTAGTGTTATTTTTATGTATTTTTCTAAAATGTATCATTTTGTTAATGAATAGTGAAAAATAAAAAAATTTAATGGAAAACATCATCTTCGATAAATTTACCTACAAATTAAAATTAAATTTTAAATTAGTTTAAAACTAAAATTAGTTTAATATAAAATGATTTATTTTAATTTTGATAATTTGAATAAATTTCATATTAAAATAAGTAATAAATAATTCATAAACTATTTAAACATTCAACTTTAAAAACCATGTTTCTCATCGCAACAGCTTGATTAATTTGAAAATAAATTACAGCACTATGGTTAATGTAATTTTGAAAACATTATTTCATATTTATAATAATCATAATTTATTTTATATAGTAAGATCTAAAAAATATTTGGCCTCGATTATTAATTAACATCAATGAAATTAATTATCATGATTAAGAATAAAACGGGGTTTTGAGCAATACATCCACTTGTGTTAAAAGTAATTTTTTCATACACATAAAATTTTTAATTTAGTAAATTGGATTTAATATATAGAATATGTTAGTATAAATTAACTCATAAATTTAAATTTAATTTTACTATTAATTAATATATTACCAAGGTAAATACAAATACATGTTACCAAGGAAAAATACTATAAAGGTATAATTGAGTAATCTAAAAGAATAAGGAATGACATTATAAAAATGTGTTTATACTTTGAGTTAGATGTTTTTCTCAACAAAACCATTCCTATACTCCGTTATTTATCTACTATGGAGATCTATGATGATAGAGTGACCTCCCAATAGTAAATTCATTTGGGTAGTAAAAAAATTAAACCCTTCCCCAATTATAAAAGGGATCCAACTCCCCTCACTTATTCACACCTATAAATCAATATGGATCGACCAAAACCTATCCAAAAAATTCCATAATTACATAATATCAACATATATGCATTTTTTGTGCATAAAGCTGACTGTGGAAGGATTTTTTTCACTTCTAACGAGGATACCAAAAGAAGAGGTAATGTTCCTCAATATGTTTTTTATTTCATCCTCGACCACCTTAAATTATTATTAAACCATGGTAGTATAACAACCTAATTATATTCAATATACATATATAATTTTATGGTAATGTAATTACCTACAACCACCTCCACTTCCATCAATAGGTTTACAAAATCATCACCCATCTGTACGATAGATAACCACATCGTGAAGTGATGTCATTCAGTTTACCATTACCACATCTCATATTTGGGTATAATGATGAATATAATATATATATATATATATATATGAATTTTATAACTTAATTATACATATATATTCATTATATAATATTTACCTTTTTTTCTTTCCATTTCGCAGTGGATACAATAACATCATTTGTGTCTATGGAGGATGACCGCATCATGAAGCGATGTGATTCATTTTCCACTGACGTTTTACAATAAAGGTAATAATGATGTAGTTAATGAATATATATGATATATATGTATATTATAAAATTATTATTATTATATAATGTTGATGTATTATTTATATTACTTATGTTTCATATTTTGATAAAATGGAAACATCATTCATGAGTACGTACGGCCGACCATCTCCAGGAATGGTGTTTTTAATTTTAAATATTTAAAATAAAATAATTAATATAAATAAATATATAAGGAATTTATATTATTTTTATATCATGGGTAAATTTAGGGATTTTATGTAACCATGATATAAGAAAAAATACAAAAAATAGAAAACCAAAACAAACATGAAAAATGAAGCAGTTCTTTCTCGTAATGTAGTTGTAAGAAGGAATTATTAATTAAAGGGTAATAAAATCTAATGATTATATCATATATGATGTAATAAATATTATTATTTTTTTCAATATATTTATAATTAAATTATATTCTTTGTACATGTTCTTTGAACATTTATTAATGATTTCAATACTTATGATAGGGATTTATAATCTCTCTTTTATTTTAAGAAGACATATAAAAATTCACAAATAATTTTAATTTTTTATATATACATTCAATATGATGTGTTATATTTTGAATCCTATTATTTTTATGATATTTTTTTCATTTTATGTTAATATTTTTGGTTATTAAAATTCAAAAAATTACCATAGCATTAAGGTTTATTTTTTCTCAATTTTTCTTCTTTGAGATGTACATTATGTTATAAAACTATATTATTTCATGAGGTGTATATAAATACCATTTTACCTTTAATATAATTTAACTATTTAGCCCTATTATATTTTAAGTTCCATTTTATTTTATTCCTTCATAGGGATTATGATTCAATGTTTCCAAAAGTAGTAATGATTTTATGTTATAATCTCATTATTTAACAGGAATATTTATGATTATGTTTATGATAATAAAATAATATAACCCATATCTCAAAAAATCATTAAATTTATTATCCTTTTTTTATTCATAATATTTTAAATTTATATTAAAATTATTCCACTCTTCGGTACATAAAATCTTTGGGATAATTTTTATGAATATATGACATTATTTATCTCTTATTTAAAAGATCAGTTTTCCTCCAAAAAAATGTTTCCCAAAAATATTTTCAAAAATGTTTTATTATTTCTATATTGTTTTTAAAAAATATTTTTACCCCTGTTTTATTTAATAAACAAGCTTTATGAATATAATCCTCATATAATTTTCAAAAAAAATCTAATTTGTCTTTTACTAAAAATTTGAATGAAACCATTGTTTCTTTGTGTATGCAAAGAAGTAAACATACCATCATCATTAAAATTATTTTCATTAAATATTTTTTTAAATACATTTAGTTATATTTTTAAATAAATCATTTCTATTTTAAAATTTTTTTTAATGTTGGAAGGATGTTTTCCTCATAATTTTTTTTAATTTAATGATCAAAACCATTTTCCATCTAAGACCATGTATGTTGATGTTACCTATGTCTCATTGGGAATATAATCCAAGAATACAAATCTAATTCAATACTTGGTGGTTTTATGATGCAAATATGACATTGAGACCCTTTTGTCTTACATGGGTTAAACAATGATAAAATTATTATGAAAACCACTTATTTTTTTCCATTGGTTATGTTCTGATGAAATATTGAAAGGATTATGAAACCTCTCACTTTTCCACAATTTATGATATGATGACATGATTATGAAACCAATTCCATACCATGATTTATTATATGATTGTTTTTTATGATCATAGGGAATACATACAGTGTATTTTCATCATGTCGTCAGTGGGACCTATATGTCCATCTAATACTTAGGTAAATATGGATAACTCGTGAGTGAATGTGTTATGTGTGAACCTGATTACATGTTCACAATTTTATTTTATAAACCTATATATATTTTACTATGTTTTGAATGAACCTGGTTTCATTTTCAAAATGTAATGCGAGATCCTAATTACATATTCACAATGTTATTCAAGATCCTAATTACTTGTGAATAGTGTTATGGAAGGACCTATATTTGATGTCCATAGTGATATACATGGATTCAGTTGCACGTACACAAGTTTATGCAAGGTTCAAATTTATGTTCTTTAACTTAATAAGAATACATGTCTCTATTTATACGTGTTCAAATAATTATATGATATGTCTATGAAACAAATTTATGTCTTATAAGAATGATAGGTTCTCATAGATCCTATTTTTTATTAGATTTTGAATAATGTCTTACGAATTACCATGTTTTATGATATGACTCATGTTTATGATCTATGATACAAATGGAATGGTTTTTAATTTTTTATTCCCATGTTCACATACCCATATTCCCATGTAACATGGATATATTCCTTTTTGTCCCTACAAATCATATGATCACACTATTTTTATGCTTATGCACTCCAGTTTATAAAGAATATTTTTGGGTAGGATATATCTATGAAGAGTAATAAATGGGATTTTATTTCTCAGATACAGTACAATTATTTAACTAAAATAGAATATTTATTACCTAGTCTCAAACTGCACTAAATTATTACTATCTTTAGGCATGTGTTTATATAATGTATTGATTTTCAATATTAAAATAATTAATATCAATGTATGAGAATACTAGGCCACTATATATAATTTTTATAATCCATAAAAAATATATTCGTTACATATATCTCCATTTCCAAGAGGCCATTTTATCAAAAAAATAGGAAGGCTTTTGGTTCAAACCTTATGAATATGCCCAAAGAAGAGGCACAGTTCTTAATCAATCATTTTCATTTAATTTTTTCACTTAAATATTTTATTTAGTAACCAAATTTTCAAAAGAATAAAAATTGTATATTCCATATACCATGAATTTTTCTGGTTGATTCCCTGACCTATATCCATCACCTCCTCCATAACAATGTAAACAAATCCATTGTTCAAGTGTACGATGTACAACCCACCATGCGAAATGATGATGTTTGCTTTACATAACCACCTATCACTAAATGTTTTAATGATATATCTAATGTATATATGTGTCATGAATAAAATATGTTTCATTTTAGAGATGAAATATATCATATATTTTCTTATCATTTTATTCATAGAAAAATGAAAATGTTGATCATGTGTACGTGTGGACTACTGCCCCCAAGGAGTGATTGGGTTCAATTTTTATAACAAAAAATCCATAATGATATATATATATATATTTATTTAAAAAATACCCAATTATATTTTATATCCTTATCATTCATTAATGATAAATCAACATTTACCATCTATCAATAATGATTGTTTAAAAATGGAAATGTTACTCATGCGTACATAAATCCCACCATCTCTTTTATTACAAGGTAGTTCATTTTTAATTTCCACCATAAAATATTGGTTTAAAATTTATAATTAATGTATAAAAGTTGTAACTAAATCATCATTAATATTTTAGAAATGTTTGAATAATGACCTCTTGGCCCATACTTAACCTACCAAAGTAATTTTTGGACATGTGAGATGAATATCATCAAAACACCCAACGTGAACTTAATTGGTTATGTAATTGTATATAACAAGGTATTAAATATCATAAAGTCATAAATAAAATTACTAATTGTCTTAATAATGAAATTAATTTATAACTATTTATTATTTATGATGATAATGAATGTATTTTGTGATTCAAACTTCAGATAAGGGGATTTCATTTAAAAATCCACATATAAATTTTATCTTCCAACACATTTTCAAAAAAGTAATTGTTCTTAGTAGTTTTTCATTAAAATTAATATTTATTCTCAAAATAATGATAATGGTCATTTTTACCAAATTTAAATTTCATATCAATCTGAAAAAACGAATATTTTTTATTTTTTATTTAAATTACTCATTGATTTTAAATATTTTTTTTAATTTTTTAAATATTCATTTTCAAAAACAATCACATATATGTGCATACTCTTAAAATTAATTTATGGATGTACCTATATGTAATTGAATGAATTATAATTCACATTGTATGTAACTTTTTTACTTTATTTCAAAGGTATTCTAAATCAATTACTTTATATATTTTATATGTAATGTTTGGAATCTAATTATTAATGGAAAAGAGTGTTATAGTTTAATGTATATAGAATCAGTATATTATAACAATACTACAAGTATTATTTATTTTTCAGACTCCTTTATATGATTACATGTTTTATTCAAAGGCTATACCAATTTCTGTTTTTTCTAGGAATTTTATTTTTATAAATTCAATTTTAAAGCATTTAGATATTTTAATATCTTGAAATATTTTTTATGAGTGAAAATATTATTTTGACTAATACAGGATTTAATGTGTTATGATTATGTTATTGTTATTTGGATTTTTTATCATGGTTTTGGTTCTATTATAAAAAATGGTAGGTGGTTCCATGATAGACCAAAAATGAAATGGTTAATTATATTTTAAAATTTGAAAATGGCTTTTATTCCATCTATATTTTTGAACGTTATTTCATTTGTAATGCTGAAGGTTATTCCATTGGTAACATTGATGGTCATCCGATATATATAAGCTCTATGAGTTCTACTCCTCAAATTAACTAAATGATTTATCATCATTTTCATGGATTTTATTAAAATCATAATATTTTTTAGTGTAGGCTAATAAGTGTAGTTTAAAGAAAAGTATTGGATGCTTCTTATGGTTGAAAAGTATAACATTGACAAAAAAATCATGTTATTTTTTAAACTGCAATGAAACATTTATGATTTATACTTTTTCATTAATAATTTTAATGAACTTTTTATAAGAATATTTTGGAATAGAAGTTGATATCCTGGGTAAGGTAATGGTTATTTTTGAACAAAACCTTTATTTTGATAAAGGGATATTTTTTATAAGTATACATAGACTAAATTTTTCATTCATTTCTTATAAATATTTTTATGATAATTGTGATCACCCCACATTTTAAAATATTTTTTCATAGGGTTTTCAAAAATATTAGGGAAAATTATTAGGTTAAGAAGAAAATTGGGATGTTATGTCCTGAAATGAAAACATGTTATATTATACCAGTTTTGATTTGTGTGAAAAATTGATACTGAGTATAAGTGTGCACTTTGTGATGTAATATTTATATATTTATAGGTGACGAACTAATTATCTGAAACTATAAACCATAGATATCAAAAAATTTAATAAAATGAATTATTGATTAACTATGAAATATTATAAAATTTTTATTGTTTAGTCGTTATAGTTTTGATGAGGTATGTTTTGGAATATGGATCATGACCGCAAAGAAGACATTCATGGTCGTAAGAAAAATTTATTTAATCAATAATTTATGATTATAAAATGAAATTAAATGTTAAATTATGGGTACTCATGACTAAATAATATCATCAATGATGGGATGTATTATCAATATATGCATAAGGGTGTGGTGAAATCCTTTCTAACAAATTTGGTGGATGTTAGACCATCGAATGAAGTTGTAACTTGTAAATTACAATTTTCATTTAGATTATACTAATTTATTTATTCATTCAGGTTCAAAAAATAATTTCAATTCATGGAAATATTTTTAAAAAATGAATATTTCACATCAAGAAATGATTTAGGTACTTTCAGTAAAAATCACCTGGAAGTAATACTAACGAAATAAGTATTTACAAATTATATACTATTATCCTTTATGGAAGATTTTTCTACACAATTCTTATTTTATTTCACATTGTAAAATTTTATATTATTGTGGATATGGATTGGTTTTTATATTTTAATGATAATATGTATTGTTTATCCCAAGATATTATTTTCATAATGGGATTATTTTTTTATATAATAATAAATTCAAAATGATGATAACATATAAAGAAGATAAAAACTATTAGAATATAGAAATGCATGTCATCTTTCTAGTAGAAAAATAAAATCTTGATGTTTTTTCAAATTAGGTACCTGGTATTATACCCAATTGAGATATTTAATTTATTAATGAAGAATTTCCTAATGATAATATAATTAAAATACCTCCATATTGAATCACTCAACAAGATCTTCTATAATTAAAAATATTGTCACAATGGTTTCTTGATAAAAGTTTCATTCAACCTATCACGTCACCATAGGGTGATATTATTTCTTTTATTAAAAATAATTATTGTTACATGAGTTATTTCAATAGTTATAGATCATTTAATGACATCAATATTAATAATATTTATAATTCCATATCATATATGACTTGGTTGATAATATCTAAGGAGCCCTTCATTTTTTTTAATATTTTTCTCATGTTATAGCATTCTTGACTAAAGGTGATGTGGGATAAAAACCCAAAGACAATGTTTCATACTAGGTATTGGTATTATGAGTTTTTGGTTATTCTCTTTGGGTTAACACATGCTCTAGCTATATTCTTGGATTATATTAATAGAGTTTCTTGTGAATATTATGATATGTTTTTAGTTGTGTTTATTGATGATACAATTCTTCATTAAAAATTTATGAGGGTCGTGAATTACATCTAATGTATATTCAGAAAATCCTAAAATAAAATATGTTTTATGGAAAATTTAGTAAATTTTATCTTTTCAATCAGTAGATTTAATTACCAAGACATATCTTTAATAAATATGGAATATGTTTTAAAGATAGTAAAAAAAGTGTGGTTGGTGAATGAATGATAAATTCATATGTTATATACATTCACATTTTTCTTGGATTACTGGGCTGTTATAGGTAGTTTATTGAGAAAATTATATTTTTATCTATTCCACTAACTATGTTAACACCAAAAATTATTAATTTAATATGGAAAATGGAATGGGCGAATGTTATCATGGATTGAAAAAAAGAATTTTGAATTCTTTAATTTTATCCCTACTATCTAGAAATTGTTTCCTTGTTATTTGAAGTTATTATTCATTTAAGGTGAATAGGTTGTGTTTTAATGAAAAAGTATTGGGTATTTCTTATGTTTCACATCAATTAAAACCTCATCATAAATTTTATCTTACACATTCCCTTGAACTGGTGGTGGTAGTGCCTTATTGAAGTATATATTAAATCATTAAAAATTTAAGAATCATATAGAGGTGGTGGATTTATTTGTTAAAGGATTAAAATTTCACAACTCATTACGATATTGGTAAATGAAACAATATTGTTGATGCTTTGAGTTGAGGAGATAATGATGTATTAGCCTTGTTTCATCTTGAATATGACCATAACTTATTTATTTGATTAGTTTTTATTTGAAATTATATATAATGGAAATATCTATAATTTATTTTAGGTTCCAATGATATCATATTTGTCTGATAGAATTAAGAAAGATCATATTAAAGGCAATGTTTGTATGAAATTTTAGAATCTTTCAAGAATGTTATGTTTCAATAAATTAATTTTAATAGATATGGTACTATCAAATTTCAAAAGATGAGGTCTGTGAAAATTGATTCCCAGTTAAAGAAAGAACTATTAATTGGGGCTCATAGTTTCCTATTTTTAGTTTATCTGGATTGAAAAAATGCATAGATACCTTCCAGAACAATTTTGGTAAGAAAGAACTAGGAAATATATTACTGAATTTAACAAGAAATTTTTAACTTTTCAATATGTTAAAGTATAATTCCAATTACTAATGTAGATTATTCAACATTTTTCTAGTTTTGAAGTTGATATGGGAAAATATATTCATATATTTTTTGTTTGGATTATCAAATACATCTTGGGGTGATAATGTGATGTGGGTTATTGTTGAATTTTTAAATAAATCATCACATTTTTTTATTCGAGATAATCTTTCTTTGGATATGATTTCTAAAAATTATATAAAATATATCATTAAATTATATGGATCCAGTCTCTTAATTGTATATGATCATGATCAATGTTTCACATATAATATTTCGAAAGGTATTAAGAAGTAATCGTGTTTGAATTTTTTTTAGAATAACAATATATATAGCACCCTAGGATTGAGGTATTTTACCGTTGTTTATGTCATTTTTTGTATGAAATGTAGTTGGGAAATGTTATGGATAGTTAAAAAGTGGTTTGGAAAGGTTTTTAGGATTTTATGGGGTGCACGGTTTGAACACAGTTAGTGGAAACCATGTGACAAACCCTGGTAACCGTCCATAGTGAGGTAGAGGCAAAGGGTTTTGCACATGGTGAAGGCACACAATTTACAAACTCTGTATCTAGCATTGGTAAATCATGCTACATAAGGTAGTGGGATTCAGCATAGTTGGCGCACAGTTTTTCTAACTGTGTGATAAAACCATGTGGGGCATCCTTTGGGATAGTAGTAGTTGCACGATTAGTGCACGGTTTATCTAACCATGTTATCTAACCATGCACATAATTAAAAATGGGGTTTCAAAAAATGGTTTCATGGTGTATTTACCCTAAAGAACACATTTTCTCTTTCACTCAAACCCCACTCTAGATTTTCTCTTATAAAGGGTTATAAAACCTCTTCCACTCATTTTGGAAGCAAATCAAAGGGTTTTCTTGGTGGTTTCAAGGTGATTCTCCACAGGTATTTCTCCTCCCTTGGTAGTTTCATGGTTTTCCTTAGATATGGACCTCCCTCTCTCTCAATTTTCTTGATCTACATTTTTCGGATGTAGATCTAGGGTTTTTATCAATAAAATGGTGACCTTAGTTCTTGTTAATGTTAGGTAAAGGGATTTATAGAGATTTTGTGGAGGATTCAACTAGGTTCGTTGTTCCCTTATGTAGTGGGTATATTTAAAAAACCCCTAAGGTAGGTGGCTTCATTCTCATCTCCATTTGGATAGAAATATAAGGATTTAATTTCAAATTTAATGGTTATTCATGAAATTGATTGTGAATGGGATGTAAAAAACTTGGATAACCCCATTTTGGGATGAGTTGTGGATTTTTGGGAAACTATGTTATCATTGTGAAATGTTCTTTGTTGTTAGATTTTAAAATGGTGATTTTAGAATAGCTGTCTTGGGTGGATTATGGAAAATGGTTTTTGAAAATTGGGTTTCAATATAAATATTATTTTATTGATGTTTGATTTGGAATGAATGACGGCTTAAGGGTGTTTTAAATAATTAGGTGACATATTGAAGTGGTTTTTTTATTATGTTGAAATGTTTTTAGGCATGATTTTTTAATTTTGTTTTGGAAAATTCTTGCAGATATGGTTTTGGAAAATATTTATTTTTATGATTGATCTCTTATCCGGGATAAGATTGGGTTGGATGGGATGGTTCGTGGGCATTAAAGGCCACCATCAAGTATTTAAATGTGGGCATGAAGTACCACTATAAAAATGGTAGAGGTTTAGACATGATGTTTCCCCATCAATGGTAACTCTGAGTTCGGATGTTTGTGTGGAACATGGAAACATAGATAAGATATGTGTGTGGCCATGATAGTTGTAACATGTTTGACATTGTGAAAGGTTAATTGGGTTAATGACATGTTCGGTTTCATTGGATGGGGTTTTCCTGTAAATCTTGTGTTTTGTGAAAAAGTTTTTGTGTTAAAGGATTATCTGACTTTTTAAAAAAATTGGCAGTTTTTATTGGTTTATATAATTGTTTTATATTAAATTTTCAATATTTTTCTATCCTAGTGGAGTGTGTAGGGAAGTAATTTGGTGAAAAACTACTAAGTATTATTATTCACTGCATGCTTTGTAAATTTGGTGATTTCGTAGATGTTGTATTCCAGGACATAGTGAAAGGCAAGGCATATCATTCCTTTAGTGTTGCATCGCGATGCTTGGGATGTATTTTGGTTCTCAGAGTATGGAACATGGTGTGGAGTTGTTTCATCGATTATATGGGTTTTTTTTGTTTAGACATTGTATTAGTACACTAATTAATTAATATTTTGGTTTGGTTGTTTTGGTCATTTGGTATTTTTGAACTTTGAAACATTTTTTACATGAATCATGTAGTTTCTCTGGTATTGGCATGTTTGGTTGTTTGTTTTCTTTTTAAATGTAAAACTTTCCCTTATCATTTATGAATCCCTAATCATTTATTTCCAGCCTTTATACCATTCATAATGTCACTTAATTCTGGGTAGAAACTCTAACTCAAATCAAGCCAATGAGGAGGGGTGAGATGTTATAATTAGTATTAGTTTGTTCGTTCCTTAATGTACAAGTAAGGTCTGTCCTGTTCGGTCTGGGCATTTTGATAGATCTTAGAGTTGAAATTTATTCTTTGTGTATTACTTGAGTTGTAATTGTGTCAAGTAGTAGGATTGTTGGAACATGAAACGTATAGAATAAAAGGAAATAGTTAACCCTTTTATGTTGAACATCATGTTACCAGGGAGATGGGTACAAAAGTGTTTTGGGGACACTTATAAGAGTATGATATCATTGTCGTGGGTGTAGACTATGAGATAAACCTGAAATTAATGATATAAATGAATTCCAAATAGGATTTTATATTTCATTTTTCAAAAAGGTTTATATTTTGATATGAATGTATTGAGTTTTAAAAAAATTTCAATTGTTTTCAAAAGTGTGGTTTTGACAAGTAAACAATTTTGGTATTTTGAAAATGAGTTTATTTTAAAAATATGGTGGATTTTTTAAATGATGAGTGAACATTGTAAAATGGGAATTTATAAAGCATGGTTTTGATTGTGTAATGTGTTTGAATTTGATATTATAAGCCTTCAGTTGTTAGAGAGTGAAACATATGGTTGTTCTTGTGTTGATAGAAATCGCACTGAGTAGGCGTCTTAGAGACCAACCAGAGGATACTTCCAAAAATGTGATTTCACCCGAGCCCTAGGTGAACCAGTACCCATTTAGGAGCATAGTGAATGCTTTTAAAGATGCAAAATGTGGGAATAGAAGGGAAGAGACCAGGCATATGAATCACTCAATTCAGTTTCAAAAGCTGAATCCACCAATTTATATGGTGATTTGGAACCTGAATGTGTATAATCATGGTTGAATAGGATGAATCGAATATTTTATTTCATATGCACACTGAGAGAGTTCAAGGTAAATTCAGAAACATACATGTTGGAAGATATTTCTCATCTGTGGTGGTAGTAGGAGGTCCATGCTTGAACGGACCAAGGTATAACATTGGAGGGTATTGATGAATTATTTAACAAACAATTATACCCTCATACATTCAAAATTCAATGCACAACATATTTATTTATCTTGAAGAAGAAGAACATGTTTGAGGCAGAATATGCAGCTATGTTTTGTGCAGAGTGTGGTTTTCACCCAATGTGAAAGATAGTGCATCCTTGATGGCGGGGATATTTTAATTGGCCTTAGGAAAGAAATTCATAAAAAAATTTCCATGTTATTTATGGGTGATTATACAAAAATAGGGGATAGAGCATTAGTGGATGAAAGTGATATCTTTGGAGATACATGTGGGGGAAACATGTCGGTACCAATGGAGAATAGTGGGAACTGTGACACATGGATCAAGAAGAAGAAGCACACATATTTCTAGAGAAGGAGGATTGTTGGGAATCTGATGGAAGTATTAGTGAATCTTCTTCTAAATCCTCAGAGTAATCGAGGATATATTTAGTGTGGTTCTACTGGGCACATGAAGTTGGATTTAATGGAATTAATGTGAGAATATCAAAACTAAAATAATATGCGGAATCATCCACATTATTGTTGTAATTCTCTATGTTTGGGTGTTCGTGAGACACCTCAAGGGTCATAGGTGTCATATGCCTCAGCGGGATAGGGGAAGTAGGATACTCTATGTTAGTAGATCCGATTTATTCATAGTGATTCTTGGAATACCACGACTCCACATCTGGGGATGTTTTATCATGGTAACACAATGTAGAGTGTGGAAATAATGTAGATATTTAGAGCCAAGTAGGTTATGGTGGATGATCAGTCTGGAAAATCCATAGTGCGAGGTAAAATTCTTCTGAATTATTCCCTTATGCAAGTGTTTTTTATTGAAGTGATTCACATTCATTCATTGATTCTGATGCAATTGAATTTTTTGGATTAAGTGTGTTAATAATGCCTTCTATTTTAAAACACAAAACTTCTATGGGTAAAATAGAGTGTTGTGCCTTCTTATATTGATCATGTTTTATTATTTTGGATGAGTTCGAGATGACATGGGATTTAGAACTTCTTGAGATGGATGTTTAGGATCTAATAATGGGGATGGATTGGTTGATTTTGTTTAAGTTCTACATCAACTGTTATGTGTGAATATTTAGTTTCAAAATGAGTGATGGTGTCAAGCATATATTTAGAGGAGAGAAAAGTTTTATGGTGGGTGTAATAGGATTTTTGGAACTAGTAGTTGAGACGATATAGTATTAGTTGGTGGCTTTGTATTTGGAATTAATGGATGATGTTGGGAGAAGAATATTTTTGGCAGTGGTCGATCAGTTTATGGATGAATTTCTTGAAGAATTCTCATGGTTTCTATCAACGAGAGATGTAGAGATTATGATCAATCCCATTCAAGGGACCAGCCCTATCTCAATTTATACTTATCAGATGGTGCTTGTAGAATTTATGGAATTGAATGTGTAGTATGAGGAGCTAGACAATAATGATTCCATTCACCCTAGATCTTCTCCATATGCAGCGTCGTTTTTATTACTGAAAATTTGGATAAAGATCATCATATGCGTGTTTACTATCATAATCTTAACCAAGTTATTAAAAATAATCTATATCCACATCCATGAATTGATGACATGTTCCATCGATTTAGGGGATATCAGTGGTTCCCCAAAATTGACATGAAATCAAGATATCATTAGTTTCTGCTGTAGAAATATTATATTCCCAAAACAGCCTTCAAGAGTAGGTATAGCCATTATGAGTACATGTTTATTCTAGTTGGTGTTATGAATTCACCAGTGGTGTTCATGGAATTGAGAAATTAAAAATTTTAGAGATATATTGATTCATAAATGGTGGTATTCATGGATGATATACAAGTGTATTTGTGGTCAAGGGTAGAGAATGTGCAAGACATGGAATTAGTGTTGGTAATTTTGAGAGACCATTGGTTGTATGAAAATTTGTTAAAGTGTTAATTTTTTATATATGAGTACATTTTCTAGGCCATGTAATTTTTGAGAAAGGTGTTTTAGTGGATCTGGACAATATAGAGGCTATTATCTCTTAGCAACCGCTGATGAATGTTTTTGAAAAATGGATTTTCCATGGTCCATCTGGGTATTATCAATTCTTTGGATATGACTTCTCATGATTATCTTCTTAAATGATTTCTTTGAAAAGAAAGAATATTTCATTTCAATGGAATGAGGAATCCCAAAAAACATTCGATGAGCTTAAGGATCTATTTACATCAGCACCAATCATGGTTCTTCTAGAACTAGGGAATGAGTACATAGTGAATTTCGATTCAACGAGATTAGGTTTGGTTTGTGTTATTACGAATTGGGATAATGTGGTTTTTTATATATCATAATAGTTGATGTTTCATGGGAAGAACATCAGAACACTTTATTTGGAGTTAGTAGCTGTGGTGCATGCTTTAAAATTGTGTCTTAATTATCTCTTTTGTGAGAAATTCACGATTTATAATGATAATAATAGCTTAAAACATATTTTCTCATAGATATATTAGAATTTGTGGAAATTTTGATGTATGGAGTGTCTCCATATGTTTGACTTTGACTTGATGTACACACTGGGTAAAGGAAATTTGATGACAGATGCATTAGGAAGAAATTCATACACTCAAGTGATGAAACATGCTTTAGATTAAGGGAATTGATATTGTTTATAGCTGAAATGAGGATGGAATATGAATATTGGGGGTGTTTTTTTCTTTTCTTTCTGGTCTCATCAATTTTTGGAATTTTTTGATTGGTTAAAGAAGAGAAGTTGCCTGATTTAGATTTTGTGGCTATGAGTTTGAAACTCAATGGTGGGGACACCATTGAGGACTAGAAACTGGATGGTAATTCAATGTTGTGAGTTCTGAATTTTAATATTGTACTGGTGTCTTTTCAAGGGAAAATTCTTAGTTGTTACCATCATTCCAGGTTGGTTGTCCACCTGGAATTTCGAAAATTTATAATGCGTTAAAATAAAATTTTGGTTGGATGGTATGGAAAAGAATGTGGGTGAATTTTTGTTGAGATACTTCAATTTTCAGCAAGTCAGGGCAAGGCATCAGTAGCCAACAATTATGTCGCATTCTTTACCTATCAAAATGTGTAAATGAATGCATATAGCAACGGATTTTGTTTTTGGTAATTGAATAATGGCCACGAAAAAAGCTTCCATATGAATTATTTTGGATCATCTCACAATGTCGGAACATTTCATTCTTATTTGTGAATCTCATATGGTGTAGGATCTATCCAAAATATAGATCAGGGAGGTTGTAAAAAGGTATGGTGTACTAGTTTTTATTATATCAGATAGATATCTGATATTCATATCTCATTCCAAGAAATCCATTCAGCAAGCCCTTGGGACATAGTTTACAATATTATAACATATCATCCTCATTCGGATTGTCAGTGTAAGAAAATGATACAAACCTTTGAATATTTGATACAAGTTTGTGTCATGGATTTTTGTGGATCATGGTACGAGCACATTTCATTTGTAGATTTCTCTTATATTAATATTTATTAGGTTTCTATACATATTAATATGTTCAAAGAATTGTATGGGCATCTATGTCATTGTACACTATGTTTGGTGGAAATAGGTGATACATCAATGGTTGGGAGGAGCCTTGTCTAATAGATAATTTAGAAAATTAATTTGATTTGGAAGAGAATGGAGCTAGCTCAGAGTTTTCAGAAATCGTATTCAGATAGTCATTGATGGAATTTCTCGTTCAAGGTGGGTTATCATGTATTCTAGATAATATATTGAAGGTTGAGACATCATCCTTTAACGATTTAGGGATGTTTTCTCCAAGGAATATTAGGAAATTTGAGATAATTGAGCTGGTAAAGAAGGTGGCATATCAGCTAGATTTCCCACCACAGTTTATTGTGGTACATAATATTTTTCATTTGACTTAGTTGTAAAATGTATAATTTTGATCGTGACCTTGTGATTCGTTGAGGTCATGTTGAGCTAGAGTCAGATGCTTCCTTGATGCACATGCTAGTGCATATTGTGGATTGGAAAGAGACTGTCATCCATGGTAAAATAAATACTATAGTTCATATTTTTTTGGAAACATGGTCTGATTCAATATGACACATGGGAGTTGGAGAATGAGATTGTTGAGTAATGGTCTGAGCACTTTTGGAAAATAATTGGTTCTCTACATTCCAAGGATAGAATGTACAATGGTGGGGAGAATTTAGTACACCTATTTTGAGGTATAAAAACCATTTTTATATCTTTTTGTGTATGTAAAGTGGTTTGGTAATTTCTGGTAGAGTTTTTTAATGTTATGGACAGGTTTGGAGGCTATTAATAGGGTTCATAGTTTGAGCACAGTTAGTGGAAACCATAAAAAATGAAGGAAATAGTGAAAAATAAGGCAGACGAAAAGTGGTGGGTGTGCGGTTATGGAGTAAGGCTTAAAAACGTGTATCCGACCTAGTTAAATCATGCTACTTAAGGTAGTGGGATTTAGCACATTTGGCACCCAGTTTGTCTAATCCTGTAAGAAAACCATGTGGGGAACCCTTTGAGGCAGTATTAGTATCATGATTAGCGCACGATTTGTCTAAACCTGTAATCTAACCATGCACAACATTAAAATACAGGTTTTAAAAAATAGGGTCACTCAATATTTACCCTAAAACAACCATTTTCCTCTCCCACTGAAACACCACTTGTTATTTTCTCTTCTTATGGGTTAGGGTTCCTATTCCACTCATTTTGGAACAAATCGAAGAGTTTTATTGGTGGGTTGAATGTGATTCTCCACTGATAATTCTCCTCTTTTGGTGGCTTCATGGTTTCCTAATATCTAGATCTCCCTCTCACTTAGTTCTCCAAAACTCCATCTTTCACATGTAGAACTAGGGAGTTTGTTTCCTAAAATGGTGATATTTAGGGTTTCTAGTGTTATTTAAAGGGATATAAGTCTATTTTGCAGAGGTTTCACTTGGAATCAGTGTGCAGTTGTGTAGTGGGTCGATTTCACTAAACCCTAAGGTTGGTGGCTTCACTCTCATCTCCATTTTGATAGATGTAAAAGGATTTAATTTGAAATTTAACAGTTATTCTTGAAATTTATTGTGATTGTGATGTGGGAATCTTGGCTGAAACAAATTTTGTTATTATTTTTGGTTTTGTGGAAAATGGGTTGTGATTGTGAAATGTTCCTTGTTGTTGGATTTTAAAATAGTGATTTTAAAATCATTATCTTGGGTGATTAATGGAAAATGGTTTTTGAAAATTATGTTTCATTAAAATTGTTTTCTTATTGAAGTTTGGATTATAATGAATGATGGATTAAGTGTGTTTCAAATAAATTGGTGATTTTTTGATGTGTTTTGTCTTGTTATGTTTAAATGTTGTTGGGAATAATTGGTTAATTCTATATTGGAAATTTTGTGTTGATATGATTTTTGAAAATATTGAATTTTATAATTGTTGTATTATGTGGGATAAACATGGGTTGTATGGGATGAATAGTGGGTGTGAAGGAGCACCACCAAGGATTGAAATTTGGGAGTGAGGTTCCACTATAAAAGGGGGATGGGGTTGTACATGATGTTCCACTATTAATGGTGACATTGAGCTCAAGTGAGTGTGTGGAAATTGGGATCATGGTTGGGATAAGTGTGTGGCTATACTAGTTGTAATGGGGTTGACGTTGTGAAAGGGGATTTGGGTTAATGACATTTTTGGTTGTATTGGCTCTTTTTTTCTTAGAATTATGGTGTTTTGTTAAAAATTGGTAGTGGTAAATATGTGATTGGATTTCTGAATATTGTACAATTTTATATTGCTTATATATATATTTTTTATATAAACACCTCTCACATGTTCTATTTTTGTGATGTGTATAGGGAACATGTATGGGGGAAAAACTAATGAGTATTATTACTCACCCACTACATTGTAACTTTGGTGATTTTTTAGATGTTGTATTCATGGACATGGGGATAGGTAAGTAATCTCATTCCTTAAGTGGTGAATCGAGATGCTTAGGTGGTATTGTGGTTCCTGGGGAATGTAGCATGGTGTGCAGTTGTGAAGTTATGTCATATATTTTGTTGGTTTTGTTTTTTAGACTTCTTCTTGGTACTCTGATTTTGGATTACTGGGGTTTGGTGGTATTGGTCCTTTGGTATTGTGTAATTGTGAAACATTGTTGACATGCATCATGTAATTGATTTTGTATTGGAACTTTTGGTTCTGTGTTTTCTTTTCAAAGGTAAAATCGTCCACCACGGTTTATGAATCCATAGAAATTTATTTCTAGCGTTTGGTTCCTTTGGTATGTCACCTAATGCCAAGTAGCACCTCTACCTCAACATATGCCAATTAGGAGGAGAAGGATGTTAAAATAATGTCTATATTATGGAATGTCAATGTTCGTGATTCATACATTGGAGAATATTCTTCAGGCTTGTCTAATAGATTATTAGTGTGTTTTGGATCCCAATGTGAGTTTGTTTTATTTTAAATACAACAATAGTTTTCAATATGATAAATAGTTGAATCCTTTTTATACATTATAAGTAAATCAGTGGTGGAATCCATATTTTTGGGATGATATTGGTGAAATGATGTTGTTGTGGAAATAATTTTTATAACAAATAATTTAGAAAATAAATATGATTCAGTAATACATGAGGATGGATCAATGTAGGTAGAAAAATTTTATAAATAACCAATGTAATGACTTTTCATCCAAGGTAAGAGATCATATTTTTTTAAAGTATATCCACGGAACAATTTTATGTTTTCTATAAAAAATAAAAATGATATTTAAAAGTTTGTTGGACTATATGAAATTCTTGATAATGTTGGATTAGGTTATAATAAAGTATCCATATATTCAATTTTATCTCAGGCATATGTATTTTATGTTTTGATGGTAATAAAATATATGTTTGATGCATATCAGGTTTTGATCCTTAAATTAGTTCTACTAGAATTGAATGTTTCTTATAAGGAATATCCAGTATACATTTTATATTATAGGGAGAAAATTTTGTTGAATAAAATGATTCCCCAGGTGAAGATTGTTTTTTTTAAAATTCATATTATCAAATATGAAACACTAGAATAATAAAATTAAATGATTGAAAATTATCCCAAATTGAATAGACCATAAATAAAATTGATGGGGAATAATTTACTAATAGGGGAAGAATGTAAAAACCTGGGTAATGTTAATATGAATAATTTTAATTTCATAATAACATTAATTAATTAGATTTTATAGAGTGATATTCATTAAAATAATATTAGTTCATATTTAATTAAAAATGGAAAAAAAATATTTCATTGAAAACCAATTATATTTTCAAGAATTATATGCTTTAATCTAGAAGAATGATTGTTAAATTATAGAATCATAATTTAAAAAAACATATTTTTAGTTCATAATTTCAAAATTATATTAGGATTATTTTTTTGACAATTTCATGAAAAAATTATTTTTTTCAATTAATAGTGAAAAATACTAATTTTCTTAAACATTATTTTATATAAACGTATTTAAAAAGTAACATTATATTTTGGATTAGTTTTAAAATTTCATTATTTCATTTTGATAAATTATAATCATATATATTTAATTATAACATTTATTAGACATTAAATTTTTAAAAAAGTTGTA
Source organism: Viscum album (assembly GCA_963277665.1). NCBI lineage: Eukaryota > Viridiplantae > Streptophyta > Magnoliopsida > Santalales > Viscaceae > Viscum > Viscum album. Next base: position 2,139,600,557 of record OY728128.1, on the reverse strand, counting down.
TAAGGAATTTTTTGACGAAAAATCGAATTTCATTTCATTTTATGAGTTGAATTGAAAATTAAATTATTCCCCTTATTTGAGTTGAATTATTAAAATAGATTCCATATTTTTAATATGAAAATTTAATATTATTAATAATTTTAACATAATATTTATGTCCTTAATGATTAGTAAAAATATTAAAATATCATACCACTTTTAAGTTTATAATGGGTTCAATGGGGGTTTAACTTATGTGAGCAGGTATAAAATGAACTAAAAACTTTTATAAATTATTTTTATGGTTATATTTCAATCATATATCATCTGAGACTCGGAAATGGTCCATTATGGATTCATTTCACTAGGGTAATACATTTATATATTTAAATGTTGTTAAAAAATCGAGGGTATTCTTCCCCCCACTTATAAAAGGATGAACCATCTCCTTATTCTCCACAGTTTCATGGCATATTAGTACATTAAACCTATAAAAAATCACATCATTAAATCCCTTACCAAATACTAGAGGAAATATTTTTGTCATAAACCAACCTATAAAGGCTTTAGGTATAATAGAAATTACGATTATCAAAAACAATAGGAAGATAACCAATGTACATGAAAATTATGACTTGATCTAAGGGAAAATATACCTAAAAACCTGATTTTTAATGTTTGAATGATTTATTTTCTAAATATTTTTCTTCTATGTTCATAATATTAAAATTATTCTATAAAAATATGTATATATACATAAATTAATTAAAATGGACATTTTATGCCTCTTTTGAATTTATTATAATGGTTTTTAGAAAGAGTATTTTTGTATATCGGATATAGAATGTTTTGGAAAAAAGGTAGAATGAAATTTATATTTTAACATATACAAAATGAAATATTTTTTTTATTAAAACCACTATTTGATGCTTGGATTAATTTACAATATTTCATGTTTTCTTTAATTAAAAACCCTCCCATCCTTTGTTCTAGATATTTCAGAATATGGGTTTAGATGGAATGTATATTTTGATACTCATAAATGTATATATTATTGGTGAAAAGATAATTTTTATATGTTTACAAGATTTTACATGTTATGATTATGATATTATTCAACGGAATTGTTTATAATTAAGACTAAATGAAATATATTTCATGATAATGTGTGGTCTTGATATATATTATGTTGATTTTTGAGACAAATATAGCTCTTCAATGCATTGGTTAAATTTATAGAGTTAATCAGTTTGGTTTCAACTAAGTATTATTTGAATTTATCAAGTAGGTTATTTAATTTGTAAGAGTTAAAAAAAGAGTGATATGGAAATTATATTTGAAGTTACCTACAAGATTTATCTTTGTCTCGTATGATTATTCAGTGAGATATTATGGTTTCATAAGTTAATATAATGAGATTATGTTTAAACTGAAGGTTATTCTATGTCTAAATGGTGAAATTTATATCATCGTTAAATTTTTTTCAATTTTTATTAATGATTGAAAATAAACCTTTATGATTTTTATTTATCTCTTACTATTTATTATGACATTTTTATGAATGAATTTGGAAAATAAATTTTTTATCTTGGGAAATAAATTTCTTATTTTCATTCAATTGATTATTTTGAAAAAAGAAAAAATTTATTAGTATTCATAGATTTGAAGGTTTATTTATTTTTTATATATCCCTTAAAAAGATATTTTTCATCTATCATTTTAAAATTATTTTCCCATTATTTTAAGGATGATTAGGAAGAATTATGTGGTCAATAAAAAAATTGTGAATATATTTCATGAAAAGAAAACTTAGTATTCCTAATTTTTTATTAACATAGAAATAATTGTTATTGAGTGTAGGTTTTAATTTTTTATACAATATTTTATTATACAAAATCGATGGAATAATTATCTAAATATTTGAACCTAAAATCTATTCATGAATTAGAAGAAATTAATTTAAGTCCAAATATATATTTTATGTATTATTTAACTATATATAATTATAAAAACTAGAAAAATAGAGAAATTAAAAAATTTCCTAGCTTTTTTAAGCCTACAAAGCGTATTTTACTTTTGTGGGAGTATAAGACATTAGTTTTTTATCATATTATTTGGTGAAAAGTCATAATTATATTCCCATTGGAACAATAGATATTTATTTATACTATTGTTTTCAACTATGTAATGATCCTTGTATATTACCCATTAATAATTAACAATTTCTATATTCGAATGATATTATTATTATAATTAACTTATATGTGATATACAAACTCCCAAGTTATATATCCAATAAATAAATAATTTCTCTTGACATAAAATCATGTTTTTTTTTCAATCATAATCTACATCTGCATATTCCAAATTTCCATAGTCATGTAAAAGTGAAAGAATTATCATTATTCCTACCAAAACTCTTCAACTAAATGTTTTCCAATTGAAATAAATGGACTTATATTGATAAGATATAATTTCATATAATAATTATATGGAATGTTTTCTTAAACCGTTTAAAATTTTTTGAATTAAAGATCCAAAATGTGGCACCATTTTTAATTCTTATTACAGATATTTCCATTGAGTCATGGAATTTTCGGTTGAATGTAGATAGTTATAGTTTATTCATATTTAAAATACATGTGTGGTGTTTATTAAAAATGATGGGAACTATGTCGTGGATATCATTTCATCCTTTCTAGTCAATCTGGTGTAGAAGGTTTTGTACAATAACAAACTTTATCACACTGTAATGGGGATCAAATGCATAGATTAATGAAAGTTGACTGAGATTTATCTGGAGTTATAATGTTATTTATCATTTAATGGTTTTAGATCCCTAATTAACAAAAATAAATTATTGTGTGATCATGCTTATTCACTATGATTTTGGTTCAGATCTTAGTAATTCAATCAATACTATTTCCATTGCACTAATATAGGACCTAAATGTGTTTTATTTATAAATATCTATAAAACCATTTCTCTATAAAATTATATTTACCCTACCTTGGACTCTAAATTTATATTTTTGTGTTTTTGGATACCTTGAAAACATGTAAGATCATTCAAAAAACTATGATTGTGAAGTAAGTTAGTGCTTCTAAAGTATTCCCTCAAGTAACAGACGTGAATGAGATTTTATTTTGGTATATTTTTCTCACATAATTATCTATTATAATATAAATTTTATCTTCAATATATCTAATATTTTCCACCATCTTAACTAGGATACAATTTTTTTGGATAACTATATATCACTATGATAATTACCCTTTATGAATGAAGCCCTGTTAATGGGATTCTCATATTAAATAATGTATTTTAAAATATTTACATATTATCCCTTATTATTTTTAAACTTTGATCCAGTTGTCACCACAATATATTATAATGAATGGTTGTAATATTGACATTTTAATTTTGAGGCTTGATACATATATGGTGATGTGGGAAGGAAATAATGATATAAGTGAGAGAGTATTGCGGTATGTTTTATTAAAATGTGATAATTCATTACACTTATTTATGTAGGGGTATCAAGTATCTAACTTAGATATAATGGAGAGAATCACATATAAACACTATATTTCCATTAATAGAACCATTATATAGTGTTTTTTAAAAACATTTAATGTTAATATTATATGAGGTAAAATATTCAAATTTATTTATAAATATGATAATACATGGACTTATGACTCTGGGTGTGATTTATAGGTTATCGTAGTTGTTTTACATATTTAGTTGTGTTATGGTGAAGTTATAAACAATATTAGATAAAAATTGGGGATTATTTAATACATGGTAAAACTAATGGGTAAGTAATTGAAGCATGAAATCATAGCTCATGATGTGGATTCAATGTGACTAAAGGAGGAAGAATTTTCTTTAGAAAACTTTTAGTATTTACCAAAATTTTCATTAATATGTCATATTATGAAAAATATGATACCTATTAATTTTTATTTTCAATGTAGAATTTTATTGAATGATATTATAGAGGAAAAGAGTTATTTACATCATGTTTTAGGCAGTTTTATGGTTTATCTCCATAAGTATGATAAATAGGTATGATAATGATTATTGGAGAATATATGGGATAAAATAATCCACCAAAATTATGTGAGTGATGGGCTTTGATTCCCCCATGTTTTCCAAGACATTATCAATACCCCACATAGATGGGGTATGGGCCTTCCTGATTGGTTATGGGGTCATTAATAATCGGTTCCAGTGATATATAGGTCCCCTATATAAAACTGATAGGGTACAGTACTCTTGTATGTAAAAAACGTTTAGTTCATATATCATGGAGTTTAGTGCTCCCTTGTGAAAATTATACTCATGGAAAAAAGTGGTTCATCCGTCAAGGATTTGTACTCCATCGATTGAAAGGTTTACCACATCGAGATGATTCTCACATGTTATAAAAAATGATATCTTACATGGGTGTATTTTAGAATGTTATCTTGGATTTTAACGTTCCTTAGGGTTATTTATCTTCCCTGTGACGTTGGAATATTTATGGGTGGGACTCATTTTACCTAATACTATATATTAAAGGAATATCTAGGTTTGTTTCACATATTAATGTTTTTCATCCCTGAGGTATTTATGCATTTCATTTCTTGGTTAAAAGTCGAATGGATATTTTGTTATTTATTCCATTATTGATTTTTGGTGTCATATTGGGTAAGTATATAACAAACCAATCATTGGTGTTTCACCCATATGGTTTTTATGCAGATGATGGACTATTCAGTAAATACATTAGTGTAAAAAATGTTTATGGAGAGGGGGATTAATATTTACTATAGGTGATAGTAAAATATTTATTTCTTATTTAAATCAATTTATTCCTTGATATTACTTAACCTAAATTATGTTAGGTTGGTTTTTTGTTATATTTTGTGAGAATTTGTTTTTACGCTTTATTATTAATGTATTATACTCTTATAATGCATTATTTATTTTATTGTTTGTCTCCTGAATTATATATTTAAAATGTTTCTTACCTTTCATTTATTGATGTATTATATATAGGTTTGTGTACTTTTGTTTTGTATAAATAGGCCGATTCCACAAATAATTTTCAATATGTCTACTCGGTTCTAAACACAAGCACTTAGCCTATTGGAGGCGGGCTTCGAATGTCCCACATTTCTTACTACTATCACATGTGGGGTAATTGTGGGTCAGATCATGTTATTTTGTTTTCAATTAAAGGTTTTTATTATGGACGGTTTTTGTAGTTAGGTATTTGTGATGTTTTTTTGTGAACATAGGTAATATGTGTTAAGGGGTTTTTAGATCTGATTTTAGGCCATGACACCTAATAGTGGTTTCATAGATAATGTATCCATTTACATAGACTTTATAACATTATTTTCAACTCATTGATCTAAAAAATTAGTTATGGGGAATATGTAAACATTGTGCACATTATATAAGAATAAAATATTTATTTTAATATCCTTCTTCTGTTAGATATCAAAATATACTCTAAAAAATTATTTATCTTTTAAAAATATAAGATTCCATAGTGAATAATCCCATATATGATCATAAGGGAGGGTCATCGTGTTCTTGTAATAGTTATCTAGCCTCCGATCATAGACCAAATGAGTGATGAGGCTTTTATCTAGGAACTAAATCATGATATTCTCTCTCCCAAATTTTGATAGTTTTCCTCTTCTTATGGAATAGTGATCCGACACACTACCTGCAACCCAGGAAGACAAAGCCCGACTATTTTAGTTGTGAATCATTCTAGTAAATTTTTTATGATTATTCATATAGTATGAATATTCAGTTTGAGTAACTAAATAAATGACTGGCTAGGTTCAATAGAGAATGTGTCCCATATTCTTTAAAAGGCCGACATGAGGTGGTGATTCAAGTGTACAGCCTTTTTCGAACACCAACCGACAAAATTATAGTAATATAATAACCCCCCCCCCATATAATTTATGTCATTATTGGTCTTTGATCATACTTTCCAATTATGAAAAAACCCTCCCATTTACAGATTTTGAGCACCTATTTAATTAAAAGTACTACCCAAGAATGTTGAGGATGATATGAATAAATGAGTTGTTGGTGCTATTGTAGGGTTGTATGTCTGTTAGTAGTTATGACTTGTGGTTCACTAACCTCAAAATGTATTCCCTTTACGTGAATTGTGATAGATTATTTCAATAATGGATATTTCACCATGACCAGAACATATATATATAACTTTTATTACTTCCATCAACGTCACCACATATATTAGGGTTATTGAGAGATCATTGGTGATCAAGGTCATTTTAGAGGAAGGGAAACACAAATCTAGAGCTACTAGAGTGTATCTAGTAGTATATTAATAAATTTGGACATGTTAATAATAGGCATCAAGGTTTCATTATCAGAGGTATACATATGTGCAGAACTAGACTCAACGTTCACTAGTGTGTGAGTCATATATAGGATGTAGAAAACCGGTGGATTTATTTTTTATGTATATGGAGGGATAGGTCACGTGGAAAATGACATCCCAACCCACTGTGTAATACAAGGTATTTAGGTAGTAGCTGTACCTAGAGTTATCAACATGATCAGGGCCCCCTAGGTGGATAATATTGTCCTGATGGAGTGGATATTGTATAAGAAGTGCTGGTGTGGTTGGAGGAGGATCTTGAGGTGGGAATATTAATTATATGCTTCAAATATTTCTACCCCAAGGTGATGTATGAAGACTCAAGTATCTAGAGGGTAAGGACACAACTACATGTAGAAAATAGAGTGTAATCACCAGGAAACACCCATTATTATTTGAGGTAAATCTTTAACTTCTCTACACTATGACACATGCTCATGAATAATAGTAAATATATTATTTTAATATTTAATAAATTATTTCATATTTATAAAATATAATAGAGTTCATATAATAACTAATTAACCTAGGTACAAATATTATAAGAGATCATATTCTCTTATTATCTACCGACAAAGAATGATTTCGTTAAATTGAGAGGGGCTATCACGGGACCCCATGGTCACTATGATGATGGCCTTAAATTTCATTAATAGAGTTTATTAGTTATATTATATCTGAGCATAGAGGTAACATTATATGTGAGATTTATATTCCTCCAAGATAATATTTTATGGTTCTTCTTTTTTGGTGATCAAGACCAATATTCTATACGACTAAGGCCTTTGTGGTGGAGTTTTAATCCGATGATCCATCAGTTGGAGATTTGTGATCTATGTGTGAAAAAAGATTCATATAATCATCATATTATAGTTATATAAGAGTAAATGAACATATTAATAGATGTTAAATTCTATATTGATCTACACACTATAACACTTCGATTTTTTCTATAGCATATTGGATGCCCCCACTGAGATTAGGTATATAATGATGTAGATATAAGACCTTAAGGATAAAGGTTCCATGAGAACAATGTGTCTCCATATGAAACCCAAGTTTTTTTTCAAAGAAGTAGAAAAATATCTTGATGAATTTTATTGACTATCATCACCTACATTGGGTGAATTTCAAGAAAAAATATCCTCTATCTAGGATCAACAACCTCTTCTACATTAAAAATAGGGTGAAGTTGTTCTAAAGATCAACCTTAGTTCAGGAAATCCACATATTTGGGTTATTGTGGCAGATTTATTAAATATTTTATTGAAATTATTCTGTAATGAAAAAAATAATAATTTTACTAAATATATAAATTGTACATCAAGAACAATAGAGAACTTCAGCATGACAAACTTTTTAGTTATATTCATTGGACACATGATCTAGATCATTCATCCTTTCTTTAGCTATTTTGTAGTAGTCTTCATTGAAAATATCAATATCTATTCATCAACAAATGGAGATCATGCTATGAATACTAGTATTTCTGTTGAAATTCATGTGGAGAATTGTTGATATAGATTTCTCTTGAAGTGTTAGTTTTTGATTCGAGAGGTTTATATGTTTAACTACGTCTTCTCAGAGGGAATAATATTTGTGATCCCAATAAAGATAACAGTATTGATTGTATTATAGTCATCCAAGATTGTTTTCAAGGTGATGGGATTTATTTGAGTAGGTATGTTAATAATATATATATATATATATATATATATATTATATTATTTTAGATCCTCTAACAACCCTTACCCAGAAGAGGAAACATATCATTTGGTCTTAGTGATGTTAGATAGATTTTGAGGAGCTTTTGTAGAGGATGAAGAGTTATATTTTTTAAGTTTTATATATAATATAGTTCATTATATGAGGTTTTGTGATACTTATAGGGTTGTAAAAAATAGTATATATACCCATCCAATGATAAAGATCTGGCTATAGTAGTGTTCACGATCATGACTTGAGGAACAACCTTTTTTGTGAGCTATTTAATGTTGATATGGAATATAAGTTCCCTAGATATTTTTTTATCAATATAGATCTTAACCTTTGGAGTGGGAATATGTTGGAGATTCAATAGTATATAATGTGAAATTTTCTATACTATAAGGAATTTCAATGAGGTGAATGATTCCCATTGTAGGGAATTCTATGATTGGTTTGTGGATGAGACATATAATTAGTTTTCAGTGATGTACCTGTCTTTAGTAGATGATGAACTATTGAAATAACATATATAGATGGTAGTGGACCTCCAAATTAACAATATAATATAGATTTATACTTAAGAAACATTTATTTTGAGGTCTCATATAACTAGTTATCTGCAATAGATGCACCATATAAATTCTGTCAAGTCAATTAGCTATCTTATGACTTATTCATTCCTTTATGCTTTGAAAATCAAAAACAATTTTTGATTAAAGATTATTTTTCTTTCTCTATAGAAATTTATTTGCTTTAAAATTAATTCACTATTATATGTCATAAATAATTATTTTTATTCAATCTTAACCATATTTTTCTTATGACCGAATTACTTTAAGAGTAATCATATTTCTATTTATACCTCAGAATCATTTAGCTTCTTAAGTATCAGGTCTCGCTATTTTTAAAAACTTATTTCATTTGTTTCTAGAATCTATTTCTTCTTGATTTTTGAAATTGAGTTTCACAGAAATTAGACTCTAAATTATCAGAAATTCATACTCTGAATTCTATGAAATTCAGACTCGGAATTCTCTAAAATTTATACTCCAAATTCTTGGAAATTCAGACTCAGAATTCTCCAAAAATAAAACTCTGAATTCTATATAATCCAGACACTGAATTCTCTGAAATACATACTCTTAATTCTTCCGAATTCAAACACTGAAATCCCAATTATTCAGGCTCTAAATTCCCTAAAATTGAAATCTGAATTCCACTTAATTTAGACTTTGAATTCCTCAAAATACATACATTTTTTGTATACATATTTACATTTTTTCCCAATACATTTAGTGTCTTATTTTTCCTACATGTTAATGATATCATTTCTTTGTTAAAGATTTTGTTCCAACTTAATCAGATTCTAGTTTAATTAATTTACTTAAATGTAATAATGTTTTTATTACAGGTTATAATGGTTACATTATAATGAAATGATGTCATAAAATATATGTAACAGCCCGAGATTTTATGAAAAATATTTTTTTTTATTTCACTAATGTCTTGTGTTGTACGCTACACCAAAAGGAGCTTGCACAACACGCATCCTTGACTTGCCTTGCATTACACGCAATCACGACCTTCCCCGATAGCGTGTGTAATACGCAATACCGAGTTTCACTAAACAACGATATGCTATTAAAATATTATTAAAACTACCCGTTATGAATAGTAATAACCACTTTTTAAAATTCTGTAAATCTTATTTTTCAAAATGAACTTCATTTTCGTATTCAAAGTATCGAATTTAGCCTAAGGTGAAATTTTGGTACTTTTCGGATAACTTTCATATTCTGATGAATAGTGAAAATTACTAATTTATAATTAAAAACAACTTTTTTAATCGAAATAATTAATAGTGATAAATTATTAATTTGAGTGGTTTTAAAGTATATTTAGAATATATTTTTACAATTTAATACAATGTTGGTCATTGGATGTAATTTCACATTTAAACCAGACGTAATCAAATGTCAATCTTTTGATAGATATTGTTTCTTAAAAGCACGCTATTTGTGTTAACAGCGGGATTTAATTATAAATTTAATTAATGCAATTTCTATGTTATGAATTTGGTAAAATAGACTTCATTTCTGAATTCGGAATATGAAATATAGCTTAGGATGAAATTTTGGCATTATTCTGAAAAACATCAATTTTTGATGAATAGTGAAACTACTAAGTGGTAGGTTAAAAACTGAATTTTGTATAAAACTTAATTTTACCGCTTCTGTGAATGGAATTTCGAAAATCCGAGAGACACGGTTAATATCAAGGACTAAAATGTGGTTCAATGAGATGAAAATAATTTTTTGGTGAATAGTAACTTTTTACCTTTTTACCACGGTTAATAGTAAATAGGGTAACTAAGGGTAAATATGATATTAATATTACCCTAACACATGTCCTAATTCTATTGGACAAGTGTAATTCGACCAAAAACAAACTTAGAAATAAAATATGACCATTTAGGACCACTTGGATTAGATTAGGACATTTATTATTAATTTATTTAAAGAAGGGTTAAAATAGTTAAAATCAATGTTTAATAAGTAAATCATTTTTAATATGGGGTTATACATAAGATAAATTCGATTGTAAATATTCATTAGAAAGTTAAAAAGATTTCCTACATGATGGTATTTTATTTGTAATTTTTAGACATCAAATAATGTAATTTATTTATGACACAAAGATGATGCAGTAATTTTCTTATTAATGAAATATTCACATAATTGATAATATAAATACCAAAATAAATGTAATTTAAGACTTTTTATGAATTCCACTAATTTTCTAGGTTACTATGATATATTAATGTTGATTTAAACAACTTGGTTCGAACATTTAATTCTGTTATGACTTTCACAAAAATCATGTATCAAATAGTGTCAAAATTGACACAAAATAGTTTTTAAATCAAATATTATATTATTAATTGTTATTTTATTCCTAAAAATCTAAGGTTCGGCCAAATGACTTAGATAAGGATATATGTATTAATAATATACAATTTGGGGTTCGTTTGGCATGTTATAGTAAGTGTATTTACCATATAGTGAAAGAAAACAAAAAGACACGGTAAAAGTTAAATTATTTAACTTAGAGTTAAATCTAATTGATAAGGTGAAAATAATACCCTAAACTTGTCTAAATCTTATTTGTTGATAGGATTTCGACCCATCCCCACTTTAGCTTCGAAATAAGACCCTTTGGAACCATTATAAACCGATTTTGACTTTAATATAAAATAATATTTTGAGATATTCCTAAGGTGCCCCTCTCCTCCCCTATAAAAGGACACCTCCTCCCCCTTCCTCATCACACCAATTTGAGCACTCAAGCTCGGCCAACCCCTGCCAAAATCTCTTCTCCACTTCCCTAGAAACATCCTAGAGGTTGTGGTCTTCCTCAAAGACCAATTCTAGTGCCCTAAGAGGAGGTCTCAAAGAGGCGCTTCAAAGAAGAGGTAATTGCCGTTACCAATTCTTTTATCTTTATTTCTTCTTCCACTTCTTCTTAGGTTGTTTCATTATGAAGTAATAACATCAGTATCACTCATATACTGATATGTTATTATAAGTATGAAACAACCCTATTTCACTATCTATCCATCCTACGGAAAAAGAAATCACCGCGCGCGCGTACGTACGGAATACCGTCTCCACGCCGTGGTGTAATCTATTTTCCACCACCACCTTACATGGATGGGTATAATGGTGTAAAGAATAACTATACATAGTTATTACAACATCATATTGATTCTGATATATTGTATAATCCACTCCAATTCAATTCAATATTTATAGAAATGATATCATCGCTCGTGCGTACGTACGGACTACCGTCTCCACGACGCGATGAGATTCATTCTCCAGGTTAACCATTTAAGAATGATTATAATGTATATATAAGAAATAATAATGAAATATATGACATTATAAAGCTACTGGATTTATGTATATATATACATATGTATGTTATCTACTTACTTCTATTTCAAGACAATAAGGAAAGGAAAACAGCGTTCATGCGTACGTACGGACTACCGTCTCCATGAACGGTGTTTTTCATTTTATTTATCTACCTATTATATATATATATATATACTGAATATATATGATATATAAATCATATTTTATATTCTGGAAGTAAGTAAATCATGATATAAGTAATAATGATGTCAAGAACAACAAGTCAAAACACCTACGATAAATGAAACGATTTTACCCAAAACGCTTCTTTAACATGGAATTTACAAAAGAACGGGTAATATAATGTCATAAGTAAACCATATATGATATCATAACAATGAATATGATTCTGTAATAAGTCAATGACATTATTTAAATCATTATACAGGAGGTTCGGACACATACGAAGCAAATTGGACCTAAGGTAAGGGAAATATCACAATCTCATTTTTATTCGAGATTGTTTATTCGTAAGTATTTACTGGGGTGTATTTTATCATCCACATCCATGTTCCCTCAATATGTAATATTGTTTCCATCCACTTGCAATAGTTTAAATCCAATTTTACCCTTAGGTGAGTTTTTAGTAAAGAATATGAAAGGAATCTTTTGTCGTTTTTCCGTACGAGGTACTTTTTTACTTTTCCGACAAAAGTACGAAGAATGTTTTTTTTAACATATACGGCATGAATGGATTTTTAAAACATTACTTCAAAGAAGCTTCCTTTACAAGTTTTCAAGTTTATTTTTAATCAACTTCTTTTATTTTAAAGTTGTATGACATGTTATGAAAGGAAAAATGTTTTTGAAGAAGAAAGGATATTTTCCTCAAGAATTCAATTCAAGTGTTTTATCAAAATTATTTTCCATCTAAGATAATAAAGGGTTCTGTTTCTATCCATATTTTTACATTGATTTGACTATGTTATGATGGAATTATCTTTATGAATTCCTTTATCTTATATGAATTGATTTATGATGTCATGATGATGTATGATTTATGATTATGTGGCACACATAAGAAAGGATTCATTATAAGATGGGTGGGACCTATATCTCCCTCCAATGCATTGGGTAAAGATTTTATATCTCATGAGATAGACATGGCTGGAATGGTAGGTTATACCGGTTCAGTGAAACAGGACTGAAACGAGGATTACTCGATTCAGAAAGGGACTTTGTCCACTAAGATAGTCTTGGCAATGAGTCTTGACTAACAAGAAATGATTCTCTATGATTATGTGTGTATGCCACAATAAGTAATGTTTTAAGTTATGATTTCATTTCACTACTATGATTTATCCCATGTTATGAAATTATGCTCTCTTTTGCAGGTTAAGATTTCCAAAAAATGTTATGTTCTTATGAAAATTATGTGATTGATATTTCTTTTGTTTACCCTTACTGAGCATTTGAGCTCACCCTTTTATGTTTTCTTTTCCCCAGGATATAAAGAAAGGTTTTAGGTAAAAAAAAAGGAAGATCTTTATGGGAGATGTTGAAGATCTTTCCCCACGATTAGAAGATTTTATTCCGAGTTTCCAAAGACACTAAACTATTACGATCCTTGTGTGTGTGTTTTTGTTATGTACTAAGTATTCCGCAAAAGTAATGTAATGTCCATGTACGTCAAGATACGGGTCTCTACAGTTGGTATCAGAGGAAAGGATTAGTCAACCTTTGGAAACTAGGATGCGAAAACGTTAGTGAGATCCCTAGAGATATTTCTAAGGTATGTCTAGGGATGTCCCTAGGGATAAGTATACATATAGGTTATAGTAATAGAATTACGTTAACGATCATAGAATTAAACCTAAGATGTTGGATATTAAAGGTACTCCCCCTTTATTATGTTGTTTTCCCTAGCATGATTTTTGCCTCTCACACTATTCTTTTTGGGTTTTAGACGATGGCTGGAACCCGAAGGAACCGTGTTGATCAATGCAATGGACAATGCAATGATTGCCCTCCTGAACAAACAAATGTTATGGGAGATGGAGTGCAAAATCTTATTGCTATACTTACACAAGCTATGAATCATTCTGGACTTCCAAATGAGCAGAGAAGGGAACAATATTCTATCGAGTCCTTCATGACGCAACGTCCACCTTCTTTCAGTGGGTCTTCTGATCCACTTGTGGCTGAACAATGGATCAGTACTACTGAAAAGATATTTTCAGTTCTTCAATGTTCTGAACATGATAATGTCATCCTAGCAGTGTATCGTTTGGAAGGAGATGCTGATCAATGGTGGAATCTTATTAAGAATACAAGGCAAAGGGATGAAATTGAGTCTATGGAATGGGACGAGTTCAAGAACTTATTTTTCAATAAGTACATCCCTCATATTCTTCGAACAAAGATGGAGAAAGAGTTTCTTGAACTGAAGCAAAGGGACGATGAATCTGTTGGTACCTATGAAGCAACTTTTACAAGACTTGCAAGGTATGCTTCTGGAATTATCATCCAACCTGAAAGTAAAGTTGATCTATTTTTCAGTGGCTTAAAACCAAGTCTTCGAAGGGCATTATCTATAAGAGACTTCAGTAGCTATGAAGAAATTGTGCGTTGTGCTATTAAGGTAGAAATGGAAGTTGGTGTTACATATCCATCTCATGGTTTTGACAAGAAACGAAAGATGGAGTTCAAGGAGAAATCTCAAAATAATGGTGAAAAGAAGATGAATGTTTCCTTATGTACAAAGTGTGGGAAGAAGCATGGTGGAGATTGTCTTAAAGGGACTAGAAAATGTTTTAAGTGTGGAAAAGAAGGTCATCGAGCAGCTGAGTGTCGAAGTAATGGAAAAAGGGTTTCTAATGATGTGAATAAAGCAAACACTGCAGAGAACGCACCGCCAACACTTCAATGCTTCATGTGCAAGGAAATGGGGCATTATGCTAATAATTTCCCTAATCCAAGGGTTAGTGATGATCAACATGAGAAACCACTGAAGGCAAAGGACAAAGGGAAATCACATGCGATCACTATTGGCAATGTTGAATATTACAACGATGTGGTGGAATGATTAAGTGTTTATGTAATGGGATTCCAAAATAATGTTGTATCATTGAGTGTTGCAATATTTATTGATGTGGTATTCAAAGTGATTGGGATATTTTTTGGAAATAAGATGATATGCGCATAATGAAGACGAGAAAATGAAATGTTTAATAGTATTCATGAGCTCATGATTAATATAAGGACTAAGTGATATCATGGTTTGAGTATATAGAATTTTGAGGATTTTGGTATGTGGAAAGTGTTAACTTTTAACTGCACTCATGTTTTCACTAAGGTATTCAAGAGAATACACGATTAAGGACTTTGAATGTTTGGAATGTGACCAACAAGACATATCTTATGATATGTGGGGATCAACGACAATATTAAATCTCTGGTAATCGATGTCACTATATTATGAGAGTGGACTGCAGTATTATGTATAAGCCTAAAGATTAGACTGGATTATGTTGGACATAAGTTAGTATTGTTTAAGGATAGAAGATTTTCGATATTATTGATGGGATGTTATAGTAACGTAGTTTTAGAAAAAGGACAACCTACAAGACGGGCGACAGCCCATCGTTTCGGACAAGGCTGTAGGAATCGAACCCACAACCGAAGTGCGACTGGCCTTTATCGCCTACCACTGGCCTACAGGAAGTCCCTGTTTAGTAGAAACTAGTTTTATTATATTAAGCAGTATGATATATGAAGTATAAGTCCATTTTAGGAACCATATATGATTAATCTCACAATAGATCGACTTATGTATATAAGTTTTGCTAACCTTTTGTTTGAGACAGATTGAATGACCCGTCATTCTATCACATGATCTGCTAACACTTCACGAATAACAAATTCAACTTCATTTATTTAAGAGATGAAGTGGAAATTGTTCAAGGCACGAACAACAGTGAGATTGTACCAAAATAAAGTAAGTATTTATTCTAATTCAAATTTTCAACTTTAGGGGAAATGATCTTGAAAACCAAAAATGTTGTCCTAGTGATCTTATACCTGATGAATCAGATGGTACCTTATATCATCACAAATATATGGATTTGTGATTACTGGATTTTTCATAGCCATGTTCTCTACCACTCTCCATCAGAACATGATGGTTAGATTTCTCTTCCATATCCATATTTTCACCTATGTGGAAACCCAATGATTAGTTTATTTGGGTAACCGTTACGTTTCATACTTTTGTTTTTTAAGATTGGTTTTGACATTCCTTTTTACGATGTGGGTTTCTATTAAAGAAACTTTCGAATAGTAAACCATTTATAACCCCCGACGAATTTCGAGGGCGAAATTCATTTTAAGGGGGGTAGAATGTAACAGCCCGAGATTTTATGAAAAATATTTTATTTTTATTTCACTAATGTCTTGTGTTGTATGCTACACCAAAAGTAGCTTTCACAACACGCATCCTTGACTTGCCTTGCATTACACGCAATCACGACCTTCCTCGATAGCGTGTGTAATACGCAATACCGAGTTTCACTAAACAACGATATGCTATTAAAATATTATTAAAACTACCCGTTATGAATAGTACTAACCACTTTTTAAAATTCTGTAAATCTAATTTTTCAAAATGAACTTCATTTTTGTATTCGGAGTATCGAATTTAGCCTAAGGTGAAATTTTGGTACTTTTCGGATAACTTTCATATTCTGATGAATAGTGAAAATTACTAATTTATAATTAAAAACAACTTTTTTAATCGAAATAATTAATAGTGATAAATTATTAATTTGAGTGGTTTTAAAGTATATTTAGAATATATTTTTACAATTTAATACAATGTTGGTCATTGGATGTAATTTCACATTTAAACCAGACGTAATCAAATGTCAATCTTTTGATAGATATTGTTTCTTAAAAGCACGCTATTTGTGTTAACAGCGGGATTTAATTATATATATACATATGTATGTCATCTACTTACTTCCATTTCAAGACAATTAGGAAAGGAAAACAGCGTTCATGCGTACGTACGGACTACCGTCTCCATGAACGGTGTTTTTCATTTTATTTATCTACCTATTATATATATATATATACTGAATATATATGATATATAAATCATATTTTATATTCTGGAAGTAAGTAAATCATGATATAAGTAATAATGATGTCAAGAACAACAAGTCAAAACACCTACGATAAATGAAACGATTTTACCCAAAACGCTTCTTTAACATGGAATTTACAAAAGAACGGGTAATATAATGTCATAAGTAAACCATATATGATATCATAACAATGAATATGATTCTGTAATAAGTAAATGACATTATTTAAATCATTATACAGGAGGTTCGGACACATACGAAGCAAATTGGACCTAAGGTAAGGGAAATATCACAATCTCATTTTTATTCGAGATTGATTATTCGTAAGTATTTACTGGGGTGTATTTTATCATCCACATCCATGTTCCCTCAATATGTAATATTGTTTCCATCCACTTGCAATAGTTTAAATCCAATTTTACCCTTAGTTGAGTTTTTAGTAAAGAATATGAAAGGAATCTTTTGTCGTTTTTCCGTACGATGTACTTTTTGACTTTTCCGACAAAAGTACGAAGAATGTTTTTTTTAACATATACGGCATGAATGGATTTTTAAAACATTACTTCAAAGAAGCTTCCTTTACAAGTTTTCAAGTGTATTTTTAATCAACTTCTTTTATTTTAAAGTTGTATGACATGTTATGAAAGGAAAAATGTTTTTGAAGAAGAAAGGATATTTTCCTCAAGAATTCAATTCAAGTGTTTTATCAAAATTATTTTCCATCTAAGATAATAAAGGGTTCTGTTTCTATCCATATTTTTACATTGATTTGACTATGTTATGATGGAATTATCTTTATGAATTCCTTTATCTTATATGAATTGATTTATGATGTCATGATGATGTATGATTTATGATTATGTGGCACACATAAGAAAGGATTCATTATAAGATGGGTGGGACCTATATCTCCCTCCAATGCATTGGGTAAAGATTTTATATCTCATGAGATAGACATGGCTGGAATGGTAGGTTATACCGGTTCAGTGAAACAGGACTGAAACGAGGATTACTCGATTCAGAAAGGGACTTTGTCCACTAAGATAGTCTTGGCAATGAGTCTTGACTAACAAGAAATGATTCTCTATGATTATGTGTGTATGCCACAATAAGTAATGTTTTATGTTATGATTTCATTTCACTACTATGATTTATCCCATGTTATGAAATTATGCTCTCTTTTGCAGGTTAAGATTTCCAAAAAATGTTATGTTCTTATGAAAATTATGTGATTGATATTTCTTTTGTTTACCCTTACTGAGCATTTGAGCTCACCCTTTTATGTTTTCTTTTCCCCAGGATACAAAGAAAGGTTTTAGGTAAAAAAAAGGAAGATCTTTATGGGAGATGTTGAAGATCTTTCCCCACGATTAGAAGATTTTATTCCGAGTTTCCAAAGACACTAAACTATTACGATCCTTGTGTGTGTGTTTTTGTTATGTACTAAGTATTCCGCAAAAGTAATGTAATGTCCATGTACGTCAAGATACGGGTCTCTACAATATATTTCTAACTAACTTTTGGTTGAGTGACATATGTACAAGTCGCTCCTAAATTAAAAGAAAAAATGACTGTTGGAGGAGGGAACCTACCGTAGAATTTTTTTTCCAATAAATAGGAGTTCATTTAAACAAGATCATTATAAATCCTATAGATTACATGATGTGATGTTGTGAAGTGGTTTTTAGTGAGAGATAATCTTATGCCTTATAGGATCAATGAACATATTTTTCAGTTGTTAACCACATTTGAAGCCTAGTTCAGCTCTGATTGTTGTTGTGTACAACAAAAGGCTTCTAAGGATAGGAATACAGAGGTGTCTACTACCTTAAAGTTCGAGAGATTATAGGGATAGGAAGACAGAGGTGTTGACTACCTTAAATTTCAGTGGCTACCAAGGATATAAATATAGAGGTGTTGAATACCTAAAATTTTGAGGTCTTTTAGGGATATAAAGACAAACTTTGATACTCTTATTGAAGGATTACTCTGGTGTTGGTAATACAAACTTTCTTAAAATTTTAAATAAAGGGACATTTTCCATATTTCTTGCGTACCATTCCGTTTGGGTTAAAATATTTACTACTTGTTTAATTGTTCTTTTTACTATTTTTAATTTTGATTTATTTTTTTGAAGAAAGAATGTATAACTTTCTTATACGTTCTTATACTAGTATACTCTGATAGTTATGATTCTATAATAATTATGTTCGAATCTCTCTCTAAGATAAACATAATTATGTTTATTTAAGATAAAATCGTTTTTGTTTAGACTATTTATAATTAGACTGTGGCCCTTCCAATTATGCCTTTGATTTAGAACCAAAGAGGGTTTGTAAATTTAGCTTTTTTAACTTTGTTAAACATAGGTTTTCTTTTACACTTAAAATGGGAATGTTTTGAAACCTAAAATTCCACATCCTCTGGTAATTAATCATCTACATTTATATTTCTATCCTAAAATTGGTATAAGAGCATGTCTCTAAAATACATATACTTCATATAGGTTTTCTTGCTAATTTTTTTTCCTAACTTTACTAGCTTAAGATTTTCTTAAATTTTATTTGTTTGTAATATTTTTCTACAAATCAATTTTTGTGGAAAGATATTTTTATTATATAATGTTATGAATTAACGTTGTTTCAATAGAAAATATAAATCCTAATAGACCACAACTTTTTTATGCTAATGATTTTATGTACTGGAGAGATAAGATGAAGACCTTTTTTAATGAAACTAGAGTGGATAAATTTGTTATGGTAACTGGATAATACAATATTCCTAATAAATATATTAGAACCTTCAAAAATCAGGAAGAATAATAATATCAACTAAACTACAAGGTATGTAGTACTCTTTTATAATCCATGACCATGAATCCCTACAGTCAAATATCTTCTTGTGAAGCAGCCAATAGTATTTTAAATAAACTTGAAGTTACACACTTTGTAACTTCTAAAGTGATATAAACTAGAAGAGATATGTTAAGAGATGAATATTATGGATTTTTATATCTCTATGGAGAACCTGTTTACAAAGTGAAGCAATGATAAATGAATATTTCCAACAGTCTTCAATCTATAGGAGAGAAAGGGATTGACGGTGATGTTTTAGTGTAAATGATAAGTGATATTATTCCCAATCTCTGGGTATCAAAAAGGGAAGCTATTTAGGAGAATAGAAAAGTTTCTAACAATACACTTGATGATATATTTTGAACTCTTCTTCAAAATTAAGAAATAATGAAGAGATATGATAATTTTAAGAAGAAGAAGAAGAAGAATGGTAATAGAAGTGTTATGTTCACTAATAAATCTAAATCCAATACAATAGAAAGCATAACTAGATAAAAATCAATGAAAGCTATTGTTATATCTGAATCATGTGATTCTAGTCAATCTGAGAATGTGTTAGCCAATATTTCTTGAATGATGAATAAGATTGTTGGTAAGAATGTGTCTAAATAAACTTATTATTAATGGAAAAGGGCAAGACATATAAGACCTAATTGTCCTATTATTAAGATAAAAAATATAAACGAAAATCATTATGAATGGAACAAAAAATTACTACAAGTCTAAGGATATGAACTTCCTAAAGGCTAATGACACCTGGAGTGCTAGTGGTGGTGACTCCTCAGATGAATCCTGGGAATATGAATCTTCTGCTCAAAATAATATTGGAATTATATCCACATTTTCAATTAAAAATCCTTATCTTATGGCTAAGGTACAAAAGGAAGAATCTTTAACCAGTATTTATTTAAAATAATTTTTTAATGATGAATATTATGAATCTTGAGATGGAGAATCATTTTCATTGGAAAATAATACCTTACCTTCCTTTAAAGAAGTTTCTATATTTTCAAAATTTCTTGAAAATGAGAATACTAAGATAAAAAAGAAGTTAGGGAAAGAAAATTCTAGAATATATTTTTTAACAAAAGAAGTATCATATATTTCTAAAGATATTGTTAAAAAAATTCTTGATTTAAAATGAATTTCTAAAAAAATTAAGAAAGTTAATTCTGATAAGGAAAAATATTCAATGAATCTTAACAATGTTATTTATATGGAAAAAGAATTATAGAATTACTCTAAATCAATGACTAATGACATTGAGGATAAAAATTTTGTCATTAGAGTAAAATATGAAATGTTTTCCTTAATGAAAATTATATTAAAATTCACTTCTGTAAGAAAATAATTTGATAAAATGTATTCACAACTTCATCATAATAAGAATAGTTTTTGATTTGGTTATACTCACTCAAACCTGTTTTTAGTAATAACTATTTTGTTCCCCAAAGTGCTCCTTTTTTACTAAGTGTCAATGTGGTGGACATCGAGAGAAATTTTTTTCTCTAAATAAAACCAAATCTTTATATTTTCATAATGCTTATTTTTCATTGAAAATGGGGATACATAAGATTTTACTTTCTGAAATATCCCGATCCAGGAATGTTTGGATTTCAAAAGTATAATTTTTTTCATAAAAATAAATAAAGTGCCAACAACAATACATGGTACATGGATAATGGATGTTCTAGGCACATTAATAGTAACAAAAACGTATTTTAAAAGATTATCAAGATAAAAGGAGGAAAAGTAACTTTTGAAGATAATGCTTAGGGGGGAATTTTTGTTATTGATAACATTTTTCTTCTTGGAAAAGCATTAACATCAAATGTTTTATTTGTTAATGTTCTTAATCAAACCCTTATAATCATAATCAAATAATGTGATAAAGGTTGCCTTGTGAATTTTAGGAATGATAAATTCTTATAACAGAATTCTAAGGAAGTGTTTACTCTCTCTACCCATAGGAATAAAACTTTTTACATAATTAACACAGAATAACATGAGAGCTAAGGTCTACCTTGACATAGTAGAATGAAATATTAATCGTGGTAATGTAATAGAATAATAGTTCACTATAACATTATGAACCTATGAAAACTCTCAAATAAAAGACTTGTTAAGGATATACCAGATCATAGATTCAATTCTTCAAAAGTTTTTGATCCTTGTCAATATGGATAGAAAGATAAGTCAGGATTTAAATCAATCAGTGAAGTCTCAACATCTTATTCATTATATCTAGTTCATATGTATCTTTTCATTCCAACACAATTTGGATGTATTGAAAGAAAATAATATGTATTTGTTTTAGTTGATGGTTAAACAAGATTTACATGGGTCTATTTTCTAGAAAACAAATATGAATCCTTATCTAATTTTAAATCTTTTTCAGCCAAAGTTAAAAATGAGAAAAAGAATCCATTGATAACTATTCATAGTGATCATGGGGGGGGGGATTTAAAAATTTCTATTTGGAATCATTTTTTAGTATAAAAGGAATTACACATAACTTCTAAACTCCAATATCTCCTCAAAAATTGGTGTTGGTGAAAGAAGAAATCAAATTCATTAAGAGATAACTAGAATCATGTTGAGTGAATATTCTATTTCTAAACACTTTTAGGCTGAAGCTGTTAGTACTACTTTGTATACTATAAATCAAGTTCTCATAATATATTTTATTAACAAAACACCATATGAATTGTGGACTGGTCGAAAACCAAATGTTTCTTATTTCAATGTCTTTTGATGCAAATTATTAATCTTGAACACTAATGATTACTTAAATAAATTATCACGCAAATATGATGAAGTAATTTTCATAGGCTATTCCACTAATTCTAAGTCTTATAATGTTTTTAACAAAAATTCTTGTATTGTTGGAGAAACAATGCAAGTTAAATTTGATGAAATTGATCCTTTTGTTTTTAAACAACCCCAACCATTATCTACAGATGTGTTTTCAAAAAATTATTATCAAACATTGATAGAATATTATTATAATAAGTAAAATACTCAAGAAAATGTTTCCGAAGTATTTATCTCAGAATAATTTCTACCTTATATTGATGAACATGTTTTAAAAAAAATCATTTATTTCTAAAGAATAATCCCATTGATAAATTCATTAGTGATGTAAATAAACTTATAAGTAATAGAAGTTATTTAAGAAATAAAATAGAACATCTAGAATTTCTTTACCAATTAGAACGTAAAATAACAAACAAAGAATTAAGTGATTATGAATGTATTGAAGCAATGCCAGATAAACTAAATGGATTCAAAAGGAAGAGTCTCTAGACCTTGGTTGAAAGACCTAAGGAATATTCTGTAATTAGAGTAAAATGGGTTTTTAAAATAAATGTGATGAAAATAGAATAATAGTAATAAATAAAGAAATATTAGTTTCTAAAGTCTATCATCAACAGTAGGGAATAAACTATAAAGAAAAATATGCTCTGGTAGCTAGACTTGGATCTATTCAAATACTACTTGCCTTTTCATCATTCATTAATTTAAAAAAAAACTCAAAAGGATGTGATGTGTGATTTCCATAACAGAGATGTTCAAGAGGAAGTTTATGTTGAACATCATCTTGGTTTTAAAGACAAAAAACTTCTTGAACAAGTTTTCAATCTTAAAAAATAATTATATGGACATAAATAAGTCCTTAAAGCCTAGTATGATAGACATACAAGATTATTTTTAAAAATAAATTATTTTAAGGGAAATGATGATCTAAATATTTTTATAAAGAAAGATAAGAAAAATTCTTTGATTCTTAAAATTAATTTTGATGAAATTATATTTGGACATACCTATCATTCAATGACTGATTCAATTATGTATATCATGAAATATGAGTTTTAAATGAGTATGATGGGTGAGTAACCATTTTTCTTTGGTTTTCAAATTTCTCAAAAACAGAAATGAACTTATATATATATCAACACAAGCATATTAAATTTCTTCTCCAAAAGTATGGATATGACAACACTAAATTTATAAGTACCGCAATATGTACCTCAAATTTTATTGATGTTGATGAATATGGGAAACCAGTAGATCAAACATTTTCCAGAGGTACGATATGGATTTTATTATACGTAATAGCTAGTCACCTAGAATTATTGTTTTCATAATGCTAATGGGTAAGATATCAATCTAATCCAAATGAATCTCATTTAAAATTACTGAAAATAATTTTTCACTGTTTAAAGGGAACCATGGATTTAGGACATTTTTATTCTTCGGGAAATGATTTGGTTTTAAAAAGATTTTCTGATGATGATTTAGGTGGATGTAGGATGGATAGGAAAAGTACATCTAGAACATGCCATTTATTAGGAGATTAATTGGTTACTTGGTCATGAAAGAAGCAACACCCAGTAGAACTTTCCACTGCTGAAGTTGAATATGTTATAGCTGGAATTAGTTGTGCTTAAGTGTTGTGTATACAACACACACTCATAGAATATGTCATGAATTTTACCAAGATATAGATATTATGTTATAATAAAAGTTATTTTTTCTTAATAAAACACCCTACACATCACTCTCTTGTAAAGATCATATGTATTAGGATTCACTTTCTTATGAATCAAACTCTTAAATAATATATCATTCTTCAATTTATTGAAATTCAAGATCAATATACTGACATTTTTTTAAAATTATTACCCTCTGATAGATTTTAATAAATTAAAAAAATGTTAGGAATGATAATCGTAAGATAATTTTCTATTTTCACTTTCTGTGGAAACATATATCGTAACATTAAGTTACTTATTTTCATAGAGGGAGTAAATTTGTTTATTCTTTCAAAAACTTATTTTAATATTTTTTCAGAACCTAAATATTTCCTTTACATAAGAATTATTTTACATAACTTAAATTGTTTCCCTTACTTAATAAATTTTTTGGAAAATAAAATTTTTATTCCTTAATAAATATTTCCATAATCTAATTACTGTAAGAAGAACCATATCAGTATGGACAATTCTTTTTGAACTATTTGTAAGGTGTGTTTTCCTACATAAAACTTCAAGATTTTGTTTTTACTTATTGGTATTTATATATTGTTTGGAGAAAAATTCATTGGAATCACTTTACGTAAATAGGATTTTCCCTTAAACCCTCAAATGATCAGAATATTAGAATATTTCCTCAGCATTAATATAAACTGTTAGATCATTTCTAATTAATTTCAACCATAGTATCTATCCAAGAATTTGAACTGACACTGTGAAGCCTATTTAATGGGACCCCATCTTCTCATCCCATATCTATTTTCTTATAATTTTTCAGCGAGGCTCTGCTTCTCTTTATGTATGTCATTCACATTCTTCTATTTTTTTATATTCTTAATGCCTCTTGAACTCCTCCTCGCACTTCGACGTAGTATCAATCTAGAAAGGGAACAATGTATTGGTTAGTGTTTCATGAGAGTTCAATAGGTTAGAATTTCATTTTCAAGTATAATTCTTTGATTGTAATGCTTATCAATCTTAATAGATGGGAAAATTTTTGTGTTGCAAAATAAAAGAATCAAGATCTAGTCTACCCAGACATTTTAGTCGAATTATATGACTCAGTTAGTTTCTATGAGTAATGTGGAAGATATATGATTTTTTTAGAAGCAATATAAAATCATAATCTCTATCCTTCATCAAGAAAGATGGCATTCTAGATACCCCATATGATCTTAAATTTATTCTACTCTAACACTGGTTACTCGACAAAGAATGATCTTTTGTGAAGAGTAAATCTTATGAGTTCCTCAAACTCAATAATGTCAAGAAACCCAAGATTTCTGATCGATAAACAAACCATAGGTTAGTAGCTTGGTGGGTGAAAGAATTTCTTATTCCTAGGATGGTTGCTAAGGATACACTCAAAATATGTGATATCTTTCTCATAGATTTATTAGTAACCCTATGAAAGATAAATTTCGTGAAGTATATCTTTAGGACAATCAGAAACATCAAAAATAGAAACATTAAGTCTTAGATTTTTCTGCACCTGGAAATCATTGTGAAGATCATTATCTTGTGTTTGGGATCCTTCAAGATCCTCTAAACCTCAAAAGCTAAGAATTTCATGATTATGTTACTTAGTGATCATACCGTGAGAAGGATGAAAATAGAATTTAACATTATATTAGAAGAGTTTTATGATCTTCCTCATAAGGATGGTCAACCAGAAGCTAAAAAAGATGAATTTTATGAACCTTCAAAGAAATAAATGTCTAAGTAAATCGATGCATAATAAATCATATTCAGTCATGGACCTCAATCATCACCTCCTAAGCTAAAGAAGAAAAAGAAGTTTTATGATGATGTTATTGCTAAGTGTAGGGAGAAAAGGAAAAAGGAAAATGAAGGTGATACAATCTTAGGGCTTGATCCAGAAGTGGCTAAGGCCTTAATGATTGTTGGAGCTGAAAATATTTAAAATTAAGATAATGAGAAGAAACAAAAAAAGAATCTAATTCTTATATTGACCACATTCTGATTAAATATGTAGAAAAATATTCAAAATAGTCTTAGATTTTGGAATCTCTCTTGAAATAAGTTTTATTATTGGATCAGGTGGTTGAAGAGGAAGAAATTCAATAAGAAGAAGAAGAATAGAAAAAAATCAAAGATGTTATTAAAATGGTGTAAGAGTATCATGAATAAAATATTCCTTCTAATAAATGAAAAATAAAAACTTTCCATGCTGCATCCACTAAAATAGTTTCAGATAATGAAAAGGAAAATGTGGAGGAAGATAATAAAAATTATTTTGTTAAAGAGAGTTAGAAAAATGATGACATTGTTCAGGAAGAAAAAGAGGAAGTTAATCCTCAAAATGACCAAGATGTAGGTAATGTTGTAAAAAATATTGTTGCTAAAATAAAATTAGTTCTCTTTAAAAAACCTTATAAAGGTGATATTGTTGAATCATCTATTTCAATGTTTGTTGAATAAGGGAAAGATACCCATCCATTTAAGGATGCTTTAGATTCCAAATATTCTTCCATGGGATATGATTTTTTGGTATAGTATTTGAAGAATCTTGTTTATTCAAATATGTTCTTTCTAAATATTTAATCCTGGTGTTAATTTATTCTGCAGTTTGTGAACTTGAAGTCGATTCTAAAAGTTTATTAATGGAAAAGTTAATCAAGCATGAAACAGATTTCAAAACATTCATGATCAACTACAAATATCATAGATTATCTTGAAATAATATTGAATCATGGGAAAAATCCATAGTTGATTATCTTAATATTGGTAGGGATTATATGGATTCATCCGAAGATACATTCAATAATATTGATGAGAAGTTCATTAATATTTTTGAAAGGATAAATCAAGCGCAACATGTCCAAATTCCAGAGGATAGAGATCCTTATAGTAAACATACCTTTGTTTCCATTTCCCAAAATAGATTAATGAATACCATAGATCAGTTAGCTGTGAATGTCAAATGGAAAAAATAAGTTATCAAGTTTCATGAATAAATAATTCAATCTCATGAGAAGAAGAACCAATATTAAGAAGAGTTACTCAAGAAGTACCACGAAAATCATAAGGTGATACAGAATATAAAGTCCATACTTCTGAACCATTGTTTAACATTAATTCTTTTTCTGAACCATTCAGGTTTCAATTCATTCCCATCCATTCCTTTTTAAAAATTACAAAGGGTTGAAATTTTTAAATATAATATCTTGTTAATTGGAAATTTACCCAAAATAATAAATTACTTTGGTAAAGGAGAGTTTATCTTAACTTAAATCTTATTAAGAAAAGGAAAGTCTATTTCATGAAAATTTCTTATACCGAATAATATGATCCTTAATATGAAAAACATTAGGGGTACTTAGACATATTTAATAAGATTTAAATATATGGGAGATAAATTTTTTTATCTTCTAGTTTTCCAAACATAATATTAATTTTTGAAAATTGGGTTGTGATTTCCAAGAAGGTGGAGATTGTTATTTATATAAGTTATCTTATGACTTTTCCATTCCATTATGTTTTAAAAATCATAAACAATTTGTCCATAATTTTTTTTTTATTTCTCTAATGAAATTTATTTTCATTAACTTTAAAGTACTATTATATGTTATGATTAATGTTTTTATATATATTAACCATATAATACTTAAGACTAACTTACCTAAAGAATAATAATATCCCTATATAAACCTAAAAATATTATAGTTTTCTAGATATTGAGTTTCACAGTTTTTAAAATCCAATTTCATCTGTTTTTAGACACTGTTTCTTCCTGATTTTTGATATTGAGTTTCATAGAAATCAGACTCTAAGTTCTCTAAAATTCAGGCTCCAAATTTTTTGAAATTCAGATGTTGAATTCTATGATATTTAGACACTGAATTCCTTGAAATTCAGACTTTGAATAATCTAAAAATTAGACTCAATGTTCTGTCTAATTGAAACTAAAAATTCTCCAAAACTCAGATTCCAAATTCTTCAGAATTAAGATTCTCAATTCCTTAGAATTATGAATCCCAATTTCTCTAAATTTAGTCACCAAATTCATTATCATTCAGGCTCCAAATTCCTCAGAATTCAGACTTTAAATTCCTTAGGATTCAAACTCTGAATTCCATAGAATTCAGACTCTATATTTTTTAGAATTCAGACTCCAAATTCTTTAGAATTTAGAATCTATTTGTATTCATATTTAGACTATGTTTCTCATTACATTTAGATTCCGATTTTTTATACTTATTAAAGATATTTTTTTTCTAAATAATATTGTTCCAACATTATCATATTATAGATTACTGTAGTTACTTTAATGAAATAATTATTTTCTTACTTTTTATAATGGTTATGTTACAATGAAATGATATAGTACAATTTTATTATAACTAACCATTGGCTGAGTGACATGTGTATAGGTCCCAAAGAAATTGATAGAAAAATATGACTATTGGAGCAGGGAGCTGACCATTGATGTTTTTTCCTATAAATAAGAGCTCATTTGAACATGAACATTATCAATCATTGTGATTACATGTTTTGTTGTTTTGAAGTGATTTCTAGTGAGAGAGACTCTTATGCCTTGTGCAATCGGTGAACATCATGTTCAGTCGTGACCAACATGTTCATCCTAGTGCGACCCCTATTATTATTGTGCATAATCAAGGGATTCCAAGGATTTGAGGAAAAATGTTTTGAATACCTTAAAGTTCAAGGGACTCTAGGGATAAGAAGACAGAGATGTTGACTACCGTAAATTTCAAGGGCTGCCAGGGATATGAAGACATAGGTGCTGACTTCCATAAACATTGAGGGATTACGGGGTTAGAAAGACAGACTCTGATACTATTATTGAGGGATTACCTTGTTATGGGTAAGACATAATTTCATGAAAGAATAAATCAAGGGACCATTATCCATGTTTGTTGGATACCCATCTCTTTGGGTTAAAATATTTTCAACTTGTTTACTTTTTCTTGTTACATGTTTTTATTCCACATTATTTTGTTAATGAATAAGAGTATAACATTATTATAATTTCTTATACATTTATACTCTAATATTTGAGATTCTATATGAATTAAGGTAGAATATTTATCTAAGATAAGCTTTATTATGTTTCTTTAAGATAATATTTTTTAAGTTTTTTTCCGATGCTTTTTCCGGGGCAAGCGCATCTTGCTAGGGAGAACGCACAACTGTTGCCCCACATTCCCACTTTCCAAAGGCAGGTGACATCCATCACATATTCAGGGGAATTTTCTCCTTGATCAAAATGAGATGATGGGATATCAGTTCTTCCTTCCATCGATTCCTCCTCAGAACTCATCACCTAGTGTGGGTCTCCCATATAGATTGATACGGTGTTCGTGAAACTCTTCCTAATGCCATGTCTTAATGGACGCTGGTTAATTAAATTTCTTCTGTCGGGACATTCCAAGAGTTCCGGTCAGGTCATCAACCATATGTCGGGGGAGTAGTCATGTTGGAAAACACTGGCTTTTCTGGACACAAGAAGACTAGCGCATTTGGGTTTCTTCCCCTTTTTATAGGGCTTCTCGATGGCGCGGAAGCCAGAGGAATCCCACGTCGAATGCGGTGAATTATATACCATAGGCATGTATCTGGGTTTTTCCTTAGCTTACCATGTTTAACATATGGTATGCCACAAGTTTAACATCTAACGGAGATGGATCAAACTGATAGAAACACTGACTAGGGCAGATCAGATGGGTTCAACCCATTGAGGGAACACTGATTCTAGGAGATGAACTGGAATGATCTCACCTGGATGAGGTGTTCCGGGTATGAATTATGATGGATTATAGAGAGTTTATTTAATTTAAGTGAGAATGTGATGAAATCAATGTGAGGATGATGGTGATGTTGGGCTTGATCCTTGAAGAGACTTCCTACATATCCCCATGGTAGGGAATCAAAGTTTGCGTAGTTTGGTGGGACGATGGGATACCTGAGTTGGCGACCCATGAGAATGGACGCATGGATGGGATTCGGAAGATTTAGAACCTTCGGGATGGGGTATGACCTTTCTGAAACACATTGGATCGAGGGAGAGATTAGTATAAGACATGAGCGATGGGATTGAACCTAAAAGATGCTTCCTACATATCCTCGTGGCGGGGAATCAATGTCCATGTAGCTCGTTTGAAGATGGCTTACCATGAATTGGGGTTGACAATGGATTATCATAGGATGGGGGCACAAAGTCTTACCACAGGATGGTATCAGAACGGCATACTTCTGGATGGGGTCACAACAGCTTACCCCAGTATGGGGTCACAATATCTTACCACTGGATGGGGTCACAACGGCATACCACTACTTGGGGTCACAACGGCTTACCACTGGATGGGGTCAAGATGGATTACCACTGGATGAAGTGACATCAGCTTACCGCTGCATGGGGTCACAATGGCTTACCATTGAATGGGGTCACAACAGCTTACCACTGAATGGGGTCACAAGGACTTATCATTGAATGGGGTTGAACCTCATTTAGGCTTCCTACGTACCTTGTCTAGGAGACAATTATCAAATTCCACATTGTTCGGGATGGTGGATGGAGTTTTAAGTCAAGAAGAATGAAAAGGGGGCATACAGTTTAATGTCATGAAGGATGAAGGTGGTCGGACGTGAAGGGGGACAGAACCAATTGTTTTGGGCTTGATCCTCCGGGAGGATTCCTACATACCGTTCCTTGGAAAGGATCAAAGTCCACGTAGTTTATAATAGTGTTTGGCGAACCGATGTGAAGACGGTAGGGACCAATGGGTGTTGGGATTGAACCTCTAGGAGAATTCCTTTGTACCTAGACTTGGTCGGGATCAAAGTCCACATAGTTCAAGATGACATGGTGAATCGACGTGAAGAGGGTCGGGACCAGGGGGTGTTGGGCATGAACCTCTTAGAGGATTCCTACGTAACCTGACTTGACAAGGATAAAAGTCCACATAGTTCAGGATAGTGTGGGGAACCGACGTGAAGATGGTCAGGACCAATGGGTGTTGGTATAGAACCTATAAGAGGCTTCCTACATACCTTGCCTTGGCAAGGATCAGTGTCCGCATAGTTCAGGATGTTGTGATGAACTGACGTGATGATGGTTGGGACCAATGGGTGTTGGGATTGAACCTCTAATAGGCTTCCTACGTACCATTACTTTGAAATTATCAATGTCCATGTATTTCAGGATGGTGTGGTGAACCGATGTGAAGATGGTCGGGACCAATGGGTGTTGGGCTTGAACCTCTAGGAGGCTTCCTACGTACCTTTCCATGGAAATGATCAAAGTCCATGTAGTTTAGGATGATGTGGTGAACCGACATGAGGATGTTTAGGACTAATGGGTGTTGGGATTGAACCATTAGGAGGCTTCCAACTTACCTTGCCTTGTAAAGGATCTAATTCCACGTAGTTCATGATGGTGTGGTGAACCAATTTGAAGATGGTGGGGACCAATGGGTGTTGAGATTTAACCTCTTGGATGCTTCCTACATACATTTCCTTAGTAAGGATCAAAGTCCATGTAGTTAAGGATGGTCTGGGGATTACACTCTAGGATTCCCATAGAGAATGTCATGGTCGATGCTTACTCTAAGCTCATGTGATTCATGCTCGGTGTGAGAAAAAAGAGGCAGCAAATGCCCAATGATCACATCGTGGAATGTGTGTCTGTGGGAAGTGGAATAGTTGCTTACCCGTGGTTAGTGTCCCAAATAGGAAACATGGGATTAAGTGTTGTCCGCAGCCTAGGGAGAGGGATATTGGGACTTACTCAAGGGTGGAGGCCCATTGAAGACAATGCCCAGTGAGAGAGGGATTTTGCACCGAGAAAGAGTTGAAGAGCAGGGATGCTACCTCCTGCAACGAAATCTACGGGCTTACACCAAGGTGGTTTCCCTATCCATGCGAAAAAATGCCTCCCTAATAAAGAGGATCTCATTCCATGCAAAGAATGATTCCACTCCCATGGATACTAGTCGGCATGCCAAATGTCCAAGGTGGAGGGAACCCCACGTATGTCGTACGGGGTGATGTCACAGTTTAACGTCATATGCAGAGGATGATGGTGCTTGGCAGTTTAACGTCCTGCAGATCGGACGAGGTGGGTTCACTCCGCACCCCTTAGTACTTACATAACTGATACCTCCCACCCCTTGGGGAAGGGAATGCATCAACAATTCCATGGTTAGGGGGTGTTATGGAGTGATCCATTTAGGGGTCCATGTTAAGGTGGCTATGTAAAGAAGCAATAGTTGTTAGCATGCCTATGTGAAGAAGCTTGATGTGAAGCAACGCAATGGGAAGAACCACCTGAAGGACCTTTAAATTGATTCATGAAAACCTTATGGGTCACATGGGAGAAGAATTTGCAGAGCAAAGGGGTTCATAAGTAGAAGCCTTGGGAAGATCAGGTGCTCCCTGAAGGGGAGGGTATTCGCAAAGGGGTGTGCTTCTCGATGTGAAGTGGCCTAGCCTAGGCATAGGGCATAGGTGAATATGGAAGGTGATTTGACAAGTGTAAAGGAATTTGTAGAGCAATTCCTCACGAAGTAAGGTTTCCCCACGAAGCATAATATTGCATAAAAATTTGCCTCACGATGCACAGTGACCTTGCCTTAGAAAGCGAGTCACATGTTCATGAAGGATACTTCACGAAACACAAGTTATCTGTGAATACTCGAGTCCCTTTGGTGATCTCCTTCCTTCGCGGAGTCCTGTGGGCTCCGAGAAGGGCATCTCTATTTGAAGAGGGGCAGAATTCATGCAAAGGGTAAGGCACTTCGTGATGCAAAAGTTCCTTGAAAATATCATGGTTCATAGATTAGAAATTGTGTCATGATGTGGGAGCTTATAATGCGAAATGTTGGAGGATCTATTTTTTGGCATCAAGGGGAGAATGATATTTATTGGCAAGAGGTACACAAAGCAGAGTCCACTCAGTGCGAAGACAGAGCTTGCTTAATGGGGTGTTCATGAATGTCAAAGTGTTTCGCAGAGAATTCCTACTCTTTGCTCCATGCCGGGATCGCGAACATCAAATCGATTCGTGGAGCATCCAGCCTCCTTGCTCCATGGAGAATTTGTGAAGGATAATCTTTACACCAACGTGGGGCCCTGGGGTGTCCACGAATAGGCTCCACAAGACAGCCCGTAATGCTTTCAATTTTTTTGTCCCAAATTTTAGCGCCAACAAATTCCCCTACATTAAAACATGGAGCCAAGGAGAAATTAAGGGTCAAAGTCAGATGGTCAATCTCCAAAATCCCTTGAACAATATCGAATCTGACTTGTGAAGCAGGCTCGTGAAGCGGAGAGGCAACGGGAAGGCCGAGTGCGACACAAATCTTGCCGTGTTTTGATTCTCCACTAAGCACCAAGGTTCCTTGCATAAAAATAAGGAAGTTTAACACTCTTTAGTCTTGTATCTACTCTATGTTTTTTGAATTTAGAACTCTCAATTCGTGAAGCTTCGAGAAATCGGTGATTTCACTCCACGAGTCAAGCATTCCACTTTGTGACGAATAAGGAGTCTTTGACTATGTGACAGTGTGCGCTAAAAATTGCATTTGAAGGTCAGTGAAAGGCTTCACGATTCTGTTGTTAGGATCGAGCTCTGTGAACAGTCTCCATAAACGATCTATGCGAAAGGGCTTTGTGAACCAGAATAAAAAGTTTCCAAATCATAAAAATATAATGGATCACCAAGAGGCTTCAAGGGGGTCCTTGTGGATGCTTCCTGAAGGGAGGAGATGGAAAATAGCTTGTGTCTAGGGGAGTTGGTACAAAGCCAATATTACAATGATTATTTGGTGAAGATGCTGCTGAAATGAAAATTTAATTATCTACTGTCTAAGAGGATGAATCTGTATAGATTTTGGCTGAGGGATGATGTCTTTAGGCCTGATGCAAGTAGGGATGAGCCTGATTACTGCTTCAAAAGCATGTTGTGTCTGTGCCAGTGGTTCAGGGAAGCTGATTGCCTTGCCTAGGAGGACTTCACACCTGTTATTTTTTATTGTCTCTACAATCATCTAAATAATGTTGATGGGAAGGAATTGTATCTGGAGACATCCCCCCTCTGTACCAGACAATCTTGAAGGAATCCCGGAGGAACCTGGGGGAAGGGATGGTGTGATGAGTGGGATCTACACTAGGGTGGAAACATCACCGATGAATAGGCTTAGTCCTACTGGGTAGGTGCTTTTAGTGATGAGTTTGGGCCAGAGATGAGGATAGTGGGTTTGTATGAGGCATCTTAGGCCTCCTAATTCCATATCTATCAACCGAATAAGCTGATGTTGGAGTTGTTTAGAAGGTGGTCATCGAGGACCAATACCTTCCACTTACACTATGGGGAGGTTGGTAGCAGTTTATGGGATGTGTATCAGATCTCGAGGGTCCTGATAGAGGGGGAGAGGTATGATGAATTACTCCCTGTTATGGGTGTGTGGGAGGATCCGAAGAAAATACCACCACTGGAGATGGAGTTTATGGAGTTGGTGCCGGGAGAGGACACGGAAGTAGTGAGAGACGTCCACTTCAGACGGTGGTTCAACCAGTTCCTGAAAATCCCAACAGACAAGCAGTTTCTAGTGGGGCCTTGAACATTCCCATAGAGGCCTCTAGGGGGAAGGATCACATGTACTGGAAGCTCTTGGAGGAAAGGTAGTGGAAAACCTATGGATTCAGTGTTAGCATCGATCTATAACTGGTTGTTAGGTTGGTGTCATTCATTACGGCTCTCATCTGTGGTTGGATCCTATCGGCGAGGGAAGCAAACATGGGCATGTGACCAAGAATATTTATCATGGTGTCCATTCTAGCGATAAGAGGGTGGGTGAACAAGAAAATCCCGATGCTCGCCAAGATATACAAGATGCTATGGAATATCAGTGAGGGGAAGATTCCACAAGGGATATGTGGGCCGTTCGACCTTCTGTATGGGTGTATAGTGGTGGATGTCAGGGGGGTATATGAATATCTGAACCCCATCTCCCCTCTAGAATAGGACATCCACCCATCCATCAATAATGCCGAATGGATATTTTCGGCCAAGCTAACCCTGCAGATGGTTCTGAACCATGTATGGAAGGTACATGAGTTCAAGTTTCATCTATTCTCGCATCCAATGGGTGATTTCACTGACGAGGGACAAGTAATCAAAGCGCACTAGTCCTATCTTCTATCCTTTAGATGTGGAGTCCTGGTGGAAAGAGTGGACCGTGATTCTCTCCGCGAGCCGTAAACCATGAACTGATTTTCCAAGAAAGTTCGGTGTATGCAATGACAGACCCCACATTTCTATTTAGGGGTGCACCAGGATGAACATCCATGTGTGATGAGGAGGATGTGTCTCATGTTCACACAAGAAGATGGGAAGAAGCAGAATGAGCTACCTCCACCCACCACCATCTTCAGGTTGGTGAAGGAGTATGCAAAAAGCTGGGAGGCAGCCTATCGGGGGAGATGCAAAAGTACTAAATTATTCGGGTCGGTGATGGTGTGCCTCCCAAACCTCGAGGCTGGAGTCAGAAGGTAGCATGGACATCTCGTGGTGGTGGGGATGCCATGGTGTCGAGGCCCGCACCTGTTGAGGGAGAGGAAATGGTTGTAGATCCTGCAACGACAGTAGACCCAGTGGTCCCAGAAGAACAGAGTTTTCCAGAGGGGAGGCCCCCAAGATGATTCTGTAGAATATCCACTCAGGCTCCGAGGAAGCGGCTATTCCACATAGACAAGCTGGAGAATACTGTCTCCCTGGAGGCCCAGAACATATGGGAAGTTAACAGGAAATTCATCGTTCCGTCTGAGATGTGGAAACACCTGAACCATCTTGGGATGGATTTTCCGGGGAGAGGCCCTATCAGGGTCATCTTTGCGGTGTCCCAGGCGAAGGAGGAGCAATACCTATCAGATTTGGAGGACTTCATGCACTACCGAGTTGTTCCACGTCTAATGACATATTGGTTGAAGGTGTTGTTGGGTCGAACTACTCTCTCATAGTTATTAGCTTTCGATTTGAGGGAATGGTTCCCTATTACAGAAAAATCGGATGAATCCTCTTGGATGTAGGAGGCCTATAGTGGGAGCCCTCTGAAAAAGGGCGAATTAGGTGTTCAAGGATTAGATTTTGATGAATTTGAAGAGGACCTTAAGGTAAAATCCTAAGCCCATTCCCTAAGATCTGCTTCCAAGATACTTTGGACACCTCACTAATGTTTAAACTATGCATGAGAGTCTCATTCACATAACACATTCTCATTCCTCATTGGATGCTGATGTGTGGCCTTCGGGATCCATTCCTGCAGCTACAGTTATTACCACGTCTTGTAGGGCCAGGATACATGAGTTGGATCCTACAAAGCTTATAGACCTTCCAAAAATATACAGAGGGCCACACCTCGGGGTCCCCACAACAACAACACAGGAACAAGACCGAAAATTAGATATTTGTATGTATCCATTACAAAACTCATGACTACCACCCATTGACTAGGATGAAAAACATCCATGCATTTTTTGGTATGTATAGTTCTTCAAATGGTGTCGGCTTCTATGGTGAGGTTGGTTGGTAATCCTGGTAGTGCTTTTCCCAGGGAAATGTTGGTGGTCGTGGAGGCGGATATCCAACCCGACCATTCTGTGACACTCTAGATCACTAGTGGGACTGTTGGCAGGGTTGTGCCTAAGATTATTGAAGTGGGATCCGATGATGAAGATCGTTCAGACAGCCTGGGTCCTTCCATACCTAATCAGACACCATATGCAGACCATGCAGACAAGTTCTTGTGGGCATTCCCTGCTTATGATCCTACCAACCCCGCAGATTTGGATAAAACTGCTTATGACGAAGAGGATAGAAATATAGTCTATCACTGGTCATGGAAGCAGATCAAGCGTGTTTTTGATGACACCCCACAAGTACAATGGATAGACCAGATAGAGAGACTCTGATCATCACTGCACGAACTGTGCGCTGTCGGAGTAGATGCCCAACGTCATCACATGCTCATCTAAGATCTCATGGTGGAGAATATTCGAGAGTATGACCGCGGCCATAGTGTGGGTTGGAAGCAGAGAAAAGTGGTGAACAACAATGGGATACAGGAGGCTAAAAACGAGATTCAGCGGCTACTGTTCCGGGCAGATGAACACTCTGTTATCCTCAACGCGCAGTCATAGATTATAATGCGAATGGAGTCCTAGATGGAAGAGGTCGAAGAGCGGATGAAACAAGCCTGTGGAGATGGCTATTTCTCAGAGCGATGAGGAGAGGGCCTGGGTTCCAGCTGACGAACTATGCCCCATTACTGCTGAGGAGGAGAAAGAACTGAATAGGTGGCAACCGATCCTAAATTCCCTGAGCCATAGGGTGGAGGAGGTGCAACATTATTTTGACGGGGTCAACCCATCCATGGGAGCAGTCGATCCTTGGGTACTGTGATTCTTGTAACTTCTGAACACAATTTCATGCTTTGAATGTTTATGGTTGTTCCAAGAATGAGTTCTATTATTCATTTGGTTTATTAAATTTTCCTTTTATTCATGGAACATCTAGCGATCAATCCCTAAGATCACATGGGTTGGGCCTGATGTGAGAAACAATGGATGTCCACCTTATCAGTCCACCCAAATATATGAGTGAAAACCACGATTCGAGCATCTAGGGTTTGAAAAACCAATCCATATTTCAGAGAAAAAAGGGAGAGGCCCGACTGGAGGATAAATCTCTCGGAATCGTTGAATCATTGCTTTACCAGTGTGCGCTTGTGCATGAACGGGGTAATGCTAGGGGCGTCAAAATTAATTCAAACATAGAGGAATGGAAGGTGTGAATCATGATAACCAAATTTTGGAACACTATAGGGATGGAATGACAACGATGAATAACTATTAATCATGTTCGAAACACCAATTCCATATTGTGTTATCCTGAAATAAGTATAAAAAATGAGGGTCGACCACTGACCATGTTCCAAACACGAGGAATGACTCGAAATTCCATCCATTAGTCTTCTAGAATATTGTCCTCAGATAGTAGGTCAGCCATAGGATGAGAATCCATACTATAGGGGGTTCTTTTAGATGTGAAAGAGGATGAGGGTCCGAATAAATGGTACGCCAAGCGTGGAGTGTGGCATGATGGGTTGTTCGAATGGAGTCCAACACTGTTGAAATTACACCACCTTGGGGGAGTCATATTAGGTGGGAGAATCTGTCTGATCAGGGATCATACTAACTTCTAAATAGGACCTCTATGGTAAGGACCTAGAATGAAACATAGTTTTACATCATACAGGGAGGATGATGTACATAGTTTTAATGTCATAAATCATGGACCGTGATCAGGGTAAGGGGATAGAAGCGTTAATGACCCTAGGGCTGGGCCCAATGTGAAATGCCTAGGCATCTCTACGAGTCCCATAAGGATGAGAATTAAGGCACATGTATTTCTTGAAGCACAGCGTGGTCAGGGACCGACTCTGGTAGAGGGAATCCTCTATGGGGAGGAAAGTGATGTATCCCATGATTAACATAGGGTATCCTAAACTTTTTCTGGGAAGATCCATTGTTTAATGTCATGAATTTAGGAAATGGATACCCAAGAAGGAATTGTTTGTTGTGGTACATATCCTAACATGAATGAGGACAATAAGAGTCCACTCCACACCACACGCTCTCAGAGGAATCCCTAGGTCGAGGGACTGAATGTGAAAACATGGATGGGCCCAAGACAGGTTGTCTTTGAACAAGGACATGAAAAATAGGTTTTTGATGTTTGAAATTATAAATTACATTAGTATGAGATCTAAATTATTGATATCAATGTTTTCATTTATTTTAATTCATATTATATTGCCCAATTTTCATGTTTTTTTGTGGCTTCGTGGGGGGGTGGTTCCTGGGTGTGCAGGGGGTTGTGGGTCTATGGAGGAGGGTGGAGGGGGTTGTGTAGGCATTCTTACATATCCCATGAGGATGGGAATCAATCCATACATAGTTATAAGAGTTTATTTTAACATCCTACGGGGTGATGAAATTCTTGTGTGGCATGGCTTCACCAGTACACATATTACCAGAACTACTAAGCCCACATGAGTCATGCTTGATGTGGGAAACATGGAGTAGTGATGAGAATTTCAGAGCATAGGAAGGCACATGTTAGAGGCGATGGGATGCTAGGTGAATGGCGTCCCAATGATGCTGACCCGCCTAAATAACACACTTAGATGTGTGAAGGATTAAAGCCGAGTATGTTGGAATTCCACTTGAACCTAAGGAAGTAGAAATATGTGAATAATTATTCTCGAGATTTGGACCACAATGATGGTGGTGGGACAATATGAGATAACTATTGACCATGTTCAAAACACAGTACCTGTTTTGCGTTATCCTAGAATGGGGACAGACAAATGAGGGTCGACGGCTGATGATGTTCGAAACATGGGACCTGTCGCAAATGTCGTCTAAGGTCCTCAAGGATGTTGGATCGAGACTATAAGTAATCCAGTGTGCCAAGAGAACAGTCTTTAAGGGGAGTCTCTTCAGACATGGAAGAGAATAAGGATTCAAATAATGGGATCACGAAGCTTAGACATGAAACAAGGTAATGTCCCTATGAAAATTCCTCACTTTGGGCACTACCGCAACACATCTAAGTATGACAAAAATATGTATCAGATATAGGGAGTTGATTCCCCCTCCATGGAAAAGGCACTTATGGTTGAAAACATCCAAATTTATGGTCATATGATGGGCCATTATGCAGTTGGGAGTGTTTTAATGGACTGTGCATAGGGCAGTGAAGTAGCCAAACATGACATGAAGATCCCATAGAGAGAACTTAGTTTAGGGTCATAGAACTTAGACCAGGTTGGGAAAAGACAAGGGAAGCACATGGTGAGGCTGTTTCCAAACTTGACGTGGATGAGGACCCAATAGGTACTCGCCACACCACATGATCTCAACAGCATTCGGGCCTAGTGGCCGAAAGAGAGAGGGCTGGATTTTAGATTCTTGGGGCTGGACCCGAGGACAATATGTATTTGAATTATTACATATCTCATGAGGATAGGAATCAAGCCGTACGTAATTCTAGACGATGTCATGTAGTTTAACATCTTGTGGCATGGACAGAGATTGATATTAGTTTATGGTCATAGAACTCAGACCAAAGATGGTAGGGAATGCGAGAGACAAATGGGGAGGTAATTATAAAACCCGGTGTGAATGAGGACCTGGAGTCTAGATCACCATGTGTTCCATGGGGTGACTTTAGGCCGAGGGACCAAAAACGAATGTTAGGATAGGCCCGAGGAAAAGTGAACGGGTGTTACTACTTATCCCATGAGAATGAGAATCAATCCATACATAGTTTTATGGATGGAATAGTAAGATACTAGTGTAATAGATAATAAGGTTGTGCAGGTCTGGCTTTTTCACCAAAAGAAGCACCATTTAATAGATCTTGTTTGTCCTTTAGGATGAATGAGTGTTGTTTTTATGTGAATCCATGGATCTAGGATAGAAATTCCTAGTATCACCACAAGAATCAAGCCATTTTCAGACATTAAAAAATGCTATGGTGTGTGACTGATACTAAATATGATTTCCCCTTGAGTGAGGATATCACGATGCCATGTCATATTTCACCATGAGACCAGGATGATATTTTCAAAGTTTAGGGTCATGTGATGGGACCAAAAATTCACTTTAACGTACGGTAGTATAGATTTAATAGTTTAAATTCATTTTTGACTAGGCATCATAGTTTAATGTCATATGGATTGAACATATATAGGAAAGATGAGGTTCAAAAGGGAATGTGCACAGTGTGATAAAGCATACACGATGTGAATGGGGACATAATACCATATTACAATATGCACTATTCAAAGAAAGAAACCTCGTGCTGAGGGGGCTAGAAAATGTTAGAAAATATGGGAAAGAGGTAGGAGGGAATTGTTTTTTGAAGAGGAGTACGTGATGCATAAATTGTAAACCCGACGTAAATGAAGGCATAAGCACACACACACCACATCACACTTTCATATAAGAGTTAGGGCCTAAAAGACAGAAAAATAGAGATGAATTAGTGGAACTCAAGCTGGACCTAAAGATGAGATGTCTAGGAATTCCTTCGTATCCCATGAGGATGGGAACCATGCTAGACATAGTTATAGAAGATGACGTATAGGGGGATATTAGTTTAAGGTCATAGAGCTCAGACCACTGGAGAAGTGGAACTCTTCCAAGTGAGCGCAATCCTTGATCTGGTCCCTAAGACCACATGAGTCATAATCGGTGTGGGAAAAAGGTAGGAAGAGGTCTTTGCAATACCTAGAATACATGCCAAGGGGAACTCAATGCGGAGCCCCAAATGACCCCTTACTGCATCTTGGTCTTCTTAATGTGCAAATTCACAATGAGGGATAGTACCAGGAGAGTTGAAAATCCACTTGGACACAATGGGGTTGGAAATGATGTGAATCATGTAACTGACATTTTAGCCTTGAAGGGGTTGTCATGACAATGGAGGATAAATATTGACTGTGTTCGAAACATAGTATCTATAACATGTGACCTGAAATTTGAAGAATAAATTGGCGTCGAACACTGACCATATTCACACAGCAGGACTTGTATCAATTTGTTGTCTGAAACCCTCGAGGATGTTGGCCTATAATGGTTGGATATCCCTTTTGCCAAGCATCCATGCTATTTGGGGGAACCTTCGGATGTGAAAGATAATGGATTCCCAAATGAAGGGGAACACAAAGCATAAAAAATTGGTGAAAGCATGTCTAGGAAGAACCCAACACACCAGGTTCTAAACCGGAGTACTTCTGGGTGCATTGGTGAATCACTGAAGAGGGTTGAGGGACCAGGCATAAGGGGGATTGACTCAAAGAGATGAGTGAAGGCCACTTAGGAGAGAGAGGCATGTGGTGTGGTTTTTATAAGCCCGGCGTGAATGAGGACATAATTTCGTACCACATATCCCTCTCCTGGAAAAAAGTAGGCCAAGGGGCCAAGATAATAGGGAGGTCTCTAAGAGATGGGGTTGAACCCGAATACTAGATGTTAGGATGGTCCTACATATCCTTTGAGGATGGGAATCAAGACACACGTAGTTCTAGAGAAAAGGATGACACAAATAAGGGAAAGATACCCCAATGAGGGACATGTATGACACGATCAGTTACCCGACATGAACTAGGACATAACAGTACACCACACCATACAATCCTAAGTGAGAACTCTTGCTGGGGTCCCAAGAAGGATGAGGGACCTGAGGCTAGGGAATGGGTAGAATGTAATAGCCAGCTTTTATTTTAACATCTTGCAGTAAGGACAATGGTGATATTATTTTAAGGTCAAAGCGCTCGGACCAAAGAAGCCTAGATTAATTTCATATGCGTGGGAAAAAGAGGGTGAATAATCGTGCCAATGGAAGACCACAAATTGGAAATGATGACAGAGGACCTATGTTGACCAGGTTTACAACACAGTGTCCACCCTTGTGTGACCGGTGTTTGGGAAAAATAATTGAGCATCGACCATTGACCATATTTGCAATATGGTACTTGTATCAATTTTTCACATGAATTCTTTGAGGATGTTAGCCCAAAATGGTAGGAGATCCCTTGGGCCAAGCATCCATGCCATTTGGGGGTCCTTTTGAATAGAAAGTGTGTTGGAAAATCCAAATGATGGGCTCGTGAAGCATGGCTGGGCCGGTGCTAGCGGGACAGAAGATAAATGAAGGTAGGAATCAAAGGGGGTAGGTACAACATGGAAAAATAGAACGTAGTGAATAAGTATTTGAGTCCATACCACATCATACAATCCCAAATGAGAACTCGAGCTAGGGGGACAAGGGGGACGACGGACCTGAGGCTGGGCATCTCGGCCAGCTGTAGCCATATGGACACTTATGGGGGTATTTCATTATCATAGCTCTTAAGCCCACATGAGCAATGCTCAGTGCGGGAAACAAGGAGTAGGATTAGGTTCTCCCCATCACATAAGGGTCCCCCATCTGTAATCACCCTCCTGCTCGAGGCATACCGAGGTTTGGGGAGATGGCAGATTATAATAAACCACTACACTCCATGTTTGGGACATATGGGGGTGGTGACAAAGAAAAAGGATGGTTGTTGACCATATTCGAAACACAACATCTATATCGTGTGACCTGAAATTGGAACAAAAAATGAGTGTGGACTGCTGACCTTATTTTAAATGTGAGACTTACATCAATTTTTCATTCAAAATTATCGAGGGAATTTATCCAAACCGATAGTAGATCCCTTAGTCTAAGTATATATATCTTTCGGGGGACCTTTCAGATGTTAAAGATAATTGAAACCCAAAATTAACGGAATGGATAGAGCATGAATATGCCTGCGTGGGATGAGACTCAAGAGAAGATATCAGAGTTTGGGTCTGAGCATATGGACAAAATGTTTGGGCGGTCCAACATATCCCATGAGGATGGGAATCAAGCAGTACGTAGTTCTAAAAGATCCATGCAATTTAAACAAATGTTGTAAGAACATGAGAGGAGAGAATAACGAGGGGGG
Source organism: Viscum album (assembly GCA_963277665.1). Taxonomy (NCBI): domain Eukaryota; kingdom Viridiplantae; phylum Streptophyta; class Magnoliopsida; order Santalales; family Viscaceae; genus Viscum; species Viscum album. The sequence continues at coordinate 2,139,556,413 of OY728128.1, read as the reverse complement.
AAATGGTGAAATCATCGTAACCATAACATGAGTGGGACCAAAGAATCTTATACGATACCATGTGGGATCCTCTAAAGGAACTATTCCGAGGAGGGGATAATGAAAGAGGAAACTGGGACTGGAATTAAGACGAAGCATATAGGAATTACTACATATCCCATGAGGATGGAAATCAAGCCATATGTAGTTCTTGAAGGTTCAGTTTAATATCTTGCATGATGATGAACATTTTAAAGTCATGTAGGACTGGACAGTTTAAGGTCATGGAGGACCTTGATGCAGTTTAGGGTCATGCAAGACCATTACACAGTTTGGGGTCATGAAGGACCTTATAGTTTATGGTCATTTAGGACCAAGGGGCTGAATAAATATTTTTCTTGAGGAACTTGGGATTGGTGGGAGAATTTATACGCTCACTATCCATCGTAACCATTGAGTATGCTCCATTTGAGTAAACCTTGTGAACGATTTAAGGTCCTTCCCATTTGGGATCCAACGTGGGTGGTTTCCTACCATGTATCATTGGTGCCCTCAGGGCCAATACGAAGTCGCCTTGTAAAAAATAGTAGACGAGAAATTTCTTGTTGAAAGCTCTAGCTATCTTGTTCCGTTTCCTTTCCAGATTATGCAAGGCACGAAGCTTGTTCTCTTCGAGTGCTTCCAACTCAACCAGACTTATTTAGGATACTTTATCTAGAACATGATGATCATAGATAGTTGTGCGCAATGAGGGCAATGAAATCTCGATGGGTTGGACTGCCTTCGTTCTATACACCAGGGAATAAGGGGTCACCTGGGTGGTATTATGAGTCATCATCTAAAAAGCCTAGATGGAATTGGGGAGCTTGTCCGACCAACTCTTCTTTTTCTGACCAACTATCTTTTGAAGAATGTTAGGTAGGGTTTTATTGAACGCCTTGATCTATCCATTTTCTTGTGCATGATAGTAGGAGGTATGGTTAGAACAGATATTGTACTTAGCGTAAAATTTCTTTAGCTTAGCTACTCGGAAGTTCATGCCATTATCGGTGAGGATGGTGTGTGGGACTCCAAATCGGTAGATGATGTTAGAGCTCACAACGTCATTGATGGAACAAGACTTGACCTCATTGAGTGGAAATGCCTCTGCCCACATGGAGAATAAATCTGTAGTAGTCATGATGAATCTACACTGGCGAGCTATTACCGGTGGATATGGTCCCATGACATCGAGTCCCCGTACCGAAAATGGCCAAGAGTACTTAGTGAAGTGGAGAGGCTCTGGAAAAAGATGCATGAATTTAGCATGAATTTTGCACATGTAGCACATTTTGGTGAGCTTCATGTAGTCATGGATATAGAGGGACAAAATTACCCCAATATCTGGATCTGGTGAGATAGTTTTGGTCCAGTCTGATGGGCCACATAGAAACCGGCATGAACCTCCTGCATGAATTGGGAAATCTTGACTCCTTGAATGCAACAAAGGATAACCCCATCAAACCCTCACTTTTAGAGGATCTTCTCACGACTAGGACCATCTTGGAGGGTAAACTGTAATGTACGGCGTCGAATTCACTCGCACTTAGCCCAATATATCGGGAGATTACCTTTTTGGAGGTACTCTACAAAGGAGGTTCTCCAATTTGGAGACACTTTAATCACTACATCTAGGGGACCCGGGGTCCGAACGTGGAGCTGTCGATGATATGGTGACTTACTTGCAGGCTATCATTGTCACCTGGAGAGACATGAGTAATGATACTTCAGTGTGCCATGTGGATAATCAGGTCATACTGCTCGAGCTCTGCAAGTGATTTAGCTAGGCCAGCCATGGAATCATCTCGCCCATTCTATGATTGAGGGACATGAGTAACTTCTGATTGAGATGGAAATTGGGCCATTAGTCAGAGAGTGCATTCCAATAATGGCATGAGCTATGGTTTTCTAATGACATAGTCACCATTGATCTTCTTGAAGACCAGTTCAAAGTCCCCTTTTGCATTAAAATGGTGAATTTCTATATTGAGGGCCACCTTGAGGCTAGTAATGAGAGCTTGACACTCTACCTCATTGTTCGTGTAGCCTTATAACAACATGAATGAGTATGGTAGAAAAAATTGTGCTGGGGTAATGAAGACGACACTTAGGCCTACTCTATTAAGCCAAAGGTCATTGAGTCTTATATTGGTTGGACTATGGGAAGCACCATCAAATCTCATTTTCCAACACAAGATAGCTTGGTCTACTGAGAGGATTGCCTCATTAAGAAAATAAAGGTCTAGGGACTAGTCCACATGAGATGGATTGGCAGCCAGGAAGTCTTCCAATGATTCCCCCTTAATAGCGTTCTGAGAGACAAACCTAATATCGAACTATGGGAGAATTACCGCCCATCGAGCTAGTCAGCCTATCAATATGGGGAGGTTCAGGTTGCACTTCACTAGATCTACCTGGTACACCAGATGTACCTCATGGTGCTGTATTTAATGTTGAATCTTCTGTAATTTGAATATGAGTGCAAGACAGATTTCATCAATAGGGGAGTATCTGGTCTCTGTATCGAGGAGCATGCAGCTGATGTAATAGAGGATATTCTTGGTTCCCCAAATGTTTTTCTGGGTGAGAAGGCAATTGATAGATCATTACAGGGCTGTCACATAATGGAATTGTGGCTTTTGGGAGACGGTAGGCATTAAGACTGAAGGTTGGAGTTGATAATTCTTGACTACATCAAAAGCAGTTTGTCACTCTTCGTCCCACTCAAAGACGGTTACTTTCTTCATGATTCAAGAAAAGGGATTACACTTGCCGACCAAATTTGTGATAAATCCTCATATGTAGGCTAAGTGGACTTGAAAACCTCAAAGAACCCAAATGTTTCTTGGAAGATAAATCTATATAATGTACTTGATCTTCTCTGGGTTGATCTCAATGACCCTATATCTAACAATGAAGCTGAGAAACTTTCCAGAGGTGACCTCGAAGGCACACTTCAATGGGTTCAACTTTACATGACAGGAATGGAGGAAGCCAAACCAATTCTCAAGGTCTTTGATATGGTCCTAAAACTGGAAATATTTGACCACCAGGTCTTACACATAACATTCCACCAACATTCTGGGGATCGGCTTAGATATGCGATGCATTGCCCACTGATAGGTGGCAGCTGCATTCTTTAATCTGAAGGGCCTAACTCCATAGCAGAAAGTACCTTGTGGTGACCTAAAGGCTGTAGAATCCTAATCCTTGGGGTCTATCCAGATCTAGTTATACTCAGAGTACCCATCCATAAAATAGAGGTCTTAGAACCCAGTTGTAGTGTCGATAAACAATTCCATCATAGGAAGGGGGAAATCAACCTTCAGACAGTGACAGTAGAGATCCCGAAAGTTGATGTAGACTCTGATCTATCCATTCCTCTTCCTGACTAGTACAATGTTGTCCAACTATTTGGGGTGCTAGACCTTCTTAAGGTAATTTTCTCTGATGATCTTGTCAACTTCAGTGTCAACCATGGCACCGTAGGAAGGGTGCATCATTCTGAGATGCTGCTTGATCGCACGATGATTTACGAGGAGACCGAGGCAGTGGATGGCTACCTGAGGATCTATTCCTAGAATATCATCATAACATATATCTGAATACATCACGGTGTTGATTAAGTACGTCTATGTACAGATGTTTCTCCTTGAAGGTCCTAGTGGCACTGATCAATGTGGCTTTCAGGTCTTCCTTGCTACCGTGGTTCACCTGTACCAAGTCATCAACTGTGGCAGAGATTCCCTTTTCAAAGGCGGGGGAGAATCCTCTAAATCATCCTCTTCACATATGGAGGGGGGATCCTTGGTGGGAGGAGTTGATTCTGAGTCAACAAATCCCGACGGGAGGCCAGTATGAGCCTGAGCGGTAGTGGACACTACACCGGGGGACTCATGTGTTGCCGCAACCATAGCGATGTAGGCTATCAATATGATCCCATTGAGTCTTCATCACAAGGGGACAAACATGATGATATCTAAGCAATAGTGGAGTTTCGACTTGAGCCAGTTAATTCTATCCAGAAATAACAAGCAAGTAAGACATATTGTCGTTGCCATGGGGCAGACTTCCCGATACCTTATGGGAGTAGGAGGATCTGGGATCACCTGAACCTGATTTCTGTAGAAGTATGAGGTGATATTCTGGTGTCACATAGTCATGGTAATGTCCTACCCTCATTCCAGAAATATAAAACCATTTCCCTATGTCTGGTGTTGTATCCTCTAATCGATTGACTGGAACGACATAAACCTCATCGAGATCTACACACAGGTCGGTCGCAGCCGTATCATGCTCAACATTGTTAGTCTGAATTGTTTTTTCCTTGCCCTTATTGTAGTCAACATCCAGATAGAGGGATTAATAAGAGTAAAAGGGCTATGCGTCACCTTGAAGAACACCCACTAGACCATTAATATAGTACTTGAGTAACTGGTGATATGATGAGGGAACCGCCACATACAGTGGGAGCCATGGCCTACCCATCAACGAATTCTAGGAAGTGTCCTAGGAGACAACCATAAATTAGATGCTGGAAGTTAGACCACTGAACTGGGTCTTTAGACGGATCTTACTGACCACTGTCTACTCTATCCTATCATAACCTTTGATTCTTAGGTCAAAGAGTCTCATATCATCCTTAGACAACCCCAGTTTTTTCATTGTCTGAGTCAGTATTAGGTTGATTCTAGAGCCCATTTTGACAGGATAGTGAAAAACCTCCACGCCATTGAACAGGTCGGTGATGTACAGTGGGAGAATGTTCCCCTTTATGGGAGAGCCTTCATCTTCTCCAGTGAACGAGATGATGGCCTGACATTCAGCATTCTCGACCGCCTCAGCATGAAAGGCCTCTGCGTTTGCTACCTATATCTTAAACTGGAGGGGGCGTATTAATTCTTCGGTGAGGTCCTCATGCATATATAAAGACAGATGATGGGACTCAAGGATAGATATATTTTCTGGAATGCTATAATTATGTTTGAGAACATCATACTTCCATGTCGGGTGTGAACTTCTGCTTACAGTAGGTTGCTCTATGACAGGAGGTACGGTGGGTCCTGCCGACTGGACTAGTGGCTGACTGGTATAGGGAATATTCCTCTACTCACTAGTCAAAGCTTGTGGACTGAATAACATATGAGGGCCAAATTACTGAGGCTGGCACGTGAAAAAGCATGGATTGTAACGATGTGGTTGAGGTGACACTGCCAGATCCAACAGCACGAACGACGACAAAGGCAGGCCAGATGTCACGAGATGAGAAGGTTGTGCATGCTGATCTCCATGATGGGGAAGCTACTTAGTTTTGGTCGCATGCATATACTGGTTGGATGTACTGATTAAGTCACTCCAATAGACCATATTTTCACAACTCCGTCAATGATGACGGCAGATGGGGACGTTGGGAGGATCAGCCAGGGACTCTTTATCGTCAGGAACCATGTAGGGATTTACCATCTCTACGGTATTAACCGAGGCATAACCTTGACCATCACTCAAAGAGTAATCCACTATGGGATGGATTCATGGAGGGATCCCCACCTTCAAGATTAAGATGTCACTGAGAGTACGGTATGGCGATGGAATTGGTAGGGGACTCTGTTTTCCCTTGCATCACCGATGTTTTCTTTTCTAAGAAGGGGACTGCTGAGACGACGATGCAGAAGTAGTTTTTCGGGCTTCTAATGGATTTGGACGATTTAGGAATTCACAGATAAAACTATGGGCATGGGAGACTATTTTATGAGTCATCCATTCATCATACTTCTAGGAACCACGGTTAGAAACCTGATGCCACTTGCCTTCGCTATTGCTACAGCTGTCTGGCCTCATGAAGATGCATGCCACATGTGCCGGAGCTGGTCCCAACTAGAATATGTTGTTATCTACCTAGTCTTGAATCCATTATTTGAACACATAGCACATTTTGAGGGTGTCCCTAGGATTTATTGTCAGGGTTAGTAATTAGGGTGATCAGTGAGCTTCGCCTCTTCTAGCCTCCTGCCTTCAGGAAAACGTACAATCCCATTATCTAAGGCACTTCGTAAATGACCAGGGACTTGTGCCTCACTGAACTACTAGGTATGGTTCCTACTATTCGAGAAGGGGAACCTTAGAGCTTGACCCTGATGAGGACTCAAAGGATCTTGTCGAGGAGGTGGATCTTGGTTATCTTGCCTGGGTGGTGGCGGCGCATTTCATGGGGATACCTACCTATTCTGAGGTGGGCGTTGTTGGGCTGGTGGATGTGCCTAAGGTGGAGGGCCTCTGCAAGGATGTGGTTGCAGCTCTACTAGTAACTTCTCTAGTTTCATGGGGGCCTCTATTTGATCAACTGTAGTAGGCTCGACCCTGATGACCCTTCTCGCAGGGATTTAAGGTGGCAAAGAAAATGTCTGCTTTGCTTATTGTAAGGCTTCCTCTAGACATTGAGCCTTATCAGAGAATTCTCGGAATCCCCTAGGGTAGTTCTGGGTGATCATAGAGGGGACCAGTTCTGTCTTCACATTTCCTATGCACATCGTTAGTAATTTCCCTTGAGTTAGTGGCATTTTAAGGGAATATGTGAGTCCTTTCCACCAGGAAAAAAAGTCGGCAACACGCTCATCAGGCCACTACATGCACTTGAAGAGGATTGTGATACTCATATTCAAAGTGGTGGAAGTGAAATGGTATAGGAATTCCCTATATAGGTCCTCCCAGCCGGACACTGACCTGATGGGGATCTGGTTGTACAAGAAGAACGCCGACCATTCCAATGTTTTTCTGAAAAACTGAAGTTTGGCAGCTTCATGCTTCACAATATTTCCTAACATGGGGAAAATCCTTGAGATAAATTGGGCTAGGTGCTGTGGTGGGTCCCCTGTCCCATTGAAGGGGGAAAAGGTGGGATTCTTTAAACCCGGGGGTGCTGGCATACCATCCACCCATGCCATGTTTTTCTTGCCATTAGGCGAGATTTCCACCTATTGAGTCTCTAAAGCTTCAAGGCGGGTGATGAGTGCCTCCATTAGATCATATAGGTGGGGATTCCTATATTGACATGGATCCCTGACCACCAGTGCATTTGTAGGTTATTCAACATAATAAATAGGCCCATCATCTCGTGTAGTGGCTGGTGGTATGACCCATGGAGGAGCTCAGGGAATTCGGATTGGGTCCCGAGGATTGTCACGCCGTTTAGGAGGATTTGGCAACACATACCGTGCCCTCTTAGCTTAAGTTCTAGCCTCAAACCTGTCTGCGTGTGCAGGATGGTCAGGGTCACCTGGGGGCTGTTTTCCAAGGGGATGTTGTGCTTTCCCCTTCTGCCCTGGATGAGGATCACCATAGACTGTCTGTCACTCCGTAGTGCGTTCTGCAAGGAGGTCATTGACTACCTTATTCTATTCGGAAATTTTCTGATGAAACACAGCTTTTTCTGGGAAATCTTCCAACTTCTACACTGATCCAAACGAGTCAGAGGGTTTGACGGCTCTGAGGAGTTCCTTACCCTTATTGGGATTCTAACTGAGGACTAGTGCCTTGGTGGGCATTGTGACACACAATATATTTCTCTGTCAGCGAGTGACCCTTCCAAATAGATCCAATAGTTGCGGAACTCCCTATGGGGGTAAGTCCCCATCAAGGGTATCCAAATCATTCTCTCCCAATTATAAGTCATCCATGTTAACTGCGACCCTGATGGGAGGCATATCCCTTATGTCTCCTAGAAAATTGAGCTAGTGCCGGATGGAACTGAAATGGAGGGCCATGTACTACCCCCAACCACAAATTTGAACATGGAGATAATCCTCCTTGATTATCATGGGGAGAAAATTAATGATATGGATGCATCATTTTTGGTGGGTCTTATGAAGGCCTGGTGACTCAGGGCGATGGGCCATGTGGAGTGCGGCTAAATCTAGCAAACGACATTGTTGGATGATATCTTCGAAGTGTGCCTAAATCTTGGGGTAGGTCACTAGTAGATGATGAAGGCGTAAATGAGTCTTTCAGAGATTCTGGAAAAAAACATCCAACTTTCTCCTTGGTGAGCACCACTGGTGCCCTAAAATTTATCATTATAGCTAGCTAGAACATCTCAGGGAAATGGTCTACTACGAGAATATCCCACAAGATCCTTGTTCATGATTCAGGGTGTGGCCCTTCATTTCCTCACTCATCTACTAGAGGTGGATTGGAAATTTGTAGTAGTACTGATGAAAACCGTTGATATGGCAGGACATCTGGTAGATAATACGATGGCAGAGCTGACAAGTCGCTGCATCTTGAGCTATCCATCGAAGAGAGTAGTGACTTGACCACCACATCGCGGTAAGACGGGCTGATGACTGCAGTTTCCAGTGTAGGGACTACAACTGATGGTGATGGGTTACACTGCTTCTCACCCATCATTGGTCCGAAAAATAGCTCTATGTGATCTCTAATCGAGGTAGTGAGTTCTTATGGTGATGATGGTGGGGATTTCACAGCTATAACCTGTGGGGTTGCCCAATTTTCATCTTCCTGGATATTCTTGAAGAGGGAGGTGGGAATCCGAAGGACCTCAAATTTTGGAAGTATGAGGATGATATGCCTTGATCCTGCCCCGACCCTTGACATGGAGGATCTAGAATGGGCTCCATCACTGAGTCATATTCGGCCTCATAATCTGAGAATCAAACCGGTTTGATATGAGTCTAAAACTTCTCGGCATTCTTTTTATGGCGGAAATGACCCACCCTATGTCTGTGGGATGGATCTTTGGAACATGGTAGATTTCTGGCATGAGGAGGACCTTTGGCTATACTGTGCTAGGGAGGGGTGCACTTCTTCCTGAGTGAGTTGGGTTGTGAAGATCACATGGGCAGATATCAAAGGGAACATGGGGAGGACCTCCGTGTCCACCAGATGATGTGTGAAGGGAATATACATGGGAAACACTATAGCGAGTAGGACCTCCTCTAAAGCTGATATGAGAATGAGTAGGACCTCCACGCTTTCTTCCCCTGGAAATGTCAGCGCGAGGAGGGTCCTCGTACTGGTCAAGCCGAACAAGGGTAGGACCTTCATGCCGGGTGCTGCTGAACCGAAGATGAATTTCACTCCTATGATTGCTAAGCCGAGGAGGACTGTCACCAGATGCAGCAAGGATGTTGGGAACCCCCCATACTGGTGATTGAACGGATAAATAACATATCCATATCAGCAGTCCGCGGTAGGAGGATTGACCCCAGAATCAATGTAATGAGCACAAGAGAGGCTTCCACACTTAGTGTTACTGCCATGGGGAGGACCCTCGGTCTGATTAAAGGCATCATAGGGTGGACCTCCATGATGATCTTGGAAGTGGGGAGGACCCACATTCTCCATGGTGGTGGTACGAGGAATACCTCCACAGTGGGTGTCGCTGTCGTGGGTCGGTCCGCTGTGGGTTCTCCTTGTGCCGACGACCGAGATAGTAGACCCAGCCTGCCCGTGGGGTAGTTGGGGCCTCAATCTGGGCTGGGTATATAATTTACCTTACTCAGTGTGCATAAGAGGCTCATGATAGACATTGAAAGTTTCTCTGGACATAGTAGTTTATAACATCGATGCCCATTAGCGGGCGTCCTCCTCGGCCTGCGCCCGACTCAGGCATCGGGTCAGCCGGACCTGGGGCCGGTTGTGTAGGAACAAAGCTTTCCTAGTATTCATCCCATGGGAATGGGTGGTGGTGCTGGAATAGACTTTTGGGGCCCTTATTAGGGGTCCCTAGAATGGGATCCCAGTCAGGCTGGCCCAGAAATCCCCTACCTCATCGGCATAGGGGAGGGAGTCATCGAGACGTTCCAGGGAGAGGCTCCCGAAACGACTGTACGTTCGGGTGGGGAGCAGTGGATACCTATGGGGCCCTCTGGGTCAGTGGTGGCAATGAGGCGCAGACTCCACTATATCCTTGCGGTCAATATATCGAGTCGGGATAATCCTATCCTCCTCATATCAGCATACGAGCTCGCTTATCACCCTTCGTTGTATGAACATAAAAAAGGATATGGGGAGTGGGATCCCATCAGCTGTGGGTGTGGAAGCTGTCATAGAAGCAGTTGAGCCACGTGGGATTTACACATTGGCAATGTCCCTACCCCTACATTAGTGGGTAGGTGGCGATAATGTTCCTGGTGTAGCAGCTTGGTTCCTGAAAAGTATGGAAATTAAGCCATTAATGCTGAGACAATGAAATCGATGTTCAGTTCCCCAGTGCCATTTTGTCTGCCATGGTTAGTAATAAGGATCCACAATGACAATGTCATAGATCAGGAGGTCCAATGTTTTGACTACCCCAACTTCTGGTGAGTTTCAAGATAGGCCCGCTATTTTATTGGAGAGACCCGGTGTCGGATAACTGGATCCGGTGACACAGTAATCCACTGATGTCTTGAACACTACTAGTCTCCACATTAAAGAAAATAGCATTCACAAACGGTTCACCATTTCTATTTTCAAAACTTTTGCTGGGGCATGTGCATCCATTTATAGAGGACGCATAGTTGTTTCCCGGCATTCCCACTTTCCAAAGACGGGCGGCATCCGTCCCTTATTCTGGGAAATTTTTTCCTTGATCAAAATAGGATGATGAGATGTCGTTTCATCCTTATATGTGTTCCTCCTTGGAACTCTTCACCTAGTCAAGGTCTCCCTTATAGACTAAGACGTTTTTCATGAAACTCTTCCCAATGTCATGTCATCATGGACACCGGTTAATTACACTAATTCTATCGGGACATTCCAATGGGTCTGTTCAAGGTAGAAACCTTATGTTGGGGGATTAGTAACGTTGTAAATCACTAGTGTGTCTGAACACTAGAACACTAGCACATCTGGGTTGCTTCCCCTTATTATAGGGCTTCTCAAGGGCACAGAAGCCTGAGGCATCCTACGTCGAATGCTGAGAATTATATGCATAGGAATGTATCTAAGGTTTTCCTCAACTTCCTATTCATAACACCTTGTATGTCACGAGTTTAACATCTAGTATAAATGGATCGAACTTATTAGAACACTGACTAGAGTGGATCATATGGGTTCAACACCTAGATAGAATACTAATTCTAGGAGATTAACTGGCATGATCTCACCGAGATGTGGCGGCCCAGGTGAGAGTCATGATGGATGATGGAGAGTTGAATTAAGTGGAGAGAGAATGGGATGGAAATGACATGAGTACGACTATGATGTTGATCTTGATCCATGAAGAGAATTCCAACGAAACCCCAATGTAGGCAATAGAATTCTGTATATTTCGATGAGATTATGGGACACTTGAGGAGGAGAACCATGAGAATTGATGCATGAATGAGACCTAGTGGAATTGGAACCTCCGGGCTGAGGCATAACCTTCCCAAAACACATAGGCTCCAAGGATAGATCAGGATGAGACATGAGTGATGGTCTTGAATCTCAGGGAGTCTTCCTACGTATCATCGTGGTGGTAAATCAAAGTCCACGTAGTTCATATGAAGTTGTTTTACCATTTATTGGGGGTAAAACAACATATCGATGGATGGTGGCACAACGTCTTACCGCTGGATAGGGTCACAACTGCTTACTGTTGGATGGGGTCATAACGGCTTACCACTAGATGGGGTCCCAACAACATACCACTGGATGGGGTCACAATGGCTTACCACATAATGGGGTCACAAAGGCATACCAAGGAATGGGTTCACAATGTCTTGCCACTGAATGGGGTCACAATGGCTTACCACTTAATGGGGATGAACCTCATGAAGGCTACCTATGTACCTTGTCTTAGAGATGAGGATCGATGCTCAAGTAGTTCGGGATGGTGGATGCAATTTAACATCACGCAAGACAAAAAGTGGGCATGTAGTTAAACATAATGTGGGACGAAGGTGGCCTGATGTGAAGGGGTTTCAGATCCAATGGATATGGGGATTTAACCTTAGGAAGGCTTTCTACATACCTCTCCTGGGAAAGGATCAATTTCTACGTAGTTCAGAATGGTGCTTGGTTAACTGACATGAAGTTGGTTGAGACAAATGGGTGTTGGTCTCGAACCTTGGGGAGGCTTCCTACGTACCTTTCCCTAGCAAGGATCAAAGTCCATGTAGTTCAGGATGATGTGGTGAACCAACGTGAAGATGGTCGAGCCCAATGGGTGTTGGTATTGAACATCTTGGAGGCTTCTTATGTACCTTGCCTTGGCAAGGATCAAAGTCTATGTAGTTCTGGATGGTGTAGTGAACCGACGTGAAGATGGTCAAGACCAATCGATGTTGGGATTAAACTTCTGGGAGGCATCCTACATACCTTTCCTTGGAAAGGATCAACTTCCACATAGTTCAGGATGGTGTGGTGAACCGACATGAAGATGGTTAGGACCAATGTGTGTTGGGATTGAACCTCTGGGAGGCTTCCTACATACCTTGCCTTGGAATGGATCAAAGTCTATGTAGTTCGGGACGATGTGGTTAACTGAGGTGAATATGTTCAGGATAAATGGGTGTTGGGATTGAACCTATGGGAGGCTTCCTACATACCTTTCCTTGGAAAAGATCAATGTCCACGTAGTTCAGTATGGTGTGGTGAACCGACGTGAAGATGGTCGGGACCAATGGGTGTTTGGATTAAACCTCTTGGAGGCTTCCTACATACCTTTTCTTGGCAAGAATCAGGATCCACGTAGTTCAGGATGGTCTAGTGAACCGACTAGAAGATGGTCGGAAAAAATGGCTGTTGGGATTGATCCTCTAAGAGGCTTCCTACTTACCTTTCCTTGGCAAGGATCAAAGTACACGTAGTTCGTGATGGTGTGGGGATTACACTCTAGGCTTCCTAGAGAGGATGGCATGGTTGATGCTTACTCTAAAATCACGTGATTCACGATTGATTTGAGAAACAGGAGGCATCAAAGACCCGATAATCACATCGCGTAAGGTGCCTCTTTGGGAAGTGAAATGGGGGCTTACACATGGTTAGCGACCCAAAAAAGAAAACAAGGGCCTACGCGCGGTCTACAAACCAGGGAGATATAGATTGGAACTTACTCTAGGGTGGAGGTCCATTGGGAACAAAGCCCAGTGGGAGAGGGATTTGGCACCGAGGAAGAGAGGAGGAGTAGTAATGATACCTCCGACAAGAAAAGCTAGGGTCTTTCACCAAGGTGGTTTCCCTATCCCCATGGAAATACGCTACCCCAATAAAGAGGTTCACATTCAATGTGAGGAATTATTTCACTCTTTTTTAGAGCAGAGGGCATGCTGAATGTCCATGGTGGGGGAACCTCCACGTACGACACATTGGGAAAGGTCACAGTTTAACATAATGTGTTGAGGATGATGGCGCTTGGCAGTTTAATGTCCTGCAGCTCGGACGAGGTGGGTTCATTCTGCACCCCTTAGGACTTACATAACTGATACCTCCCTCCCCTTAGGGAATGGAAGGCATCGACAACGCCATGCTGAGGGGTGTTATAGTGTGATCCATTAAGGGGTCCATTTTAACGTGTCTATGAAAAGAATCAATAGCTGTTATCATGCCAATACGAAGAAGCATGAGGTGAATCAACACAACAGGAAGCACTGCCCAAGGGACCTTGAAATTGCTTCATGCAAACCAGAAGGGTCGCACGGGAAAAGGAGTTGCAGAGCAAAGGGGTTCATAGGTAGAAGATTTATGAAGCTCTGATGCTACATGAAGTGGAGGGGATTCGTGAAGTGGTGTGCTTTGCGAAGTGAAGTGGCCTAGCCTGGGCATAGGGCATAGGTGCATATGGAAGGTGCTTCGAGAACTGGAAAGTAATTCGTGGAGTAATGCCTCATGAAGAAAGGGTTCCCCATGAAGCATAATATTTCCAAGCACTGTGCCTTGTGAAGCACAGTGACCCTACCTTAGCATGTGGGTCACATGTTCATGAAAGATACTTCACGAAGCACAAGTGCTCCTTGAAGACTCGAGTCCATTTGGGGATCTACTTCTTTCATGGAGGCCCATGGGCTCTACGAAGGGAATCCCTCTTTAATAGGGGATGAATTAATGTAAAGGGGAAAGAACACTGCTATGAAAAAGTACCTTGAAAAGAACATGGTTCAAAGATCAAAAAATTACTCATGATGTGGGAGCTCAGAAGGCGAAAGGCCAGAGGATTCATCCTTTGGGCTTGAGGGGAGCCTGATATTTATAGGCAAGAGGCGATGTGAAGCAGAGCCCACCTGGCGCTAAGAAAGTGCTTGCTCTATGGTGAGTTCGCGAATGTAAAAGGGGTTCGCGGAGAATCCCACCTCCTTGATCAGCGGTGAGTTCACGAACGTCAAATCTATTTTTGGAGCATCCCACCACCTTGCCCTGTGGAAGCTTCACGAAGGGGGAGCTTTGTGCCAGCATGGGCCACTGGGGGCTCCATGAATTGGCTTTGCGAGACAACCTCTAATGATTTCCATTTGTTCTTGTGTGTCCCAAATTTTGGCGCCAACCAGTTTATATTATTTATAATTGGACCAAGGCCCTTCCAATTATCCCTTTGAGTCAGAACCAAAGAGGTTTTGTGAACATAGATTTTTTATCATTATTAAAAATATATTTCTTTTTTGTCTCAAAATTGAAATGATTTTAAAACTACAATTCACCCCCACCTCATTTAATTGAGCATCTACATCTATATTTTGATCCTATAGATTCTATAATGGTTGGGATCACATCATCTTATTTATGTATGGAACGTAGCATTGGTAGTATGGTATGATATTATATTTGGAGAATTCCAAACATACCCCTTAATATTATATTCTAGGGTTATGAAGATTTATCATGACATAAATTATTGGTTTTTTGGAAAGGTATAAGTATGATTATTTTATTTTTATATTTGTTAGTGTCCCACAAGACAGTGGGTGGATACTAAGAACCATGTTCCATAAGGGTTGGATTTACCCAAAGAGGTTACAAAATAAAATTTATATATTATAATAATGGACTTAATGAATGGAAAAAAAAATCATACAAAATATTTCACGATGTAATTTTTGTGGTAATTGATGGATAACTAATGCATCCCACATTCTTCCATTTATAGAGAAAGGTTTAATATATTTCTTAGGGAACTCGTACAAAGATGAGACCCAATATCTGCATGGAGTAGTGAATATGTTAATTTATAAAAAATTATTCTTGATTGAAATCCTAAATATGGAGGATATTTGATGAGTAATTTGGTAAATAGACATGGTTGAGTAAATATTAAAACCATTCGAATGATATCAGTATATAGAGAACCATCTAGGTTCTGGATGACATGTTGTGGAATTTTGTGATAGATGTTGTCCATAGATGAGAGGACCTGTCATGACCCGTCCCCTAGGGCCTGTGCCATGACTACCCCAAGCTCGTCTTCCATAGTCCAGGGGCAGGAGACTAGCACCAAAAGATATAATTCCCTAAAACTGGTAAGGAATTTCCTATATAACCTGTAATCACACTCAATCAAGAACACATCAAGATGTCAACCCAAGTAAAATGAATTGTAAATAGAGTGAGTATAATACGTAAAAGGGCCAGAATACAAGCCTGACTGGAAAGTACAAGAAACTAAATGTACAAGTAAACTGAAGAAAAAAGGAAGAAAATTGTGGGGTCATCCTTTGAGGTTACTACCTGAAGTGTAGGTACAGATCTCTTCTACATCACTCCACACCCATCTGTCTCCTTCGTGTACCAACTCATCATATGGTACTCCTCTGGGCACCGTCCAGTCCCAGTACCCTTAGTCTCAGTCAACGCTGTCCGTCGTCTGCACCAAACACAACAAGGTGCGTGCATAGCCCGTGTAGGGGTGAGTATAACGATACTCAGTAGGGACCCTGAGACCCTCAAGGTATCACAAAATCCACAAAGGATAAACCTCAAAGCATGAAATCAATATTCAACCAAACTTAGGTATAGGACCACACATACACCTAAGTTATCAAGTATACCCATCTCAATCATGAGGAAACATAGGGTCAAACACAAAAGCCCAAAGCTCGACTGTTCCAAAAAGGAAGGGAAACCACAAAGGAAAGTACCATATAGGTACGCCACACAGAAGAATACCACCAAGGTATTAAAATTAAGGAAAGTACCACACAGGTACAAAAACAGCTCACACCAGGTATAACTTAAGTACAGTAGTATATATTATTAGATGTAACTACTGAATTATCTTACTCTATTAAGAGGTATACCCACACAGGATCACTCGATGGTAACCCATAGAGGATCGCTCAGTTCTAAGCCACAAATTATTGCTAGGTGCTAACCCACACAGAATCGCTTGGTGCTGACCCACACATGATCTCTAGGTGTTGACCCATACAGGATCGCTCGATGCTGACCCACATAGGATGGCTCTTCATTCTTCACGTCATATCCATCTCCCCAATTACCGCACTCTACTCACTTGTCTCTTGTAGGGTCCACACCACAAGACACTAGTCGATACCCCAACATCCATGAAGTCTCACGAAGAAGTATCTCAAAGGACTGGCACATCATAGGGGTCTCAACGCAACAGACTGATTGTTATTAAAACACCCGATCTGTGAGTTATTAGTGTTTTAGTCCCGAGGGATTGGTTGAATTAATGCTCGATCCAACCGAACCATTCCCCAAAATTATCCAAATCTTTATTGGGGTATACCAAAGGGACTGTCTCACTCTATGGTTTCTGGCGTCGTAGACAATTCATCAAACGGATGCCCGGTGCCAATGATATGGACGAAGATGTGTAAATGGGTGAAGTGGGTCCAAGTCTGGTTTGACCACGTCGGGCCGACCCGGCCCGACCCGCTAGGTCCGGCCCGACCCGCGTTGGATGGCTTGTCCCGGGCCACGCTGGGCAGTGGAGGCCGCGAGCAGCATGTGGTCTCGGGACCGTGAGGGCGGCGTAGGGGCCGCAGAACCCAGAGGGGGTCGCGGTGGCCATAGTTGGAGGCGGGAGGCGAATGGTCATGGGCATCTCGGAGGGTCGCGGGTGGCACAGTTAGGCCATGGCGCAGCGCTTCGTGCCACAAGAAGGGGAGCATCGTGGGGCGCAGAGGGCGCGGGCAGCGGTGCCAGCCGCGGACAGCACAACGCCGCAGGGTGCGGAGACTGGGGGCAGCGGTGGCTGTGAGGCAGCGTTGTTACCTTCGTCACGGTTCTTGTGTTCCACCGGTGCCAACGGCCGACTCCAGTCACTGCCTTCTTCCATTGCAAAAAATACAACAAAAAAGCAGAATGAGGGGGGGGGGTCAGGCCATGTTTTTTTGGCCCGCACCCTCTGTGTTAGAGTGGTAGCAAGCAGCTCAACAAAACCAAAATTCAAAAATGACAAACTCTAAAATTTAATATGAATTGTGGATAAACTCGTTTTGGTTGATCCACGTTCAGAAATCTTTCCATGAATGAGGAAATTAATCGATAGAAAAAAATAATTCAATAATAACCCCTACCTTATTCGTTTGTTGTCGTTGATGAAGACAGAAAGATGATCGTTGATTGAAGATGTCCCACATATGAGGATTTCCCTGAGGAAGATGTTAAAGTCATGTATCAGTGTTCTTCGTTAGAGGATCGTTCTTCGTGATGAATTTTTTCATGGAAGAAGTTCTTCATTGGAGAAATCAATCCTCAAAGAGCTCTCTCCTTTTCCAATACTTTCCCCCAAAATCAAAATTGCAAACTGTTGTGGTTCCCCAATTTTAATTTTTGGAACATTTTCAAATTGGATTAATTAATTATATAGTGGATGGCCTAATAAATTAAATGGAGTGGCACCATTAAAGTGGAGGAATTTTAAGAAGATTTACCACACTTAAGAGGGAGTTCAAGGGGTTTTAGCCTCGGGTGGTCCCTACCACCATAACCTCTCATGAGAGGATAGCTCAGGTCGTCCTTGGCACCATAACATTTCATGGGAGGTATATTTCATGTTGTCCATAGCTATGGAACATACTCATGGAAGTTTCAAAATAGTAATAAAAACAAAATGTTACACCATTTAATTTCATTTTATTCTTTCACAAAAAAAGTGAAAAACTAACTTCCATGCTCGACCTATTGTGGTCAAGGTGAAGGTATCCTTAAAAGAATACCGGTATTGTGAGTTCAGAAGTGCCCTCAGATTTCAATTCTGAAAACTATTCCAAAAGTTATAAAAACCCGCTCGTACGTTTACTGAATGTACCCAAAAAAAGTTCAGAAATTCATTCAGAGAACACCGGGCCTCAGAATCACATGCTGTCAATTTTCGTAGACTCGTATAATTCCAATTTAATAATAAAAATTACATGTAAATTCAGTGTCTTTACATTCTCCCCACCTTAGGGATTTACGTCCCTGTAAGACACATCTCAAACTAAGGGAACAAGTGGGGGTACTGAGCATGGATCTAAGCCTCCCGCTCCTATGTGATCTTCTGGAGGTTACCATGATGCCAAAAAACACACACTAGAGGTATCAACCATCCACTAAAGATTTACTATGGCCGATCCTCAATCTCTACTTGAACCTCATTAAATGTCTCCCCATTATCGATGTCCATAACTCCATGGTCGATGATGTGAGAAGGGTCATGCACGTATATCCTCAGCTGGGATATGTGGAAGTCGTCATGCACCCGGTGCAACTGAGGTGGAAGAGCTAAGAGGTATGCCACTTCACCAACTCTGCTGAGGACCTGAAAAGGTCCGATGAACCTCATAGATAACTCTCCCGCTCGAACAAATCTCCACAAACCACATCGAGGTGAGACCCTTAGAAAGTCGTGGTCTCCATCCTCGAACTTCGGAGGTCTCCGTATCCTATCGGCATAAGACTTCTTCCTTATCTTTGTAGTTTTCATCTTCTCTTGGATGATCAGCACCTTCTTAGTGGTAGCATGTACCATCTCTGGTCCCACTAGTGCTGACTCCCCTTGGTCAGTCAAGCACAAATGTGATATTTATAACGACCTGAAATTTTGAATAAATGTTGTTTCCTAATTTTGTGTGTTATTTTATTTTTATAATCCACAAAAATGTTTCGTTTGATAACATGAGTATAATTAAAATGAGACCGTTAGGTTTTGACTGTTATATGACCATTGGTCAATATGACAGCTGGAAACTAAACGTTTGGCTTATTGTCTCCAAATACAAGTGATCTTGGATAATTAATATAGAAAGAATATTTGATGGCCTTATCCAGTAGTCTCGGGCCAATCGAAGCCCATCTAACCGAACTTGGGAAGGAGGTAGCACCACTAGGCTTTGCTCAGGACCAAACCCAAGATGAACTTCATCGTGTGAAGCTATAATGGAAACACCAACGCGAGAAGTTCCAACTAATAGAAATTACTACACGTGCAATGTTGGCTGAGCCGCCCTCAGATTCTCTCACCTTAGCACGCCTTACACTCAATTACTATGCTGGGGTTATAAGGGGCTATGTAAGGAGACCGTAACTACCTTGTGTAATCCTTTATTTTAAATAAAAATTTTGATTTCTTCTTATGATGAAGTTTATAAATTCTCAAATGTCCGGATAAATATTGTATGCATATTTATGATGAATTTTAGAGAAAATATATTTTAAAAATGTTTATGTAAACCTTAAATAATTAAAAATGTGTAATGATTTTCAAAAAACGGTCTTCTATAATTATGTTCAGTATAAAATTTATAGTATCATAAGATCAACATAATTTTTTATGAATAGAAAATTATAAAGAGTGATTTTATGCTTAGGATTAGTAATGTGACCAAATGGTTTAGTAATCTCATTTAAAAAAATTATTAATATAATCTAGGCACCTTTATTAAGTAATGTGATTCAATAAAATGGTTAAATAATGGTTTCATAAGTTATTAGTCAAGTATTATTTTTTCTGGTGAATAGTGTTTTTTAATTAAAAATAAAATTAAAAATATTTGGAAAATTATTTTTATAAAATGGACTTTATTTTTGAATTCAGAACATCGATATTATGCTACGGTAATTTTTGGGGAATTTTCTGAAAAAATTGAAGTTTCAGTGAATAGTGTATTTATTTAAAAATTAAATTAAAAATATTTAGAAAATTATTTTTATAAAATGGAGTTCATTTTTGAAATCATAGCGTTGATATTTTGTTAAGGTGAAATTTTGGGATTTTTCTGAGAAAGTTGAATTTTCGATAAATAGTGAAAATGCAGTTTTTAAGTTACCGATGTTTAATGACATCATTAAATGATGTGTTAAGTATGTAATCAATATGGTCGAATTATGAGTAGTAATATAAGGTATGAGGTGTCCCATTTTTCCAATACCATGGGAAAATACCAAGGTAAATCCCATGGTTTTGCCAAAACCACCAATGCGGTGTCCTTTGGCCATTAATGCCTTGTCCCCCCACTTTCCCTATAAATACCCACCCTTCCCTCCTTTAGTTTTCACTCACAACTCTCCCCCAATGAATCTCTGGTCTCATTACCTCCCAAGATGTCCTCCCAAGGTTCCCCAAGCCTTCAAGGTCCCAACCATCGAGTTTGAAGAGTTTCATTTAAGGTAAGGGATCCTACCTCTCTCTTTCTTTTCAAGTAATCTCTTTTATGTCATTTCTTTTATGCTCCATGATATAATGTTGGAGGATGTTATTTTATATTCCTCTTACTGCACTTTTCATGTTCATATTATAAGATACCCCATCTTGCTCTCATCAATTTGTTTTAAGAATATTTAAGTGGCGCAGTTAGGCTGCCAAATTTTTAAGGGATTCTTTCACCTTTCTCATTTTTCAATGTTCTAATTTCATGTCAAGTCTTTCAAGTTCCTTATTATTATGTTGGGGTATGATATATATATCCATCATACTGATATTATATGTTCATATGATGAGAGACCCTATTTGATCTCTTCAATTCATTTTTATTGAAGTTTAAGTGGCGCCATTAGACTGCCGAATTTTTGAGGGATTCTTTCACCTTTCTCATTTTTCAAAGTTCTACTTTCATGTCAAGTCTTTGAAGTTCCATTTTATCATGTTCAGTTATGATCTCTATATCTATTATACCGATCTTATATGTTCATATAATGAGAGTCCCTATTTGATCTCTTCAATTCATTTTGTTGGAGTTTAAGTGATGCTGTTAGGCTGCCGAATTTTCATAAGAGAAATATTATTTTTTTGTTCCCTCCATGTTTTTCATTTCATATGGAATGTCTTTCAAATTTCATTACCATGCTCTTAAATCCATTATATTCTATCCCTATACTATTCTTTGGATCATTTATGAGTGGGTGACCTATGTCCCCTCTCTTTTCAAGGATTTCTAAAACCCCGATGCATAGCTGTTATGCTGCAGAATTTCCATCTCAAATGTCTCTCTATTTTTCTCAAATTATTTTGTTTTATTAAGTGAATATTAAAATATCTTCCTTCTAAAGGGGTATTCACATATATACCAAAATGTTCTATTTTAAATTCTGGGATTTACATACATGATACCCACTTTCCTTTTCCATGGGTTTAAAGTGACATAAAGATCATGTCTTTAAAGCAGTTTTTAAAACGTTATGATTATGAAATGAAACCCATTTCATTGATGCTATATGTGTTGTTTATGAAAATATTGATGATGATATATGTGGATAACATGATAATAAAAAAATTAAGGGTTCACCATTATAGTGCTCTAATGCATTGGGTAAAGACTTAATCTCTAGAGATGACCATTTTTAACGACGCCTTGGTGAATAACCTTGGTAATTTTTAATGAAACCTTGGGGATGGACCTTGGTGAAACGGAAATTATTGTCATTATTAAATGTTGTAGCCACATATTAAATTTATGAAATATGTTATTTTTATATGTCTCATGATTTCTTTCTCATTCCCTAAAGTTCTTTTTCATGATATTGTTGATGTATCTCAAGTTCACATGTTAAATGTTTCCCCTTGTTTCCCTTACTGGGCCTTCTGCTCACCCTTTCTTTTGATGTATGTCCCCAGGTTATGAGATGTAGTAATGAACCTTGGATGAACATAAGGAGAAGCCTTTCATGTTTTTAATAGGAATGTTTTATGTTTTCATGTTATAAGTTCCTGGTTTCCAAGACACTAAACCTTAAAGATCCTCAGTTTTGTAAAATGTAATGAAAAGTTATGATATAAAAAGACAGGATGCTATAGTTGGTATCAAAGGATGGTTTAGTTATTTGTGAAAATTAGGATATGAAAACTCTAGGAAGAACCCTCTAGAAAATTTTAAATATAAGAAATCATCCTGGTCTTTTGGTGAGTATTGAGTAAGGGGTTGCCAAGAAAATACATCCCTCTCTGGATATGAGTAGGTAGAGGTGGATCTGATACAGATGTACATAGGGGTAAAACTCGAAAACACTGCTTTGAGCGAGACTTGAACGGGAACTAGTACACGACAACGAGCCTTCTTGCACACTTGGTTAGGACACTCATGGGGGATATGCTTTGGTAAATTCATAAGCTTAGTATAAACCATTATTAAAGGAACAAAGATAAAATAAAATAAAGATTCACATAAGAGCATATGATCATGGATAACCTAGATTGGAACCAAGGGGATCACAAGTTTGGATATACTTTTCTTCTACAATTTTATCCTTCTATTCTTAAAGTTTCCTTTTCATTATTATTGGCTAAGTATTTAAGCCCCCTAATTATACGTTCTTTTCTTAGTTAATGGTAGGAAATGGAAGAGCATGTCCCAACAACCAATGTGATTGGAAATGTGAAGATTGCCCTATTAATGTGATAGAGATGATGAAAGATCAGATTGAACATATAGTGATTATTCCAAACTAGCTATTAAAAATCACAATTAATAATTGGTACCAAGATGAATGCCCAAATTCATCAAGGAAGAAGATGAAAAAGTCTCAAGGATGTTTATCTGATAAAGTTGATAAGGGAAAGAAGACCCAATTTTTTTTTTGCAAAAAGTGTGGGAAGAGGCACCAAGGAGAATGTCAAAAAATAACCAGGAGATGTTTTAAGTGTGGGAAGATAGGGCATAAAGTGGCCAATTACATTAAAAAATGGATAATGTGATGAATGGAGATAAGGTTCGATCTAATGTACCTTATACATTTCAATGTCGTAAAGGTGGAGAAGTTAGATATTATCCAAGGAAATTCTCTCTTGGAAGGGGTGAGAAGCATGATAAGCATCAACAATATTCAAGGAAATGGGAACAATGCAATTCATATGCTGAGATGGATCATGATGACTGATGTACATGTAACTTCTTCACAATAATTTCCTATGTCATGTTGTATTTTAGTTCCTGCTCTATGAGCATAACTTTTATGTTTTCTAAGATCATCGAGTAACTTCCTAAGATGATTTTATATCATTATGGAGAATATCTATTTTTATGTACCACATGTTGATGTAGTGAAGTTGTTCTTATTAAGAAAAAGGGTGATTAGGGGATTAAAAGATGATTATTATTTTGGAAGACGTTCACTATTTTGGGAACCCTATTTGATCGAGGTAAATAGATTACTACGGTATTTTCATTGAGGAGTAAAGGTTTACTTATATTTTGAAGAATTGATGAATTTAAGGTGAACTTATAGTAATTTAGGTTACATATGGAAATGATTAACCTATCTTGGGGAAAATGTGATTAGATTAGTTACTTTTGTTATAAGATGATAAGGGTGGTTGATATTGTTTGGAGATGAATGATGAAGTCTATCTTGGAAGACTATGTTATGAGATGGTTCTTATAATTGGGTTTCAATCGTAGTTTGGTTTATTTTAATAAATTTTAAGGACAATTATTTATGGAATGGTCTATGAAGAACTTTGGGTAGTACCATGGAACATTGAAGATTTAAAAGTAGTTTCCCTTCCTATGGGATTCTTTCTTTTTGAAGAGTTGTTTTATATTACCATTTCTTTTTTTGGGATAATGTTTAAAGATAGAAGAAATTGATAGTTAATCTTTTGTGGACTATTTGACTCTCAAGAAGATGATTATTGTGTTTTGATGAGACCAAGTGTTTTTTAATTCTCATCATTTGGAGAAAATATTAGTTTTGGTAGAATCTTTTTAAAGGATGAAACTCTACTTGAGGGTAAATATATTTCCTTATGTTTTTATTCTATGTAGTAAATTAATTCCTCAAAATTATGAAAAGGAATGTAAAAAAAATGTTGTTGGTTTACGTTTCCTACAAGGCAATCAAAGAACATTTACACACATCATAAGATTGTGATTTTCTTGTTGTTAACTTTCTCTTAATCATGTTTTCTATCACTCTCCCTCAGAACTTGACCCTTTGTTTTCTCCTCCATGTCCATGTTTTCCTACATGGAATCCTAGTGTGGGATAACTCGGGTGACCTTTGTACTTCCCTTTCTTTATTTTAAAGTAATATTTTTACTGACTCCTTTTCCGATGTGTGACATTAAATGAAATTTCAAAACCCAATTTTAAAAATTGTGAGGACGCAATTTCTTAAGGGGGGAAGATTGTAACGACCAGAAATTTTGAATAATTCTTGTTTCCTAATTTTGTGTGTTATTTTATTTTTATACTTAAAAAACTATTTCATTTGATAACATGAGTATAAATAAAATGGGACCATTGGGTTTTGACTGTTATATGACCATTGGTCAATATGACCGCTAGAAACGAAACGTTCCGATTATTTTCTCTAAATACAAGTGATCTTGGTTAATTAATATAGAAACAAGATTCGATGGCCTCATCGAGTAGTCTTGGGCCAATCGAATCCCATCTAACGGAACCTGGGAAGGAGGTAGCACCACTGGGCTTTACTCTGGACCAAACCCAAGCTGAACTTAATCATGTGAAGCTAGAATGGAATCTACATCACGAGAAGTTCAAACTGATAGAAATTACTACTCGTTCTATGTTGGCTGAGCCACCCTCAGATTCTCTCACCTTAGCACACCTTACACTTAGGTCCTATGATGGGGTTATAAGGGGCTATGTTAGGAGAGCGTAACTGCCTTGTGTAATCCTTTATTTTAAATAAAAATTTTTATTTCTTCTTATGATGAAGTTTATGAATTTTCAAATGTCCGGATAAATATAATATGCATATTTTTTTATGAATTTTAGAGAAAGGATATTTCAAAAATATTTATGTAAACCTTAAATAATTAAAAATGTGTAATGATTTTCAAAAAATGGTCTTCTAAAATTATGTTCAGTACGAAATTTAGAGTCTAATAAGATCAACATAAATTCTAATGAATAGTAAATTATGAATAGTGATTTTACGCTTAGGATTAGTAATTTGACAAAATGGATTAGTAATCTCACTTAAAGATATTATTAATATAATCTAGGCACCTTGATTAAGTAATGTGATTCAATAAAATAGTTAAATAATGGTTTCATAAATTATTATTCAAGTATTAATTTTTTTGGGTGAATAGTGTTTTTTAATTAAAAATTAAATTAAAAATATTTAGAAAATTATTTTTATAAAATGGACTTTATTTTTGAATTCAGAACGTCGATATTATGCTATGGTAATTTTTGGGGAATTTTCTGAAAAAAATGAATTTTTGGTGAATAGTTTATTTATTTAATAATTAAATTAAAAATATTTAGAAAATTATTTTCATAAAATGGAGTTCATTTTTGAAATCAGAGAATCGATATTTGGTTAAGGTGAAATTTTGGGATTTTTCTGAGTAAGTTGAATTTTCGATGAATAGTGAAAATACAGTTTTTAAGTTACGGGTGTTTAATGACATCATTAAATGATGTGTTTAGTTTGTAATCAATATGGTAAACTTATGAATAGTTATATAAGTTATGTGGTGTCCCAAGTGTCCAATACCCTGGGCAAGTACCATTGGCAAGCCCATGGTTTTTCCAAAACCACCAATGAGGTGTCCCTTGGCCATTAATGCCTTGTCCCCTCACTTTCCCTATAAATACCCACCCTTCCCTACTTTAGTTTTCATTGTCAACTCTCCTCCAATGATGTTCTGGTCTCATTACCTCCCACTGAGTCATCCCAAGGTGTCCCAAGCCCTCAAGGTCGCAACCTTTGAGTTTTAAGAGTTACATTTAAGGTAAGGAATCCTACCTCTCTCTTTCTTTTCAAGTAATCTCTTTTATGTCATGTCTTTTATGCTCCATGATATTATGTTGGAGGATGTTTTTTTATATTCCACTTACTTCCCTTCTCAAGTTCATGTCATGTGAGACCCCATATTTCTCTCATCAATTCGTTTTAATACTGTTTAAGTTGCGCCGTTAGGATGCCAAATTTTTAAGGGATTCTTTCACCATTCTCATTTTTCAAAGTTCTACTTTCATGTAAAGTCTTTCAAATTATTTTTTATTATGTTGGGGTATGATCTCTATATCTATCATACTGATCATCTATGTTAATATGATGAGAGGCCCTATTTTATCTCTTCAATTCATTTTTGATGAGGTTTAAGTGGCGCCGTTAGGCTGCTGAATTTTTTAGAGATTCTTTCACCTTTCTCATTTTTCAAAGTTCTACATTCATGTCAAGTCTTTGAAGTTACTTTTTATTATGTTGGGTTATGATATCTATATCTATCATACTTATATTCTATTTTCATATAATGAGAGAACCTAATTTATCTCTTCAATTAATTTTGTTGAAGTTTAAGTGACGCCATTAGGCTGCCGAATTTTCATAAGAGAAATCTTATTTTTGTCTTCCCTCCATGTTTTTCATTTCATATGTTATGTCTTTAAAATTTCATTACCATGTTCTTATATCCATTATATTCTGTCCCTCTACTATTATTTGGATCATTTATGAGTGGGTTACTTATGTCCCCTCTCTTTTCAATGTTTTCTAAAACCCCGATGCATAGTCGTTATGCTTCAGAATTTCCATCTCAAATGTCACTCTATTTTTCTCAAGTTATTTTATTTTATTAAGTGAATACTCAAAGCTCTTCCTTCTAAATGGTTATTCACATATACACCAAAATTTTTTATTTTAAATTCTGGAATTTACATACATGAGACTCGCTTTCCTTTTCTGTGGGTTTAAAGAGACATAAAGATCATGTCTTTAAAGCAGTTTTTAAAACGTTATGATTATGAAATGAAACCCATTTCTTTGATTCTATAAGGGTTGTTTATGAAATTATTGATGAGGATATATGTGGCTCACATGACAATAAATACTAATTACATGTGATCCCTGATAGCATTATAATGGATTGGGTAAAGACTTAATCTCTAGAGATGACCATTTTTAACGACGCCTTGGTGAATAACCTTGTTATTTTTAATGACACCTTGGGGATGGACCTTGGTGAAACGGAAATTATTGTCAATATTAAATGTTGTTTCCAAATCTTCATGTTATGAAATACTTTATTTTTATAGGCCTCATTATTTCTTTCTCATGCCTGAACGTTTTTTGTCATAAAATTGTTGATGTATCTCAAGTTCACATGTTAAATGTTTCCCCTTGTTTCCCTTACTGGGCCTTCTGCTCACCCTTTCCTTTGATGTATGTCCCCAGGTTATGAGATGCAGTAATGAACCTAGGATGAACATAAGGAGAATCCTTTCAAGTTTTTAATAGGAATGATTTATTTTTTCATGTTTTAAGTTCCTGTTTTCCAAGACACTAAACCTTAAAGATCCTCAATTTTGTAAAATTTAATGAAATGTTATGTTATAAAAAGGTATAATTCTATAATCTGCAAGGTCGCTCATACAATGCCTCAAAAGGTTCCATCCCAATGGTGGAGTTATAGCTTTTGTTCCACAAAAACACTAAAAAAGGCAAGTGATCCTCCTTGATAAGACCGAAGACGAGGATGCCAAGACACAACATGTCCTCGATGGTCTGAATGGTGCACTCAGTCTGGCCATCCGTCTATAGATGGAAGGTGGTGATCAAACAAACCTGCGTCCCGAAGGCCTCCTATAACCCTTCCATATCCGGGAAGTAAAACGTATATCACGATCAGAGAAAATCGGTGTGGTTACTCTATGTATCAACACAATCTCTTGCATATAGAGGCTTCCCAAGCTCTCTACTGAACTCTACTCTATGATCAGTAGGAAGTGGGCCGACTTGGTGAGTTGGTCAACGATCACCTAGGTAGAGTCATGAACTCAGGATTTATGTGTCATTCTTGTCACTAAGTCTATGAATATCCCATCCAACTTTCACTATGGGACCTCCAAAAGATGAACGAAACCTACTGGTACTTGATTCTCCCCCATCACTTGCTGACAAGTGAGGTACCGAGAGACAAACTCTGTAACTGCTTTATTCATTTCCAGCCACCAGTGCTATCATCAGAGATCCTGGTACATCTTCTCCACTCCTAGATATACCGCTAGAGGGGATTTGTGGAACTCCCTCATCACTTCCTCCCAAAGAGACATTAGTACCATGGTACGTCCTCTGAAGTGGATGACGTTCTCCCCACATTCAGAAATTCCATCAGGTGACTGTACTGTAGATATCTGAGCACGTTGTGTCTCACATTCAGTTTCCCCATAGTGCGCCTCCCTGAATCACTAAAGAAGTGGGGGAGTGACTATAAGAGACTGAAGAAAAGCTGCTCTATCTCTATCCACAAAGGATTTCTGAAAATTGTCCAACTGCTCCATCGCCTCGCCTAGTCGTTGTATACCATACCTCCTGCTGAGTGTATCTGCTACAATGTTCACCTTACCAAGAGTATAGACTATCTCGAAGTAATATACATGGAGGAACTAAACCCAACGTTGTTATCTCATGTTCAGGTCCATATGAGAGATGATATACTTGAGACTCTGGTGATCCGAGTGGACTGTAAAACTTTCTCCCATCAGATAGTGCCTCCACATCATTAAGGAAAAGACCACTTGTAACATCCCAGGTAAATAAAGAATAAATAATTTTCATATTTATTAATATTTACGAATTAAATATTAATTTTAATTAAAAGGGGTTTCAACGTTCGATAGCGTACTCGGTACGCAACGATGAGTTTCTTTGAAAACTTACGTTGCACACAAGTAATAAAATAATATTATTTTAAATGTTAGTTAACGAGTAGCTGTTGTACTGGCGGGAATGGATAGAAATAAATAAAATATGATTATATATGTTTTTAAATGTTTTTACATTTACCCAATAAAAGATAATGTCTTAAAATACGGAAAGAGTAAAATTTTAGGCATTTATACCCTAATTTTCACGAAAGGTCCACTTATCACATTTTGACAGAGAACCGTCATTAAATATAGTTTTGATCAATCTTATAAATTCTATTGGACCAAATATAACTCTTCTTTAGAATCGGGACATCAAAATTTACTTTGTGTAAATTTTTGGTACCTTTCTGATAAAGTTCATTTTTTTAATGAATAGTGTAAAATGTTGTATTTTAATTCAAAACCTCTTTTTAATCTAATTTATTTATATGATTAGATTATATTTTGAATTGGTTTTAAAGTGAAATTAGAAAATATTTTTACCATTAAATCCAATAGTGGTCGTTGGAATTAATTTCACTTTGAAATCGGACTTAAACTAGTGTCAATCTTTTGATACTTATTGTTTCATAAAAACACGCTATTTGCTCTGAGAGCGGAAATTAATTATTAAATTAATTAATGTGACTTATATGTTTTGAATTTTGTAAAATAGACTTCATTTTTGAATTCATTATATCAAATATAGCTTAGGGTGAATTTTTGGTAATTTTCTGAAAAACATCAATTTTTGATGAATAGTGAAACCACTAAGTGTTACTTATAAAGACTGATTTTCCGTTTAAATTAAATTTTGCCATCATTGTGTTTTGAATTTCAAAAATCTGACATACATGGTTGTCATTAAGAAGTAAAATGTGGTTCAATGAGATTATGATAATTTTTTGGTGAATAGTAACTTATTAAGTTCTTAATCGCGATTAGTGGTAATTAGTGTAGTATAAGGTAATAATAATGCTTTAATAAAATAAGATGAGCTTGAAACATGTCCTACCCTCATTGGTTGTGTCTTGGCCGACCATGAAAAGCCATGGGTCAACTTGGGGACCCCATGGAGACACTTTGGTTGGGAAATGACATAAATAACTTTTTATTTAATGTAAAAGTCAAAATGACACAAACATAATATGTTTAACGAAAAAAAATTTTACATGGGGTTATAAAGATCATATTTTTTATTATAAATAGTCATTGGACAGATAAAAAGTTTTCCTACATCATAGTAGTTTTTTTATAGTTTTTAGACATTAAATAAATTAAATTATTCATGACATAATAATGATGCAGCGATGACATCATTATTTGACGATTTAAATAAAATGGAAAGATAAAGTAAAATCTATGAACTAAACATGTCCAAAACCAATTGGATGAGTGTATTTAGAACCCTTATCAACTTATCCACGAATTATATCAATTTGGTACCTTTTAAAACCGAAACACATTTTCAAATAAAGTAATATTTCTTTACTTTCCAAAAGTGCCCCTCCTCTCCTCTTATAAAAGGCCCCCACATCTACCTCATTTCACACACTCCTCAAGCCTTTGGCTCGGCCAAACCCTGCCCATTTACTCTCTAAACATCCCTCTCCTCATCCTAGAGGATTACCTTTGGGCATAATCCTTTCAAAGGAATCCTTTAAGCTCAAATCAAAAGGAGTTACACTTTTAAAGGTAATTCATTCTCTCTTGTTCATTTGTTTTATTTTTCTTCTCCAACCCTCTAAACTCGATTTATTTACTTCTTTTGTAACAACACCAGTATCTTAAATATACTAGGATGTTTTTATAAGATTTATTCGAGCTAAACTCTCACAAAACTACATCAAATGGTTAAATAACATACGGTTTCTGTGGATGGCGAAATTCTGCCTCCCGAAACGATGATTGTTCAATACTCATTTAACACCTTCAAAGGTGGCCATTATGATGTAACTATTTTTATATATGATATATAATATGTTGATTTTTTCTTTAAGCTTCTTTATTTTTCATTTTGGGCATACCTTTATGGTTTCCATTATGGGTAAACACGATATCTTCATTTAAGGAAGTGCGGACTACCGCCCCCTCAAAGTGATGTGATTCGTTAATGCCATATGTGGGACGTGTAAAGGATGGATTTAAAGTTATTATATTTGATGTTATACTGGAATTATAATATACCTCTATATCATTATTATTTCTTTCCATTAAATTATGAGATAGAAATGAAAGTAGCGTTCATGCGTACGTACGGCTTACCGTCTCCATGAACGGTGCATTTCATTTCTTATCCCCAAATGTAATGTACTATTAAAAGTACATGTATATAATGGATATATATAATTAATGATATATCTAAATGATGAATATAATTCTGGAATTAAAATATACATACCTCTCATTTAGTTTTAATTCCATTAATATGACAAAGAAATGAAAGTAGCGTTCATGCGTATGTACGGCTTACCGTCTCCATGAACGATGCATTTCATTTCTTACCTCTAAATGATTATGTAATATTATAAATAAATGTATATTCTAGATATATATGATACATATTATATCCAAATCGGGAATTTCATTATGGATATAAAGAACTTTTGACCACACGAACAACATGTAATTGTAAGAAGTCCACATTCGACTTAAGAACCAAATATTGAGAAAACAAACATTATTAACTTAAATGGTTACATAATGTTTATAACATGGAAATAAGTGATATAAAAGGAATAATTAACTTTTAAAAGGTTCTTAATCAAGTATAAATTAACTCAAGTTTATTATTCAGGACGTTAAAGAACGATCGAGTCAAGTTGGACCCGAGGTAAGGGACTTCGTCTCAATCTCCTTTCATTGAGGCATATTTCGTTTTATACACAACTTTCTTTTATACGGTGTATAAACCCCTTTGACTTTTACTTTTATACAAAAGAAATCTTTTTCTACGAAGCGTTTTACAAAACAACAAAAAGGAATGTTTCTTTTAATGTACGCGGCGACAAAGACCTTTTCCGCCGCCGCGAGTATTATTTGGTCTTTGGCTTTCTCAACAAGCCGTAATGTTTTTAGAATTAAATAAATACCATATACTCATTTATGTATTTTGGTATTGAAAATGGTTTTGAAAAAGGATTCTATTATGTCAATATATTTATGATATATTGTGATTGAAATGTGGAAATGTTATCATTCCTTTATATTGGTTTTATGTTTTATGATTTTATACTGGTACATGGACATTTTAAAGGGTGGTTACGTTATAAACCATATGACGGGTGGTGTCGTGAATACCAGGATGGGTGGTTACGTTATAACCTCCAATGCATTGGGTATGGAAGTCGGTTGTATGGTTATTCCATTAAGTATGTATGGAAATTGGATGTATGGCTATTCCATTAAGTGATATGTGTGGAAGTTGACCATATGGTTATTCCACTTAAGTATGTTTATGTCCCAAGTTACCTTTATATATGTTATGTGTTCTTTTTATGGATTTTATGGTAATCCTTTGGTTACAAAAAGGTAAGTAATGATACTTTATTCAGTGAAGAGTTTTTACTACTTCATGAAGGTGAAGGTATTACTTTGATAGAGTATATATGGTTTATTTGATGTTGAAAAACTAACAGTTTTCATTCTTTCTGTATCCCTTACTAATATTTTTATGCTCACCCCATGTTTTGTTTTTGAAATGTTTTCACAGGACTTAATGTGGAATAAGGTCAAGGATGGGATCAAGGTAATGTCATCCTATATAAAACATGGAACTAGACACGTTTATTTTTAAGAGTTTTTTTATTATGGAAACTTAGAAGAAGTGACTACTTTGTAATCTTTTGAGATGTAATAGTTATGTTCTAATTCTCTTAAACTCTAAACCTGAAAAGATCCTCGACGTGAATTATTAATTTAATTCAATATTAAGTAAGGTTTAAGGTCGGGGCCTTATAGTTGGTATCAGAGGTCGGTTTAGAAAACGTTAGGAGTTAGAAAAGTGTTAAATTATAATATGATTGAAATGATATAGCATTTACAGATTACCATGTTGCTTCGCCTAAGATATTTCTGTGTTCAGAATGGTTTTCCATAGAGGAAACAAAGCAGCTATGTTGGGACGACATCAGGAGGAAGATAACCTTCCAAATCAGCAACCTGAGATGGTCGGAATCGGAACCGAACAGTTTGTTGTAGTAATGGCACAGTTGACTCAGGCTATAAATGGTGGTGGTATCCATGCACGAGATCAGCCAGATCAACCGCAGAGGAACATGTCTGTGGTGGAACATTTCATGAGGCAACATCCCCCATCATTTAGAGGATCATCTGACCCTGTGCAAGCTAAAGGGTGGATTAAAGCACTGGAGAAGATTTTTGATGTCATGGGGTGTTCAGAACATCAAAAGGTTAGTCTTGCTATTTACCATTTTGAAGGTGAAGCTGATCAGTGGTGGTCGATGGTGAAAAATATAAGGGATAGTGATGAGATTGAGGATCTTCACTGGGACGAATTCAAAGGTATGTTTCTTGAGAAATATTTTCCTAAGGTGGTTCATCTTAGGATGGAAAAATAGTTCCTAGAATTGAGGCAGGAGGATGATTCAGTGGCTGCTTATGAAGAAAAGTTCACTCGATTGGAAAGGTATGCTCCAAACATCATACGAGATCTTGATAGTAAAATAAACCGTTTTTACTCAGGGTTAAAGCCAAATTATCGAAGGGATTTAGCTTCTCGTGAGTTCAAAAGTTATGAAAAACTTATTCGATGTGCGGAGAAGGTGGAAATGGAGTTTGCCGATGATCAGGTTTTCTATGACAAACAACAGAATAAGAGGTCTAGTTGGCAGGCAAAGGGGAAGAATTCATCAAAGAAGCAAGGAGGTAAGAAAACCAAATATCCATCCAGTGAGATGTGTGGTAAAATCCATCCTGGAGAATGTTTATCCAAGTCTGGTAAGTGCTTTTGGTGTGGTAAGTCTGGTCATATTGCTCGTAACTGTAAGGAAGATGATCAAGTAGGAAATGAAAAGCCAATGAAAAGATGTTTTAAGTGTAATGAAATAGGTCATTATACAAACGAGTGTCCAGCGAAGAACTCAACCGGGGGAATGCAGCCAGACTATATGCAGAAAGGGGTGGTGAAATCCTTCGCAACAACTTCAGCAGATGTTGGGCCATCAAATGAAGTGGTATCAGCTCCAGGGAGCTCAGTATTTATTGAATATTGACTTGAGGTCGGGGTACCATCAGTTGAAAGTAAAATAAGCAGACGTTCCGAAGACTGCGTTCCGTACTAGATATGGCCATTATGAATTTTTAGTTATGCCTTTTGGGTTAACCAATGAACCTGCTGTATTCATGGACCTTATGAATAAAATTTTCCCTGAGTTCTTGGATAAGTTTGTGTTTGTGATTTGAGGTTTGGGAAGAGGTTATGTGTGCCTTGTGATTCACAGTTGAAGAATGAGTTGTTATGTGAGGCTCATAGTTCCCCGTTTTCAGTTCATCCTGGCAGTAATAAGATGTACAGAGATCTGCGGGAGTATTACTGGTGGGATGGAATGAAAAGAGACATTGCTGATTTTACTGTGAAGTGTTTGACATGTCAACAGGTTAAAGCAGAGCGGCAGTTACCGAAAGGGATACTTCAGCATTTACCAGTGCCAGAGTGGAAATGGGAAAACATATCCATGGACTTTGTTGTGGGATTACCGAGAACATCTCGAGGTAATAATGCAATCTGCGTTATTATTGATCGCTTGACCAAATCTGCTCATTTCCTTTCTATACGAGATACTTTCTCTCTAGATCAACTTTCCCGTTTGTATCTTAAAGATATAGTCAGGTTACATGGAGTTCCTCTCTCCATTGTATCTGATCGTGATCCCAGGTTCAATTCTAACTTTTGGAAGGGCCTTCAGAAGTCGTTGGGTACTGAATTAAATTTTAGTACAGCTTTTCATCCTCAATCAGATGGGCAGTCAGAACAAACAATACAAACCTTGGAGGATATGCTACGAGCTTGTTCTATGGACTATCAGGGAAGTTGGGACCAACATCTTTCTTTGGTTGAGTTTTATTATAATAACAGTTTTCATTCCAGTATACAGATGGCTCCATTTGAGGCATTATATGGGAAGTGGTGTCGAACTCCAGATTTTTGGGATGAAGTGGGTGAAAAGAAGTTGATGGGACTAGAATCTGTAGAAGAGATGGCAGAAAAGGTTCAGTTGATTCAGAAACACATGAGAACATCTCATAGTAGGCAGAAGAGTTATGCGGATAACCAGAGGAAGGATCTATCTTTCGAGGTAGGTGGTCATGTTTTTCGCAATGTTTCTCCTTGGAAAAGTGTGATGAAATTTGGTAAGAAAGGAAAGCTGATTCCAAGGTTTATTGGACCATATGAAATTCTAGAAAGAGTTGGATCAGTTGCATACCGGGTGGCTTTACCTCCAAGTTTATCTCAGGTACACAATGTTTTTCATGTTTCAATGTTGAGAAAGTATATGCCAGATCCATCTCATGTTTTGAGTCTAGAGGTAGTTCAGTTGGAAGAGAACCTATCTTATGAGGAACAACCGGTCCAGATTCTTGACCACTGGGAGCAGGTGTTACGGAATAAGGTGATTCATCAGGTAAAGGTTTTTTGGAAAAACCATGTGATTGAAGAGGCAACGTGGGAATCTGAAAATGCTATGAGGGATAAATACCCCCACTTATTTTGATAAGTGAATAAAATTGCGAGGACGCAATTCCCAAAAGGGGGGAAGGATGTAACATACCAGGTTAATAAAGAATAAAGAATTTTCATATTTATTAATATTTACGAATTAAATATTTATCTTAATTAAAAGGGGTTTCTACGTTCGATAGCGTACTCGGTACGCAACGATGAGTTTCTTTGAAAACTTACGTTGCACACAAGTAATAAAATAATATTATTTTAAATGTTAGTTAACGAGTAGCCATTGTACTGGAGGGAATGGATAGAAATAACTAAAATATGATTATATAGGTTTTTAAATGTTTTTACATTTACCCAATAAAAGATAAAGGCTTAAAATACGGAAAGAGTTCAATTTTAGGCATTTATACCCTAATTTTCACGAAAGGCCCACTTATCACCTTTTGATGGAGAACCGTCATTAAATATAGTTTTGATCGATCTTATAAATTTTATTGGACCAAATATAACACTTCTTTAGAATCGGGACATCAAAATTTACTTTGTGTAAATTTTTGGCACCTTTCTGATAAAGTTCATTTTTTTAATGAATAGTGTAAAATGTTGTATTTTAATTCAAAACCTCTTTTTAATCTAATTTATTTATATGATTAGATTATCTTTTGAATTGGTTTTAAAGTGAAATTAGAAAATATTTTTACCATTAAATCCAATAGTGGTCGTTGGAATTAATTTCACTTTGAAATCAGACTTAAACTAGTGTCAATCTTTTGATAATTATTGTTTCAGAAAAACACGCTATTTGCTCTGACAGCGGGAATTAATTATTAAATTAATTAATGTGACTTATATGTTTTGAATTTTTTAAAATAGACTTCATTTTTGA
Organism: Viscum album; assembly: GCA_963277665.1. Classification (NCBI taxonomy): domain Eukaryota; kingdom Viridiplantae; phylum Streptophyta; class Magnoliopsida; order Santalales; family Viscaceae; genus Viscum; species Viscum album. The sequence continues at coordinate 2,139,519,851 of OY728128.1, read as the reverse complement.
ATTCGTAATATCAAATATATATTAGGGTGAATTTTTGGTAATTTTCTGAAAAACTTCAATTTTTGATGAATAGTTAAACCACTAAGTGGTACTTATAAAGACTGATTTTCCGTTTAAATGAAATTTTTCCATAATTGTGTTTTGAATTTCAAAAATCCGACATTCATGGTTGTCATTAAGAAGTAAAATGTGGTTCAATGAGATTATAATAATTTTTTTGGTGAATAGTAACTTATTAAGTTCTTAATCACGATTAATGGTAATTAGTGTAGTTTAAGGTAAAAATAATGCTTTAATAAAATAAGATGAGTTTGAAACATGTCCTACTCTCATTGGTTGTGTCTTGGCCGACCAAGACAAGCCATGGGTCATCTTGGGGACCCCATGGAGACACTTTGGTTGGGAAATGACATAAATAACTTTTTATTTAATGTAAAAGTAAAAATGACACAAACATAATATGTTTTACGAAAACAATTTTTACATGGGGTTATAAAGATCAGATTTTTGATTATAAATAGTCATTGGAAAGCTAAAACGATTTCCTAGATCATAGTATTTTTTTATAATTTTTAGAAAATAAATAAATTAAATTATTTATGACATAATAATGATGCAGCGATGAATCATTATTTGACGATTTACATAAAATGGAAAGATAATGTAAAATATATGAACTACACATATCCAAAACCAATTGGATGAGTGGATTTAGAACCCTTATCACCTTATGCACTAAGTATATCAATGTGGGACCTTTTAAAACCGAAACACATTTTCAAATAAAGTAATATTTTTTTACTTTCCAAAAGTGCCCCTCCTCTCCTCTTATAAAAGGCCCCCAACTCTACCTCATTTCACACACTCCTAAAGCCGTTGGCTCGGCCAAACCCTGACCATTTACTCTCTCCACATCCCTCTCCTCATCCTAGAGGATTCCCTTTGGGCAGAATCCTTTCAGAGGAAGCCTTTAGGCTCAAATCAAAAGGAGTTACACTTTTAATGGTAATTCATTCTCTCTTGTTCATTTGTTTTATTTTGCTTCTCCAACCCTCTAAAATCTTTTTATTTACTTCTTTTGTAACCAAACCAGTATCTTAAATATACTAGGATGTTGTTATAAGATTTATTCGAGCTACACTCTCACAAAACTACATCAAATGGTTAAAGAACATACGGTTTCCGTGGATGGTGAAATTCTGCCTCCCGAAACGATGATTGTTCAGTACTCATTTAACACCTTCAAAGGTGGCCATTATGATGTCACTATTTTTATATATGATATATAATATGTTTATTTTTTCTTTAAGATTCTGTATTTTTCATTTTGGGCATACCTTTATGGTTTCCATTATGGGTAAACACGATATCTTCATTTAAGGAAGTGCGGACTACCGCCCCCTCAAAGTGATGTGATTCGTTAATGCCGTATGTGGGACGTGTAAAGGATGGATTTAATGTTATTATATATGATGTTATACTGGAATTATAATATACCTCTATATCATTATTATTAATTTCCATTAAAGTATGAGATAGAAATGCAAGTAGCGTTCATGCGTACGTACGGCTTACCGTCTCCATGAACGGTGGATTTCATTTCTTATCCCCAAATGTAATATACTATTAAAAGTACATGTATATAATGGATATATATAATTAATGATATATCTAAATTATGAACATAATTCTGGAATTAAAATATACATACCTCTCATTTAGTTTTAAATCCATTAATATGACAAAGAAATGAAAGTAGCGTTCATGCGTACGTACGGCTTACCGTCTCCATGAACGGTGCATTTCATTTCTTACCTCTAAATGATTATGTAATATTATAAATACATGTATATGCTAGATATAAAGAACCTTTGACCACACGAACAACATGTAATTGTAAGAAGTCCACTTTCGACTTAAGAACCAAATATTTAGAAAACAAACATTATTAACTTAAATGGTTACATAATGTTTATAACATGGCAATAAGTGATATAAAAGTAATGATGAACTTTAAAAAGGTTCTTAATCAAGTATAAATTAACTCAAGTTTATTATTCAGGACGTTAATGAACGATCGAGTCAAGTCGGACCTGAGGTAAGGGACTTCGTCTCAATCTCCTTTCATTGAGGCATATTTCGTTTTATACACAACTTTATTTTATACGGTGTATAAACCCCTTTGACTTTTACTTTTATACAAAAGGAATCTTTTTCTACGAATCATTTTACAAAACGACAAAAAGGAATGTTTCTTTTAACGTACGCGGCGACATTGACCTTTTCCGCCGCTGCGATTATTATTTGGTCTTTGGCTTTCTCAACAAGCCGTAATGTTTTTAGAATAAAATAAATACCATATACTCTTTTATGTATTTTGGTATTGAAAATGGTTTTGAAAAAGGATTCTATTATGTTAATATATTTATGATATATTGTGATTGAAATGTAGAAATGTTATCATTCCTTTATATTGGTTTTGTGTTTTATGATTTTATACTGGTACTTGGACATTTTAACGGGTGGTTACATTATAAACCATATGACGGGTGGTTCCGTGAATACCAGGACGGGTGGTTACATTATTACCTCCAATGCATTGGGTATGGAAGTTGGCCGTATGGCTATTCCATTAAGTATGTATGGAAATTGGTCGTATGGCTATTCCATTAAGTGATATGTGTGGAAGTCGACTGTATGGTTGTTCCACTTAAGTATGTTTATGTCCCAAGTTACCTTTATATATGTTATGTGTTATTTTTATGGATTTTATGGTAATGCTTTGGTTACAAAAAGGTAAGTAATGATACATTATTCAGTGAAGAGTTTTTACTACTTCATGAAGGTGAAGGTATTACTTTGATAGAGTATATATGGTTTATTTGATGTTGAAAAACTAACAGTTTTCATTCTTTCTGTATCCCTTACTGAGCTTTTTATGCTCACCCCAAGTTTTTTTTTGACATTTTTTCACAGGACTTAATGTGGAATAAGGTCAAGGATGGGATCAAGGGAATGTCATCCTATATAAAACATGGAACTAGACACGTTTCTTTTTAAGAGTTTTTTTATTATGGAAACTTAGTAGAAGTGACTACTTTGTAATCTTTTGAGATGTAATAGTTATGTTCTAAATCTCTAAAACTCTAAACCTGAAAAGATCCTCGACATGAATTATTCATTTAATTCAATATTAAGTAAGGTTTAAGGCCGGGGCCTTATACCACTGCTTCTAACTCTAGGTCATGGGTAGCATAGTTCTTTTCATGTTGTCTCAACTGTCGAGAACCAAATACGATCACTACTCACTCCTAAATCATGACACATCCGATCACAGTCCTTGGTGCATCGTAGTAGACTAAATAAACTACGCCCTCCTCTGGAGCCTCATGATGGGGGCACTGGGCAGCCTCTATCTCATCTTCTAAAATCTCTGTTGGAATCTTTCCGACCACACGAAGGATTTCCCCTTCTTCGCCAAGGCAGATAGTTGTGCTACATCTTTGGATAAATATGGTACAAATCTATAGCAGTATCCAGCCAAACCCAGGAAACTTTGTATCTCTCTCACACTCCTGGGTGGCTCTCAAGAAAGGACAACCTCAATCTTCACTGGATCCACTACAACTCCAACCTCCAATATGACATGTCCAAGAAATTGAACCTCTTGGATCCAAAAATGGAACTACGAGAGATTACCATAATGTGGGTGCTCTCAGAGTGTGTCCAATACTACCTAAAATTGATAGGCATGCTCCTCCTTAGTAGCAGAGTAGATCAGAATGATGTTGATGAAGACTACTAAAAGAGATCAAGGTATGACTGAAAAATATTATTCATGAGTCCCATAAACACTGTTGGACTGTTAGTTACACCAAATGGCATTACCAAGAACTCGTAATGGTCGTACTAACATCTGAAATCCATCTTCTACACATCATCATCTCGTACTCTGAGCTGGTGATAGCCTGATCTGAGGTCTATCTTCAAGAACCACCATTCTCCCTTTAGCTGATCAAAGAGGCCGTCAATCCTCTGGAGTGGGTACATGTTCTTCACGGTCACATGATTCAGGAATCGATAATCAACACAAAGCCTCAAGATCCCATCCACCTTCTTGGCAAACAAAATTAGGGCTGCCCAAGGAGAAACAGTAGGCCAGATAAACCCTTTCCTATGTAAGTCCTCCAACAGTACCTGCTACACATAAAGCTCCGCGGGAGCCATCTGATATGCTGGTGTAGATATCGGTGTTGTCCCAATGTACACGTCAATGTATAATTATACCTCTCTATGAGTAGTTATACCTGAAACATCATCAGGGAAGACATCCGCGTAATGGTCCACCACTACATGATAACTTGGAATATCTACATCAACTGCTCCATGGGTAAGGCCAGCCAACTGATGAGTGATCGGTTGCACTCTCCTCCCGTTATGTCCATCCTATGCTGCAAAGGCTACCTTCTAATCGGTGAAGGTAAAACTGTTCCCATTCGTGCGGACACACCACACTTTGTGGATAATACAGTCAACCTGAGCATGGAATATAGATAACCAGTCTATACCCAAGAAGACATCGTAAGGCCTCGATGTTGCTACTAGGAGATCCCAGCCTAAGCTCTCACCTCCTAGAGTAAGCTCACATTTCCATCATTATTGTATAATTGTTGAATCTGATCGCATAGGAGTCTCTAGCTGTAAGAATCGAGCCAACGACTCCGTCTAAATCTTCGATCTCCGAATGAGGGTAGCAACAAAAAAAATGACTAGAACATATGTCTATAAGTACTACAACTAAGGTGGATTAGGAACGGAACATAACTCGTATCATCTCTGAAGCGTCGTGATCATAGGCCTCATCTATCTAGAGCTGAGCTCACCTCTGTCCACCTGCTCCCTACTGTAGGGGTGGACCTATTGGTGGGGGGGAGATAACAACTCGAATATTTTCCCACTGCCAGTTGCACGGTCAGCTCCTCTACCACGTCTGCCAGCTCCCTACGAACCTCCTCAGTCGAACCTCTTTCACTACATAGGTGGTCTTTCGACCATCTTCTGATCATCCGTATGGCGAGTCAGATATTCAAAAACCATTTGGATCTGCCTCCCGCATGCATAACACTATCTGCGCATGGCATGACTGGCTCTGCCTCGTGTGCCCCGCACAACCGACCCTGAATCTTACGATCAATAACCTATAGTTTTGTTCCTCCTAGACCTCTGTGTCATCAGTCTGCTTCCATCTATAGAAGACTCCACTACATGAAAATTGGTGGTGGGTCTCACTGCTGGTGACTACTCTATAGGAAAACTCCCCACTAAGAGGGATCTCTCTAACAACCCCCTCTGTGTTGGGATGGTGAGTGAGATCATAGAAGCCCTGATCTCCCAACTAAGCCACAAATCGAAGGTCCGATCCTTGAAGAATGGGTCATGCACCGTATCAGTGGAGTAGAATGAGAGGTCGGTGAATCTCGTTGAATACTAATCCAATGTCATGCTGCCCCTGCTGCAGATGAAGTAGTTCCTATATACGCACTTCGCAAAGAGTCATTGGGATAAACTCTTTCCAAACTAGGCTCTCGTTGTCCACCCATAGAAGCGTTGCCTCGTTGTGAACTTGGAGCATCAAGCTCCACCATCTGCAAGCTACTACATGTAGAAGGCTGGGGGTAAGGATCATCATGAGATCATCTAGTGTCCCTACATGTTAGAAAACTCTCACCACGGCCTCCAGCCAATCCTCAACTACCTGTGGGTCCTTCTCTCCCCTGAACCGGGGTGGCCTCTGGTGCTGGAAAACGTGCAACACAGTCAAGCGGTATGCACCATCTGCTGCTGGGGCTAGTGGAATGAGTGTTCCAATGGGTAATAGTACTACTAGTTCCTCCACTGGTGCCTCAACTAGAATAGGGCCATGCACTGAGGCCTCATAGCTCGGTGGGCTATCAGTACATATAACTATCGGAACCCTAGCTAGTTGTCTTCGTAGAGGCATCAAAAAAAAGAAACAGGTGTGCCACAGTAAATAAGTTATACCTGGTGAGCTGACTCAAGGAGTTCCCAAAGAATACTCTTGAAAACACACACACAATAAGTTTTTTCGTTCACTAAGTCAGAAATCAAATGTTAGGGTCCTGGTGTATGGATACATCGGCTGCCTCACCAACACTAGATTCTATAAACTGATAACTACACTCACTAAAATCAACACAATTGATGTTAAAAAGATCATATTCATATGTTATATTGTAGAACTGACTCCTATGATACAAATGTTTCATGATCCGTCCCCCGGGGCCCATGCTGTGACTACCCCAAGCCCGCCTTCCATAGGCCAGGGGCAAGAGACTTGCACCGAAACGCGTAATTCCCTGAAACTGGGATGGAATTACCTTTATAACCTGTAATCACAGGCAAACAAGCACACAACAAGATATGAACGCATGTAAACTGAATACTAAACATAGTGAGTATAGAAATTAAAAGGTCCAGAATACAAGCACAACTGTAAAGTACAAGAAACTGAAAGTACAAGTAAACTGGAGAAAAAAGGAAGATAGTTGTTGGGCCATCCTCTTAGGTTCCTACCTGAAGGGTAGGTACCGATAACCTCCTCAGCACTCCATGTCCATCTGTCTCCTCTATGTACCGACTCGTCGTAAGGTCGTCCTCCGGGCACCGTCTAGTCCTGGTACCCTCAGTCTCGATCAACGTTGTCCGTCGTCTGCACCAACCACAAGAAGCTATGGACATAGCCCATGTAGGGATGATTATAGTGATACTTAGTAGGGACCCCAATACCCTCAAGGACTCACAATATCCACAAAAGATAAACCTAAAATCATTAAATCAACTATCAACCCAACTTAGGTATATGCCCATACATATACCTAAGTTATCAAGTATACACATCTCAATTATGAGGAAACACAGGATCCAACCCAAAAGCCCAAATCTCGACTTTTCCAAAAAGGAAGGGAAACCACCAAGAAAATTACCACACAGGTACGCCACATAGAATAATACCACAAATGTATTACCAAGAAGCAAAGTACCCCAAAGGTACGAACTCAGCTCAGACTAGGTATAACCGATGTACAGTAGTAGAAATGATTAGATGTAACTACTGAATTATCTTACTCTGTTAAGAGCCAAACCCACACAAGATCACTCTGTACTGACCCACACATGATTTCTAGGTGATGACCCATAGAGGATCGCTCAGTGCTGACCCACACAGGATCGCTCAGTGCTATCCCACACAGGATCTCTCTTAATTCTTCACGTCACAGCCAGCTATAGGGTTCTCGTACAATGCTCGCTTGTCTCTGAGAAGGTCTTCTCCATAAGCTAGTGGTTGATACTTCAACTAGCTTGAAGTCTCAAGAAGAATTATATCAAAGTATTGCCATGTCATAGGGGCCTCAACACAATAGACGGTGTGTCAATTAGACACCCGATCTGTGAGTTATTAGCCTTTTAGTCCCGAGGGCCCGGCTGAATTCGTGCTCGATCCAAACTGACCATTTTACAACTTTATCCAAATTTATAGTGGGGTATAATAAAGGTACCATCTTGCTAAAAGGTTTTTGGCGTCGTAGATGGTTCGTCAAATGTAAGCCCGGTGCCAATGATATGGTCAGAGATACATAAATGGGTCGAAGTGGGTCTGGCACGGCCCACGCTTGGTGGCCCAGCCCACACTAGGCGGCATAGGCTGTGGATTCTGTGAGCAGTGCAAGGCAAGGGAGTCCATGAGTGGCGCAAGGCCACGGGATCATGAGGGCGGCACAGGGGCCACAGAACCGCGAGGGGTTCATAGTGGCTACGGGTGGCCGTGGGCGGTGCGAGGATGCGAGTGGCTCAGAGGGCTGTGGGTAGGGTGATTCAGAAGGCCCTGTGGTGGCGCAGTGGGTCGTGGGGACTGGAGGCCACCAGCGGCGAAGTTCTGTGGGGTGCGGAGGCCATGTGCGGTGGTGGCCGCGGGGCAGTGCCGCGCCTTCATCGCCTGCATCGCCTTCATCGTGGTTCTTGTGTTCCACTGATGCCAACTGCCGACACTGATCGCTACCTTCTTCCATTGCGAAGAACACACCAAAGAAGCAGAATAATGGTTGGGTCGATCCATGTTTATTTGGATATCACACTCCGCATTAGAGTGGTAGCAAGAGACTCAACAAAATCAGGATTCAATAATGTCAAAATCTACAATTTAATATGTATCATGGATTAACTCATTTTGGTTGATCCACTTTCTACATGATTTCCAAGAATGATGAAATTAATTGAGAGAATTCAATAATTCAATAACAACCCTCTACCCCCATTAGTTTGTTGTCATTGACGAGGAGGGAAAGATGACCGTTGATTGAAGACATCCCACATTGGAGGATGTCCCGATGAAGAAGTTGAATTCATGCATCAACATTCTTATTTGGAGGAGTGTTCTTCATGGAAGAAGCTCTTCGTGGAAGAAGTTCTTCATTGGAGAAATCAATCCTCCAAGAGCTCTCCCCTTTCCCAATATTTTCCCCCAAAATCAAAATAACCAACTATTGTGCTTCCCCAATTTTAATTATTGGCATAATTTCTAATTGGATTAATTAATTACATTGTGGTTGGAATAATAAATTAATGGGGGTGACACCATTAAAGTGGGGGAAGTTTAAGAGGCATCCCCACACTTAAGAGGGAGTTCAAGGGGTTTTAGCCATGGTTGGTCCCTACCACCATAACCCCTCATGGGAGGATAGTTCATGTGGTCCCTGTAACACCACGACCCCTCTAGACCGGAGCCAGTGCATTACTTTTGAAATTGGCATGGTTAGAAGGAATGAAAATCCTGAAGGAATGACTAGTTTAGTATTCTTGAAGAAACTAGATACAATGATGTAACACAAATTACATTGAAAAAGGTTACAAGATACCATACATAACAAAACTAAAAACTGAAACCACACTAACTCAATAAAAGAGCTTCTCTTCATCACCTGTTGAAGGTAAAAAATGAAATGGGTGAGCTCAAATGCTCAGTAAGGTATACAAATAGCGGAAGCATGAGTAAAATAAAAATTGAATCACAATCAATCTGACATAATCAATATGGCATAATGAATAAATGAACAACTAATTCCATTAATAAACTGAGAATTAAACTGCATCCATAGATTTTGTCATAGTGAAAACCTCATGGATAATAATAACAACCTATAATGAATAAAGATAATTCTTATTAATTGGATTTCATGTATCTGGCACATGAAACCATAATACCGTAAAAATGGTTTAGTTCTATGTGTAAAAACCCTTCTGATTTTTTTGAAAATAAACTCAAAGGGTTTGTTGCCAAACTGTTTTGTCTCATGAGACCTATTGATGCATCGAGATTAGAGTATACAGATTCATCAATATTTCCATAATTAAAATTACTTTCCAAATGAACACCCTATGTATGATGGAATACAATTTATACAACATACATATCCATGAAATGAGATGATGGATTTTTAATATAAATATAATTTCAAATTAAAAGTGATCTCAAATGGGTAGTAGGTGCACCACATAAGGATTATTAGGTGCACAATAAAATGTTAGTCACAACAAAAAGGTAGTTGAGACAAAGTCCCTTACCACAATGTAATCAGTCGAACTGTATAAACAAAACTTAATAACCATCAAGTGAATCATTTAATAACATGAATATAAATATAATCATTTTATTATATATCAAATGGAATTACACATATACCAAATATATGGAATAATGGGCGAACAATGGAAATCTCACAGAAATGAAAGTGAGGTGAGAAACCACTTAACTTTTGCTCGAGTTTGTTATTCATTTGTTTTAATGACCTGAATAATCAAATTTATATTTATTAATTAAAAATTACAGAACCTCCTATTCATTTAATTGATTTAGTATAACCTTATTTGGTTTATTCATGGCCCTTTTAATGGGTTTAAGAGGTTCAATTTTATTGTTTTGGATGCATTTTCCTCCATGGTTTTCATGATTCGTTTAGTTGCTTTCATGAATGGAAGTTAATTTGAAATGTGGATAAATATCCATATTTCTTAATATATATTATTATTGAAATTAAATTTATATAAATTATCTTATAATTATTTCGGGTTATATACCATGATGATGATTCATTAGTTAAAACATTAATGATCTTTATTTTGATCTTTTTAGTGGTTCTTTGATAATAACAACCTCATTTTTTTATAAATACAACCATGAGAACAAAATAATTAGAGAAACATGGGTGATTAATAACACATATAATATAACCGGGTTCAACCATATAAATGATTTCATGAACAGACTTGAAATAATTAAAGAAAATAGAAATCAAATCATCTACGATGTCGGTAATTCGACACATCACGAACAATGTTTTTAATTCCTTGAACAAGTGGGGAAAAAGAATAAGATTGATGATGAATTTTTCATGAAAATTAGAACATCCAGAATATACAAGATTCAGAAGATTTCATTCATCCTGGGTAAGAAGAGATGAAGAAATAATAAATAAAGAACTCAAAATAAAAGAATAATTTTGAAATCGCTTACAAAACTTCGACAGCCTAACAGCTACGCACCATGTTTTTAGAAAATATTAAAAAGAGAGGGGACAAGTGTCACCTATATAGAAATTAATCATAATATATAGTAGATCAAGAATAAGAAGAAAAATAATTACATGGTATGGAAACTTGAATGATATACCACATAAAAGAGAACTTGAAAAGAAAAAGAAAGAAATTGAGAATTTTCTTACCTTGTAGAGTAACCCTTAGAACTTGATGGGTGGAACCTTGGGGGATTGTTAAAATTTTGGGAGGAAGAATAGGAAGTTAAGGAGGCCAGATATTTATTGAGGGAGAATTAGGAATGAATTCAATGAATGGAAGAGTTGGTATTTATAGGAAAAGTAAGGGATTATTTTAATAATTTCCAAGGGACACCTCATGGGTGGTATTTGCAAAACCATGGGCTTTCCCATGGTATTTTCCCATGTTTAAAGCCACTTGGGGAACCTCACATATTATTTAACTATACAAAAGTCTACCAGATTTATTACATCATTATTACATCCTTAATGTTGTCATAAACACACTGAAACTAAAAACTGTATTTTTTACTATTCAATGAAAAATCAACTGTTTTAGAAAAATTCCAAAAATCCACCCTAACCATTTTTTGATGTGTAGAATTAAAATGTGAAACAAATTTTTCAACAATAATTTTCTAAATATTATAAATTTAATTTTTAAATAAATCCATAGTTAATTCGAAAAATAACAACCTTAAAGTGAAATTAGTTTTATTTCTCATTGAAAAACTTATTAGGATCTCATTATCTTATTGCCTTATGAGAATAAAATAAAATAATTATTTACTATTAATAAGGGTCATATTACTATTCATAATACTATTCATGTTACTATTCATATGGGTATGTTACTATTCACCAAAAATCAAGTTTTTTCTATCAAAATCCAAATGACTTACAGAACACAACTCAAGATGACAGTTTTTCGAAATTGAAAACATAGAAGAGGAAAAGTTGTGTTTAATTGATAGATTATAAAATTTCATTCTATATTTATTTTCAAAACCTTGGGGAGTTACATTCTCCCCTCTTTACAAAAAACATCGTCCTCAAAATTCAAAAAATATTACCTAAAAAGATTCTGGTATGCCTTTAACATAAGCTCCTCAGACTCCCATGTTTCTTCCTCCATCTTATGGTTCCTCCACATAACCATTAATAGATGAGTTGACCAATTTCTCAATAATTGGTCTCTAGTATCAAGAATCTTGATAGGCTCTTCATAATAAGATATATCTGGTTCAAGTTTTACTTCTTCATATGTGAGTACATGTGTTGGGTCTGACATGTACTTTCTTAACATTGACACATGGAACACATTGTGAACCTTGGAGGGACATGGCGGAATTTTCAAACGGTAGGCTATGACTCCAATTCGGTCGAGAATTTTAGAAGGTCCGATGTAACTTGGACTTAACATTCCCTTCTTACCGAATCGTATAATATCCCTCGATGGAGATACCTTTAAGAAAAGTGATCTCCTCCTTGAAACTATAAATCATTCCTTCAGTTATTTGTATAGATCGTTTTCCTAATTTGAGCTATTTTGATATGGTTCAAGATAATCCACACCTTTTCCATTGTATCTTCAACAAGTTCTGGGCCCATGAGATTTCTTTCACCAAATTCATCCAAGCATGTTGGTGTACGATATCTCCTCCCATATAATACTTCATAGGGTGCCATCTGAATACTTGAATGGAAGCTATTGTTGTTGTAAAATTCTATGAGAGGTAAATAATGTTCCCACATGATTTGAAAATCAAATGAACAACACCTCAACATGTCTTCCAATGTTTGAACAGTTCTTTCTGATTGTCCATCAGACTGTGGGTGGTAGGCAGCGCTCAAACGAAGATCAGTATCAAGGGCGTTCTGTAGACTTTTCCAGAATCATGATGTAAAATGTGGATCACAATCAGAAACAATCTATAGGGGTACTCCATGAAGTCTCACAACTTAATTAATATATATTCTTGCTAGAAGTTCAAGTGGTAGATCTTCTCTTATAGCAAGAAAATGTGCTGACATGGTTAGACAATCAACAATGAACCATATTTCAACGTTCCTTCTAGGAGTATTTGGTAGTCCCACGAGAAATTCCATCATGATATTATCCCATTTCCACTCAGGTATGGGAAGAGGTTTCAATACTCTTTCAGATAGTTTCCTTCCATCTTTCACTTGTTGAAAAACCATACATCTTGACACAAAATAAGCAATCTCCCTCTCCATGTTGTCCAACAAAAAATGTTCCTTCAAATCTCTATACATCATAGTGATACCAGGGTGTATAGAGAAATTGGAATAATGTGTATCATCCAACAATTCCCTTTTTTAGATCAGGTATATCGGGAACACAATGTCTCTTCCAAAATTGAAAAATTCTATCTTCATATACGAAGTCACTCATTCACCCATCATTCAAAGATTTAATATTCTATTGAAACTCCTCATCATCAGCTTGAGAAATTCTTATCATTTCTAGTAAAGATGGTTTGGAAAACATTTGAAAAAAAATTGATGTTTCTGCTTCCATGGTTATTCCCATATCCATATTTACTAGATCCATGAAAATATGATCCCTTTCAACTATCATCTTGTTCAAAACTCCATGATCCTTTCTGGTCAAAGCATCTTCCACATTATTTTCATTCCCCGGCTGGTAGTGTATCATGAAATCATAATCATTGAGTAGTTAAAGCCATCTCCTTTGCCTCATGTTGAGTTCTTTCTGTGGGAAAATATACATCAAACTCATGTGATCTGTATAAATCTCTCTTTTTTCACCATAGACATAATGTCTCCATATCTTCAAAGAAAATATTACAATATCTAACTCAATATCATGAGTAGGATAGTTTTGATCATGAATTTTTAGCTATCATGATGCATAAGAAATAACCCTATAATTTTTCATAAGGACACAACCATGTCCTTTCTTTGAAGAATCACTGTAAATAACAAATCCATCATTCTCTGATGGTAGAGTCAATATAGGAGAATTGACTAATATTCCCTTTAGTTATTTGAAACATTCTTCCAAATCTTTTGTACAAATAAATTTAACCCCTTTACGTGTGAGCTTCGTTAGCGGGTTAGCCAGTTGGCCAAAATTCTCCACGAAATGCCGATAATAACCTGCTAAGCCAATAAAACTGCATACCTCAATTATGTTTGTTGGCGCGGTCCATTCTTGGATTGCCTTTGTATTTTCAGGATCTATTAGGATTCCATCCTTAGAGACAATATGTCCAAGAAAAAAAACTGACAAAATCCAGAATTCGCACTTGCTAAACTTCCCATATAATTGATTTCTTCTAAGAGCTTTTAGAATAGTTTAGAAATGATCCTCATGGTCTTCATAGCTTTTTGAGTATACTGGGATATCATCTATGAATAAAACCAAAATTTTATCATGATATTCCTTGAAAACTCCATTCAATAAATCCATGAAAACAAAGGGTGCATTTGTCAGTCCAAAAGGCATCATTGTAAACTCATAATGCCCATACCTGGATCAAAATATTGTCTTCGAAATATCTTCCTTACTCACATGCTGTTTATGATATCTGGATCGAAGGTCAATCTTCTAAAAGTATTGAGCTCCATGAAGTTGGTAAAATAAATCATCAATCCAGGGCAGAAGATACTTATTCTTTGTTGTAATAGCTTTGATTTCCCTGTAATCAATGAAAAGCCTCATGGATCCATCTTTCTTCTTGACAAAGAGGACAGGGGCTCCCCATGGAGAAACACTAGGTTGAAAAAAATCATTTTTCACCCAACTCCTTTAGTTGTTTCTTTAGCTCTACTAATTTCACAGTGCACATTCTATAGGGAGTCATTGATATAGGCCTTTCATTATGAAATATATCAATAGAGAACTCAACTTCCCACTCTAGAGGATGTCCAGGTAAATCCTCAAGAAGTACATCAATGTACTCTTTCACTATGTTAACATATTCAATTTGAAGATTTATTTCCTCTCCCAATGATATTGGTTTATCTTCCTCTCAAAGTATTTTATTCAATAGAGCTATTGGGGGTGGTTCTAGATAAGAATAAGTTGGTGAATTTTCTTCCCTAATGAAAAGGTATTCTACACAATTTTCAAAAATTGTAACTTAATTTTTCTTGCAAAAAATCCTCGCATCATAATTTTACATCCAATCCATATAGAGAATTATATCAAATTTATTCATGGGTATAATAATAAGGTTAGCAACTAAAGCACATTTTGGTGTTTGGAGGGGGACTAGTGGACATGCCTTTGTTGCAATGATACATCCCATGGGAGTTTTTACTGACAACTCCTTTCTTAAATAAAATTGTACATATCTAATTTTCATGGAAAACAGAGAGGATATAAATGAATGAGATAATCCATAATCAAATAAAGTGTTCTATAAGTTTGAGGAAATAATTAAAGTACCTTCCACCAAATCACTAGGAACTTCAACCTCCGCGGTTATAATCGCATAGGCTCTCCCATGCTCTCTTGGCTTTTTCTGAGGCATGTTTCATTGGCTCTTTGGACACTCATTTGCATAGTGCTCCATCTCTCTGCAACTGTATTATTAAATATCATTGAATTGTTTCTTCCCCTTGTATTCATCAGATCAATGACCCTTTTCTCTGCTGTTATAGCAGACTCATATGCCTTTCAAGAATTTCCCAGGATGATTCTTTCCACAGTTCATTCATAATGGGAAAATATTTGTTCCCATGCTCTTATTTGGTGATTCTCATTTTCCTTTGTTATCAGAGTACCGCTTATTATCTTGGTTTCCTATAAAAAATTGATCTAGAAAATTCCTTCCATGTTTTGATGGCACTTGATACAATGTCATCATAAGATGAAAATGATTGAGAAGCCAGTACCTTTAAAAGACTTGGCTTATGAATTTTAAAGAAAATATCAATCTTGTCTGCCGAGTCACGTACGTAATCCACATCATACCTAGATATCCTTGTGAAGGTAGCCTCATATTCTACAACACTTTCTTCTTCTCTTTGTTTCAAGACAAGGAAATTCAACTTCATTTCAGTTTGTTGCTCATGAGGGAAATATTTTTCGAAGAATATTTCTTTAAAATTACTCCATTCCATATCCTCTATCTCTTCTTCCTCCATGGTATTTTGAATCAGGGACCACCATTGATCAACATCACCCTTGAGACAATATACTGCCAGTACTACCTTTTCATTTTCATTACATCTTAACGCCATGAATATATTTTCAAGGGACTTGATCCATTTCTCAGCAACCATGGGATAAGTAATCCCGCTGAAAGATGGGGACTTATGCAACATGAAACGATCCAACACAGGTGTTGAATGGTTATTCTTTACAACTTGAGTATGTTGTACCAATATGGTCGTGATCTGTTCTGCTCCAACGTTGACTGTGTTGACTTCCTCAGTAGGGAGATCCCTACTTTGACCACGCGTATTGATTTCCCTTCTTCCATTAGACGCCATTTCTAAATAATGGGATACACTAGATTAGTTTATGAATCTTAAATAGAAAAAACACTCAACATAGATTGAAATTCTATGCATATATAATCTTATATGCAAGGTTATTTGGAAGAAATATTTACATTAACTCCTTCATAATTTCTTGTAATGAAAATATGAATTATCCTAAGAATATCCCCCGGGAGTTTCATAACCAAGAGTGGAGCAAGGCCTATTGTCGTGCACTAGTTCCTGTTTGAGTCTAGCTCAAAGCGGTGTTTTCGGTTTTTACCCCTATATACATCTAGGCCAGATGCGCCTCTACCTTCTCATATCCAGACAGGGACACATTTCTTAAAATATCTACATAATCTATTCCTTTCCAAAATACCAGGACGTTCTTGTATATTAATCCTCGTATACTACCTTATGGATTTGTTCCCTACTATACATTTCCTACTCTAGTTTCCATGTTTTCTACTAAACTTCCTCTGATACCAACTGTAACACCCCAACCCCTCTAGACTTGAGCTGGTGCATTACTTGTGATATTGGCATGGTTAGAAGCAATAAAAATCACGATGTAACGCAAAGTTTAGTATTATTTAAAAACAAGATACATAGATGTAACACAAATTACATTGGAAAAGGTTACAAGATATAATACATAAAAAACTAAAAACTACAACCACACGAACTAAATAAAAGACCTTCTGTTCACCCCCAGTTGAAGGTTAAAAATGAAAGGGGTGAGTTCCAATGATCAGTAAGGGTTAAAAATATAGGAATCATGAGTAAAATAATATTTGAATCACAATCAATATGACATAATCAATACTGCATAGTGAATAAATGAACAACTAATTCCATTAATAAACTGAGAAAGAAACTGCATCCCTAGATTTTTTCATAGTGAAAACCTCATGGATAATAATAATATCTGATAATGAATAAAGAGAATTATTATTAATTGGATGTCATGTATCTGGAACATGAAATCATAATTACATAAAATGGTTTAGTTCTATTGGTAGAAACCCTTCTGATTTTTTTGAAAACAAACTCGAAGGGTTTGTCCTCAAACTATTTTGTCTCATGAGACCTACTGATGCATCGAGGGGCTATAAAAGGCCCCACCCACCACTGAATTTCCAATTCATTCTTTAAAAATTGATTCAATAGAATAGAAATAATCCTTTTCAATATCTGTATAGAGTAGTGTATACGGATTCATCAATACTTCCATAATTAAAATAACTTTCCAAATAAACACCGTATGTAAGATGGTATACGGTTTAGACAAAAAACATAACCCTGACACGAAATTATGGATATTTAAAATAAATATAATTTCAAATGAAAAGTGATCTTAAATGGGAAGTAGGTACACCACATAAAGATTATTAGGTGCACAATAAAAAGATAGTCACAATGAAAAGGTAGTTGAGACAAAGTCCCCTACCACAATGTAATCGGTCGATCTGTATAACCAGAACATAATAACCATCAAGTTAATCATTTAATAACATGAATATAAATATAATAATGTTATTATATATCAAATTTAAGTACACATATATCAAATATAAGGAATAATTGGTGAACAATGGAAATATTACAAAAATGAAAGTGAGATGAGAAACCCCTTACCTTTGGCTCGAGTTTGTTCTTCATTTTTTCAATGACCTAAATAATAAGATTTTGATTTATTAATTAATAAGTACATAACCTACTATACATGTAATTGATTTATTATAACCTTATTAGGTTCATTCATTGACCTTTTAATGGGATTAAGGGGTTCAATTTTATTGTCTTGGAAGCATTTTCTTCCTTGGTTTTCATGATCCGTTTACTTGCTTTCATGAATTGAAGTTCATTTGAAATGTGGATAAATATCCAGGGTTGTTAATATATATTATTAGTGAAATTAAATATATATAAATGATCTTATATTGATTTGGGGTTATATACCATGATGATTATTCATTAGTTAAAACATTAATGATGTTCGTTTAGATCATTTTAGTGGTTCTTTGATAATAACAGCCTCATTTTGTTTTATAAATAGATCCATTAGTACCAAAAAATTACAAAAACATGTATGATTCATAACACATATATTTTAACCTGTTTCAACCATATAAATGGTTTCATGACAAGACTTGAAAGAATTAATACAAATTGAAATCAAATCGTCTACGATGTCGGTAATTCGACACATCACAGACAATGTTTTTAATTCCTTGATCAAGTGGGGAAAAAGAAGAAGTGTAATGATGAATTTATCATGAACATGAGAACAACCAGAATATACAAGATTCTGGCGATTTCATTTTTCTTTGGTAAGAAGATATGAAGAAATAATAAATAAGGAACTCAAAAAAAAATTTGAAATCGCTTACAAACATTCGGCAGCCTAACGGCTATGCAACATGTTTTTAGAAAATATTACAAAGAGAGGGGACAAGGTTAACCTATCCCTAAATGAATCATAATATATAGTAGATCAAGAATAAGAAGAAAAATAAGAACATTGTATGGAATCTTGAATGATATACCACATAATAGAGAACTTGAAAGGAAAAAGAAAGAAATTGAGAATTTTCTTAAGTTGTTGAGTAATGCTTAGAACTTCAAGGTTGTAACCTGGGGGACTTGATGAAACCTTGGGAGGACTAATATGAAGGTAAGGATTCCAGAGCTTCTTTTAGGGAGAATTGGGAATGAATTCAATGATGGGAAGAGTTGGTAACTATAAGAAAAGAAAGGGATTATTTTAATAATTTCCAAGGGACACCTCATGGGTGGAATTTGCAAAACCATGGGCTTGACCATGGTATTTTCCAATGGTTAAAGCCACTTGGGACACCTCACATATTATTTAACTATACACAAGTAGACCAGATTTATTAAATCATTATTACATTATTAATGATGTCATAAACACACCAAAACTAAAAACTGTATTTTTTACTATTCACTTAAAAATCAACTGTTTCAGAACAATTCCCAAAATTCCCCCTGACCATTTTTCGACCTGTAGAATTCAAAAGTGAAATAAATTTTTCAAAAATAAGTTTTTAAATATTATTAATTTAATTTTTAAATAAATTCATAGTTAATTTGAAAAATAACAACCTTAAAGTGCAATTAGTTTTATTTCTCATTTAAAAACTAATTAAGATCTTATTATCTTATTGCCTTAATAAAATAAAATAATATTATTATTTACTATTAATAAGGTTCATATTACTATTCATATTAATATTCATATTACTATTCATATGGGTATATTACTATTCACCAAAAATCAAGTTTGTTCTATCAGACTCTAAATGACTTACTGAACACAACTCTAGATGACCATTTTTAAAAATTCAAAACATAGAAGAGGCTAAGTTGTGTTTAATGGATAGATTATAAAATTGCATTCTATATTTATTTTCAAAACCTTGGCATGTTACAGTCACCACCACTATAACCTCTCATGGGAGGTTTAGTTCAGGTGGTCCCCACCTATGAAACATCCATATGGATGTTTCAAAAGGAAAATAAAAATAAAATGTTACACCATTTTATTTCATTTTATTCTTTCATGAAAAAAGTGAAAAACTAACGTCTACCCTGGACCTACGACGGTCAAGGTGAATGTATCATTAAAAAAATACAGGCACAATGTGTTCAACAACACATTTAGATTTCAATTCCTAGCACCGGTCTAAAATTTATGAAAACCTGCTCGTACATTTACTGAATGTACCCGAAATAATGTTCAGAAATTCATTCTGGGCACTCTAGGCCTCAGAATCACGTGCCATCAATTTTTGCAGACTTGTAAAATTCCCATTTATTTAAAAACAAAATTACATGAAAATTCCTGGTCATTACAAGACAACTTACCCATAGTGATGTTCCTGTATAAAAATATCTATCATTTAACAATTGATGTGACACTAATAAAATCCCTTTATGGGATACCCTATAGGTCATCCCTATAATGGATGTAGAATGGAGAACTATGTTTAATGGGTCTTGTGTATGTGTTACATACAATGTTGATGATTCAAGTGATCCAACAGTGGATGAGGATTTCTCAGATCCATTAAAAGTCTCACATATATTGACAACATATACATGTATTGTTTGACCATTAAAATCATGTTTTCATGAATATCTGTCTATAATGATTTTTATTGAGATTTATCTTTAGTACCAAGTTATCCTAATGTTTAACCTAGTCATTCTAGATTTTTTAGAGTGGTTAATATTTACTTTACACTTGAATTAACCGTTTATTTGGACCATGGTCACAATACCATCAATGTTCCATAGTTGGGAAGTGACATCCATGACCATTTCATTCCATTTACAATGATGATATGGATATAGATGATGGTATTACCTCCTATTATGTGATTGAGTATTGGAACAAGTGAACCCTTCAAGGTTGGGTGATACTATTGGTGTGTGTGGTGTGGGGGTATAGAAACATTCAAGAAAGATCATAGGAATGCGAGACTCATAAGTAGTATAAGTAGCCTCACCAATTTAGTATCTTTTTCTTTTTGGGTAAAAACCTTGATGGTGGAGAGTATGTAATGACATAAATTTTTCTCCTCATACGTTATATAACATTTTCAGTTAAACATCCACATTATAGTGTCATTTTCTTCGTTAACCATAATTCGTTCTTTATCATTATAGTATTGAGGGTTGTGACATGGAGAGTTACAGAACCTTGAAATTAATATAAAATGGAAGGGGTTATTCCATGATAGTGTTTGTTGCATCATGGTTATAATTTAATCATTTATGGTTAATATAGCATATATTATGTTTTTTCTTGACTCCCTTTTTTAGGTAGAAATTTCTATCTAGTCGCGTGGACATATGAATGTTGAAAAGATTCATGGAGGGTTCAAAATAAATTGATCACACTATGTTTTCAAAATATTTAATTTATTGGGGGACTTTGCAGTGTGATGATACATGTTTTACTAAAGTTTGTGTCTTCCCTTTTTTAATTCCACCAAAACCTTGTTCATTATGTCATGCTATGAATGAACCTGGGTTACATTATAAATTGTTGTCAATCCCTCTAGCTCTCTCTCATTTTTAATTTCTCCCCTAGGCCTTTAAATGTTTATTGGGGAATTTCTAGATACATTAACTTCCTGTGGTATCCTTTAACTATAGTTGATTTTTTGTTAATCCATTTGAAAATCTAACATACATATCTTTGTAGAATCAAGGAATGAGGTTTCAATTATGACCCTGTTCACATCTCATTATCCGTTATCAAATGAATTTTATTACGAATAGATGTATAATTTTCATTCATTTTTTCATATGATATCTTCAATATGATGTCCTATTGATCATTATGATAATTCCTCATTCATATTTAACCCATGTTGTTGTATTTATTATATATTATATAACAATTGTGAATAATTCCACCAAATATTTACTTCTTCACTATATCTAAATTATAGACAATCCACTAGACTTTATGATGCTATGCTGTGTGTAAAAACCCGGGTTTTGCTTATAAAGACTTTGGAATATTCTTGACAATATTCCAGAGTAGTGCCTTCAGACGGCGTGCGATTCCGAGCCCCGGAGTGGCCGGAATTAAATTTTCGGTGCGTTCACACTGGAAACGCCAAATAAATGAGATAACTCCTAAATGGAGTTCCGGATACGGAATCCGAGTATACGGATGGGTCCGGAATTGGGTGTTTACCCTAGGAATGACATAAAACTTGTCGGCGCGGGATGTTTGGACCCCTCGCCCGCTTCTGGAACGTTAAACGGATTAATTAATTAATTAAGTAATTTGTTTAATGGAGAAATGCTAGTATCTCTTAAACGGTGGCTCGGGTTGGAAAACCGAGGGCACCGTTGAGTTCGGAGTGTGCCGTTTACCCTAGGAGGGGTATAAGTTTCGCGGGCGCGGGCCGTTTGTGAAAAATGGCCCCGGGGGCATTTTCGTAATTTAGCAGCTTCGGGCGTTAAATTTTATAGCTTTTGAATGGGGTCACGGAATAAAATTACGAGACCGCCGTTGCGCTCAAGGCATGGTTATTAGCCTAGGGAAGGCTAAATCCTAACCCTGTCGGGAGTTTCGGATGCGGGTCATTTCGGGGGTTTTAAATTAATTAAATCATTAATTAATTTATTTAAACCCCTCCCCATCCCCTTCATCCCTTGTTCTTCCCTGGCGAAGCCTCCCTCAAGGCAGCCCTCAAGGTCCCTCCCCTCCTCCACTCTGGAAAGACGACGGCGTGGCGGCGGATCGCCCGTGAAGCTTCGGGCGAAGCCGAGCGAGGTAGGAGATCTTTGTTTGCATTTAATTTCCGAACCATCTTTCAACCTCAATTATATGTGTCTATTGCCATTCGATTGTCGAATCGAATCCCATAAACGCGTAGTAGATTTTATCCTCTCTCCATTTCTTGTCTCGGTTTGTAAAACTGAGCTCCGAGGACCCTGAGGACGTCCGCCGAACTTTGCGTGTTTTTGAAGTTTTAGGCGGTTTCGGGTTTTCCGGCGAAGTCCCGCGGCGGTGCGGCAGGGGCTCAGGCGGCGGCGCGCGGTGGCTCCTGGCGCGGGCGGCGGTCGGCAGCGGCTGGGTTCGCGGACGGCGAGCGGCGTCGGGCGGCTTCGGAGGAGCCGGGTGCAGCCGGCGGCGGATCGGGAGCTCGAGCGGCAGGCGGTGGCGCGGCTTCGGCCGTCGCCCTCAGCAGATGAACCCGAGGCACCGCGCCTCGGGCGTGCGGCGTGGACAAGGACCCGCCGATCGCGGGTCCTGCGGGAGAAGAGAAGACCGGCCAGAAGGCCGGTCTGCTGGGAAGAACCGGACCCGAGGGGTCCAGTGCGATGACGTTGAGCCGCGGCCAGCGAGCCGCGGCGGTCTGGACCGGGCCGGCGGTCTGGACCGGCCCCTTTGGTCCCCTTGCATTTCGGGGGGCCACATCTTTCAAACGGTGCGTCCGTTTGACGCGCCGTTTTCGGAAATGAGTCCGTATCAACGTGGCGCTCTCTTTAAGATATGTTTCGGGACTTTTGGATTTCGTGTCCAAAGACGGGCGACCCGAGAGCTTTAAGTTAATAATATTAATTTATTATTAAAGTTGCGACGGACGTGCCTCGCGAGCCAGACGTCCGATTGACGCGTCGTCAGAGGCGTTGTGGCCCTGAAGCTGAGACGGTACTCCCAATGTGGTTCGAAACATTTGTGGGTTGGTTTCGGTGCTCTGCGGCCTGAAACACAATGTGATTAATTAATTAATTATTTAATTAATTATGTATTCTTGCGTCGGACCTAACTCCCGTTTGGGATGTCCGATTGACGCACCGTTAGCGGTAGCATGATCCCAGTCATCGTGCGGACTTTTTGAGAAGCTTTCCAAAGCGTTCGGGTTGGAGACGAGGTGCGGGCCCCACGGGGCCTAGTTCGCACGTATTACGGTGAAACGCCACTTTTTCACCCGACATCTGTTTGGGGTGTTTGAGTAGTCAATTCTGGATGTTTTTCCGAGGGGATAACGATGGCATGGTCCGCCCGACCTCTTTCGGAGATGTGGTGTGGGTCCCACCTGACCGGGCTATGGAGAATAGTACCTTTTTCACCGGGTAGCCATTTTGGGTGATTGAGTAGTCAATCCCGTGTGTTTTTTCGAGGGGATCGCAGTGGCGTGATCCGTTGGTTCAGTTTCAGGATTCTAGTGTGGGCCCCACGCGGGTTGGTCTCGCTGAATAGTACATCTTCCACCTGTTTACCGTTTCGGGCGAGTGAGTAGTCTAACTCACATGTTTTTCTGCAAGGATTACAAAGGCGTGATCCGTTTGGCTGTACGGAGCCTCTTGCACGATCTTGAGAAATGTGGAAGCACAAAAGGTGCTCTAGTGGTGGTTCGCCCTACTTTTCTTGTAGCGGACCTTTGGCGAGTGATCACGTGCACTCCCGTGTGAGTGATGTAAATGCTTGAGGTGACGTGGTTGGCTGTTCCTGGGGCTTTGAGGTGGAGTTGTTACCTCACGCCTTCGCGCTGACGTTGGGTGTCGGGTGCACGATAGCCTTGTTCTAGAGACGAGGTATACTCTGGGAGTATACGAGAGCGCTTGTAGGTACGTGTGGTTTGTACCTGAGACGTTTGTGCGCTCAGTTGAGGTTGACTTGGGGCCACACATCGTGTGGGCCCCACGTGCGTGTCGTGTTCTGCATTGCGTACTTGGACCTCTCGCGGCGTAGAGGGTCCCTCCGTGTGTTTGTTTGACTAGCAGGGTGGAGTTTTCCCCTAGCTCGGTGCGTGTTTGTTGACCAGCAGGGTTGAGTGGTCTCCCCTGGTTTTCGTTCTCATTGAATCGGCCAGTAGCGGTGCTAGTGGCACCCCGTGAAGGAGCAGGCACTGAAACTCTTTTGGGAGAGTTGTTCTGGAGTTGGGTGGTTGCGCGATACCCGTTCTGTGTTCGGTTGGCCAGTGTTGTACCCTCCAGTGGAGATGGCCAGGGAAATTCTGAGTTATACCCTCCAGCGGGGCTGGGCAGTGGGTTACTCATCGACCTCTTTGGGTTTACCCTCCAGCAGGGCTGGGCAGTGGGTTGCTCATTGACTTCTAGGGTTTACCCTCCAGCAGAGACTGGCCAGTGGGTCACCCGACGCTATTAGGGTCTACCCTCTAGCAGAGACTGGGCAGTGGGTCACCCGACGACCTCTTAGGGTCTACCCTCCAGAAGGGCTGGGCAGTGGGTCACCCGTCGTCTAGCTCCAGGTCTACCCTCCAGCAAGGCTGGGCAGTGGGTCGCCTATCGACTTATTCCCGGTTTACCCTCTAGCGGGGCTGGGCAGTGGGTCGCCGGATGATGTGTTATGGTTTACCCTCCAGCAGGGCTGGGCAGTGGGTCGTCGGATGATGTGTTATGGTTTACCCTCCAGCAGGGCTGGGCAGTGGGTCATCGGATGATGTGTTATGGTTTACCCTCCAGCGGGGCTGGGCAGTGGGTCGCCAGATGATGTGTTATGGTTTACCCTCCAGCGGGGCTGGGCAGTGGGTCGCCTGACGGCGTATTAGGGTTACCCTCCAGAAGGGATGGGTAGTGGGTCACTCGATATCATATTATGGTTTACCCTCCAGCAGGGCTGGGCAGTGGGTCACCCGATGTTTGTTTATGGTTCACCCTCCAGCAGGACTGGACAGTGGGTCACCCGATATCTGGTTATGAATTACCCTCCAGCAGGGCTGGGCAGTGGGAAACCTGTCAGCATTCCAGACTCAGTCCTCTCGACTAGGCTAGTCTGTGGCTTTCCTCCATGGTTACCGGAGCGGGACCCTTGGTTGTACGAGTCGATGATGTGGCGGCTTGACTTTGAGGAGACCTCTCGACTGCGGGGCAGTGACGAGGTGTAGTTTGAATTTCCCTAGAACACTCAAGTTCGAGGGGCACATTACCCACCGAGACGCGTTCTTGTGATGCCATCTAAAACCGTGAGGGCGTGTCAGTGCCGCCCAAAGAGGATAGTATCAAGGTGTGGTGACTGAGCCCCTTGGCTTGCGGTTCAGGGCAGACGTGCAGGATGCTGGGCATTGATGGAGTTTCTTCTGGGACTGTTGGCGACACCTTTCTTGGGCTGAGCTTCGGGACGGGGATCCCCTTACGACGTCGTTCGGGTTTCTTGTTGAGCATATGTATATGTATATACCTTGTTCCGGTACCCACTCCTTGGGTTTTGGCTACTCTCCTTCCAGAGGAGGCGAAGACGCGCGGGGTATGCCACGTGCCTTCCGTGTCTAGCTTCTCATGGTTGGACGAGTCTACTCTCCTGCTATAGGGAACTAAAGCTCAACGAGAAGTGCATCTTCTCACCGTTCCTAGCTCCTTCTGTTAGGACGAGTCTTCTACGTTTCTCTTGTTGGGTTGAGCTGTTACCCTTTTCTGCACTCTCTGGTGTACTCCCTTTGCTTTCCCTTGTTCGCTCTACTGCTCACCCTTCAGTACCTCCTTTGTTGCTCCATCGAGCCTTCAGGGTATCCTACTGAGTATTTTTATACTCACCTCTGCTTGGTCTTTTCCCGCACTTGGTGTGCCCTTGCAGATGACGGACAGGTGGAGCGTGAGTTCAGTGGAGAGTAGGACCTTGGGAGCTTAGACCGCATGCGGTGGTCGTGGCCGGGATCCATGTGGGAGATACGACAGCTGTTTCTTTTTTTTTTGATTACCTGTTTCCGGGTTGTGGCACTTTTTGGTTGGGCGCGTGTTTTGCCCCTTTTTCCTTTTCTTGTATCTTGTAGAGGTCGATGCACTCTGTGGTTTATTTATAGCAGTTTCTCTTTTACTCTGCTTGTCTTTTCTTTTACTCTTCACTTTTGCATTGAGTTTGCTACGTGTGTGTGTGTACAGGTTCTTAGGCAAAGGCCTCCCCGAGTTGTTGTGCCTTCGACGCTGGTCGCCAGCCCCTGGCCTATGGAGGCGGGCTTGGGGTAGTTGTGGCTCGAGCCCGGGTAGGGTCGGGTCGTGACAAAGTGGTATCAGAGCTGGTTCATTCCTTGGGACGTTGTGCGGACGTCCCTAAAGGAGGAATTGGTTGGGATATAGGGCAACAGTGTTAACGTGTCTCGAGAGCGGCTCTCAGGCCAGGGATTCCAGTGATGGTGCGACGAACGACGTATCCATTCACCAGGACCTTGATAACCCGCTTGTCGACTCAGCATGCTGAGACACTTATTGCAGGGAAAATTGGTTTGTGCATCACATAGGACTGAGTCTTGACTGTCCTTCTTGAGTCAGCTCCCCATCGTTGTTGTTATCGGTATATACATATATGCTCTTTTGACCGCAACACTCCTTGATAATATTCAGGATGTCTCCGCGAGGACAGCCAGCCAGGATACCAGCTATGGGTGCGTGACAACGACCCTGTGAGCTATGAGGCCACAGTCCAGGACCCATCATGTGAGCCCTTTTCTCCGAGTGGGCCGGTAGTAGTACCCCCACCTGTTGAGTAGTAGATAGTTTCAGCAGAGCAGGCTGAGTTTGAGCGCAGGTTGAGCGCGCTCCGTGAGTTCCAGTGGTAGAGACCGCTGAGGTTCAGTGGTGAGATAGACCCTCAAGCAACAGAGGTTTGGGTCGAGGCAGTGGTTCTCCTTTTTAGGCTTGTGCGGACGCCGACAGATCAGCGAGTGGATTTGGCAGCCAGCCTTTTCTGTGGATCAGCATGACGTTGGTGGAGTCTGGTGACTCGGTTTCTTGATGAGTCGTCGTTTTTGTTGGACGACTTTCAGTTTTTGCTCCGTGAGGAGTTTTTCCCCTCCTGCTTGTTCTCCATTCAGATTCAGGAGCTCCTGCAGTTTCAGCAGGGAGGGATGACGGTGGACGAGTACGCGGCTAGTTTTGCAGACCGTGCACGCTTTTACCCGGACTTGGTCCATGACAATAACTTCCGAGCGCGGATGTTTGAGCAGGGTCTCTGCCGAGAGATTCGTGCTTTCTGAGTACCCTTGGGCATTCCCACATATGCTGGGGTGCTAGAGCAGGCGCTGGTGACAGAGGGTTTTCTGTCATGTTTTGCGGTTGGTGGTGGCAGTGGGCGCGACGGAGCCAGGAGGTCTGTCGTAGCTAGCAAGCGCCGGAGGACAGGACCTCGATGCAGGTGGCCTTCCCACTGCCGGTTTCAGAGATGTGGTCGTATACCACTGTGGAGAAAAGGCTCAGGGCCTCAGCCAAGGATACCCTTCCATGAGTGGATCCCAGGCCGTGGTCGTACACCACAGTGGCGCCAGAGGGCACCAGGGCAGCTCAGAGAGCGCCGACGCTATGCTTGTGACAGGTGAGGTCACTTCGCACGAGACTGCTCGACCCGAGTTGCTGACAGCTTCGGGCAGGCAGCTTGCACACCACCACGACAGAGGCAGCGCCGTGATCGGAGTAGTGTCTAGAGAGGTGGTGCTAATAGAGGAGCGTGAGGAGCTGGAGGTGGGGGACGACGTTACGATATCTCCCCTTCACCACTAGGTGGTCCACGTCAGGCTCCAGGAGCTGACAGTTGGGACCGCGGGTAGCCGTGAGCTTTGGATGTCTACGATCCTGCAGAGCACAGGATGATGAGAGGTACCCCTTGCGACCCTTCTGCTGCTTGCAGTAGAATTGTTTGGCTCTGCGTGTGAAATTCTTCTCTCCCGGATCCTTGCTTGAGGTGTTACTAGGGTGACGCAGGGCGTCGGGTGTAACCCTGTGGTGGTAAGGAGAAAGGCGCAAGACCTTTTTCCTTTAGTCGATGGTGTTGACTCCTTCACCTTTTGAGCGTGTAAGAGAGCATCGATTGTGGAGCCTCTAGCATGATCAGATATCCTTGGGTGTTTCACCATATGGATATTCTGAAGGAGGGAATCACCGGGCCTTGTTCCAGGTGTGGGCAGTGATTCCAGTCGCGGCGTGCGACGTAGAGGTTTGACCGGGGAGGCGATCTACCCCCGAGGGCCTTTGGGCCGTTTGAGACGGTGGAAAGGGATGGCGAGGTACCCTACCGCCTTTCCCTAGCCCCAAAGTTTGGAGTGTGTGCACGACATCGGCAAGGTCCGACCTCGCGTGAACAGATCAATCCTTTGGTCTGTGTGTGTGGCACAGAGCTGTGCGTGGGTTCTTCTGGGTATGGGAAAGCAAGGTGTGGGCTTAGTGCCCTGTGTTGCTCCCTAGTTTTGCTTTTCGAGGAAGAAAATCTTGAAGGAGGGAATGATGTAAGAACCCGGTTTTTGCTGAGAAGGACTTTGGAATATTCTTGATAATATTCCAGAGCAGTTCCTTCAGACGGCGTGCGATTCCGAGCCCCGGAGTGGCCGGAATTAAATTTTCGGTGCGTTCACACTGGAAACGTCAAATAAATGAGATAACTCCTAAACGGATATCCGGATCAGGGATCCGAGTGTTTGGATGGGTCCGGAATGGGGCGTTTACCCTAGGAACGACATAAAACTTGTCGGCGCGGGATGTTTGGACCCCTCGCCCGCTTCTGGAACGTTAAACGGATTAATTAACTAATTAATTAATTCGTTTAATGGCGAAATGCTAGTATCTCTTAAACGGTGGCTCGGGTTGGAAAACCAAGGGCATCGTTGAGTTCGTAGCGTGCCGTTTACCCTAGGAGGGGTATAAGTTTCGCGGGCGCGGGCCGTTTGTGAAAAATGTCCCTAGGGGCGTTTTCGTAATTTAGCGGCTTCGGGCGTTAAATTTTATAACTTTTGAACGGGGTCTCGGAATAAAATTCCAAGACCTCCATTGCGCTCAGAGCATGGTTCTTAGCCTAGGGGAGGCTAAATCCTGACCCCGTCGGGAGTTTCGGATGCGGGTCTTTTCGGGGGTTTTAAATTAATTAAATCATTAATTAATTTATTTAAAACCCTCCCCATCCCCTTCATCCCTTGTTCTTCCCTGGAGAAGCCTACCTCAAGGAAGCCCTCAAGCTCCCTCCCCTCCTCCACTCTGGAAAGACGATGGCGCGGTGGCGGATCGCCCGTGAAGCTTCGAGCGAAGCCCAACGAGGTAGGAGGTCTTTGTTTGCGTTTAATTTCCAAACCATCTTTCAACCTCAATTATATGTGTCGATTGCCATTCGATTGTCAAATCAAAGCCCATAAATGCGTAGTAGATTTTATCCTCTCTCCATTTCTTGTCTTGGTTTGTAAACCCGAGCTCCGAGGACCCCGCGGACGTCCGCTGAACTTTGCGGGTTTTTGAAGTTTCCGGCGGTTTCGGGTTATCCGGCGAAGTCCCGCGGCGGTGCGGGGCTATGGCGGCGGCGCGCGGTGGCTCCTGGCGCGGTCGGCGGTCGGTAGCGGCTGGGTTCGCGGACGGCGAGCGGTGTCGGGTGGCTTCGGAGGAGTCGGGTGCGGCCGACGGCGGATCGGGAGCTCGAGCGGCAGGCGGTGGCGCGGCTTCGGCCGTCGCCCTCAGTAGACGAACCCGAGGCACCGCGCCTCGGGCGTGCGGCGTGGACAAGGACCCGCCGATCGCGGGTCCTGCGGGAGAAGAGAAGACCGGCCAGAAGGCCGGTCTGTTGGGAAGAACCGGACCCGATGGGTCCGGTGCGATGAGGTTGAGCCGCGGCCAGCGGGCCGCGGCGGTCTAGACCGGTCCGGACCGGCCCCTTTGGGCCCATTGCATTTCGGGGGGGGGGGGGCACATCTTTCAAATGGCGCGTCCGTTTGACGCGCTGTTTGCGGCGATGAGTCTGTATCAACGAGGCGCTCTCTTTAAGATGTGTTTCAGGACTTTTGGATTTCGTGTCCGAAGATGGGCGACCCAAGAGCTTTAAGTTAAAAATATTAATTTATTATTAAAGTTGCGACGGATGTGGCTCGCGAGCCAGACGTCCGATTGACGCGCCGTCAGAGGCGTTGTGGCCCTGAGGCTGAGACGGTACTCCCAATGTGGTTTGGAACCTTTGTAGGTTGGTTTCGGTGCTCTGCGGCCTAAAACGCAATGTGATTAATTAATTAATTATTTAATTAATTAATTATTCTTGCGTCGGACCTAACTCCCGTTTGGGATGTCCGATTGACGCACCATCAATGGAAGCATGATCCCAGTCATCATGTGGAATTTTTGAGAAGCTTTCCAAAGCGTTCGGGTTGGAGACGAGGTGCGGGCCCCACTGGGCCTAGTTCGCACGTATTACGGTGAAACGCCACTTTTTCACCTGACATCTGTTTGGGGTGTTTGAGCAGTCGATTCTGGATGTTTTTCCGAGGGGATCGCGATGGCGCGGTCCGCCCGACCTCTTTCAAAAATCTGGTGTGGGTCCCACCCGACCGGGCTATGGTGAATAGTACCTCTTTCACCGGGTAGCCGTTTTGGGTGATTGAGAAGTCAATCCCGTGTGTTTTTTCGAGGGGATCACAGTGGCGTGATCCTTTCGTTCATTTTCGGGATTCTGGTGTGGGCCCCATGTGGGTTGGTCATGGTGAATAGTACATCTTCCACCTGTTGACCGTTTCGGGTGAGTGAGTAGTCTAACTCACGTGTTTTTTCGCAAGGATTACAACGGTGTGATCTGTTTGGCTGTACGGTGGCTCTTGCGCGATCTTGAGAAATGTGGAAGCACAAAAGGTGCTCTAGTGGTGGTTCTCCCTACTTTGCTTGTAGCGGACCTTTGGCGAGTGATCGCGCGCACTCCCGTGTGAGTCATGTAAATGCTTGAGGTGACGTGGTTGGTCGTGCCTGGGCCTTTGAGGTGGAGTTGTTACATCACGCCTTCGCGCTGACGTTGGGTGCTGGGTACACAATAGCCTTGGGCTAGAGACGAGGTATAATCTGGGAGTATACGAGAGCGCTTGGAGGTACGTGTGGTTTGTACCTGAGACGTTTGTGAGCTCAGTTGGGGTTGACTTGGGGCCACACGTCGTGTGGGCCCCACATGCGTGCCGTGTTCTGCTTTGTGTACATGGACCTCTCGCGGTGTAGAGGGTCCCTCCGTGTGATTGTTTGACCAGCAGGGTGGAGTTTTCCCCTAGCTTGGTTCTCGTTTGTTGACCAGCAGGGTTGAGTGGTCTCCCCTGGTTTTCGTTCTCATTGAATCGGCCAGTAGCGGTGCTAGTGGCACCCCGTGAAGGAGCAGGCACTGAAACTCTTTGGGGAGAGTTGTTCTGGAGTTGGGTCGTTGCGCGATACCCATTCTGTGTTCGGTTAACCAGTGTTGTACCCTCTAGTAGAGATGGCCAGGGCAATTCTGAGTTCTACCCCCAAGCGGGGCTGGGCAGTGGGTTACTCATCGACCTCTTCGGGTTTACCCTCCAGTAGGGCTGGACAGTGGGTTGCTCATTGACTTCTAGGGTTTACCCTCTAGCAGAGACTGGACAGTGGGTCACCCGACGCTATTAGGGTCTACCCTCCAGCAGAGACTGGGCAGTGGGTCACCCGACGACCTCTTAGGGTCTACCCTCCAGCAGGGCTGGGCAGTGGGTCACCCGCCGTCTAGCTCCAGGTCTACCCTCCAGCAAGGCTGGGCAGTGGGTCGCCTATCGACTTATTCCCAGTTTACCCTCCAGTGGGGCTGGGCAGTGGGTCGCCGGATGATGTGTTATGGTTTACCCTCCAGCAGGGCTGGGCAGTGGGTCGCCGGATGATGTGTTATGGTTTACCCTCCAGCAGGGCTGGGCAGTGGGTCGCCGGATGATGTGTTATGGTTTACCCTCCAGCGGGGCTGGGCAGTGGGTCGCCGGATGATGTGTTATGGTTTACCCTCCAGCGGGGCTGGGCAGTGGGTCGCCTGACGACGTATTAGGGTTACTCTCCAGCAGGGCTAGGCAGTGGGTCACTCGATATCATATTATGGTTTACCCTCCAGCAGGGCTGGGCAGTGGGTCACCCGATGTTTGGTTATGGTTCACCCTCCAGCAGGGCTGGGCAGTGGGTCACCCGATATCTGGTTATGAATTACCTTCCAGCAGGGCTGGACAGTGGGACACCTGTCGGCATTCCAGACTCAGCCCTCTCGACTAGGCTATTCTGTGGCTTTCCTTCGTGGTTACCGGAGCAGGACCCTTGGTTGCACGGGTCGATGATGTGGCAGATTGACTTTGAGGAGACCTCTCGACTGCGGGGCAGTGATGAGGGGTAGTTTGACTTTCCCTAGAACTCTCAAGTTCGAGGGGCACTTTACCCACCGAGACGCGTTCTTGTGACGTGATCTAAAACCGTGCGGGCGAGTCAGTGCCGCCCAAAGCAGATAGTATCAAGGTGTGGTGACTGAGCCCATTGGCTTGCGGTTCAGGGCAGACTTGCGGGATGCTGGGCATTGATGGAGTTTCTTCTGGGACTGTTGGTGACACCTTTCTTGGGCTGAGCTTCAGGACGGGGATCCCCTTACGACATCGTTCGGGTTTCTTGTTGAGCATATGTATATTTATATACCTTGTTCCGGTACCCACTCCTTGGGTTTTGGCTACTCTCCTTCCAGAGGAGGCGAAGACACGCGGGGTATGCCACGTGCTTTCCGTGTCTAGCGTCTCATGGTTGGACGAGTCTACTCTCTTGCTATAGGCAGCGAAAGCTCGATGAGAAGTGCGTATTCTCACCGTTCCTAGCTCCTTGTGTTAGGATGAGTCTTCTACGTTTCTCTTGTTGGGTTGAGCTGTTACCCTTTTCTGCACTCTCTGTTGTACTCCCTTTGCTTTCCCTTGTTCGCTCTACTGCTCACCCTTCGGTACCTCCTTTGTTGCTACCTCGAGCCTTCAGGGTATCCTACTGAGTATTTTTATACTCACCCGTGCTTGGGCTTCTCCCGCACTTTGTGTTCCCTTGCAAACGACAGACAGGTGGAGCGTGTCTTCAGTGGAGCGTAGGACCTTGGGAGCTTGGACCGCGTGTGGTGGTTGTGGCCGGGATCCAGGTGGGAGATCCGGTAGCTGTTTCTTTTTTTTGTTTACCTGTTGCCGGGTTGTTGCACTTTTTGGTTGGGCGCGTGTTTTTCCCCTTTTTCATTTTCTTGTATCTTGTAGAGGTCGATGCACTCTGTGGTTTATTTATAGCAGTTTCTCTTTTACTCTGCTTGTCTTTTCTTTTACTCTGCACTTTTGCATTGAGTTTGATATGTGTGCATGTGTACAGGTGCTCAGGCAAAGGCCTCCCCGAGTTGTCGTGCCTTCGGCGCTGGTCGCCAGCCCCTGGCCTATGGAGGCGGGCTTGGGGTAGTTGCGGCTCGAGCCCGGGTGGGGTCGGGTCGTGACATTGTGGAACTGTTTTGTAGTATTATAGGTGTGGTTGGAATATGATAGTGGGAGATGGGAATGATGATTGGAGTGATATAGTGTATTTGTTTTCTTTTTGTTGTCTGAAAAATCATGGAACACTATAATGTATGGATCTCATATAAATCCTCATCCTTAATAGATGTAATCACAACACAACAATATATGATTCACCAAAACTATTCATTTAATTGTGGTGGGTAAGATTAGTTAAATTTATAATTACATGGAGTCCAAAATACCTCATTAATCATATGAATAGAGATTCTTGGTGTGATCGTTCAGAATATTGTGTGAAAGTAATATTAGTTTCAATAGTGAAGTTATTATGGAATGTTGAAGAAAACTACAACATCTTTTTGGGAATGAGACATTTATATTTTTGTGTGAATTTAGTGTGTTAGGAATTTCCATGTCATAATATAGATTATTTCATGACCATGTTCATCATAAGATTAATAGACGTGTCCTAATACCTTCATTGAAATTTAGCTATCATACATCTATATATCATATTGGTCCAGGGATATAACCAATTATAAACTTTTTTCTACATTTATTATGATGGTTCTATTGATTAGTCCGCCAAATGAAAATTTAAATATATTTTAGGTTGGTTTACAATTTATCTCTATATATCTAATAAAAAGGTTTGGGAAAGATGATTACAGAGGAAATGGGGTCATCTAATCTCCTTGTATAATTAGATTAATATGGAATTGGTCACCAATATAATTCCTTGATTTTAGTTTCTCCCAACATTCCTGGGTCGATGGTCCTACAGATTGAGAATGGAGTTAGTACTCCCTATGAAATAATGATTTTTAGATCCCCCACTCATAACTGATAATGTTTATTAATCCACCATATAAATTTTCCATTGATCCTATATCAATGTATTTGGTTACACCCTCATCTAACGTATACTACCCAACAATATTTGTGTGTCCTGTATTAGTTTTTGTTTCTCCGTAAATCAAAATTGTTTCCTTGGGAAGATGTGGGTCACCTATTATGTAATCTAAGAGGCTACAAGGGTTTGGATTAGCTATGTTTCTTGGATTTAGGGGTTTTAACTTGTGATATATTTTCCTTAGGTTTTTTGGTTATTAATGGGTGGGACTTGATGTCCTTAGCTCTACAACATGAATCCATATATACGATTTTTTTCAGTTTCTTACTCCTCTCCTATAAGTCGGAAGACATGTATCATTGTTGTTTTCAGTAGACAATATATTAATTTATTTGTTCATTTTTGATTCATGGTGTGCCTTAAAAGGTATTCATATTATCACAATTGTATGAGAGTTTTGTTTTCAAATGTCTTGTATTATGTAGATGGTAAAAATTTCAATTAATACTTGGGTGGATATGTTGTTGGTTTAGTAGGAGATTAACTATTCCCGTAGGTGATAGTAGTGGATGATGTCTATGTTTAAAGATTTTTTTCATGGTGATCCATCAAACATAGTTATTTTAGGTTTTGTTCTACTAGGATTGATGAGTGTATATGTTTACCATTTTTATTTAATGAATTATTCCCTATTTATCATTTATGGGTCAAATAATTTCTTATTTAAATTATGTATTTTATTTGATTATTATTATTGAGACTAAATTATTTTATTTTATCTAGTGATAAGTGGGTTTGATCATGTTCATTTGGATATGGTCATTCATCATTTTCAGTACGCCTACTTGTTGCTAATCATTATCTCCTTTCAAGTTTAATGTTGTATTGGGGTGGAACACTCACATTCTTTTTAGTCCATTTCAGATCATGATGGGTTAGGCTGGGTCACATATTCAATACCTCTATTCTTGGACAAACTGGAGTTAATCATCATATTCTTAGAACATTTATTAAATTTAACATTTATCTTCTCAACCACACCATTTTTATAGTATACTTAAAATAGTCTTATCATATATAATTTCCTTGGTATTAGAACATTCATGGATCCTTATACCATCATATAGTCCTTTTTTTCCTAGCCTCAATAATTTATCCTTTTACCCAAAATCATTCTCAACTAGAGTCTTCAACATATGATTCATTGTATGCACTAAATATTTCTTATTCAAAAGTAAACTGAAACCATCAATGTCAATTCATCTATAAATATCCCAAAACATTTGAACCTTGAAGGGAATGTATCGGTGGGTTGACCAATCATTATTATACACCATGTCTTTCATTCAAGACTTTGGTGTTCTTATTCATTTAACAATATTTTACTTCTTCTAATTTTTAATGATATGTCTTCACATAAGAAAACATCCACAAATTTCACCACATGTATCATTTCATTATATTTTAGGTCTATAATCTCAATATCACTCTTTTAGAAAAAAATACTAGTTATATAACTTTTAACTTACTACTATTTTAGTGTTTTATCCATTTATCTATTTTTTATTATATTGGTTAGGGTTCAATTATTCACCTCACAATCTATGAACATATTCCCTTGTCAACTTCCCAAAAATCCCAAATGAAAGTTGTAAAAATGCCTAAATCATTAATATTCACAACTGAAATAACATTTCTTATAAATACAAGAATATTCTCCACATTCATCAAAAAGTGTAGCCTCCAACTATTAGTTTGGATTCATGAATCACAATTTTCCATAATCTGTTAGGTTTTTTCATTGTTAAAATTTATCTTTTAAAAATTATTGAAAACATAATTCTTTAGGAAATCTTTTTCTGATATTGAATGGAAAGATATTCCTAAGTCTAAAATACTTAAATCCAAGGAAAAATCAACACTCAATAATTTAATATATTTAGTTCATTCAGTTTTTTCTATACTAGATTTACTAAGGTGGTTTTTATTATCCCTAAATTTCATTAAAACAAGTTTCTTTCTTCTAGAACACTATTTCATTCACATTTTTAAAAATTGACACAATATCTCAAATGATTGTATCCATCAACCCAGTCATCATTTTCTCTACTAAAATATGTAATTTTATATTCTTTTCTAATATAAGACATACATATCCTAGATGTTGTCGATTTAGTTTCCCACAATCAAAATTTTATGTCTTATTTGGTTGTACAGTCAAATAAATCACGTACATATTTTTCTGATAAAGATATTCCTTAATAAAAAATATGTCTTCCTTATTTCAAACACAATCTATAAAATAAATTATTATATAAATATGAGATCTCCAATGGAAAATGATTCTACACATGAGATTAAACATCAAGAAGAAAAATAATGTAAATAATAATAAAAAAATAATCCATACTGATTTAATATATTTGGAAATGACCCTATGTCCACATAATTCATAATAAATTTTACTAAATAAAAAATAAAAATACAATCATTAAAAATAATAATAAATGTACCTTTAAATGTGCTCAAAAAGAAATATGTTGCAATATAAAAAAGTGTTTCAACTATACCCAGATTTGTACAATCGTCCACATTGTTATAGTGCTTCTTTTAGTTGTGTTAAATTTTTCTATAGTACTAATTATTAGTTTCACTGGACATATCATCAATAATACGTCAATATTTCTATAGAACATGTGATATTTAATCCATTAAAACGTTGGAAAACTCTATATGAAGCATCTTGATCAACCATTAAAACATGTATAAGTCTTTCATTAATTATTATTTATTATTAGTTGTCTAAAATTTTAACTGAAAAAATTAATTTGTAAGGATTTTAGTACATTAAAAATAATATAAGAATGGAAAAATATAAGTTATTATCATCCATATTATTTTTTATACACATTTCAATGAAAATATTCTCATGAAAGAGGGGGTATATTAATTTTATACAATATTATTAATCATTTCAGTTGAAAATACTCTAAAAATATTAGTACTATAATGTAATATAATCATTTTTTATGATTAATTTTATTATATATATATATAATAATGGAATAATTACTTTTTTGATTCACTTTTTTTATTTTACATTCAATTGTAAACATTAGAGGTAGTTGATTTTTTGAAAAATAAAACCAAATTTTTTTAGATATATCCTCAAACATGGTTACATAATGAATAGTAAATATTATAGTATAAACTAGATCAGTAGATCTATGTATTTTAGGATCAATGGCTCAGTTTATCATAATTTTCTATTGCGACAGATATTTGACCCCACAAAATCAATAAGTGTATTTAATATGATATTATTCTATATTAACTCCAACATATATCAATTATAAATGAAGAGTTTATAGTGTTTATATTGATGAAATATCCATTATATTGAATATTTTATGCAGTTCATAATGTTTTCCAGAAATCAGGTACTGAAGAGAAATGTATGATTATACGATATAAGATCTTCTATGGAAAACTAAATGATTTTAAGTGTTTTGAAAACCAGGATTACAAATACCATTGATTTAATATATATTCATTTATATAGTTTTCCTACTTTTATATTCAATGTTTCAATAATAATAATATCATGTAGAAATATTTTTAGTCATTTCTCTAGTCTTGTTAAGGTCAAAATGTAAATGTTTTATTTAATTTTGATAATGTTTTTGAAAAATTTTATTTCTTGAGATTAGAATATATCCATTGGGAAACCCATAAATATATAAGATAATATTTTTAATGAGAATACTATTAAATATCTGAAAATATATTATGAATCAAATTAACAGAGGTTTATTGATCTAAGAGAATAAATTATGACACAATCCAGTAAAATACAGAATTTTAAATAGTCACCAAATGGGGTTTCCCATACATCATTTTGATCCTTGGAGCCCCATCCATTAGGCGGAGTAGGTAAAACATATAGTAAATCTAATTCTTAAGGCATTATACAAAAAATTTTAAACCATAAAATTGATAACTAATGATACTAAAATGTATATTGTAGCAGTGTGGACTTTCAAATGGGTATTATAACCTTAGATAACATACTATCATCGATATTATAGAAGATTGAACCACCTATATGGATTTGGAACTATATCAATGTGGGTTACTATATAATTTAATTCCATTATAATCTAATTTCATTTTGGTATTTCATTATGTAGTGTCTGTTCCCAATAACATACTCTTTTTTATGCTATTTTTTTCTCTCTACTGTTCTTGGAATTATTCTTAAAAGACATAAATCTACCTCTTAAAATTATGTATCTACATTGTATTCTTTTTTATCGCTATTAGTACAGTTTTTTAATTCATTTTCATTGGATTTATCCAGTTTTTATGTAAATATTGTTTTTCTGAAATTGAGTTTAAAACATCTATATCATGTTCCTCGAATTGGATGATCGTTATAGATGAATCCCAAGTAAAGTTAAATTATTTAAATAGATCAAATTTCAATTACAAGAAGAAAATTATAATGAATTATCTTTATTAAAAAAAGATACCCTCACCTTGATTGGATTATAAACACGTGAATATAGAGATGTATGAGTCTAAGTTGTTATATCACAAGGTTGTTGGATTATTTCCTTAATATATGGAAACTAAAAAGGTTTTTATAACCAAATAGAAGATGAAGATTTTATGAAGATGAATGTAATAATGAATATGTATATGAATAAATCTATTTAAAAAATTAAAATTAAAGATATGTTTATTTAATCTAATGATTATTATCTAGAAGAATGACATTGATCATATCAATGTATTCAACATCAACATAAGTCATCTTCCATCGAAAAGAATAATGACATATTATGATATATAAGATCTCGTTTGAATTTATTTTTTACCAGATTTTTGGTAAGATACCATAATAGTCATGATTAGTACATGGGGGAATACAGAGTTGAAGTTGAATGATGATAGGACCAAAAGGGGCCTAGGCACCCAGAGAGGGGGGAGGGGGTGAATCAGGGTACGAATATTCTATTTCAAAATTCTTCTTTCCCCATTGTATCTTGACCTATATATTATAATTGTCACTTTTTTTTTTCTCTTATGTGTTTACGTTGATCACTCCTTTTTATATTTATGTTATGGTTATGCTTTTAATGCAATGCAGGGAAGATACGAGGAAGACACAAAGATTTTTACTTGGTTCACCCTCACTGGGCTACATCCAAGGAGCATATAACGACGATGTGCTGCTGTATCAAATATACTAAACCTCACTAACAATAATGTTTGGGATAGATCACTCTTATGTCCAGGCTCGCTACCTTTACAATGTTTAGGGTCATCTCACTACTTTCCCAAGGGTCACTCCCTATTTCTCTCTTAATTACCCACTGCCGGTAGAAAGGATTACCTTCTTCCTCATCCTTGGCTCACTACACTTGGAAGAGATCCACTCATAGTTTATAGACTTGTAGGTATCTTCATTTGAATGAATACATATATCCTCAACTATTGGTAGATTCTCTATTGAAGTCCAAATTTTATCCACAGATGAATATCCCTTTGCCCCTGAATAATAAGTAACAACCTTTGGAATGTACCTAAACATAGCATCCTACATCCCAAAGATCCCAATTTCACGAAGCTCAAACAAGCCTTCGCGATGTTCTAGCCTTTTCGAGAAGCACTCTCATGAAGCACTCTCACAATGATCAAGTTGTCATAGAGTGACTTCCCTCGCGTTGCTCACTGAGCCAACATGGAGCTCGCAACTTTTGAGGATCTATATTAGCCATCGTGAAGATCCTCTTTCGTGAAGCACACTGCCATTGCGAACCACCTTCACGATCCGAGAGCAAAATATTTTCTTCAAACCCTCTCTCTACTTCTCTCAAGGGGGTCGAGGCATATTTATAGGCGATTCCACTGACCCTTGAACCTTCCATGAGAAGTCAACGCCACATCATCTCAAATCGTGAAGCTCCGAAGTCTCTGCTGAAATTCTCTCAATATCATGAAGCACCACAACAATTTTCCAATCACAGAAATTGTCATAATCGCAGAGCATCCCGTAAATTTATTCACACCATCACCGCAAAGCTCTACTCGAAATTCCCTTCACTGCCGTAATGCTCTTCAACTCAGCCGTTCGTGAAGCTTGATGTAATCGCAAATAATCACTGCCATCATTTTTTGGTCTTCTCGAAAACTAATCCATAAAGCCAATCATTACGAAACACATGCCTTTTCCATATTTAAATAAGATCTTCAAGGATATCCACTTTTCGTGATGCTTACCAAACTCTGAATTTTTAACACCTAAAATTTAGAAAACACTGGAAAATGACACCACCTTGTACTGCACTTTTTGTTCTACCTCCAGGTCTCCCGTTCCTTTGTCATGGTTCTTTGTCAACATTGATTTTCAACAAACTCTCTAGAACCTAACAATTCACCATGGAAACTGGCTTTGTCAACAAACACAATCAACCCAAAAATGATGCAATGATACCATCAGTGTTTTTTTCCCAAAAAATAATATGTGTAATCTAATACAAAGAAAAAATATTTAGACAAAATATTTGATAAGATACTATTGTTCAGCAATACATTCTAAATTAAGAGGGAGATACATATTGGGGTATAATCATATAGGATAATTAAAAAAATTAAAAATTAAAAGATAATGAAATGGAGACCATTTATACCAAATATAATTTTGGGAATAAAGGGAATTCCAATAGAGAGAGCGTGGATAAATATAAGAAATATAATGTGAGTTTAGAAAACATTATAGGTAAATAAATTGATGAAATTTTATTTTATAGTGAGTACAGTCTTATGGAGCCTTGTTTTTTTGACATTTTTGAAAACATCCATTCCATATCTAAGAAGAGTTTGATGAATAATTATGTTTCAATGAATTTTGAAATGGTTTATCTTGCTGATGCCAAAGCCTTAGAAAACAAACGAATGAGTGATGCATGGATTAAAACTACGCATTAGATTTTGATCATTTGGGAGAATACACGATATATTTATAGATTTATATTTAATTTTATATATTAAATAGCTTACAATATATATTTTAGCACATTATTCAGTAGTTATGCAAAGAAATACAAAAATACCAGTTTACATGGATCATATAGTGAACAATGGATCATTATTCACCATATACAATATGGGAAAATTTTTACATGGTTATAATAACAAATCATGTCATGGATTCACATATTTAGAATTAAATGTTAGGAAGAAAGAGTGGGATGGGAGTGAAAGTTGTGGAAATGAAAGGAATTAATGTATAGATGAATTCAATTGAAGTTATACTATGTGATGATCAAATAATTGGACTATAAAAGAAGTTATTTATACTGAATGTATGATGAACATCAACAATCTAAAAGCTATTCATGGGGTACCCTAATTTTTGGGTCTTGAAAAATTAAAATCCTTTTGAGGGTTATTATATTATGTGACAAATTCCAATCAATCAATAAGGAATGTATTTGTTTATATTCTAAAAAATAAATCTTTTGTTATTAATATGTTTTAGATGTGTAACAGTCTATTGGAGAATAATTATTGATCAAATATAGAATTTATGAGGACATAAATTAGAGGACATTATGATAGTAATGATTTTATGTAATCATGTGCTAATAATGTATGTTAATGATAGAAGTATCATCTCGGTAAAAAATAAAAAAATAGTCTAATTAAGCGGAATAATAATTCATTAATGGAATTTTAATTAAGGATTAGTACGCACTGTGGGTTACATAAGAGTTTATATTCCAATGTAATGAATATGATAGTGTATCATTCCATTTTGATTCCATATATACCAGTGGAATAATTATTACCTAAGGATATGTAGTCAATAGAATTAGTTATAATCTCTTATTTATGATTATTTGGTCTCATAGTATTTGTACATGTATAGGTAAATGCAACTAACATGTGTGATTATATATTCAAATCATGTTTTTTGTTTGAAATTGTATCAAAGAGTTTGGATATTTCTTTTTAGGTGATTAGAATAAAAAATCATCATAATATATAATGTGATATTTAATGAAAATTTCATACAGAGGACCTTTATTTACTTTAATATAATAGTTAAAATAAAAAATAATTGTGTTATGAGAATGTGTATCTTTAATTTGAACATAATCATGCACCAATAAAAATAGTGGAGCATACTCATAATGTGGATTTGAGGGGTTTAAAAGGTGATAAGTGCTATGTAGATGTATTCATCATCCTTACACAATTTTTTTTATTAATTTGTTCAAGATATCCAAAATTATTTAAAAATTAAATATTGTTTATGGAGTCGATGAATTGGGAGATTGCGACGAAGAAGGATTTTTATACACTTCATTCAAATAATACATCATAATTGAATCCATTATTATAATAAAATAATAATTATTGAACAAATATATATATCATGTTAGGGAAGAACATGATAGTAATATGGGATATAAGCCAAGGTCAGTAGTGTATGATTTAAAATAAAAATATGGTTTGGATTACCATTGAAATTTCTCACCTATAGTGATGCATTCAACCTTCTAAGTTATTCTTATTATTATTATATAAGAAAAATTAAATATTTATAATCTTGGTGTGAATACTAATTTCCTTCACAGATATATTTGGGAGGGTAGTTATTTTGAACAATTATAGGTACGTGTTGAGATATAAAAGGAAAACATTGTGTGTCAACTACAAAAAATAATATATTTGTTAAAGAAGGAACTCATGTAGTGGAATAAGAATTTTTTTACATCCATTATTTAAAATTCATAAAAATATTTTCCAATTGATAACTGTTAATATTGTATAACATTTGGTGATAGATATATTATATTGCTTCAATATGTGGATGACATGATAATTATAGGATCATGTATATTTATTATGGAT
This sequence comes from Viscum album, assembly GCA_963277665.1. NCBI lineage: Eukaryota > Viridiplantae > Streptophyta > Magnoliopsida > Santalales > Viscaceae > Viscum > Viscum album. The sequence goes on along the minus strand of OY728128.1, from coordinate 2,139,476,232 downwards.
GACATGAAATAATAGATGGTAGATAATTTTGAAATTAAATATATTCAAGAATCTATTTTATTTTCATAATAATGATCATGAAAGACATTGTAGCTATAACCTTTATGTTATTACATGATTAATAAATTGCAACGGTTTTCAGAATATATTTCATATTAGAAGTAAATTGAGTTACTATTCGCAAGAAATATATTTTATGTTTTAAAAAGAGTAGAAAATATTTGCAGTGAAATAGGTTGAATATATGAAAAAGGTTCCAAATGAATTAGTTTTTGAAGGCTTTTTTATATCATATTTTTTACCCAATAAAATATTTATCCTACGGGGATAATTGTGATAAGGTATGAGGCTATCCTGGGTAATAAATCATGTAGAAAACCCATTAATGATAGAATAAATAATTCTAATTCCTTATTAATATTCATAAATTATATTTTATTGAGTTATGTTCATTATACGTGTAACACCCCGAGATTTTATAAAAAATGTTCTTTTAATTTCATTAATGTCTTGTGTTGTATGCTACACCAAGATTACCTTACGCTATATGCAACACCGTATTAGGTTGCAGTATACACAACACTATTCTTGCATCGTGTTACACACAATTTTGATAATAGTTATTCTACGCAACATTGAGTATATATATGTATATATTCAATTTATAAATGAAATATGGTTGGATTATGTTATACTAAACAACGAAGGATTCTTGCATAGCACGCAACCCTGACTTGGCTTGCATTACATGCAATCGCGACCTTCCTCGATAGCGTGTGTTATACGCAATACCGGGTTTTAATAAACAACGATATATTATTATAATATTATTATGAACTAGCCGTTATGAATAGTATTAACTAAATTTTGAATCTTATAACATTATTATTCATCTTAAACCTTTTCTAAAACATGGTATAAGAAACAAATAAATTTTTCGGGTAAAATAAGTATTTTTCAAAAAATGCAGTTTTGCCGCCTTTTGATGGCGCACCAACTTTAAATCTAGTTTTTGACATGTTTATAAGTTCAATTTGACAAAATAAAATTATTCTTTGGATTAAAGAAATAAAAATTTACTTTGGATAAATTTTTCATATTATTCTAATGACATTCATATTTTAATGAATTGTAAAAACACGCTATATTTTAATTAAAAACAACTTTTATTCATTGTAATATCTTATGTGGTTAAATTATAATATTGATTTTTTTAAAGTATAAATATAATATATTTTTACCATTTAATATAATTTATGTCATTAGCATTGATTTTAACTTGAATTCGTAAGTTAAATCAATTCAATCTTTTGCAATGTTTTAAAGAAAAACTCGTTTTCTTTCGACAACGGGATTAATTTTAATTTAGTTTCTGGAACTTTTGTGTATTGAATTTGAAAAAATGGATTCCATATTTAGAATAATTGGGTCCAAATTATGTTAATAAGCTACTTTTTATTTTTGGGAATTATGAATAGTAACTACGGTAAATTTTATTTACCATAGTTAAAGGTAAATCGGGTAATTAATGGTAAATATAATATTATAAAATTACCCTAACACTTGGAAAAATCCTATTGGATGACTCAAAATCGACCCATATCACCTAAGGGTCGGATTAGATTCATTTAATGGACTTTTTTCCATGAAAATAAGTTAATTATAATTAAAACCAAAGAATGTGACAACAAGTCACTTTCTTAAATCTTATAAGTATAATAACTTTAATTTAGTGATACACATCATGAAACTTAGAACATGAATAGTATCCAGAAATATAATACAATTATCTACATCATAGAAATTTATTTAGAATTGTTAGGGATTAAATAATTATCATTTATGATGACACAAAGATGATGTAGTAATTATCTTATTAATGAAATATTGACATAATTGATGTTATAAATACCCAAATAAATGTAATTTAAGACTTTTTATGATTTCCAATAATTTTATAGGTTAATATGACATGTTAGTGTTTATTTAATTAACTTTTTGTGAATTAATAGTTCTGTTATTATTTTCACAAAAATCAATTACTAAATAGTGTCAAAATTGACATAAAATAGTTTTTAAAACAAATATTATATTATTAACTGTTATTTTATTCTGAAAAATATACATTTCAGCCAAATGACTTAGATAAGGTTATATATATTAATAATAAACAACTTGGGGTTCTTTTGGATTCTTATAGTATGTTTATTAACCTTATAGTATAAGAACACACGAAGACAGGGTAAAAGTAAAATTATTTTACTTAATGTTAAATCTAAATTATAAGGTTAAAATAGGAAACTAAACTTGTCTAAATTCTATTGGATGAGAGAATTTAGACCCATACCCACCTTATCTTCCAAATAAATCAATTTGGAGCTATTTAAAACAGAATTTTACTTTATAATAAAATAATAGTTTTAGTTATTCTAAAGGTACCCCTCGCCTCCCTTATAAAAGGGAACCTCCTCCCTCTCTTCCTCAAACCACTTTGAGCCTTCAAGCTCGGCCAAACCCTGCCAAATTCCATTATCCACTTCCATATCAACATCCTAGAGGTTCTGGTCTTCCTCAAAGACCAATTTTAGTGCCCTAAAAGGAGATCTCAAAGAGGCGCTTCAAAGAAGAGGTAATGTCCGTTACCGATTCTTTCAACTTTATTTCTTCTTCACCTTCTTCTTCATAGGTTGTTTCATTGTGAAGTAATAACATCAGTATCACTCATATACTGATATGTTATTATAAGTATGAAACAACCCTATTTCACCATCTATCCATCCTACGGAAGACGAAATCACCGCGCATGCGTACGTACGGAATACCGTCTCCACGCCGTGGTGTAATCTATTTTCCACCACCACCTTACTTGGATGGGTATAATGGTGTAAATAATGACTATATATGACTATTATAAAGTGATACTGATTCTGAAATAGTATATATACACTCCAATATAATTCCACGATCATGAGAACGATATCATCGCTCGTGCGTACGTACGGACTACCGTCTCCACAACGCGATTAGATTCATTCTCCATGTTAACCATTCATTAATGATTATAAAACATGGTATAAGAACAAAATAAATTTTTCGGGTAAAATAAGTATTTTAAAAAAAATGCAGTTTTTCCCCCTTTTGATGGCACACCCACTTTAAATCCAGTTTTGACATGTTTATAAGTTCAAATTGACAAAATAAAATTCTTCTTTGGAATCATGAAATAAAAATTTACTTTGGATAAATTTTCATATAATTCTGGTAACTTTCATATTTTTATGAATAGTAAAAACACGCTATATTTTAATTAAAAACAACTTTTTCAATTGAAATAATTAATAGTGATAAATTATTAATTTGAGTGGTTTTAAATTATATTTCGAATATATTTTTACAATTTAATACAATGTTTGTCGTTGAATATAATTTCATATTTAAACCAGACATAAACAAGTGTCAATCTTTTGATAGTTATTATCTCATAAGAACACGCTATTTGTTTTGATGACGGGAAATAATTTTTTAAATTAATTAATGCAACTGATATGTTTTGAATTTTGAAAAATATACATCATTTTTGAGTTCATAATATCAAATATATCTTAGGCCTAATTTTTGTTATTTTTCAGGAAACTTTCATTTTTTGATGAATAGTGAAACCACTAAGTGGTAGAATTTAACACCCGAGACTTTTATGTTATATAAATCATCAAAGGAATATTTTTCTACACACAACACTTTCTTGTCTTGATTTACACGAAATCACAACCTTCCTCGATAGCTTGCGTCGTACGCAATACCGAGTTTCACTAAACAATGATATGCTAATAAAATATTATTAAAACTAGCCGTTATGAATAGTAATAACCACTTTTTGAAATTTTATAAATTTAATTTTTCAAAATGGACTTCATTTTTGGATTCGGAATATCAAAATTATCTTAGGGTGAAATTTTGGTATTTTTCTGAAAACATTCAATATTTGATGAATAGTGAAACCACTAAGTGGTAGTTAAAAAACAGAATTTTTCATAAAACGTAATTTTACCGCTTATGTGAGTGGAATTTCGAAAATATGAGAGACACGGTTGATGTCAGTAAGTAAAATTTTGTTCAATGAGATGAAAATAATTTTTTGGTGAATAGTAACTTTTTACTTTTTTTTACCACAGTTAAAAGTAAATAGGGTAATTAAGGGTAAAAATGATATTATTATTACCCTAAAACATGTCCTAATTCTATTGGACAAGTTTAATTCGACCGAAAACAACCTTAGGAATAAAATATGACCATTTAGGCCCACTTGGATTAGATTAGGACATTTATTATTAATATATTTAAAGAAGGGTTAAAATAGTTAAAATCAAAGTTTAATAAGTAAACTATTTTTAATATGGGGTTATACATAATATAAATTCGACTATAAATATTCATTAGAAAACTAAAAATATTTCCTACATAATTGTATTTTATTTGTAATTTTTAGACATTAAATAATTTAATTTATTTATAACACAAAGATGATGCAGTAATTATCTTATTAATGAAATATTGACATAATTGATGTTATAGACACCAAAATAAATGTAATTTGACACTTTTTATGAATTAAACTAATTTTATAGATTAATATGACATGTTAGTATTGATTTAATTAACTTTGTTAGAATTAATCATTCTGTTATGATTTTCACAAAAATTAATTACTAAAGAGTGTCAAAATTGACATAAAATAGTTTTTAAAACAAATATTATATTAGTAATTGTTATTTTATTCCTAAAAATATAATGTTCGGCCAAATGACTTAGATAAGGTTATATATATTAATAATAAACAACTTGGGGTTTGTTTGGCTGCTTATAGTAAGTTTATTAACCTTATTGTATAAGAACACTAGAAGACACGGTAAAAGTAAAATTATTTAACTTAATGTTAAATCTAAATGATAAGGTTAAAATAGGAACCTAAACTTGTCTAAATTCTATTGGATGATAGGATTTCGACCCCTACCCACTTTATCTTCAAAATATATCAATTTGGAGCTATTTAAAACCGAATTTAACTTTATAATAAAATAATAGTTTTAGTTATTCCAAAGGTGCCCCTCTCCTCCCTTATAAAAGGGCACCTCCTCCCTCTCTTCCTCACACCACTTTGAGCATTCAAGCTCGGCCAAACCCTTCCAAATTCCCATCTCCACTTCCCTAGCAACATCCTAGAGGTTCTGGTCTTCCTCAAAGACCAATTTTAGTGCCCTAAAAGGATATCTCAAAGAGGCGCTTCAAAGAAGAGGAGGTTCGGACACTTATGAAGCAAATCGGACCTAAGGTAAGGGAAATATCACAATCACATTTTTATCCGAGATTGTATATACTTTAGTATTTACTGGCGTGTATTTTATCATCCACATCCATGTTTCCACAATATGTAATATTATTTCCATCCACCTACAATTGTTTAAATCAAATTTTACCCTTCGGTGAGTTTTTATTAAAGGATATGAAAGGAATCTTTTGTCGTTTTTCGTACGAGGTACTTTTTGACATTTCTGACAAAAGTACGAAGAATGTTTTTTTAACTTATATGGAATGAATGTATTTTTAAAACATTATTTCCCAGAATCTTCCATTACAAGTTTTCAAGTTTATTTTTAATCAAATTCATTTAGTTTAAAACTGTATGACATGTTAAGAAAGGAAAAATGTTTTTGAAGTAGAAAGGATATTTTCCTCAAGAATGGAGTTCAAGTGTTTTATCAAAATTATTTTCCATCTAAGATAATATAGGGTTTTGTTTCAATTGCTATTATTACATGGATTTGATTATGTTGTGATGGAAATATTTTTATGAATTCCCTTATCTTATATGAATTGTTTTATGATGTCATGTTGTTTAAGTATCCCATTTTTACTACATGGGTTATGCAATGATGTATGATTTATGATTTTGTGGCACACATAATAATGGTATCATTATGAGATGGGTGGGACCTATATCTCCCTCCAATTCATTGGGTAAAGATTTTATATCTCATGAGATAGATATGGCTGGAACGGTAGGTTATACCGGTTCAGTGAAACAAGACTGAAACGGGGAGTGAACTCGGTTCAGAAATGGACTTTGTCCACTAAGATATTCTTGGCAATGATTCTTGAATAATAAGAAATTATTCTCTATGATAATGTGTGTATGCCACAAAGTTTCATGTTTTATGTTATGATTATTTGGATTACATTTCACTACAATGATTTATCCCCTGTTATGAAATTATGCTCTCTTTTGCAGGTTAAGATTTCCAAAAGTTATGTTCTTTTGAATATGATGTGATTGATATTTCTTTTGTTTACCCTTACTCATCATTTGAGCTCACCCTTTTCTGTTTTCATTTCCCTAGGATATAAATAATGTTTTTAGGTAAAAAAAGGAAGATATTTATGGGAGATGTTGAAGATCTTTCACCACGATTAGAAGATTATATTCCGAGTTTCCAAAGACACTAAACTATTACGGTCCTTGTGTGTGTGTTTATGTTATGTACTAAGTATTCCACAAAAGTAATGTAATGTCCATGTACGTCAAGCTTCAGGTCTCCACAGTAGGTATCAGAGGAAAGGTATAGTCAACCTTTGGAAACTAGGATGTGAAAGCCTTAGTAAGAACCCTAAGGATAAGTCTAAGCATAGAACACAATCTTAGTGTTTTAGAAATGGCCATGAATAACCTAGGATAAGACCTTAAGTGTGAAATTTTATTCTTGATTATGTGGTTTCCTATTATAATTAATGTTGATAACACTATTCTTCTTGGTTTTAGTCAATGGTTGGATCCCGAAGGAACCGTGTTAGTGCGGAATGCGACGGTAAATTCAATGATTGTCCCCCTGGGCAACCAAATGCTATGGGAGCTGGAATACAAAATCTTGTTGCCATGCTCACACAACTTTCTCAAGCTTTGAATTAGGCAGGGCTTCCAAACGAGCAAAGGAAGGAGCAACATTCTGTTGAATCCTTCATGAGACAGCGTCCACCTTCATTCAGTGGGTCTATGGATCCATTAGTTGCTGAACAATGGATTAGTACTACTGAAAAAATATTTTCAGTTCTTCAATGTTCTGAGAATGATAAAGTCATCTTAGCGGTGTATCGTTCGGAATTTGATGTTGATCAATGGTGGAATATTATTAATAATACGAGGCAAAGGGATGAAATTGATTCAATGGAATGGGAGGAGTTCAAGAACTTATTTTTCAAAAAGTACAACCCTCGTATTCTCCGAACAAAGATGGAGAAAGAGTTTCTTGAACTGAAGAAAAAGAATAATGAATCTGTTGGTACCTATGAAGCAAATTTTACAAGACTTTCAAGGTACGCTTCTGGTATTATTATCCAAACTGAGAGTAAGATCGATCGATTCTTTAGTGGCTTAAAACCAAGTCTTCGAAGGGCCTTATCCATAAGGGACTTCAATAGATACGAGGAAATCGTTCGATGTGATCTCAAAGTTGAGATGGAGATTGGAGTAACCCATCAGTTATATGGGTTTGATAAGAAGAGGAAAATGGAATTCAAAGGAAAATATAAAGAGCACACTAAAATGAAGATGAACTTTCCCTTATGCTCAAAGTGTGGAAAGAAACATTGAGGTAGTTTTCTTAAAGGGACAAGTAAATGTTTCAAATGTGGAAAGGAAGGTCATCGGGCATTTGAATTCCGTGATGATGGGAAGAAGATGTCTAATGATGAAAACAAAGTAAGGGATACACAGAATGAACCTACTACACATCAATGTTTCAAGTGAAAGGAAATGGGACATTATGCCAATAAATGCCCTAATCCAAGGGTTGATGATGATGGTCGACGTCAACAAACTCTTAAGGCTAAAGACAAACGAAAGTCACATGAAATTTCTATCAGTGATGTGGAGTACGATAACGATGTGGTGAAAGGTACACTTACCATCCACTCTAAAGTAGCAAATGTTTTATTTGATTCTGGATCCACCCACTCCTTTATTTCTGAAGAATTTTCTAAGGGTATCACCGTATTACCTCAAAAATTAGATGTTGAGTTAGACATGACAACACCTAATGGCACAACAGTCGCATCAAAAGTTTATAATTCTTCTCCGATTGAAGTTTGTGGGAGAGTGCTTCCTCCAAATCTTGTGATCCTTCCTATAGTGGAATTTGATGTGATTCTTGGCATGGATTGGCTTTCTCTACATGGAGATCATATCAATTTCCAAATAAGGTAAGTCACATTTCATATTCCAGATCAATCTATGATCGTCTATCGATGCAAGGACGATCATAACCTTCCAGTGGAAATTTCTCCCATTTTATGGGTATTGATTCCACTAAATGAAGGTTATTTATCTCAAATGGTTGGTGAGAAACTCAAGACTAAGAATATTCACATTGTAAAAATGTTTGATGATGTCTTTCTGGAGGAATTACCGGGTCTTCCACCAAATCGTGAAGTTGAGTTTTCAATAGAACTCGTACCGGGTGCTTTGCCTATTTTAAAGAAACCTTATAGAATGGCCCCAATTGAGTTGTAGGAATTGAAGAAGAAACTCCAAGAGAATCTTGATAAGGGATTCATACGCCCTAGTGCGTTACCTTGCGGAGCACCTGTTCTATTTGTTAAGAAGAAAGATGGATCAATGAGACTCTGCATTAATTATCGTGAACTTAACAAGATCACTATCAAGAACAAATATCCTCTCCCACGCATTGATGACTTATTTGACCAACTATGCGGAGCTCAATACTTTTCCAAGATTGATCTTCGTTCAGGGTATCATCAATTAAGGGTCAAAAGGGAGGACATACCAAAGACGGCTTTCCGTACAAGGTATGGACACTAGGAATTTATAGTGATGACATTTGGTCTTACTAATGCCCCTACTATCTTCATGGATATGATGAATAGAGTCTTTAGAGACTATCTTGATCAATTTATGGTAGTCTTTATAGACGATATTCTTGTCTATTCAAATAGAAAGGAAGAACATGAAGACCACTTGAGAATTATATTGAAGACCCTGAGAAAGGAGAAGCTTAATGCCAAATTTACCAAGTGTGAATTTTGGATTCAAAAAGTTTCATTTTTTGGGTTACATAATCACAAAATAGGGGATATCTGTGGATCCAGCAAAAACAGAGGTTATCGAAAGATGGTCGAGACCAACAACAGTAACCGAGATCTAAAGTTTTCTTGGTTTGGCTGGATATTATCGACGTTTTGTGAAATATTTTTCATGATTATCTAATCCACTCACCAAGTTGACTCGGAAAGGAGTTAAGTTTGTTTGGACGGAGGAATGTGAAGAGAATTTCAAGGAGTTGAAAAGAAGGTTATCCAGTGCACCTGTGCTCACACTGCCTTGTAGTGGAGAAAGGTTTGTGATCTACAGTGATGCATCCAAGAAGGGATTGGGGTGTGTTCTTATGAAAAATGATATGGTGATAGCTTATGCCTCACGACAATTGAAAATAAATGAGCAAAATTACCCAACTCATGATTTGGAGTTAGCTGCGGTAATCTTTGCATTAAAGATTTGGAGGCATTACCTTTATAGTGAAAGGTGTGATATTTATACTGATCATAAAAGGTTAAAGTATATTTTCACACAAAAGGAGCTGAATATGCGCCAAAGAAGATGGTTGGAGCTGATTAATGATTATGACTGCTCAATTCATTACCATCCTGGGAAAGAAAACAAGGTGGCAGATGCATTAAGTCGACAAGACCATGCTAGTTTATCCATGATAAGGATCACAAAAGATCCAATATTTATGGATTTACAAAGGATGGATCTTGGAATTATAATGAAAGAGGAAAAATAATATCTTTCTCAAATGAATGTTCAACCATCTATACATGTGAAGATTAATGAGGCACAAAAAGAAGATGTCGAGTTACAAAAGAAGGTGAGAAATGTTCCTGAATTCAACCTTGATTTTGACGGGATAATAAAGTCCAGGAATCGGGTTTGTGTTCCTCCCATCCACGAATTAAAGAAGGAGCTGCTGGATGAGGCTCATAGTTCATCATTCTTTATTCATCCTAGAAGCACGAAGATGTATAGGGACCTGAAAGAGTACTTCTGGTGGGATGGCATGAAAAGGGATGTTGCTGAATATGTCTCTTGATGCTTAGTTTGTTAACAAGTTAAAGCTGAGAGACAGAAGTCTAAGGGGATGTTACAACCATTACCCATACCCGAATGGAATTGGGAAAACATCACTATGGACTTTGTCACAGGACTTCCTAAAACATCCAAAGGCAATAATGCTATCTGGGTCATAGTTGATCATCCTACAAAGTCTGCACACTTCATTGCTATTAGAGAGGATTTCTCTCTGGATCAGCTTGCCAGGATATATGTAAAGGAAGTGGTATGATTGCATGGAGTACCACTTTCTATTATATCTGATCGGGATCCGAGATTTACCTCGATGTTCTGGTGAAGTCTTCAGCATACTCTGGATACAGAGTTGAGTTTCAGCACAGCTTATCATCCTCAGACAGACGGTCAGTCTGAGAGAACAATTCAAACTCAAGAAGATATGTTGAGAGCTTGCTCTATGGATTTCAAAGGTGTTTGGGATCAACACCTACCTTTGGTGGAATTTACTTATAATAATAGATTTCACTCCAGTATTCAGATGGCTCCTTATGAAGCTCTCTATGGAAAGAAATGCAGGACTCCAACTTGCAGGGATGAAGTTGTGGAAAGAAAGCTATTAGGACCCGATCTCGTTGATGAAATGGCAGAGAAGGTCAAGTCTATTCAACAACACATAAGAGCAGCTCAGAGTCGATAGAAAAGTTATGCCGACAACCGAAGAAAAGACCTAGAGTTTGAAGTGGGTGATAAAGTGTTCTTACGAATATCTCCCTGGAAGAGGGTTATGAGATTTGGAAAGAAGGGGAAGTTGAGCCCTAGATATATCAGTCCTTTCAAAATACTGGATCATGTTGGGATGGTAGCTTACCGATTGGCGCTTCCACTGAATATCTATCAGGTTCACGATGTGTTCCATGTATCTCTCCCGAGAAAGTACATACCTGATCTTTCACATGTACTCAGATCAGAAGTTGTACCGCTGGAGCAAGATCTTTCTTATGAAGAACAACCGATAGAGATTCTGGATCGTAGCGAAAAAGTCATGCGAAACAAGACCACTCGATTGGTGAAAGTTTTATGGAGGAACCACCAATTAGAAGAAGCTACATGGGAGCTTGAGTATATGATGAGAGAAAGGTATCCTCATCTATTTGTTACAAAGTGACGAATTTCGAGGGAGAAATTCATTTTAAGGGGGGTAGAATGTAACACCCGAGACTTTTATGTTATATAAATCATCAAAGGAATCTTTTTCTATACACCACACTTGCTTGGCTTGCTTTACACTAAATCGCAACCTTCCTCGATAGCTTGCGTCATACGCAATACCGAGTTTCACTAAACAATGATATGCTAATAAAATATTATTAAAACTAGCTGTTATGAATAGTAATGACCACTTTTTGAAATTTTATAAATTTTATTGTTCAAAATGGACTTCATTTTTGGATTCAGAATATCGAAATTATCCTAGGGTGAAATTTTGGTATTTTTCGGAAAACTTTCATTTTTTGATGAATAGTGAAACCACAAAGTGGTTGTTAAAAAACTAAATTTTTCAAAAAACTTAATTTTACCACTTCTGTGAGTGGAATTTTGAAAATATGAGAGACACGGTTGATCTAATTAAGTAAAATTTGGTTCAATGAGATGAAAATAATTTTTTGGTGAATAGTACCTTTTTACTTTTTTTACCACGGTTAAAAGTAAATAGAGTAATTAAGGGTAAAAATGATATTATTATTACCCTAACACATGTCCTAATTCTATTGTACAAGTGTAATTCGACCAAAAAATACCTTATCAATAAAATATGACCATTTAGGACAACTTAGATTAGATTAGGACATTTATTATTAATTTATTAAAAGAAGGTTTAAAATAGTTAAAATCAAATTTTAATAAGTAAATCATTTTTAATATGGGGTTATACATAAGATAAATTAGACTATAAGTATTCATTAGAAATATAAAAAGATTTCGTAAATAATTATTTTTTATTTGTAATTTTTAGACAATAAATAATTTAATTTATTTATGACAAAAAGACGATGCGGTAATTATCTTATTAATGAAATATTGACATAATTGATGTTATAAACACCAAAATAAATGTAATTTGACACTTTTTATGAATTCCACTAATTTTCTAGATTAATATGACATGTTAGTATTGATTTAATTAACTTTTTTCGAACTAATCATTCGGTTATTATTTTCACAAAAATTAATTACTAAATAGTGTCAAAATTGACATAAAATAGTTTTTAAAACAAATATTATATTAGTAATTGTTATTTTATTCCTAAAAATCTAAGGTTTGGCCCAATTACTTAGATAAGGATATATATATATTAATAATAAACAACTTCGGGTTCATTTGGCTGCTTATTGTATGTTTATTAACCTTATTGTATAAGAACACAAGAAGACACGGTAAAAGTAAAATTATTTAACTTAATGTTAAATCTAAATGATAAGGTTAAAATAGGAACCTAAACTTGTCTAAATTCTATTGGATGAGAGGATTTCGACCCCTACCCACCTTATCTTCTAAATAAATCAATTTGGAGCTATTTAAAACCGAATTTGACTTTATAATAAAATAATAGTTTTAGTTATTCCAAAGGTGCCCCTCTCCTCCCTTATAAAAGGGCACCTCCTCTTTCTCTTCCTCACACCACTTTGAGCCTTCAAGCTCGGCCAACCCCTGCCAAATTCCCATCTCCACTTCCCTAGAAACATCCTAGAGGTTCTGGTCTTCCTCAAAGACCAATTTTAGTGCCCAAAAAGGAGATCTCAAAGAGGCGCTTCAAAGAAGAGGAGGTTCGGACACTTACGAAGCAAATCGGACCTAAGGTAAGGGAAATTTCAAAATCTCATTTTTATCCGAGATTGTTTATACTTTATTATTTAATGGGGTGTATTTTATCATCATCATCCATGTTTCCTCAATATGTAATATTATTTAAATCAACCTACAATTTTTTAAATCCAATTTTATCCTTTGGTGAGTTTTTAGTAAAGGACATGAAAGGAATCTTTTGTTGTTTTTCATACGAGGTACTTTTTGACATTTCTGACAAAAGTACGAAGAATGTTTTTTTAACTTATACGGCATGAATGTATTTTTAAAGAATTATTTCCAAGAAGCTTCCTTTAGACGTTTTAAAGATTATTTTTAATCAAATTATTTTAGTTTAAAACTGTATGACATATTAAGAAAGGAAAAATGTTTTTGAAGTAGAAAGGATATTTTCCTCAAGAATGGAGTTCAATTGTTTTATCAAAATTCTTTTCCATCTAAGATAATATAGGGTTCTGTTTCTATCTCTATTATTACATGGATTTGATTATGTTGTGATTGAAATATTTTTATGAATTCCCTTATATTATATGAATTGTTTTATGATGTCATGTTGTTTAAAAATCCCATTTTTACTACATGGGTTATGCAATGATGTATGATTTATGATTTTGTGGCACACATAAGGATTGAATCATTATGAGATGGGTGGGACCTATATCTCCCTCCAATGCATTGGGTAAAGATTTTATATCTCAGGAGATAGACATGGCTGGAACGGTAGGTTATACCGGTTCAGTGAAACAGGACTGAAACGGGGAGTAAACTCGGTTCAGAAATAGACTTTGTCCACTGAGATAGTCTTGGCAATGAGTCTTGACTAATAAGAAATGATTCTATATGGTTATGTGTGCATGCAACAAATTTTCATGTTTTAAGTTATGATTATTGGGATTACATTTCACTACTATGATTTATCCCATGTCATGAAATTATGCTCTCTTTTGCAGGTTACGATTTCCAAAAGTTACGTTCTTATGAATATGATGGGATTGATATTTATTTTGTTTGCCCTTACTGAGCATTTGAGCTCACCCTTTTCTGTTTTCATTTCCCCAGGATATAAAGAAAGGTTTTAGGTAAAAAAGGAAGATCATTATGGGAGATGTTGAAGATCTTTCACCACGATTAGAAGATGATATTCTGAGTTTCCAAAGACACTAAACTATTACAGTCCTTGTGTGTGTGTTTATGTTATATACTAATTATTCCGCAAAAGTAATGTAATGTCCATGTATGTCAAGATTCGGGTCTCTACAGTTCATCCACATCCATGTTTCCTCAATATGTAATATTATTTCCATCCACTTACAATTGTTTAAATACAATTTTACCCTTTGGTGAGTTTTTAGTAAAGGACATGAAAGGAATCTTTTGTCGTTTTTCATACGAGGTACTTTCGTACGTACGGTCTACCATCTCCATGAATGGTGTATTTCTTTCCATTTTATAATCTATATATATATATATATTCTGAATATATATTATATATAAACCATGTTTTATATTCAGGAATTAAGTAATCATGATCTAAGTAATCATATGAAAAATTAAAAGTCAAAACACGGACGACAAAGGGAACGATTTTACCCAAAACGCTTTTAACATGGAATTTACAAAAGAACGGGTAAAATAAAGTCATAAGTGAATCATATATGATATCATAACAATGAGTATGATTCTGGAATAATACAATGACATTATTTGAATCATTATACAGGAGGTTTGGACACTTACGAAGCAAATCAGACCTAAGGTAAGGGAAATGTCACAATCTCATTTTTATCCGAGATTTTTTATACTTTGGTATTTACTGGGGTGTATTTTATCATACACATCCATGTCTCCTCAATATGTAATATTTATATCCTTCTAGAATAGTTTATATCCAATTTTACGCTTCGGTGAGTTTTTTGTAAAAGATATGAAAGGAATCTTTTGTCGTTTTTCGTACGAGGTACTTATTGACTTTTCTGACAAAAGTACGAGAAGAATGATTTCTTTTAACTTATACGACATGAATGGATTTTTTTTAAAACATTATTTCCAAGAAGCTTCCTTTACAAGTTTTCATGTTTATTTCTTTTAGTTTAGAATTGTATGACATGTTAAGAAAGGAAAAATGTTTTTGAAGTAGAAAGGGTATTTTCCTCAAGAATGGAGTTCAAGTGATTTATCAAAATTATGTTTCCATCTTAGATAATAAAGGGTTCCGTTTCTATCCCTATTATTACATTGATTTGATTATGTTGTGATGGAATTATATTTTTATGAATTCCTTTATCTAATATGAATTGTTTTATGATGTCACGATGTTTAAGATTCCCATTTTTATTACATAGGTTATGCAATGATGTATGATTTATGATTTTGTGGCACACATAAGAATGGTATCATTATGAGATGGGTGGGACCTATATCTCCCTCCAATGCATTGGGTAAAGATTTTATATCTCATGAGATAGACATGGCTGGAACGGTAGGTTATACCGGTTCAGTGAAACAGGACTGAAACGAGGGTGACTCGGTTCAGAAATGGACTTTGTCCACTAAGATAGTCTTGGCAATGATTCTTGACTAATAAGATATGATTCTCTATGATTATGTGTGTATGCCACAAATTTTCATGTTTTATGTTATGATTATTGGGATTTCATTTCACTACTATGACTTATCCCATGTTATGAAATTATGCTCTCTTTTTCAGGTTAGGATTTCCGAAAGGTTATGTTCTTATGAATATGATGTGATTGATATTTCTTTTGTTTACCCTGACTAAGCATTTGACCTCACCCTTTTATGTTTTCTTTTCCCCAGGATATAAAGAAAGGTTTTAGGTTAAAAAAAGGAATATCTTTATGGGAGATGTGGAAGATCTTTCACCATGATTAGAAGATTATATTCCGAGTTTTCAAAGACACTAAACTATTACGATCCTTGTGTGTGTGTTTTTGTTATGTACTAAGTATTTCGCAAAAGTAATGTAATGTCCATGTACGTCATGCTTCGGGTCTCTACAGTTGGTATCAGAGGAAAAGTTTATTCAACCTTTGGAAACTACGATGCGAAAACGTTAGTAAGATCCCTAGAGATATTTTTAAGGTATGTCTAGGTATTTCTCTAAGGATAAGTATATGTATAGGATATAGTCCTAGAACTATGGTAACGATATTAGATTAAACCAAAGATATTAGATATTGAATTTACTTCCACTTTATTATGATTTTTTCCTATCACACTATTCTTTTTGGGTTTTCGAAAATGGCTGGAAACATGATGATTCATGACAATGGAGGATATGATGGACAATGGAATGATATTCTTCATGAGAAACCAAATGAAATGGGATTGGGAAGTCCAAACATCATTATTATGCCGAATCAGCAATCTCATAATATGATCAATAATGTAAAATTTTTTAAGTTTCCTGACTCGGCTAATAAGAGAAAGATGGAGTTTCATGATGATCATAGAGGAAAGAAAGTTCAATTTCCTCTATGTAAATCATGTGGGAAGAGGCATCAAGGATAATGTTTCAAATGAACTGGAAGATGCTTTGGGTGTGGAAAAAAAGGACACAAAGCCAGTAAGTGCAAAGGAAAAGGTTCAGTTAACACCAAGGATGAGGATAATGGTATTGCTACGACATCAACAATGGTTAAATGTTTCAAACGTGGAATGTACATGCATTATGAAAACCAATGACCTAAGGGAAAGTCTCATCTAGAGAATCAGTATTGTCGTATGGGTAGTATTTATGTTGATCATGATGAAGAGACTACAAATGATATGTGAGATGAAAGAATTGTTGAACCTCAGTCAATGGTTTAAGAATGTAGTGGAATGATTACATGTTTATAATGTGTAATGTTGTATAAGTAATCTCATGGTACCATGGAATAAAGAGACATCTAAGTATTGTTACACTATTCTCTTTCCTTGAGTTTTGAAAGTGTATGATTAATGGTACCTGTATCCATGAAAGGTTATGCATATATTTTTGGAATGTAGATGATATGTGCATAATTAAGGGATAAGGAGAAAATTAAATGTTTGATAGTATTCATGATCTCATGACTGATATAAGGAGAAGGTTATATCATGGTTTGAGTACATAGAATTATTGGATTTTGGTATGTGGGAAGAGTTAACTTTTGACTGCATTCATGTTTTCACTAAGGTTCAATGGGTATTCATTCTTCAAGAGAATACATGATTAAGGTATTCACATGTTTGTAATTTGACCGACAAGATATTTCTTATGATATATGGGGGATAAATGATGGCATTCATGTGATCATTTTCTTTATACTATGAGCTTGGACCGGAGTATTTTAGATAATCCTAAAGATTGGAATGGATTATGTTGGACATAAGTTAGTATTGTTTAAGGAAAGAACTTTTTGATATTGTTGATGGGATGTTATAGTAATATAGCTTTAGAAAAATGACAACCTGCAGGACGTGCGACAGACCATTGCGTCGGACAAGGCTGTGGGAATCGAACCCACAACTGAAGTGCAACTGACTTTTATCACCTGCCACTGGCCTACAGGAAGTCCCTATTTAGTAGAAACTAGTTTTATTTTATTACGCGGTATGATATATGAAGTATAAGTTCATTTTTGGAAACATATACGATTAATCTAACCATAAGATGGACTTATAACGTTTTCTAACCTTTTGTTTGAAAGAGATGGAATGACTCATCATTATATCAAATGATCTGCTAACACATCACAAATAACAAATTAAACTTCATTTATTTAAGGGATGAAGTGGAAATTGTTCAATTCACGAACGACAGTGAGATTGTACCAAAATCATGAAAGTATTTCTTTTAATTAATCAACATTAGGGAAATGATCTTAAAAACCAAAAATGTTGTCCTAGTTCCCTTATATCTGATGAATCGGATGGTACGTTAGATCGTGACAAATTTATGGCCATGTGATTGTTGGCTTTTCCATAGCCATGTTATCTACCACTCTCCATCAAAACATGATGGTTAGATTTCTCTTTCATATCCATATTTTCACCTATGTGGAAACCCAGTGATTAGTTTATTTGGGTAACCATTACGTTTCATACATTTGTTTTTAAAGATTGGTTTTGTTATTCCTTTTTACAATGTGGGTTTCTATTAAAGGAACTTTCAAATAGTAAACCATTTATAACCCTGACAAATTTCGAGGGAGAAATTCATTTTAATGGGGGTAGAATGTAACACCCCGAGATTTTATGAAAAATATTCTTTTAATTTCATTAATTTCTTTTGTTGTATGCTACACCAAGATTACCTTGCGCTATACGCAACACCGTATTAGATTGCAGTATACGCAACACTATTCTTGGATCGTGTTACACACAATTTTGATAATAGTTATTCTACGCAACATTGGTTATATATATATGTATATATTCAATGTATAAATGAAGTATGGTTGGATTATGTTATACGAAACAATGAAGGATTCTTGCACAGCACGCAACCCTGACTTGGCTTGCATTACACGCAATCACGACCTTCCTCGATAGCGTGTGTTATACGCAATACCGGGTTTTACTAAACAACAATATATTATTATAATATTATTATTAACTAGCTGTTATGAATATTATTAAGTAAATTTTGAATCTTATAACATTATTATTCTACTTACACATTTTGTAAAACATGGTATAAGAACAAAATAATTTTTTTGGGTAAAATAGGAACTTTTAAAAAAATGCAGTTTTGCCGCCTTTTGATGGTGCACCCACTTTAAATATAGTTTTTGGCATGTTAATAAGTTCAATTTGACAAAATAAAATTACTCTTTGGAATTAAGAAATAAAAATTTACTTTGGATAAAATTTTCATTTTATTCTGATGACTTTCATATTTTAATGAATAGTAAAAACACGCTATATTTTAATTAAAAAAAACGTTTTTTCATCATAATATCATATGTGGTTAAATTATAATATTGAATTGTTTTAAAGTATAAATATAATATATTTTTACCATTTAATATAATGTATGTCATTAGCATTGATTTTACCTTGAATTCGTAGGTTAAATCAATTCAATCTTTTGCAATGTTTTAAAGAAAAACCTGTTTTCTTTCGACAACGAGATTAATTTTAATTTAATTTCTGCAACTTTTGTGTATTGAATTTGGAAAAATGGATTCCATATTTAGAATCAGTGGGTCCAAATTATGTTAATAAGCTACTTTTTATTTTTGGGAATTATGAATAGTAACTACGGTAAATTTTATTTACCATAGTTAAAGGTAAATCGGGTAATTAAGGGTAAATATAATATTATAAAATTACCCTAACACTTGGAAAAATTCTATTGGATGACTAAAAGTCGACCCATATCACCTAAGGGTCGGATTATATTCATTTAATGGACTTTTTTCCACAAAAATAAGTTAATTATTTTTAAAACCAAAGAATTTGAGAACATGTCACTTTTTTAAATCTTATAAGTATAATAATTTTAATTTAGTGATAAAATTAATGAAACTTCGAACATGAATAGTATCCAGAAATCTAATACAATTATCTACATCATAGAAATTTATTTATAATTTTCAGGGATTAAATAAGTATCATTTATTATGAAACAATGATGATGCAGTAATTATCTTATTAATGAAATATTGACATAATTGATGTTATAAATACCCAAATAAATGTAATTTAAGACTTATTATGAATTAAAATAATTTTATAGGTTAATATGACATGTTAGTGTTTATTTAATTAACTTTTTTAGAACTAATAGTTCTGTTATGATTTTCACAAAAATCATTTCTAAATAGTGTCAAAATTGACATAAAATAGTTTTTAAAACAAATATTATATTATTAATTGTTATTTTATTCCTAAAAATCTAAGGTTCGGCCAAATTACTTAGATAAAGATATATATATTAATAATAAACAACTTTGGGTTCGTTTTGCTTCTTATAGTAAGTTTATTAACCTTATAGTATAAGAACACAAGATGACACGATAAAAGTAAAATTATTTTACTTAATGTTAAATCTAAATGATAAGGTTAAAATAGGAACCTAAACTTGTCTAAATTCTATTGGATGAGATTATTTCGACCCATACCCACCTTAGCTTAAAAATAAATCAATTTTGAGCTATTTAAAACCGAATTTGACTTTATAATAAAATAATAGTTTTAGTTATTCCAAAGGTACCCCTCGCCTCCCTTATAAAAGGGAACCTCCTCCCTCTCTTCCTCACACCACTTTGAGCCTTCAAGCATGGAAAACCCCTGCTAAATTACATTCTCCACTTCCATATCAACATCCTATAGGTTCTGGTCTTCCTCAAAGACCAATTTTAGTGCCCTAAAAGGAGATCTCAAATAGGCGCTTCAAAGAAGAGGTAATGTCCGTTACCGATTCTTTCAACATTATTTCTTATTCCCCTTCTTCTTCTTAGGTTGATTCATTGTGAAGTAATAACATCAGTATCTCTAATATAATGATATGTTATTATAAGTATTAAAAAACCCTATTTCACCATCTATCCATCCTACGGAAAACAAAATCACCGCGCGTGCGTACGTACGGAATACCATCTCCACGCCGTGGTGTAATCTATTTTCCACCACCACCTTACTTTGATGGGTATAATGGTGTAAACAATTACTATATATGACTATTATAAAGTTATAATGACTCTGAAATAGTATACATACACTCCAATACAATTCCACGATCATGAGAACGATATCATCGCTCGTGCGTACGTACGGACTACCATCTCCACGATGCGATGAGATTCATTCTCCATGTTAACCATTCATGGATGATTATAAAGTATATATAATAAGTAGTCATGAAATATATGACACAATAATACTACTGGATATATATATTTATGTCATCTACTTAATTCCATTCAACTCAGTATGGAAAAGAAAACAACGTTCATGCGTACGTACGGTCTACCGTCTCCATGAACGGTGTATTTCATTCCATTTATTGATCTATTATATATATATATATATTCTAAATATATATTATATACAAATCATGTTTTATATTATGGAATCAAGTAATCATGATCTAAGTAGTCATATGAATAATTACAAGTCAAAACATGTACGAAAAATGAAACAATTTTACCCAAAACGCTCTTTAATATGGAATTTACAAAAGAACAGGTAAAATAAAGTCATAAGTGAATCATATATGATATCATAACAATGATTATGATTCTTGAATAAGTCAATGACATTATTTAAATCATTATACAGGTGGTTCGGACACTTACGAAGAAAATCGGACCTAAGGTAAGGGAAATGTCACAATCTCATTTTTGTCCGAGATTTTTTATACTTTGGTATTTACTGGGGTGTATTTTATCATACACATCCATGTTTCCTCAATATGTAATATTTATATCCTTCTACAATAGTTTATATCCAATTTTACCCTTCGGTGAGTTTTTTTGTAAAAGATATGAAAGGAATCTTTTGTCGTTTTTCATACGAGGTACCTTTTGACTATTCCGACAAAAGTACGAGAAGAATGTTTTCTTTTAACCTATACGGAATGAATGGATTTTTTTAAAACATTATTTCCAAGAAGCGTAATTTACAAGTTTTCAAGTCTATTTCTTTTAGTTTAGAAGTGTATGACATGTTTAGGAAGGAAACATGTTTTTGAAGTAGAGAGGATATTTTCCTCAAGAATGGAGTTCAAGTGTTTTATCAAAATTATTTTTCCATCTAAGATAATAAAGGGTTATGTTTCTATCCCTATTATTACACTGATTTGATTATGTTGTGATGGAATTATATTTTTATGAATTCCTTTATCTTATATGAATTGTTTAATGATGTCACGATGTTTAAGATTACAATTTTTATTACATGGGTTATGCAATGATGTATGATTTATGATTTTGTGGCACACATAAGAATGGTATCATTATGAGATGGGTGGGACCTATATCTCCCTCCAATGCATTGGGTAAAGATTTTATATCTCATGAGATAGACATGGCTGGAAGGGTAGGTTATACCGGTTCAGTGAAACAGGACTGAAATGAGGGTGACTCTGTTCAGAAATGGACTTTGTCCACTAAGATAGTCTTGGCAATGAGTCTTGACTAATAAGATATGATTCTCTATGATTATGTGTGTATGCCAAAAAGTTTCATGTTTTAAGTTATGATTATTGGGATTTAATTTCAATACTATGATTTATCCCTTGTTATGAAATTATGCTATCTTTTGTAGGTTAAGATTTCTAAAAGGTTATGTTCTTATGAATAGGATGTGATTGATATTTCCTTTGTATACCCTTAATGAGCATTTGAGATCACCCTTTTATGTTTTCTTTTCCCCAGGATATAAAGAAAGGTTTTAGGTAAAAAAAGGAAGATCTTTATGGTAGATGTTGAAGATCATTCACCACGATTAGAAGATTATATTCCGAGTTTCCAAAGACACTAAAATATTACGATCCTTGTGTGTGTGTTTTTGTTATATACTAAGTATTCCGCAAAATTAATTTAATTTCCATGTACTTCAAGATTCGGGTCTCTACAATACGAATATAGGTGGATTTTATAAAAAAAAGTAAAAAAGAATTCACTTCTAACAAAATTGATGTTCAAATGATTTTATTGTTTCATATAAATGATTTATTTCAAAATGTTATATATATAAATTGAAAAAATGAACTTTATTTTTGACATAATCATTTAAAATTTATCTTTGGATGAAGTTTGGGGAATGTTATGAAAGGATTGACTTTTAAATGATTTATGAAAATTACAATTTTTATGGAAAACTATATTTCCTTTTTAAGAATACATAATGTCGCATTTTATTTAGGATTAGATTAAAAATTTAATTTTTTATTTTTGTTATATATAATCCAAAAAATAATGTGAATCTTCAAAATAATTTAATTTTATATAACAAAATATACATAAAAATTATTTTTTTGGAAACCAGATTATTATTTCATTTTGTAGGTTTAATTTGATATTAAATTCAATCACTTCAATGTATTGAATTTATTAAAATTGATTCAATATTTGGAATAATAATAATTAAAATTAGTTAATAAGATAAACATTAATTTTGGTCATAAGAAATAGTAAAATAGTAATAATATGTTACCACAGTTATGGTTAAAATATTTTTACCATAGATTGTACTAATGTGATATGCATTAAAATTAATTAAAATCATGCCTTTATCCTATAATATTCATGTTTTTCGAAAAAAATATCTATTTAAGGAATTAAATAATTTATTTTATAACATTATTTTGAATTTGGGAAATCAAGAGTGGGTTTTGAGATGAAATGATATATGTTATTTAAATTAAAAACTATTTTGGTTCATTAAATTTATTATAATGGTTAGAATGTGACATTAAATTTTATAGTTTTCAATAAATATAAATATATTATTTTTTATTGTTGTTTAACCAAAAAAATCATGGAAACAAGTTTATTACCTGACTACAAGGTAAAAATAATTTAAAGCTTAAATCTAGTATATTCCTATATAATATATGTCATGTGTTTTATTTTCTAATAGTAAAATTAACTTCTAATAACTATATGTTTTTCACCTTGTAAAATATATTCCAAATTTAATATCATAATTACAAAATTATGTTGTAATTACCATTTTATTTTGGGTCTTATATTTATGTTATTAGGATAAAAAACAATGTTATTACGGTTAAGGTTAAAATGAGTTTAATGTTTTTTAACATAGAGATAAGGATTAAAATGTTTCAAAACCATCTTTAAATATGATTAATTTAGTTTATATATACCCTATAAATTGTTATATTTGAATTTTGGGTTCCTTTGTTCCATGTAGAATGATTCTGAAATATATATTACTTAATATTTTATGTAATTCAAAGTGTGTATTTCACCTTACATATAAAATGGAAACTCATTTCTTCTCATTATTAACTTTTTTGAGCACTCTAGTCCCAATAATTCATACCAAAATTTATTACTGACATACCTAATCATGTCTTAGTGGCCTTAGTTTGATCGTAAAACCATACATGGAAGGATTTATATATAAACCTAATGAGATTTCCTAAGGAGATGTGTAGTTCTTAAATGAGTGCCTTCATTTTATTTTGTAATATAAATACATATAATATTCTTAAACAATGATGAAATAATATGAAAGTTATATTTTTTATATTTAGATGTCATTATTTTAATTTCATAACATATATCTCTCTCAATATTTCATCAAATGGGAAATAAATACATCATTCCAATGTATGTAAGACAACCTCCTAATGAAGAAATGCAATATTTTCCCTAACCGATTCAAAATACTGGTTATTACAATGGATTTAATGAAGATATATGATATTAATTCCATATTTTGAATTTCCTAAAGATAATATATCATCCATTTTATGACCTTTATATCCAATTAAAAATGCTAGAATCATTATTATGAAGTGCAAATTAACACCACCAGAGAGTGATTTGTTTTTTTATTTAGGACCACACAACATGGATACTCTATATAAGTCCATTTAAAGTAATAATATGATAATAATTATATAATAATTATTTCACGGTAAAATGATACTAAATTCATTCTAATATATTATTTGAAAAATGAAAATACTACTCTTATATGTGTGTGGCCTACCGACTCAATGATTCCATTGTGGTTTATTTTTTTAACCATTATTCATGGATAGTTTTAGAAATATAGATGATGTATAATTTTTTTTTATTATTTAATTACTATTATTCATTATATGATGGAATATGTTTTTCTAACAATGTTATATTTTACATACAATCTGAATGTCATCAAAAAATCTGATGTGGGATTAACATACTAACAATATAAATATGTTCATTCAAATAAATTAGGTAAATAGTTTAATGGTATGTTATTAAACCTATAAAAGGTTTTTATAAAATTATTTAATTGATTTTTGTTATTATATTGGATATAATTAACGCATGTGACAATTTACACATTAGGTAAGGGACACTATACCATAAAAAACTAATTTAAAATGTTTTAATGATATATTTTCTAAATATTATTCATACATGTATATACTATAAATATAAATTATATATATATTCATGTTATTATAAATGAATTATATAGTTAATTTCATATCACATTTTACATTCTTTCCCTGGTTTTCACTTGTAATATTTATTCATATTTTGTATATAACATTTTGATTCAAAAGTGAAAAAAGGAATGTTCAATTTTATCGTATATAACGTAAAATATTTTTCTCTTCCTCCATAACGATTATTTGATGTTTTTATTTCCATAATATATTTATTCCTTTCTTCAAATAAATTTTTTCTTTACCATGGTTCTATTTATTTTTTAAACATTTTTTAAATTTAAAATATATTTCAATATATGACGATTTTTTATTATTAGAGAAAAGAATATTTTTTTGAGTAAGATGATGGAAATGAATGATTTTATGTGTTATGATTATGTTATGGTTCTTGGAAACTGATTATGATTATGGATGATAATAATATAGCATATGATGATCAATGAGCATTATATATCTTGTGATGATAGATGATGCCCAAATACTTATCCAACACATTGGGTAATGGAATAAAGTTAACTTGTAATAGGGTTATCCTAAGTGATTATTAGAATTTACTAGGTATGTTATTCTATCTAAAATCTTTTTTTTAATATTTATATAAATGTTTTTCCCAATTTACCAATCTATATA
Organism: Viscum album; assembly: GCA_963277665.1. NCBI lineage: Eukaryota > Viridiplantae > Streptophyta > Magnoliopsida > Santalales > Viscaceae > Viscum > Viscum album. The sequence continues at coordinate 2,139,450,477 of OY728128.1, read as the reverse complement.
ATATTTTATTTCTATTATTTTTTATGAAAATCATACGATTTCATGAGTTATGATAATGATCATATCTTTCAAGGGAAGTTTATACTGCTTCTTAAGGGTGAATTCACATGTATTTGAAAACTTTTCATTAGATTTTTATGATTGAAAATTATACATATTAAGGTTTATGTAAAATTTAGTATTTATAATTATTTTTTATAAAAATCACTGGGTAGTGATGTTTATTTCACATGACGAATTACTTTTTTATTTTGAAAGTATATGTTGATAAATGAAAATTTTTATAAGTATTGATGGAATAAATGGTTTATTTATTTATTTTTATACAAGTACCCAATCATTACCTTAATGTATTCTTGTTATTTAAAAATTATAAATCACTTTATATTAACAAAGATCTTCTAGTTTTAGAGTTTTAGAGAAAGAGGAAAAATTATTATATAGTAAACCCATATATTACATGTGGAAACTTATACTTAATATCCATATTTTCCATAAAAATTATAATTTAAAATAAAATATGATTTCTTATGCTGATATAACTTCAAATATTTCACACGATCTCATCCATTAACAAACCATTCCTTAGACATAATAAAAAATATTATAAAACTTGATATTAGAACAAAAGATCCTTAGGAGACATAAAAAAAATGAAACAATTAGTCCAGTGAAAATCCATAAAACATTTCCTCAAATAAATATATTATTACAAGAAATATTGATTATTTGTCCCAAAATATAATTACCTTACATTTTTAAAATGAGATGATTTTCAGGAAAACTCATAATCGATCATATAAATGATAATTAGGTAACATGGAAAATTATTAAAATAAAATTTAATAACAATGTAGTATAATTCCATAAATTTCACTATTACTAATTTAATTATCATACAGTCGACTTCCACACATGTCACTCTCAGATATGGAATATCCATATGGTTGGCTGCCATACCTAATGCATTAGAGGTTATAACATAACCACATGTCCATGATTTATCACTTAACCACCTATAAAATGTCAATGTACCGTTATATAATCATAACACAAAAAATCATTCAATTTTAAACATGGTAATCATAAAATTTCATTTTCAAAAATAATGAAACATCACATGTTATTATATTTACCAATCCTTTTTCAATACCCATGTTAAACATTTAGTAAAATATTTTTTAATCAAAATGTCCCATTCCACATTTATTTATTTGAATTAAAAATAATAATAAACAGTTTAGAACATTAATGTCCATATAAATACCTTTATAAAAACCATTTTGAAAACATGGAAATGATAGATAAATATTTAGAACAATAAATCTTTATAACATTTGAAATAAAGTTTTAGGTAAAGTGTCTATTACATTGAGTCTGATTCATTACATATATCCATTTTATTCCGAAATAATAAACATTCATTAATAATTTAATTTATTTAGAACATTTTCACGTTTATTATTACTCTTTTATCACTTATTATTATGTTATAACAATCACTTATTTATTTAAGTTAATGTCAGATGTTTTGTTGATATTTGATAATTGAGTCAAAAATGACTTTAGTATAATGTATATAGTTGAAGTGGTAATTATTCCATCATATCTAAAATAATAATAATTACATATAAGTATATATTATATATAAATTACAATTTATATTCATTCATTACCTCTGGATATGATAAATGAACTATGTTACGATCATGGAGACGGTAAGCCGTACGTATGGATGAGTAATGTTTTCATTTTTCAATGACCATTATGGAAAGAAGATAAGTATTATATTACCTTTAATTTTTGGTAATTATATCATTAATATAATTTTAATAAATAAAATTTACATATGTATATATATATCATTCATATTATTTTCTAAAGAAAAATGAATCATATCGCTTTGAGGATGTGATAATTCACACATACACAAGAACGATGTTATCATTTTTTTATGCATATAAAGGTAAGAAAATAAATGATATATTATCTTTTAATAATGATAAATATGTCATAAAAATAATATATAATCTTTAATTACATAATTATAAGCAATCTTGAGAGATGATGATGGGAAAAAATTATATCAGTTATTGAGGGAGTAGTTCACTGTACACATGAACGATAATTATTTTCCCATTTGATGGAAGTGGATATGAATTATATTGATAATATTAACATAATAAAAGCTAATTATTGTTTTATAGTTGATTTATTATGTTATCTTGGTGGAAGAATATTTTAAGTATTTTGAAGAAGAGATAATATAAAATTACTTAATTAAAAATGATACCTCTTCTTTGGATGATATCCTTTGATTATCCCCTTAACACCTAAATGGAGGGTGTTATACCTGAACTAATTCCTCCAAAATGTGGGGAAGGATTTTATGAATTGTTTTGTTCACACCTTGTCATAAAATAATAGGTTTTGATATTTGATGAATTGAGAAGAATGAGTTCCATTTTATAAGAGAGAGGTGGGGAACTCTATGAATTCAAAAAAAATATTAAATTAATAAAAATTATTTTTCCAGTAAAAATGGGATTAAAGTTAATTTTTTATAGTATATAATAATTTTTGATGTAACAAACATCAACCAATCAATATTAGAAAAAAACTTTACGATTTTTTTTAATCCTTTCCTTTTTTGTTTAATCATTTATTTAACCCTTTTAACTCTTTCTCTGATATCATATAATTTACAATTTTGGGTTTACTATAATTACTATAATAGGAAAAAATACCACTAAATGAGTCATTTATGACATTTTATGACATATAAAAATATATTGGGTGAAATGGAGATTTTTTTTAAAATTTATATCTTTTATTAAAATATTATTTATTTTAAAACATTGATAATGTTGATTTTGACACTATACAATACATGTCTTCTTATAAATATCATAACAATATCATAATTTATAAAATATAATTTAGAAACATCACTAACATTACAAGTTAATATATTAATTTATTATGTTACCATAATCATTTAACATTACATTTATTAGTATTTTTAATATCATTTCTTTGTTATTTCCTTTAAGTAATCAATTACTCCATCATCATTATTCAAGAAATCAACTAAATTATTTAACCAATAAAAATTTAAAATAAATTATAATGATAATTATAAACATTTTATATTCCAAAATAATATTTATAGTAAAATATATCCACTGCGTATTCCATATTAAAAATATATCACTTTTTAAAAACAAGATTGTGATGAAATTTACATTTGATTGCATATAATATTATAAATAACCTACTCTCATCCAAGTGGCCCAAAAACGACATAATTTCTAAAAATGTATTATAGGGGTTGAAAACACTCTTCCAATAATATCATGACAAGTGTTAGGGTAATTTTATAATATTTATATTATTAATTTTACCTTTAATTACTTGATTTACCTTTACGAGTGTTAATAAAAAATAATGATAAGATTCATATTATTAAAAAATAATGGGGAATTATTTAAATAATTTGAAATTTATTATTCCAAATATTGAATCCATTTTTTCAAAAAAAAACATAATTTTTATAAATTAATTAAAAATTAATCTCGCTGATTGATTAACAAAACAGATTTTGAAAGTAAAAACATTCATTTGTTCAAAATGGTTTTTATCCAATATCAATGTGAAATTTATTCAAGTGACCTAAATTATATTAAATGGTTAAAAATGATCTAATTATACTTTAAAATAATTCAAATATATAATTTAACCCTATAGATAAATTTTATGAAAAATAATTTTCAATTACAATTCATTACTATTCACAATTCATCAAAACTTGAAACATGTCAAAAAATATCAAAAATTAAAGAAAATTAGATTATGGTATTCTTAATTCAAAAAATAATTTAAAAAAAACATAAAAATGTGGTAAAAACTATATCTAAAAAAAGTGTTCCATCAAAAGGCAGAAAAAATACCTTTTTGAAAAATACATTTTCAATGCGAAAAATTTGATTTATTCATAAATCATGACTAGAAATCACATAATGTGTATTTTAAATATTATAATATATATATATATTATATATAATCCAACAATATTTATTTCTTTGTTAATTAGTATAAAACACACTTGTGCACATTTAAATAGTTTTTAAGAAAAAAGTTCCTTTTATTTTAAAAATATTTTACATTCATTAATAATTAATTTTAAAAATTATTTTATATACATGTATAAAACATTTTTAATTATTAAATTAATAATATTCATTACTTATATTATAATACTTAGGTTATAATGGTAACTATTAAATAATAATATTTTTTTGTCTAAGATCAATGTAGTGTATCATGTACTCTATCAAACATATTGTTTCTTTCACAAAATCTAGGGATGTAACTTTATAATCCATCCTAAATAAATTGTGTCCTTGTAATTTGAACTCGTGATAAAAAACTGGTGGTTTGGATTCAAATGTTTTTTTGTATCCACATCAGAAAAAGGATTAATTAAACTTCCACTTTAATATAATCAAAGGGAAGTACGAATGTACCTGAGATAAAATGTACTATAGTTACATGTATGAAAAAATAGTCACAGTAGAAAAACTATCTATCATGTTCTAATGGATATTGATAGAGAACTTGTCCAAGATAATGTTTACAATCACAAATCAATGAGTATCTGATGGGTTAAAAATTTCATTGATATCTTAGTAAGGAATGTAAACAAGTAACGTTTTGGTTTTAAAATACCTTTCATAGAGTTGAGTAATTATTTTAATACATAGATAAAAACATAAGAAAACATACTTACCTAAAAATTAGTGCTTTATCCTTTAATCATTTTCAACAATAAACTCATCTTTTTCTCTAAATGATTTCTATTTAAGATGAAAGTTTTATGAATGAATCACTAGGATAGGCATCTAGAGATTCACATAATCCACAAAAGATTAACAATATATTTATCTTATATTTTGAAATTAATTAAAACCAAAATTCTTTTTTATAAAATAAGATAATTCCCAAAAATGAATAAACCATATATTATTTAAAACTACTTCATTCTTCAAAATTCAACTATGACAACCAAATTTCTACAAAGAAAAATAACTATCCTTAAAATTCATTAAAAATATTCTAGACTAATATTAAAACCGAAATATTATTTAACCACATAATCTTCTAGGATAAATATAAAATCTATCTCTAATTATTATCAATCACTCTTAGTGAATCATTCAAAAAAATTAATTTCCAAAATCACATAATCTCCAAGATATTCTAATTATTTCCATAAATACCACAAATTAATATAAGTCCATAATAAAATCATATATTCTCTAATAATTTAATTCAACCTTTTTCTCCAAAATAAAATACCATAGTATTCTATTTACCTTGACCATATAGGATACCCAAAATTACGAAGGTCTTACAACATAACATTCTTCACATAATCCCTAAATCATTTCCCAATATAATAAAACCATTTTTCCCTAAATCAAAATTTTCTCCATACATATAATAATTTAATTAAAAGTAAAATTTATACTATCCAGGACTACGTGTATTCCAGTGTTAGGTGATGCACAGTTGCCTCCATTCTGTTGTGGCTTCAATTCTTATGAATTTTCTAGACACAATGTTTTATCACTCATCCAGTGGGTTGTCCTTTTTATAATATTTTTTAATCCATAAAACATTACAAAAATATTGTAATGTAATTTTAAATAGACATAACTTGTTTTGAACAAAAATTTTATCTCATACCTTTCATTTTGTTACCCAAAAAGTAATAACCCACAGTTACCTCAATAATAAATGTCTCAAAAAATACAATTAGTCAACTGAAAAATTCATAAATGAATGATTCAAAAGGGTTTATACTAAAGTAAAATTCTGAACAACTAGAAAATTATAAAATTATAATGATATCCCTAAATCACAGGAAAACATGATAATTTCCAAAAAAAGATTAAACATTTCTCTAATACCAACTGTAAGGACCCTTCCTTAAAAATGAATTATTCTTGTTATTTTAAAACTATCAACCAGTTTCTTTTTCAAAACATGGTTTATGTTACGAGTTTCAGAGAATTAGGAAAATCTCTTACATAGTAAATGCATACATTACATGTAGAAACATAATCTCAAAATCCATTTTTCAATAAAACAAAAACATTTAAAATAAAACCCGATTTTTTATGTTATTATATCATTAAAATTTTACCATGTTCTCATCATTGAACTAACATTTCCTTAAACCATATGAAAAACATTTAAAAAAATGGGATTAGAACAAAATCTCATAATGATACATGAAAATGTAAACCATTATTCCAATTTAAACCCATAAAACATTTCCTAACAAACATACCTTTTAACTTAAAAAACTTATCATAATTTAAATAGATCATTATCTTACCTTTGGAAAATAAAATTATTTTCATGAAAACTCATAAGAAAGAATATAAATGGTTAGTAGGTAACTTAGGACAAAATTAACCTAAAATAGAATAACTATGGGGTATAATTCCATACATTTTACTATTACAAAGTGAATAACCATACGATCGAATTCCATACATATTGATCTTACAATCGGAATGGCCATACAATCACCTTCCATACCCAATCCATTATAGGTTATAACATAATAACTCATCCTTGGTTTATTATGGAACCACCCATAAAATTTACAAGTTCTAATATATTATCATAACATATAATTTTTTTTAATTATCAACATTTAATTTGTAAAATTCTATTTACACACATAATAAAACATTTCAATTTAATGTAATAACCTATCCATTTTTAAAACAAATTTTAAACATTTAAAAATAGATATTTATATCAATGTGTCCAATACCAATATGAATAATTTGAAAGAAAATGAAAAGTTACCATTTTAAAACATTCAGTTCCATATAAATACATTAGTATAAATCATTTTGAACTCATGGAAATTATATATAAACATTTAAAATAATATATTATTAAATAATTTAAAACGATGTTTTAGTTATAGAGTCCCTGAGCATGAGTTTGATTTTTCACCAATGTTATTTTTATTCTAGAATAATAATTGTTTTAATTTACATTATTTATAACATTTTCAAGTTTATTATTTATTTTATATCACTTTTTATCATGATATAATAATTACTTAATTATTTATGTTAAAGTCGGACATTATTCCAATATTCGATACATGAGTCCAAAATGACATTGCTATGACATATGTAGGTGAATATTAGTTATTAATTAATCTTTATAATATTATTCATGATATATTAATCAATATTATCTATCAATTATTATTTTAAATTCACCCATTACATATGTATATTAAAAATTTACTATGTTTCAATCATTGTTATGGTAATTCATATATACGCCTGAGTGACATTTTCATTTTTCAACGTTCATTATAGAAAGAAGGAATTTACTATTTTCTATTTAAATAATTATAATAATAAAATTAATAACAAATTAATAATTTAAATATAATTAAATATATCATTCATGTGATGTGGTGAAAAAAAAACGAATCACATCACTTTGTGGAGGTGACAGTTCACTCGTACGCACAAACAATGATTTAATTTTTGATATGAATGGAATGGTAATAAATTAAATTATATATTATCAATTTATAATTATAAATATTTCATTTATATAACCTAAAATTTTTAATTTCATAATTTTAGATAGTCTTGGGAGGTGGTGATGTAAAACAAATCATACTAGTTCGTGAAGTGATAGTTCGTAGTACACAAAAATGATAAGTCATTTCCCATTTGATGGAAGTTGATATTAATTTAGTTGATTATATTTAGATGATTACATATAAATATATTTAGTATAAATTATTTATTATTTCATAATGGTGGAATATGATTTTAAGGATGATGAGAATGAAATAAAATAAGAATACATAATTAAAAATGATACCTCTTATTTGAACAACATCCTTTGATAAACACCTTAACACCTATAAGTAGGTCTTCATACCTAAAATAATGAATCTAGAATGTGTGCATGTATTTTTTTATGCTTTTTGGTAAGACATTGGATGAATAAAAAATGATCTGACATGTGAGGAAATTAGAAAAATGGGTGCTCTTTTATAAGAGAGGGGAGGGACACTCTCAGAATTCTTCAAAATATTAAATTCATATAAATTAATTTTCATTTTAAAATGAGTCCAAAATTATTTAATTATAAATTATTATTATTTTGGGTATAATATAATTCATCCAATAAAAATTAGATATTTTTTATATTTTTTAATCCTTATCTTTTTGTTCTAACCCTTTTTTCTCTTACCAAGATATCATTTAATTTAAACTTCAAGGGTTGATATATCTGCTATAAAATTCCAAAATACCACTAAATGCGTAATTGATGAAATTTTATTACTTATCCAAATACTTTTTCTGAAATTTTTATTTTTATAAATTCTATATCATTTAATAAAATATTATTTATTTTAAAATATCAATAATGTCAATTTTGACACTATTCATTGCTTGACTTTTTAAAAATTTCATAATAGTAAGGTAAATTAAAATGAAATTTTCTGAAACATAAAATCCATGTCAATGGAATCTAACTTTTATATAACATTACTAATTTCAAATTATATTTATTTTGGAATTTTTAATATCATTTATTTGATATTTCCTTTAATTAAACACTTACTAAAAAATCATTGTATAAGAATTTAATTTAATTATTTTTTATCTAAAAATTATAAATAAACAATCCTTATAAATATAAATATATTATATTACAAAATGCTATTAATAGTCTAATATATCCCATGTATAACCCAGTATTAAAAATATTTCACTTGTAAAAAACATGAGTGTGAAAAATTGAGTACTATTTGAATATATTTTTATAAATGTAATACTTTTTATTTATTTATTAAAATGGTCATAGTATTTCACCATGTAATATTTTGGTCTAAAAACACTAATCTAAGGAAATTAGGTAAAGTGTTAGGGTATGTTTATAATATTTAAAATATTATTTTTACCTTTATTACTCGATTTAACTTTAACCATCTTAAAAAAAATAACTATATTTACTATTAATATTATCCACAAATAAAAGGGAAATATTTACATAATTTGGAACATGTGATTTCAAATTTTCAAATAATATTTTGTAATTTGAAACCCATAATTTCATGAAATTGATAATAAATTATTCCCGCTAACTGATCGAGAAAATGAATTTTTTATGTTAAATCGTTTAAAAGTTCAAAAAGTATTTATATCCAATTTCAATGTGAAATTGATTTGAAAGACCAATATTTGATTAAATGAAAAAATACCTATTTTTAATTTAAAACCATTCAAAAATATAATTTAACACTATAAATATATTTGATAAATAAATAGTGTTCAATTAAAATATATTATTTGTTCACTTTTCATAAAAACATAAAAATTATCTAAAAATTATCAAAAAATCAACAAAAGTAAAATTTGAAATTGTAATTTAAAATTATAAGTTTATCCATTTCAAATAGATCTTTTAAAAGTGAAAAAAGATGTAAAATAATTATGATATTCAAAGGTGGTAAAACTATATTTTTTTGAAAATACTTCTTTCACGTGTAAAATTGAATTTGTAATTATATCATATGTAGATAACCTATATTTAATATTATATATATATATATCAATAATAATATTCATAGATAGTGATTTATTTTCTTTATTGGTATAAAACACACTTGTGCGCATTAAAATAGGTTTTTAGAAAAACCTTTCATGTTATTTTAAAAAATATTTTAGATTCATTTTTAATTAATTGTGGAAATTATTATATGTACATTATTAAACTATATTTTTATCAATCAATTAATATTTCTCAATCCTAGTATTCTAATTGATATGTTATAATGGTAAAATTTAAAAAATAATATTTAGTTTTTCATTTAAGATTGATCTGGCATATCATGTAAGATATCAAACATAGTGTTTCATTCATAAAACATTGGGATGATAAATTTTTTATGTACCGTAAAAATACTTCTATACTTATCTCATGTTTTAAAATTATTTTTATAGATTTTTATCGATGAGTGTGGAAAATTATGAGATCAAGATGAAAATTGTAAATAATTTTCATGAGAAGAAAAAATGTAATATCATAAATAATTTTTATTATAGTTAGAATGGATATTGAGTGGAATTATAAAATTAATGATTTAATTTTTTATTTAGTAAGGGTGATGACATAATTCCCTATAATCCAAAACCTGAATGATCTTCTGTAAGGTATGAAAATAAATTCCAATCTAAAGAATCAGTTTTTATGGATTGTTTAAGGTCGGGTCCTTATAGGTTGTATCCATGGGGGGGGGGGTTATATAATATTATATTTTATTGTAATATAAGTAAATACTCATAATATATAATAATTAATAGTTTTCATGATATATAATTTTATGATTACTATGTTTCTCTATCTAAACTATATCTTTTTGGAATTGGATTCCATAGAGGAAATATTAAATCGTAATTATTAAGGAACCACGAGGATAGTATCAGTCCTAATATGAAACCTGGAATGGGTGGAATTACAACTGAGTTTTTTTCTATTTTTATGGATCAGTTAACATGGGATATAAATGGTGGAGGAATCCATGGTATAAACAAATAAGTTACACTATAGAGTAACATGTCAATAGTGGAGCATTTCTTATGGTTAAACCCTCCATAATTTAGTGGATCTTCTAGATTAGTTGTTGTTGAGGGGTAGATTAAAGATCAAGAAAGATATTTAAATCCATTTTTTGTTCAGTTCATCCAAAAGAATGTCTTTATATTTACAATTTTTGTAGGTGACGTAAAAATCTGGAGGTCAATGGTTAAGAATACTTGAGAAAGATAACATTTTAACACCGAGGATTTTGATAGTGTTGAGAATATATTCCTGGAGAAATATTTTTCTATGATTATTTGGATTATAAATGAAATTAAACTATTGTAAACATGAAAAATGTTTTAAGTTTTAGTATCTATGTATGAATAAAAATTCAATTGATTATAATGGTATGTACCAAATTTAATATGGGATCATGGTAATTAAACTGATAGGTTTTACACTATATTAAATGAAAGATACCAAAGTGAATTTTCATCTTACAAGGTAAATATTTATGAAAAAACATATTCATTATATTGAGAATGCTGAAATTTATTTTTTCTATGATCATTTGTTCTATGAAAAATAAAATAAATCCAGGTGGTAGGAAAATGGGAAGAATATATCAAATTAACATTATGGTAAAAACAACATTTTTATAGTTAACGGTAGGTGTGGAAAAAATAACATAGGTTAATATCTTCTGAAAACATGTATGCTCTTTTGAGGCGGTAAGATTTGGTTTATGGATCATGAGTGAAAAAAATAACTTAGTATTAATAAGAAAAATTATGATATGTTTGTAGTGAGGTGTTTTAGATGTTACAAGATGGGTAATTATATTGATTTGGTTTTAATGAAAATCTTGAATAATGGGAATAAGAAAGACAATAAAAATAACATTGTAGTGAAAACCATTAGAACTTATTCAAATGATGATGGGATATCAAACAAAGTGGATACTGGTATATTAATTATTTATTCATATTATTCTCATTCATTCTTGATAAAGGGACTAAAATTTATTTTATCTATTATAAATTTTATACTAAATTGGAAGTTTTACCTAAATAAATAAATAAATAGTTTTTAGGAAAAATTACTAGGGGAAGTATTATGGAAATATGTTATTATTATATTCCAATTGTTGTTTGTTGACAGTTTTTCGATAATAACCTTATTGTCCTTCCCCTTATAATTTTTTATGTTATTATATGTATATATTGTCTTCCATTTTATTAGTCTATATATATTTTAGATCTATATATGTATTTTTACAATATGAAATTAAATTTTCATATAATAAGGTATTCATTCCATTGATAACACATCCAGAAGTTGATAAATAATAAAAACATGGAAGTGAATTTTATCTTTCTCATATTGTAAAAAATACGTGAATTGATCAAGTTAATGATGTACCGGTACTAAAATAATATATTTATATTTATCAGATATGTTGTCTAATATTATTCATTATCATGAATATAAATTTAATATAGACTTTGTTTTTAATGATGAGATAATTTCAAAACCTAGTTATCGAATGAATCAAGTAAAACATTTGGAATAAAAATGGAGATTCCCAAATTTCATGATAATGATTGCATTCATCCTAGAACATCACCATTTGGTGTTGTTATTTTATTTTATTTTTAAAAGTATGGTTTAATGAGGAATTTTTTAGATTATAAAGGATTGAATAATATCAGTGTTAATAAAATGTATAATTTATATCATATCAATTACTAGTTTGATATGGTCTATAGAGCTTATTGTTTTTAAGGTAAATCCCATGATTTGGCACCATCAGGAAATTTTTAAGAAGTATGAAATCCCCATGATATAATCTCATAATATTAATTTGAATTATGAGTTTACGGTCATTACCTCGGGGTTTATGAATTATCTATATATATTCATGGATCTTGGGATATATTTTCCCATTAATATTTAGATATGTTTATGGATGTGTTTATTAATAATATTTTGGTTGTTTAAACAAATTATGAGAATCATAAAAAACAAATTTGAGTGTTGTAAAAAATTAAAAGATAATATATAATATGTAAAATTTAGTAAATTTTATTTTTATTTGTAGTTCATTTCATTGTATGTAGATATCGTAAATAATGATGGCATAACTATTGATCACTCTAAAACAAAAGTTGTGGATGAATTGAAATGTCCAAAAATCATAATTAGGGTTCATAGGTTTTTTGTATTGGTAGGATATTATGAACAATTTTTTAAAATATTTTTATTTTTATCTATCCTACCAACCATGTAAACATGAAAAGGATTTAGGTTCATCTAAAAAACGAATGCAATGAATGTTTCGAGGAAATCAAATAATGTTTAGTAAATACTTCTATTTCCCACTCTCATCAACAAAATGATAACTTTTTTATCCACAAAAATTACTTATTGAAGAGAATAGTTTTTTGTAATATATATGGATCTGGTAAATTTTTATGCTTCACATCAATTAATATCTCATGGGTAAAATTATCATAAAAATTACCTTGAACTGGCGGTTTTAGTGTTTAATTTAAAAATTTAAAGATGTAAATTATATGGGGTGAAGTGTTAAAAAAATACTAATCACAAAAGTATGTATTATATAATAACTAAAATTATGACTAATATTTGATAGATGAGATAGAAATAATTGATAAGAGATTATGAATAAAATATTCATTACCATCTAGGTAAAAAAACATTATCGTTCATTCGTTGATTTAAAAAAATAATACATCATTAACTATGGTACAAATGTAACATGATCATTCGTCTTATTATTTGATTAAGGTTGTTTTTGGAAATTATGATTGTATAAACTCACTCTATTTTTTTATGTGTCAATGAAATGTTATTTATTATATACAATTCATCAAGTTTAAAGGAAATACTATGAGTTATAAGAAAATATAGAATTTGTTAGGAAAGGTATGTTTCCTCTATTTAATATTGGAAAAGATTGTGTTTACATATTAAGAAACATTTTATGTGTTTCATGTGACCCTATGTTGATGAATAAATTATATAGTGGGCCTCATTGATCTCTATTTTTAATTCATCCTTGTTGTAAAAACAAGTATAGGGACCTTTAGGAATATTTCAGCTAGGAATAAATGATCAAAGATGTTTTTAATTTTACCATGAAATATTTTACATTTAAACAGGTCAAATACCACTGAATATTACCAATCAGGGTTCTTCATCTTTTTTTGTTCCAGAATGGAAATGGGAAAATATATCTCCAGATTTCATAGTGGGAATACCGATGACATATTGAAGTAATAATGTGAGTTGTGTAATTATTGACTGGTCTACTAAATGTGTTCTTTTTGTCCCATTAAAGATCATATTTTTTTATCAAAATTCATTAATTTATGTTAATGTTATAATTATAATAAAAGGAATCCCCATTTATATTTTATCTACTCAATATCCAATATTTACCTCTAATTATTGGAATTGATTTTAGTAGACATTGGGTACATAATTATATTTCTCTACAATGTTTTATCAAAAATCTGAAGGATTGACAATATGATTGATACATAATTTTTCTAATATTATGTTATCATGCTTAATGGATTATCTAGGAAATTTTATTCAACATATATCTTTGGTTTGTCGTTCTTATAATAATTATTTTCTTTCTAACATACAGATAGAACCTTTTGTGACATTATATTGAAAGTGATTTAACACTATAAGTAGTTTTGATATAGCTAGGAAAGAAATGTTTTGGGAATATAATTATTAAAATTAATTGTTGAGATAGTGATAATAATTTTGTATCACATTAGGAAGGATTTGCGTAGGATAAGATGTCATGAATATGACTAGAGAAAAGACCCTTCATTTGTGGAATGAGATCATGTCATTCTAAATTAATCTCCGGGAAAAGTGTTATTAATTTTGGTAAAAAGTTAATGTTATGACAAAAGTTCTTTAGACTGTATAAACATTTTGATGTGATTCAATAGGTTTCTTATCGATTTACCTTGCCTCTGATTTTATCTTAGGTATACGACATTGATCATGATTTTTTGTAATGAAAATTTTTGTAATAAGAATATCATATTCTAATCCCTAAGTTACATTAGTGGGTAGAAAATCTTCCGTATGTGGAATATAATGTAAAATGTACTAACCTTACAGATTATGTGATAAATAATATATTGACACACTTTTTAATGGATTTGTTGGAAAACAATATGATTGTATAAGCATTATAGGAATCAAAAAATGATATGAAAGAAAAATATCCCCACTAATTTAGTAAATGAATAAAAATATGAGAATTCAATATCCCAAATGGGGAAGAAAAAAACTATTAATTTAAATATAATAAAAATTTAGGTCTAATTAATATTTTTTAATTATTTTTTATAGAGTTAAATTAATTATAAAAATATTAAGTAATTTTTCTTTCAAAATGAGAATTATTTATTTATAACTTACTTGGGTTTTCATGCAATGTATTGTTTTATTTAAAATCATGGTTTTGCATATTATATAAATAAATTTTAAAAAATGTAATTATTTTTAGAATAGCTCTATTCAAAATTACCTTTGGATTAATTTCTGATAATCATATGAAAGGTATGATATTTCAATTAATAGTTACAAATAAATATTTTTATTAAAAACTATCTTTTTTAAAGTATTTAAAAATTCATATTTTTTTTGGATAAGTTTTAAATTTGATTAGTTTATTTTGATTAGAAATAATCCATTATAAATTAGGATAATAAAAAGTATATTTGAATATTTTATAAAAATATCAATACTTAAAATAATTTTTTTGAAAAACCAGTTTCTTATCACGCTTTGTGGGTTTAATTTTAAATAAAATTCTTCCACTTATATTAATTGAATTGGATAAAGTGTTTTCCATATTTTTAATAAATATGATCAAAATAAATTAATATTTTCAATTTCATTTTTTATCCAAAATGAAAAGTACAAACAGGAAAAATATGTCACCATAGTTGTGTTTAAAATTGGTTTACCTGCGATTAAGAGAAACGTATAAGTGTGAAAACTACCTAAACACGTGGGTTTATCATAAAAATATTTTTTTTAGATAAAATATATATTTAAATAATAATATAAATTAATTTATAACATTATATTTAATTTCGTTAACCTATCATGACTTTTGAAAAACTAAGTTAAATTTCATTCAAATTAAAGACTATTTTTCGGTCATTAAATTTAATACAATGGTTGGAATATGAATATTTTGGGTTAAAAAGTTCAAAAATAAAGTTCATTCTTTTTTATTTATCCAAGGAAATTACTTGGATTTTTTTTATTTTTAATGTAAAATTATTTTTACGCATAATTCACATATTTTACTAAAAACTAGTTTTCATGCATTTTTTGTTCTTATATTAATTCTAAATTGTTAAAAAATTATAATTTTAAGCTGATAAAATTGATTTTGAATTTTTATTCCAACATTTTTTTTGTATTACACATTTTATTTTTAGTCATATAATTATTTTTTCATTGAAAAAGTGATGTTATCACAATTAAGGTTGAAATCAGTTTATTGTGGTTTCACTAAGAGATATGGGATAAAATGTTACCACAACTTACAAAAATGTTTTTTAATTTCATATATACCTTAAAACTTTTTATATTAAAATTTTGGATTCCTTGGTACCACTATAATTTTTATTATTTATATATTATTTAATATTTCAGTAAATTCTAGGTGTTTACATCCCCCCCTCATAAAAAGATATCAACTATTTTCTCTTCCCAAAAACCATTTGAAAACTAAAATTTAGATAATAAAAGGGAAAATAACATCCTATAATCCCTCCCCACGTCTCAATGGCATTTTTTATTTATAAAATTCACCTAGGGTTCCCTTGGGTGTAATCTTAAAAGTTTGTCTGAAAAAGATGTGTAGTTCTTAACCAAGAGTTTCTTTGTTTGTTTCTTTTTCTACCTCTTTCAAATAATCTACAACCATGGTGAAATAATAACACAATTATCTTCCATTCAATAAGATATTGTGAGTTATATTTCACAACCTATATCTATATACTTCTTCCATCAAATGTGAAATGGTACCAACATTCATGTTTATTATAGACTACAACCACATGGATTGATGTAATTTTCCTTATATCACATCCTTTCATAGTTGGCTATAATGAAGGATTTAATGTATACATGTTTATATTCTATAATTATATATCATTTTGGGATGATTATATATCAAATTTTGTTCTTACCTTTCTATCCTCTGAAAAATTATAATGTTATTCTTGCAAACGTATGGATTACTACATCCATGAAGAATTGTGATTCGTTTATTCATGACCATATCACATTGAGTATATATATATTTATTTAAATAAATAATATTATATTTATGATATAATAATAATTTTGGAAATTTATAATTATTATTACTTTATTTTCAATATACTATATAAAAAATTCAAATATTATTCATATGTTCGTGCGACCTTCCATATATATTATTGTAATATAGTTCATATTTCATAACCATATATCATTATTGGTTTAAAAATTATAATTTATCTAAAAAACTGATAATTATGTAAAGATTATTATTTTATATATTATGTAATAATGAATTTTAAAAATTACTTTTTTGACTTATTATATTAATATCATCAAAACACATGATATGGACTTAATCTATTTGTATATTAAATTTGTTTCTAAAATAAATGAAACAAATGGTTTAATGATATGGGTTTAAACATGAAAAAAGTTCTTAAGAAATTATATAATTAATAAAATTTTATAATATAAGAGATAAGTAATTTACATGAAGAGTCGAACATAAGGTAAGGGACATTTTATATAAAAATCCAACATTTAATTATTTTCAAGATTTATTTTCTAAATCAATTTCTTCCATTTCCATTTTCATAAGAAAATATGTATTTATATAAAAACAATTAATTATAAATGTGATTTTAGTTCAATTTTGAGTTTCTTTCAAAAGGGATATATTTTTACATATTTTATACAGAACATTTTGACAAAATGGTAATAGGAATTTTATATTTTAATGTATAAGATATGAATGCTTTTTACCTCCACTATAACTATAATTTAATATTTTGTTTCTATTTCAAGATTCCATTTTTTAATCAAATAAAAACCCTCTTTACCTTTCCAATATTTATTTTTAAATAGGTTCATAAATGGAATGGATATTTCAATATCTAAAAGTATTTTCTTATAGGTGAAAAGGATATTTTTATGAATATAATAATGGAAATGTATGATTTAAGGAATTATGATTATGTTATGGTTATCGGTGATTGTTTATGATGACAGGTTATCCTTATAAATCCTAGGATGATGGGTGAGGTCAATTTATCTAAGGATGACGGTTGAGCCTGATATAACTCTTTAATGAATTTGGTAAATGGATAGAGTTAACCAGTTTTAGGTTTCTCCAAAGATAATATTATAATTTATTAGGTAGGTTATTAAATTTTTAAAAGCTAATATAAAATTGATAAGAAAATGAGGTAACAAGTCACATATATTATTTTCTTTATCTATCGAATTTTTTTATGGAAAATATTATGATTTAACAAGGTAATATAATATGATTAAGTCCAAGGGGATGTTTATGATTCTTTACAAGGGTGATATGTAAAACTTTAAAAAAACATTTCATGATATTTTCAAAAATGAAATAAAACATTTATGATATTCATTTTTCCTCTTATATTTATGATTAAATGTCTTAAAAAATCCTTCTGTAGTGAAAATTAAATTGTGTGTTAAAAAATATTTGTTTGTAGCTCAATGATTATTTTTAAAAATTATTTTTTTTGATTACTTATGGACTAATGTGATTCCTTAATTATATTTATATGTTCTATTATAATCTATTTTTTCTCATTACATGTTCTAAAATGATTTTAAAAGGTTTTTAAAGAAGATTATGGACAATAATGATGTCATGATGAAAATTTTGAGGTTATTTCATGAAAATAAAAATTCTTATTTTTTAAATATTTTGTATTTTTTAAAAAATGGATACATAGTATAACTATCAACATTAGGATATAGTATTTTATTTTATTAGTTTTATTACCTAATTCCTTAAAACTACAGACAAAGAAGATATCTCGGAAAGAATGGAAATTTATTATTATCTAAATAATAAATTTATATTAACTTTCTAAGGATCGGTACTTATAAGCATTGGAAATTTTTTTATTGGATACATAGGTATTTACTACGATGCAAGGAAATGTCCTTTTGATTTGAGGAAAAATTTCCTTTTTAAGGGTACGTAGATACTAACCATGTTCATGATATTGATAATAGAAGGAGTACAATGGGGTATGTGTTTACGTGTTATGAAAATACAATATGTTATATGTATAAATAGAAGAATGTGGTTATAATATCCACCATAAAGGCTGATTATATTGATGTAAAAAATGAAGAGAAGGGAATAATTTATCTAAATACAATCATGAAAATTTTGTATTTAAATTAATAGAAAAATATATTTCACTATAGAAATAAATGTTTTATACATATTATTTAGAAATCATAGTTTCATTACAAATTAAATCATATTCAGTTTGCGTAACAATTTATCTAATGATTAATTTAGGGTGGGATATTGAAATTGTAAAAGATTCATCAAACCATAAATCCAGTTAATATATTGACCAACAAAATCATTATTGAGAAGAGGAGGAATTGTTATATATCTATTTTTTCCATTTATGAAGGTATTTTTTTAGTTGGATTATTGAAGGAAATTGTGGGACCATGTTAGGGAATTTTTTTAGTCATTTTCTAAATAGATTATTTTGTATCCGATTTTATTGAAAATAACAACACTTGATTTTTTATTTTAGTTAACATGAATCATTTTGTTTTAGTTAATTTTATTAAGATATTTTTTGAATAAATATGTCCCGGTGAGTTGATTATGAACTATGCATTTTAAAAAATATATTAAAATCATATAATCTATATATAAATAGAATATCAAGATACAAATTTGGACTTTATTATAGTTTAATGTTTTTACAAAGAACTCGAATGTTATCATTGAAGAAAATTATTAAAAATATAGATCGGGGATTCAAAAAATATATGATTAAATTATTGTTGGAGAATCTATAGAAACTCATTTAATTGATATTTGTGCACCATCTCATTTATTATGAGATTCTATTAGAATAACTTTTCAAATCATTATTTAGATTCATTTTATGTGAGGATATAATTGTAAAATCTCTACAATTTAATGAAATATTCATTTTCATTGAATCATGTGTGGTTGAGGAGCTTATATCTATTGGAATATATTCTTCGAAACATATAGTTTGAAGAATTATTTGTTTATTTTTTACTAATCGTGTGATTTAAAAGGTTTACATAGATAAATCATTTTTTACTAATATCTATTGAACAATTATAGGGAGTTGTATCTTCACAAAATTTGGATTAAATATAATCCACAGTTCATTCATGAATCTTCAACTTGAAATTGATTATATTAAAGTAATGTATCTTATATTTCATGAATCATCTGGTTGAAATTGAATTTTTAAAAAGAAATCACCCATTCACGATAAAAGTAGTGGACGTAATGAGATTACCTAAGATTCTAAGATGTAACCAAGATATGTGTCTAGATTAATAAATAAGGATATAAGTGGTAGATTCGTGAAAAATGATGAATCATCCTTTATATAAGGTTTGTAAAAATTCTCATGGTGTATGATGTGGATGTAATATAGTACACCTATTAAACTATAAAAAAGTTACCTAGGAAAATGATAATGGGTATGTTAGTGACGTGGAATTCAACATTGGTACTATAACTTTGTGTACATTACACATATTTTAACTTTAGAGAAAAATATCAACTATATGTATATGAAAATACAGAAATGTGAGTTACTATAAGGCCTTTTCCTTAAAAAAATTAATAATCTTGAGTTATGTCAACAGTTTGATCTTATTTCTCATCAAGGATATTTTCAGGTTTAGAGATTTAGAGAATTATTCCATAAATCACAAATAAAAAATCAAAAATTACAATTTAGACAATTCTACTAACTCTCATATTTTTTCATAAAATGAAAAAAAATTTAAAAAGAAACACTATTTAGTTTCATGTTTAAACATCATAACTTTTCTTGGATCCCATCCTTGATTCAATTCTTCTTTAAATCCCATGAAAAAATGATAATACTTGGTATGAGATTAAAAATATCAGAAAGGGATACACTTAGAATGAATCTATTTCTCTTCTGAAAAAAATTAAACGAAGAATAAATTATCATAATTTAATACCTTTCACCATTAAGGGGTAATAAATACACTTTAGTGAATATAAGCTCATGTCTTACCCATTTTTTCAATCAAAATATTACCTTAAAACACATAGAAAGAAACATATAACATATAGAGGTACCTCGGGACATAATAAAAATAATTAAATGGAACAGTTATAAGGTCGACATACACACATATCACTCTTACAAATGGAATATTCATGCGGCTAACTTCCATACCCAATGCACTAGAGGTTATAATGTAACCACCTATCCTTGATTTATCATGGGAACGCCCATATTTGGTTTATCTTGTAACCACCCATATTTGTTTCTCATGTAACCACATATAAAATTTACAAGTACCAATTTGTAATCCTAACACCAAAAATATTTCAATTATCAATATTTCGCTCATAAAATTTCATTTTTAATCATAATAAATCATTTCAAGATATTAAATTAGTCAATCCAAGTACAAAACAATTTTAAATAGAAAAAAACTCTAAAAGGGAATAATAGACATATTTTCATTTTAAAAATCATATGTATTATAGAAGAATCCAAACATAAAAAATAGTTATGGCGGTGGAGAGGTCCTATTCACCGCATATATTAAAAAACATTCCTTTTGACTTTTTGTAATGAATGTTAAACACTTTTTTTAAAAATATTCTCTTTCAAAACATTTTAATGAAATTTAATGTCAAAGGTGTTGATTATAAGAATTAAAATAAAAGGTGTCATATATCATCAAAATATTCCTCAATGAAGGAATATTGAGACAAAGTCCCTCACATTGAGTTCGATTACTCACATACGTTCCTTGTTCTTTTTTCCCTTTGGTTAATCACATTCATTACCATATTAACACCAATAAGGTGGGTTTTCTTCCGAAAATAAGGATCGTGAATGTGGGAAGGAATTATTGGAAGGTTTTATGGAAGAGTGTGGCTGAACCAAATGGTTTGGGATAATTTTGTTATAGAGAATAATGGGTACCTTTTTATAGGAGTGGGGAGTGTCACCCATGGAATTATTAAAATTATTAAATTAATATAAATTAATTTTTGATTCCAAATGGGTCCAAAATAATTTAGTTAAATTATTGGATCGGTATGGTTCTAATTCAGATCTTACAACAAAAATTAGACACATTTATATATTCTTTAAATCCTTATCTGTTGGTTTTAACCACTTTTAACTCTTTCTATTTTATCAAGTAATTCACACTTAGTGGGTTAAAATAATCAACAAATCATGCCAGACAACCCATTAATGAGTCATTAATTACAATTTTAGAGTTATCTAAACTATTTTATAGAATAATAGATTTTTATAAATTTTATATCATATAATTTATTTTTTATATTTTTAAATATGAATTATGTCGATGATTAATCTATTCATTGCATAGCATTTTAAAATATCATAAAAACATCATTTCATTAAAAAAAACAATAACTCCATATTAATAGGTTATATTAACTTATAAAATTATTGTATGGAATCAAATATTTCAAATATAATTTATTTCAATTTTACTATAATCATTTATTTCTATTCTTTCCTTAATAAATCCATTACTGCATCATCTTTGTGTTGTAACTAAATCTAATTATTTAAATCTTAAAAATTATAAATTAATTACTGCGAAGTAGGTAGTATTTTTAGATTTACAAGGATTATTTATAGTCAAATATATCTCTTACATAACTGTGTATAAAAATTGATTTAGTATGAAGTTACATATTTATGACATATTTTCCATTACGTTGAATTAAATGATAAAAATGTCATAATCACACCCAAGTGGCTTTAAATGGTCACAATTTCATTACAAGGATGGTTATGGTAGAAAATGGCTTATAAAATTAGGTTAGGACAAGTGTTATGGAAAATTTGTAATATTATAGTATTAATTTTACCTTTATTTACCCTATTAAACTTCAACCGTGGTAAATAAAATACTAAAGATATTATTTACCCAATATTATTTTGATCCTATTGGACCACATTTTTTGTACTAATTAAAACCATTTATGTCTGTTTTTTGAAATTAAATTCAAAGAAGTGATTAAATTAGTGTTTACCCTAATCCCATTGATGTATCAAGAAAATGGGGTTTTAAGTAAAACATTCAAAAGTTCGCAAAGGTTTTCTATTTAATTTTAATTTTGAAAAATCATCCAATGAACTACATTGGATAAATTGAAAAAAAACATTATCTAATTATACTTTAAAAACATGTATAAATATAATCTATCAATATAATTATAGTAGATGAAAAGGTAGTTTTGAATTAAAATGCAGTATTTTTCACGATTCATTAAAAAATGAATTTTATATAAAAAATATAAAATATCACCCAAAGTAAATTTTTATCCCCTATATATAAATAAGAACATTATTTTTTCAAATAAAACATAAAAAAGTGAAAAAAACAATATTTAAAAAGGTTTCACCATCAAAAGGTCATAAAAATGACTATTTAAAAAATACTTCTTTTATTCATAAAATTTTATTCTTTATTTTATCCTTTCTAAAAAACATATAAATATCATATTTGATTTATATTTCATTAATATTGTCCAACAAGAGTGATTTGATAATTTTATACACAAAATTATTTTTACTTGAATAGTTTTACCTAAAAACATATCATTTTTATTAAATTGGATTTTAATTTAATTTCTAATTAATTTTTTATCCAATAAATCATTATATGAACATTTTTAAACCTTATTTTAATAATTTAGTTAATATAATTCATTCCATCATTGTAAAATCTATGTGATAAGAAAAAATTAAAATAATAATATTAACAATACATTATTTTTTGGTATAAATCAGTCCTTCATGCAATGTAATAATTCAAAGAAACTAATTGTTGCGTATCTAGTAAGATATTGGATATAGTGTCCCTTTTAATGTAAAATTACTATTTAATTCATAATTATTAATAAATATGAAATGGTATTATTCTATAATTAACTAGGATGTCACATCCTTCCCGCCTTTTGGAAATTGCATCCTCTCAATTATAAATTTTGGCTCAATAACTAAGTTTTCACTTTTCAAAATTACATCATTGAAATCCCACATCAGAAATAGAGTAAGTAAAACATACTCTTTAAAAGAAATAACGTGAAGTACAAAGGTCACCGTAGATAACCCTTACTAGGATTAAATTTAAGAAAACATGGATGTGGAAGGAAAACTAACCATGATGCTCTAATAGAGGGTGATAGAAAACAAGATTAGGAGAAAGTTAACAATCAAAAACCACAAACCTGTGATGGGTCAAACAGACTTTGATTTTGTGGTATAGAAATAAATTTTCTATGTCTTAAGATCATTTTCATAATTTTTAGGAATTATTTTTATACTTTTTGTTAGAATATATGGGAATATACTTACTTGACAAGTATAGTTTCATCCAATAATAGAATTTCACCACAAAATCATCTTTTTCTCCAAACAATTATGGTTTATGATTAAAGTTTCCATCCTAAAGAACTTGAATAAGCTTTTATATAATCACATAATCCACAAAAGACAAACTATATTTTTCTCATGATTTTATACATTAAACATTACCAAAATGGTTGTGCAAAAAAAGAAAAAAAAACTATATGATAGAAAACTACTTCAATCTCTAAAATTCAACCCTAATACCCAAAGATCAACATAGAACACTAAAAAAAATTAATCCTTAAAATCCATCAAAAAACCCAAAATGAGTTAGAAACCTAAAACTAAATAGTATTTATTCACATAGTCTCCCAAGAAAAATTTTACCATTTATCTCTAAATAAATTTGACCACTCAAAATGTCTCATTCGAAATGTAATTACCCTAATAAAATATTATACATGTTAGGTTAATCATTTCCATAAATAACCCAATTATACATATGTCTACAATTAAATCATTGATTATTCTAAAATAAAATTCAACCATTACTCGTACAAAATATCCCATAGAATTCTGTTTTCTTTACTCATATATGGTTCTCAAAATAGTGGACATCTTCCAAAATATCTTTATCGCCTAATCCATAAATCATTTTCATGTACCAAGGACATAAATTTTATAAAACATAAGTTTTTTAAATAAAAACATTCTTATTCCATCATCTAATTTAACTAAAAATAAATTTCTTTACTTTCCAGGGACTTCACATAGTCTAATTATAGGCAAAAAATCTGTGATGCCCTTTGATTATGGGTTTTATTTCTAGATCCTTTCCAACACGACGGGTTTTCACCCTTCCAATGGGTTGTCCTTTTTCTAAAAATATAAAATTATTATAACTCTTATATCATTCCCAAAATGAGATAAAATATTAAAAAATAATTATGACATGTTTTAAAGTCAAAGGTTATCTCATTCCTTTCCTTATTAATCCCAAAATATAATATCAAAAAATTACCTCAAAATAAAATAATATAATCCCTAAAGTTTATTCATTCCTTTAAAATTATTTCCACACAAGAAAATATAATTATTGCTAAAATAAAATTTTCACATAACAATCTTCAGGGTTATATATACCTGAAAGAGTCTTCCAAAGTAATCCCATCATCAAAAGAGTATTAATAATTTTATACATTCATCATCTTTAGATCTAACATAACTATTTAATACCATATATATAGACCTCTTAATAATTCATCATTTTCATGTTCTCTTAACCACAATTTTCTAAATTTTTCTTTCATACTTACTTCATACAAAAAAATGTTTCATGTCTTATGATTCAATAATCATAAAACATGAGTTAGACATAATCCATAATTTTTATATGTCATTTTCAGTGTCCTCATATTCAATTTTATTTGAATTTGGTATTGCTAAACATATATTTTTAAAGTTATATTTATTCCATTCCCAAACCTTCTTTATAGAATATATATTTTCAAAATGACTATACTCAGCACATTAAAAACATTTACATGATAACTCATAAATAACTTCATTACCCTTCTTTGAGTAAACTGAATGCTTATTTTTTTAATTGTAGTTTAATTATTTATGGACATCATTACCAAATCTATAACATCTTCCCATACCTTTAAAAAAGATTCTAGGATTTTCATTCCACATCATTGAAAAATATTCTATTGAATATACTTAATCTTATGAGAATTATTACATGAACTTCCATTAGCATTTGTTTGTCTCATATATGATGAATTATAAAAATACCCATGGTTAATGTGTTCATTCATAACTCTTGATAATAGGTTTAAAATAACCATTAGAGTTCTAATTATGGGTCATATTTCATTCAGTTTCTTATTCATAGAACCACCACATTTTTCTTCATATCCATTGTTACTTTGGTGCCATCTGGATACAACCATTTACTAAAAGAAAAAATGTTTAGTGTGAGTTTGTCAATAAAAAAATTGTATACTATATTATGAGGAAGGTAAATACTAATATATATGTATTAATTTTATTTCAAACTCATTTAATTTATCTATGAAAACTATGAATATTTCTTTAATACTAACCACTGTGGTAATATATTCCTTGTAAATTATACTTAAATATCACCCTAACCTCTAATGTTATCTAAACCATCCTTAGATACCAACTATAAGGCCATGTCCTTATTCATTTCATAATCTTGTGTGAAGTAAATAATTATAATTTATTTCAATAGATGCTTTTTTGGATTAGAGATTTATTGAATTATTCCATAACTCATACATAATAACTCAAATATTAAAAATTAAAAACCTCTACACACTATCTAGTTTTTTTATAAAACAACAAATGTTTAAAACGAAACATGGTTTTGTTCCATTTTTA
The DNA here is from genome assembly GCA_963277665.1 of Viscum album. Taxonomy (NCBI): domain Eukaryota; kingdom Viridiplantae; phylum Streptophyta; class Magnoliopsida; order Santalales; family Viscaceae; genus Viscum; species Viscum album. Next base: position 2,139,423,673 of record OY728128.1, on the reverse strand, counting down.
AAATTCATAATGCTTCCTTGATCGCATCCTTGACTCTATTATTCTTTAATTCGAGTAAAAACATTTCAAAACATTGGATGAACATAAAAAATTAGTAAGGGATTCAAAAATAATGAAAACTATTAGTTTTGAAAAAAACATACAAACTATGATTACTATATCATAAAGTAAAATTTTTACCTTTATGAAGTTTTAAATACACTACAGTGAATATAATTCATTTCTTACCCATTTTGTAAAAAAAATATTAATTTAAAATTTCTATAAAACAAAGTATAACATATAAATGTAACTTGGGACCTAAACATACATAAATTTAATAACCATAAGGTGGACTTTTATCATGACCCTTCCCCTAGGGCATGTTCCATGACTACCCCAAGCCCGCCTCCTGAAGGCTAGGGGTTGGCGACTAATGTCGAAGGCATCAACCTTCACATTAGAGGCATTTTCTTGAGAACTTGTATACACAAACATGCCCAAACACATAACAACACACTAAAAGGGGGAAAAGAAAACCATTAAAACAAATTTGAGTGCAAGTACATCTGAAAGTAAGTGGGCAAGAATAAAATCTGAACAAAGAACTAAAAACAACAAAACACAAATGGAATATCTGATGGCCATCCGTAGAAAACCCCACATGATCATGAGAGTAGTGAAACTACTAGATGGTGAAATAGTACGTCCTCACCGCCCAGTCATATTGGGCCCCACCTGGTCCTAGGACACCATGTCCACCTTTATATCGTCTTCCAGTCCCGACTCCCTGAGCACTCTGTTGAAATGTCGGTCGTCTGCACCAGACACTACACGTGCAGGAAAAGTCCATTCCAGGGTGAGTAAAAGAGTACTCAGTAGGAACCCCAAAACAACATGGAAGGATAACAAACCAATTTCTTAAGGCAAACCATGAAACACAAGACAACTCACAATAGTTATATTCTTGGGTAGTAACAATAGAATCATCAGTTACATTGTCGAACACATCGGATGCTGGAAAAATTATCCTCTATTTTGTATAGTGGTCCTGCCATGTCACAAAGAGGTGCTTCCCATTAACCTTGGACTGCTTAGGTACTCCTCCCCCATCATGTACCGTGGGATCACAAAGTCACAAAGAGGTTATTACCACTAGTTGTGGCCAACTGAGGTACTCCTCTTAATCACACACCGTGGGATTAAAAGTCACAAGAAGGTGCTTCCCATGGTGGGTATGAAAAGACATAGAGAGGTGCTTCCCATAGATCCAAAAGTCAATAGTCTTTAGGTCTCATCCAGTCGCAGGGTTCTGTACATAGAGTGATTTAATGAACAGCTCCTCAATCCCTTCATAGCATCCCAACTTCAACAAAAGACACCATAGAGTGTGCCACAAGATCATCCTCGTTGATATGTTCCCAATGCCACTAAAAGATCATCAATCAGATACATAGTTTTCTAGATACAGGCATTGAAGTAACTATGGGGACAGTTGTGATGTGGCCCGGTCCGACCCGGTCAGACTGACATGACCAACCTAGCTCGGGCGTCCCACATACCCCTATTCATTAAGACGAACTCGACCTGACCGGGTGTGGGTCGAGGTCAGTCTAGTCTGGCCAGGCCCATGGTCCAAACCCAATATGCCTCACGGGACCCGACCCGGTTGGTCGAGGGTTTAGCCCTATGGGACGCCCAGTGACCTAGTCTAGTTCACCCCAACCCAAAGGGGGAGTGGGTTTGGCCTAGCTATGTGGGCCCAGCCCACTAGGTGCATGTATGGCCTGCTGGGTGCAGGTTCAGCCTGTCACTGATTGTCCGGCCCATGAGGCAGTGGGCCCGACCCGACACAAAGGGGTGTAGGTCCACCACTTGGGGACCGACCGCGTGGTGCTGCTAGAGGTGATGACCATCCGGGACATGGCTTGTATGCTGTGTCTTACTTCCCCTAGCCCCATGGGTGTGGGGCCCTTCTACCATTTGCGGACGATGGACCACGGCTTCGCCAGCCCTCCAGAACGCCTAGACGCGGGTCGTCCCTCCACGCAGTGCCCCTCCTATTGATGCTTCTCCAGCGCACTTTTGTGGATGACGAGCCATGGCTTCCCAGTCAACACGGGCAGCTGGTGCAGGCCTCCTCCGCCACGCAGACAGGGAGATTATCTGCCGTTGTTGCCGCTACCGGCACCGGCATGCCAGCAGGGCATTTAGTAGGCCACAGGATGGGCTCCGGTGGTCCGTTCATCGATTTGTCTACATCGGTGGCTTCATAGAGCTCCCTATTCCCCCTGAGGATCCTCAAAATACCTTTTCATCTTTTTGAGGGTACGTCCACAAAGAAATCACATGCAAAGGCACTCGAGGCTCGTTCATGTCATCCTGGGCCCTCCGCGTTAGAGTCGTAAAGACGAGGGAGGTTCGAAGAGTTTCTGTTCAATCATTCCATATCAAGATTTGGACCCCAAATAAAAATAAACCCAAGAATAAAACACCCTCCCACATAATGCATGAATCATGTATCAACCAATTCGTGGGATGATCTGTGTTCATCATTTTCATAAAAGGAAGGCGAAGAACATCGAATAAAAAACCCCTACATCTTATGACATCCAATGTCATGATGTTCTTCGTTGAGGTATTAAGACGTAAATGTTTCTCCTTAGCTCCAATCTTTGAAAGGCAATAAAGATGATGGAGTTCTTTTATGTTTTTCATTTTTCACTAGGGTGGAAGTCCAGTAGTGGTTTTCTAGATAATCCTTATGATTTTTAATCCTTATTTCCCCAGCATGTCGAACTATAAATAGGAGCGTGTCATAGCATTTCCATTATGATGTAATATGACGTTGGTAAACTATTTTATTTTAAAAACATTGTCAGAGTTATGGGTCATTAAAGACTCATTACACTACGATATAATGATCCATTAATGAGCCTCATTAATTCACATCGCTGCTATCCCTTTTCTGTCCTGCAGCATTGACATCCGCCACTCAACTTTAAGAAAGAAAAATAAAATAATTCTTTTAAATTCATTTATTATATTTCACGAAAAGTATGAAAAATAAAATTCCGGATTGGCCCATGCCGGCAAAATTTAAGTTATTTCTAGGTGAATCCCATATTTTTAAATTCAATTTTGTCCTCATATTTTTAATCATAGAACTGGTTTAAAAGATATAAAATACCACGCACATGTTTACTTAATGTACCTCTAAAAATTCGAAAAAAAATAACATTCACTCTTGACCCATTCCGATCAAGGTTAGGCTACACCTAAGGGGAACATACCCACACAAGTTCAATGGTACTCTTTGATTATCAATCTAAGTTACCATTTAAGATTTATAAGGATTTAAAAATAAAAATATTTCTACATAATTATTTTATTCATGGTCAAAAACTAACTTTCATTGTTGGCCCGTGCCAGCCGATATTAGGGTCCTCTGAAGAAAAGAATACCCTCAAATGTTCAATGGTGGTATCAGATTTTTAAACTGAGTTGTTGTTCATGAGTCATAAACATTTGAAAAATAAAATAATTTTATCTAATAATTTTATTTATGGTTATGCAATATTCTGGTTTTCTCATTGGAGGCCTACATCGACAAAAATTAGGTCATACCTTGGGTAAACCCTCCATCCTGAACGCAATTAGACCCTTGGATTCCAGATCTCGGAACCCATTTAAGAGTTATTATTCTTTTTCAAGAAAACTAACCATATGTGCTATTCAAAGCTTAACATTTGTTGACGGATTACTTCGGGCACTCTGGGCCTTGGAATTACATGTTGTTGAATTTTTTGGTCTCTAAATAATTTCATATAAATAAAAATAATTAAAAGGAAATTTTGATACATTACATTCTCCCTACCTTAGGGGTTTATGACTCCAAAATCCATAACAAATACCTATAAAACAAAGAAGGAACTAAGAACGAATATGGGCCTCCTTCTCCCATAAGATCTCTAGGAATGTCACATGCTACCACCAAATGCGCAATAGAGGAATCGACCACCCCTGTAGGACACTCTTTTGTCGATCCACTCTCTACACCAGGAACTCTGCAAACATCTCCCCTTAGTCAATGTATAGCTCTCCCCAGTCGATGAAGTTCAATAGATCATGCATGTACCTCCCCATCCGTGATACATTGAAAGCATCATGCACCCAATGCATTTTTCGGGTAAGAGCTAGGTGGTACACCACCTCGCCATATCTGCTCAGGATCTGAGAAGGTCCGATGAACCTCAGAAATAACTTGTCGCCCCATCAAAATCTCTTCAATACTCATCAGGGTGAGACTCAAAGGAAAAAAATGATCTCCCTCCACAAACTCCAAGGGTTCTTATCTCTTGGATGTAGAGGCATCCCAAGCCCTCTACCGATCCCTGATCCCAGATATGTTGGAAGGTAGAAAACTTGGTGAGTCGGTCAATGATCACATAAACAGAGTTGTGACCTATAGACGTATGTTGTAACTATGTCACGAAGTCCATCAAGATATTTTCCCATTTCCACTATGGAACCTTATGTGGATGAGTCAATCCTGTAGAAACCTGGTGCTCATAGGCATTGTGAAACGAACTCAATCACTAATTTCTTCATCCTTGTCCAATAGTACTTACACCAGAGGTCCTGGTAGATCTTTTCCACACTAGGATGTACTGCCATAGGGTATGTATGGAACTCCTTCAACACCTCCTTCCATAAAATCCCTGACACTACGATGCACCCTCTCAAAAGGATTACTTTCTCCCCACCTATCAAAAATCCATCAGGATCTTGTCCTGAGAATAACTGAGTACATCAGGCCTCGCATTCAATATCCACAAATTGTGCCTCCATGACTCGTTTCAAGAGTGGGGGAGTGACAATCATTGATTGAAGTTAAGCTATTCCATCATCATCCATGAATGATATCCTCATCGCGGCTAGCTTCTCTATAGCCTCACTCATCAGCTGTAAACCAGAATTCCTGATGAGCATGTCTACCATCATGTTCCCCTTCCAAGGAGTATCGACTATCTCAATGTCAAAGTCTATAAGAAATTCTAAACATCATCATTGTATCAAATACTGAAAATCCTATGAGCACCTTTCCATCCACGCAAAAGGCTACCCCTTTTAGCCGATTGATGTGCCCATTGACCCCTTGGTAGTAGGAAAATGTTCTCCACGACCACTTGATTAAAGTGATGGTAGTCCACACATAACCTTGATCATTTGGTCTTACTAATCACTTCCACTGTAAGTCCCCCACCTACACCCCTTATTGTGAATCTATACGAAAGACCCCTGATATACGTATGTTGATATCAGTTCCATATATCAGTGTAGAATGATAAAGAAGTCCCTCCCCTAGGAGGAGGTAACCCTAGAAACATATTTTGAAGTGAATTTATTGCACTCATCGTCTACTGTTGGGAACTGACATCTCAAAACAACTATTTCCATGAGGGTTTAGTCGACCGACTCAAGAGTGATCTCCGGCACCCAAATATGCATGAGTTTATCCCATGCTCCATGGGTTTCCTTTTCCTTTTCCAACCAAGGAAAACTCATTCCAATGCTGTGGATATACCACATCCTTTTTGACTAAAACTATCAATTTGACCCTAAAAAGTGGATTATCGGTCCATACCCAAAGAAACATCGTAATTCCTCGATGCTACAACCATGTGTTTCCAATAGAAACTCTCACCTCAATGTTAAGATAAAACCATTGGCATAAGTGTTATTGTTGAGTCTCATCCCATATGTATCTCCGAATGTTAGGATCAAGTCAACAGTTTATCCAAAAACTCTAGGTCTTGAACAATATTCATTAAAAAAGGAATTATTAGCACCTGTGTCTATTAATACGGTATCCACTAGTAGACACAGACCCTAAATCGAATCATTCATAGAGCCCTTGGGTCATACTCCTTGACAACATATAGCTACTTGCTTCTCATGTCCTCCAGTTATACCCTCAATCAACAAAGCTTGGTGGGAGCCATTCGATATGCCAGTGCGGATATCAGTATCCTCCCAAGGTATGGATCAAGGAAGAAGTTTAACTGTTAATGGATAGTTAATCACATGATATCTTCTATGAAGATATCCCAATACTCTACTATCACTAGGGAACTTGAGGACCCATTGCCTTCACTATACTGAGGGTCGAACTAGCCAATTGAATAGGATTTGGCTATACCCTCCTCTTCCTGAGTCCATCAAGAACTACACGGATTTACACTCTACCAATAAAGAGAAATCGGGTTCCATATCCACAGATGAACCAAATAATTTTCCTAATACAGTCAATCCTAGCATGAATGGTATTAGTCCATACCATGAATCATGATGTAATTATAGGACGCTACATCCAAGAGATCATAACAGATACTCTTTCCTTCAAGAGTCATTGTGCACTGTTTGCACCAGTGTGTGGTCATTGGGTCTCCTCTATTAGGAGTCTCTAAATGTGAGGGTCAAGTCAATGGTCTTAACCAAAACCTATAGGTATCAAACAAGAGGAAGTGGAAAGAAGTGGGAATCACTAGTACAAGTTTCTATCAATACTAAAGCTAAAGTAGAAAGACAGACATCATAACTTGATTCATATCTGGAGTGAGGGCGTCATAAGCCTCGATAGTATGCAACTGTATTCTTCTTACCCTACAACATGAATGGTAGGACAACCTCACACGATATGTACCATTTCATTACAAGCATAGAAAAGCCTATCCTTCTGTAAACTAACACATTCCCTCCTACGAAACCTCTAGTTACATGGCTTACATTACGCACCGAAAATCTATAGGTCTTGTTGACCAAGAATCTCTGGTGATCATTGCCTCAGATGTTCGTGACACACATTCGAACCTTGTGCCTCATCTCTAAGTTCCAAAAGAGTCATCCATGAATTATTTTGGAAAGATGCATCCACCTGAACAACTGGAGGTGGGCCTTCTAGATGAACAACGGGTGGTGGTAACCATGGTATACCACCCGGTGGGGCCATCTCTAGCCCCGATCCCTGAACAGATGCCTCTTTACTAGGCAAACTATCCTCATGACCTCGTATCAGTATCTTGGTTAGTCATCCATGTGGAGGCATCATGAGATAGATCATGATGTACCATGGTTAGAAGGTTATACATGGTGATCTGACTCTTATTCAAAATAATGAGACACTTAGGAAACCAGTGTTTTGAGGTATTGATTTGAAAACAGAAATTGATGTCCTTGTGTATGGATATGTCGACTTCCGCACCGACACTAGACTCCCCAAATTTTAAAGTTGAATATGCAATATTTAACACTATTTCCCCAAAACAAAAAAAATTGACTCACAGAATTTGTGGTCAGAATGAACACTCTCTAAAACCACATTTTCATGACTCATCCCCCTAGGGCCCAATCCGTGACAACACCATGACCACCTCCCAAAGGCCAAGGGATGGAGACTAGTACTGAAGGTGTCAACCTGCAAGTGGGAGCGATTTTTCTGAGTGCCCATATTCACACACACTGAAAGGGGGAAAAGAAAACCACTAAAACAATGTTGAGTGCATGAACATATGAATGTTTGTGGGAAAGAATACAAACCCAAAAATAACTAGAAAACAGCAAAACAGAAAAGGAATATCTGATGGAAATTTTCAAAAATCCCCATCTCATCGTGAGATTCGTGAAACTTAGAGAAGCTGAAGTATTATGTCCTGTCCACCAAATCCTACTAGGCCTTGCCTAGTCCTGGACCACCAAGTCCACCATCGTAGAATCTGTCAGTCCACTCTCCCTGAAAACCTCTATCAAAATGTTAGTTGTCTGCACCATACACAACACGTGTGAGCGAAACCCATGTAGGGGTGAGTAACATATTACTTTGTAGCGATCTAAAAAATGACAGACCACACAACAATTTCTCAAGGTAAATAATGAAACACAATACAAATCAAACCACATATATTCTAGGGTAGTAATAGTAGCACAAAAATCACATCATTGAACACCTCGGCTGCTGGAGAACTCCTTTTATAACTAGTGCAGTGGACCTTCCAGGTGATGAAGATGTGCATCCCAGTATCCTTGGACTGCTTAGGTACTCCTCCCCATCGTGTTCTTTGGGCCAACAAAGTCATAGAGAGGTGCTGCCCACTAGTCGTGGACAATTGAGGTACTCCTCCAAATCATGTACTGTGGGCCTACAAAGTCACATAGATATATTTCCTACCATGGGACTACAAATTCATAGATATGTGCTTCCCATTGGTCCAATAGTTAGCAGTGTTTAGGTCTCATCCAATCGCATGGTTCTATAGGTAGCGCGCTTGGGAGGACTACCACTCAAGACCTTAGATTAATTTTAACTTCCAAGAAAGTCACCATATATAATTCCAACAGATCTTCCTCCTAGAGGGGGTCATAATTCCCAAAACGGATCGTAAATCGGACAGACGGTTTCCCAGATACCTGCATTTTAGTAACTAGGGGGGTAGAGATGGGGCATGGTCTGTCCCGGTTAGACCGACCAGACCGACCCTACCCAAGGGTCCTACATAACCTGGTTTATTAAGATGGACTCGATCCTACCTAGTGTGGGTTGAGGTTGGCCTGGTCGAGCCTGGCCAGTGGGTCAGGCCCAATAGGCATCGCTGGAGCCAGCTCGATTGGTTGATGGTCCAGCCCGCTGGGTCGCCCGACGAGATGATCTTGTCCAGCACGGCTCGATGGGGGCGTAGGTCCAGACCATCGTGTGCGGGTCTGATCCACCAACTTGAGTCCGACCAATCAGCGTGGGTATGGACCACTTTCGCGGTCGGTCCTACTGTCCAGTAGGACTGGCCTGCCCCGAAGGGGGAGAGGGTCCTCCAGGTGGGGACCGAGTGCATGGTGTGACTAGTGGTGCCGATCAGCCGGTATGTAGCCAGGCTACCGCATCAAGCTCCCTAAGCCCTGTTGGCATGGGGAACTTCAACCATATGCGTTCAGAAGAACGCGGCTTCACTAGCCATGTGGACGGCCCAGATGCATGTCGTCCCTCCACCTAACACCCCGCATGACGCCGCGTCCTCCAGCACGCTGCTACTGCTGACGGGCTACGACTTCCTGGTTATCATGGTCCACTGGTGAGAGTCGCCTCCTCCACATGGCCGATGAAACCGGCTGCTGCTACTACCAGAACTGGCGCACCAATAGTGCATTTAGCAAACCACCGGACACGCTTCGGTGGTCCGTTCTTTGAGCCATCTGTGTCTATGGCCTCTAGGGAGCTCCCTCGTCACCACCAAGATCCCAGACGTTCCATGCCATCATTTTGAGGCTAAGAACACCAATAAAACACATTCGGAAGTGCTTGGGCCTTATTCATGTCAGCCTGAGGTCTCCACGTTAGAGGATTAAAGACGAGGGAGGTTCAGGGAGTTTCTGTTTAATAATTCCATGCCAAGATTTGGTCCCCGAAACAAATAACCCTTTGAATAAAACACCCTCTCGCATAATTCATGAGTCGTGGATCAACCTTTTTATTAGTTGATCCATTATCGTCATTTTTAGAAAAATATGGGGAAGAACATAAAATCAAAAACCCCTCCCTCTTTTGATGCCTGATGCCACAATGTTCTTTTTAAAGGGATTAAGATGTCGACGTCACTTCTCATCTCCGATCATTGGAAGGAATTAGAGATTATGAGGTTTTGAGGGCATTTTTCATTCTTCACTAGGGTGTAAGTCCGTTAGAGATTCAACATAGAATCTTCTTAATATTTAATCCTTATTACTTCAGTGCGTCGAACTATAAATAGGACCACGTCCTAGTTTTTCCATTATGATGCGACGTCGCATCACTATGCTATTTTATTTAAGAAACATCATTATTGTTATGATTCATTAAAGCATCATTATGATTTGAGTTAATGAGCCATTGATGATCCATATTAATGAGAATAATTACTACCCCATCCCTGCCTCGTATCGTCGTCGTCTTCCACTCAAGTTTGAGAACGAAAAATATAATAATTCTTTTAAATTATTTTAATAATTTCCTCGAAAAGTCTGAAAAATAAATTTTCCACTCGACCCTTGATGGCCAAATTTAAGTCATTTATTGGTTAATCTCGGCATTCAAAGGTGCCATAAATTTTTTTATTTGAGCAATGGTTCAAAACAGATAGAATCCAACTCGAACGGTTACTAAACGTACCTTATAAAATGTTTTAAAAACTTAACATTCACCCTTGACCCACACTGGTCGATTTTAGGCTTCACCTAAGTGGAACATGCCCCCACGAGTTCAACGACACTCATAGATTTTCAATCCGAGCTACCCTTTTAGGAGTTATAAGGATTTGAAAAAAAAATATTTTTTACTTAATTATTTAATTCATGGCAAAAACATACATTCACTATTTTCCCATGCTATCCGATATTAGTGTCTGCCCTAGGAAAGAATACTATCATGAGTTCAGTGGTGGTCTTATATTTTTAATTCGAGTCACCATTCGTCAGTTATAAAAATTTTAGAAATAAAATTACTTTATTTAATTATTTTATTTATGGTTGTGTCATATTCTAGTTTTCTCAATGGCGGCCTGCCCTAACAAATCTTAATTCGCCCCTAAGGTAAACCCGCTCTCTTAAATGCAATGGTGACCATAGATTACTGATCTCAGAACTAGTTTAGAAGTTATTACTCTTTTTCAAGAAAATCTCCCACACATGATTTTTAAAGATTAACATTTTTTGACTGATCATTTCATGCACTCTAGGCCTCGTAATTAAGTTTCGTCAAATTTTGCAGTCTCGAAATAATTCAATAAAAATGAAAAAAAACACATAGAAATTTTGACCCGTTACTACTTCCACACATATCACTCTTAAAAATGGAATATCCATACGACCAAATTCCATACCCAATGCATTAGAGGTCTAAACGTAACCACTCGTCCTTTTTTTATCATGAAACCACCCATCTTTGGATTTTCATGTAACCAATAATATTTTGTTTTTCATGTATCCACCCGTAAAATTTCTATGTACCATTTTATAATCATAAAACATGAAATATTTCAATTATAAACATTCCATTCATAAAATTTTATTTTCAATCACATGAAAGAATTTCATGATATTGAAATAGTCAATCCACTTTCAATACCATTTTCAATACCAAAACACTGAAAAAGTGAATAAGCGATTTAATTCACTTTTAAAAACATTAAGTCTTATCGAGGAATCCAAATACCAAATAATGGTTATGGAGGAAGAGAATCTTCAGTCTCCGCATACGTAAAAAACATTCCCTTTATCATTTTGTAAAGAAAGTAAAACACATAATATAAAAATATTTTTTAAAAAAATTTAAGGAAATTAAAAGTAAAATCGGTTGATTATACAAATTCTAAAATAAGGCGGTATATAACATAAAAATAGTCCTCAATGAATAGATATTGTGATGATGTCCCTTACCTTGAGTTTGATTTGTCATATGCATTCCTTATTCTTCATTTCCCTCAGATGATCACCTTTTTTACACATAAACACCTCCAAGAAGGATTTTATGCCTAAACTGTAGCCTCATGAGTGTGGTGATGGATTCTAGAAATGGATTTATGTCGATATATTTTGAACTAAAAGGTTTTTTAAGTGTGTGTAATATAAAAAGATGGGTTCTTTTTATAGGAGAGGGGAGGGTCACCATGGGAATTAGTAAAAGTTTTAAATTAATATTAAATCGATTTCGATTCAAAATGTGTCCAAACACATTAATCTAAAAATAGTATGATTATAGGTTGAAATATAATCACTTAATAAAAAAAATACAAGTTTTTGTATTTTTTTAATCCTTATCTATATGTTTTAACACCATTTTACTCTTACCATTTTATAATATAATTTACACTTAGAGGGTTAAAATAATTATCAAATCCTTTTAAATGACCTATTAATGAGTTATTAATGACATTTTTAGAGTTATCTCAACTTGTAGTACAAATATAATATTTTTTGAAATTTTATATCATTTAATTAAATAATTTATATTTTAAAATATGAATTATGTCAATTTTGACACTATTAATTTCATGAATTTTAAAAAATTATAATAAAAACATGATTCCATAGAAAAAACTACATTTACTCAATCTTAACATTTCATTGTAATCCAGGAAATTTGTTGACGATGTCAAATAATTGGAATTATATTTATTTTAATATCATTTATATCATTTACTTGGTTCATTATATATGAAATATTTTACTAGACCATATTTGTATCATAAATAAATTTAAAATTTTAATTTGTAAAAATTATGAACAAATTACCATTTTCTAGGTAGTATTTTTATATTTATATGAAATATTATTAGTTGAATATTTCACATACATAACTCTATTTTAAAATTATTTTAGTAAAAAAAGACATAGTTATGATATATTTTCCTTTACTTTAAATTAAATGTTATAAATGATATAATCACACCCAAGTGGCTTTCCAATGTCACAATTTCGGACCAAGGATGGTTATGGAAGATAATAAATCATTAAATAATATTAATAATACTCTTATGTATCTTTTATAATATTATAAAATTAATTTTATCTTTAATTACTAAATTTACCGTTAACTGTGGTAAATAAAATACTAAATTTATTATTCAAGAAAATTATTTTAATCCCATTGGAAAAGATTTTTTATTCTGAGTACTACCATGTATGTTCATTTTTTTTAAATTCAATACTTATGTGGTTAAATTACATTGAACAAAAATCCCATTGATTGATCGAGAAAACATGTTTTTAAGTAAAATGTTGAAATGTTAACATAGTTTTTATGTTTACTTTTAATTTTAAAAATCATCCATGATCTAAATTTCATTAACTGATTAAAAAATAATTTAATTATACATTAAATACATATAAAAGGATAATATAACAATATAAATAAATTAGATTAAAAGGATGGTTTGAATTAATATGATGTATTTTTCATTATTCATTAAAATATGAATTTTATTTAAAAACCAAATATTCATCCAAAGTAAATTTTTATGTTAATCATCCAAATAAGAAGTTTATTATGAAATATATACCAATTTTGTTTTGACTAAAACTATATTTATGAAGTTTCTCCATCAAAAGGTGGTAAAACTGTCTCTTTTTAAATAATCCTTTTAGTAATAAAACTGAATTTATTCTTATATCATGTCTAGAAAACATACAATCTGAATTTTAAACAACATATTTTATTTATATATCATTAATTTAATCCAACATGTGTGATTTTATTATTTTATAAATTCAATTATTCACACTTAAATAGTTATTTATAAAAAAACATTCTTTATATCCAATTGGTTTATATTTTCTATTCTAATTAATTTTCTAATTAATGAATCATTATATAATAATGTGTAAACCCTGTTTTCATAATTTTGATAATATCCTTAATTCCACCATTTTAATGGATATGCTATTACTACAACTAAAAATATTAAAATTATTAACATATTATTTTTCGTATAACTCAGTAGTTAAATAAAAAATAAAATTTAAAAGAAAGAGATTGAAGTACAATGGTCACCCAAGATTACAGTTACTGGGATTCCATGTAGGAAAACATAGATATAGAAGAAAAAATAACCATCATGTTATGATGTTGAGTGATATAATACATGATCTAGAGATTGTTAATAATCATTAAACCACACACTTGTGATTGATTAAATAGTCTTAGATTTTGTAGTAGGAAAAGTAACAAAAAATTGTTTTTTTGATCCCTTTCATAATGTTAAGGAATTATTTTCCAACATATAATAATTACATAAGGAAATATACTTATTTTACATATGGATTTTCTTACATTAATTGAATTCCACCACAAACTCATATTTTTCTCTAAAAGATTTGTATTTATGATGAATTTTTCATGCCTGAAGCACTAGAATCAACTTCTATATAATCACATAATCCAAAAAAAATTAAATTCCTTTTCTCCTTTATGTATACATTACATATTAAAAATGGTCAGTAAAAATAAGAAAAACTAACTATATGATGAAGAACTACTTCAATATCCAAAATTCAACACTAATACCCAAAGATCAACATAGACCACTCAAAAATAACTATCTTTAAAATCCCTCAATATAATCCTAAATATTTTTGAAACAAAACTCAAAAGAATTTGCTCACATAGTCTTCCAAGATAAGTTTTAACATTTATATTTAAAAAAATAAATCACTCATAATGTATCATTCCAAAAGTAATTACACTAATAAAATATTCTCCAATTTAGGTTAATCATTTAAATAAATAACCTGAATCACTATAAGTACACAATTAAATCATATATTCTAACAAAATAAAATTAAAACATTACTCCTCAAATAAAATCCCATAGTTTTTTATTTCCCTTAGGCATATAAAATTACCAAAATAATAATATTCTACCAAATTATCATTTATTACATAATCCCTAAATAACTTTCCAAAACCATAGATATCCATTTGATAATACATATGTTATAAAATTAAACTTTTTTAAATTCCATCAACTAGTTTAACAAAAATTAAAAAGTATTAATAATCAGGGAATTCATATAGGCCATTGGTATGCGATAAATCCTTTTCTCCCTTCGTTTGTGGGTTCAATTCTGGCAACCATATCTGACATGATAGGTTTTCACCCTTCCCTCAGGTTATCCCTTTTCTAAAACTATAAAATTATTAGAAGACTTATAACGTTCCCAAAATGATATAAAATATTTAAAAATAACAATAACAAGTTCAAACAACAAAGGTTATCTCACACCATTAATTTTGCATCCCAAATTGTAATATCCCATGATAACCAAAAAATAGAGATCATATAAACCCTAAATGTTATTCATACCTTTATAATTATTTCCAAAAAAAATTCTTACTTGAATAAAATTTGCACATAACAAACTTTATTGTTAAAACTATAAAAAAATTCTTCCAATGTAATCACATCATCAAAAGAGTATTAATAATTTTAAATGATTCATCATCTATAGATATAAAATAAATTTTCTATGTATAATTCTTAATCATTCAGCGTTATTTATGTTCCCTTAACCAAAATTTTCCATATTATTTTGTAATACTTATTTACTTCAAATAAAAAAATGAATCATGTCATAAGATTCAATAATGTCAAAACATGAGTAAGAAAAATTCAATAACTTTCATATGTTATTTTCAGTTTCCTCATATTCAATTTGAATGGAATTAGGTATTAATAAACATATATTTGAATGGTCCTACTACTCCAACTCCCAAAAATTCATCATGGGACTTCTAAATTTATAATAACAATACTCTCTAAATATAAAAATTCCATTGAAAAAACAGAAAGAACTTTATTCCCTTTCCTATAGTCAATTGAAATCTTCTTTTTTCCTTAGAAGGTTGTTTCTTTATGACCTTAATTACTATATATATAACATCTTCCCATCACTTTAACACATTTTTTCTAGGTATTTCGTTCTACATCCATGACATTTATGTTATTGAATATACATACCTTTATGATATTAAAACCTGAACTTCCTAAAGTAGTTTTAATCACATATATGATGAATTTGAAATCTCATGAAGGTTTTAGTGGTTAATTATGACTCATAATACATGGTTTAGAATAACCATGATAGTATTAATTGATTATCCTATTTCATTCAGTTTCTTATTTAGTGAACCTCCACATTTTCCTTCACATCAAATGTTACATTACTGCTTACTAAATCTAGGAATTTACTAAAATAAAAAATTCACAGTGTGAGTATGTCAATGAAATCATCATATAATATCTTATGAAGAAGATAAACACTAAGATATACTTAATCATGTTAACTGAAACTAAGACAATTTATCTAATATAATTATGTTTATTTATATTATAAAATCCATTGTGGTTATATATAATTAGTAACTTATAGTTAAATATCACCCTAACCTCTAAAGTCATCTAAAAATACCTCTGATACCAACTATAATTCCCCATCCTTAAATATTTTAAAATTTTGAGTTAAGTAAATAATTTGAATTTATTTGACTTCGAGGATATTTTCTGGTTTAGTGATTTACAGATTTTGGCCATAACTCAAACATAAAAACTCAAATATTACAAATTAGACAATTCTACACAGTATACATTTTTTCATAAAAAAAATTAATCAGAAACATGGTTTTGTTTCAGGATTAAACTTCATAACATTTCCTTGATCCCATCCTTGAATCTATATTTCTTTAAATCCTATGAAAATCATTTAAAATTGTGGGATGAGGGTAAAAATATCAGTAAGGGATACTCAAAGAACTAAAACTTTTAATCTTGTGAAAACATATAAACTATGAATACTTCATCGTAATGTAATACATTTCACCTTTAGAGACTAGTAAATACACTTCACTGAATATAATTTAAATTCTTGGACTTTTATTTGTAATCAATAGATTATATTAAAACCCCTAGAAAAGAGAATATAAAACATAATGATAACTTGGTACATAATCACACATAAATTAAGTAAGCATACGGTTTACTTCTATAGATATCACTCTTAAAAATGGATTATGTATATGGAAAAATTCTATACCCATTATAGTGGATGTTATAACGTTACCACCAATTCATGGTTTATCACAAAACCACCCATATTTGGTTTATCACGTAACCACCAATATTTGGTTTATCACTTAACCACCAAATTTTGGTTTATAATGTAACCACTATCCAAATGTATGAGTACAAATATATAATCATTACACAGAACTGATTTCAATTATCAAAATTTCCCTCATAAAATTTCATTTATGATCACAAGAAATCATTTCAATATATTGAAATAGTCAATCCTCTTCCAAGACCATTTGAATACCAGAACACACAAAAAGGGATTACGAGATTTATTTTCATTTAAATAAAATAAGGCTTATATAGCAAACCAAATAAATAGAAATGTTTATGGTGAAATAGATGTTGTATCCACTACATACATTACAAAAAACATTCTTTTTTTCATTTTGTAAATAAAGTAAAACTATTTGTATAAAAATATTCCTTTTCAAAACATTTAAAAAATGAAAATTAAAAGATTATGATTAAAAAACATCAAAATGAAAGTGGTTTATATAACTAAAATATACCTCAATTAAAGAAGAATGAGGTTAAATACCTTACCTTGAGTGAAATTTATCTCATATGTTCTTTGTTCTTCATTTCTTTCATACAATCACAATTCTTAACACCTTAACACATCTAATGAAGGTGTTATGCCTAAACTAATGCTTCATGAATGTGGGGAGGAATTCTAGGAAAAGGGTTTTGGTAGATCTTGGTAGAACAAAAATGGTTTGTATGTGTGTTTAATAGACAATAATTGGTGCCTTTTATAGGATAGGGGATGGGAACCCCTGGAATTATTAAAATTATTAAAATAATATAAATTCAGTTTTGATTAAAAATGATTAAAAACTCATTTAGTTTAAATATTGGATGATAAAGGGTCTAAATATAATCATCCAATGAAAATTATACAAGTGTTAGTATTTTTTAAACATTATTTTATTATTTTATCTCTTTTTAACACTTCCCATTCTATTTAGTTATATACAATTTGAGGGATAAAATAATTACCAAATCATGCTAAACGACAAATGAATGATTCTTTAATGTCATTTTTATAGTTATATAAACTTTTTTGATGAATATTACATTTTTTTAAATTTTATATCATGAAATTAAAGTCTATATATTTTAAAACATGAATTATGTAAATTTTGACACTATTCATTACAAGATAACAAAAATATCATATAAACATTCTTACTTCAATGAAACTGAATTAACTCAATCTTAAAATTTCATAGTAATCCATAAAATTATTGGATGTCATAATGAATTAAAATTTTATTTACTTTAATATTATAAATATCATTTATTTGATTCTTTTGTTACTAAATATTTTATGACTTCATCTTTGTTTAAAAATTAAATACAATTATTTAATACCTACAAATTTTATATAAATTAACATGTTGTCTATAATTTTTTTAGATTTATATGGAATATTTATTGTTCAATATATCACTTACATAACCCCGTATTAATATTGTTTTAGTAAGAAGAGACTTATTTATGACATATTTATCTTTACATAAAATTAAATGTCATAATGACACCAAAGTGGATTCAAAAAAACAAATTTTCAGCCAAAGGATTGTAATAGTAGATAATAAATCATATAAAAATATTATGACAAGTGTTAAGTTAACTTTATAATATCTTAATATCAATTTTACCATTAATTACCTTAGTTTCCTTTAACCATTATAAATAAAATACTAAAGTTACTATCCACAGAAATTATTTTGATCATATTATACAATATTTTTTAATACTAATTACAATCATGTATGTCCATTTTTGAAAATTCAATTCACAAAATTTATTAAAATAAGGTTAACCCTAATCTCGTTGATGGATCGAGAAAACGTGTTTTTAAGTAAAATGTTCATGAGTTTACATAGTTTTCCAATTAAATTTAAATTTGTAAAATTTTCCAATGAAATAAATTGGATTAAATGATAAAAACATCACTTAATTATACTTTAAAACCACGTCAAATTATAATATAAAAATATAAATAAATAAGATGAAATAGAAGTTTTAAATTAAAATACCGTATTTTTCACCATTCATTAATATATTAACTTTTATAAAAAACCCCAAAATTCATCTGAAGTAAATTTTATGTCGAAAATACAAATCATACTTATATATTTTAAAATAGAACATATAAATGTAAAAAACATGATGTAAAAAAGGGTTCACCATCAAATAGTGGTTAAATGCCTTTTTAATACTCATTTTATTCATAAAATTGAATTTCTTCTTATATCATGTCTACAAAATATTCAAGATGAATTTTAAAGATCATATTTAATATATATTTCATTAATAATATTGACCAAGAGTTATTTGATTATTTTATAAACACAATTATTCACAATTAAAAAGTTTTTCATCAATATAAATCTATAATATTCACTTTTTTCATTTCTAATTAATTTTTTAAGAAATGAATCAGTATATAAACATGTGTTGAACTTATTTCCATAATTTAGTTAATATGTTTCATTCCACCATTCTAATGGCTATGTAATAACTAGAACGTAAAAATATAATATTATAAATATATTATTTTTTAGTATGACATAGCTTTTCGTGCAACGTACGATTTTGGAGATACCTAATGTTGCAATTTGGGTAGGCTATTGGACATAGAATCAATTTTAATGTAAAATTACTATCTAATTCATAATTATTAATAAATATGAAAAACATTATTTTATAATTATCTGAAATGTTACAGTTACTATAGCCCTACATTACATTGTGGGAAAATTTCAGGCTATGGCCTTTTTACTCCATGTGTTTTCAATGTATTTTCACATTCATAGTGTGAAATGATTCTTCATTTCCCTATTTATCAATTTTATTCCCAAACAATATAATTTTTTTATTCATTTTCTTATTCTACTTTATTATTTTTCTCTCTTTTAGAGTTATTTCTTAGAACCTCTTTTCATAGATTCTCCCCATAATTTTCATAAAAACCAAATAAAGAGGTGAATATAAGTCTTTTAGATGATAATAAAATTAATTTTGAATGGTTAATATGAGTAGAAGATATAATAATAGAATAAAAAACAAAAAATTGGAAATTAGGAGAATAAAATCACTATAAAACATCTAAGATATTCAAAACTATGGAACTAAAGTATTATACTAAACTTTTAATAATGAAATATAATGATGAACAAAAATTTTTATTCACAAATAATATAATAAAAATTTAGGAATAGAGATTAAAATAATCAGACATAATGATCTAGAAAATTAAAAATATGAAAACCATATTAAGTATTGTTTGAAAAAATAGAGGAGGATGAGAAAATCATGAAAAAACATTCTAAAAAATATAAGGATAACATTAAAGGGAATAAATAGGAATGATTTATGTCTAAAATTCAAGGTTTATTCACCCTCTTGTAACTATAATATATCACTTGAATATGTAATATGACTGTTCATGAATAAAACAATTCATAGTAACTTCTCCTCCTGATAATTAAAAGATAATGTTATAGAATTTAATATCAATATGGGATTTAGTTCCCTAAAACTGAATTAAATTTTTAACTAAAATAAAAATAATATATGTATTCTTATAAAATAGTTATTATTCTTCTTTAACATTAATTTGATAATGTAATTAGAATATTTATTTCATTAATGGGTTATAGTTGTTCTATAATATAAAGTGATCATGGAGGAGATATCAAGATATGATAAAATAAATATGTCATATAGTCTAGATATGTTATTATAATGTGACAATGATGATGTATGACTATCAGGTGTGGGGGATTATAGGAATAAAGGTTTTTCCTCATGATATTAATGGTTAATGATGTCTAATAAAAAAGGTCATGAGGATTTACTCACCAGCAGTAATTCCATATGTTTTATATATCATTAGATGGTCTTATATACAAGCATGTGTAATGGTATTTGGACTTGAGTTCATTATTAATATGTTTTATGAATTTCATACTTTGAAAAATGGATTAAAAATGTGAAAAAATGATCCCATGATGATGTATAGTGTACTAGGTGCATCATAGTTATATGATATTAATTGAATGGTTAATAAAGGATTTATCTATTCTAATTTATTGGATGATAATATTTATTTCCATTTGATAATATGGAAGTGTAACAACAATCTATTGGCAGGATATTTTTTATAAATTATCATTTTGGAAATATAAAAGAAAGATTACTGAATAATTTAGAGTGATAACACACACACACACACATCACTTCATGGGATATTAGTTGAAAAATGGATAATATTTCACATGATCATTTCTAGTATTTTTTATAGCTTCTATATTGATATCATTTCTATGTGTGTCTCAATGTGTTTCTAGATTCCAATATTATAGTTTAATTGTGTTTTAATGGTTTAATGTTGTAGCTAACATTGTCAGGATCATTCTCAACAATGGGTTTTCAACAATACACTTGGATGTATACTTAGAACAAAATTAAATAGAAACTCTAGAATCCATGAGATTGTATCATCACTTATAATTATTAATATATATATATATATATATATATTAATAATTGTCATGTTATGGAATTTTTTCAATATTAGATATTCAAGAAATGATAACTGAGGTTTTTTTATTAATAAATAAATATAATTTCTTGTTAATATTGATGATTATGTTTTTTTAATTCACATTTATTATAATTTTTATATAAGAATTTTCAAATAAAAAAACATTTTTTCATTATATATAACGGGAATTATATGTATGATATTTTATTAATTATAATTAAAATTAATAATTTTCATTAAATAAATTTTATTGAAAAAATTTCTATTTTGATATCTTAATATCAAATATATATTAGGTATAATTTATGGGATTTTTCTTGAAAATATATGTTTGTCAGAATAATGAATCATATCAATTTTTATATTTTTTTAAATTTCAAGTATTAAATAAAAAGAATTATATTTTGGAATGATTTTAATGTAATATTAAATCTATTTAACTAAAAATATGTAAATTTCTTCTATGGGAATCTATATTATTCTTAATTTTTTGTAAAATCTTTTTCAGTTTTAAACCCATTTTTCGAAAAAACATGTTATAATTCTAATTTAAAAAAATATATTAAATGTACATTATAAAAATATTATTAATGTAACGTTGAAAAATATTTCTTCTATTTTTCATCAGGTGGTTCAAAATTTTTAAGGAGTTCAATTTCTTTTTTGGTCGTAATAAATATTATCCATGTTAAAAATGTTCCACTGTGGTAAAGTGTAACTCCCAGAAATTCTAAACCAAGAACCTTATATTCATTAAGATGCATGACACATTACATTATGATTTTAAGGGAAAATTAATCCTAGATACTTTAGAATATATTAACTATTTTAAATATATTAGATATTTTCTATATTTTTTAATTCACTTTAACATGAGTTACTGTGGGTTACATGCAAGAGTGACTTCCTTCGATTTCTTGTATTACACACAAGAGAGTGTTTTACCAAATAATGATATATTATTAAATATAATAGGATATAACCAAGAATATATGTTAGTATTTATGAAAATGGGTAACAAATATATGAAAACCATTGGTTTAAATATATATAAAATTAATTCATTAATTATAAATTAATTAGAAATGAATATGAAAATCATATTGAATATAAAAGAAAATATTATTATTTTCGCAAAGATTTTTTACCATAATAGAATTAATAAATTAAAATTAGTGTGTGATATTAATATATTATATATAATATTTTTGAAGATCATCTAATAGATATAATAATCATAACATAAGGAAAACCCAAATTGTACACTTAAATAAGTATCTTTTATAATGGAAATTTTTTGACCTTATAATGGAGAACCCATTTTAAATACTAATTTTTACACATTAATCTATTTAATATGTCACAATAATATTTAATATTTTACTATTATGACAAAAAATTAGCATAGGTTGAATTTAGATATTTTATTGGAAAATTTCATGTTTTTAATTAATAGTTAAAAATACAGAATTTCAATTCAAAACTTCTTTATCATATAATTTATTTATAATGATAAAGTTTGTTTTATATTGGTTTTAATGTTTCATTAGAAAATAAATTTAACAATTAATCCAATATAGTTTATTTGGATCAATTTCACTTTGTAATTGACTATTAAAACATAACATTGTTTTGGACATTTTTACTTTAAAAACCTGCATTGTCATCCAACATGTGAGATGAATTTCAAATTAATTTATAACAATTATATGATATTAATTTGTAAAAATTGATTCCATATATGGAATCAACGTAATTTATAATTTATAATAATTAAAAAAATGGAAAAAATTACTGAAAGTAAATAAAATTAATTATAATTATTAAGGTAAAATTAAATTTATGAAAGGACTAGACCTTTAATTTAAGGGCCCAAATGACCTAGCCACCAATACAACACACATTTTCTGTCCATAAATCATCCATTTAACTTTAATTATTATGTTTTATTTATTTATTACTCTTTTAGTTAAAAATGTGGGTACACCTATCTTCTTTTCAAAAATACCAAGTGAGTCTATTTTCCTTACCCATAAAGGCCTCCCCTATCCCAATTCCAAACAGCTATAATAAAATATATGTTCAGAAAAGATATTACCATATAGCTTCTCAACTTACCTCCACTCATCCTTGAATAATCACCTTTGCCACGAAGCCTTCCAAGAAAGCATTGTGGTATAAACCAAAATATGTTACCAGATTAAGAGGTAATTTCTTCTCGTATACTCTAATGTTTTATTTCTATTATTGACCCACTAAAATATCTTTATTCCGTGATTATATAACAAAAAATGTATAATAAATATTATAGGATTGTTATGTAATGGTTTATACATGAACTTTCACACACCTCTATCTAATAGGTAACAAACATACATTTTCTATGTATGGAGAACAACTACCTCACAAAAGGACGATTGTTCTTTTTTTCTTTACAATCTTTCATGGGGGAAATTATGATGGGAAATATTTTTATATATTTTATACATGATATTTATTTTTTATTTTTTATTTTTTAATCATTATTTATACTATACCATTATTCTTTCGATATTGTGTAAATACGATAATTCTATTTCAGAAAGTGTGGACTACCGCCCCTTCAAAGTTATATGACTCATTCATAGAATTCATGGAACATATAAAATAAGGTTTAAATGAACCTATGTAAAATCTATAACTTATATATGATATTGTAATTATAATATACATATGTATCCCTTATTTTTCATTCTTTTGATACAACAATGAAATGAATGTAGAGTTCACGTGTACGTACAACCTACCGTCTCCATGAACAGTGCACTTCATTTATAATCTCCAAATATAATTGAATCCTATAAATACATATATAATCATTATATATGTTAATTAATCCATTTTTACATTCTATATATGATTAAACATTGATCTAATTAATGATAAAAACAAAAAACAAGTTAAAACTTACTTGAGAAAACTAAGAAATTAACACCTGAAATAGTGAAAATAATTAGAGAGTATTAAAAATGGGTAATATAATATTATAATGAATTAACATATGAAATTATAAACACGATTATGGTTCTATTATATGTTAGTAACATAATTTAAACCACAATACAAGAGGATAAATACCACACAACAAAAGGAAGTTTAATGTAAGGGAATTTCATCTCAAATTACTTTCCATTGAGATTTATTTGTTATTATGTGCCATTTATCTTTTATTTCGTGTATATACTACATTTTTCATATTATATAATTAATAAAATTATTATCATTTTATTATAATATTCATTTAATTTCATAAATTAATGAGATTATGATTCAAATGTTACAATGTGGTATAAGAAACATTAGAATGTTTAGAGATTATTCTCCTCAAGAATGTTCATAATGATAAACTTTTAAATCTATCTTAATTTGAATTAACTTAACATTTTAAATTTTCTTGAAATTCCATATTTTTATATTATAGATGTTAATATTTCCTAAATCGAATATTATTTCACATATGGTGTCTACTTTGATAGTCATTTGATTAACGAGGGAATTATTGATAAATCTTTATCTTTTATTCAAAATGAATATTTGATAAAGAAAATTATTTATTAGTTAAATAAATTACTCTATATAATTAATTAATCATAAAATAAATAAATATTTGAGCCCATAAATTATATATCTCTTTGATTCACTAAAAGGTTCTTAGGAGATGATTAATTTAGATAAATTAAACAGGTTTCTACCTTTAGTATTAAAATTTCCAAAGGATGGATATTGAGAGTATAAGTCCTAATATACGTTTGACATGAATATAATAATTAATTATATCCTTCATATATACATTAGTTATTAATCATCGATGAGAATTTGTTTCAATATATATCTGGATAAATTTCGTTTTTGTTCATTGATTAAAGGAAATGTGTATCTATTTTTTACCTTTCCATTTTTTTTCCTTCTATAGTTATTAAATGGAATATGTTTTCAATTAATCACTTTTCCATGTTGATTTATTATCATTGATTCATTTTTTATTCCACTTTATTTACCCTTACTGATCAGTTGATCTAACCCTTATTATATATTTCCAAGTTTATGAAGAAGAAATCCAAGAATAATCATTCCAGGATGCAATTTATTTATTTTATTTATGTATCATGTTTTTATTTACTATTTCCTAATGTATTATGGGTATAGTTTCGTTAATATGGCATTAAAAGACTTCTAAACATATCAGGGCATAGTAATTTCATTATTATTATCATGATAATATAAATATATAATGCACCAACTCCGAGATTTTGGGGTCAGTGTGTTACATTTGGTATCAGATGTAGTTTAGAAGCAACATATGAAAATAGATTTATAAAATGTATATTAGGGAACATAACCCTAATATAGTATTTTAGGATGAGTATAGAAGAACACCCTAAAATTTTGGTAAGGTAGATATTATGTGGGTATTCCAAGAAATTAAACCATGTATGGATATTCAAGTGGACATGGTTCTGGAACAAATGTACAAAAGAGTAATAACTATGAAAATGTATTTTGAGACTGACTCAGGGTAACCAGGTACAAGGCAATGGGACTTACTACACACTGGAATTGAAATTCCTAGGGGATATAATTAAGATAATTTACATTTTATTTTCCAACCATTATGAAGGATTTAGATGTAATGATTCCCCCAATGTAGACAAATTGTATTATTCTTGGTTTCAAGATTCATAAAACTATTTTCAATGCCATATTTTAAAATATAAATTATGTTATGATTTAATACTATATATACCCTTTCCTAGGAATGGTAACTAGTAGAAATAATGCATACCTCACAGATGCACGTGATCTAAATAGTAAGATGGATAAAATCTTTTATGGTCTTGTGGAAATATTTCCGAGGGAAATAGTATCCTAAAAATTCTCATTATATTAGGACATATTATCATGTAATAATGAGAAGGGTAAATAATTATCCAATTACTATGGATTTGAAGTAAACCAAGACAAGAAGAGGCCATCTAAGAACCAAGAAAAAAGGAATGATTTGAAGAAGATGAATGGAAATATAGATTTTCTAACATGTGATAATTGTTCCAAGAAATACTATGGTATTATCATGAAGGGAATGTGATTTTGTTATATGTGTAGAGAATAAAGACACTAATTTCATGATTTTAAGAATAAGAAAAATGTTTCCAATATATAATGCTTCAATAGTAATTAGATGTGAAACTATTTGAATTAATTTTCCAAGCATAAAATGAATATAACCTAGAATATTCTGTTGGATATGGATAAAGTTAGGCTACTCCTAAAAAATATTATGACTGTTTAATATTCATATTTGTGAATTATTGCATTTGAATATTTCTTCATCAAATAATTGGTTATAAGAATTATAAAATATATGGGGATTGTAATGTAATATTTTTTCATTATGGATTTGAGATCATATGTCGAATGGTGACAAGGAAATATATTATGCAGAAAGTTAAAATTTTCATAAAAAACACGATTGAAGAGAATACAAAATATAATATGTTCATGATGTTGAGATAATGATGAAGATATGATTGTTTTGGACACTTTCTTACTACCTTCAAACTGATTAATCATTTATTGAAAAAAATGGTTCGTGATTTCATTAAATGAGTTTAAAACACTTTTATATTTATGGAATATATCCAATAACATATTTCATATATAAGGCTTAAGTAAAAATTCATGTTTCAAATAAGGTTTTATTGAAATTCAGGTTATCAATTTATTTTAAAGGGATTCATGATGAAGTTATTCCCTTTTTTTAATGTGAAAATGTTGAGTTTCTTTGTGTTTATTAAAGGAAAATGAAATGTTTAGTGACATTCTTTCTAATTTGTTAGTTTAAAATATTTTGGAAAAGTAAACCATTTATGAAATTGATTATGTTATACTTTGGATGTGGTTTTTGGGAGTGATATATTAAATAACTATAAAATGAATTTTGTTCTATAATATGTAGTAGAAATAGTTTAAGGAACAATTAATCAATAAGATTGTTCTTATTTAAACAAACAAAGTAATTATATTTACTAATATTCATTATAAATGAATGAATTACACAACTCTAGGAAATATTACCTTGAAACCAAAAATCTTTTCTTAATACATTCATTTCTGATGAATCATATGACACTTAGATCGTTGTGGATTTGGGGATTTATTATTTTTAACATTATCCTAACTATATTCTACAGTAGTCCCCATCAGAATATGATTATCATATTTTTTCCTTTATATCCATGTTTCCATTTCCTTTCTATGTTCTCATACTAACTATTTATGTGACCATTTTACTTTCCTTTCCCTCTTATTAAGAAGACGTGATATTAACACTTTTTATGATAAGGGTCTTTCAAGAATAAATTAGTTTAAATCCATTTATTTATGATATAAAATATAAATTGTTGGGATGTAATTTATTTAATATGGTGATAATTTAACACCCCAAAATTTTAATGTAAGAACCTTATATTTGATAACGCGCATGACATGCAGCACCAAGCGGGTATGAGAAAATAACACCTTGATACTTTGAAATATTTTTTCAATTTTAAATCGATTTTATATATTCTATATTTTTTTATTGCACTCAACACTGTGTTACCATGCATTACACACAAGAGCGACTTTCTTTGAATGCATTGATTACACGCAAGACAGATTTTTACTGAATAATGATATATTTTTAAATATTATAAGATATAACGTAGACTTTAAATTATTATGGATGAAAATGGGTATATAGTTTATGAAAATATATTCTTTACACTAATCTAAAATAAATTCATTAGTTATAAATTATTTATAATTAAATATGAAAACTATTTTAATGTGAAAGAAATTTCATTTTTTTCAAAAGATGTTTTACAATAATAGATTTAATTAGTAAAAATTATTTGGTGGTATTAATTTATTTTATATATCATATATTATATATAATATTTGTTACGTTCATCCATATTATTTGATACAAATAATATAAGATAAAACCAAATATTACAATAAAAACATATATTTTTATAATACCAAATTTACCTCCTTTTTATAGTGAGAAAATTTTAAATCTGAATTTTGAGACTATATTGATTTGATATGTCAAATATACTTTATATTTGAAATATAAAGAATAAAATTTTGTTATGATAACTTTTTTAGATTTCTTATGAAAACATTCATTTTTTAATGAATAGTTAAAAATACTAAATTTTACTTTAAAAAGGCTGTTTTGTATTATTTGTTTATAAGGTTATATTTTGTTTTATATTGGTCTAAAATATAATTTATATATTATTTTTATCAATTAATATAATTTAGGTAATTTTATCAATTTGACTCAAAAAGTTTCATTAAAAAATGGAAAACTTTTGGATGTTTTTACTTTAAAATCCCGCAATGTCGTCCTACATGCATGATAAATTCTAAATTATTTTTTGCCACTTATATGATTGGAATTTGGAAAATTGGATTCTATATTTAAAAAAAAATATTTTATAATTTCTAATAAAGCGAATTATTTTGAAATGTTATTAGTGATTGTAATTAAAATTAATTACAATTATTAAGGTAAAATTAATATCCAAAGGAAAATACCTTTAATTTAATGGAAACAATGACATATCCATTTTTCACAAACCCATTAAATGGCCATATTTCGGACATGAGCCTATTATTAATTATTTTTTTGAAGACCTTGTTATTTAAAAAAGTGGGTACACCTGACATATTTTGAAATATACCAAGTGAGTCCTTCTCCTTCCCGATAAAAGGCCACTACCTCTCCCACTTCCTCAAACCTATCAAACTTTATAACACCTTTAAGACCACTTAGATCAGTTAAATGTCTTCCCATATATCTTCACAATATCCATCCATTATAACATGAAGCTTCCCTTTAGGAATAAATCTTTCCAAGGAATCATTGTGGTTCAAACCAAAAGAAGTTACCCAATTAAGAGGTAACGTCTTCTCTCAATCTCTCTAGTTTCATTTCCATTGTCAACCCCCTAAAATATATTTTTTCCATGATTATATAGAAACAAAATTTATATAAAAATACTATGATATTTTTAGTTTAATGTTTTGAACTACACTTACACACAACTCCATCTAACAGGTAACAAACATATTGTTTCTGTGTAAAGTGAACTAATGCTTCCAAGAACGATGATCGTTAGTTTTTCTTTTAAAACATATCATGGTGGCCATTATGATGGTAAATATGTTTATATATGTTATATATGATATTTATAATGTCATTATTATTATTTAATTTTTATTTATAATATTCCTTTATTCGTTCTATCTTGTGTAAATATGATAATTTCGTTTGAGGAAATGTTGACTACTGCCCCCTCAAAACAATATGACTCATTCATACAATACATGGAATTCATAAAAGGATGGTTCTAATATAAATATTTAAAATATATAAAATATATATGATATTTGAATTATAATATATATATTTTTCATTCCTTTAATATAATAATGAAATGAAAGTAGCGTTCATGCGTACCTACAACCTGCCATCTCCATGAATGGTGCAATTCATTTACAATCTCAAAATCTAATGGACCATAATAAATACATATATAATGATTATATACGATAATTATGACATGTTTTAAATTTTTTAGATAATGAACCCATGATCAAATTAATGATAACAACAAATAACAAGTTAAAACTTTCTCAATCAAATTAAGCAATTAACACAAGAAATAATGAAATTCATGAAAGAGTGTTAAAAAACAGGAAATAAAATATTAGAAAAAAATAATATATGATACTATAAACATGGTTATTTTTTTGGTATATGTTAGTAAAAAAATTTCATATCCTATACAATAAGATAAATACCACAAATCAAAAGGAAGGGTATCGTAAGGGCATTTTGTCTCAAATTACATTCCATTAAGACATATTTCTTATACCTGACAATTCACTTTTTTTGGTGTCTATACAACATTTTTCTTGTTACATCATCAATACACTTATTATAATGATATTATAAGTTTAATTAGACATCATACATTATGAATATCATGATTCAAATATTTCAATGTTGTATGGGACGCTTTTGAATTTTTAAGGACTATTGTCCTCAAGAATGATTATAATGATTATATTTTGTATATCACTTCATTTGGTAATCATTTTTAATTGTAAATTTACATGATTATACATATGTTTTATGATGGATGTTATTATTTCCTAAAACATTTGTCATTTTACATACAAGGTTTCCTTTGATAGTTATATGTTAAATAGGAAATTATTGATAAATATGTATCTTTTATTCAACACAGATATTTGATATTTCATATTGTTTATTAATTAAATAAATTACTCTATATAAAAAATGATTTGGACTTGAAATTATGGGTGGGCCCTTGAATTTATATAGCTCCTTGATTCATCAGTAGGTTCTCATGAAATGATTATGTTGGCTATATTAAATAAGTTTCTACCTATAGTTGTAAACTGTCTAGAGGATGGAACTTAACAGTATAAGTCCTCATGTGCCTAAGACACAACATCCAATAATTAAACATTTCCTTCATAGATAATTAAGATATTATTCATCCATGTGATTTTGTGTCAACATATCTATGGATACATTTTATTTCTATTCATTGATTATATGGAATGTGTACCAGTTTCTTACCTTTCCATATTTATTTTTATTTATATATTTATTGAATGAAATTTGTTTTCAGTTAATAACCTTGAAATTTTTACATATTCTCAATGATTAATTGTTGCTTCTTCTTTACTTACCCTTACATAGAATTTTACCTCACCCTTAATATTTTTTTTTCATGTTACGAGGAAGAAATATTTGAATTAGAATTCAAGGATAAAATTTATTATATTTAATTATGTATCATGTTTGAGTTTTTTATTTCCAAATGTATTTTGTGTATAATTTATGTTATATGGTTTTAAAAGACTACTAAATAGATCGGTCCTTGATGATTTTATTTCATATAATCATTCCAATGTAATAATATAATGCACCAGCTTTGGTCTTCTGGATTCGAGGCATTACAAATGGGTAAAATGGTTCAATTATGGATAAAATGAGTGATAAGGTAAAAAATCACATATTAAATATTATTTTATGATATTATTTCTTAAAAAATCATATTATCATTAATATGGGATATATTTAGGACCACAACCCTCAGAATAAGACATTATATTATTTAAAGACATTGAAAATTTACAAGTGTCACTCCCATCAATTTTAAAATTGAACCACCTATTATCTCTAATTAACATAATTTGATATATTTATCTCAACCAATTAATTCTCAAAAAACCATAAAAAAATCCTTCAACAAACTTGGGAGATCATGATTTCATGAAAATTGCAACCGTGAAGGATTATTGTGTAAGGCTAATGATGTTTTCAAACGAATTTGTGCAACTTTTACATTAGTTTTTTCATGATTATTTCTTATTAAACCTCATAAAAATCTTCTATAACCATACTAATATTATTACATTAGTATATTAAATATTCCTAAATGTTATTAGGTTGATGTGACAACCCTTTCTTATCTTCTTTTTATTCATATCTAAAATAGAAACATCACATGCACGTACACTTGGAATACCCGAAAATCTCAGCAGAGGAAAAACATCTAACCATTTATTAAGAAATGATAAGTATAGTGAACTAGCATAATGAGATAGAAAACCATTTACATGTTATATATTTAATACCCCTCACCACACCCATGATATATGACTTCATCCGCAATATCTGATTCCCATTCGGAGCATTCATAGTGCTTGAGGACCTTAGCAAACTTCTGTCTAAGATACAGTTTCTCCAAAGATATCAACTCCCTGGAGGATTTATTGATAGAGGATATGGTTAACACCGGATTTTGAAAATCAGAATAAACCTTCCTCATTCATCTTTTAGCTAAGATAGTTTCCTCATTTCTATATTTGTTTTTAATATCCTTAACTACATCACTAAAGGAAGGCTTGACCAAATCACAACTATTTGCTTTTTCACTATCCGAGACATCCTCCCATTTTCTAGGGATGATCATAGCATGGAAAGCATTAGTCATAGTCTGGTCTTTCTCATAATGTCCAATAGAATAAATCATAGACAAACACTATGGAGGCTCCCCAAAATCATGACCAACATCCACCTCCTTCCTCAAAACATCTTCTTTTGGGGATGAAACACACATTACTAGATTATGGATATCACTTCAAACATGTACCTATAAATTGTGACAACAAAAGTGCTATTAACATCTCAAAGAATCCTGTTTCGCATTCAAGGACCAAGAATATTGATTTAAGACCTCAATTTTTGAGATATCATTATCAAAAAGGTGATATCACTTTGGAATTCATTGGTACTGAATGTCAACTTGCTGATATATTCAATAAACCATTAAATTCTGAGAGAATGGACTACATCATACATGAACTAGGTATGATAAATCTCAAATAGATACCTTACTTGTTATTGTTTCAGGACTTATAGTTTTATATCTTACTATGTTATACATTAATGTTTCATAATTATGGTATCTTAGTTACTATCTCACCGTAAAGTTTCATGCATATGGTCTCACCATTATCATTTTTTACTTACGGTTTGACGATTACTGTCTCACAGTAACGCATGCTGAAAAGATCATTTACTGTCTCACCGGGAAACTGGTTTACTGTCTAACCATGAAAATCATTTATTGTCTCATCCTAAAACCCATTTACTGTTTCACCGTAATGATCACACATGGTCTCACTGTAAAAATTCTTTATGTTTTTCTTTAAACGTGTATCACATAAATTATAATTTCACATCTTTTATGTTTCCCATGTTTTTTATTTTAGTGACTTTTGGTATTCCTAAATGATAAAACAAACCAAGTATCAATTAATTATTCACTCAAGGTTTCATCTACCTACTCATTCTGAACCCCTATTCATCCCTACAACCCTTCTCTCACTTAAAACTTTAGTGGATGGAAAGAATTAAATGTTCTTCATCATCGACACCTGAGAAGCGCAGCTCGAAGAAGAATACGATTTCACCTAATATGACACCCGAAGGACCTTTAAATATGAATCTGGTGAACCGTGATGTTGTACCTGACAAAGAGATTTGCCCCAAGTGGCTTCTGTCTAGTAAGTCTCTAGTGTTGAATGTGTTAGAACAACAAGTCTGGTTATAATGGTTTTTGAAGGAGGATATACCCATCTATTCTAGGTTAGTGGCTGAATTTTACCAATACATAAAGTTCTCATTTGATTCATGTGATTGTTATGTTGTCAGAAGCTAGGTAAATGGCCAACTATGCTCATTCTCTTTGAGGTTATGGGATGCATGCCTTAGGATACCTCATGAAGGCATATGTGAGGATTATCAAAGAGGACCTCCAACTTCAACTAAGTTATTTGATTTAGAAGATTCCCTGAAAACCTTAACTAGAAATGGCACCCAGAGGAGATCCATTTCTGCTAAATTAGACGGAGAAATAAGGCTTTTGATTAAGATTGTATAGAATTTGGTTAGTCCACGAAAAGGCTACATTGCTATGTTTAAAATATAAAGACGTTTTTTTGATTCACCTCATGAAAAATGGGCATAAGATCAACCTGTCCAAGTATCTCATTCACCATATGTGTGAGTTGATCAAAGTAACATCGAAGTCAACTTATCTGTTTTACTCTCGGCTAATATCATCCATGCTTCTTACAAATGGTGTGGTTGGACCCAGTGAGGAAGTGATTTTGGACTACGAGTATTGCCTCTCAAAATCTACTATCAAAACAATGATGATAAACTAGATTCTTGGAAAAACGAATGGGTGGAAGACAATGATAATGTTTATGATAAATTCAATATGGTGGATTAACCCCCAAGACCAAAATACATTTCTGATCCTGGTTTTGAACCAGATGAGATTGTTGAGTATCTCGAAGAAGAGGAAGAAGAGGCTGAAGTGCCACCTAGGGAAGCAGTTGTTGTTGAGGAAGACATGACTACTGTCCCTCATGTAGTTCTTCAAGAAGAAGAAGCTACTCCTAATAAAGCTGCTAATTTGAAAACTCAACCAAAAGCTGTAACAGAAACAGTTGCCAAGGAATCTGAAAATCGTTCCATGGAAGAACCTACAGTAGAAGAGCCTATAGTGGAAGAGCTACCTATTTTTCAAGAGGTCAATATTGAGGAAATACCTATGAAACAATATGTTCCTAAAATAATACCTTCTGCTGAAGAAAGGATGGAGCTAGCTTTTCAGCTGGCTAGGCAGGAAATGAGTGAGGAACTCAGAGCTAAGTATGCAGAATATGATCAAGATATTAAGCCTCTCAGTCCTAACACTATTGGAAATCTAACCTTTCCCAATGGTTTCAAACCATTGTGATAGGCCCTAAAATCGTTGGTATAGTCTATCCCAAGGGTTTCATTAACCATTGGCAAGTGGGCCGTTGCGGTATCCCTATACCAATAGTTCACTTTGAACATTTGATATAGGGGTTCAGATTTCAATACTCCCACGGTTCATTGTGAACCGTTGGGATAAATTTATGCTAATAGTTTTAACCTGTTGGGACATCTCTATTCCAACAGTTTAAAATATTGGTATATCTCTCTACCAATGGTTTAAAACGTTGGTGTTTCTCTCTACCAACGGTTTCCACAGGTGAAGGATTTATGTTATTCCAGCGGTTCAGTGTGAACCGTTGGGATAGAGTTATACCTACTGTTTTAAGCCATTGCTACAAATATACACAAACATTTGGATCTGTTGGCATAAATCTGTACCAATGATTCTGAACCATAGGCCTATTCCAGGCTTCAGAAATTATATAGAGGTATACCAATAGTTTTGAAACTATTGGTATAGACCCCCACTCAATTATAGGCACATAACCTGCTATCAAACACATTCCACACAAAAATCACACTACTGCCACCTGCAACCTTCAATCAAACAAAAACACACTACAAAATAAAAAACATACCACAAACCTAAAACTTGCAATCAGGGCCAGCCCAGCCAGTTTCATTGCCCAAGACCACTGATGAAAATGTTTCCTTATTAAAAAAACAATCAAATAACAGAAAATTCAGAACAAATAAAAAAATTGATAAATTGGAAGAACTCCTATCAGAAAAATTAAAAAAACCTTGTAGGAGAGGGAGTGAGATATTGGGCCGAGCTTTATTAATGACACAACGTCGTACCAATCCCACTAGCACGGTCAAATTTGGGTGGATCTGCCACTAATTTTAGATCACTAATTTCAAACCCATCTACTTATCTTTTCCATTTGATCAGTAGTGAACCAGCATTGGATGAAACATTAGACCCCTATGAAAATATCTGAATAATGGGCACAATTTCATCATTGAACATTCATTCGCGATCATTGATTAACTCAATCTCAGGCAAAAAAGCAGTGTGACCCTAACCTAAACTGAAGTAGCACTGATACCCCCTCTCTTTGAAGTGGAAGCGAACCTGAAATAGTGGAGATAAATCAACAATTGCCTCCACCTACTTCAGTCCTGGTTCAGTATCCACTGTTGATAACCTCCAAGCAGCACAAAAATAAGATAATCTAGAGATTTTCAGCAAATATGGAACATGCTCGACCGACCAGATTCAGACTCCTCTTTGCTCGCAAGCATCACTCAAATCGTCCAACTCTTGATATAAGAACTAGCTTCTGCAAACTCAGCCGCGAGCCTCCTGGGAACCCAAAATCATCTCGGACAATCATGGCACAAACCCGGTAGTGACATAACCAAATTTAAGTAGCATAACACATGAACAACCCCCAAGCGACCTATTTTGTAGTTTCGAACACCATGAGAGTCCTGATCAATGAACA
This sequence comes from Viscum album, assembly GCA_963277665.1. NCBI lineage: Eukaryota > Viridiplantae > Streptophyta > Magnoliopsida > Santalales > Viscaceae > Viscum > Viscum album. The sequence continues at coordinate 2,139,387,565 of OY728128.1, read as the reverse complement.
AACATTGATTATCTTGGTTTCTAATTTCCAGTTCTAACATCATGGCAACATGATCTTGGATTTAAACATTTTTGGATGAGTGGAAACCCTCAAGAGAAGAACCTGAATATTTGATCAAGAATCGAACACGAGATAACAACATGAAGCTTACAAAAAAAATAAGATGTTTTAGAAGAGCGTTTGAGGCAAAACTAAAGGAGGCACCATCGACTCTATGGACATTGAAATTATATTTCTATAGGTGAATGATAATTGGATGATACTAGATGATGTTTGACTTACCATGGAATCTAGGAATTTACCATTGTGCCTGATAGTATTTGATTTCTTAGGACACCTGGGAATTGGTTGTGGGATTGCTGCAATATTTTCTAGGGCCATTACCCTAAGAAACAATGCTTGAACATACTACTTTGATATTGGATTTCCCTAAGAGGAAGTGAATTGGTTTTAAATGATATACTAGCTGGAATGGTTTCAAAACATGCTCAGAGACACTTCAACACTAGACGAGGTAGGTGTGGTCGATTATAAGTGTCACATTAGAGCATGAGGATCAATAGTGATTTATTTATTTATATTAAATAGTTTATAAATTTTTTTATCTAATAATTTCAGATATAGCGACACACATTTACTAGTTATGTATCAAACTATATTAGTGGTTTCATACTATGTTGTACTCTCATCATGATCAGGAGGCCATGACACTTTGGTCCCTGAGAAGAATTATTACTTGCATATAGGATCATATTGGCTAAAGGATCCCTGTTACGTGATAATGATAGAGCAGTTCTGATGGTTTGGTTATTGAGATGATGTGAGACTCGAGGATAGATTGGATTATCTTTTTTCCTTTTATATTCATTTTTTTATATGGGGTCAATCTGGTGGGTGACCCGTGTGTGTTAGTTTTTATGTATTTAATTTTAATTCAGTTATGTATTATCATGTGTGTTTTGATGTTTATATCATGGATGTTTATTGGTTTATTTTCATCTATTGTTGTGCACTCTGATATGGGGTATAGTCTTCCAAAGGTACGGCCCTAGAACCTCATTGTTAATCGTTATCCACTAGTGTATGGGAATGCGTACCTAAGGTCCATTGGTGACTCCTTGATTCATGCACCACTCAGTGGATATAAACCATGGGAAGGACGCTACAATGGAGAAAATACACAGGAATAATTCATGTACTCTTAGGGTTACACCTTCAAGCATATGAAAAGGGTATACAAAAATAGTATCTAGGTATGATTTACTAGTAAGATCAAGGATGATCCAAAAACAGTCTAGTTTATGGTCTCATAACATTAACCAAAGGAGTATAACCCTTAAGGTCATATATCCTAGAGTGTAGGGGTGTAATTTTAAAGGTCTTGTAGCAAGGAACAAGAGGATAGATGGAAAATAAAAAAATAGGGAAATGAACTTAACATGTTTTAATAGCCTAGGGATTATTAGGAACACCTCAGGTATGAGTGCATAGCTTTTAAGGTCATGGTGTTTAGACTAGAATATTTCTATAAATATCGTGATCATGTACATAAGGATGGGATATGTTACGGTGGGAAATTGTTACTTATGTGAATTTAGTATGTCCTTATCACCAATGGAAAAACAAGTGAACCTCCCACACAGATATAGCTTATACTCAGAGGAAGGGGAATCATCTGAGAATTAGGCTGGGCAGGGGCTCGACTTGAGTGTGTCGCAATCCTTATGATCTAGGATGGAATGAAAATCATGTTGGTCCAGGACATGATGTCTACACACCACCATTTATCATGTATAGTGGGAATCAAGCCATTCATTTTCCTATACGGAAGTGTGGTGGGAGTCCAATTTCATGTAGGGATTATCCTCTCAGGTGGGGACTAAGATATCACATAGTTTTAGTAAGTTAAATAGGGATAACACTGTATAACATAACATATAATGGAAAAGATGTTGAAAACGTATTTTAAAATACCCATAAAATCCTCCTTAAATGGAAATATCCAAGATGAGGATTATGAAGTTAAGACGTGAAAAGATTATCACATTTGGATGTGTTTGGTTGGTTTTCTGTATGCCAGTTATTTTTTTCACTTAAAATCCAGGCCATTTCAAATAAAAGTGAGATAGTTTTAGTGGTGTTGGCCACACCAGCCCTCAGATTAATGCGTGGTCCACTCATAAAAGTCACATATAAACCATGGATTGTTGTCCTAAAGTTTCAATAAAAAAAGAATGCCTTTGGTCTGTTTTCCGTATGTCAGTTGTTGTCTTCACTTAAAATGATGTACTTTTGAAACAAAAGAGAGACACGTTGAGTTGTTCCAGTCACACCACTCCTCGGATTGAGGCGGGGTTGACACATACACGTCACATATGACCCATTTATCATTGTCCTAAATTTTTATCAGAATCCAAATGCGTTTGGTCAGTTTCCCATATGTCAATTGTTGTTTTCACTTAAAATGATGTTCTTTTAAAAAAAGAGACACTTTGAGTGGTTCCGGACACACCGCGAATCAGATTGAGGTAGGGTTGACTCATTCACATCATATATGACCCATGGATCATTGTTATAATGTTTCAATAGAATCCAAATGTGTTTGGTCAGTATTCCATATGACAGTTGTTGTTTTCACTTAAAATGATGTTCATTTTAAACAAAAGAGAGACACATTGAGGGGTGTCGGCCACACCGCACCTCGGATTGAGGTGGTGTTGACTCGTACATGTCAAAAATGACTCATGGATCGTTTTCCTAATGTATCAACACAATACAAATGCATTTGGTCAGTTTTCCTTATTCCAGTTGTTGTTTTCACTTAAAATCCTGTCCATTTCAGAAAAAAAAGAGAGACGGTTTGAGTGGTGTCGGCCACACCTGCCCTCTGATTGAGGCGGTGTTGACTCGTACAAGTCACATATGACCCATGGATCATTTTAATAAAGTTTAAATAGAATTGGAATGCTTTTGGTAGGGTTTCTGTATGTCATTTTTTGTATTCACTTAAAATTATGTCCTTTTGAAACAAAAGAGAGACATTTTGATTGGCGCCGACCACACCGCGCCTCGGATTCAGGTAGGGTTGACTCATACATATCAAAAATGACCCATGGATTGTTTTCCTAAAGTATCAACACAATCCTAATTTGTTTGGTCAATTTTCCATTTTCTAGTTGTTTTTACTTAAAAGAGTATTAGCTTTAAACAAAAAGAAAGACACTTTGAGTGGTACCGACCACACCGTGCCTCCGATTGGGGTGGGGTTGACTTTTACATGTAAAAAATGACCCATGGTCCATTTTTGTGGAAGTATCAACACAATACAAATTCCTTTGGTCAGTTTTACATATGCTAGTTATTGTTTTCAGTTAAAATGGTGTCCATTTCAAATAAAAGTGAAACACTTTGAGTGGCACTGGCCACACTGTGCCTCATATTAAGGCGGGGTATACTCATACACATCACAAATGACTCATGGATTGTTGCTATAAAGTATCAAAATAATATGAATCCATTAGTTTGGTTTTGTGTATGTTAGTTGTTGTTTTCATTAAAAATGTTGTCCATTCCAAATAAAAGTGAGACACTTTGAGTGGTACCGGTCACACAATACCACGGTTTGAGGCGGGGTTGACTCGTACATGTCACTTGTGTGTTTTGAGTGCCCTCAAGTGTGGATTGAAGATTTGGGTGAGTCTAATACTCTTCTTTCATCCCCTTTTTTATTAGGGTTTTTCACGCTTCTATCATCTTCATCTGAATCTTTAAAACCCTCTTTTACATTGGGATTTAGGGTGAATCTTGAAGAGATCATAGATTGGGATCTAGGGTCTAGGGAGGAGGGTTGTGGGGGGGGGGGGTGTCGGGGGCCCAGGGAGGAGGGGGGTAGTCCGGGGGGCTATCTGGGGTCCAAGGAGGAGTGTGGGTGGGCTATCCGGGGTCCAGGAAGGATGGTGGGAAATGTATCTAAAACTCTATCCAGGTATCATACATCAAATTTAGACTGGGCTTTGAAACGCCACGGGGTGTTTTCCTGGAGAAGGGCCAAATCATGGCATTACCGAGGCATGACCGCAGCATGACCACGGTGTGTTGACCTGGTTCAGTGACATCAGCTAGGCAACATCATCCGGCCAGCAGCAAAGGGAGCGGGAGGAGGCGGGGAAACAGTCCTCTCGTTGCCTCCCTCCCCATTAACTATAGGTGGGTAATGAATATAAAACACTATCTAGGTATCATACATCAAATTCTGACAGGACTGAGAATGGCCACAGGGTGTCGTCCTTGAGCATGGCCAAATCAAGACATTATCGCGCCGTGACTGCGACGTGTTGGCCCGGTCTGGCGGCATTTGCAGGGCAGCATCTTCCGGCCAAGAGCAAAGGGAGCAGGAGGAAGTGGGGAATTATTCCATCCTTATCCTCCCTATCCATTAACTATGGGTGAGCAATGTATCTAAAACACTATCTAGGTATCATATATCAAATTCTAACAGGACTATGAACCTCCGCAGTGTGTCATCCTGAAGTAGGGCCAAATCACGACATGACCACGGTGTGACCGCGGCATGTTGGCCTGGTCCAACGACATCTGCGGGGCAGCATTTTCCATCCAAGAGTGAATGGAGTGGGAGGAAGCAGGGAAAAATTTCATCTGTAGCATCCCTACCCATTAACATTTGGGTGTGTAATGTATCTAAAACTCTATCTAGTTATCATACATCGAATTACGATAGGACTACGAACTGCCGAGGGGTGTCATCCTAGAGTAGGGCCAAATCACGGCATTATCATGGCGTGACCGTGGTGTGACCGCAGCGTGACCGCGGCGTGACCACGGCGTGACATCGGCCAGCCCGCGGCGTGTTGGCCCGGTCCAGAAACATCCACGGGGCAGCTTGTTTGAGCCAGGATTCCAAATAAATCCTATGTAGTTGTCCTTCAAATTATAGAAACTGATCATATGTTATAAAAAAAATTCTTGATTCAGGATTCTGTTAAGATAAAGGTATATATTTTATATTCGTTGTTTTTAAAAGTGGTTTTATTATAAAAAATGGCTTTATTTATCAAATAAAACAATTATATTAAAGAAAACATATTCAAGATATGCAATTCAATATAATTAAGCAGAATTAAGAAAGAAACTAAATTCAATTTAAAGCATTCTTAAATTATAGAGGCTACAAGAGGGACTCTACCTCATGTTGAAACCAAGCTGTCCACATCAGCTCTTGGATCTTTCTTACTAAAATAATCTTCTCCTCCACTGGGTATACGCACCTTCACACACATGCAAAGACACCTATCCCCTATTCACACACCAGCATGGCCATGAGCATGTGCAAGGGGATCCTTGCACATTTTCTTATATGCATATATCAGTCTCCACTCACCTGGGTATGAATTTATATATATATACATTGGCACACCTAGCCCCATACGTGCATAATCACTGCCATGGGTGGCTATACACATAACGGGGGAACCCAAATTCATATACATACCTTCCTATGCACACGCATGTGATTTACCCTTGACTTGGTGACTCGAAACCAAAGAGCTGGGATCAACACACTACACAATGGATATTAAAAACCTTATAAAACATGAAGGATGCTATATAACCAGAAAGAAACCAACCAATAGCATTAAAGCCTTACCTAGATTGGCAGCGGAGAACGAAATCCACCTGAACCAACACAAAACGTTCCAAATCCCTATTGAAAAGATAATATGGAGTAAAAAAAACTAAATCCCCAAATACATGAGGTTCGAGACAAGGAGTAACCATAGAATCTTACTTCAGATCAAAGCCGGTGGACTAAAACAATCTGAACTCCTTCTGGACCCCTTCGTAGAATATAACTACCCTCGGTCCATAGAAATTAGTCAAAGATCTAAGTGACCAATGAGATAAAGAAAATAAAATAAAAACTAAACTAAAAAATACATGTCTCCTGTGACTATACCTATCACCGCCCATCATATAAGTACCATAGTGCCCCATGGGTCAAATCATGTTCCTGCAAGAAAAGGGGGAACCTATCAATGTTTAAAAATGAAACTGTCAAATAGTAAATTCCTATTAATTAACAATTACTCAACATATTAATAGTATATAATCAATTTGTCCCCAGTTTCATCTTAGTTTGGATTTTTTAGATATAAGGGATGAGGTCTTATTATTCTCGGTTTTTATTTTTACACTTGAGATATTTATTTAAAAATGATCCATGTATTTGGCATTATTATTTATGGTTTTAGTTCATAGCCTATTTTCATGGGGCCTATCCACATGAATAATTCTTGGAATTTAAGGATCAATTGAAATTAATGCTCTTTAATGTAATTGATGTCACTAACGATGAGGATTTAGATCATATAAAATATTCCTAAGAGGATTGGGCCTTGTAGTGATTGGTGTGGCAATTTTACATCTAGCATTTGAGGAGGAAATAATTATGGGGAAGGATGGGGATCTTGGTAGTTTCTTATATTGGGATGGTCCCTCTGAGTATATAAAATTTATTATGAAATATTTTACTCCATTTAATGATTCAAGAGTTCAACTAAAGAGAGAATGATGAGATGCTAGTGTGGGTATTGGGTATTGTCAGATAGATTAGCATTATAATTCAAAGGGGATTGGTGTTATTTAGCTTACTATAGAACCTAGTTAGCGGGGATGGATTATAATACATATTTTTTATGAGGTTCTTGACTAGATTATTGAGAATATAATATAGATTGGTTCGACATGGTGTGATTTTTTGACTAGGACAATCATGAGGTGAATAGTCCTATTTGTCTTGTGGGATGATGAGATGTGCATCGAGGCATGGGATAATCCTCAATAGATGAGTCTAGACAATGTGACTGAGAGGATATACTAGGATAGGTTTGATAGGATTGGGTGAGTGGCCAACCCATGCGAGGATGGTACGATTTTTGGAGACACTTGGAGACACTTGTGGTTAATTATTCTATCTCATGGAGACACTTTGGGTTATTTCATGACTCCAAAATACTCCAGAAAAGTTCCCACAAAGTGTTTTAGAAAATCAATTCCATCTCATGGAAGACCCCAAGGCTCCTTTATCTTCCAATGTTTTCTCACACTCACACCTCATGGTATTACATTATACAAGTGATCTACGTCAACTAGTCAGGATAGCATCACTACCCTTTGTTTGTATAAATATGTTAAATACCTATGTGGACAATTCAATAAAGATAATAGAATAAAAACTAAAAAAACATACTTGTATCATATGACTATACATGTCACCACCCAAAATATAATAACCACACCACCACATTGGTCAAATCATGTTCCTGTAAGCAAGGTGAAATAGTTCCATTTAATAATATCTTCATTTTTCATTATGTTCTTTATATAGAACGTTGTTGGAAACACTGTACTAGTACACTTATCCATGGAATATGAAATGATGCTACATTAGTTGAGTTTAATATTGTGCACATAACACTCTTCACTATGGAAATAACATCATAGGGACCACAATCATTGTTTAGTAGTTGATCATACTCCTGAACCTAGTTGGGAACCAGTCCATGAACCAGATGGTCTACTTGGTCATGAGGGTGTAAACCATTTCATTATACTATTCTAAGAATAAAGGTGTTGGTATCTTTTCCACCAGCAATGGGAATTTATCAAGGCTTGAGTGCCAATCGACTTCAGTTCCTAAGTTAATGTCCCCTTAACTATCCTTAGATGTCAAGGGGTGTCTCCCATCAGTGTCTTGAGGTGTGTAGTGTCTATCTATGATTTCTGTGGTACTTCCATATTGTGGGAAATGTGTATTGCATGATCAGTTTAATAAATACATTGGTCAATTGGAAAATACATTCATAGTCAATAGAGATATACCCACTTTTGATATAGAATACCATCCAAATAACCAACTCAGAAATCTGAGACCAACATTTTACTTTACCAATTCTTATTACATAATATATGCAGCACCAACTTATGTTTTATGAACCATTCAATTTAATGGAAAGAAACTCCTCACCATAAGCCATAAAATCTCATATAGCAGCACTCACCTCCAATTAACCCACATCATTGAAAATATAAATGGTGATACAACCTCATCACATATATATCATGATTAACCAAAAAATTCCAACACAATATAAGGTCTAACAGAAGTCTATAGAGGAAAAAATGAGGTTTTTAAAAAATAATGAACTTTTTATTGAATGCACTATTTGACTGAATGAAATAAAACCTATGAATCTTACCCTACATTTCTGGAAGACTATATTTTGATGAAAAATCACAATTTACCCAATAATTCACCACACCATGAGTTGGTTACTAACCAAAACTCTAGAAAATGCATGATTAATATGAATGGTTATCCTAACTATGAAACAAACAATTCATTCCTTGTTGCCTAATTTTTTTAAAAAAGAAGATTAATTCTTACCTAGAAATACGGATCAAGAACCCCGGCGAGAGGAGAGGTAGCTGAGAGGGGGGGACATCCCGTGGGGTGTTCGTCCATGGGGGGTCTCACGTGGGACTGGAGTGGGGGCCAGGGGATTTCGGAGGGGGAGATTGTGCCAATAGGGGAGGGGGATGTCTCCAAGAGTGGGAGATGAGATGGGAGGGGGGAACGTCACTGGGATCCAAGAGGGGAGGGAACTTCATCATCAGATAGGGAGCCGAGAGTGGAAGGGGAACACCGCCGGAGTAGAGGGAGGGGTCCGGGAGGCGGAGGCGGAGGCTGGGAAGAAATCGAGATCGGGGGAGGGGGGGGAGGGGGAGGGAGTGGAAGGTCGGGGACGGTTCACCCGAGATGAGTATCCCTAAATTGGGTGTACAATTTCCCTATGGTTAATAAAAACGGTAAGTAAAATTCGAAAGTAAAAATTTTCTTTCGCAACATTTTAAAAAAACCATTGGGAAACCCAATATACCACACCATATACCAATGGTTTACTAGAACTGTTGGAAAAGGGTATTTATTCCAATGGTTATTATAAACCATTTGGAAATAAGTGTTGGAGGTCTGTCAATACTATGTAAAGTTCACACTAATGATGAGTGTTTGTGTGAATGAGTACCAGTGTATGTTGGTTTATGTTGGCCGTAAGAGTGCATTTAGTTTTTGAACGATTCATCAAGAATAGAGTATGTGTAATTGGTTGTATAATAGGTGAGACCAAACACTTAGTGAATTACGATTAATGTTTCAAACTCAATAAAATTAATCTTTCATTGAAAAGGTAATATAAAAGTTAATTTTACATAGAACCATTCTGCTTAAGGGTAATTTCATTTACCTTTATGAAAAAACTTTCTACCTAAGGGTAACTGCATTTAGCTTGATAATGGTAATACAAAATGATCCTTATACAGATTCTTTTGTGTAAGGTTAATACTGGCTTATCCTTACATAGAACACATTATAAAAGGGTAAGTGAAGATGTCACTTATGTAGACCATTCAGAGTCTGGGTAAAACTGATAACCATTAGGTAGATCCAGAATACATAAAAATAATATTAACTTTCCCTAAAACTGAAAATAATGTTCTCTTTCTGTTTTCTTCTTCATCTCATGCAAGTATTCATAAATCAAATTCAAGGTATGGCTATGATACCACTATTGGGGTTTAAATAATTCTAATAAAAATTATTAGATCCTTTAGAAGGGTATAAAATCCAATATGAATTATCTAACATGCTAGAAATATGACAAATGCATAAGAAAATAAAATTAATAAATCCTGCAAAAATGTGTACTGTTTGTTAAGGAATCCACTGTATCATCTTAAACACCAGCATATGGGTTTGAGATAGATAACTGAAATTTCATCCAAAATACATCCCAAATTTTTGGGTGATAGGGAGTTCAGTCAAGGCATAATGCAGACATCTATACAAACCACTAACACATGAGCCAAAATGCATCTAGTCTGCAAGGGGATGACCAAACAACCAATAAGAGACTTCCATGAAACCTAAACACCAATGAAACCAAAAAAATATGGTCAACCCCTTCAACCGGGGTTCGACATAACCACATTAGGGAAGGATAAACCTACATGGAATTATGGAAAAATGATTTAGAGACCCAAAATTTGTGATACAACCATAAACCATGAAGATCACACCATAAACCGGGCATTTAGCGTTAAAAAGGAGGACAAAATCCCAAGATGGAATGGAAGAATCAGATGGAAGAGGAGCATAGAGGCACGATTTCGACATGGAGTGGGATGAGCGAAAAAGCCCAATATGGAATAATGGAACCGGAAGGAACCAGAGCATCGAGACAAGGTTTCAGATTTCAGTGGGATGAGTGTAATGGATAAGAGAGGAATCGAGGGTGATGAGGGTTGGATGGGGATAAGATATTTGGCACCAGGGATTAGCATGATAGATAATCAGGGATGATTGGTGGGGGAGACTATTTTCGGGGAAGAGGATTTTCATGGGAGAGGAGGTTTTGTGGTGGGGGGCACGTGGATGAGCCCGATGGAATTCGATTTGAGGGAGGATATACCTATGGTTTTATTAAAACTATAGCTATAGAAAATCTATTCCAACACTTTATAAAAACTGTTGGAATGAATGTGTTGGTATAGAATTGTTTTTTAGTAGTGTGAGAAAGAGTCACCTATTGAGGGGAGAAAAACCAAAATCATGAGTCTGTTGAAGCCTCACATCCAACTAATTCAAGTCCTGCAGACACTTAGTATAAATTTCCCAGTTTCTATAATGTGAATGATTCACAGCAGGTTACAGTAACCGAACTTGATATTTCCTCACTATTTCAGTTGAAATGAGTCTCCATTTTTGCACCTGAGATGGAACCTAATCATGTACTAATACCTCCTCTTGAACCCTTGTTTGAATATCCATCCCTTGTGAGTAAGGATGATTTGAAAGAATTTGGTGCCACTCCTTTATCCTAAGTTTAGAAACTCATTCATACCCAACCTCATATTGTGACAAATTTAAGTGAGAACGATTGCTCTATTTTATTGGAGGAAATTATTTGGAAAATACAACCTAAGATGCTCCATGAGATTCATGAAGTAAGAGTTGAAAATATTATTCTCAGTAATGATGTAAAGACCATATGAAGTGTGGTTGACAACATGTAGAAAGAGCTGAATTTGAGATATGAACCTGTTGCTTCTCAGATACCACAAGTTAGTGTGTCTCAGATTCAACCTTATCTAGCATCCTAAGATGAATGGATTGTTGAATGGAATTGGATGTGATGGAAATGAATGATCTTGTTTCCAATCTGAATATACTCACTGATGAGTATACATGATTTCTTCAAAAGGTTCTGAATCAACTAAAATCTTTTACCACAACTGTCAAAGCATATAGTCAATCCTCAAAACCCTCCTTGGACAGTGAACTGCTCAGAAATATAGTGAAAGAAGAACTTCAAAATGTACTCAGTGGCTTCAATACGGCTTCCTCATCTTAGGTAGTTAAAAAAGTGATAGAGTTCTTGACTTAGTACAAATCCACTCCAAAATTTCAAATTATGCTAAACAAGAGATTTACAAGAAAGTGGATTTCTAATTCAACAGAATCTTATCCAAGACTGATATGAAAAACCATTTCAAGTACCTTGTAGAAAATCTACGGATTCCCCATGTGAATCAATATTTCAAGAACCATGTCCATAAGCTCACAGAGATTACTAAATTGTTGGACATGTTTATAGAGAACAAGGAATATTTTGAGAAAGCCATGATGTATGGTGGAGAGATTATTATAGTTTTCATCAAACTCCTGAGGCCCTATCTTCATGTCCAGAGTACAACCATTGTTGCTCCAATGGCTGAAACTCTTAGACATGGGATTCCCACATTCACTTATGCTCTAGCCTCAAACACTATGTTTGTTGGTCAAGAACTTTGTCAAATCAGGCCTGTGATTCTTGATCAGCAACTACCTAGATCTTCTACTGCTCCTACCTTGGCTCCCTCAGTCGTGGATGGCCTTTCTTTACCATCTTTTTCAACCACATCTCTGCCTTCTTCTTCCTCGGCCTCTACCCCTATGGCTTCCTCTTCCTCTATTGCAAAAGGAAAAAATAAGGACATCCCTTGAGGAATAACAGTGATTACTCTTTTTGATAGGGATACTATTGTGTTTGTATTACTTGTTTTGTTCTACTATCACTTATTTGCTATTAATGGACTATGAACCTTTTTTGACCTCTCTTATTTCATCTTTTTGATAACCCTGAAAGGATAAGAAGTTTCTATATAATATGGTATCAATTAATTTTTATAGTTGAATCCAATATACACCTTAATTGTATATGATTTGTGATCATCAAAAAGGGTGAGATTGTTGGACTCCTCATGTATTAATCATGTTTTAATGAAAAAAAATCTTATTTCATCATGTGTTAATGATTCCAAATCTTATTCAACCTAGTTAACTTTTATAAATTATATCCAATCATGTGTATTTATGTATAATGTTTTATCATGTTTTAAGAATAGCCTTGAATGATCTTAATTGCTCTATTTTCAAATTACCCACTTTATTCTATCGTTTGTCTACTCTAAAAATACCTTATTTAACAAATGATTAAATTTAATCTTTTCTATTATCATCTTTATTTACGTCTACACATAGTTACTTTGGAAGGTCAAACACCGTGAAGTCAGACACCGTGAATCCAGACATCGTGAAGCCAGACACCATGAACAAGACACCATGACAAAGACACCATGAACAAGACACCATGAAGGAAACACCGTGACCATGAGACACCATGAAACTCAGACACCGTGTGACGGAAACACCATTTCAAGGAATTACTTTGACACAATTTCTTAAACTATTCTTTCTTCTTTCAATATAATTTCTAACAGTCATATTTGATGACTTTAATGCACTGACATAATTAATGTTTCATTGTAGACATATCATCTGACAGTATGAGGTACAAGGTGCAGAACACATGCAACATGTTGGCTCCAACATGTGCATTCCATGTTAAAAGTGAAGTGTGACTAAGAATCAATGTGGGTGATACAAAAAATGAAAATGAAGACCATGAGAACAATAACAAAAAAACATGGTGGAAGTTTAAAAAAAAGGCACACTGCATGCGACTCGACACTGAAGGACACACAAAGCATATTTGAAGCTTAAGGAACATCTTCTCTCATTGAATCTCACGAAGAACACAAGTTGAACTGCGACACTCTATTTTTTACAAAACTACCAAAGAATGAATCAAATCTAAATTTGATTAAATCTAATGGAGTTCAGAGTTTAGTTGACATCACACAAGGGCATTCTAAACTCATCTCTATATTCTTACTATGTTGTGATCATTATTTTCCTTACATTATGAGCAGTGTGTGATTCTGTCTATTTTGACACAAACTAACTCCTAAGCTGAACTGGAGAATACTGAAATCCTCACACCATCATTTTTATACCTGTGTGTATCCCTTGTAGAACTATGGTAGAGGTCTGAGGACCTGGTCAACCTGTGTGTTGTTGTTGTCGCTTTCCCACGTAGAACTGTGGAAGAGGTCTGAGGACCACGACAGTCTGAGTACTTTTTTAACCTTGATCCAGGATGTGGATCAAAGTTTTATATAAACTGTTTGATAGGACAAAGTCTTAGCTTGAGACTGAACCTCTTGGTTATAACTGATGTGCATTGTTTTTTACTTTAAACTATTTTTCTATATTCTGTTGATATTTACTATGAAACTCAAATCTGTTTTAAAGTAACATTGATAGTTGAACTAGAAAGTGTTTTTAATTATTGGGAACTAATATGTTAGTTTCAAAAGCCAAAATAATATTCAGATGAAGTTAACTGAGAAATAATCATTCATTGAGATACTAATTGAACATTTGAAATCTTTATAAATTCACTACATTTTAACTTGTTTTATGATTTGGGGGATTTTAATAAAAAGATTTTAAACAGGAATTTTTAATTGGAACTCAATTCACCTCCTCTTGATTATCCACTCAGACCAACATTTGGTATCAAAAATTTAACTTGTTTTAAGATTTGGGGGATTTTAATACAAGGCTTTTAAACAGAAATTTTTATTTGGAACTCAATTCACCCCACTCGTGAGTATCCACTCCGACCAACAATTGGAAGACACATACTATGAATAATGAAAAGGGATTATCATGTATCATAAATATTTTGGAGGAAAAAAATAATCTTCACACATTCTTGGAACCTCAATCCATCTCCCACAAATATAAAATATAATAATTCAAGGAGCATTAGTACAAGGATCCAACCGAGGATACTGAAAACCATTTCCAATGATCTCAATCATCTTTTTGGACCACCATGATCAACATATTTAATCAAGGGTGTGGAAAGCCATGACCAACAACCCCACAAAGTTGTGGATCGCCATGACAAACATCCTAAACCATGTGTGTCAATCACTATGACCAACTTCCCAAAAATGATGTGGACCCCAATAACATTTATCTCTTTATATAGGTGTGGAACATTATGACCAAAACCTTTAAAAATTTCACCAATAAGAACATTTCAAGGATTTACATTGTGATATTATAAAATATTTGAAAACCACAAAACCATCTTTTTAACCTGTAATCATTTACCAAGGCCCTTATAGGCTAGTTACACCGTAATAATTCCAAATCACTTCTTTCCATATAAATCTATAAAATATCCAACAAGGAATCTCACCAAAGGGTAAAATATATACCTATTTCAAATAAACATTTATAATCCATTCATAAAACCCTTATATAAAACCAATTATAAGTTAAAACCTCTTTAAAAAAAATAAAATTGACTTGATAACATAACATTCCCATACTACCAAACAAAACCAGATTAAATCACAATTCACTTATTTGAAACTATTCCAAAATCATTAAAATTATTATCATAAAAGATAACAAAAAATTGAATTCCAAACCACCCTTTAAACATATTTTCTTAAAACATTGATTTTTAATCCCTTCCCACTTTTCATTAACCATTCCATCAATAAAATCAATGAGATAAATAGGATTAAGGACATAAACCACTAAATTAACCCATTAAAACCTCTCTTTATGATTTTCAAGAAATAGAACACCCCATGCGCAACTATATGTTGGATCTTATAAATAGACACTTATATAATGGGATCCATGGAAGTTATATAGTATCAATCCAATGTCAAAAACCAAATCTAATAAGATAAAGAAGAAATTATAAAACACTTGGTATTTAAATCACATAATACATAAGCATGAAATTAAATTATCATGAATATTGGTGATTATTTTAGACTAAAAGACTTCAAAACAATGCTTTATATACATTTTTAAAAAGCATAGAGACCACTGTATCATCGATCCAAGTCACGTATGACCTCTTCTATTTTTGAAAAAGATAGACTCATCCATCCTTTCTCGAAACTCATACCAATAATAAAAAATTAATTAAGTGTGATTAATTTAACTAGTTATTTATAAAAATCTCAACATGGCATATAGAAGAAAAAATCCATGTGTACTCACCTAATATCAGAACTCTAAGAAACTACCACAGGAGTTTCACAATGGATTCCCATCTCCACTACTAGGAAAATTTGTTAATAAATTGAAACACAATTCCATGCATTATCTATCTTGCAATATCCTCTATACAAGAAAAGAATCCCCATGATCATTGCATGAATCCTTCATACACTTGTGGAATTAAAATCAAAAGCCTAAATATGTATATCCAAGATTAGAAAGAACCAAGGAAAGAGGGTTAGAGAAGGAAAGGGAAGAGAAATTTCACATTAAATTCTAATGAAACACCCTGAATGTCTCACAAATTAAAGGGTAGAAGAAGGATGTATAGGGATTGGGAATCCCCAAATTCATGTGCAATAAATGGTGGACAAAGGTGGTGGAGTGGCATAAGATCCTGATGGTTAATTTTTAACTATTCCAAAATTTAATGAAATTATGTATAATCACAAGGTTTTACAAACCATGTGCTAAAAATGTAGTTAAAACTTACCATGACAACACACCTATAGTGTTCGACCATATAGTTGGCCAAACTATTCGCCAACCATGCACAACCCATTGGAAAAACCCTACAAATAAGGGAAAATATTGTCTAAAAATGTGAACAGGTCAAGAAACATATCCCTTTACCTCTTCATCCTTGAATTGATTCCCATTTAACCCCACAACGTTTTTCTTAAATCACATGGTAATTGTGCAGCAAAACCCTGATCAGTTCAAAAATAATTGAAACCATCTTAAACATGAAGGTGTCACAATATTTTTTATTATTTGTGCTCACAAAAATTTCCCCCTAGATAGGATTTACAAAAAATATAAATTATAACATGAATCCTCTAATTCTAAAATAAACTCTCGATATATCCCACAATAATTATTCTACATCTCAAAAAACACAATTTGAATTTATCCATCTCCAAGAATTTCATTTTGATCCTTGTACCAAAAATTGACCGGTCCACTGAAGAAAATTCATATTGCTTCAGATATACTCAACTCATACAAACATGGGACCTTACAGAATACTCACCATTATAACTACCTAACCTTCTCCACATCGATCACCTATTATGGAAAACAACCTCATTCAACCCCATTGAATACATGAAATATAACTACCTAACCTTCTCCATTTAAAGGCACACAACTAGCCAAGAATCAAACTAATTCAAACCTGTAAAAATAAAATATCACCATGAAGATTTCCCTATCCAATCTAATGAAAACATTTATTTAAACATCACTTGAATAATCATTGAGATATTTTGCACCCCTCCATAAGATTCATATTATAAAACCAACATTTTATTATTATAACTTGTGTTATTAAAAAATTCCCAAAGAAACATATCTCATTCTCGCACTATGAACTCATCAACATTCCAAATATATCATTCCCTATCATGCACATGAAAAATAATCAAAATAGTAACCCATACTTGTCAGAAAAAACTAACTTTAGTGGATTCACACTAACTACCCATTCATTAAATATGAACATATCATATTTTCCATAAAATCCCAAATCAAACCTGAACTCACCATTCCTTCAAAAAGTAAAACATTGGGAAAATTTAAAATCATTCAGCACCCACATAATATGCTAAATCAAGTTGAAACATCATTAACTGAATCGTACCAAAAATATTTTGATCTATTGTAGGCCTATTTCCATATCACATAATCACACTACCCTCATACTTAGATAAATTACACATCTTCCCATACATTCCCATTGTATTACATACCAAACCACATTGAGTTTTCATAATCAAATCCTCTATTGAATCCAAAAAACTCAAGACCTACCACATACATCATCACCTCTAACACAAGTACGTTGATCATATTTTTTTAAAAAATTAGAGAATTAAGCCAATTATCAGATCAAACCTCCATCAAAATTAATTTTTTATTTTCATAGCTATGTAATTTAATAACACACCTCATTGGTTCTTCGTCGACATCATAATCTCACCATGACTAATCCAAAACTATACAAACTGCACACTTCCAGAATAAGGTGTGTATCTATTTGAATGATACTTTACTCCCCAAATTATTATTTTAATTATATTAACATTACACAATATACTTTAATCACAATGTCCCATGTTACAATCACTGTCGAAACCAAAAACATTATCATGGATATCTCTCTCTAGAGAAAAAAATATATTTATAAATATTTATTGGATCCCAAGAATGTGACCCCTTGGAATTTTTTCATCTCCATCCCATTATAATGACCTTAATCATAGCTTGAAGATGCTGATTCGCCCACCATATTACATTACTAACACCACTCAATGAGATGAAGTCTAGGGAAACCCATCGTTAGACTCGATTAAACATTCCCATGACTATGTGTATAATAGGTTCTCTCTGAGTATAATTAGGATAATGTCAAGATATTAGGCATGATCGTCACTAAATAATATTGTTCTAGAATTTCATTGATGAATCCCACCTAAACTCATGCATTTCTGATGTTACCTCTTACTATGTGGAAGTATTAAACCCATTTAAAGGATTTTAACCTCATTTCTTGAAAACATATCATGACACCTACATTATTTCTCAATATACTCATCAATTCCATCTTAACCCAACAACCTCTATAATATGATCCCGAAAAATATAATACACAAGGAAAACATCATAACCCATATCTGTATGATCATTCCTCCAATATCCCATTCACTATTAGTTGTTACACCCTCATATGTAAGGTGACCAAAAACTCGTCTTTTATTCTTGTGAGTCACATTTTTTAAAATGGTTGCTCATAAGCTGTATCCTCTACCCATACCCTTCATGCATGCCCATATAAACTAACATATATCACTCATGGTTTTTCCAAAAACCAAATTCAATCACTAATCCAAAACCAATTGTGTGAGCACTCAACTCCCAAACATTATATGAGAGTTCCACTAAGATAATTTATGCTTTCTCCATGATCCCGAAGATACATCCAAGGAAAACTGGGATGACAACCTAACATGTCCCGAACACTAAAAATAAAATAACTAATGAAGAATAACCTCCCCATTTTCTTTCCATCATTAGAAAATAAAACATATATAAGTGTCCCATGCATGAAAACATACAAGGTTGAACTCATATGTATGGTTATGACACAAAAAAACATTCACACCAAAAAAAATATCCTTGACCATCTTATGTACTCTATATATTGATTATTACCTTCATTCACACCCAAAATATAGAAATTCTACCTAGATGGGCACCCAAATGATCATTCCCCTATTTAAACAAATCCCATGTTTATGACGCTATCACATAAGTTATCTTTCTCAAAACAAAAAAAATAAAATGTGTTTAAGATCTATAATAGGTGTCACCCATCATGAAATATTATAAATAGTCAAAAGCATATTGTTTACCTCACACACCCTAAAGTGCACAAATAATGGTGAACCCCTCTCATTGGTGATCCTTAGAGGGTAAATAATATAAAATCCCTAATATGGAATCACATCTAGTCACTATTTCCAACCACTGAGGTATATATCGACTCAAATAGGTCACAACTCATGATGCAAAAAACATTATGATGCCCGAACATCACATTACATCGACATATAACACCACACATCCCTGGGGTCCCATATTGTAATTTCATCATGTCTCAAACCATCCACACACAACCAGGGCATATGTCTTCTCTATGTATCTTATTGTCATACTTCTCTTTGTAGGACTAGGCCTCATAAACTGGAACCTATAAAGGCACATGATTCTAAAAGAAAAACAACTCAAATCTATGGAATATGTCATCTCTTATCATCTACACATCATATATCTCTAGTGAGGTCCCCAACATGAAAACAATACCAAAAAACCCCAAGAGGGCCATATTCTATATACATATACAAAACTGACCCACTGGGATCATTACACCAACTATACATGGGGACCAATGAAATTTCATAATCAAATAGTGTCTCATCATAGATTCATATAACATTCCATTCGAATGAAATCCTTTAAATAATGCACTAGCAAGACTATAACATGTGGTTCCTACATGCATAACATGATGTATGAGTCCCCTATTTCCAATACCTTCCATGAGTCCAAATACACCACTATAAAATTTCTAGTGGTAAAAGAACAAAAAAATACATCATAACTAAAAAAATAAAAACAACATGTGTGACTCCAAAGGAAGACATTGTAAAGAAATTGAGATCATAAAACAAGAAGATCAACACCATCTCTGATAACCTGGACTTCCTAATAAGATAATTGTTATTGAACCACTATTCTGGTGTCTATCATAGGCTCTGACACTTTCTTATATCAACATTCATCAAAATTCCATATGGTTGGTCTGGGATACCATTAAGAGAGGCCTTGTGAGGGTTGTGCGAGACTTCTTTCAGGGGGAACCTTCCATGTATTGCTTGTGCAACAAATATGGTTCTCCTTCCGAAGACAATTAACCCCCAATACATTGACTAGTACCGGCCCATCAGTTTGTGCAACATTCCATATAAGGTTTTGGCTAGTCTTCTCAATATAAGTATGGATCCTCATTTGGGTTCTTGGGTGTCTCCATAACAGCATGTCTTTATTAGAGGGTGATCCATACCGGGGGATATAGGTGTGGTGCAAGAGATGGTTAGTGACATCAGTAATAAATACGTTTTGGAAACATGGTGATAAAACTTGATATGAGAAATTCCTATGATTATCTAGAATGGGGATTCATCCTTAGAGTGCTGGAGTTCATGGGTTTTTCTAATTGGACTATAGATCTTCTTTTTTAGTGTTTCAGCTCATCTCAGATTTCAACCTTCTTCATGGTTAAACAATTTGGATTCTTTATGTCTTGTAGGGGACTCAGGCAGGAAGACCCATTGTCCCCCACCATCTTCATCCTCTCCCAAAATACTCTTAGCCATTACCTCAAATGGGGCTTGTGAATGGGGAATGTCCTCTCTTATCAGAATAGGTATGTAGTGAGGGGTGTATCGCACATGATTTTCATAGATGCTATAATTATTTTTATCAACGGAAGTAGGAGATCTATTCAAGGGATGAATTATCTTCTTTGGGACTATTGTAGGTGGAGTGTGTAGGTGGTTAATAGGGATAAAAACTTTTATTTTAATTCCATGAATATTTCTAAGAGCAAGGACAGTGTTCTTAATGAATGCTTGACAATGAGCAGGGGGTCTTTCCTTAGGGAGAACATAGGGGTGCCAGTGAGTCCTTACACTATCAGAATTCATCACTTCTATAAGCTTGTGGGAAAAATATTGGGGAACATCTATAATTTTTGAAATTAATTCCTTTCATTTGGAGGTCACATCACCCTTGTGAATAGTGTCCTCGTCTCTATTTCCATTCACATTTTGTCTAAATTGAAGGTTTGAAAAAGTGATCTTTCTAAAACATAGAATATTATGGTGTCCTTCATTTAGGATGGGAAGAGGGAGGGTATGTACCCCTGGGCATTGGGGAAGCGGATCAATATACCTATTTCTGAAGGAGAGATAAATTTGTGAAGTTTTTCTGAGACCATGCAAGGGATACATGCCGAACTAGCATTGGAAGAAATGGAAGGTCGATCCGTATGGGGTAGGTTGGTGCAAGGAAAATATGGACTGAATGTGAATGAGGTGAGGGTGCGACCATACAAGATATAGAAACTGATTAATCCTTATAAAAAGATCATGTATCAGTAATCCAAAAGGTTGGGGGGAAGTGGTGACATTAACTTCTGGCTTTATGTTTGGGGGGCTTGCAGGTTATGGTTCCCGGGGTGTCCTACCCTAAACCTCTCTTTTAGGGAAGCTGGTGACCATCTGAGCTTCATTCAGGATATTTTTTATGAGAACCAGTGAGTTAGATTTAATTCTGTGGTCATGAATGATGATTGTTATATGCTTGTTTTTACATGCTACACGACTGGGGAGTTCTCTTTGAAGGATTTATCTCCGATGAGGTGGGGTGATGTCAATCCTGATCCTTGGGGGTGATGCTATGGTGCAAGGAGATCTGTTCAAAAAATTCATTCATGCTGTAGTGGGTGAGGAACCATGCCCTTCCCACTGACTAAAACATAAAACTAATGGGTGTTCAGTTGGCCTCACGGTGCTGGTGCTGTAGCAACCCCAAGCAAGAAACTGTGGATCACCTGTTCTTTAATAGTGAGTAGGAATTCTAGATTTGGAAGGTGTTTAGTGATTTTACTGGTTGTAATGGTCAGGGTGGTTCACTGGATGGTTTTCATGGTTCATGGTTTCAATGATCCGGGGAATAGGGAGTTGAGAGGAAGTCTCAGGTGGTGATTATTTCAGCAGGGTACTAGACACTCTAGTCGGTGAGGTATGTTGTGCACCATAAGTGTGCCCAGGGTTCTCAGGTAAGTTTTTTTTCAAAATGATGAACCTATTTCCGGACTTCGTTCGGTTATGTGAAGACTGTTATGGAACAGCATCAGTGAGGGGCCTGGTCTTGAATCAATTTATCTCCAATCAGGATGGTGCATCGGGTCAGGAGCACTACGTCTACTGGCACCCACTTCACTATAGTCTCAAGCTTAATATAGACAGATCCCTGTTTGGGGGGAAGATGCGTGGAGGCGGTTTCATTATGAACCCCAAAAGGTTGGTGATTGTGTCTCTCTTTTCTTCCGATGTAAGGGGCTATGTATTAAAATAAGAGGTGCATTTGATGCTCACCGGGTTGAAGCATTGTGACCAGCGATGTATCGATCTAATAGTGGTGGATACAGATCTCTCATACTCTTCAAAGCACTCTCTGGTTCTGGATGATTTCCTTATAATGTCTCATACCTCATTAGAAAGTTCAAATAGATTTTGGGCAATCATGTTGATATCACTCATACAAGGTGGGAGGGGAATCAGGTTGCATACTTCATGGCATCTCTAGCACCTCCGACAGAAAGTATGTCTCTCTTCCTTATAGTTGGATCATTCCCTAAGGAGGGAGTGATGTTTGTTATAAATGATGCTTTGGGTTTTCTTTATTTTCATCCCCCATGATTCTATTTTCCCCTATTTTTGTTTTCTGGTTTTCTGTCTTTCTGTACTCTCTTTTATCCAATAAAAATGTTAGTTTTCCGTCATTTCCAAATCCCATCTATAAAATCATTGGTAATGTGACTTCTTTGATACCACATTGTAATGTTACAGCCTATATTCCACTAAAACAGTGCCCTGATTCAATTCCCCACATGACCTAAAGGGTTCCACCAGTTATACCAGAGGATACCGACTAGAAGTGGGGATAAAAGGTGTAACTATGAGTAGAATATACACTTATATCATAGTTCACAACCAAAAAAATGCCATATATATCTATGTTTACTCAATAATAAAGAAACTAAAACAAAGGAGTTCAATAATAAAATGAATATTATAAAGGCTTTAACAACCATTCCATATGTTCAACATTGATTAGCTATAGTGATGATCACATGTATACTAAAAATAAATTGAAATATAAATACACCGGGACATACTACCAACTTTGATCCTTGACATGTACAAGGTCTCACACATCATGATACTATCCGAGATATCCCACCTAATCATGAAACCCTCAACATGGACGTTATCCCAAAACTGTGCTTTTAATAAACATATGTGAGATTCTAAGGTACCAATTTATTGTGGAATCCAGAGAAAGATGATAGTAATACACATTAGACCACTACAAACTCCATCATATTAGAATATAATTTAGGGAAGAAATGTTAGTACATAATCATCTAAATAAATAAACTGTTCATGAATATATGTATATAATGAGGAAATAAATACTTTTAAGGATACCCTGGCCCATAGGTTCTAGGGAGACAATTTTGACAACCAAAAGTTTGTCAACCTAATTCATTCATATAATCCCTATAACAAATGGTGACTCATGATTTGAATAATTAAAAAAGATTCTCAGTTATCAACTATCTATGGTAGGTATAATCATTAATATAATATTTACCTAGAACATCAATCCATCACCCTCCAATACTTAAAACAATACTTATTAGAGCATTATTCAATGGATCCAACCAAGGATATGGAATTCTAGTTATGAAAATATCAATCATCATTTTGGACCTATATGACCCACATCATAAACCATGGGTGTGCAGTTCCATGAACCAAAAACCCTACACCTATATAGAACATGAAAAATATATTTAACAATGTGTTTGGACTACTAAGAATAATAACCAAAAAAATTTGTGGTCTAACATGAACAACATCTCCGTCCATATTTATGGAGAACCATGACCAACACCTTTAACTATTTAACTAA
Source organism: Viscum album (assembly GCA_963277665.1). Classification (NCBI taxonomy): domain Eukaryota; kingdom Viridiplantae; phylum Streptophyta; class Magnoliopsida; order Santalales; family Viscaceae; genus Viscum; species Viscum album. The sequence goes on along the minus strand of OY728128.1, from coordinate 2,139,363,684 downwards.
CAATCACATTTCAAATATCAACATTTTTCCTTACAAATCATTAAAAGACAAAGAAACCCCCACTTTTTAATCCATTATTATTTACCAAGGTAGTTATGGGACTTCCACACAAAAACAAGGCCAAATACCTCCCTTCTGTAAATATATATAAAATACCCATTAACAAATTTCACAAAATGGTAAACCACACACCTATTTCAAATGAACTTTTTAAATAAACCCATTTCAATTTATCTTTTTAAATAACCATTTTAAAAAATATTATTCCCATTTGACACCAAAACCATGTCAATAACTAATAAAAATAATTAACATCATTCCTATTGACTCATTGTAATTTTTATAAAAACGTAAGACAAAATATCATTCCAAATCACCCTTTAAAAATATTTTAATTAAATATGGTTTCCCATGCCCGAACAAGTATCCCTTAAATATTCAATCAATATAACTGAAAATAAAAACTATGTTAATTATTTAACACACTCAATTTCCCCATTTACTACAAAAATAACCCTTTTCATGAAACTATACACCCAATGGGAGGCCGTAGATTATGTCTTACAAGAACCAATGAAACTAATGGGATTTGTGGAAGGTCAATGTTTTCAATCAAAATCCCCAAACCAAATAAAATCATCCAAATAAGTGAACACACACAAAATGTTATTTAATGAACATACTACATACAAATGAAAATAAATTCACAAGACTATGGGTATGTCTCTTATACCACAAAACATAATAACAAATCTCTCAGAATAATTGATATATTTGGACAACATTTCCATGCTCTGTCCAAGTATCGTCTTACCAATTTGTTATCCAACTAATCTAGAAACAACCATATATGATAAAAACTCACACTAAGAATCAATAAATTATGAATTTTTATTGATATTACTTGTTAATTAACCAAAAACCTACATGTAATATGAATGGAAAACTCATCAGGCACACACCTCTTATCAACACTCTGGGAAAATTCAACAGGATTTTTACAATGTATTCCTAAAACCACTCCTTGATAAAACACCTAAATGGAGTTACATGAAATGAAAAGTATAATCCATTTGAGGATATAATATATGAAATCAAAAAAATTCCTAAAAATTATTGGTATATTCCACCATTCTAAACTAGAATCAAATTTGAATCCTGAAGCCCCCACATCAAAAATTAGGAAGAACCAATGAAAAAAGGAAAGTGAAGGAAGAGTAATTCAAGTTTCACCTTTAATTTTATATATACACCAATAATAAACCCCTAATAAAAGTTTTTAAGGATGAATTTGGTTTGGGACCCCCTTCGCCCACCCCCCTGATTCATGTGCATCAAGTGGGGGAGAAAGGGGATGGAGTGGCTTAGAATCCTAAGGGGGAATTTAGGAAAAATCACTTTTCTAATTAAATTCTAAATAGAATCTTATTTTTCAGGTACATAATTCTATACAATGAACTAAAAATTGTGTAGAAAAAATTCAATCCAAAACCACAACATGGTTTGGATACTTGTCTAGACAAACAATCGGCCAACCATCCACACCCTATTAGATTACCTCTACCACTAGGCTCACTATTTTTCTGAAACTATGCACATGTTGTGAACCAAGTCCCAGGACATCAACATTATAAGCTATTTTTTTCCATATAACCTGCACTTTTTTTATCAACCTTGTGATAACTATTTAGAATAAACATTATCATCTCAAAATGACTGAAAACATCATGAACAATTAGGCATCACATAGTTTCTCCTAAACTATTCACACCTAACAGTATACCCTGGCCAGAATCTATAAAACATCAAAATCTTTACCCAAATCCTCTAAATCTAAATTAATCTCTTGATCTATCCCTTGAAAATCACTCCTCATCACAAAATATGACTTTTAACTATTCTAACTCATGAAATCTCATTCTAAGTCCTGTTCCAAAAAATTTTCCATCTAAAAATGAAAATTCAAATTCATTTAGATTTTTTCAACTCATATGGAGATGGGATCTTACAAAGGGATTTGTGTGTGTAGTTACATGTCTTATATACAAAAATATGTTATAGAGTGAAGTCGAATGGAATTTATGTAATGGTGTCTCGTGTGGGTGTAACACATCATCTTGTATTTGAAAAATGTTATAATGAGTACACAACATATACCACATGACATATCGCATGTCATTATACACTATTGGATCCTAAAATACCTATTGAATGGATTTAATATTATATATTGTTTACATGATTTGTTTCCTCTACATTAATCATAGTGTGATCATTAAATATCTAGTCTAGGGATTTATTATTTGTGAGGATGTTCAAATAATGATTCCTTCTTAGTACATGTCGTGTACTTAATTAAAACATATTATTTTAATATAATTTAATTTACCTAATAATAAGTAATTTCGTTATTTGGAAATTTTTCAATGACCCTTAATTAGACAACACATAAGATAAATAATTAAAATATTAATTAATTTATCTTTAAGAAAAGAAATAATTTAAATTAATACAATAAATTTTTAAAGATGATACTTGTTTCTTGTTATAAATTATCTTCAGATTTGGCTAGCCTAAGTATATTTTTAATTTATTTTTTTTGATTTTATTATCTATTTCATAGTTTATTGTGTGATAATTATTAATAAAATAAATATTATAATATGTGAATCGTACCTCTATTTTTAAATATGTTCGGTTCTATTTGTAATTTTTTTTAATGTAACCCAAAAACCCTAGTAAAAATTACTTTCATGTAAGTATATATTTATAAAGGTGGGAGAACTTGGATAGATGTTGTAGTTGAAGTCCAATTCCAATATATATCCAAATAATTAGTTATATTAGAAACATGTGGATGCTGCAACACAATAACCGTTAAGCCTCGAGGTATTTTTTACCTAGGGTCTAAATTTGTTTAATCCCCATTTAATAGACAAAAATGTTTCTGAAGTTCATGATCATATGACATATTCAGTTTTAATTAATCAGTGCATCATTATTTGTTTATTTATGTGAATCATGGTTTATTTTTAATTAATTAAAAATGATTATATAATTTAAATAATTTAACAATGAGAGTTAGATAAAATCGAATAAAGTGTATATGTATTATTTTATTTCATATAATTAATTATTTTTATATGTTCTTAGAAAAATTAATTAAAATTCATAAAAAGGATAAAAATTGATATCTTATACATGAATTTAAAAATAAATTATAAAAAAGTATAATTATTTATGTTAGTTTCACATAAAATTTTAACAGTAATGTAAACAATTAAGTAATTATGTTCATAAAAAAAAGTTGATAAAATGAAACAACATAAAAAAATCATTTATTTAATGTATTTTAACAAATGAGTTTTAATGAAATAATTGTTTAATATACAATTATAGATCTCGAAAGGGATCATTAAATTTTTGAAATGTTATGAAATAAAATTTGATTAAACCAAATTATAATAAATGGATGTTTTTGTATAATTATTGATGTAGTTTGGAATCAAGTGTTGAGGATATCAGAGTATACGGTTTCATGATTAGGTAGTACACTTAATTGATTATGGAAATGTGATATAATGTAATTTGAAAGAGAAAATGCTATCTAACTATCTATGAATGATTTAATATGTTATCAATATTGGTTATGAAAAGGGAAATATTAATTCTTTCCATGAAAAATATATGAGATAGTAGTTTTCCGAATAATTTGGTTAGCAATGAAGGTATTTGATAAAATATTAGCAGATTTAAATAAATTATTATTTATCTATTTTTTAACTAATCAATATAATGTACTAAAATTGGGATTTTATTTTTTATTGATGGTTTTTTAAAATATAGTTAATACACAATATTTATAATCAATATTTGGCAATGATAATTTCTTATTTGGTGTAATATAAAATGGGTAGAATAAGAATTTTCAAATTAAAATATGATAAGAGAGAAAGTATTATATACTAGAATCACCATTATGCACATAATCTACTCCGTATATTAGCAAGGATGACAAATATTCCTACTAGAGACACATGGATAATTTATTGGACGTACAATGAATACTAGTTTCATCCATTTATAATGAGTTAAAAAATTAACGTGAATACAATTATGTAATTATTATATTGTCTTTTTTCAATGAATTATACCAAGAGATATTTAGTGAATAACATTATGGAATCTCTAAATCATTTTCAAATGAATTTTATGAAATCGATTTCTTATTTAAACTCATGTACTCAAGATGATTGGTACCATTTTTCATTTAACTGGTTTGTGATTCAAACTAAATAATGATATATATAAATATCTATTTCTATAAATATTGTCATCTGGAATCTCAATCATTACTGTTAATTTCAATATTAAAAATATAGAGAATTATTTTATGGATCTAGTTAAACTAATTCAATGATATGATAAATAAATTATGAATGATAAATATTCGATACATATGATGAATAATAGGAAAGGAAATGACAAACATCCTATAAAGGGATCTAATAAAAATTACATTTGTATCATCCTTAAAAGAAAAAATGTCTAAAGGGAAACTAATTAACAAAAGGATTTAATATCATTATGTTTATTTAAAATACCACTGGAAGAATAATTTATCATTAGTAAAGAAGAAAGTGGAATATTTAGGAATATTGATTATTGAATGTAATATTTCCATTTTTACTGATTTTGTATCAGATGCAAGTAATCTCTCACAGATTTGTATCTTAATATAGGAACCAAGTATACTCTGTATTATTTCAAGATGTGAGGTATATATTTGATCCGCTAAAAGAGAATGACTGGAATCACTAGCTATATAATACTAACATATCGCAATACTAAATGAAATAATTTTAGTATTAATGAACTATTTTTATATTCCCAGTGAAACAAAAAACATTATTTTTAATATTTTATACCAATATGAATTTTATTTCAAATTTATAAATAAAAGCTTATTATTTTATGAAGATATCATATTTTATTGTATAGAATTTATAAATAATTATACTTATATATTAGACATCAATAATCAACTATATGAAATAGATAAAAATGAAAATTTAAAAGTATCATATTATACCTACTTGTGGAATTAACGACAAGTTCATATAAACCAAAATGTTTTTAATGAAAACATATCATAAATGAAATTTATAATTATTTAACTTAAAACAAATAGATATATTTAATTCTTATTTACAAGGAATTAATACCAATAAAACTTTTAGAATAAATGGTTAATGAATAATAATGATTCTATATTAAGGATAGATAGATATTTGTGGACCATTCTCAGTAAAGGGTAAAGTTCATTTTCTATAATTAAATACTTTTACTAAATAATTTGGTAGGTTTGTTCATATATCCTTGTTGAGGTATTAGTTTTATCTATTAAATAAATTTTGGGAATAAAAAATTAAATAAATACTCATCAGTGTAAAAATATAAACATGCTTCAATAAAATAGAGATGAAGAATATCATAAAAAAGAAGATAATTAAATCTAATTTTTTTAGGTTGTTATCTCAACTCAGTCATCCATAGATAGCTTAATGGAATTCCATTAGAGAAAGGTTGAATAATTGTTTTTGAAATAGTGAGATAAAAGAGTATTAAATTAAATATTCCATTATCCTTTTAATGATCCACATTAGAATCAGTGACATATACAATAACTAGTGTGTATATTAATGAACATAACGAGATACCAAATGATTTATGGTACCTGAAGAAATTAATTTTCTCAAATAATCATGTATTGGGATGGAAAGTGATTATTAAGTAAATTCATAACAATACACTTGCCTCACTTGCAAAAATTTATATCTTTATGGCATATCCTGAAGAGAAAATAAGATATTATCTATATGATCCAATTGATAAGAAATCTATAATGGATATATATTCCATGTTACTAGAAATGGGTCACATCTTTATTGGTGATAATCAAATAAAGGAAGTCTTTGATCAAGTCACGGAATAAGACACACATTAGTTGGAAAAAGAACACATTTAGTAAAATCTAGTTGATAAAATTTATTCAAATGGAACAAATACAACATATATCAAGTTGGAAAGATATAAAACCTTAGATATATGGTTTTATTATTACTAAGGAAGGTGATAAATTTTTTACTAATAAGTATAGACCTTATTCTGATACATAAATAATATATAGATTAAAATTTTCTATGTTGAATGATTCTATGAATTATAAAATAGATTCTATGTATAAAAATACTGATTGGGTTTTGGTAGAAATGCAAGTTTATTTAAAACTTATTGGTTATAAATGGGTATTAAAAATTAAACTATACATTTATGGTATCTTTATTACAAATAATTCATGATTGGTTGATATAGGTTTTGAGTAATTTAACGTTGTTGAATATGAAAAAATGTTATCAATATTTTAAATGCTAAAATTCATTAGAATACAAGTTATTATAACATAATACTATATTTTTGATATTTCATGGGTGGATATTAAGACCAATTTTTAAATGGAAAACTTCTGGGCAATGTATGTGTGACACATATAGAAGGGTTTTTAAAATATAAGGATGACAATTAAGTATATAAGTATTTTATATCAATTTATTGATTAAAGAAAGCATAATGATCATGTAATTATCATTTTGAGTATTCTATAAGGGAATTTTATTTGATAAATTATAAAATAGAGACGTGTGTTTACTATAAGATTAGTGGGTGTAAAATTTAATTCATAATGAAATATATTAATGATATATTAATAAAGGGAAATGAATAATAAGTATTTTATTTAGTTTATTGTTGATTAAATATATGACTCTCTAAGAAACGTAGGTGAATAATCATGTATCCTATGGATTAATAACTAAATATTTGGATCAAAGAGATAGCTCGAACTAAGTAAATATATATATATTCATAAGGTATATAAAAGATAAAATCATAAAAAATCTGAGAGGGTATTTTTATTAATGTCACATATATCTCTCTATTAAGATTTTTCCAAACACATATGAAGTGGGAGAATGAATGGGTAAAATTCCTTATTTTTTAGGTATTGGATCTATTATGTATTAAATGTTATATAATAGACATGATATTGATTATTCTTTGAACACGGAAGAAAGATATAATGTAGATTCAAGAGAGTAACAAAGTATAGTAGTTAAAAAACATTATTTACTTGATATATATAAAATATAGGTTATTAGTATATGTAGTAGATAGGTAACTAGTTAAGCGGTGATACAAAAATTATAGTTCTGAAATAGATCAAAATTATCTAAATTCATAACTAGTTCATGTGTTCTTCCTCAACAGAGGCATGGTGAACTAGAGGAGTTTAAAATAATCATTTAAAATTGATTATTTAGAAAAATATGAGTATATTATTGCTTCTGATGTTGAAAAATAGACATTATGGATATGATTTTTCTAAGAGATTATTTTTATAACTAAAATTCTCTATCTTATCATTGTATATTATAATAATTTTGAACTAGTTATTTTGGATAAATAACCTCGGACACATTGATAGATAAATCATATACATCTGTAATATCATCTCTAGAGGTATTTAACTCTAAGAAGTGAAGTCATAGTTAAATCAGTTGGCATAGAAGAGAATATGGAAAATTCAAGAAATAAATACATTTCATAACAGAATCATGAATATCATCTAATATATAGTTGTTCGAGAATGGTTAACATTTTTAGATAGAGAAATTGAGAGTTTATTTAAGTTGGTTCCATGGAAGCAACTAATATTAGAATTTTTGATAACTAGAACTTATTTATTTTCATGAAATAGTGATTATTGTTCAAAAAACTATAATTTTGATAATTTCTTTATATTACTTGTCACCTCCATGAGTTGTAAAATTTCATTTAAATAATGAGAAACTGCCAATGTAATGAAAATATTCTTAAATAAATATTTCATATGGTGTAGAAACATCAGTTAGAAGAGACATAGATGATGTCTGGATATCTGGGGTTAAAGGAACATAATCATTGAGCATTCTTCTCTATGTGTTCAGAATTGGGGATCTCCATGAAACTATTTAAATATGAGAAAACCACAAATATTAATTACACATATTTTATATATCATAGTAAATTCATATATATGATCATGATTATCAAACCATAACTTTATATCATTTTTAATTTGTACCACAAATAATTTACTTTGAATCATGGATGAAATCAAGGATGACATATGCTCACGGTGAGGTAAAATAAATTATGTACATCAAAAGATGAAATAGGATTAATTTAATGGTTAACAAAGGATTTATTAGTTCTAGTTTAATGGAATAAATATATTTTTGTCCAATTTTTTGAAATGGAAGTTTCTAAAAAAATATCCATAAACAAGGTAGTTCACAGACTTGTTCACTTTAAAAATAGCATATAATGATAAATCACACATATATGTTGATTAAAAATGTAGACATCCTAAATTATGAAATATTAGTTTAAAATGGTATTATTTTTCCCATTATCATTTTTTTGAATATTGCTCTAGTTTCCTCAATAAATTCTTCTTCTATGAGTTCCTTGATGTGTTTCAAAACACCAGTGTTGGAATTTAGGTATGTTCCACCAATTTCCATTAAGAATGGGGCCTAAAGGGTCCCACATTAAGTGTATCAAAAAAATCATTAGATTCTATTGAATTTATGTTTATGTAAAATATTATTTTTATCTATTGGAATAATATATATTCATGTTATGTTTATTATAAAAATTCAGTCAATAGATATTCATAATTTGAATATGTGAGTTGAATTTAATTCTTATTTATCTATTTAGGAGATAATTAACTTAAAATATATTTATTTATATGATTGGTGAATATTTTAAGATAAATATATATTCAAATTATGTGAATATATATAATTAGATATTTGTTATGAAGTAATTTGAATTTAATATTTATTCTATATTACCGAATGAAATATTTTATTTTACAATTTTTAATAATTTTATGAGAGGATTCATATCATGTTTAAAAATGAAATGGAACTAATTTTTTTATAATTTTTTATAATTTATATATATATTAATTTATTTAAGAAATAATATTATATAAGATACAAGTCATTTTAAAAAATAATGATATAATTATTATTTCTTTATTTAGAGTGATTTAGGGTATTATTTAGATTAAATAAATTCATAATGAACTTTGGGTAATTATATTATTTTAAAAAATTTATTTATTCTATGATATATTATTTCCATGTTACAATTAGTAGAAATTAATTATGTTCTTATGAATTTTCTAATATTTTATCAAGAGTTGGAGATAATTATAAAATTATCACCCCTCTACATAACCTATAGATAAAAATAAAAAAATATTATGATGGTAAATATATAATTACATAAATAAAATTTTGATCATGATATATCACTGGAAATATCAATAAAATCATTAGGATTTTCATACCTCATCTGTAGTTAGGTATAGAGGTATCCTCAGATGGATTTTTCAGCATTGCAACGAAATAATATTGATTTGAGAACTGTGAATAGATCACGAATAAATAATATTATTGAGGTAATATTATTTAAATTAATTAAAAATTATATATACATGATTTAATATATGAATTTATAGGGGTTAATTTCTCATTTTAAAATGATTTTTTATGTATAATTTTGTTGAAAAAACTATTCTTCCACTTGATACTTTTGTTATGCCCCGAAAACATTAAACTAATGCATCCTCTAGTTAATCTTTTTTTATGATCCAAAAGGTAAAAAGAAGAATAAATAAGATACAATAACATAATATGATAGTTCAAAATATCAATAAGGGACCATAAAGTGATAAATGTTTTTATTTTGATCCTTCATAGTCATTGTAAAATCATGAATCATATAATAAAGAATCTAATTTAGATTTTAAATAAGATTCTCCCACCTTCTGTCAAGAACATGCTAAGAAGTCAGGTATTATTCCCATTACCTCAATAAATATTTAAAGAATGATGTTTTTCAATAATCTTATATATATATATTCAGATAAGGTAGATAATCAAAATGAGTATTTTGAGGTTGCATAATTTAAACCAAAAAATAAATATTTTGGGAAAATGAAAAATTATGTTTTGAAGGATAAAATCTATTCCCACTGGAATGTTATTGGAAAAGGTGTGCAATATCATAAAATAAACAAATACAATGTTCTATATTATTTGTACATTATAAAATAAATTTTATATAATTTTATAAAGGTAATATGTTTAACAACGTAAGATGGGAAGAGACTTCTCTTACCTTACAGTCTCATGGCATGTATGGACTATTTAAGGTGGAAACCAAACATCTAATGATAAGTACTAATATCAAAATATATCATAAGTTTGGTGAATATTTTCTTACTCTTAATTAATGTTTAATATCATATAAATCCAAATTTAAGGAACAAGCTCAACTAAAAGATGAGTTATTTCATTAAACAAAAACATTTATTAAAAAAATTTATTTTATGAAGTGGTTGATTTGTTTGTTTAAAAATTAGAATGTTTTGATGTTTGAGGTATAAAATAATATTGAGTAGTATCAGAAAAATAAATTGATCCTAAGAGATGAGGAATGAATCTCAATTGAAAATAAAATAACTTATGGTGTTTAAGAAAGATGTCTTTGAGAAACTGAATGATAATATTCTATCAAAACATATGTCTGGATTTTATCAATATATTCTATTTTTTTATGTAATCATACATTTTGACTCTACCAATTTCATTACATAATTTTTTTATATTATCATGCTTTCTATTTTATATCTTTATAATTATAATGGGAAAAATTTAAGCACAATATGTTTATTTTTTTTAAAGTGAAAATGCTAATCATGGGGATAATACTTTAAGGGGGAGTATATTTTCAAATGAAGAATAAGTAAAGTAGTGAATCATTAAGGGGATTTTCTTATTTTTAATTTCTTAATAATTCATTAAAATTAATTTCATCATTTTTATGATTATAAAAAGAGAGATATTATTGATTAAATTTTCTTAATGACATCTTCTGAACCGTTATTGTTATAAATTAAAATATATATAATATTATTAATTATGTTTTACTAGAAGTTTTTATATATATTAATTATTACTTAGATAAATGAATCATATGTAATTATTTACTTTATACTTAACACTTATTATACCTTCAAGATTACATAAAAATAAAGTTTTATTACATCATAATGTTATAAGGATATATCTCATAATGATAAATGGAAAAATAATATGATGACCATCTAAAAATTTTGAAAGATATTTTGATCGATCTTAAACAATATAAATATTGTTAGAACCAACTAAATTATGGAAGATACAATATATGTTAAAATAGAAATCAATTTAATTAGATAAAATGTAAAAGTTATTAAAAATTGTAATGAACATGTTATTTTTGGGTGGTTATGTTTAGAGAAAATTTAATTATATATCACAAAATAAGGGGACTATTTGAGAATTGTGACATATATTATAATTTTGAGGGATATAATATCTATGGAATATTTTTTAAATATTTATTTAAGACCATGTGGTGTCTTGGGTGCTTAGTTAAATGTCAAGGTGGTTTCAAGGAAACCTCTTTGCTAATATTGGTTGTAGGTAATAAATCAAGTTGCGCCCCATTAGGTAACATCTTATTAGCCTGCAATGGGGGAGGATTCATGGTTTTGAGTGTGATACAACATGACATGAGAGAAGGAAGTTCCATATTTAGTGGTAGGGAAATGTCATGATATAGGAAAGTCAAATGTCACCTTCTCTACCAATTATGGTAAAACTACACCCCATATGGGCCACATCACGACTTTCCCAAATGAATGAGTGTTATAGCATGGCCCTTATAGTCAAACCATGATCATGCACTAAAATGTTTTTTAAATAGTTTTTGACCAATAATTTACTAAATGTCCCCCCTTCATAACATAGTTTAAGAGATGTACATTTGGAGGTCCATCTTGGTTTTGTGTACCCCTCCTACACAACTTGTTCAATTTTTATTAGAGAGTGGTGTCATCTTGGAATTTTTCATGGATATTTTAGGTTTAAAATTCATCATTTTTTTCCAATCATGGTTCCCATTCCACATGAGTCCATCTTGGTTTGATTATAAATACTATTTTGGTGTCAATTCCATTGGATCATTCTACAATCACCTAAAAATGTGGATTTTTTGTTAGTTAGATATAGGAGGTCTCAAAAGGATGAACACACTAGGATTCATGTAGTTTGGATAATGCAGTAATGTATGGTGAGTTTTTTAGAAATTATTTATCATTTTATTAAATTGGAAAATTATTTATAAACTATTAGAATTTAAAACTAGGATGTTATATCCTATGAATGGTGCATCAGTATATGTTAACATGGATGAGGCATGGAATTTCATTGTTAATGATGTTCATAGAACAACATGGTTTCTAACTAATATACGAAGGTAGATTTTTTGTTTAATACTAAACTATATTTTTTATGCAAAGGTTTGCATATCAACATGATTCCATGGGATTGAGAAAAGGGGTAGGGAACTTTTGCCTCGTATAAAATTTGAAATTATGGCATAGAGAATCTTGGAAATTGAACTGATTCAATTATGAACTGAGGGTAAATAAGAATTTCTTGAGGATTGTGTCACCTAGGGGTAAATATTCCAATAAGGTTGGAAAGATATCATGGGTATGCTTTGGAGTGTGATGTGATATGAAGGTATCCTAGGCACGTTCCTTTGGCTATTAGGGTAGGAATTATATTATTCTTTATAGTTTTGATAGGTGGGATGCTTTTACATCTCACCCATAGTTCGGATCAATCTTCAGATGGTGGAATTATAACTGGTGTACACCATGAGAATGATCAGTCCTCTAAGAATATTTTTTTTTTGGTAGAGAGGGTATTCTTGTGAGTAATGAGTTGAGAAATATCCTAATAACAATGTGTGATGAAACCCAGATGAGGGGTATGATTTGTTGTTTTGATGAGGTTTTTGACAAGGACATGGGTCCAAAGTTGTAAAGATGTTACTGGAAGTGATAACAATATAGGGTGATTGATGGGCCCAGTGTTAGTTATAAAGGGTATGTATGAGTATGAGGTATCTATTGGATACCCTAATCGGTGTGAAAAAAATGTAGAGAAAATTGAAATTTCATGATTATATGACTAGGATGGTATTATTGACATGGATATGTGAGTACATGTTGAATCTAATGTGTGTATGAGACATGGGGTTGAGTCTTGAGTAATTATAAAATTGGTGAAAAGTTGGTGAGCTTGTGGGATATAATAAATTCCGTATTTTTAGTTTTATTTTAATAATTTTGATAGTTGACATAATGTGGTCTTGATGATGATGGGTCCTAAGGAGAGACTCACCATTAGTGATAGGGTATTTACGGGACTCTAATTTGAATGATAATTTAGTTTTCAAAATATTGGAATCATCTTGAGTCATAAGGTTCTAAATAAATTCTACCTTAAGTGATAAGGTAATAGTTTGGTAGTGACATGATATACGACCCTATCATGAGTGATAATGTAGTGGTCGGGAAAATAGCTTCACTTTTGGATAGAATGTATTCAAATAAACCAAATTAAGTGATATGGTTAGTCTAGAATATAGTGTGGTAAAATATAAAATGATGGAACCTATCATGATTGATAATTTAGTGGTATGGAAATTAGATAGGGATCTACCATGAGGGATAAGGTATAGGATAACAATTGATATAAAATCTCCCTCATGTAGTAAGGAATGATCATGAACATTGTTGTGGACCCTACCTTACTCTTTCAGGTTTTTTTCAAGGCCTCGTGATTAAATATCATATATATTCATGTATGCTATGGGATACAATTTCAATTCCATGTGGTTATTAGATTTTATATGTTAATTCTTAGGGTGTTTTATTTAGCGTATAATGACTGAAGGTGCATGAATTTTTGTTGGTATGGTCATCACATGACACTAATATGTGCATATATGTGCATGATTTTTTATCATTTATTTTCTTCATAAATAAATTTATATCAATACATATATTTAGATAACCTTTTCAACCACTATATATATTTATTTCACACACGCCTCAGGTGAACTCTTTTGAATGTGAAAGAAAATTAGTTTAAAATTCATGATAAACCATTGGAAGTATAGTGGATAATAGTACATTGACTCAGTTGTGTATTGGAGACAAGTATGTGTTGATGAATGGTCATATATGTAATTTTTATTTCAAATTATTTATTATTTTATTTGTGATCATCCCAATGGGTGATTCTTTGGGATGGATGGATTTATAGTGAGATTTCATTTCTATATATCAATATTCTTGTTATTAATTCAATATAAATTTTTTTATGTGGATGATATTGGTTTATTTATATTTTTTATAAAATATTATTAAATTTTATAGTCTCTCCAATGTATTATTTATGAAAATTATATTATTTCCCCAACTATATCATATGGGCAGATATACCTGATAAGTTTTTCTCACCTCAGTTGGGAATCTATTGTGTGGTCTCATACTGATATGTCAAAAATTTGTATTATAGGATTTATGTTTTTTTTTATTTTCTGATTGAGTTTTGATAGAAAATAAGCCGGGAAATGTCATATAATTTTATGAATCGTGAAGTAGTGAGTCATTGATTCTTTCTATTTGGGAAATATTTGGTATAATAGGGTTATGGGATTATTGTTCATGAATTTATCTATTATAGTTGAATGGTTTATTCAAATTTAATGTTTTTATACTAGGTTTTAATTATTTTATGGTTTAAATCATATCCTACACTTTCAAGATTCTTATTCACTAAATATGGTAGGAATGAAGAATTTACATGAAATAAAATCTCGTATGTATTATTTGTTTTTTGTAATGATAAAGGATCAGTTATATAAAGCATGGAAAAAATTTATATTACTAATTCCAACCAAACTTCTAGATCATATAAACCAATGTGATTTTATTTCCACCCAGTACCTTATCCATTATTTCCACTATCTAAATTTCCCGTTCGAGAATAGATGTGTTGGGTTCAATTTCCACATATTCCCACTCAATTATATGGGATGGTTCTATATGATACCTCTTTAATTAGGAAACATGGAACATATTATGTATATAATTCAAATGTGTATGTAAGTATATTTAATAACAGAATATCCTTAGTTTCTCAATAACATCAAAAGGTCTAATATAATAAGTTATAACATACCCTACCTCCCAAAAGATTTATTTCCCAACCATGGTAAAAATATTAAGAAAACCCAATCACCCATATCAAAATATAATAGAATGATTATGATGAATAAAATATGATTTATTGAGACTCTGAGATGTATCTAATATCATTATAATCCAATTAACTATATATGTCATCCCATAAACAATACTTGTTTCAACTAGGGACTGTTATCTGATCTTTGTCTAATAAGTAGGGGATCTACAAAGCCTCTCATACAACGATTCAAATGGTTCCAACTGGATTGAATCCTGATAAATATTTTTATAGGAAAACATCTGTAAGGTAATAAATTTCTCCCATTATCTAATAAATTTTGAATTTTTTCCAGGAAAATTTTATCAAAAATGTGTATGGATCTCTCATTTTGGTTATCCATCTCAGGATGAATACTCATTATCAACTTCTACAAGGAACAAACTGGCTTCCTACAATACACTCCAAAATTTGGATAAAAAGTAAGGGGACCTATTACAAATGATAGTCAATGGAATAGAATGATGTATAATAATCTCTTTCACATAAAATATCCCATTATTCTGTACCTGCATCGTCTCCTTGATAAGAAGGTAATGTGCTTATTTTAGGAGTCAGTCAATAACCACACATGTTTCATCCTTATAACTATGAGAAAGATATATCCTAATAAATAAGTACTCAGTGATATCAACACATTTTTATAATACAATAGGTAATAGTTTTAGTAAACTTATAAGCCCATGTTTTTTTTAAAAAACTTATAAGCCTATGATGATTCACCTTGAACCTATGAAATGTAATGCATCATGACAAAAAATCCATAATTTTTCATCTCAATACTATTCACTTGTAATGAAATATCATGTTATGATACATCATGGTATCCCAAGGGTTCATGGACCCAATGGATCAATGTCCTCCATCGATCAATTCATGTCTCAATTTCATTGGAACAACCACACATCCTCACAAGCGAAACACTCTATCAAGAGACAAAGAACACTATCAAATGGTCTACCAAATATGATTCTTGCTAATGTGTGGAGTATCTTCATAATCCTTCACCCGAAGTAGAATATATTAATTTTTCAATCATAAAACCAAATAAAAATTTAGCAATATCAATCCTTCATCTCCCCCTAAGTCTAAGAGAATCATGGAAAATAAGTACATCAAAAAATATTCTTCTATGGATTTCTTCACTACTTGAATAGGAATATTTCTTCTCGAAACATCTATAAAAAAATCTATTTTTATAGGGGTGTATGTAATAGTGGAGCCAATGGTTTGAAATTACATCACCTGATATATTTTTCTCACATTTAGATATCGTTAATTGAAGATATAATTTATAATCTTGTTTTCTAAATACAATGTAAACTGCCCCATGAAGCGGTAGTGATTCCAAGTCTTAAGAGAAATTATCATTGTTTCCAGATCAATATCATGAATGGGGTAGTTATTCTCATAATGGTTTAACTGAAGAGATACATAAGATAATAAATGTATCCCATACATTAGAACACAACCAGGACCCATACCCGATGCAGCATAGTATACTTCCTAACCAAAAACTAACTCAAGAAGAATCTATTCTAGAGATAATTTCGATCTCACTTTCAACTCCCCAAAATATCTCTGCAACTAATAACTCTAAATACATTCCTCACCCTTACATGATAAATCAGTCATATAAGATGCATGATTAGAGAATTAGAAAACAAGCATTAATCAATAGTTAATTTGAAGCATCTATTGATCTTAAACACATATTTTGGAGGCTCATCAAACAAAATTACCCAAACCATTTCATGATCCAATAAGATTCCCTTCCCATAATTCAAAGGGAATATAAATTTTACATAATGATTCTAGAACAAAAAATTGGATAGCTTTTATTATATATAATGTTATATCAAGGTTCCAATGATGATATTTAAAATATTGAAATCATCAATATTAGATTAGGAATAATCAAGGATATTTTTCACAAAAGAAACACATGATGGAAATACAAGAACCAATGGATGTTCTAATTCATCATGTCTATAAACACAACAAGAGTCTTACTAAGGATAAATATCATAACCCGATACTCATACTACGTATACCAACTAATGATTTCTGTCTCATTAGTATCTTGTTTTTGGACATTCATATGATGGAACCCTTATCTTAGATCATTTTTTGAAAACCATATATCTCCCTTGAACTAATAAAAAATGAAATAAATCCAATCAAAGGGTTATTTCTTCATAATCAACTCGTGGATGAGATTTCTATAATAAACACATAAACACACACTCTTATCTTCCTTCTTTATAAAGGGAACTATTGATATCGAATGTGAAATCCAATGATGAATAAATTCTTTAGCCTCACGATTCTCTAGTCGAAAAAGAGTTATTTAAATTCAAGGGGTTTCATACAACCTTATTGTAATGATGTGTGCCTCATATTAGGAAAAATTTATATTAAAAAAATAGACTTCTCTCTATGGAGGAAACCCTATGAAATCATCAAAGAAATATTTTAGATACTCAATCACCACGAAAGGATGAGGGACACTAATATGTTAATCCATGGAATCAAGAGTCAAATCTAATAACATGCATGATATCATCACAATACTAGGTGAAATGATACCATTCCTCCCAAATCATTGACCCCACTCACCCTAACATACATGTGTGACTCAATAAGAAGAAAATAACTTTACCCAATGATGATAGGAATTGATATTGGATTTACTACTGATCACCCAATTCATGATAATGATAAGACAAAATATTTCATTATTAAGAACTAAAAATTACTATTTTTTTTGTGGTCATCACACAAAACCTATAATTTGAGACATTTAAAACCCTTCTCTAACTTATTTCCTAGAGAGGATAGGTCATCATAGATGGAATATGCTCTGATTTCAAAATAAATACATCAATAATATTATTTGAGAAAACTTAATGAGTTTCACAAATACTAAATAATTCTGTAACCATATAATAGTCAATAAAAACATACCTATCAAGGATTTCAAAAAAATCCTTGAATCTAATTTTGCACACTTTATTGTATTCAAATGTCTAACCTCATCCTTCCCTTTCATAAATACATGAGCTTCACCTTTTCCATGAGGTTGAGAAACCACATCTTTATCTATATCAAATATAAACGAAACAACATAGAGTAGGATGATACATATCTACTACACTAGGATTCTCACTCATAGAAACATTGAAGATGAAAAGATTTATCACATGGCTGAAACATTTTGGGTGTTTCTATACAGCAACATTTTAGGTTTCAAATTCTCTTACACTAGTAAAAACCCACATGACACTACCCTAACATTAATTTTAAACACTTTAAATACTTAAATACTGGTCAATACTATCTAATTAATGATAGAAAATGATGTCTAGATACCTCCCACTATCATTTCAACTCTGAAGAGTTTGATCTTCTAAGATATATCTATCTCATGTACATATTTCTTTGCTAAAACCTATGAAAAGGTACGTCGGAAGAGAATAATTTTCATAGATTGAATACCATCCATAAATCTCATATTGAACCTCAACACCTTGATATATTCAATGAAACAAATATCTGGAGATAGGTCCACCAACATGAAAAAATCACGTAGTATAAAACATTATCGAATGATCTCCCTCCTTCAGATATACAAAATCTCATTCCATCACTACTCTTAATTTATCAAGATAGAACTGTTGATTGATTACTTTCATGAAATATGTCTATGTTTAATCATAATGAAACATGTATTTTACAATAGATTATAAGAACTTCCTTCATTTTCCTTGATTTGGGTAAACGCTGAAATCGTCCTTAGACTATTCTAGAGTTATTAGAAATTAGAAAATTCTTTCAATAATCTCGATGTATTCACCTAATTCTTGGGGTCCCTTGTGACCATGATTGTTCGGTCAATGAAAATTAGTGAATTCTATCACATGGTCTACACTCTATTATGGTTGAAAATTGGTGAATTTTCCCATTGAATAGATTATTTGAACTATAGTTTTCCCCCAATATTAGCAAAAAATAGGATTCAGCTATAGGGATTTCTCCATAGTTTCCACCTTAGCATTTAGATACATTATTCTCAAAGGACCCATAAACTATATAAAAATTGTATTAAATTAAATTATAATATAATTTAGTTCCATCATTATAAATAAAATTTTGAAAAATAAATCCCAAAAAGTTAAAACTATGAACAATGGTGCTAGAAAACCCTTAAGATCCCATGGTAACTCAAGGCTTATCATAAGAGTGAGATAGTCAGGGACACTCCCACACTACCTCTCATGTTCTCAGAGTTTTACATCCACTCAATCTAAAAATTTCCAAAACAAAGAGAGTGATGGTCTAACATGGTTGTAGTTGGTAATCATATCCTAACATCATGGATACTTATTCATAAAAAACCAACCCAGGTCAGCCAAAAAAGTCAGAAATTTTCCAACCACAAGGATAAAAGAACATTGGAAATCTTCATAAGATAAAGATAAGCATTATGGTAAAATTTAAATAATCATGGGAGTTACTTCACCCTCAATATACATATAATAGTATAGAACCAAATAGAGTGTCACAGTAGATATATTTAAAACATTTTATGTCAAAGCATTAAAACTATATAATCCATATCTAATAACTATATAATAAGGTCTAGATAACAAAAATGAAATACCAACAAAATAAAACCCAAATATACCCATGGGTACATCTCTGTTTAATCATATGAAAATAAAATAATAACACACCATAAGAGAAACACAAACTAGGAGAGTCTTCCTTTACATGATGTTATTCTGTTTACAGGTATCTTGAAAATCCACGGCTACAAACACCCCAAAGAAAAAAATTAGGTTGTCAGAACTAAAGCTCGGTAAGATACCATAAGTTAACCTATACATTTTTTATCTATTTGAATCCATTATTTATTATATAAAACTAATTTCAAAGAATTTCAAAATAAATATTCTTTAATAATAAATCATCCTTTTGTTTCCTTTAAATAACATGTCATATTCAAATTAACATAGACATATGGCATAACATTTCTATAAACATAACATATAGATGAAATAAAAAAATTAATAATTAATATCTATATCAGGTGGGAAATAATAATATCAAATGAACATGATATTAATGTATCCACACATATTTACAGGGGAAATAACAATACAAGGGTGGACACAACTCAAATGAATAATAACACTAATTATCATAAGGGTTTTTATATTCTAGGATCATTGGTCCTTTATAAAGTCTTAATATTAGTTTCCACGACATCACAAAAACCTCCCATGGTGATAGAAAACTCGACTAGGGCTCTCATGTATCGGGTTTCTCATAGTACCCCAATGTATTTCCTAATTTTCTAAAACATTTTCACTTATTTCAAGAAAAACAATTCATAAAATATTATACATTGAAAACCCATTTCTTGAATAAAAATACTTTTACATTTCCTAAGCCATATTTAGACAAGTCATCAAACACTTAATTTGTATCAAAATGGATTTCAACAAAAAAAAACATTTTTTATAAAAATATTACCATATCCCTAAAAGAAAAATTCCTGAATAATGGATTCCAAATCATTAATTTCATCAATAAAAATTCATTTAAACCATAATAACTTATGAAATTTAAAGGGTAGGGAATAATATAAAAAACCTACATCAAGAACGATGAAAAACAAATTTCCTTTATAACTAGTTATGGAAAATAGAGGGATATAATACTAAAGAGTACATATCTATAAATAACATCAAATATTCCCCATCCACAATGACATATAAAATAATAATTTCCTAATTTGGATTCAATGGATTAAGAAGAATGAAGATCAATGATAGATCTAGGTAAAATATAGGAAAATGAGATGAAAAAAGAACATAGATTTATGAAATCCACCCAAAATTGATCAAGGACCACAAATAAATAAAGAGGATAGTTATATATAGCATAATTAAGAGTATTTTTATATATTAGGAGGGGTTATTATGATATTAGAGTTAAAATTTCCATTGTCCTTGGAAAAATTTCCATTTAATGTAGTTTGGATTAGGTCACATGGATAGTCAGTATGATTTGAGAAATTTTCTTCCAAACAACTTGTACCCATTAGAACGTGACAAACATGTTTCATGGATTCCTAAGAAAATTCACACAATTTAACAAACTATGATGAGTCCATGTGACAAACTCTATACAAATAAAACAAACATCTTTATAGTTTTCCGAGTGACCTACATGGTTAAAAACTATTCTCAAGCAACAAAAATTTCAAATAGAACCATAAAATCCATATTGAATGATTTTTTTCATGGTTACCACTAACTGTGTTCCTAAACTATGTACCCTGACTGTTTTTTCCAAAACACAAATGTTCAAAAAAAGAACTCTTGAAATCCTCTAATACCTCACAGGAGATAAACCAAGTTTGAAATTAATCATAATTGTGACTAGGATGGAATTAAATGATATGTGCTATCAGCGATGGGTGAAAATGGATTATGAAGAGAGACATGTGTGAGATGATGGATCATGTTTGGCATTGTGCTTGAGAAATTGTCTAAGAAAATCTATGTGGTATGGAGAAAAAATATAATAATTACATGTTTTAACCCTCATTCATTATAAATGTTTTTTAGATGTTAAGGATTAAATTATTTGTAATCCATGAATGAGTGGTTTTCATTGCTTTTTTTATTTCAGTCGGGTATGAGTTATTCAAAAATTTCCATTGACTGTATTGGATAATGTAAATTAGAGGGACTTGGTGACTAGGTGTCCAACTCAATGGGGTGATGATATTGATATTACCATGATATGAAGCATAGAATCATTAGAGGGTGAATGAACCTTGTCTCTAAAGGTTTATAGATGTCGTGTGATCAATTAGATAATGTCCAATATTGAATTGGTTATTTATTTTGTTGGTGGATTCAATGATATATTGTTCCATGAAGAATACTATTTGAGTAATTTTAATGTGTTGTTGATGAAGTATGAGTGTTGGCATTAAGCACTGGATATATTTTATTTTATTTTAAATAGAATTACATTGAAGGTTTATCGGTTCACTTAGAGAGTGTATAACCACTGATGTGGTTAGTTTTGTTTTCAACCATGGAATTAAAATGTGTGTTGTGTTAAAAATTCAATGTTCATGTTTGGAAGATCTTATGATGCCTATGATAATTAATTAATAATAATTGGGAGATATAATATTTCTTTGGTTGGTTATACCAAGTGTGTTCATGTGATATCATTAAAAGGAGGACCGACTAGTGTTTTTGAATAGTATTAGGTGTGGTTAGGTTGAAACAACACCCTGTGTATTGGTGGGTTATTTAAAGTGCATTTTTATGGGATATTTTATTAGTGGGGATCACCATGACATAGAATCAGCCTCTATGAGCAATGTATTATGTTGGGAAGTTTAATAATCTCAAGAATGGTTCATTTGATGATACATTAGTGTCTCATTATAGATATGTGTTTTGGATAATTTTCTCAGTGTTCGAATTTGTGAAAATCATGTAAATTGACTTTCAATGGTTAGTTCTCCTTGGTTGTTGGATTTATACAGTGGAAGCGCATTAAAAATTACAATGTAAAATGTGATGAGATGACAGTGAATCTATGAAATAGGTAGGCCATAAATGAGTATTGTAGGACTTCCGTATCTTTTATAGGTTGAGAATCATTATGGTAGACAGTTTGTAACAACCCATGGATTGTTTATCATTATTTTCATAAAGAATTTTAATTTTTAGTACCTAAGAAGTGGGTGTTTGATAATTGGGACTCAAATCAAAATTTTAATGTCATAATATTTGTTGAAGATGTTTTTGGTTTTTTATCAAGGCCTAAGAAGTGTTTTGGTTGTATGGTTTTACATTAACATAGGTTTGGGAAGACCCATGTAATAATTCTATCTGCATGTGGTAGGTCACACCTCAATGTACTATATTGAGGGAGGAATCATAGCTATAATTAAGAGGTGTCATATTGTGAGATATAGAGGTCCATATATTGGTTCCTAGTCCTTTCTTGTGTGGAACCCATCATACCATGTCCCATAGGTGGTATATCATGACAATAATGGGCAGGTGATAGCCCCACTACCGAGGGTGGTTTCGCTATGACCTAGAGGGTTCACACCACAATGGATGTGGGATGAGGGTCATCCACTACACATTTGGAATTAGTTCCACAACATATAGATGATTATAGATGTGTGATAGGGGGGTTTGAGTCAACCATCATAGTAGAATCATCACCAACCAATATAAATTATCTTTAATAGGGGGAAATGTCCATCTATCAATAACTATCTTCTTGATTAAGGTTAAGAGAGGAACATGGGAAGGAAAATTTAGGTTGGTTCTACCCTTTCCCAAACCATTCAATCCCATACTAGAGAGTGTTTATTTATTGTATTTCTTCAGGGAATCTTCATCTGACATGTTCATCTCTTTTCCCTACTATTTGTTCCCTATATCGATCCCAGTCACTAAGTGTGATATATGCAATATTTTTTAACATTATTCAAGTGAATAATTCTAGAACCGAGTTAGAATAATGGGTAATTCTCTCGAGATTTCTAGTGGAGGATTTGGGAAGTTAGAATGCCCTAGGATTCATGAAATTTCGATAAAGTAGTGATTCAGGGTTAGTTTTTTATAAATAATGCTTCATTGTAATAAATTATATAATTATTTTAATATTTTTTTGTAATCAACTATTCTGATATTTTGGACTAATAATGTTATTTAACTGTTGATGCATGATTGGATGAGGCATAGACAGGCTTGTTTAAGGACATACAAAGCATAAAACTGGTGATAACTACTATAGAACGATATTTGATCCTGTTAATATTAAACACATACTTTTTTTTGCATGAGTATGTATTTATATATGTTTCCATAATATTAGGTAAATTGATTGTGACCTATAGGAACCTATAGAATGATTTGGAATGGAAAAGAGCATACTAGACATGAAATTGGTCCCCACAATCACTACATGTAAAAAAGGATCTCCCAAAAACAGTCTCACCTAGGAGAGTAGTGTTAGAACTATTTTAAGCATACCTTAAGTTGTTATTGAAGTAATATATTAGATGGTGGTACCCAATGTGGGTTAACCAGGGTTAGTAGGTTAGGAATCAAAGGCTTAAGACTAGGGGTGATGGGTGAGATGGTCTTATGTATCACACATGGTGAGGAGAACCCTCCTATGGGTGGATTGAGACTTTGTAAGAAATGTGTTCCAAATGAATAATAGTGGACTAATTGTGGTATAAAAGAAATAATATACCAATAAGTAATGTGTTAATAGATCTTTTAATAGTTTCATGATAAGAAACTCTAATGAGAGTGTGATGTATTATTTTGATGAGGTTTTTGATCGAGCATTATAGTCATGTTCATGAAGATACCATAGGGTGTGAGAATGACATTGGGTGTGAGAGATGGATTTTTAATAATGACAAGAAACCAAGATTTATTTGGGGAACCGATTTAATGCCCTAATGGGAGAGATATAAATATTTGGAGGACTAATATATTGTGCTTGTACAACCAAAATAGTCTTCTAGAGATCAGAATGTTAATATAGATGGATGTTGAAGCATGTTCAAGGCATGGGGATAAATCTCAAGTGACTACTACAATTGAAATGGGATGGTGATCTTGTGGGATGGGTTGTGTGCCCTGTTTATTTTTAAATGTGTTATCTTGTGAGATGAAACCGATTCCATCTTGGATGATGATGGGTCCCAAAGATTGGCATCAACTTCAGTGATAATGTATTATAAGGACCCTACCATGAGTGATTATGAATTGGTCTGACAATGATGTTATATTAGACACTACATTAAGAACTGCCAGAATGTTTAGTTATTTTAATATATTTAAACTATGAACATTGGTCAAATAACTACGGCTATAAGATATAGTGATAGTTTTTTCAACCATGGATTGACAAGTCATGCCTATAGCCCCCCCAAAAATATATAGTCATGATTTTTATAAAAATATGAATATATTTAACCTATAAACTTTGTTTAAAAACCATTTCTATTGGACTTATCCATGTCCTATAGTCATAGTTTCTGAAACGATGTCTATAGGTTCCAAAAAATAAAAAATAGGTCAATTATTAATCATATACATCTAAATTTTCATGAAATCAACATAACTAATTGATTGGGTAACACTTTTACAATATATATCAACAAATTTTTATATATTTATTTTATAATATAACTATAGGGTACAAAACTATGACTATATGGTCTTCCATCACCCTTCTGGTCATAAAATGTTTTCAAATGGTTGTGCTAGAACCATATAGTCAATGTTTTACAAAATTTTGAGCATTGGGTCTTTTAAAATAATCATTGCTATTATTTTATGAAAAAATGGATATATGAAATACCTATAGTTTTGTATCTATAAAACAATGAAAATTTACATTATCCAACACCCATAAACATAGTTTTCTAAAAATCATGGCTATAGGATTTATCTAATACATATAGCCAATATTTTCCAAAAAATGTTGGTATAAAAAATACCAATACACAATATTCTCTATAAACCATGGATATATGTTTTATCAAAGTCCTATGTCCACTTATTTTATAAAAATACATAAAAATATTCTTCTTTTCTTATAGTGGATTGATAAGGTTGTGTCGGGATAATGGCATCAAATTAGGTTAAAAGGGTCTGGTTGAACCCTGTGTTGAGTGATATCGGGTTAATTGGTTTACTTCATGATATTGGACCCTACATTGAATGATAAGAAAGTGGTTATGATAAATTCCTTATGCTAAATGAGAATTTATATTCATATACCTCCATGAGTGGGAAGGATAGTCTCGGGTGTAGTGTGGTACACGACATGGATGGTAGACCATATCTAGAGTGGTAAAGTAATTTTTGATATGGGACATAGGGCCTTACATTGAGTGATATTGTATAGACCTAAACAAAATTGATGGCATCCAATACGGGATAAGTCATGGTCCACGACTTCGATACAAGAACCTACCCTCAACCATTGGATAGTTGTTATGACTTTGTGACCCAACAAATAGAGTCTTCGATTATGGGATGTGATATAGATTTGATGTAATTATCAGACTAGAATAGAACATATGATTAATTAGGTTTGTTAAGGTATTATGTTGTCAAGGTTTGAGCATGATGACCTGATAGAAATGGAGTCATGGTGTCTTG
This sequence comes from Viscum album, assembly GCA_963277665.1. Lineage (NCBI taxonomy): Eukaryota > Viridiplantae > Streptophyta > Magnoliopsida > Santalales > Viscaceae > Viscum > Viscum album. The sequence continues at coordinate 2,139,337,115 of OY728128.1, read as the reverse complement.
GAAAACACATGATGTTTTAATATTCATGTGAATGCATATTTATTTTTCTATAATTTATTATAATTTTAAATACATCCATTTGAAAAATTTATTAGGGTCACATGGTGATAACCCTAATAAGAGCAATTTTTTGCACCCTTCATGAGTACTTTGATGTGATTCAAAACCTTTTGTTTGAATTTTTGGTCTATACATAAGTTGCATAGTCAATTGGGATAAAAAAGATTGATTGGGTATTAGAGAATATGATAAGGTGAGGCCCAAGGAAGGTAGTAGAACCTATTTTATTTCCTTTTATACTTTATATGATCTAAGGGTGATTAGTTGGGATGTATTCATAAAGGAATAATTTCATTTTTTATATTATTATTCTTTTTATTTAATCTACATGATTGGATGTTTTATATGGATAATTTTTCTTCTTTTCACTATTACAACACTCTAAATCGAGTTATAGTATCCCCAATGTATGATTTAAACCATCACAACAAGTTGGTATCCTATGGTATATTGGAAGGTTTTCCTAACACCTTAGGGAATCCCATATAGGCCATAGGTGAGTGGTCTTAGACCAGCGAATCATGAAAATTATTCTAAAGTTTGAAATTAAATTATTTATATAGAACAAAAGATTTAATGAAAAATATGATGTTCAAAATTTAATAGAACAACAAGTAGGGTTTTATAAAAATAATTAACAAGTCCCCAAAAAGTTTCAAAGGATATAAAATATCCTATTCTCAAAACATATTCACTTTTAATACAATATGTAAAGTGGGTCATATCCTTAATACAAATATAGTATTTTTTATGTTTTCTAAAAAATAACCTTTTATAAATATGAAGAATAAAAAAATTCTTATCCATGGATATTATTTTATTACACTAATTGACATACAAAAATATCATACCTCCTGAATTCATTAATCAACAAGGATTAGAACTATTAAAAAAATTATAAATTTGTAATGCCCCGAACCCAGTTACCTAGAGTCAGTGCTTTATTACATAAAATTGGAATGTTACAAGGAATCATGTCATGAATGACCGATCAGTTTAGTATCCTTGGAAGTACTAGATACAGAAATAAGTTTCACATTACATCATGAAATATAAAAAAACAACATTGTGTACCCTTTTAATACTCTTATATCCCTTAGCCTATTCATGTAGGTTAATCGTAATATACTTCTTCACATCCTGGGAAAAAGTGAATATATGAAAGGGGTGAGCTCAGGTGCTAAATGAGGATAACAATATAGCCTAAACATTCATAAATAAGCATAAACATTTAAGGAAATGTATAAGACTAAAAAACATGCCTTCCAAATATCAACTTCTTCATTATATGGTAATGATAAATCAAATAATCCCATTTACTTATTCACATGGATATTCAACTAGTTGAATATTCAGATGTAATATCAATCATCAATTTCATAATGATGGAATGAATAATGTGGGACATCATAATCACATAGTCAATGCCTCATGCCAATACTAAAAATAAGATTTTTTCAAGGCTAAGTGCCATGACAATAGTTTGTCTCATGGGACCTACAGATGCATTGAGGAAATATAGTGGGCTCCACCCGTCACTTACTACGTCCAATGCATTCATTGTATGAAATGGTTGAAATATAACGTAAACATTTGTAATAAAATTAGAATAATAAATGATAATACTTTTACCATAATCCATGAATGGTATAAAAATAACCCATCCACAGTCAAACATATCACAAAACCTTCAATACAATATGGAATATTGTATCATAATAAATCAACTTCAAACAAGAATAAAATCCATCAAAGGATGTTGACATAGATGAAATCAAAACTATTGGAGAGAAATATCACTTTATATATTTAAATTATTTAAATGTTACAAATTTTTAAAATAAAAAAATTATTTTGAAAATGTTATTATAAGGTTGTAAGGTAATATTTGAAGGTGTTATAACGGTGTAAAATAGCCGCACTCACCGTATAAGTTAAAAAACATTCTTACATTAATTGGTTGAAAAGATCATAAAGTACCTTATTTAGAAAGTGACAAAAAGATTACTTTCAAAGCATTTTATAAAATTCCAAAAAAGGGTATAAATTAAGTTTACACATAGTCTAGAATGTAGAAAAAATGTTTTGAAATAATTTTTTAAGAAACATGGATGTGGATGATAAAGAGATCCCAGTAGATACTCGCATATAAACAAACTCAGATAATAAAGTGATTGTAAAATTAATCCTTAACTTGTACTTTTCCTTGGTAGAGAGTAATTTCACCTCCTGTATAATAGTTAAATCATTGTTATTAAATTATACAAGAACCGCATACATAAATATAATATCACATATGATCTTCTAAAATTGTTTTGTTAATAATATTTTAGTAGTATCATATTTTCAGGTGTTAACTGATTCATTTTCCATTATATGTTTTGTTACATAAGTAGTGTTTGATATAAATAGGATGTTTTTGATTCATATCCAGAATGATATTATGTTCTTAAACATTTTTCAGTCATAAAATAAAAATTATTCTTGAATGGTTATGACGGGAAACAAAGTCGCATCACGTCGTGGAGATGATAAGTCATACGTATACACCAGAAAAAATATCATTATATTAGAGGTGGGATAATATGTAATTGGATGGTATATCATATATAAAAAATAATTAAAATGTTATATTTAACATTTACATAAATTATACTCATTATTATACCCATCCAAATAATTATGTGTTGAATAAAAAACTACCCCACGGCGTGGATATGGTAAGTCGTACTTACACACGTATGATGACTTTTCATTCATAGGATGTATATAATAATTAATATGGTTCTACCATATTTATAATAAAATCTCTATATGTATAACATAATGGAGTTATTATTTTAGTATTGAAATAACAAATAAAAAGGAAGTGGAAGAAGAGAAGAACATTGAAATAGGTGATGAAGTTATTAGCTCTTCTTCGGGTTTTTACTATTGATTTGATCAAAATGGTCCTTATGTTGGATTATGATCCAAGTAAGTCCTCTTTTTTTACATCAGGGTAGTTGGGAGGATATTTAAGCAGTGTTTGGATGAGCCAAATTGATTTTGAGGTGTTATTTTGAGAGAAGGGAAGTGCACTTTTATAGGAGAGGTGATGGTCACATGAGGAAAAATTGAAATATTATTTTATTATTCAATGATATTCGGTTTATAATGGCTCCAAAATAATTCATTTCTAGGATAAGGTGGGGCTAGGTCAAAAAACTCTCAACCATTTTGTTTTAAATAGGTTTAGGACACCATATTAACCTTATCTTTTATATTTAACTCTTAGATAAATAGTTTAACATTTACCAGATATTCTTGTATTATTATAATAAATGGTAAATAATCTTAGTATAAAACTCCAAGAGAAACTCAAGTGGTTAATTTTTAATATGTACAACCTTATCTATGTCCTTTGGCCGAAACGTAGGTTTTTTGGAATATGATATAAATTAATAATATTTTATTTGTTTTAAAAACTCATTTATTTCAATTTTGACAATGCTTAGTATTTGGTTTTTTTGAAAGTCATAAAAACATTATCACTTCAAAAAAATGTGTTTAATCAAACATAAAATTTCATATTAACCTATAAAATGATTTTAATAGTTCAAAAGTTTCAATTTACAATTATATAAATATTTATAATATCAATTATTTAAATAATTAAATAATAAGGTAATTACTGCATCATCACTCTGTCATAACTAAAATTAATTATTTAATTTCCAAAAATTATAAATAAAATACCAATATATTTTAAGCCCTTTTATATTTCTAGTTAATATTTATAGAATAATTATTCTTTTGTATAACCCTATATTAATGATGTTTTAGTTATTAAATTTTGAATTTAAGACTATTAACTCTTCTTCAAATAAAATAATAATAAATTTTCTAATATAATACAAGTGGATTGAAAGGATCATATTTTATTCCTATGGTTGATTTTGGTCGAAATAAACTTTTCAAATAGAATTAGGACAAGTTTTAGGACAATTATAATATCATTTTTACCTTTAGTTACACTATTTACTTTTAAATGTGGTAAATGAAAGTCAAAATTTACTATTCACAAAAATTATTTTCATCTTATTGAACCACATTTTAATTACTGATATCAACTTTGTCTCTTGAATTTTTGAAATTCAATTCATAGTAGTGGTAAAATTACCTTTAATGCAAATTTGAAAATGTTCCTAGAAGGTGGGTAAAAGATGGTAAAAACTTCCATAAAATTTTTTATACCTAATATTATTATAAAATGACTCCAATGAATTACATTGAACAAATATTGGTATTATGTATCTATTTCTAACTAATATAAATTTAAATAAAATAAGTAATTATTTAAAAAAGGCGATTTTAAACAATAACACATTGTTTTTCACGATTCATCAAAAATTGAATGTTTTCAGAAAAATACCAAAATTTCACCCTAAGGTAATTTTGATATCCCAAATCCAAAAATGAAATCCATTTTGAAAAATAAAATTTATTAAATTTCAAAATATGGGTATTAAAATTCATAATGGCTAGTTTGACTTGCCATGGTGTGTTGGAACTCGAAGTTGCATACAACAGAAGCTATTGCATTATTCAAAGAGAAATGTATTGTGAAAGCTTGGGGTGTTAAATTATTCCCCCCTTTAAATAATTTCATCCAGAAAATTTCTAGAATACTAATTTATAAAATTATTATGATGGTTCTTCATCATAAGATCCTAGAGTTCCCATGTTTCCTCTTCCATCTAATTGTTTCTCCATAGAACTTTCACCAGACGAGTCATCCGGTTTCTCAACACTTGTTCTCTTGTATAAAGAATCATGAAAAGATCTTAACAATACGATATATAGGGTTCCAGTTATATTTCACCATAGGTGAGTACATTTATGGTTCAGGCATGCATTTTCTCAACAGTGATACGTGGAACACATCATGAACTTTGGAGAGACTTGGATGTACTGCTAAACGGTAAGATACAACTCCATTTCGCTCTAGAATTTCGAAAGGTCCGATGTACATGGTACTTAATTTAACCATATTAGTGAATCGTACAACACCCTTATACAGAGATACCTTCAAGAAAACATGATCCCCTACTTGAAATTCCAAATCCTTCCTTCGGTTATCATCATATCTCTTTTTCCTACTTAGATATGCTTTGATGTGGGTTTGGAGAATCTTCACCTTTTCAATTATTTCCTCAACAATTTTTGAGCCTACGAGTTTTCTTTCACCAACATCATCCCAACAGGTTGTTGTGCAACATATATTCCCATCTAACACTTTATATGGTGGAATCTGAAAACTTTAATGGAAGCTATTGTTATAGGAAAATTCAACCCGAGGTAAATATTGAACCCACATACCTTGAAATTCAAGTGATCAATATCTCAATATGTATTCTATGGTTTGAATAGCCTGTTCTAATTTTCCACCAGTTTTTGGTGGTAGGTAGTGCTCTAATGAAGCTCAGTATCTAGGGCCTTCTGAAGACCTTTCTAGAATCTTGATGTAAAGCGGGGATCACGATGAGAAACAATCGATATAGGTACTCCATGTAGTCTTACAACATCATTAATATATATTCTCGATAAATGTTCAAATGGTAAATCTTCACTTATAGAATAAAAATGTGATGAATTGGTAAGATGTTCAACAATGACCCATATTTCATCATTCCTTATTTTTCTTTGATATGCCCATGACATAGTCCATCGTAATATCATATGATTTCCACTCAGGCATGGGAAGTGGTTGTGTGACTCCTCTCGGATGTTGTCTTCCAGCCATAACCTGTTGACAAACCATACATCTTGACACATAATCAGCAATATCCATGTTCATGTTATCCCACCAAAAATGTTCTGTCAAATATATATACATCATAGTGCTACCATGGTATATAGAGTAATTATATCTATGAGCATCATACAACAATTCCCTTTTTAGATCAATTATGTCAAGAACACAATGTCTCTTCCCAAATTTAAAAATCTGATCTTCATATACGAAGTCGATCAATCTCACATCATTCATATCTTTTATTTTCTTTTAAAACTCTTCATCCTCAGTCTGAGAACTTCTACCCTTTCAAGTAATGATGTTTTGGAAACCAATTGAAAAAGAATTGATGTTTCACCTTCCATGATTATTCCCATATCCATCTTTACTCTATACCTGAACATATGATCCCTTTGAACTCTTATATTGTTCAAAACTCCATGATTCCTTCTATACAAATAATCTCCCACCATATTTTCCTTCCCTGGGTGGTACTGTATAGTGAAATAATAATATTTATGTAGTTAAAGCCATCATATTTGCCTCATGTTGAGTTCATTATGTGAGAAATTACACTTCAAACTCTTATGATCAGTATATATCTCACATTTTTACCATATAGATAGTGTCTCCATATAATCCATGCAATGATTATAGAATCTAACACAAGATCATGAGTGGGATAGTTTTTTTCATTAGTTTGTAAATATTGTTATGAATAGGCAATAACTCTATCATTATACAAAAACACACCACCATGTCCTTTCTTTGAAGCATCACTATAAATAACAATCCCATCATTATCCTATGGTAGAGTCAAGATATGAGAATTGACTAATCTTCTTTTAGGTTCTTCAAAACATTCTTAATGCTCTTTTTTCTAAAAAAATTTATCCCCTTTACATATGAGATTGGTTAATGGGTTATCCATTTGGGAAAAATATTGGACGAAACCCCGATAATAACCTGTTAAAACTATAAAACTGTGTACCTTACTTATACTCATAGGTGATAGAAATTATTTTTTTGCTTATGTCTTAGAAGGATAAATATATATTCCATCCGTAGAGATAGTATTGACATGAAAAGAAATCTCCAAATGCCAGAATTCACACTTGCTAAACTTCCCATATAATTCATTTCTTCTAAGAGTCTTTAGAATAGTGCGCAGGTGATTTTCATGATCTTCATTGCTTTGGAATTTAATCAATATATTTTCAATAAATACCACTACAATGTCATAAAGATATTATTTAAAAACTCTATTCATTATATCCATGAAGAAATAGGGAGAATTAGTCAATCCAAAAGTCATTATTGTAAACTCGAAATGCCCATAACTGGTACAGAATTCTATCTTTTTAATGTGTTCCTTATTCAAACAAAACTGATGATATCTAGATCAAAGGCCAATCTTTGAAAAATATTGAGGTCCATGAGGTTGATCAAATAAATCATAAATGCGATGTTGGGGATACTTTTTCTTTATTTTTATAGCATTGATCTTCTTGTAGTCAATGCAAAACCTCATAGATCCATCTATCTTCTTAACAAAAAGAACAGGGGCTCCCTATGTAGACCCATAGGGTGAATAAATCCCTTATTAATTAATTCCTATAGTTGTTTCTTTAGTTAAACTATTTCTATAGTTTCCATTCTATAAGTGGTCTTGGATATGTTCCATGAATAAAGATTTAAATCAATGGAAATCTAAATTTCTCATTCTGTAGGATGTACAGGTAAATCCTCTAGGAACAAATCAACATATTCTTCCACAATAGGTACATCCTATATTTAAACATTAATTTCCTTAACCATAGTAATTTCATTCTCTTCCTCCCCAATAATTGAATTTAATAGAGCTAAATATGGTGGATCTAGATAAGAATCGAATGGTGACGTTTCTGCTCTAAAGATAAGGTACTCTTTACCCTCATCAAAAAATGTAACCTCATTATTCTTACAATAAATTTTCATACCATGGACCATAATTCAATCCATACCGAGGATTATATCAAATTCAATCATGGTTATAACGATGAGATCAATAGATAAAGCACCTTAATATGCCGTAATTGGTACTGAATCACAAAACATTGTTACAATGATACTTTCCTTAAGAGTTTTGACTGAAATCTATCTTTTTAAATAAAATTGGAAATAGTTAATTTTCATAGAAAACTGGAAAGATATGAAACAATTCAGTGATCCATTATCAAATAAATCATTGGCTAAATTTGAGGAAAACATTAAATTACCTTCAACCACATTATTCGGAGCTTCAACCTCATCAGTAGAGATCACATAAACTTAGCCTTTCTCCCTTTCCCTTTTATGAGGTATGTTTCCTTAGCGATTAGGACATTCATTTGCATAATTCCCCATTTATCAACAATTGTAGCACTAAACATTCACAACCTCATTCTTTCCCTTACAAATCATTAGATTGGTTTCCTTTTTCACTACACTTGTAATAGACTCGCATTCCCTTTAGGAAAGTACCAGGGTGTTTCTTCCCACATTTACTACAAGATTAAAATTCAACTTTCCCTGCTTCCCCTTATTTTTATTTCCATAGTGTTCAAAAGATCACTTCTTCTCTTGATTTTCTTTAAATTCGTATGACTTAGAGAATTACATTTCATTCTTGATTGCACATGAGACAATATATTTGTACGATGAGAAGGATTGTGAGACTAATAATCAATGGAGGAATGGTTTTAGCCCATAAAATAATCAATCAATATTACTCCTTTGGTTACATATATAATATTTTCTTTCCAAGCTAACCTTGTAATGTTACCTCATACATTGCGACATTATCATCCTCCTTTTCTCTCAGACTTAGAAATTTTCATTCCATATCTACATTAGGGTAAAAAGGAAAGTATTTTTCTAATAAAATATATTTAAAACTACCTCTATTCCATATTTGATACTTATTCATCCTTCTTTGTGTTTTTAATTAATGAAAACCATTGAGAGACATCTTCTATGAGGTGATAAACCGCCATGAAAATTTTTTCCCTTTCGCTACACCCCAAAGAATGAAATATATTCTCTATGGAACTTATCCATTTCTCATATAAAAATGGATTTATAGACCCATTGAATGTTCTTGGTTGTTTCCTCATAAAGCGGTCTAACATTGATCCTTTGTATTATGATCCGAGAGCTCCATACAGGTAAGTTTATTATTCATAACCTGAGTGAGTTGTACCAATATGTTTATAAGTTGTTCAACATCGGTTGCATCACCAGCTCCACTATAAATATCTTGAGTATGAGGTAAATACCAACATAGATTACATGTGTTAATATAGTTTCCATTCCTTCTACTACGTTCCATTTCTAAATAATGGCATACACTAGACTTTTTTATGAATCACAATACATAATTCCAATCTAGTAATATACCAAACATAAGTTGAATAGTTTATGTATATAATTCATAATCATAAAAAATATTTTCTTGGAGGGGGTATTTACTCATTAATCCTTCTTAATGGTTTGTAAATAAAATGTGAATTATCCTAAACATATCCTCTGGGAGTGTCGTAACCAAGAGTGATGCAAGGCCCGTTTCCGTGAACTGAGATACCCTAGGTCAAGCCCGAAACTCAGTATCAGAGTTTTCAATCCTAGGTACTTATGTTCCAGATCCACCCCTACCTGCTCGTATCCAAAAAGGGATGTATTACTTGGATAATTAAGAAACTTTATATATTACCAAAATTCTAGAAGTTCTTATATACTAATCCTCAATGTTAATATTAGGGTAATGTTCTCTAATCAATGTTTTTCTAAATTTAGTTTACAAGGTTTGTACTTAACTTTATCTGATACCAATTGTAATTCCCCGACCACAGTTACACAGAGTCAGTGCATCAATACATAACATTATCATGATACAAGGAATCATGTCCCGAATGACCGACCAGTTTAGTATCCTTGGATGTACTAGATACATACATATATTTTACATTATATCATGAAATAAAAAAAATCAAAATTGGGTCCACTTTGAACCCTCTTATACTCCTTAGTATATTCCTGTGGGTTATTCTTAATATAATTTTTCACATACTATAAAAAACATAAGATAGGGGTGACCTCAGGTGCTCAGTAAGGATAACAATATATCAGAAACTTTCATAAATAAGAATAAACATTTAAGACAATGTATAAGATGTAAACAAATGAATTTTAAACATAATATTCAGCATAATATGGAAAAGATAAATCAAATAATTCCATTTATTATTCACATGCATATTCTACTAGTCTAATAATCACATGTAATATCAATAGCCAATTTAATAATGATGGAATGCATAATTTAAGACATCATAAACACGTAGTCAAGGCCTCATTCCAAGACTAAAAATAAGATTTTGTTAAGGCCTTGTGCCAAGACACTTGTTTGCCTCATGAGACCTACTGATTCATCTATGAGCTATTGCGGCCTCTACCCATCACTTACTATGTCCAATGCATTCCACATATGAAAAGGTTGAAACATAACATAAACCTTCGTATTAAAACTAGCATATAAATAGATAATACATTAACCAAAAACCATGAATGGTATAAAAATAACACATCCATGGTGAAAAAATATCGCAAAACCTTAAATACAATATGGAAGATTGTATCATAATATATCAACTTCAAACAAGTGTAAAATCCATCAAAGGATGTTGACTTAGATGAATTCAAAACTATTTGAGAGAAATATTTCCTTATATATTGAAATTATTCAAAAGTAACATAATTATAAAAGAAAACATTTATTTTGAAAATATTATTATAATATTGTAAGGGAAGATTTAAAGGTGTTATAATGGTTGACAATTTCCTCACTCACCGTATAAGTTAAAAACATTCTTACCATAATTTTTCGAAAAGGTTATAAAGTAACTTATTTGGAAAGAGGTGGAAAGATTCCTTCAAAACAATTTTATCAAAAGTAAAACAATGGTATAAATCAATTTAACCCATAGTCTAGTTAATAGTAAAAATGTTATGAAATACATTTTTAAGAAACATGGATGTGGATGATAAAGAGGACCCAGTATATACTAACCTATGAACAACCTCAGATAATAAAGAGATTGTAAAATTACCCCTTACCATATAATTTCCTTGGTAAATGGTACATTGACCTCAAGTATAATAGTTATTTAATTGTTATGACATTATACAAGAACCACATATATAAGTATGATATCATATATGATCTTCTAATATTTTTTGTTAATAATATTTCAGTAGTATCATTGTTTCGAGTGTTAACTGCTTCGATTCCCTTTATATGTTTTGTTACATAAGTCATTTTTAATATGGATAAGATGTATTTAATTTATATCCATAATTATATTAAGTTTCTAATTTTTTTAATCATTAAATAAAAATTATTCAATAATGATTACGATGGGAAACGAAATCTCATCGCATTGTGGTAACGGTAAGCCGTACGTATGCATGAGTGACAATATAATTCTATTCGTGGTTAAATAATATATAATCAGATGTTATATCATATCTAAATAATTATTAACATGTTATATATATTATTTACATCAATTATACTCATTATTATCCCCATACAAACAAAGAAGTGTTGAATGACAAACTAGACCACGATGTGGAGACGGTAAGCCGTACATACGCACGTATGGTGACTTTTTCATTCATAGGATAGACAAAATACTGAATACGATTTTACAATATTTAAAATATCATATAAATTTGTATAAGGTACTAGAGGTATTATTTTAGTACGGAAATAACAAAGAAATTGGAAGTGGAAAAAAACTTTGAAAGAGGTGATGAAGTAATTACCTCTTCTTTCTGTTCTTCCTTTGGATTTGATCAAAAGGGATCCTTAAGTGGGATTCTACTCAATGTAATTCCTATATGTTAAATTTATGGTAATTTGGAATATATTTTAGTAGGGTTTGGCCGAGCCAAATGGATTTGGAGGTGTGATTTTGAGAGAAGTGTAAGTACCCTTTTAGAGGATAGGTGAGGGTCACTTTAGGAAAAGCTTGAAATATTATTTTATTATACAATCACATTCAGTATATAATGGATAAATAAGAATTTATTTCTAGGATAATGATTTTATTGGTTGAAAAAATCTCAACTAATAGGTTTTATATAGGTTTAGATCACCATATTAACATTATCGTTGAGATTAAACTGTTAGTTAAATAGTTTAACTTTTACCATGTATTCTTGTATTATTACAATAATTAGGTAATAAAATTACTATAAAAAGAAAAATGAACCCAAAGTGGTTCATTATTGATATATGTAACCATATCTAAGTTCATTTTCCAAGCCTTATATTTTTAAGAATATTATATAATTTAATAATATATTATTTTTTTAAAAAACTCATTTATGTCAATTTTGACATTATTTAGTATTTTATTTTTATTAAAGTCATAATAACTTAATCACGTAGAAAAAAATAATTTAATCAAACATAATAGGTAAAAGACATTATAAAATGGTTTAGTTTTAAAATTTTGAATTTATCAATTTCAACTATTCATTAAATAAAATAATAATAAATGTCTTAATCTATTCTATGTGGACCCAAAGGATCATATTAAATTCCTAAGGTTGATTTTTGGTCAAAATAATCTTATCCAATAGAATTAGGACCTTAGTTAGGGTAATTATAATATCCTTTTTACTATTAATTACCCTATTTACTTTTAACCATGGTAAATATAATTCAATAGTTACTATTCACCAAAAAAATATTTTCATCCTATTAAACTACATTATACTTACTGATGTCAACCATGTCTCCTAGAGTTTTGAAATTAAATTCACAGAATTAGAAAAATTATGTTTTATAAAAATTTTCAAATGTGCCTAGAAGTAGGGTAAAAGACGTTAAAAGATTAAATAAAATTTTATACATTTAATATTATTATAAAATGACTCCAATGAATTATATTGACCAAATATAGGTATTATTTATCTATTTTGTCTTTAATATAAATTTAAATAATGATAATAATTATTTAAATAAATATAGTTTTTAAATAATAACATAGTCTTTTTCAATATTCATAAAAAATTGAATGTTTTTTGAAAAATACCAAAAATTCACCCTAAGGTAATTTTGATATCCCAAATCCGAAAATGAAGACCATTTTGAAAAATAAAGTTTATAAAATTTCAAAATGTAGATATTACTATTCATAATGGATAGTTTGATTAGTCACGGTGTGATGGAACTCGAGGTTGCTAATAGCGCAGGCAATTACATTATTCAAAGAGAAACGTAACATAAAAGCTTTGGGTTTTACAAAAGTAACTGTTTTCTTCCTTTACAATGAAACGACAATTAAAAGTGAAAAAATAGAAAACTATAAAATAGAAGTAGGGGATCTCACTACATCAAAAATATTGTGATCATACATTTAGAATTTTTTTCAACTCATTCCCCAAAATCTATATTTATACAATCTAATGTTTGACCATTTTCATTATCTCACTATAAATATAAAATGTTATTTTTCTTTTAGTGGAACTCATATATTTTGATGATTATTTATTTTAATTTCAAATCATTTTTGATTTCATCCATATTGTTCTAGAAATTATCTTACATTGAAATTCTAACTCAATATGAAAGAATCCATTCCACTCTTTTCAATGTATAATAATGGATTGGTGAAAAAGAAACTACTAGATGATGAAAACTAATTTTATTTTCAACAATTTTATAGATATACTCCTCAAATACATGACTTTATTTTAATTACTAAAAATGATAATAAATATTCTCATTCATAAAATACATTCATAAAACATGAACGAAATAATGGTTAAAATAAATTAGTCTTCCATAACCCTCTTACTATTTTCTAATCATGTTTGAGTCCTCTTCTATACTATAATGATCTTCCGCATTTTAATAGTCCTATTCAATTAAATATAACACATTTAATTAAGAAATTAAAACATATTAGGATTTTCAAGAACATCACAAAACTCAAAACTATTTATATTTATAATTTATCCATCATGCTCTTGGGTTTGTTTGTATACAGTTAGATGTAATAGTTGATGTCATTAAAAATATCCCATTTTAACAACATTATGGATGTGATAGATTTTATATCCAAAGGAATATGTTAAATCACATCTAAAGAATGACTGAAAATTCTTTGTGTGATGAATTAACATATTTCACCATGTCTAAGAAATTTTCCATTATCCTTTTAAACCATCAAAAAATTCAATGATATAAAATATAAATCTATGCTTTATTTCCAGTATTGGGTAAAAATAATTGATTTTTTTCAATCAACTCACCTTCATGTTTCACTATGTAATAAAACAACTTCTTTAGGTGATATATGAAATAAATGAATGATCAAGAGTTACCTTATGTAAATTTCACAATCTTATTTCACACGTATGCATTAAATAAATAATAAAAACTATGTTTATAAGATAATATATTTATATTCCAAAATAATATTTTCCTCTATAATACACTATCTCAGGAAACAAGTTTTCTGTGAAAATATTCTTCCATATGACATAAATTCTTTCACACAAGACATCAAAACATATACCATATAAGGAATTAATTATGAAACATGTCTTATGATAATTGATATTTTCTTTCATAAACCCTAAAAAAATATAAAATTATTTTAACAAAATCAATTAAATTTTATTTATGTTAAAAAAGAGATCTTGGAACATACCCAAGGGGAAAAGGGAAACAATAGCTTAAAGGTGTCCGATGTGGTGTTAACCAAGAGAGTCTCCAATAACTATGTTCACCCCCACTAGAGGAAAGCTCCAAAAGGTGCAGAAGATTGAGACGGTGTATCCTTGTATCACATTAGAGTAATGAAATTATTCTATCTTAATCCCTTCTCTCCTGGTATGTAGAACTTCCCTCATAGTTGTTGAGAAGAATATTTCACCATTTTATGATGTAGTAGATAGACCATGGGGTTGTACCATAGCCCAAGAGGGAGTTATGAAGAATGAGAGAGTATATTTAAACTACCTCTTAGTGAATGTTTTTTTGGTAATAAAAGTATAAGAAATAAAACATAGCCGCTACTTCTACCTGTAATGAATTTCCACCATCGTAGGAGGTTTAGGAGGAAAGGGAGACTGAACCACTAGATTTTAGGATGCCCCCCACTCATTTCTCCAATGATGTAAGATTTTTCTATGTTTCTATTGAGGCCATGAGGATGGGGTAGTTGATGAATCTATCACCGCTATGGTTCACACGGATGGTGGAATAAAGAGGAGGTAGTACGAAGGGGGAGAAGTGATGGAGCCTTATCCCAGTTCTTACTATAGAGAGTGAGATCGATAAAAAGGTTTTTAATTTGATGGATGATGGAAGTAAGATTTCATAGATCAGATTCATGGTGGTCATTTTTCATTGCCTTCCAGATGTTCCAAAACCCAATAGGAGTAATATACCTTTAGAATTCTTCTCGTGAAAAAAATCATCCCCCCTAAAACCACAGATCAAAAATGGATGAACATGAGGATCCTGGGGAGTAAAGTCATTTAAAGTAACCAAATAAGTTCTAGATCAAACTCACCTAGTCCCCATCATAAAAAATTTGTTCCACGGACTATTCCTTGGGTTCTCCACAACATGTATATCTAGAGACCATGTTAATATAAATTAATTTTATGTTTCCATTTAATTGAAGGGCATGATTTCTCACTCACCATAGGTTGAAGTTAAATTTGGTAGGTATCTCATTTTTTCAAAAGACCTCAACCAAGAGTTATTAGAGTTGTTATCCTTCTCTATATGTCAGTAATTCTTGGAGGAAAAAGTTTCAGAGGAAGACACAGTGAAAAAACATATGTTAGGGTACACAGTTAGCTTAATTTGATTAAAGGAGGCCTCTTTATCCTTGTCAAATTCCACCAATATGACCCTCAAGAATGCAATTTCCTTCCTAATTGTGATTTTTGGTACTAGGAATCTTGGGAAACCATACTTGGTTATCATCTAATTAGTGTGACAAAAGTTTGTATCCCCTTGACCCACAATCCAATGGGAGTTATGATGAAGATTATGGACGTGGGGGATGATCATTTTCCTAAGATATTATGAATTATTCCTAGGATTAGCCTATATATTTCCATATTTCTCCCACATTAACAATCCCCATAGAGTCTTTATGTCCTTAATTTCACCTTAAATATTCACAAGGAATCACTCCACTATATCCATCATGTTTCTGACATTAATTTATCCCTCCTATATAGAATTAGGAATTCATCCCAAATAGTCCCAATGATGTTTTTATTCTGAGTGGGAATCCCATAAATAATCACAACGAAAACTTTAAATACCATTAATCACACTTTTGGGAACATTTTGGGGAGAGACAATATGAATTGATATTGAATTTAAGACACTGTTTATCAATGAAATTCTACAACCAAACAAAAAGATTTGATTCTTTAAATCCATTATGCGACTATTAATCCTTTCCACAAGCATATCAAAGTGATAGCTTAGTGAAAGGATTACTCACCACTCATGATTATAGGGAGGTCCAAGTTGCATGTATGGTTGGATGTGTGGATATGTGGTAAGGAATGTATTGTAAAAAATGTAATTTATGAAAAAAAATTAGAGCATTATTGATTATATTCCTTTGAACATGACATTGTTTTGTGGAAACTCTTTTATTATGGCAGTTTTTTAGATTTTGATATAAATTGTTTTAGAAATTGTTTTAAATAAACTATTATGTATAAATTTTATAGAATGTTCTATCCCAGTAGCTTGAGTAGGGATGTTGTTTGGGGAAAACTTACTGAGTTTCATTAATCATCCCAACGTTATCACATTTGTGATTTAGTAGGCATCATTAATCAGGACATGGGAAAAGATAAAGTATCCCCTTTTCCAAGTGGTTCATAGTGATACATGGGCTATTTGTGGAGTTAGATCATGGAGCTGTTAGAACATGGGAGTTTGATTTAAATTCGTTGCCTTTTTTGGTTATGTATTCTTCAACAGTTTACTTGGTTGTTTTTTAGTCTTCTATTGCAGTACTATTTTGGAGTATGAATTTTATATAAATGAAATAAAACATAAAGCATACCATTATATAAAATTCAAAATCCAAAAGTGTATCACAATGGAAGACTAAAAAACAACCTTGTACATAGAGGAATACTACAAAACCAATAAAAATCAAAGACTCTTACTAAAACATCCTAGCACCAACAACTCCATGCTCTAACTCCAAAAACAACCTAAGTATCACTAAGCATCACTAGATAAATGTGGTACTTTAGCTTTTCCTATTTCCTGGTAAACTGTATTGGAAAAATCACTAAAGTTCCAATGAGGGGTTTAGTAATGAATCGTATTAGTTTTTCTATAAATTATTTCCCTTCTAATTCTACTATGATAGATCATGTTAGAACATTTATATAAAAGACTTTATATAAAAAAGTTTCTAAAATAGTTTACATCAAAATATAAAAAAAGTATAAAAGAAATAGTTTCAAAAAAACAATGTAATGTTCCAAGGAAATTATTCCACAATTCTCCAAAAAAAATTGAATAAGTTATATTTCAGAGTAACCCATTCCTTTACACATATCTATACATCCAAACAAGCATGAAAGTGGGAACTATCTATACATTAAATTGGTGATTCATCCTTGAAGGACCCCGGGACACCCTGAGAGGGGAGGGGTGAATCAGGGTGACGACTTTTTCTTTTAATGTGATGGATCTTGTTCCCACGTTGGCAGGAACTTGTTGAACCTGTATGATGATTATGATCAGAATGAAAACATTCACATGCACAGAGAAGACACAGCCCTTTTTACATGGTTCACCACTAAGGGCTACGTCCAAGGAGCATACGCCGACAGGTTGTCGGTCGTACCAAAATCCACTATGCTTCACTAGCGGTAGATTACAAAAGTTTGGGAACAGTTACTCTGTCCCAGGCAGACTGCCTTTACAAAGTTTCAGGGATAGCCCACTCCTCCCCTCGGGTCACTCCCGTTGACTCCCCCTGGCTCACTGCCGTTGGTGAAGTCCCACTCAGTTTATAGACACGAAGGTCTCTTCATCATTTTCAAGAGAATGCATCTTCAGTTGTATGTAGATGCTCTATTGAAGTCCGATTCTCACCAGAAGCTGAATATCACTTTTTCTCGAATGTATCTGGTAGTCTCCTGGCTTTTGTGCAGCTCCAAACAGGCCAGCGGGCTTTAGCAAAACCTGGCGCGCTTCTCCAAGCTGGACGCGCAAGTCCCAATACGGCGCGCAAGTCCAAAAAGGCGCGCAAGTGTCACCAATGCACCTGCGCGACGTTTCCTTCCTCGACAACAAACTTGCGCGGTTCACTTCCTTTCACTCCCAAACCACCTTGGGCGCACTGCAGACAACCGGCGCGCAAGCTCTACTTGTGCGACCAAACTACCACTTGCGCGACTCAACCACCTGTGCGACGAGAGCTCGAACAATCTCTCAGCCTTGAACTCCGTGAGAAATGAGGAGGGGTGGTCTAGTATTTATAGGCAAACTGGACCCCCTGCGCGTCGGCGCGCAAGTCCCTCGACGGCGCGCAAGTCTTGTCTTCAATAACCTCTGTCGTGCAACTCACTTGTGCGACCCAACCAACACTTGCGCGACCTTCTTTCCTTAGCCATATTTTGATGTTCTGAACCTTAAAAACATATGGTGCGCAAGTCTTTTATCCTCCAAGAGCTCGGCGCGCAAGTACCTTTGCCAAAAACACTTTACTTTATTGGCAGATTTTCAAGCCCAAAAATTTGGCAAACACTGGGAAACGGCGCCACCTTCACTACTGTTTTCTGCTTGAACGGTATGATCTCTTTGTTGGTACACATCCTGAACTTCCACTGAGGATTGACAACAAACACAAACCATACGCCAAATCATGCTTTGAAGAACCTGGTTCCAACAATCTCCCCCTTTGGGTTTGTTGGCAATCAGAATAAATTCAATAGATCTCCAACCATGAGCAAACCCAAAATGCAAGAATCAACTCAGCCAACACTCTAAGTCTACGTGAGCAATGCTCGGTGTAGAAAACAAGAGGGGAGGCTTGAATTGGGTTCCAGTGTCTTGAAATTCTCCATGACGCCCGATGTTATCCTTCTTATACTTCTCATCGCAATACTTCTCATCACAATCGTATACTTCTCATCACAGAAGAATTTCGTGCCTTGAATTTATTCTTTTCTCCCCCATTGACAATAAAACCAAAGACCGATAAGTTGTTCAACGTTCAGCTTAATCCATACTCCCCCTGAATAGTATCTCCCCCATAATCCTGCATCACATCCATAAGCAGATAAAAACAGTTAAAACAAACAGGGAGAGGGGATTTCCGGAGCCTCCTTATGCAGTAGGAGGTGGATGAACATAGAGGTTCAACCGATGCTTCTCAAACACAGCCGCTGACAATGGCTTGGTTAGGATATCATCCACTTTCTCATTAGTTCCAACATGATCCATTTTAATCATGCCTTGTTCAACCTTTTCTTTGATAAAATGATACCGTATTTCAATATGTTTTGTACGAGAATTGTGAACCGGATTCTTCGTAATATCAATTGCACTTTTGTTATCACAATAAATCACCATTGGTTGCTGCACCTTATCACAAATATCTGTTAGTTGCTGCTTCATCCAAAGAAGTTGAGTGCATGCTTTTGTCACAGAGATATACTCAGCTTCATCCGTACTAATAGAAGTACTTTCTTGTTTCTTGCTCAACCAGCCAACACATTTCTTCCCAATATAGAAAGCTCCACCACTAGTGGAATTTCTGTCTACCACATCACCAGCCCAGTCAGCATCTGAAAATGCGGATAATTCACTATCCCTGCCTGCAGAAAAAAATAACCCGAAGTTATGTGTACCGTGAATGTATCTCATGATTCTTTTTACTGCTGCCGTATGTTCCCCTTTTGGATTACTCTGAAAGCGGGCCGCAAGGCATGTTGAAAAGACAATATCTGGCCTTGTCGCTATCAGGTACAGTAGGCTTCCAATGATCCTACTATACATGGTGGGATCAACAGAGTTCCCATCCTCTTGCTTTCCATGTTTAGTTCCAACTGCAATCGGAGTTGACATTGGTTTGGAGTCTTGCATATTGAACTTCTTCAGCAGCTCTCTTGCATATTTTTACTGAGAAATGAATGTGTATTCCTTCTTTTGAATCACTTGCAGCCCCAAGAAATATGTGAGCTCCACAATCATAGACATTTCAAATTCTGATTTCATGTGGTTGGAAAATTCAACCACTGATTTCTGCCTGCTGCCACCAAATATGATATCATCAACGTAGACAATGATCATGAATTGATCTTTTGGAGAATTATTCACATAGAGATTGTGATCAACTCCTCCTCTTTTGAATTCCAACTTCTTGAGATATGAATCTAGCCGTGAGTACCACGCCCGTGGTACCTGCTTCAAACTATATAGAGCTTACTTTATTTTGAAGACCTTTGTTTCATCGGTACCCAAGACAAAGCCCACCGGTTGTTCAATGTAGACTTCTTCTTCGAGTACACCATTCATGAATGTTGTCTTAACATCCATTTGATATTCTTTATATCCTCTTTGGAGTGCCATGGCAAGGAAAAGCCTGATTGATTCCAGTCTAGCAACTGGAGCAAAGGTTTCTTCAACATCAATACCTTCAATCTGGGAGTATCCTTTACATACCAGTCGTGCCTTGTTTTTTATAACACTTCCATGCTCATCAAACTTATTTTTGAAGATCCATTTGGTACCAATCACATTGTGACCTTCGGGTCTCTGAACAAGATCCCATGTCTGATTCTTGTCAATCTGATCTAATTCATCATTCATGTCTTTCACCCAAGATTTATCTTTTGCTGCTTCTTCGAATGAGGATGGATCTACAACTGATTGAAATGCAGATTGCGTGGTATTCTTCATCCTTCTGGTTTGAGTGGGTGCACTCATATCCCCAATTACATTGGATGGATCAATCTCTGCTCTTCGATTTCTCCTGTGAGGCTCAGTAGTATTCTCTTCAGCCATAGTTTCATCTTCAGATTATTCTTCTGAGTCAACATCATTATGTGATTGATGAGTGTTTTGAACAGCTTCCTCTATTTCTGCATTTGTATTTTCTTCACGTTCACATTCTTCATGACTTTCTATCACATCAGCATATGACGTCCGTGAAGCATTTGTGGTTTTCTCTTCAATTATCTTAACATCATTTCTTTCCACAATCCTTCCCAAATGCTTGTTGAAACATTTATAGGCTTTTCTATTCATTGAGTAACCGAGGAAGATTCCTTCATCTGCATTGTCGCCATATATACCCTGATTTCCTTCTTTGTTCCTGATGAAGCACTTACTTCCAAAGACACGAAAGTATTTTAGAGAAGGCTTCCGCCCATGCCACAATTCATATGGTGTCTTCGTCTCACCCATATAAAGTCTTATTCGATTCTGAATGTACATTGCAGCTTGAACAACCTCTTTCCAGTAATGTCATGGAATACGACTCTCAATCAACATAGTTCGTGCTATGTTGTTCACCTGTCGATTCCTTCGTTCAACAACTCCATTTTGTTGTGGAGTTCTCACAGCAGCTACCTCATGTTGTATCCCATGCTTCTCCAGATAATTTTCAAATTCAATGGACGTGTATTCTCATCCATTGTCAGATCGCAACACTTTGATTGTTCGTCCAGTATCATTCTCGGCGATTCGCCGATATTTTTTCATGCAGTCAAGGACTTGTCGTTTCCGGTGAATGACCATCACACATGCCATTCGACTGTAATCATCTATGAAAAGGACAAAGTACCTCTCTCCATGAGTTCCGGCAACATTTATTGGACCACAAACATCTGTATGAATCAGATCAAGAAGGTGAGATGCCTTTTTCATCTTTGGCCGATATGAACTGCAGACCAGCTTCCCACGAATACAAGCATCACAGGATTTTTCACGCTCATGCTTCAAGTTAAGGATGTCCATGAAAATTCTCAATTTTGATATTTTCTCCATGTCTTGTTGATTGATGTGTCCCAATCTCCGATGCCACAAATTGTTTTCTTCTTCAACAGTCATGTAACATACATTTTCTTCACTATCAACTTGATACAAGTTGCCTTCTGTTCTGCATCCTTTCATAAGTGAATTTCCAGTTTTTCACTTGATGGTGCAGCCTTTCTGATTAAAAGTAACTATAAGTCCTGAGTCACAGAGTTGACTCACGCTAAGGAGATTATGACGTAGGCCATCTAAGTAAAGGACTTCAGTCTTCTTTAGTTCTCCATTAGCTAATTGGGTACTTCCACTCCATTTGATTTTCAGAGCCCCATCATTACCAAATCTTACTGTACCATCAACATTCTTTATGATATTCGTTAGTAGGCCGGCATTGCCCGTCATATGAGATGAACAACCGCTATCCAGAATCCAGGTACTATTGTTCTTTGTAGCTTTGAGGGCTACCTCTACAAGGTTCGATCTCTCAATCTTCTTCCTTTCCTTCCATGAGACATTAGATTGGGTATATAGAACTGATGGCCTTTCAACTATCTCTTCCGCATAACTAGGTTCTTCATAGTCAAAGTCTTCTGTGAGAGGTGAGAACCTGTTTAAAAGAGCAACACTGTCTTGCTGACGAGACTTGACTTGTCTTGAACTTCGGTATGAGGTGTCTATGTCTCTTCTTTGCCTGCAATTAACAGCCTTATGACCAAAGTTAGAACAATGAAAACAATATCCATAGAAATTATTTCCTCTATGAGAATTAGGATATGAGATTGTTCTCCCTTTTTTAGGATCTATATCTTCTCCATTCAGATACCTTCTTGCCTCTTCACAATAAGACATGGTATGGCCCAGATAGCCACAGAACAGACACTTCATGAGAGGAAATGTCTTCTCACTTTAATTTCTCCTTATACCTTCTTCCTTGGGAGAATAGTAAGACTGTCTGTCATTTTTGAAAGTTTGAGGATAATTTTCAGGTCTCCTTTTAGTTTTGATTGAGGGTTCCTTTTTCAGCACTCTAGGTAACATTTCATCATGTTCAACTTTCATCTTGTCTTTCTATTGGATCTTTTCACTTCCAGCAGTTGATGACTCAGCCTCACAGCCAATTCCACTCTTTCCCATGCAAGCAGGTCTTTGATCACTCAAGACTTTTCCAACCCCATCTGAACCACACTTGGATCTTGCAAGTAATTCTGCATATGAGAATATTCCGAACTGTATTTTCTTTCTCGATTCTTTTGGAACTGACTCAGTCTCCAGTTTACTCCTTAGAGTAACTACTTCCTCCTCAAGACCCTCAGCAGTCTTGGATTTTTCATCCAGTCTGGATGTGAGGTCATTGATGACCTTTGCCTGCTCTTCAATTCTCAGCTTCAGATCAACTGCATCATCATTGCTTTCAATTATTTTAGACTGTACCTTCACAAATTCTTCCATTCATTCAAATTCATCTTCAAGTTGATCAACATATTCAGTTGATTATTCTACAATTGATTTCCACTTATTGCAGCTCTTACATTTAATCATAAGCTTACTAACTGCATCCTTAAGTTGCACCTCAGGATCTACACAAGTTCTCAGTTTTTTTTCTCCATCAGTATCTTCTGACTTTTCAACAGTGGCCATCATAGAAGCATGGATCCCAGTTTTGAATTCTGGTTCTTCTTCATCACATAATTCATTGCCATCTTCTTCCTCTTCACAGACAAAACTCTTCCTTTGCGTTTTCTTACCATATTTGAAGTCTCCCTTTTTGAATAACCTTCTCTGAGGCTTCTTGAAGTTTTCATCTTCCCTGGCATCATCATTGATATTCTTCAAGCACTGAGAGGAAATATTCCCAACTTTTCCACAACGGAAACATGTGAGAGGTAACTTCCCTTTGAATTTCCCTTTCCCCTTCTGGAACTTCTTTGCAATGAGAGAAAGAATTTCTTTCTCTACGTCATCATCACTGCTACTATACTTTGAGATTTTCAATTTATCCATGGCCTTGAATGCCATTTCCTTGCTCACCCGAGTTGTAGCATCTTCTGGTTTGACTCTCATTTCATATGCTACCAAACTGCTCAGTAAGTCATCAAGAGAAAGTTTGGAAAGATCTCTTTCCTCAAGAGCTGACACCTTCGCATTATACAGAGGTGGAAGTATTCTTAAAATTTTATTTACAATATCAATGTCTTTGATTTCTTCGCCTAGACCCCGAATTGCTCCAACCACTTCAGTAATTAGATTGAAGAAAGAGTCTGCATTCTCGTCTGGATGCATCTTCAGATCATCAAACTGATTGTGTAGCACTTGTAGTTTCGCCTCCTTCAATTTGCTATCACCTTCATAAATATTCGCAAGTTTATCCCACATGGATTTTGCTGAGGTGCAATTCATCACGTTCAGGTAGATCTGATCAGAAAGGGCTGCAGTGAGAGCATTCTGTGCTTTAGCATCTGCATCAAGAAGTTTCCTGTCTGTTTCAGTCATAGCCATACCTGTTGGATCAGTGACTTGTATTCCTTGCACAGTAGAAAAAAGAACTTCCATTCCAAGAGATCTTAGATGAGATCTCATTCTGTTCTTCCAGATCTGGAAATTGCTTCCATCGAAGTGAGGTACTCCCCTGACATTGACCACGTTTTCCATGACGAAGAAGGTCAGATTCAACACCAGCAACATTGACCCTCTGATACCACTTGAAGGACCCCGGGACACCTTGAGAGGGGAGGGGTGAATCAGGGTGACCACTTTTTCTTTTAATGTGATGGATCTTGTTCCCACGTTGGCAGTAACTTGTTGAACCTGTATGATGATTATGATCAGAATGCAAACATTCACATGCACAGAGAAGACACAACCCTTTTTACTTGGTTCACCACTAAGGGCTACGTCCAAGGAGCATACGCCGACAAGTCGTTGGTCGTACCAAAATCCACTATGCTTCACTAGCGGTAGATTACAAAAGTTCGGGTACAGTTACTCTGTCCCAGGCACACTGCCTTTACAATGTTTCAGGGATAGCCCACTGCTCCCCTCGGGTCACTCCCGTTGACTCCCCCTGGCTCACTGCCGTTGGAGAAGTCCCACTCAGTTTATAGACGTGAAGGTATCTTCATAATTTTCAAGAGAATGCATCTTCAGTTGTATGTAGATTCTCTATTGAAGTCCGATTCTCACCAGAAGCTGAATATCACTTTTTCTCGAATGTATCAGGTAGTCTCCTGGCTTTCGTGCAGCTCCAAACAGGCCGGCAGGCTTTAACAAAACCTGGCGCGCTTCTCCAAGCCGGACGCGCAAGTCCCAATATGGCGTGCAAGTCCAAACAGGCACGCAAGTGTCACCAATGCACCTGCGCGACGCTTCCTTCCTCGACAACAAACTTGCGCGGTTCACTTCCTTTCACTCCCAAACCGCCTTGGGCGCACTACAGACAACCGGCACGTAAGCTCTACTTGCGCGACCAAACTACCACCTGCGCGATGAGAGCTCGAACAATCTCTCAGCCTTGAACTCCATGAGAAATGAGGATGGGTGGTCCAGTATTTATTGGAAAACTGGACCCCCTGCGCATCGGCGCGCAAGTCCCTCGACGGCGTGCAAGTCTTGTCTTCAATAACCTCTGTCGTGCAACTCACTTGCGCGACCCAACCAACACTTGCACGACCTTCTTTCCTTAGCCAAATTTTGATGTTCTGACCCTCAAAAACATATGGCGCGCAAGTCTTTTATCCTCCAAGAGCTCGGAGCGCAAGTACCTTTTCCAAAAACACTTTACTTTATTGGCGGATTTTCAAGCCCAAAAATTTGGAAAACACTGGGAAACGACGCAACCTTCACTACTGTTTTCTGCTTGAACGGTATGATCTCTATGTTGGTACACATCCTGAACTTCCACTGAGGATTGAAAACAAACACAAACCATACACCAAATCATGCTTTGAAGACCCTGGTTCCAACAATCCTTTCACTAATTAGTCACTTAATGAACTATTTTATGGGGAAGATCCCTAACCATTATCCACTCCACTAATAATGGTGGATACTCCTTACCCATAACTATCATGAATGTAACTGAACTCAAACAACCATTTCGCTAAAAAATAATTTCAAATCATCCTTTTCCACCATTTCAATAAAACCATACATTTATTAAATACCTCTCGAACATACCATTTTAATAAAACAAACCCTTTTATCAAAAAAAAATCCATTCATAAAAACCAAAAATCATTTTAAAATCATCATTTTAAAATCATGTCACCAATTTCACTTTCAACAAAATGCCCAATTTTTAAAATTATAGAAACTATCACTAAAGAGGGTTTCAAAAAATAAATTCACATAAATTTAAAATCCAACTCCATGAAAAAAATTTAATTTGAAACTAGGAATTCGTATTCTAAATAGAAGAGTTGAGATTGAAGACACCTACCTCGAACAACATTGCGAAAATGAAATACAACACTAAAACACCAATGAAACTAGCTTGAATCATAAAAAACCCTCCTTAGATATCTTCACCTAAAATCTAAAAAAGAAAAATATAATCATATTATTCATCATCTACCTCCAATATATCCACATAAGACCTGAATATAATGAATCAAGACATAGGGGGAATTATATATAAGGAAAACCAACCATAACCATCATGAATGATGACTTCCCAAAATAATTCATCCTCAACACACTAAGAGAAGCCTTAAGATCACCTAAATAGCAATTGGATAATCCTCTACTACCTCTAAGTTGATGAAATCCTAAGTTAAGATCGATTTGTGGTAAAAATAATGTGTTAAAATATGATCACAGCCTATATCTATTTTTTGGGATAGATTATTTAAACCATGCATACATAGTCATGCGGTTAGCCAAACCATGCACTAACAATGTGTTGGATTCTATCTGAAAGAGTAACCTCAAATGGTTTCCATTCATGGTTTCTAAATTGTTTGTGAACAGTGGTAATGCTAACTCTCTCAATTTGTATGGTTTCTCCAATGCAACCACATGGTTTTGACAAACTGTGAACCTTCCCATGCCCCTTCCCTTTAGCCTTTATCTCATTGTCCACAATTTCCTAGGGAAGCTACACCATTTCCATAAACCATGCACCAATTGTACACCTTTTTAAAAGACCCAAAAATGTTACAAAATTCTATGAAAATCTCCTAAACATCACCCTAAAATTTTACATACTTAAATAAAATAAAATAAGGGTTACTTACTTGAAACCAGAGGGTGAAACATTCTCCCTACAGTTATCATTTCCTTCCCATTAATGTAAAATGTAAATGATGTCCTCAAAGAGTTCAGGCCATTTATCTTTCAATTCCATTTCCCGTTCTTATGTCTCTACTCGAATATAACCATTTTACTCTAATACCCATAGTATACAGATTCTTTTTCCATGAATATCATTCTCTTGCCTATCCATAACCTTCGTTTGATTCTACACCTAAAACGAATCCTTATCTAAGATAACTTTATCCCATTAAATGACATAGTCAGAATCAGGATAATACTTCTTTTTCTAAGATACATGAAATATGTTATGTACCACACTGAACTTTAGTGGAAATGAAATATGTTATGCCACCTCTCCAACCAACTCATGTATCTTAACAGGTCCTTTGTATTGGGTAGATAAGTTTCCTTGCTTCCCAAAATGTCGATGTCCAAGCTTTGAAGTGATCCTCAAGAACACATGATCACTCACCTTTAATGAAAACAATTGTCAATGATGATCTCAGTATGATTTCAGACGAATTTTATCCACCTGCATCCTTTTCTTGATCAAATAATTCTTTTCCATTGTTTCTTGGATAAGGCTTGGCTAAACTAGTGAAGTCTCACATGTTTCCACCCAACAAAGTGGATAGAGAGAAATAATCACACACAATACTTCAGCAAGATCTATATGTATTGAGCCTTGATAACTATTTTATAATATAACTCCACTAATGGTACGTTCTCTTCCAATGATCCACCAAAATCTATCACAAAAACATGCCACATGTATTCCAACATTTGTATAATCTTTTCATATGGCCCATCCATATGAGGATGATATTACATACTGGTGGTCAACTGAGTCCCAATGGATTACCGTAAGGATTTAAAAAAATGTGACCTAAACCTCAGATATCTTTCAAGCACTATTGAAACTTTAATGTAATGCCTCTTTACCACTTCTCGGATATATATATTTTAGACAAGCCCTCCAACATATGTGATTCATGAATATGAATAAAATGAGCTTATTTTGTGAGATGATTCACTATCACCCATATAGAATCATGTTTCTGAACCATCTTGGGACACCTATCAAAACATACCTAGATATATGGTCCCATTTCTACACATTAATAGCTTATAATTGTAACATACCTATTGTTAGCTGATGCTCAACCTTAACATGATGAGCATTTTAGAATCATGAAACAAAATCATCTACCTTCCTCTTCATTCTGACCCACCAACACTATAATTTCAACACCATATACATCTTCTATATTACAATATGAATAGCTCATCTTAAATAGTGATAATCATATAGATGTTTTTTCTAACAATCTATAGGTACGACCATCAAATTTCTAAACCACAACACTGATCTCTCATGGATCTTATATCCTTAAATTACCACCCCACCATTGAGTTTTCACCTCAACTTCCCACACTATACATATGTTTTATTTGCCTCTATAACCATATTTACTAAATTAGGAACAAATAAAACATGAAATAATGCCACAAATTCACCACAGTCTTCAAATTTTAAGTCTATATTGGCTAGGAACAACATCAGCTGCCACTCATATGTTGATTCCTTTTTCAACTGAGCGTATGAATTTCAGCTTAACGACTCTTCCACTAAATTACCTATTCATAGTGTATACATCTAGTTAAAGTCAGATATTTGTAGAAACTCAATCCATCTTTTTGTTCTTAGATTCAAATAATATTATGATAAAATATTCTTTAATCACTTATTATCCATGAACACAAAAAATTTATATCTAAATAGATAATGATGCCAATTCTTAAGATAATGGACAAAAATAGATTACTACATGTCTTGTGTTTGGTAGTTCTTCTCATGAACCCATAACTTCATTGTTCCATATGTAACAAAATGATCTCCCTACATGAGCACACATCTCAACCCTAATCTTGAAGCATCGAAATACCCTAAAGATCCTTCCATTATTCTAGAAAAATAAATATTGGCGATGATGTAATACAAAACATAACTCTTTAAAAGACTTATGAAATTTCTCATTCTTTTGGATATGTAAATTCTTCTATTAAAAGATTTTATTGGTGAATTTAGTCATGAGAAGTCATGAACAAAGTGTCTTTAATAACCAACTGGACCCAAGAAGCTTTATATCTCGAAGACATTCATTGATGGTTTCCAAGAGGCAATGGCCTCTATCATTTATAGAATAATTGAAACTCATATTAAAAAAATTGAATAGATATAGTAATTTATCTCTTGTATCTAAAAATAATACTTTAATAATTTTGAATACATATAATGATACCTCTATATTCCCAAAAAATTCACCAAGTGATACTAATGCTCATCCCTTTCCCTGTAATACAACAATATTTCATCCAAAAATACCACAAAAAATGAATCTTGATATTAATAAAATATCTGATTCATCATCTCTATAAAAAAATGGTTCATTTTTAAGACAGAAAGGAATCCCAGATATTCATAATGGATATATATACATTTAAAAGTAGTCTTTGGAATATTCTCTTTCTTAACCTGCAATTTGTGATATCTCAATCACATTTAAACCATAGAAAACCATTAGTCCTCACTAAATTGTTCAAATAGATAATCATTGTGTGGAAGTGGATACCAATTAATTCTCATAACTTGTTTAATATTATGATTATCGACACGTATACAACATGTTCCATCAACCATTTTGACAAACACTACCATTGTTTCCCATGGAGAAATGCCCAGCTGAATGAAACCTTTTCTTTCCAACTCCTCCAATATCTCCTTTGGATCCCTTGATTCTATTGGTTTCATTCGATAATACGGAAGGGAAATTGGATTGTTTATTGTAAGGAGATAAATCATAAAATCCATTCATCTCATAGGTGTAACCCCTTAGAAATTATTAGGAAACACATCCAAAAAATGATCAACCACTTCAGGAAAACTATTCATATCCCTCTCATAAATTTACGCTAATGAAAATACACCAAATCAAATGATATCATTCTACCTACTATTGATATTTGAACTATTTAACCTTCCATTACATTCAAATATACTCAAAAGAGATGGGTGACACCATATTTAGTTGTAAAATTTTCTTTTCTGGTATAAAAGTCGATGCGAGCCTTGATCATTTTCATCCAATCAATACCCAAGATTGTTTCATAGATATCCATCACAAGAATATATAAATCCCATTTTATCATGACTCCATCAATAGTTATAGAACTTTATCTATACAAAAAATCTAAAATTTATCTTTGACCATGAAGCATTTGATTTTTAATCACATAAGGCATAATATCAACATTTAGACATAGAAAATCAATAATCTGAGAATAAAAAAAGGAATTGGATGAACCCCAATCAATAAAAATTTACATATGTGTAGAAATAAATGGAATCTTCCCTTAAACCACAGATGGTTCAGACTAATCATTCACAGTAATTTCTTCATATCCATATACTTTCTTGCTCACAACAATTTATTCTCTATTTCCCAATTAATATTTCCCCTGTTGAAGAGTCCAAGTATACAAGAAATTTCTATGGATAAATAAGTTTTGACGATGAGAGGTATTCTGCTTCCATCACCCTATCAAATCATAGGATGCCTATGACACCTAAGAAGTGTCATGAACACCCAACCTCAGAGCACTACAACAATGGTTTTTAATATTTGCCCATCTGATTTCAATTATGGCATGATCAAGGTGGTGTCATATGTTGACACATAATTTGGTCTAATGAGACACATTGAAAACATCTAGGCTTGATCTTTGGGTTTGGAGTAACATTCACCGATCCATTTGTTTGATTCTGATCCATCCCACTTCCTTGGAAATTGGTGTCCCTCTTATGCTTTCTCCTAGAATTAAGGGTCCAACCATTTCCCATGGGTAACAACATGCTTACTCATTATATAGCTCCTATGATTTCCCATTCCTCCACTCATTCTCTATTGACCGTATTTGTATAATCCGTTATACAAAGAACATAAATATTTGAGTGATTCTCTTACCTTATCCCCAATTAAAATATGTATTCCTTCAAGGATGCACTGTTAGTAACCTCTGGTGCAAAGGAATCTAAATTCATAATATTATCTATGTAATTTTTGATTGAAATATTTTTTCCTTCTAGCTAAATATGTTTATCATATTTTTAATTTTTTATGTATATGGATATAATTGTTTGTTAAACAATTCCTCAAAATCCTCACATTAAATTTCATACTATAATTTATCTTAAATAGCTAAATCTAAAAAACTAGAATGCAATATATTACATCATATACAAATATGGATTAAATTTTAGCTATGACTGTGTTCCACGAAAATCAAGGTTACAATTCGTCCTATTTAGCCACACCTATGCCTTTTATGGTTCCAAATCACCCCATAAAATGGGTGGATTCTGCATCTATAATTAGACTAAATGATTAAATTTAATTGGATCATCAATATTGTTCCATATTTCCATAGCATGAAATGATTATATAATAAATTAAACCATATATTTGTTCACCTATGGCTTGGGTGAAACCACATTCTCAGTAGCTTCTTCTGGTGGCTTTTTATGACACCTATCAGGTTCTATTTTCAAGAAACAAAATGAACATAATATTTTTCTTTCTATATTAACTGAAGGATTATAATTTCAAATTATAACACATCATACTGTCATAAGTTTACATTCCAAAATCATCCATTTTCAATGTTTAACTATTTTTGAAAATTTTCCCCTACTTTTGAAGGATAATTTTTTTAAAAAATATCACAACAATTGTTTTTTTAAACAATCATTTGAAATCATATTTAAAATTTTTTTAAAATACAAAAAATGAATTGAATCAATACTAAAAATGAGATATTAAATTCTAGTGGAAATTTATTTCTATAATGAATTTCATGATCTTATCATTGGATAAACCCATGAAAATGAAATTAAAAAACTATAAGTGTTTTCAAAACCCTTAAGTACCAAACACCCTGGTAACATGAATTTCATCATAAAAAGGTTTGCAACATCTTTTTATGTTCTAAATTTCATCTTCTGACAATCGTACACATCTCTACCAACTAGACAGAATGAATAGACCAAAATGAATTTCAACTCTGAGACTAACATAACTAATAATCACTTGTTTAAGAAAGATATTCAGAAGGAAAAATCTAATACCACTTGTTCTGAAAACATGCTTTAAACATTAATGCTAATGAAAATTGTAAAATCCATCCCATTATCATTGGATTGAGAAGGCAGAAGAATATTACATGTCCTCATGTGATAACCCCCTGATGCCAAAATGCTAGAAAAAAATTACAAGGGATTCATTTATAATTAGGGGGATGATTTTCCCCTTTAAAATAAAACAACCAACCAAACAATCAATAACAAAATAAACAACTACATAGTGAATGATATAAATGAAAGACAACTATAAGAATGTAATTTCATAAAATTTAACCTCTAAAATAGTATCGCAACAGAATAATACAAAAAATCAAGTACACATTGTAAGACATCAAAACCAACAGAACTAAAAGACGCTAAAAAACTCTGACGGGACAATACCTCTATGGCCAAACTCCAAAAAATATCCTAAGTATCACTAATCACCTCTAGATAAATTTGATACTTTACCTTTCTATGTTTCTAAACAAAAAAATATCTACAAAATCACTAATATTCCAATTCATAGGTGAGTAATGAAACTCAAACGGTTTTCCCCAAATTAGGTCACTACTCACTCCACTAGGATTGACAATGTAAACATGTATATATAAAGTAGTATATATAATGAAATTTATAAAATAGTTTATATAAAATAACTTCTAAAACAGTTTATATTAAAATATGAAAAGGTTCTATAATAAATTTTTTCCCAAAAAACAATGTCATGTTCCATGGAACGTAATCAACAATGCTCTAAAACCATTTCATAAATTCCATTTTGGCATAACCCATTACTTTTTACATATCCCCACACCCTACTCTTCCTGGAAACTGGACCTCCCTATACTTCTGAGTGGTGAGGCATCATTTTACAAAGCCATGACTTAATGAACCATTTGACGGGGGAGATTTATGACTCTTTTCTATCTCACTAATAATAGGGGAGACTCCTTACCCTTATCCATCCCAAATACACATGAACACACACAACCATTACGCTACAAACCAATGGAAAATAAAAAATTTAAACTATTTCAATAAACCCATACTTCTATTCAAAACCTTTCAAAAAAATATTTTAATAAAACCATCACTTTTATTGATTTTTTTTATGAAAAAAAACCAAAAAAACATTTTAAAATCATCATTTTAAAATCAAGTCACTAATTTCACTTTCCACAAAAAGAGGAATTGTTATAATTATAGATATTGTCAGAAAAGAAGGTTTACAAAAATTAATTCACTACATTATTAAAACTAATTATTAGAAAAATAATTAATTTTAAACTAATACATCATATTAAAAATAGAGTATTATAGAGTGAATCAACCCACCAAGAATGATTTGGAGAAAATGGAAAACAACACTAAATGGACAATGATATCAGGTTGAATCTTCAAAAACCCACCTTATATCTCTTCACCTAACAAAAAAAACCCATATATAATCAAATTAGTCATAAAATACATTATATATATAGAGTACATAGATCTATGAAAATATAATATAGGGATAATTACATCTATGTAAAACCAAGAATTATAATCATGAATGATGACTTAATGCAGGAATATGTGTTCAACACACCAAGAGAAGCCTTCAAATCTTCACTGGTACAATGGGAGAAGACTCTAATTTATTTGATAGGGTGAAATACAGAGTTAGGGTTAGTTTTTGGTAACAATTTTGGGTTAAAACATGATCCTAACCTAGATCCACTTTTTTGTGGATCTAGTTTTTAAACTATGCATGGTTTCTCACATGGTTTTCCAACCAATTTATAAATGTGCACCAGCTTTTATTTCAAGTGTGAAGCTCCCACAGTTGGATTTCATGGGTTCCAAGCCATTTTCCAACATTTCCAAACCCCACTATCTCGTTTTGTGTGGTTTCTTCTAGGCAGCTACACAATTTTGAAAAATTATGCCCCATCATGTGCGCCTTCCCCTTAGACTATGTCTCATTATGGATGGTTCCTTGCAGAATATCCAATACATCCAATAACCATAAACCAACCATAAACCATTATAAAATACCCATAAACATTAAAAATTCTTCAATACCCTCCCAAATTTCACCATAAACTTTTACATAATTAAAAAGAAAACAAAGAAAGGTTTTTTACTTGAAACCGAGCATTATATAATAATACTTACAAATCTTATATATTTGGATTATTTTTATTTTTATTATTGCAGTGGAAATTAAAATATGTGAGACATATTTTTTTATTTGTTTTACTCAACATATATGAAAAATTATATGAAGGTATATTTGGAAAATAAATTGGTTGCACATGAAATCATAGTTTGTGTGAGAATTCCCTTTAAAATATTTAAATTATTATGATGAAATCCCTTTTTTAAATTGAAATGTTATGTGAAATGATAGTGATGTGTAACTAACATGATGTGTGGTTGTATTTATGTTTGGTTGTTTTAATTTATGGTGAATGTGATGTCTTGTGGTTTTGAAGTGTGGAGTTTGTGTTATGGGTTTTTTTATATGTATGGTGGTTATAATTTATGATTGTTGAGATATGTAGCGGTTAGGACATTGATTGGTTATGATGTGTGGTGGTTGAAATGTGTGGTTTTTTGAGATGATGAAGATGGACAATTAGTAATGTTTTTTCTATTTTAGTTTCACAGTAGTAATGGAATAAAGTTGAATTGATAAATATAAAATGTTAGTGGTTGGAATAGAAAATTATTTACTGAACAAAATTGGTATGGGTGGTTAAGTATGTGAATTTTTAAACATGAAATTAATGGTATTTATAATTGGAGATGGTTAGTAATTGGAAAATATTGAGATGGATCAACAGAAAATTAAATGAAATAATGTTGAATGTGGTTCCACCTTTATTTTATGGTGTAATTAGTTTAAAGATGGTATAAAATGTGGAATAGATTGTGAGGTCTTGTGGTGATGATTTTGGTTGTGACGTTTCTCTGGTTATAGACATATATGGTCATATTGCATGTATACCTGTTATATATAGTATTTTGTTTGTTTTTTTATATACCACACCCATGTACAGAGATATATTTCAACACCCAAATATTTTGGGGATGTTATTCCTGATATACAAGATGGTGAAGATTGATGGATGTGTAACCCCTCTTCCACACTCTCTTTTCTAAGAAAGGATATTACACAAGGTCTATGATGTATTATAGATATATTGCACATTCAGTTTGGTTTTACGTGTTTAATAAGGGTTTAATTAGTAAGGTTTATGTAATGTAGGAGGAGGATGTGAGGTTTAGGTCCTTTATGTTCATTTTCCCTTAAAATCTTGTATTATTGGTTGTGGTTATGGTAGTAAGTGGATTCGATTACTTGTTTTATGATGGGTACATGGTAGGATGTAGTTAGACAGATGTATTTAGGCTATATTTGAATGATGGGATGGGAGGACTAGTTCATTTTATGATGGTGTGTTAGAGTGTAAAATCAGTGGGAATGTTATGTAGGGTACCATTTATCAATATGCTTCATATTATTCAATTATAGTTGGATGTGTTATTTAATGTGAATTCCATGGAGGGGATGGGATTTTTTTTGGATGAATTAGGATCATGTTGGTTTTATTGTTTGTCCACTATTGAAATATTATGTTCTTTTAAAATGTGAATGAGAGACAATAGGATGATGATAATGACTATAAATTTTATTATCAGCACATATATATACAATAAATTTTCATGGTTTCAAAGAGGTTTTGGGGTACCGTTCCGGACATTTCTGCTCGATCGTTAGAGTTATTACTAAGTCTTTTCCTTAGGATTTATTTTTTATTTATTTATGTGGACACTCTTCGAATTGGTATACTTTATAAATGAGTTGTATGTAGTTTTGGTATCAATTTTAATTTAATTCATTGAGTGTGTTTTTATTAGAATACTACCTCTTGATCATATATTATCAACTGAGGGTAATTCCTTCAATATGTGATATTTTTGTACCCTAAATGCTATTCACCAACCCGTGGCCTACTAAAGGAGGGACTAGAGGGTTTTATCTATAATCCAACATTTTCGGACTAGGAGGGTTACCTATGGAGTTTGGTTTCATTATTAAGTGGAATTAGAGGTTTTGGTTGGGAGATAAGAGGGAATTTGGGGTTAGTCATAATTAATATTTCATGGAATTATAAGGTAATGGTTCAAGTTAATCTCGGTGTGTGGCATGGTCCAGGGATACTGGCTAGGATATACGATTTATGTACACCCTATGATCTGATGTAATGAATCTATGTCTACCAAATGAACATGTTTAGTGGTTCTACATACAATGTAGAGACCTAGGATAGGTACCAAAATCATGATTATTTTTTTTCTTTTCATAATTATGTGGTATTAGGATGTTAAACTGAATTAATGTAAAAAAATCCATACTATTAGAATTATAAAATCCATAATTTCCTTCTAGTAATGGATCCATGACTTTTTTTGTGTTTCATTTAGGTTGGTGGGGTTTGAAAAGCTGACCCAGTTGACCACTAGATGATTGATCTAGCTAAGGAGGATGATCATCGGTAAAGGATATTAGGTTCTTTGTAGTGGAAATATTTAAAAAGGTATGATTGGGTCTTTCTAATTTAGAGTAAGAGAAAAATTTGGAGGATCTTGCGATCACTTTTGGTTTGATTCTGGCCCTAGTGGATTACATGGTTCTGTTGGAAAAAATTTAGATGTTGGTTGTAGAATATAAATGATGGAAATTGTACCTCAGGGAGTGAAACGAAGTTGATTTTTCATTTGTATACTTCTAGATGGAGTTCCATGTTTTGTTCCTATCATTGAACATGAAGGTAATGAAGTGGAAGTATTTTATTTCTCTTCAGTAGGGTGGTATTTATGAGTGACATCATAGGATTTATTTAGAGGATATTTTTTATATTCCCATAAATATATTTCCTGATGATGATTCAGATTTCTAGCATCTTCAAGTTCCACCCTTCCCATATATCTAGTATATAGTTATTCTATTTGCATTATTAACATATTTGGAGGCACATAAGAAGATAGAGGTCAGAAGGAATATTCACTTGTGAGGAGTGTTACCATTAGAGTGGAACTATAAGGGTTCACCAAGGATAAGCGTTATTAGTATCATATCTTAGGTTTCATGGATTTTTAGGTTGCAACTAGTAGAGATTTGACCATATTAGCTTCCATTATAAAATTATGGATCATGATTCCTCTTTGATTATCCTGGTGGATTTAGAAAAGGATGTTATGTTTGTGGGTTAGTTTTTACTAATAGAAATGAAGCTCAATGGTTATTGAAGCTATTTTTAGTGGAGATGGTTAAGTTCAGCATCATCCTCAGTAGAAACTGTCTGATATTACATATCAATAGTATGTATTGAATCCTATGGATTACCAAGAGGGTATGGGTATGTCAGGGGATAACATGATAATATTTCCCATCTTCAAGGTGCCTTACCTGAGAATTTCTGTAGTAGTGGTGTTAAGCTGTGAGGTAGGTGAGACAGGTGTGAATAGTTGTATTCCATGGTGCTGCCATCCCTAAAGGGGTCATAGATCATCATATGTATGATCATCTTATTGAAAAATATGGTTTATTCCTTATTTGATTCAAGATCCTCATAGTCCTTTTTTAAATCACATTATTTCATGTTTTAGGACTATATATGCAGTGGATTATCAATCACCTACTATTGAAAACATTAGTTTTGGGCCAAAACATCTTTTTTTATGTGTGTAAGGGGTGTGGGTGAATGATGTGAAAAAAATCCATGAGGGGAAAATTTCTTAATTCAGATATAGTTGTATCATTTCATCCTCAACATTGACTATCTGTATTCCACATGTGTGGTCAGTAACCTCTTCTAGATGAAGTCTTCAAGCCAATTTGTTGATGGCCATCATACAGTTTGTGTTCGGGAAATAGGTTTTTAGATGTGTTGAAAATGTGTGGACCCCCTTCTCTCCTTGAAAGTTTATTTTTTTGAAAATTTTATGGGTGATGGGATAATGGATGGTCCTAATGTCAACATGGAATTTCTAGATGACAGTCCAATTCAGGTTTTGAAACAACCACCTCAATGTGAGGTCAAATTTGTGTTAGAGATAGAGCTAGATGTATGTCTAATGTCAATATCTATTTATAATAGGGGACCCTCTATTTAGTGAGAGTATCATATTTAGATATAACATCTAACGTAGAAGGGTTCCATCTTTTCTAATGATTCGATGTGGTGTTCTCCATTGTTATTTCATAATAAGGTGGATTGTGTGTTGAGGATTTGTATAGGAAACTGATGGTTAAAACCAATGATGATCAATAATCTCTATCATATTTTAATGATTTATGAACTATATGATCAATTGATAGGTTCTAGTTAGTTTTAAATGATCAATCAGTGGTCAAGATATCTTTAGTTGAGGGTTAAGGAGAAGATATCCCAAATAATACCTTCGAGTGTAGTTTTATACACTTTGAGTTTATTATCATGAAATTCGTTGTCATGAACCCATCGATAGTTGTCATGGGGATCATGAACTCTATGCTCCATGAGTTCCTCAAGTAGTTTATATTCATTTTAATTGATGAAATATTTATCCACATTAATACATTGGAGGAGAATTTTTATCATTTCAATTGAATATTTAATTTCCATCAATGCCACCGAATTTAAAAATGTGTTCATATTGTAATTTTTGAAATAGAGAGGTGAATTTCTTCTAGAATGTCGTATCCTATATGTTTGTGGTCAGAGACTTGTCAATTTTTGATAAATTTGATTCATAGAATGAGGTTATGAATTTGGCATAGGTACACAATTTTCTTGGTATCATGATGTATTATTGGAGGTCATTATCAAATTTATCATGGATTATGTATAGTTTGAAAACAATTACAATGAATAATTAAAATTTTATTTATAAATATTAATGAGATGAAATATTTTACTACCTAAAGGGGTGGATAATTAATTATTTGGTGGTTTAGTTTCTAAAATAATTGGCGATGTTAGTGGTTTTCAATGACACATCCCATCTCATATTGTGAAGAATCATGATATAATAAAAGGAAGTGTTCTCTTATGGGTATAGTTAGTTACGTACATAATAGTATAACTATTCTACTTAAGATATATATCAAATAGTGGTTGTTTCTATTACTGAATATATGATGACATTACCTCATCATATAATTATTTATGGTCTTTACTAGTCATAATAGATTAATTTAAATATTTTCTCAAACAGACCTGAATCTATGAAAAAAGAGGTCGATGGATTTTTACTATTAATATGAATTAATATTTCCTACCCCTCATGAAAGAGGTATGTCTTTCTTGATGCACTGGGTATGATTTCATAGATTGATTTTTATCAACTGTTCAATAATTCATAGAGGGTGATGGAGGAATTGGTTTCCTTACATCTAGATACTGGAATGGTTGATGGAAAAGGTTGATTGTTTTATAAGGTATTATTGTATTATTTCATGTATAATATATAAGAGTCAAAGTGGGGGTTTATAAATAGAGGGGATCCATTATCTTTTTTTCCATGGTGATGATAAGGTGGGGTTTTCAGAGGATGGTCATAATTGGTTATTGTCCTTGGGGAGGATGTTTGTCCCTATGATAATGATTGAGGAAGTGTTTTGTGAGTTTCACATATCATATATATCATATAAACTAGGAGAATATAATATGTATTATGGTATTAGGATACATTTTTGGTGTCCTGGTAATAAATATGTAGGCTAAGAGTTTTTGGCTCAATGTATTGTTTCATAGTTGGAAAAGATATAACATCACATTCTAGGAAGTTTGTTACATCTATAATGTAAATATGAGTGGAAGTGGGATAAAACCTAGATGTAAATGATCCTTTAATTACCCATAGATCATGGAGTATACAATTCTATTTTTTGTAACCATGATTTAGATGATAATAGTTCTTCTCTATCTGGAAAATATGGAGTAAGGAACCATGGATGTTTTGGGAAAGAGGTACATGGGAATTGTTATGTGGATACATGGATTTCTAAGGTCCAATGTATTAGATCAGGATGATCAAATTACCTCATGAGTCTATAGAGTATTTTAGTATTTTTTTGTCACTCAATTACACCTCAGCACTACTTTCCACCCTCAAACAGATATACATATTGGGAAAAACATTCATGCACTTGAGGATATATTGTTGGTGTGCATCATGGTCCTAAAGATATCTTGGGTAAAGTAAAATCCCATGGTTAGTTAACATATAACAATATCTAACACTGATCCATTTTCATGGTCCTATTTAAGGTTTTCTATGGGAGTCTATTTCATTTTACATTATGTTGTTTCGTGGTTATATAGTCTTATGTTCTTGGTCCCGATGTGGACAAAATCATGAAATATAAGGTTTAGTTAGTTCGTGAAAGGATGAAGGTGTAACATAATGAGAAAAAAATATTATGTTTATCATAAGATGATACCCTTAGAGTTTGAGGTTTTATATCATGAATTATAAAGTATTTCTCCTCCTCATTGGTAGTAGAAGTTTGGTAGGGATAGTGGGTTATCACCCCAGTTTGTGGGACCCTTTTTGGTGTTGGAGCTTATTTGAACTATGGGATATCATTTTTCACTTCCACCAAGATGATAAATACCCATGAAATCTTACACATGTCATGGATTCATCGATATCTTTATAAATACACCCATTTCATTGATGTGGTAATGTTGGATATCTAAGATAACATGAAATTCATAGAGAAACTAGTAAAGATATAAGTAATTTAAAAGAAGGAATTCCAAACATTCATATAGTTTACATGTTATGAAATCATAGTGGAATAAAATAGAGTACTTGGGTTAACAACATATAGATTCATTCCCCCTACCCTAGCTATGTTGAGTTATGCATTGCTTTATTTTTCATTGATTATGTGATGCTTCAATATCATTAGTTTATGATATGTTCCTTGTACACTTTTTGATGATGTTTGTTATTGTGTAATGTGTATAAAGATTAAAATAACCTTTCATAATAGTATTTAATATGTTTACAAGACATTTAAAATCCATGTGGGCAATTTAGTTCAACCCAATGTTTATAATATATTGATAAAGATGGTAGAGTTACTTGATTCGTGTTCTTGGGGGTGTGTTCTTTGATAGTTGTGGGATTTGGATGGGGTTGTGTGGATTTTTGAATAATGGTGTGGATGGTTTTTTGGAATGTTGGTGGCATGATTGTGGTATGATATGGTGGTTGTGGTTTTTTTTTGCAATGATATATTTGAGAGGTATCCCATAGGGTGGTTATTCATAACCTTCCCTTATTTAATATGTTTAAGGATTATTTGGATTCTTGAGGAAGATAATTTATTTGGAAGTATATAATGTAATTACTTTGATATTCTATGACTTTACATTTAATTTTCCTATGGATTGAAGATATTTTATGAGGATTTTTTT
Organism: Viscum album; assembly: GCA_963277665.1. Classification (NCBI taxonomy): domain Eukaryota; kingdom Viridiplantae; phylum Streptophyta; class Magnoliopsida; order Santalales; family Viscaceae; genus Viscum; species Viscum album. The sequence goes on along the minus strand of OY728128.1, from coordinate 2,139,295,311 downwards.
AGTAATATGGAGGCTTAGGGTCTTGTTTTTCCTTTTGGCCTCCTATGAATTGGATTAGCATTCTATTTTTTTGTTTATTTTGTATTGGTTATTCCCATGTAGGAAATTAGTAAGTAGAAATACCTTGAGGACGTTTTTCCATTGAGGAAGGTTATTTGGAGGAGCACCAATTCCAAATGGGGAGTAATGACACCCCACGGTTTAACTATTCAGGTGGTTATGGTAAAATAGTCAGATGTTTAACACTATGTCACGATATATGTTCATGGAAAATTATGGAAGAACCACAATGTATTGGACCTATCTATATTATGGAAAATGTTGGTAGTCAAATTTTATTTTTAATATGAGCTGAAAATAGGAAATCATACATGGTTTTCTAATTGTGTATTGATCAGGCCCACTATGACTGTTTTGGAAAATCACCCCATCGTGGAACAGTACAGTGATATATTCTTATAACTATGATTTCATCTACCCATTTTTTACAATTTGAAAAAAATGATTCGACACATGGACTAAACATTCATGTCCATCACTTCTCATGTTTCCTTCCTTGTTGTTTTAAACACCTATGTTTTTTTGATCTTTCACATTGGATTCCATTGGATAAATGTAACCACATCATACTATGTTATCGATTTTACATTTCTATTCTATCAAAAAGTTCTTATAGTTATTTTATACTCTATTGTTGGTTATTTTTTAGGATGGTTTTTTGTCCATAAGAATTTGGTGGTGATTCCTTCTTAATCAATGGTGGGTTATCTTCTGCTTTTTGTTTTCATTGAAAATAAAATCAAGGTAGTGAAACATTTTTCTTTACTTAATTTGGTGTGCATGTGTGAATATAATGCTTTTCTTCCTGTATGTATATAGTATGAATCTGTTTAATGAAGATAATTAATTGGTTAAATTAAAATTTAAAGTTATGGGAAGAAATTTCCAAAGTTGTTTATCCCTTAAATTTGGTCTTTATGTTTGATAATTTTTTATAATATTCTGACATTGGATTGTGTTGAGTTTTTATTATTTTTATGGATAATTAAATTAGTGTTCATTTTTTTTCTTGTTGATTTGATTCACTCTATATAAAAATTAATATGAAAAAATATCCTTTTGATATGTTTATATCCCGTTGAATCTCAGTTTGATTGAGAATTCACCTGAAAATATGGAAATGAATATGATAAGATTTGTTTATTAAAACTGAAATGTTTTTTGTTATGAATGTAATGTTTGGTGGTTGTGATATTTTGTTGTAATAATTTTGGGGGTTATGATTTATGGTGGTATTAATTTAACAACCCTTCTCTGTATTACACACTTAGGCATGCTTTATTACATAAAAATGCACTTAAGAAAACTCTGAGGATCGAGAGTTCTAGTGTCTTGGGAAATTAGTAACATTAAATAACAACTTAAAATAAGAAATACAACATTTTTATTTCAAACTTCATTGACAATACCAACTCATTCTTTCATACTTAACACTACATGGGATAACGTGAGGAAACATATAAGAAAGCGGTGATCTTTAAAGCACAACAAGGTATTACACAAATCATAACATTAAGAATACAATACATGTTTGGAAATAGGCATATCAATGGATCACAAGAGAAACATGACCATAAATTCATGATTTAACATGACTATCAAAACATGGAAATGTGGAAACAATATAAAAAATTATATTTTCATAATACAAGGATCATTGCACATGAATATCCATCAGTAAACCCTCATTGTGAATGAATTATTATTACTAAACCCTCATTTAACTTGTAGAATCATGATACTAAACATTACCCAATGCATTGGAGTGAGATAAAGGCACGCCCTACATGATCATATTACTCTCAGGCTGAAGTGTGCCACATAGTTCATATAACATGGATTCATTCTACATAATAATTTATTCCGCAATACACAAATGTGTAATAAATTCATGAAATTGTATAATCTATAATAATATGATCATAAAGGTTAATTCCCTTGGTAGTGAAATGGGAATCGTATTCACTAAATAATGATTTTTCCATGGAAAGTCACGGTGCAATTTCGGCAACCTAACAAAATGACATAAAAATTATTAAAAAAATTTAATGAGGTATAAGGGATCTATCATCTTATATACATGAAATTGAAAGTAATGGGGTAATAAAAATACATATCCCTACACATGGAATTTGAAAATAGAGGGTGTAACATATTAGAGAAACTTGAAGAATGAGAAGAAATGGAATAACTCCTATGAAATTTCGGTATGGTAATGAGTTAACATGGGAAGGATTAATTAGTGAAAAAGAGGTCTCCCATCATAAAATAATAATAAGTGAATTATGGGGGTGTTTAAAAAACAAACCCCATCATTTTAATTGAAAATTAAATGGTGTAACAATATAATGAAACTTGGATAAAAATGAGAAAGGAAGGAAGGTGAGGATCCCTTACTTGAGTGTGTGACTTCAAAATATTGAATAGGGGATTTTTTGAGATCTTGGTTCACCCTTGGAAGATTATAGAAAAGGGTGGTAATATTAGGGACGTGATCCCTGGATTTTGAGTAAAGAGATATGGGTTCTTGGGTGGGTTTATATATGAAATGAGATGGGAATTATTTAATATTACACAAACATAGGTTTTGGAATCTATATAATTAAATATTTGAAACCAAAAAACTTTCATGGTTTTTCCCATAGTTTTTTCCAAATGGTATTAGAAAAAACTATTTTATGAGTCAAAGCACTGAATATATTAAAATATTTTCTTAGCTTATGTGCAGGTGAGTCACACATTCAAAGAAATGATTTTAAAATTTTACAATATTGTATATGTCATGGAGGTCTCACTAAGGATTTATAAAATAAATAAATAAAATCTAAAATTGAATTATATTAATGGGAAAACATACATTTGGCCGAGAATACACATTATAGTATTTATTACATTATTTTGGGGTCATTATGAAGAAATAAAAGAGAAATATTACTTTTAAGGTATTTACTTTTTACAAAAAAAGTCAAATGTCTCAGAAAATTATGAAAAATTATCCATTGGATAATTTGACATATCGATTCCAAAAATAATATTTTCTTTTTCTAAATAATTTTATAAATATTTGAATTTTCACTTTTAAAATGAAAACTGACATTTATTGAAAATTCACAGTATTTGACAAAAATAGTTTTCATTCCTTAATAAATATTAAATTTTACATCATAATTATTATATACTAATTTTTTATTCATAAAATAAATTAAATAATAATATTTTAATAAAATATTAATTATTTCAAATAATCATTAACTCCTTAAAATAAATTCTTTAAAAATACACTTTTTTGTTTTATCATATAAAAATATTTATCTCTTATGAAACTAATTATCTAATAATTTACAGATAAGGAACTAATATAATCATCATTTAAAATAATTTTGTATAATATTATTAATAAAAACATTAGTTTATTATTATAATGTATATATTTCAAAAAAGATCAATTTTTTATCAATGAATCAATTTATCCAATTCATAGTATTTTTAGAAAGTTCATTATCAGAATGTAATTGATGGAATAATACTTTTTTTATAAAAATATATTACAAAATAAGTAACTAATACCTTATTACAAAACCCCTTATAACACCTGAATAATACCTAAGGGTAAGTTTTGTTATAGTAATAGACTCTTCGGGTCACTCAGATAAAATCACCGAGGTGGTAATATCTATTAACTTTAACTTCTATCATATTAAATTATGTTCATGCTTAATGTGTTATAGCTCAACTTTGTCATTGTCAATAGAGATGCACAATGATGCTACTTCCATTCCGAGCTCTGACAAATGATCTTCATATGACCCGAGTCTACTTGTTAAGGTTATCCTCTTCGTTGTCTATGTCGAAAGAATTTTTTTAAAACCCTTGTATTTATATGAGTCATGTGATAACTATTCAATGTCTATATTATCAATGATAATGATACATAATGGTTATTTAACCCCAACAATAATAAAAACAGTGCATGTGTTTTCGATATCTATAAGACATTAAGTGAAAAGGAATTTTATTGAGAAAATATCTAGATGTTACAACATTCCCCCCTTAAGAAATTTCTCCCATGAAATTAATTTTTCTTAGACTAAAACAGATGAGGGTACCTCTGCCCTATCACTTACGCTGGTACCCACATTGATTCTTTAAACATTCGGTTTCTCTAAAACTCATTGATGAGGTGCATTATCTTATTTCAGAGAACTTATTCCCTACAATCTAAGATCTTCACCAGCATCTCTTCATAGGAGAAGTCATTCTCCAATGGTACCATCTCTTGATTGATTACAAGAAATGGGTTAGGTATGTACTTTATCAAGAGTAATACATGGAATACATCATGTACATGAGACAGGCTCGGTGGGAGTTCTAGTTGATAGGCTACAACTCCAATGCAATCAAGGATCTCAAAATAGCCAATGTACATTTGATTAAGCTTTAACTTCTTTCCAAATCTCATAACACTGTTCAATAGTGATATTAGGTTTAATAACATGTATCTAACATCAAATATACATCTTGTTGATGATTTTCAGCATAGCACTTTTGTCGACTCTAAGCTGCTTTAATGCACAACTTGATGGTCTTTACCTTCTCCTCCATTTCATTTATCATTATTGGAGATAGATGTTTTCTCCCCCAACATCATACCAATCTTTCACTATTATTAACTTCTTCCCATAAATGGATTCGTAAGGATCTATTTAGATTATTGAGTGGAAAATGTTGTTGTAAGAGAACTCAATGAGATGAATATGTTGATCCCATCCTATATTGAATTCCAGTGAGAATGATCTAAACATTTATTCATGTGTTTGGATAATCTGTTCCGATTGGACATTAGTTTGAGGGTGATAATATGTAATGAAGTTCAACTCAGTATTCATAGCTTTATGGAGATTCTTCCATAACATAGAGGTGATTCTTGGATCTCAATTTGATATAATCGATAATGGTCCACCATGCTGCGTTACCATTGCTATGATGTATATTCATGTTAGTTTATCCTATAAGAAACCATCGTGAATTGAAATCAAGTGTTCAGTATTGGTAGGATGATCCAAAACAACCTAGATAGTATTTTTTCTATTGGATTTATTTGGCAGTCTGGTGATAAATTCTATGGTGATGTTTTTCCATTTCTATCTTGGTATGGGTATTGGTTTCATCATCCCCTTAGAAATCTGCATCTCAGCCTTCACTTGCTGAAATACCTGGAGCTTTGATTTATACCAAGTGATATTCTTGTTCAGGATATCCCACCAATAAGTCTCTTAGAGATCTCAACACATCTTTTTTGTTTCCTAGGTGAATGGAGAAATTACAAATGTGTGAATCATCTAAATTTTTTGTCTCTAACATCATATTTTATAGAACCCATAGTCTTGACCCAAAATTCACAGTTCCTTTTTCATTTACATTGATCTCCTAAGATTCCACTTTTCTACTAGATTCCACTTTCATTTGAATTCCAATATCATCATTTTTTTCATTCATTAACCATTCCAAAAGAGATGGTTGAAAAATAATTTGTGAAAGGATTGATAATGTAACCTTCATTATAACTCCCATGTCCATCATCATAAAATCTAAGTGGAATGGATCCATTTCAATTCTAATAAATGATAGAGTTGTTGGGACCTTTCTACTTATCATGTATGCCACTTTATTCACATTCCCCGGATGGTAGTGAATTCAGAGCTCATAGTACTTTATCAGCTCTAACCATCTTCATTGGTGCATATTCAACTCTTTCTTTGTGAATATATTCTTGAGGATTTTGTGATCTGTATATATTTCACACATTTCCTCAAAGAGGTAATTTCTCAAAATTTTCAAAGAGAATATCATTGTAGCCAATTCTAGATCATGTTTGGTATAGTTCGTCTAAAGAACATTCAATTTCCATGAATCATAAGCAAAAAAATTGTCATTTTTCATCAACAAACATCCTATTTCATTCTTTGAGGCATCAAATAATACCAGAACACAATTCTCCACTTATGGGTAGTGTGAGCACATGTTCATTGATACGCTTCATTTTCAACTCTTTGAAGATATCTTTACATTAATCATTCCTATAATACATAACTCTATTCTGAGTTACCATGGTAAGAGGTTACGAAAATCGTGATAAATATATCACAAATCGGTGATAATATCCTTCTAACCCAATGACGCTATATATATCCATCATAGATGTTGTCCTTAATCATCTTGCAATTGAATTTTTCTTAGAGGGATCCATAGAAATTCCATTACTTGTGATGGTATTCCACAAGAATGATACTTCCTTAAAATAGAACTCACACTATTAGTACTTTTCATAAGGATTATCCTTTTTCAAGGTCTCTCATATAGTTCTTATATACTCCTCAAGCATCTCCTTTGTTTTGGACTATATTATAATATCATCTATAAATACTACCACAAATTTGTCGAGTTAATCTCTAAAGACTCTAGACATCATTTCAAGGATGGTTTTTGAAGAATTAATGAGTCTAAAAGGCATTACTATGAATTCATAGTGAATTTACCTTGTATGAAAAATAGACTTAGAATTATCATCCTTATTCACCCTTACTTGGTAAGGTTCTGACTATAGAACCACCTTGGCGAAGTATTGTGATCCACGTAGCTGATAGAACAAGTCATCAATTCTTGGAAAAGGATAATTATTCTTTATCACGATTTTTTTGAGCTGATGATAATCAATTAAAAGGCTCATTGACCGATCCATCTTCTTAATAAATAGGATGGTTACACACCACAATGAAGAACAGTGGCATATAAACCCTTTTTATAGATTCTCTTGTAGTTATTTGTTTATATCCTCAAGATCCAAAATAGCCATTATATATAGTGTTTTGGATATTGGAAATGCCCTAGGTATAAGATCAATAAAGAATTCAACATCTCATCAAGGAGTAAGACAAGTAAATTCCTAGAGAAACACATCAGTGAATTCCCTCATAATAGGAATGTCTCTGAGGATGGTTCCTTCCTTAGAATTAATCAGTGGAGAAATATAGGCCTTCTCATATGACATTAATATACATGCTTGATATGAAGATTCTAAAAAAGATTCATCCTCCTCCTTTCACTTGTATAGAATCTGGGGTCGATTCTCCATAAGGATAGTGATTTCCTTCTTGCGAGAATTTATGTTGGATCTATATAGGGAAATCCAATCCATGACAATAATAGCATCAAATTTATCTAGAGGGAGTATGAAGAGGTTTGTCGGGAAGTTCAATCCACAAATTGTAATAGGTGAGGAGTTATATTCTTGTGATGCAATAATTGCTCCATTGTTCGTTCTCACCGACATGTCTACATCCACGATTTGGGGTAGAGTTTGGATAGTTCTACTAAATATTATATATATAAAAGAATGTATAAAAATATGTATGATAACCATAACTTCACTTTTTGAATCTGTTTCTACTATATCTAAAATAGACTTAGGGATGAGTATTTAAAACTATTAACCACATAAAGAGGAATCTAATGACAAAACAGGGAAACATATAAATTAAATTTATTTCCGTATCTTATGAATTTCTATGTTTCGAATTAATCTGTCCATGATCTACTTTATAACATATATTCTTAGGGATAGTTTTTTTGTTCCCTTAATAATGGTTTGTATTAAGCTTGTGAATTCCCCAAAGCATATCCCCAAGGATTAATGAACCAAGAGTGCAGCAAAGCCCATTGACGTGCACCATTTCACATTCGAGTCTAGCTTAAAGTAGTGTTTTTGGGTGTGACCCATAGATACATCTTTGACAAAGTCACCTATACATTTTAATATCTATACATGGATGTATTTTCTTGATAAAACTGTTACCCTATACTCACCAATATTAAGGGATGTTTTTCTATTACTTAGTCTCATCCCAAAGGCTTTCACTAGAGTTCTCTTATCGTAATCCCAAAAATAACTAAACCTGTCCTCTGATAGCAACTATAACAACCCTGATTCTTATTACACACCTAAAATGCTTTAGTACCTAAAAACTCACTTAATAAAACTCCAATGATCTAGAGGTATAATGTATTCAAAAATTAAGAACATTACATAATGTTAGAATCCTCATGTTCTAATGATGTTCTATTAATCCCAAATCCTATAAATCATGTTAATCCTATTTAATGTATCTTAAATCATTTGTAGATATGGTTGGTTTTATTATGAATTAAATAAACATCCACTAAATCCAATTAATCCTAAATCATGTTTGATTACTGTAAAATATATTAAATTTGTTCAATAATTACTTCTTTTTTGAATGATTAAGTCTAATTCATTCTAAGAATATTAATGCCTACCTCTATATATAGATATTTGGCTAAGTCTGAGAAACTGTGAGTTTTCCACCGGTTCTGGTTTTCTTGAATGTGACCCAGACACTATGACCTAGACACCGTCATCCAGACACCATGACCCAGACACCATGACCCAGACACCATGGCCCAGACACCACCCAGACACCATGACCCAAACATCGTTACCCACACACTATCACCAAGACACCATGAGTCAGACATCATAACCCAGACACCGTAACCATATTCAGATATCATGAAGTCTATGACACTGGTTCCTTTATAACATCACTAAAACGCTATTCGATGTTTGGAAAGCCCCATACACCCTGATTCTAACATCGAATTTTTGCAACTGATTCACAATCTTAACACAACTATTCCATCATTACTGTATCACCGATCAATGGTAAAGAAGAAGATACATTTTCATGGTGACAATGTTTAAAAGTGAAACCACTTCTAGACATATTAGGAAATAGTTATTTAATCTATTTTTTCATTTTAAATTTAATTTCTAACGGTCGTATTTGAGTCATTTAATGGCATGAACATAATTACTATTTCTTTGTAGACATGTCACCAGAAAGTATGAGGTAAGAGGTGTAGAATAGATACATCCTGTCTGCTCCAACACATACACTCTACAATAAAATGAAAACTATAGCACTGTAACAATGAGATGAGTAGTAGTGAAAAGAAGACGTGTTGGCATTTTGAAAATTGAACTGATACATGCAATAAGAAAAATGAAGAACACATGAACCACTCTCGATTCCAAAGCCTCGAGTACTGTAGATCAAAGAAAAATAAGTCTTTCTAATACCATATTATTGAATAATATGATCTTGAAAGCCCCCACCATCTAGCTATAGACTAGAAAACTAGACATACGATACTCTGTTTTTCACAAGAGGACTCGATACATGAATCTACTTTATCCTACATGTCCATAGATGCATAAAATAACACTTAGGGCACTTCTAACATTTTCTTATCATCTTTGCTCTGCTATGTACTGTATTTAGATTTTGAGTAGTGTGTGAACATATGTATTAAAATCCACATTGTATATTGTATTAAACTGAATGATACAAGATATATTTCCCCTCATATATATTAACATCTGTTTACTCACACAGATAAGGGTGGAAGAGGTCCTTGTGTGACCTGGAAAGTAATACCCATGAAGAATAGTGGAACAGTCATGTGGCCGGGACATTCCTGTGCACTGTTGTTTACCCTGATCCAGGGTTTGGATCAAGTTTATTAATATAAACTGCTTGGTGTTAGGTGATCACGAAGTGGAGTGGATTAGGTCTTGGGTTGAGACTGAACTAGTTGTTTTATCCACTACATTATTTAATTTAGTTTTTCTCTACCTTATTGTATATTTTTAATGACCGTAGATTTTACTTTGATAGTTAGTCTTGGATAGAAGTTATAATTTTTTGTCTTATTATAATAACATAAAAATTTTAATCAATAAAGAATATTAATATTACTAAGAATTAATCAATCTTCTGAAAGGTTATTTGAACAGTCAATCTTTTATAACTATATTACCTTGATTAACTGGGTTGTATTAATTTTTCTTAGGGAACCTTTTTACGAAATAATTTTTTTAAAAAAAAATTAATAGATCCTCAATTCACCCCCTTCTTGAGTACTTTTCTCTGACCAATATTTGGTATAAAAAGTGTTTATTCTTTTTAAGATTATTTTTTAATCTATTCAACTGTTGTTTTAGTTGTACATTTCTGATCTTTAAATTTTCATTAATTATAAATTACTATCTCTCTAAAAGTATTTCTTTATTATGGATAACATACTGGAAGGTGATTCTACAGGAAGAACGCCATTTTTCAGTGGAATGAATTATGCCTAATGAAAAATTAAAATTAAAATGCATTTAGAAAGTATGGGATTTGAAATTTGGTCTTCAATTATAGATGAGTATAATATTCTTACTACTAATATAATTACTTGGGATAAACCAACCAAGTATGCTTACAATAATAATTTTAAATCCATGAATGCTTTATATTTCCATTTAGGAGATGATAAATTTAAAAGAGTATCTGATTGTAAAACTACCCATGAAATTTGGGATACATTGTCTATTTCACAAGAAGGAATGTCGAGTGTGAATTAATTGAGACAAAATACTTATACCATCAAATATGATAACTTTAAATTGATGCATGATGATCCTATTTCTAACATGTATCTCAGGTTAGAAAAAATTTCAACACAATTATTTCTCATAGAAGAGAGGTTACTTCCAAAGAACAAATCATAGGGATTCTCATATGCCCACCTGATAGATGGAGAGGAAAATATGTCTCTATTAGATATTCATGTGACATCAGAAAATTAACTATCAAAGAACTCATTGGAAACTAATGATATATGTTGAAGAGATTAAAGTAAACAAGGAAGATGAGGATGAACCCAAAAGAAAATATGTGGAATTCCGGAGCACCACCTATAAACACAATGAAAATGAGAAACTTCAAGTCTCTATAGAAATTTCTAGCAGTGAAAAATCATCATCTGATAGTGATGAGGTGATGGCTCAATTATCTCAAAGGTTTATGAAATTTGAAAGATGGAAAATGTTTTTTAGAAATCCTAACTTCCAAGAAAGATATGATCAAAATAAATGTTATAAGAAATATTGTAAAAGAAATGAAAAGATTGATGAGATGGGGTGTTTTGAATATAAGAGAAAGAGGCATGTAAAGGTTGATTGTCCCAAATTCATGTATAAAAAGAAATACGAAGATAAATATAGAATGTATAAAAATAAAATAAAATAAATATGGAGCGATTCTAAGGACATTTCAAGTGACTCAGAGTTTTCACATGATGAACAATCTAACAAAGCCAATATGTGTTTCCTGAAAAAAAAAATCTAAGGTAAAACTGGAATATCAAGTGAAAAAATTCTATTACTCTAGAGATGAAAGTGGTTCAGAAAATATTTCTAAAGAAGAAATGTTTGAGTATTGTAATATGCTTGAAGAGAAATGTACTGAACTGAATGATAAATACAATTATTTAAAGAAACAATATCCTCTTACCTCAACTATTAAATCTAAACATACTATAGAAAGAGAGAAAAATGTTTAATTACTCAAAGAAAACAATGAATTAAATTTATCTAATGAGAAATTAAAAAAAGACCTTGAAAGACTTAATAATGGTAGTGATATCTTGGTATAAATTCCTGGTAAACAGATTTCCCTTAATTACACTACTAGTATTGGATAAAAACTAGGTAAAAGAAACTTTGGAAAACCCAATTTTGTTTATAAATATAGAACATACAGCTTTAATCATAGTTCTAAAAAACATTATCCTAGTTCAAATCATGATACACTCTCTACTATTTTGAGGTTTTCTGGACCAAATAGAGTTAATTTCTCAAATACTTTACATAATTCTTATAGGAAACTTGTGAGGAAAAAGTGGGTTCCTAAAGAACTAGTTACTAATATATTTAGACCCAAACAAAAAAGGGTACCAAAGTTTGTTTTTATTTGACTATTTTGTAAGAAACTTGTTTATAGAGATCCTGTAATAAATTATGGTACTTGGACAATGTGTGTTCAATAGACAAGATACGATACTATCCATACTTCAAGAACATAATAAAAATTTATGGTGGACATGTCACCATTGGTGACAATGCCAAAAGAAAAATCATTGGCCTTGGGAAAATCAGTAACTCTAACTCAGACTTAATTTTCAAATTTCTTTTTATTGATAGGCTGAAATATAATATGCTTTGTATTTCACAACTATGTGATGATGGATTTCATGTAAAATATTAAAATGATTCTCTCAATGTTTTTAATTCTAAAAATGATTTAGTATTTTCTGCATTGTGAAATGAAAATGTATATTCTGTTAACATATATTCTCTAGTTTCTCTAAATACTTCATGTTTATGTGTATATCGCAATGTGGTAGGTATTTGTCAAAGAACACTAGGAAACTGAAATATTCAATCCCCTTGAAAGTTTACTGTAACTTTGTTTTATCAAATATCAACCCAAACTTGAGTTTCCAAATGATAAAATGTGTAATCCTTGTCAGAAAAGATAGAAACACAAAATTTTCTCCAAACCAAATTAAGAAGTTTCAACTTCTCAACCTCTCGAGTTTGTTCACATCGACTTTTTTGTACAATATAGAGTTCGTGTTTAAATGAGAAGCAATCCTTTTATGTTCTAGTATATAAATTTTCTAGATATACTTGGACTTTCGTTTTGGCTCACAAAAGTGGAGCATGCTCTCATTTTACCAATTATTCTGAAATTGTAGAAAACCGTAGTGTACATAGAATTAATTCCTTAAGAATTGATCATTTCCGTGAGTTTGAAAATCCAGAGTTTTAATCCTTTTTCTAAGAAAATATCTATAGTCATAATTTATCTACCCCTAGAACACCTCAATAAAATGGAGTTATAAAAAGAATAAATATGACCATGCAAGAGATTACTAGAACCATGCTTAGTGAATATGACATACCTATTTATATTTTGGAAGAAGTTGTTAATATAGAATTCTATATCATTAATACAGTGTTTGTTACACCTTTTCATAAAATAACTCCATGTGTTCTAGAACAAGAGAAAATCCAAAGTAAGCTACTTCAAGGTTTTTGGTTTCAAAGTCTATATCCTTAATACTAAGGAAAATCCTGACAAGCTTTCATCCAATATTGTTGATGGAATTTTTATAGGATATTAAATCACTTGTAATGAATATAAAGTTTTTAACAAAAGAACTAAATGTGTGGAGGAATCTATCCATGCCATGTTTTATGAGACACACCCACATGAGCCTAAACCTCTCTAGAGAACTTTGAGGATAATATGTTAAATATGTACTTCAATGCCAAATCCTATATCCATCATGTAAAGGAATTTGTGAAACTTCCAGTTCTGGAAATTCTTCATATTCAATTCAAAATGAACCCGAACCTGTTGAAGAACCTTAAATCCCTACCCCCTACAGTTTTAGAGTTGTGAGAACCCTTAAAACTATCCTTTATATGCTGTTGTAGAAGATTTAGATAAAGGAACTCAAACTAGATATTCTCTTAAAAATATGGTTGAGCATAATGTAGTTTTGTCACAACTTGAATCTAAAAACATAAATGATGATATAAATGATGAATTTTGGGTGATGGATATGAAAGAAAAACTAAATTAATTTGAAATAAACAAATTTTGGAAACTTTTGATAAAACTAAAGACATTTTTTACCATAGGTACTAAGTGGGTGTTTAGAAATATTTTAGATGGATCTTGTAATATAGTTAGAAACATGGCCAGATTGGTTTCATAATGTTATAGTCAAGAAGAATGAATTGACTATGAGGGGACCATTGCACCAATTTATAGGCTTGAACCATCATAATATAACATAATTATTCCTCCCTTATAAATTTCAAACTATATAAAATGGATTTCAAGATTGCATTCTTAAATGGGTATATAGGTGATCATGTTTTTTGGAACAACCCCTAGATTCAAAAATCCTCACTTTCCTAATCATGTTTTCAAATTATAAAATGATTTATATGGTTTAAAGAAATATTAAAGAGCTAGGTATGATATATTAAGTACTTTTTATATTTACAAAGGTTTAACAAAAGGTATAGCTGATCCTACCATTCTTATAAAACAAATCTCAAATGATGTTTAGTAGCTCAAATTTATGAGGATGATATTATTTTTGGATCTTTATAAAATTATTTATGTATTGAATTTTCTAAAATGATGAAAATTAAATTTTAAATGAGTTTAATGGGTGAACTAAAATTATTTGTTCTTGGATTTTAAATCATTCAAAATAAAGATGGTATTATTTTAAATCAAAGCAAATCTACTAAAAATCTTCTAAAACGTTTAGTTTTGTATAGAACTAAAATTAGTGATACTTCAACGATTACTAATTATAAGTTGTATCATGATGAAGATGGAAAATCTATTGATCAAACCACTTATAGAGGAGTGATTGGTAGCTTACTCTAATTAAATTCTAGCCGACCTGGAATTATGTTTACTGAATGTATGTTTTCCCATTTTCAAGAAAACCCTAAGGAATATCATTTAAATATTCTTAAAAGGATTTTAAAATACCTCAAACATACACCCAATCTAAGACTATTATATCCCAGAGGCCAATCATTTGAGTTAGTTTGTTATTCGGAGGAAAATATTGATGGTTGCAAGTTAGATTGAAAAAAACATTATTGAACATGTATCTTTTTAGGCAAGTATCTAGTATCATGGTGTAATAAGAAACAAAACAATGTTGAATTATCTACTGTCGAAGTTGAATACATAGTTGTTGGAAGTTGTTGTACACAATGTTTGTGGATAAAAAATAAATTTATAGATTATGGATATCTATTTAGGCATGTACCCATAATTTGTGACAATACAAGTGCTATTAACATTTTAATGAATCCTATTTCACAATCCATGACAAAACATATTGATTTAAGACTTCAATTTTTGAGATACCATTTTCCAAAAGGTAATATCACTTTAAAATTAATTAGAACTGAATATCGCCTTGCTGATATATTCACCAACCCATTATATTCTGAAAGGATAGATTAAAGTATACATGAATTGGGGATGATAAATATCATGTAGAAAATATACTGTTTTCAAAAACATACTAACTCATAGCATACTATTTCACAGTTTATTTTTTCATGATTTACAGTTTAACAAGTCACTGTCTTAGAATTACTATCTCACTCTCACAACTATGCAAGTTACTATATTGATTATACTGCTTCATGTTTACTGTCTCATAGTTACTATATCTCAGTTACTATTTGGAACTTACAGTCACAAATAATATGGTTACACAGTGTAGAGACACAATATAAAGATGACACCATGAAAACATGTTCCATTCTCACTGTAACATCCTTTTCCAGTATCCCTGCAATGTCACATTTTTTTGTTTTTATTTAATTACCCATATCAATGTGTTTATTATTTTATTATATTCATCATGTTCTTTTTAATTTAAGAAGCTTGAATCCCTAAATTATAAAAACCAAATGTCTTTCACTATTTCATTCACTTGAGATCTCTTCTCTAAAAACTGAAAGCATTCTCTCTTGAACTGTAAGTCCTCCAGCAATCATTCATATATATCTCTCTCTTGAACCCCTCATTTCATTACCTTAATGAAGAAACATCTTCATCAACTCATGATAATTGCAGATATAAGTGGAAAATGAAAAGAGCACCGAAGGTAGTGCCCGAGGGACCACTGAACCCAAATCTTATTGATAGAATAGTTGTTATAGAAAAGGAAATTTTTCATAAGTGGTTTCTAAAAAGTAAGTACTTAGTTTTGAAAGTACTAGAAGAGAAGGGATGTCCAGATTGGTTTACGAAGGATAAAAGGTCGATTTAGCCAAAGCTTATTGCTCTATTCTATCATTTTGTTCAGTTTTTTATTAATTCTGATGAAGATTTTGTTGTGAGGAGCGGGATTAATGTCCAAATAGGAACACTTTACTTTAGGTTATGGGATGATTTTTTAGGGATACCCCATGAAAGAATTTTTTAGGACTACCATATAGGTCATCCTCCTCCTAGTGATATTTTTTTAGAAGAGTCCTTGGGAAGCATGACTGGAAAGAAAAAGAAAAGAAGAGTTGTTGATGCTGAACTACATGGTAAAACCAGATTGATGTTTAAGTTTATTTAGAATCTGATTTTTCCAATAATAGAAGATTTTAATACCCTCAAATATCAAGATTTATTTTTGATACATCTTATGAAGACTGGACACATGATTAACCTATGCATGTATATTATACTTCATATGTGTAATTTTATTAAGAAAACCTCAATTTATACCTCTTTAATCTACTAAATATTAATATCTATTATGCAATAAGATAAAGGAATGGTTGGAACAAATTAATAAGTCATCAAGGACAATTAATTCAATATCTCAATGGTTACATTGAAAAGGATGAAAATTAGTTGGAATTTGTGGAAAAAGTCGTGGGTGGAGGATAATGGAAGGTTATATGATAATTTTTATCCATTTGAGCATCCTTCATGACCTAAGAATATATCTAATCCTATTTTAAAACGAGATGAAATTGTTGACTATCCTATTGAAGAGGAATAAGAGGTAGTTGTTGAACCTCTAGAAGAAACTGTCTTATATAAGGAATAAAGTGGACCTATTCCTCAAGAAATTGTTGGGAAGGAAGCGCTTTTTGAAAAAAAAAGTATTGATTTTGAAGCAGAAGTTTCTTCTGGGACATTATCAGCTGTTAATGTAAGGGAAAAGGTTGTTACTAAGTAGCATCTAGAAGAATAACATTCTATTGGGAAGGAAGATGTGGTTGAGTAACATTTATAGGAACAATCTATTCCTAATTTTATCCTATCTACTAATAAAATAACGGAACAAGACTACTAGCTAGCTGTAAAAGAAATGGGTGAAATTATTAAAGATGATATTTTATAACTGAATCAAGGAAATGTGTCTATTATTCCCGTGAGAGATGCACTTGTTGAGGGAGATAAGTATCCTATTCTAGAAAGTGTTGAAGTTCCTAATATTGTTGATCAATGCACTGTGGGTACCTAGTATAATATCCCTATCTAGTTTGATGTGGAAGATACTTGTAAATCATCGGTTAAAGGCACAGACCTATCTACTATGATTCAATTGAAACTAGTTTTTGATCTAGTGGTAATCTATGCAATGGAACCTCAGCCTATCTCAGCTCCCGTTCTTGAACCTTCGCAAGATCCTCCTGATTTTCTGAGTTAGAGTGATTTGAAAGGCTTTGGAGTTACTTTATTAGCTGTTATTGAGAAGCCCATGAACACACAACCTGCTCTTCTAAAAAAAATCTAAGTGAAATAGATGATACCTTGATATTAGAGAATACAATATGGGAGATTGATCCAAAAAAATTTAATGAAATTAAAGAGGATAGAATTAAGAAAAAAATATTTGAGTGGTGAAGTGAAGTCTCTCAGAGCTACAGACGAATATATGAAAAAGTGATGAAATCAAGAAATGATTCAGTTTCTCATCCTTTTGAGGATGTTATGGGTCAGATTCCATGTGAATTTCCCTCTTTGATTCAACTGATCTTGACTTCATTAGCTAAAAACGTGGAATGTGTAAATTTTATGTCTACAAAAGTGTTCTCAATCAGCTCATGTCCCTCACATTAGATGTTACATCCTCCATTGCCTCTATAAAATAATCTCAACCCTTTGATAGTGATGTGAATAGAATTGTGCTTAAAAAGGAACTTCATTCAGTGTTAAGTAGTTTTGACAGGGAGAGTCTATCTACAGTTGTCAAGAATAGTTACAGAGTCCTTGATTTAGTGAGGATTCATTCAAATATTACAAATTGATGCTTAGGACGAAATTACAATGAAAGTTGATTTCTACATTAATAGGATTTTTTAAAGCATGATATGACCAATCATTTCAGATATCTTATAGAGAATTTGAGAATACCTTTTATCACTCAAGCCTTCAAGACTCATGTTCAAACGCTGAAAGACTTCACTCCTCTATTGGAAAAGTCCATGGAGAACAAAATTATTTCCAGAATGCAATGTATTGTGGTGGTGAGATTATTACTGACTTCATTCAGTTGTTGAGGCCTTATCTTCATGTACAGAGCACTACTATTGTGGTTCTTACAGCTGCACCCTAGTAGTATGGTTTACCTTCATCCTCATCGACTACCTTTGAATCTACCTTAATGTCTATATCTCAGGTTATGAGCCAGATCTGACTTATTATACTTTACCATAACATGTCTCCGTCTTCCACCAAACCTACTTTGGAACCTTCTATTTTTGAAGTAATCTCTCTTAATTCTCTGATTGTAGGCTCCCTGCCTTATTTTACTTCTACTTCTACCCATGTGGATCATTCTATTGATGGTCCCAAGGGTAATGAGAAGATAGCTAGTGCTGAAGAAAAGTGAAAATAGTACTTTGGTATGGAAGTTTTGTATTGTTTGTAAGGACACAGAATTTTCCATCTAATGAAATGTGAACTATTTTTTTCTATTCTCTAATTTACATCCAATATTTCATTTTCTTATACTCTTTCTTATAATGCCAAAAGGGGGAGAAAAAACACTAAGTCCCTAAGGGGGATAAAGCACACAAATAACAAATATCTAATTAATATGATTTGTGATCATCAAAAGGGGGAGATTGGTGGACTCCTCATGTTTTAATGATCACAAATCCTAAAATATATTGTAAATATTGTTAATCTTATTTAATCTATCTCAAATTATTTGTAGAGATGGTTGGTTTTTTATGATTTAAATAAACTTCAACTAAATCACGTTAATCCTAAATCATGATTGATTATTGTAAACTATATTTAATTTGTTCTATAATGATTTCTTTGGTGAATGGTTAAGTGTAATTCATTCTATAAATATTACTGCTTGTGTGTGTTTATAGATATTTGGATATGTCTGAGAAACCATGAGTTTTCCACCAGTTATGGTTTTTAGGCAAGTGACCCAGACACTATGACCCAGACATTGTGACCCAGACACCGTGACCCAGAAACCGAGACCTAGACACCATGACCTAGACACCATAACTAGTTTCAGATCTCATGAGGTCTGTGGCACTGATTTCGTGCTACCATAACTAAGACACCATTCAATGTTTGGAAAGGAACCAAATATGATGATTCTAACACCAAATATATTCTATGAGTTCCCAATCTTAACACAACTATGACATCATGCCTGTCTCATAACTCAAAGGAAAAGAAGAATACACTATTTCATGGTGACACAGTTTCCACATGAAAAATTTTCTAGATAGAGTATGACGTCATTCTTTAATATATTTTGTTATTTTCAATCTAATTTGAAACTATCATATTTGAGTCATTTAAAGGCACTCTCATTAATTAATGTTTTATTTTTGACATGTCACATGATAGTATGAGGTATGAGGTGCATGATACATGCATCATGTTGGCTCGAACACGTTCACTCCAAAATAAAAACAAAAGTGAGGCACTGGGACAATGAGATGAGAAGTAGTGAAAAGAAGACGTGCGAAAATTTTGAAAAGTGAACTGATTCTTGAAAAAAAACAACTTAAGAGCACACGAAGAAATCTCCATTCCAATGGCTGAACTACAATAGATTAGAGAAAAATACATCTTTCTAGTACCATCTTCAAGAAGAATATGTGTTAGACATCCTGTACCATTGAGTTGTAAACCAGAGCTCCAGACTTGCAATACTCTATTTTTTATAATAGGACTAGATACCTACATATGCTTCATGCTACAAGTACAGAGCTGTATAAGAAAACACTCATAGAACTTCTAACCTTTTATCATAATCTTTTCTCCATTTTTTACTATTTTTATCTTTTGCGAAGTGTGTGTATGTATGTATTAAAACACACACTGTATCTTGTATTAAACTAAAGGATACAAGATATCCTTCATCTCATATCGTTTTACATCTATTTAATCCAACATATAAGTGTGGAAGAGTTTCTTGTGTGACCTAGAAGGTTATAATAATAAAGAATAGTGGAAGAGGTCGTGTCACCTAGACAGTCCTATGCACTGTTATTTACCCTGATTAATGGTGTGGATTGGGTTAATTAATATAAATTTCTTTGTGGTAGTTGATCACCATGTGGATTGGATTAGATCTTGTCTTGAGATGAAACCACTTGTTTTATCTACAGTATTACTTAATTTATCATTTCTCTGCTTTATTTTATATTTGAGAAAACACTAGATTTTACTTTGATAGTTAGTATTAGATAGAAGATATAATTGTGTTGTCTTATTAGTATAGCTTCAAAGTCATATCAATAACTAATATTAATATTACTAAGAATTAATCAATCTTCTTGAGAGTTTATTTGAATATTCAAACTTTTATAACAGCATTTCCTAGATTAACTAGGATGTATAATTTTTATTGGGGAAAATTTTTAAGAAAACATTGTAAAATAAATTGTAATAGATACTCAATTAAACCCCCTCTTGAGTACTCTACTCCGACCAACACATAACTATTAAAACATCAAATATAACATCATTATTTCTAACATCTTTGATATGACCAACTCATTATTACATACTTAACACTGCATGGGATAACCTGAGGACATAAATAAGAAAGGGGTGAGATATAAAGACTAGTAAGGAAGAAAACAAGGAATAACATGAAAAATACAATACATGTTAATAAATAGTCATTTAAATGGAGAACAAGAGAAACATGAACACAATGGCATGATATAACATGATTATCCTAACATGGAAATGTGGAAACAACATACAACGTGATATTAGCATGAGCCAAGGATCATTGAAAATGGATTACCATGAGTAAACCCTCATTTTACAAGAATTTTCATGTAAGAAACCTCATTTCACATTTCTTATCATGATAATAAATATTACACAATGCATTGGAGCACTATCAAGGCACACCCTTCATAATCATTTTAATCCCATGCTTATGTGTGCCACATAGCTCACATAACATGGATTTATACAACATCATCATTTATTACATGATAAAGGAATGTGGAATAAATACATAAAATTATATAATCAATAAGTATATGTTTGAAAATATTAATATCCTTGATAGAGAAATGGGCATGGTATTCACTACACGATTATATTGGCATGGAAAATCTTGGTGCAATTTCAGCAGCCTAACGACGTGAAATAAAAATTCATAAAAATGGATGATGCGAGATAAATGGGTCTTTAATAATATATAAATGAAATTTAATGTAATTGGGTCATATAAATAAATTTCCCAAAACATGTAATTTTTAAGTATAAGGTGTAACAAAATATTGAAACTTGATGAATGATGAGAAATGGAATAACTCATACGAAATTTCGGCATGGTAACATGTGTACGTGGGAGATATTAATGAGAGATAAATAGGTATCTCATAATAAAAACATAACATAGGAAATAAGGGGGAGATTAAAAAACATTCCCCATAATTATTAATTTATAATAATTTGGTACTTCAATATAAATAAGGATGGATAAAATGAGAAAGGAAGGAATCTGAGGATCCCTTATTTGAGTGTGTGACTTCGAAAGCTTAAAGAGAGGATTATTGAAATATTTGGGTGCCTTGGGAGGATTCTTGAGATGGAAGATCAAATTAGGAATGTTCTCAAAGTATTTTTAATGAAGATACATGGGATCTTGGTGGGTTTTTATAAGAAATGAGAGGGGAATTCTTTAATATTCCACAAACATAGGTTTTAGAATTTATATAATTAAATATTCCAACCCACATAACATCCCATGGTTTCTGCCCATGTATTTTTCCAAAGAGTTTTTGAAAACATTATTTTAAAAGTAAAAGGCCCAAATATGTTATGTTATTTCCCTTTCTTACATGGAGGTGAGTCACACTTTCAAGGAAATGATTTTAAAATCTTAAAATACTATATATGCCTTAGAGGATTCACTAAGGCATTATAAAATAATTAAATAAATCTTAAATCATATTATTTTAATTTTAAAACATATATTGGTCTTATAATACCCATTATAGTATTTATTACATCATTTTGTGGTCATTATGATGTCATAAAACACATATTTTATTTATTCGGTATTTAATTTCTACTGAAAAATTTGAATATCTCAAAAAATTGTGAAACATTTACAGTTGGATAATTCTGATTCCCTAATTCAAAAAATTATATTCATTTTATGTAAATAATTTTATAAATATTTGAATTTAGACTTTTAAAATGAAAACCAAAATTTATTTAAAATTTATGGGTTGTGAAAAAAAAAACCAGGTTTCAAACCTTAATAAAAATGAAATTTGACTTAGTAAATGTTTTATACCCATTTATTATTCATAAAAATAATTTTATAATAATTTTATATTCACATATTAATTATTTCAAAATTTCATTAATTACTTAAAATAAATTATTTTAAAAAAACACTTTCTTTTTTATCGTATAAAAGAATATAACTCTTATCAAACTGATAACCTAATTATTTATAGATAAGAAACTGATATATTCATGACTTATAACCTTTTTTTTATAATATTATTAATAATAACATTAGTTTGATACAATTATTTATATATTTAGAAAAAGTACCTCTTTTACTCAAAGAATCAATTTTTCAAATTCATTATTATTTAAGAAATACTGTTCTCATAAAGGAATTGATAGAATAATACTTATACTGAAAAAATATAATTAAAAAATAATTAAATAATAACTTATTAAATAAACCCTTATAACACTCTCATAAGACATAAGGGTAAGGTGTTCTATGGTGAAACACTCTCGGGGTTGCTCGGATAACATTGCCAGAGTGGTAAATTATATTAACTTTAAATTCTCCCATAAGCGATTCGGTTCAAGCTTAATGTGTTGAATATCAGGTTGGGATTGATCATGAGAGATTCCCATTGACACTATCACATTTATGAGCTATGAAAAATGATCTTCGTAGGACCCGAGTCTATTGGATAACGTTATCATATCCTTTGTTTTCATCAAAAGGATGTTTTAAAAACCCTATATTTATATCATTCATGTCATCATTGTTCCATGTCTATATTATCAATGGTAATGATAATTAATGGTTATTTAAACCAAATATTACTAAAAGGAGTGCATGTGTTTTCTATATCCATAATATATTAATATAAAGGGAATTTTATTGATAAAATGCAGAGTCGTTTTATTAATGTGTTGTGGTTGGGATGTGTTATAGATCGGATGTGTGGTAGTTGTGAAGTGTGTAAGTTGAGATGTTCATTTATTTTGAAATTGTGTGTTTGTAAAGTGTGATTGTAGAAATGTGGGTCTTGATGAAAGGAGGTTGTTGAAGGATTATTTTGTTTTTTGTTATGATAGTTTCTTGTTAGAGATGTAATGGAATGGTAATGATGAAAATGAAATGTTATAGGTTTTAATAGATAATAAATTCATGGACTAAAATGAGAAGTCTGGTAAAAGTGGTTAATTGATAAACATTAAATAATTGGGACTTATAGTGGGATATTTTTTGTAATTAGAAAATCATAAAATTGATTACCATTAAATTAAAATGAGTAATGTGGCTTGTGGTTGTGGATTTATTATATGGTGTATTGTATTTAGTGATTATAGAGAATGTAGTGGAGGTTGTGATGCCTTTTGGTGGTGTTGTGAGCTATGACAGTTCTCTTAATATAAAACCATAGGTTTTGATTGTGTATGTGATTACTATACAATGTATTTATACTATGATTTCTATATACATCCCACCCACATCAATCAATATAGTTCAATTCAAAAATTATTTGGGGGTAATTTTTCAAACATTCAATATTTTGGGGGAGGATATTTGGCTATCCCCAATACCCCATACATTCTACCATGAGAGGTTATTATATATGTGTTTTGATATCTCCAAGATTCTGTTCACATATGGTTTGGATTGATTACATTTATGAGGATGTATGAAGAGGGCATCCTGCATGGTTGGAGGACATGGGGTTGATATTGATCATGATAATTATACCTTAGTATCCAAGATATATGGAAATGGTTTAGAGAGGATTTGGATTATTTAACCCCTTTCACATTGGGTTTTTGGAATGATGTTTTTTCCCATATCTATTTTTTGTAGGAGTCTACAGAAGGTATGTAAAATCTAAGAGTTTCGATGTTGGGTAATGAGAGTGGAAAATAAGTGGGAAAGTGGTGTGAACTACACATTAACAATGTGATTGATATTATGTTACTATATTTGGGCACATTATTGGGTGATCAAATGATGTTGATGATGGGATTGGTTAGATAAATTTTTTAGGTTCATGCTGTATCTATTGTTTTCGTAATAGTGCCTTAGTATTATATTTTCACATGTTTATTAGAGAAAATGGTATGATGGTACATAGTATACATGTTATGATCACCCTCGATATATATACTGGTTTATAGGATTCTAGTAGGACATCAGGGATAGTAGTGTAAATTACTATATTGGACACTAGATATTTTGCCAATACAATTCCATAGGATTTCATTTGGGTATTTATTTGGAGGCACTTTCTACCATATTAATTCATACATTAATTATGGGATTATTTTAATATCCATTAATTATTTATATAATAGATTTTTTTGTTACTAGTATACTATATCTCAATTTTATATTACCTATTGAGGGTAATGACTTCTATATGTGTGGTTTTTATACCCTCAATGATAGTCATCAACCCAGGATCTAAAGATGTCGAGACTTGGCGGGTCGTTATCTAACTTCTTCGTTGTTGGACCAGGTAGGTAACCTGTAGTGGGTGGGGGTCAT
The DNA here is from genome assembly GCA_963277665.1 of Viscum album. NCBI lineage: Eukaryota > Viridiplantae > Streptophyta > Magnoliopsida > Santalales > Viscaceae > Viscum > Viscum album. The sequence goes on along the minus strand of OY728128.1, from coordinate 2,139,270,501 downwards.
GAAATAGCTATAAATCCAACATCTGGTAATGTGTACACAAAAATGATCCATACAACCCTTGTATAACTAAAACATCTTTATATCACTCAATATTGTAAACACAGTTGGTCATCCATTTCATAAAAATATTCTTATTTGTATTTTTGTGCTTCATGGACATATTTTTTATCTATCTAAAGGAATCATACTCATGATATCACAAACATCTCATCATAGCCTTTAATAATCTATGATGAACAGATATTAAGAATAAACTCAAAATCATACCTTTAGAGGTCAATTTCCATTTCACATAATAAAAATTAGATTTATATATTCATTTATATTTCCAATTTGAAAGAATAATTAAATGGAGGTTTATTATAATATGACACAGTTTAATATTCATAAACTATTTAAGAATAATTAAAAAACTAATATAATAGTTGGTTTTGTAAATACGACAAACCTAGTAGCCCCTATTTGATTGTTACTTTATTATATTGGAACTAAATATAGATGATATAATCCTAGATGAATTAATCATTTAGTAGTCTTGGTAAACTATATACATTAGTGAATCTCACAATAAATTTGAAAAACATAAATGAAACATAGTATATTATTTGATAAAATTTTTATTATCCCATGCATATTTATTTATATCATTCACAGTAAACATCCTTGGATCCTTAGGAAAATGGAAATATAATAAATAGTTGATCTCATAGGGTCAGTAAGTTTATTCATGTAGTTGAAGCTACCATAGAATAATTATATCATAGATAATATGTACAAAATAAATAAATAAATTATAATTCCATATAAATAATTACATGAACATGAATCTTATAAACATATAACATAGCTAATTGAATAATCCATCTAAATTGTTAAATTATTTAAAAAATAGGTAATTAATAATGAGGGACATCTGAAATATAGTCTCAATCCCTTGTTTCAAGACGTATAACAAAAATGGGTATGGCCTTAGACAGAACCCCAATAAGTTTTCACCCATGATACCAGCTAGTCAATCTTGGGGATATGTAATTTTTACCTCACACATCACTTAATAATCCAAATGCATTCATAATATCAATAAACAATTCAACTAAATCAGCATTCCTAAATAATCACAACCATTTCATGTAGAAATAACTAGTATAAAAAATGTAAAAACAATCCATAATAAGACAGATCATAGACCATCTTGAGAAATATGATGGACGATATCATTATATTTTCATTTCAATAAATCATAAAAATCATAAAAATATGTTCATATAGTTGAAAATAATTTTAAATGATTACTGGACAATTTTCTTGAGAAAAATTACATTTTAAATTTGAAAGCAATTATTTAAAATCAATATATTTTAAAAAATATTAACTGAAGAATTTTATTTGAAAATAAATTTGTAATATTGAAAATTATTCTTCAAATTATATATCTTTAATGAATTAAGAAAATTATTTTCATGTCATTTATTTTATAACCAAGATTTATGTCACATTTTCGGTAAAAAGACAACAGTACCTCAATCAAGAAATTAAAAGAATATTCCATTAAAAATTTTCATAAGAATGAAAAAATGGGTAAAATGACTTTAAACATTAATAATATATTAGTTAAAACAATATTTCATAAAATTTAAATAAAACATAGACATGGAATAAAAACTTTTAGACTAAAGAGGAAATAAATTGTTTTATACAAAAAAAGTCACGATAATTTGAGGTTATAATGAAAGAAGAATTGTACTATTCCATGAAAATTACATGTATTACCATAGTAGAATAAAATATTTTGGGTTTAATAAATAAATATCATATAATTCCTATAATGTAGAATTAAAAATAAATAATCTCAGATAATAATGAGGTTGTGGAATTAACCCTTTTTGATTTGGTAACATTTGAATCAAAAACACATTGTTTAAATAAATTTACATACAACTTTATATATGATGATTAAATAAAGATACATGGAATTAAGGTTTAAATGGATATTATTTACTCATCATAAACATAACTAGGTGTATAATATCAAACATATATGAATGAATCAATATTGAGAAGAAAAACCACTACCTCATGTCAGAATTGCTTAAAATGTTTTTTTAGACACATGTATAAAATAATTTAAAATTATTATAATTATATTAAAGAACAATATAAATAATTATAATATCATATAAAATTCAATTATAACATTTCAACACCAATTTTTTAATAATTTTTTATTAAAATAATCATTTTTGCGTGTCAGCTACCTTGTTTGTCATGTATGTTTCAGTTATGTACTTTTTGTAATTTCATCTTTCTCTTAGTTGAATCTTCTCCAAAAATGTGATATTGATATAAGTATAATATTTATCCATCATAGATATAGTAATAATCATCCATGATTTGCATAGATAGAAAAATTAATTATAATCTTCAAGGAGATGATACACCATACGTACACATAAACGATGTTTTCCTTTTCAGTGAATGGAATAAAATAAAGCTAAATAATAATTCTCATTTAAAATAATTATTTTAATATATATATCATATATATTCATTAAATATATTTTTTTAACATTCATTTAAATCAAAAATGATAAAATAATCACATCATTTCGTTGTCGTGGTAATCTACATGTATGCATAAGAAACATTATCATTTTTCAATGAATGTAAAGGTAAAAAGAAAGATATGATATTATAATTACATAAGAATAATAATATCATGTATCATATATGAAAAATTAACCCATCATAATAATCATCCATGAATTATGGGGATGTAAACATCAATGTATCTTTATGTAGAGGTGTTGGTCCACACGTATGCGTGAGAAATATATTCATAGGTAATTTGAGGGAATATATCGTGAGTAATGTGGGTCAAATAAAAATAAAAACATTTTTGTTTAATTTTAAAAATGGATTTATTATTTTATGATACATACCATAGATTTTATAATTATTTTAAGATGAAATAATTTAAAAGAGGTATTGTAAGATGATTTCATTCTTTTTATTGGCCTCCATTAGATTCTTTCATAATGACCCATGTAATGGTATTCAGAAAGACCCAGACCTATAAATCGTCACTATAGATTTTTTGTTAGTATTTGGTTGAAAAGTAATGTGTCAGCATCCTTTAATCTTCTTAAGTAAATATAAAATTACAAAAAACTAAGAAATAATTAATCATGTTCATAAATAAACTATTACATTCATTCATAACATATTACTATAATTATTATAAAAAATAAAATAAAGTAAAATATAGTGTATTGTTTTATACATTTTTTATGAAAAATGAATATAATTATTTTTTAAATGTTTTTTGAAAAATAAACTTGAAAGACGATACAAGATTTCACACCTTTTTGAAATTTTTTAGAAATTTACAAAGGCTTTAAAGACCTTAATTGCTTTTCCACGTACTTTTGGTAAATTAATTAAAGGCCTTAATGATTTCTCTAAAACCCAAAAAATAACTTATATGTATGTTTGAATATTTAAATTTAATTTTTTATTTATTTTTCTTTAATATATATACAAATAAACATTACTATTATGATTATTGTAAATTCTTACTAATTTAATAATTAATATTTTAAAACAAAATTATTATAAATAATTATATTTTATATATTACGAATATAATTAATATTTATGTTAAATATGCTATTAATTACATTATTATTTACATTAAAATTAATATTATTTACATAATTATTCATGTTTATTATTATAATTATTGTAAATATTTTTTAATATGATCAACATTTATTAATAATTTAATAAATAACATTTAATAATGTTAAAAAATAAATAAAACTTCATCATAATGTAATTAATAATATAATATGTAATTATGGTTATTCACATGAATTTTTTAATATATAGTTGTCATTTTTTTAAACCAATTTTATTTTAATTTGAAATTAATTTTTGTTATTATATTTATAATTTTTTTTATTTATATATATTTTTTTTTATTCATTTTTTAAAATTTCATGCAGATTATATTTTTAATTTAAAATTTACATGCTTTTAATTTCAACTACATGAAACATAATAATGATTCATGTTAGTGACATTGAAAACCAATAAGTTATAAATATAAGTAAATTATAAATGAAATTTGACATGTGGAGTAAACATATAAGAAATAATTGAAAATAATAACAATTCTGTAATAAAAAATAAGAGAAAATTTAATTTTAAGTTCACAAAATATTTTTGTTTCAAAATAAAACATTAGATTTATAATTTTTTTGACATTACTTTTATTTTCTGTTATTTTATATATGTTGTGTTAATGTTCTAAAATTTATTTATATTTTATTTATAATATATTTTATGTTCATATATTTTTTAATGATTAAATATTATTTTTTTACTCAATAAAGTTTGTTTGATGTAAATTTATTTTGGTTTATTATATTGATGAATCCTTTTTATTTTCATCTATTATTTATATGCTTTTTCTATGATTTAATTTTTATTTAGATTGTGTATATAGTTCATATTTTATACTATTTTAAATTTACCAGTATGAAATTTAATACGTTTTTCTATTTTTTAGGTAGTCAATTTTGAAATCTTATAAAATTTAAACTATATTCATAATCTAAATGAAATTTTGAATATAGGAAAAAAGTATATCAAAAGATGAAAATAAAAAAATTACTATAATATATATAATATAATATAGTTGATATAAAAGATTATTCATTCAAAGAATTTGTTCCAATAGAAAACCTATAAATCAAAAACTATAATCAATATCTAAGATGGCATCCCATCGCACAATCAGGTGTCTGAATGGGACTCTTGTATCGAGATCACTGACAACTATGATGGGGAAAACCATGATTAGTTCGAGGGGGATCTTCATCAGGGGCAATAACCTCAACTGTATATTGGTCAAAAAATGCATCATGAGGAGGAGGTTTCCTCAGGATATCAGGATGTGAAAATAATCTTTCTCCCACTATGTAAGTGGAAGGACCACCCAACTAATGAGGTAAGCATAAGGATTATGAAGGATTTGTCACAAAATATGGTGGCATGAGAAAAAAATCTTGATATGATCTCGGATCAACAATACTTGGAAAGTAATATGGATATTCTGAAAATATAAATGGACCTTATACATAATGACACACATATAGAATTGGATAATGCTCATATACTAGAGATTCTACCACTTATAGTGCTACAGTTGAGGCATTATGTACAACCCTATATGTTAAATATCATCGTCGTTGTGTATATTTTATTTTATTAGATACTAGAGGAGTTTCATAACACCCCCTAAAAGGGAAAAAAATATCTATGGGGTGGAATATCAAAGATAATATCATGAAGAACATGATTTGATGGAATCATGTCGTGTTCCAGGGAATTATATCTTACTTTACTAATTATCATCGCCTTATATGGATAAAAATATTGATAATATTTTTCAATCAAGTCTTATATAAAGATATTAAAATTGAATTTTAAAGAAATGGTCAATAAAAAAAATTAATGTTATTGACTTATCAGATCCCAAATCCCTATTTCATGTGATGTAATATAAAATATAGAATTCAGTGTACACCATCGATTAAAATTAGGTTATTATAATATATGTAATCACACCGAACATGTGAACTTGATTTTAAAATATGCATATTTTCTCTAGATATTGAGATAATATGAATATTTTCACATTTATCATTATCCCACATCCCCTCTAGCTTTAGGGAATGAAGCAGTTCTAGTTGTCTCGGTGGAAGTGGAAGATGTTGAACAAATTCAAACTATCTCATGACTTTATCATGTTAGTAGCACTCAATAATAGAAAATTAAATTAGTTGAAAAAACAGTGTGGTATCATCAATACTAGTGGTATTGTATACATGAAATGGGTTTAATATACCCAAGTATTGAATCCATGAAATATGAAGTTGCATGTAGAAAATTTTAGTAGTAGGCTGTCCAACATGAGAATGTATTCACCCAAATTATATCTCGGTATCCTAAAGAACTATTGTTCTTGAATCGACTTATAAAATATGAAAATTAAAGTGATAAATAATAATAAATTAATTTTAATTACTCAAATTAGTATCCAAAAAATAGAACATATGAGTTATCATACCAACATCCATGTAAATAATCACACAACACATCCCTATCAGGCTCCGGACTAGCAACGATATGGTCTTGGGAGGGATGTGCTCAAATTCACACCTCTAAATGAGGATAAAAACACCTTATATAAAATGATCTGATTTTAATATCATTTATAATTCTAAGTACATATACTCTAAGAGTAAAGATGCCCAGTTGCATCTCCTAGAATAAAATAGTCCTAATATAGTCCCAAATACCTCACATGAACATTTATACATAAGTCATCATAACACACTATCCCTCCAATGATATGAATAATATAATCAATTAACACCCTTAAAATTTATAATTTTGGTAAATATACTTAATCTATATTTTGCCTTGTGTTTCACGCAACACTGGATTAGCACGTGTCATATGAAACACTGAGTTTTGACAAATACATGATATACTATTAATTTAGTTATTTAAATGTGACCATTATAAACTAGTCATTAAAAATAAAGATATTAATATTAATATCTAATTTAAAAAATTATTTATAATTTTTTTGTATAACAAAAAAATTATGATAACAAAACACATAATTGTTAGTAAAGTCTTTATATGTTTTGAAAACCTATATTATAAAAAAATTGATTTTTATTTCATTTTTTAAAGAATTTAACAAATAATTTTTGATATTTATGTAAACAATTATTATTAAATAAATATAATTTTTTTCATCAGAATGTTAAAATAACCTTATGGTGAAATGTTAATGAATATTGTGAAATGTTTTATTTTTTGATGAATGGTTAAAAATGTTGAATTTTAATTGAACACTTCTATTTAATTTAATTCATTAACAAAGATGAATAATATTGTAAATTTTATAATGTTAAATTAGTTCAATTATAAAATAATTATACCAATTTTGGTATTTGGAAACATTTTAATATTTATATTTGATATTGACAAATTGTAAGCATTTGATCATTTTCTCTTTAAACCCCCTTTCTCTCGTCAAGTCTATGGCATTCATTTTAATTTATTTTTCCAATTTTGTGATTTAATTTTGATAAAATTTATTCCATAAAACTAATCTTCATAATTCATAATTTATAACAAGGCCATCTTATTTTGAAAATTTAATTGTGAATGTAGTAAAAATTAATTACCATGGTAAAGGTTAAAATTGGTTTACTGGGGTGGGGGATAAACTAAAATTATACGGGTAAAAGTAACCTATAAAATATTATAAGAACTATTTTATGACTATATGTTGACCATTCCACCTGTAAAACTTGATAATGGTTCATTTTTCTACCATGTGATAGATAAGAAATTTTGGCATCATCCAATTCTTTTCAAAAATAAAAAGTGTGTTCCCTCTTCCACATAGTAAAGTTCACCCAATACCCTCTCTTATCTACACCCCAAAACATTATTTTCATCCAAAAAATACCAAAAATACTTCCAAAATTCCCTATTATAATAACAGAAGCCTCAGTTTTGATATAAATCCACCCAATTATTGATTTTAGTGTAATCCTAAGGATGATACTTGAATAAGAGGTAACATTCATCAATGAATGTTTTTGTATTATTTGTTAATAAAGAAATTAAATTTATATTATTACATGATTACATAATAACCTAATTATCTACCATATACTATGATTTTTTATTCTAAGTTAATTTCATATAAATATCTCTACTTCTATCAAATAGGTTATGAAATCATCATTCGTGTGTAGGAGGACTACCGCATCGTGAACCGATGTCATTAATTTCTCCATTATATATTCTTAGGGATTGTTATTTTGATTTATTTATAGTTTATTTATTATATATATATGATATTTATAATGTTATTTGTATTATTTAGTTTTTATATCACACATTCCTTCACATTTTCCATTTTATGGGAATTTTAGTACATTGTTTATGTGTACCGCGAACTACCGCATCAAGAAGTTGTGTGATTAATTTAGGATTTACATGAAATGTATTAAGTATGAGTTTAATGATAATATGGGAAATATATGAAACAAAAATGATTCTGTAATGACAATAAAAAACACTAACTTTTCATTCTTTCAATCCGACCAGAAAATGAAAACAATGTCCATGTGTACGAACGACGTACCATCTCCCTAAATGGTGTATTTCTTTAACTATCACTAAATTTTATTTGTTACTATAAATAATTATATTTTGAACATATATTCCATTTATATAAATTTTTAAATTTTGGATATGATGAAACCATCCTCAAATAATGAAGACCAAGATATAACAAGTTAAAACACAAACCAAAAAGAATATAGTTTTTCATGAAACATTCCTTTAACATAGTATTGTTAATAAAATGGAAATGAAAGGGAATTAAAATCATATATTATAATATATATATACATATAAATTTATAATTTTAATATATTTAAAAATAAGATAAATTTATTTCATAATAGGTTTAAATGAGTATGATGGATGTCAAGACATATTATAAGGGAGTTCCGTCTCACTTTTACTTTTATGATAGAAATTCTATTAAAACCACCTATTTATTTCATGTGGTTTATATACTACTCATGAATTTATTTTATGATTAATATCCTTATATTTATTGTTATTTACATTTTTTATCTCTTTTTTACAGGGTTTACGATTCAAATGTAAGAGAAACGGTAAGGGATTTCAGCCTCACTCTTTACTTCAATGATACAAAAGCCATATACAACACCAACATATTTTATGTGGTTATATGATTACCATGAATTGTTTTTTAAGATTATTATCTATATATTTAGGTATATATATGTATCAATTTTAGGATCTCTATTTAATGGTGTTTACGGTTCAAAAAGAACCAAATCGATAATGTATTTTTGCCTCAATTTTCCTTCTCTAAGACATATGATTACATCATACAACTATCATATTGTATGTGGTTTCTATATATCCCATTTGAATTTTAATATAGTGAATATATTATAGTCAATATATTTTATATTTCACCAAAATATATGCCTTCATAGATCTTAGATTTCAATGTTACCAAAATGGTAATATTTTTATTTAGCTATCTCATTATTTGTAAGGATTATTTTTTATCATGCTTCCATAATAGAATCTTATGATCCATCTCTACATCCATAAAAAATATTATTTTACCCTTTATATTTCATGGGAATAAATGTTTTTATTTATTTTTTTCTCATTATGATCTTAAGAGTTTAAAAATAGTGTTTTTTAAAAAACATATTTTCGGTAGAAAAACATTTTTCAAAAACAATGTTTTATAATTTTTTTTAATTTTTTATACTATTATTTTTAAAGACTTATTACTATATGAATAAATTTTTACATAAATGTTTTTAAAATAATCTTAATATCTCTTTCCAAAAACATCATTTTTAGATTTTACCAAAAATGTAAATGGAATCATTTCATTAACATGAATGACATGAAAAAAACATATCATCGTCAGAAAAATTATTTAATTTAAAGATTCCCATATATATATATTCATGTTTACTTTAAAGGAAAATGATATTTAAATTTTTTTTATGTTTTAAAAAGGATTTTATGCATAAAAAGAATATTTTCCTCAATATATGTTTTAAATTATTTTTAAAACATCCTTTATAATTTTTCATTGTTTTTTTCAAAGTATTTCAAAAAAAATTCATTCTATAAAAAATTATTTTAAATGAATATATATTTTCCTCAATAAATGACCAATTTAATCTTTAATAAATATCCATCTAAGATGAAATTTTTCATGTTATATATACAATACTAGTGATGTGATCTAATGATACCATTCTTACTCTTTTTCTGAATGGTTTATTATGAAAAAATATTTACCAAACCCTTCTCTCATCTAAGGTTATACCATGATTGATTTATTATTCAACTCACTTATTTTTCATGGGTTATATTGTAATTAAATTTTTATGAACCCCATTTCATTTTATGGGTTATGATAATATGAATATTTTATAATCATGCAGAACACATGTGTATGATTTTCATTATGGGATGGTTGGGATGTATATCTCCCTCCAATTCATTGAGTAATGATTTATTTCTTATTTATAGACATGACTAGACTGGGTAGTGAACTTGGCTTAGTACAAAATTATGTTGGTACCACTTTGTTTATGAATATTGTATTTTTTTTCAACAGTTGTCAATACTCATCAAAATGAAGAAGGAGATGAAGAAGGAATAAAATGTTAGTGGAGATTGGATGATGTGAGGTTTCCTGGAGAATTGTTATGGAATCATAGCATTGGATTTCATACTTGAGAAATTCCATAAGAAGATTAATTCAGACGATTGTTGAACTGATCATAAGTTCAAAGAACTTTTGACAAAGGTAACACATTGTTTACAACAGTGAATAATGGAGAAGTATCATCCATTTGAGGATGATTAGAGCAGAATGGTGAAGTATCATCTATCTAAGGATGGTTGAAGAAGAATGAGCATTTGAAGAAGACAATTCAATGCTTCATGATTACATGAGAAGCATGCAAGAGCTTACTTGAAGAAAAGAATCATAGGATTTTAATTAAGTAGAGAATGATGGATGATGATGAAGAGAGGGTGTGGAAGGACTTGGAATTCTATGAAGGTCATTAATTTCACATTCCCTTGAAATCAGATGATTATTTCACTATTTTAAAGTTCCAAATACATGTATCAAAGGTGATACATTGTCTACAACATTGAAGGTGTTTGAATAAGAATTAAGCCTCCAATTTTGGAAGAAGAGATATAAATGGAGTTCTTTGGAATTAACACTACAAGTGGAATTGTGGATTTTAAGTGAGGATGAAGGATGAACTTTGGAATTGATATTCCAAAAAGAATGGATGAAATCAGATGATGCTTTGCTGATTTGTATATTACAATCATCTCATTCTTGGAGAACTTGTGGTGTAATCCATATAAAGGATAAATATAGTAAATAAGTTTTTTTTGAAAATCACAATTCAACATCATACTATCCAAAACAAAGACAAAGGAAAGATTTTGGCGGCGCGCAGGTGGTATTATTTCAGAAATATGGAAAAGTAAAGAAAGTGGCACGTAGGTATTGGTGCATAGGTATTGGAGCATTGGTGGCATTATTTCAAAAATATGGAAAAGGAAAGAAAGTGGCGCGCATGTATTGGCTCACAGGTGGTGGCGCGCATGTGGTGGTGCACAGGTCTTGGCATGCAAGTATTGGTGCGCAAGTATTGACGCGCGGGTCTAGGTCGCGCATGTCCTAAAAATGCCTATAAATAGATGACTCACCTCCTCATTTCTTAAGGATCAACACTTATAAATTATCTTTGACATATGGGTGCACAGGTAGAGAGTTGGTCGCACAGGTTGATAGTTGTAAGAAGGCGTGTAGGTTGGGGGTGCGCAGGTTGGAGGCACGCAGGTGTTCGAGCGTAAAAGGCAGCACGTCTGAAGGGAAGCACGCAGGAAGAGGCACACAGGTTTCCAGCGCACAGGTCTCGGTCACGCAAGTCAAATTGGGCACACTCTTTTCCCCAAGGGTTCCTCCCATCTTCTGGGCAGGAAAGAAGAAGAAGAGGCGCACAAGTATAAGGTGCTCAGGTATAGGTCGCACAGGTATAGGGCGCACAAGCTATTTTTCTCTAGGGGTCCTTGCCAGCTTCTGTTCAACTGTGATGATGCTAAGTGGATCTAGAATTCATTGTTTTTACAATCACAAAGAGAAATGTGTGATTATATCAAGAAGAATAAGGAGAAGAAGAAGAAGAAGAAGACTGTGCAGCTTACAGGTTTTCTGCATAAAGAGAATATAATAAGAAGAAGAAAAAGAACAAAGTATGCCCAATTAAAGCCTACAAATCTATAGGGAAATTTAATTCAGATGATGCTTTATGAGATGATCCCCAGTTTCTGAATAATCACATTGGTATATGTGATTAAATCTAAGAAAGAATAAGAAGTGTTAGTGAATTATATTATTGCACTAAAGAAAAGGAAGAAGTCCTAGTACAACTGGTTTTGCACTATTGAAGAAGAAAAGAAGAAGACCAGAAGAATTGCATGCCTACTTCTTTGCAAGTAATCAAGTGAAGAGCACTAAAATAGTTTAATAGCAGAACCTACCTTTTAAAGAAGGAAGAAGACTGTCTCCATAGGCAGTATAAAGAACCAGCTAGATGCTGTAGGTTTGGATAGGTCAGCACCAGTCTAGGGAAGTGGATTATTTCCCACCCCCTCTAAAGTGTAGGGACTCACACAGGAAAGTTGGTCTATGTCATCACCAGTCCTAGGAAGAAGATTGTTTCCCACCCCCTCTAATGTGCAGGGACTCACACTTGCTATAGGATTGTTTTTTAGCCACTCCATTGTAACAGCATATCACATTATAATAGAGAATCCATGCACTGGTCATCCCCATGCATGGAAAGGACGTAGCTAATCTTATTAAGTGTTGAACCTTGTAAAAATATCATGTTCATATTTTTAATTCTTTCTATTATTACATGCAACAAGGAAAAGAGAAAAAGGGAATCAAGGTCCAAACAGGTCAAGAGGTACATGGATAAAAGATGAATTTTTTTTAAAAGTCCCCAACAATGATTCACACCCCCCTCTCAGTGTTAGGTATATCCCAAACTGGTCTTTTCAATTGGTATTAGAGGTACAGGTTCACCTCTTTTGGATTCTCTGCATTGAAGTCATTCTCTTTTGAAAACATGAGTCCCTTTCCTGAGTCAACAATGAAGAGTAATGTTTGTAAATATTCATCTATATCTGAGTAGAAAGATATATCTACCACGACCACTATGAACAGGAAAAATAAAGAGAAGTGAAAATTGAAGAAGAATTCCCTCTCATCTAAAAAATAGGAAGCATCTCGTTCTCAATATCTGGCTGACATTTAAGACACACTGGACTTGGAAGGTAATGAGAAGGTGGCTCAAGTCCCCACCAAGAAGATGGACAAACTTCCAACCTCAAATTATATGGGGGTATGTGTTAGTACATTTGGAAATTATCCTCGTGATGAAAATGCTGGCACAAGTGGTGATGATCAATCTTCAACATCTCAATAAATATCAGTTGACAGATTAAGAATGATTCTTCATGGTATTCCTAAATCAAGTACATCTCTTGTTTGTGGAGTATTTCAATGCCTTCAGGAAAATATCACTCAACTATAAGAAGAAACTGATGCTTTTGAGAATGTCATACAAGAAAAAATTATCGAATGTTTAAAGCTCTCCAGACAGGTTGGATCCTTTGAAGCAACAAAGAGGGGATTTTAAGTATGTTTTTCAAAGTGGTTCTAGGATGTTGAAGAGAAAGAGGGAGTCAAAAAGACTCTAGAAGAGAAGAACCATTCACTTGAAGATGTGCTGAAAAAGAGCAATGGTGTCAAATAGATATATTTGGAAGAAGAATCCAAGAAGATCAAAGAACTTGACTCTTTGTTACAATACAAAGTAAAGATGCATGAAGATCAATTTGAAAGATTAAATAAGGCTTTTGAAGAGAAGATGACTACGATTGAAGACCAGGAAGTCATCCTCAATATGAGATGTCTAGAATTGTAAAATGAGTTTACCAATCTTGAGAAGACACATATTGAGTCTCCATAAAAGAAAAAAAACTATTGTTGTCAGTATTCAATGCTCAATAGTGGATTATACTATCAAAATACCTCCAACATGTGATAAGAAGATCAATGGATCACTCATTGATCTATCAAAAGCAGCAGAGAAAGTGAAGGTCTCATCCATTCCAACATGTAGTAATGTATCTAAAATTTCCTCTACCAAAAGTGCAGTTCGAAAGAAGAATTCTAAAAAATTATGGATGAAGAAGAATGAAAAGGAACCACCCACATGTCTAGGGTGGATAGTGGAAACAATGTGGAAGATAGATCCCCACAAAAAGAACAAAATACCATGAAAAATACTCAACAACCTTTTCAAGAAGATGAAAACAAGACACATTTTGTTGGTCAATGTTGGTGCTACAATAGGTTTGGACACTATGCACTGTATTGTTGGTACAATTCCTTAAATGTAAAAGAATAGAGAAAGCCCATCTCAAGGGGGAGAAATCCAGAGGAGATGAAGCGGCATCCACAGATTCAGAAACATCTATATACTAAAAATAGATTTGGAATGTTTGTTAACATCTGTGATGTATTCAATAAGACTGGTCATATGAATGGTGCATGTTCATATAAGAAAATAAGACCACAGAAGCTGGGCAAGAATGAAGAAGCATCCTTGGGGAAAAAATCAAACGAAAAATGTGAAAACAAATTCTCCCCAGAATATTTCAGGAAGGAAAGACGAGAAGTCTTTGGATTCTAAATCCAAAAATGTGAAGGTTGGTGAATCCAAAAGAACTACTAAGAAATAATTCACTCAGAATAATCCATGTTGAAGATCCTTTCATAATTCCTCAATCCCTAATGATATATTGGTGGTTTTCCCAGAGGATTTGGAAAATATGAGGAAAATGGAAGATTCACAAGCTAAGGCTAGTGGTAAATACAAAAAAAGATTCTACATGAAGACAATGATGTTCTGTGTGTGAGGTGCAACAAGGCTGTTCATACTGTGAGAAAGTGCTTTGAATTTATTCTAACACAACAAGAATTTTTAAAAAAGATGAAAGATACACCAGGAGATTCTAGTTCTTTGAAAGCCATTGAAAAAAGAATATTCATACACAAAGAGATAGAAGAAATAGTGAGGTCCACATAATCACAGTCAGCATTGAATATCAGTTGTGAAAGTGTGAATAATGGAGCATCTGGGTTGAGAAGATCATCTCAACCTTGTTGTTCAAACTGATTGAGAAAATAGGATCCAACTTATTCCATTAAATCTTTGTGCATTTTATTTGTTATTATAATACAAGGAATTGAATGTGAAGTAAGATCTCAAGAAGAAAACCTGGGATTCAGTGAGGAGAAGTACTCCCTTGAGGGGGAGACACATAAATAAGTTGTCAGAGTCATTATCTCAATCAGTATCAACATTAGTTGGTATAAAATTCAATTACTCTGAATATTGTATGAAGACCATTTCATCGGAAAAGGTATGTTGTTTCTTAATCTCTCATCCTTGGTTAATCAAAATAAATATATTTTTACAAAGGGGGAATAACTATGTTAATCAGTGACATATGAAGAATGAAAGTGTTCCAAGGCCACTTATCCTGCTAATTGCACCTGAATGTTTTTTATCCTTTTGTTAAAGTGAGTGTAGGAATTTCAGGATTGATTATTTCCTATCACATTCAATATGTTTATCATGCAATGTATGGAAAACCCTTGATGATGAGTGTAGGAGATCTCATCTCATGATTTATCACGATTAGTGGATAATGGACAACTTTGTTGTCTAAATAAAATTATATTGTTTTCTACCTCAAGCTTTGCTCAATTAGACATAGAGTGAAATGATTGATGGCACACTACTTAAGTAAGGAATGATACCCTCTCAACCATGAACTTTGTATTTCTTGTCAATAAGAGGGAGAGAAAGTGAAATGAAAGTTTGAAATGAAAGAAAAAGAGAAACATGTAAAGGGGAGATAGAAGATTCTTATTTTGACATTGACTCATTAATATGAGGAAACTTTTTAGTATTGAAAACAAAATACAAAGGGAGAGATTGTTGGAACCACTTTGTGTATGAAGACTGTATTTGTTGTCAACAGTTTTCAATACTCGTCAAAATGAAGAAGGAGATGAAGAAGGACTAAAGAGTTATTGGAGATTGGATGAAGTGAGGTTTCCTAGAGAATTGTTATGGAATCATAGCATTAGATTTCAACCTGGAGAAATTCTCCAAGAAGATTAATTCAGACGATTGTTGAACTGATCTTAAGTTCAAAGAACTTGTGTCAAAGGTGACACATTGTTTACAACAATAAATAATGGAGAAGTATCATCTATTTGAGGATTATTGGAGCATAATGGGGAAGTATCATCTGTCTAAGGATGGTTGAAGAAGAATTAGTATTTGAAGAAGACAATGCAATGCTTCATGATTGCATGAGAACCATGCAAGAGCATACCTGAAGAAAATAATCATAAGGTTTTAATAAAGTAGAGAATGATGGATGAAGATGAAGAGAGTGTGTGGAAGGACTTGGAATTCTAAGAAGGTCATGAATCACACATTTCCTTGAAATTAGATGATAATTGCACTTTTTTAAACTTCCAAATACATGTCTCAAAGGTGATACATTGTCTGCAACATTGAAGGTGATTGAATAAGTCTTAAGCCTCCACTATTGGAAGAAGAGATATAAATGGAGTTCTTTGGAATTAACACTCAAAGAGGAATTGTGGATTTGAAGTTAGGATGAAAGAAGTACTTTGGAATTCATATTCCAAAAAGAATAGATGAAATCAAACGATGCTTTGTTGATTTGTATTTTACAATCAACTCAAGTTTGGAGAACTTGTGGTGTAATCCGTATGAAGGATAAAGGGAGTAATGAAATGTTTTTTTCAAAACCCAATTCAACATCATACTATCCAAAACAAAGACAAAGGCAATAAGATGGGGGGGCGCAGGGGGTATTATTTCATAAATATGGCAAAGGAAAGAAAGTAGCATGCAGGTATTGGTGCGCAGGTGGTGGTGCGCAGGTATTGGTGCGCAGGCGGTGGCACTTAACTGGTGGCACGTAGGTCTTGGCGCTCAAGTATTAGCGTGTAGGTCTAGGCCGCACAACTCCTCATAATGACTATAAATACACGACTCACCTCCTAATTTCTTAAGGCTCAACACTTTAGAATTATCTTTGTGCTCTGGGTGTGCAGGTAGAGATTTGGGCATGTAGGTTGATAGTTGTTATAAGGCGTGTAGGTTGGGGGCGTGCAGGTTGGAGGCGCACAGTTGTTGGGGCGCAGAAGGCAGCACGTCTGAAGGGCAGCGTGCCAGAAGAGGCGTGCAGGTCTCGGTTTTGTAGGTTAAAGTGTGTGCGCAGGATGCTTTGCTCTTGGGGTTCCTCCCAGCTCTTGGTTAGGAAAGGAGAAGAATAGGCACGCAAGTATAAGGCACACAGATATAGGTCATGCAGGTATAGGGCGCGCATACTGTTTTACTTCAGAGGTTTCTACCAGCTTCTGTTCAACTGTGATGATGAAAACTTGATCTAGACTTCATTGTTTTTACAATCACAAAGAGAAAATTGTGATTCTATCAAGCATAAGAAGAAGAAGAGTGTGTAGCTTACAGGTTTTCTGCATAAAGGGAGGAGAAGAAGAATAAGAATAAGAACAAAGTATACCCAATTAAATCCTACCAATCTTAAGGGAAATTTAATTCAGATGATGCTTTGTGAGCTGATCCTCAGTTTCTGAATAATCACATTGGTATATGTGATTCATTCTAAGAAAGAAGAATAATTGTTAATGCATTATGTTATTGCACTAATGAAAAGGAAGAAGTCCAAGTGCAACTAGTTTTTCACTATTAAAGAAGAAAAGAAGAAGACAAAAAGAATTGCTTTCCTACAACTTTGCAAGCAATCAAGTGAAGAGCACGGAAATAGATCAAGAGCAGAACCTACCTTTTGAATAAGGAAGAAGACTGTCTCCCTAGGCAGTATAAAGAACCAGCTAGATGCTGCAAGTTGGGCTAGGTCATCACCAGTCTAGGGAGGAGGATTTTTTCCCACCCCCCTCCAAAGTGTAGGGACTAACACTGGAAAGTTGTCCTATGTCATCACTAGTCCAGGGATGAGGATTGTTTCCCACCCCCCTCTAAAGTGTAGGTACTCACACTGGCTAGAGGAATGTTTTCCTAACCACTACATTGTAACAGTATATCACATTATAGTGGATAATCCATGCATTGGTCATCCCCATGCATGGCAAGGATTTAGCTACTCTTATTGAGTGGTGAACCTTGTAAAAATATCATGTTCATATTTTTATTTCTTTCTATCATTTCATGAAACATGGAAAAGAGAATAAATGAATCAAGATCCTAACAGTTCAAGAGGTAAAAGGATAAATGTTGAAATTGTTTTTAAAAGTCCACTCACTGATTCACCCCCCCCCCTCTCAGTGTTAGGTATATCCCAAACTGGTCCTCTCAATTGGTATCAGAGGGATAGGTTCACCTCTGTTGGATTCTCTATAGCAAAGTAATTATATTTTTAAAACATGAGTTCCTTTCCTAACTCAACAATGAAGATCAATGTTTGTAAAGATTCATCTATCTCTGAGAAGAACGATATATCTACCAAGATCACGATGAACAGGAAAAAGAAAGAGAAGAGAAAATTGAAGAAGAATTCCATCTCATCTAAAGAAGAGGAATCATCTATTTCTCAATATCTGGCTGACATTGAAGACACACCAAACTTGTAATGTAATGAGAAGGTGGATCAAGTCCCCATCAAGAAGATGGACAACCTTCCTACCTCAAATGATAAGGAGGTACGTGTTAGTACATTTGGAAATTATCCTCATGATGAAAATGAAGGCACAAGTGGTGATGATCAATCTACAACATCTCAATAAAAATCCATTGAAAGATGAAGAATGATTCTTCATGGTATTCCTAAATAAAGTACATCTCTTGCTTGTGGAGTATTTCAATGCATGCAGGAAAATATCACTCAACTGGAAGAAGAAACTGATGCTTTGGAGAAAGGCTTACAAGAAAAAATTGTCTAATTATTAAATATCTCCAGATAGGTTGGAGCCTTTGAAGCAACAAATAGGGGATTTGAAGTAAGTTCTTCAAATTTGTTCAAAGATGTTGAAGATAAAGAGGGATTCAACAAGACTCTAGAAGAGAATATCCATGAACATGAAGATGAGCTGAAAAAGAGCAATGATTTCAAGGAGATATATTTGGAAGAAAACTCCAAGAAGATCAAAGAACATGACTCGTTGTTACAATACAATGTAAAGATGCATGAAGATGAAGTTCAAAGATTAAAGAAGGGTTGTGAAGAGAAGGTGACTATGATTGAATACAAGGAAGTCATCCTCAATATGAGATGTCTAAAATTGGAAGATGAGTTTACCAATCTTGAGAAGACACATATTGAGTCTCCACAAAAGAAGGAAATAGTTTTTGTCAGTATTCAATGCTCAATGGAAGATTATACTATCAAGAGACCTACAACATGTGATAAGAATATCAATGCATCACTCATTGATCTATCCAAAGAAGTTGAGAAAGTAATGGTATCATCCATACCAACTTGTACTAATGTATCTCAAATTGCCTCTACCAAAGGTTCAGGTTGGAAGAAGAATTCTAAACAAGTATGGATGATGAAGAATGAAAATGAACCTACCTCCATGGAAAGGGTGGATAGGGGAAACAGTGTGGAAGATAGATCCCCACAGAAAGCGGAACATACTAAGAATAAGACTCAACAACCTTATCATGAAGATGACAAGAAGTTGAGGTTTGTCAGTCAATGTTGGTGTTGCAGTAGGTTTGGACATTTTGCACTGGATTGTTGGTACAATCCCGTAAATTTAAAAGCATAGAGAATGCCCATCTCTAGGGGGAGAAATGATGAGAAGAAGAAGAAACATCCACTTATCCAGAAACATCTATATACTGTAAATAGAATTGGAATGTTAGATAACTTCTGTGATGTATGCAATAGGAGTGGTCATATGAATGGTGCATGTTCATATAAGAAAAGAAGACCACATAAGCTGGGAAAGAATTAAGAAGCATCCTTGGGAAGAAATCAGACGAATAATGTGAAATCAAATTATACCCATAGGATTTTAGGAAGGAAATATGAGAAGTCTTTTGATTCTAAATCCAAAAATGTGAAGGTTGGTGCGTCCAAAAGAACTAATATGAAATAATCCACTCAAAATAATCCATGTATAAGATCCTATCATAATGCCTCAATACCTAATGATATATTGGTGGTTTGTCCAGATGATTTGGATAGAATGAGGAACATTGAAGATGCACAAGATAAGGCTAGTTCTAAATACAAAAAAAAGATTCTATGTGAAATCAATTAAGTTCTGTGTGTGAGGTGCAACAAGGATGGTCATACTGTGAGAAATTTCCCTGAATTTATTCTAGCACAAGAAGAATTCCTCAACAAGATGAATGTTGCACCAAGAGATTCTAGTGCATTGAAAGCTCTTGAAGAAACAATATTCACACACTAAGAGATGGAAGAAATAGTGAGGTCCATACAATCACAGTTAGTATTGAAGATCAGTTGTGAAAGTGTGAATAATAGAGCATCTGGGTTGAGAAGATCATCTCAACCTTGTTGTTC
The DNA here is from genome assembly GCA_963277665.1 of Viscum album. NCBI lineage: Eukaryota > Viridiplantae > Streptophyta > Magnoliopsida > Santalales > Viscaceae > Viscum > Viscum album. The sequence continues at coordinate 2,139,250,107 of OY728128.1, read as the reverse complement.
ACACTGATTGAGAAAAGTGGATCCACCTTATTCAATTAAATATTTGTGTATTGTATTTGTTATTATCATACAAGTAATTTAAGGTGAAGTAAGATCCCAGGAAGAACACCTGGGATTCCATGAGGGGAAGTGCTCCCTTGATGGGGAGACATATGAAGAAGCTTTCAGAGTAATTATCTTAATCAGTATCAACATCTGTTGGTATAAAATTCAATTACTCTGGAGATTGTATGAAGACCATGTTGTTGGAAAAGCTATGTCGTTTCATAATCTCTCATCCCTGGTTAATCAAAATAAATATATTTTTACAAATGGGTAGTAACTAGGTTAATCAGTGACATAAAAAGAATGAAAGTGTCCCAAGGCCACTTATCCTTCTAATTGAACCCGAATTTTTTTACCCTTTTGTTGAAGTGAGTGCTGGAATTTTAGGATTGATTATTTCCTATCACATTCAATATCTTTCTCCTAGAATGAATGTGGGAAACCCTTAAAGATAAGTTTAGGAGATCTTATATCATGAGGTATCACGATCAGTGGGTAATGGAAAACTTTGTAGTCTAAATAAAATTCTCTTGTTTTCTACATCGAGCTTTGCTCAAGTATACATAGAGTGAAATGATTGATGACACACTTCTTAAGTAAGGACCGATACCATCTCAACCATGAACTTTGTATTTATTGTCAATAAGGGGGATAGAAAGTGAAATGAATGTTTGAAATGAAAGGGGAAGAGAAACAAGTAATGGGGAGGGTGAATATTCCTATTTTGACATTTACTCATTCATTTGAGGAGACTTTGTGGTATTGAAAACAAAATACAAAGGGGAGATTATTGGGACCACTTTGTGTATGAAGATTGTATTTTTTTTCAACAGTTGTCAATTCTCGTAAAAATGAAGAAGGAGATGACGAAGTACTAAAATGTTAGTGGAGATTGGATGAAGTGAGTTTGCCTGGAGAATTGTTATGGAATCATAGCATTGGATTTCATACTTGAGAAATTCTCTAAGAAGATTAATTCAGATGATTTTTGAACTGATCCTAATTTCAATGAACTTGTGTCAAAGGTGACACATTGTTTACAACAATGAAGAATGGAAGAGTTTCATCCATTTGAGGATGATTGGAGCAGAATGGTGAAGTATCATCTATCTAAGGATGGTTGAAGAAGAATGAGGATTTGAAGAAGACAATGCAATGCTTCATGATTGCCTGAGAAACATGCAAGATCTTACATGAAGAAAAGAATCATACAATTTTAATGAAGTAGATAATGATGGCTAATGATGAAGAGAGAGTGTGGAATGACTTGGAATTATAAGAAGGTCATGAATTACACATTTCCTTGAAATTAGATGATTGTTGCACTCTTTTAAAGATCTAAATACATTTATCAAAGGTGATATAGTATTTGTAACATTAAAGGTGTTTGAATAATCCTTAAGCCTCCACTTTTGGAAGAAGATAGACAAATGGAGTTCTTTGGAATTAACACTCCAAGAGGAATTGTGGATTTGAAGTGAGGATGAAAGAAGTACATTGGAAATCAAATTCCAAGAAGAATGGATGAAATCAGACGATGCTTTACTAATGTGTATTTTACAATCATCTCATGTTTGTAGAACATGTGGTGCAAGTCGTATGAAGGATAAAGAGAATAAAGAAGTGTTTTTGGTGAAACAAAATTCAACATCATACAATCCAAAACAAAGACAAAGGCAAGAAGGTGGCGGCTTGCAGGTGGTATTATTTCAAAGATATGAAAATGGAAAGAAAGTGACACACAGGTATTGGCGCGTAGGAGGTGTAGCGTAGGTGGCGGCGCGTAGGTGGCATTATTTCATAAATATGGAAAAAGAAAGAAAGCAGCACACAGGTATTGGCGCGCGAGTGGTGGATCTCAAGTGGTGGCGCGCAGGTCTTGGCATGAAAGTATTGGCGCACATGTCTAGGTCTTGCAAGTCCTCAAAATTCATATAAATATATGACTCACATCCTCATTTATAAAGGCTCAACACTTAAGAATTATCTTTGAGCTTTGGTCATGCATGTAGAGAGTTGGGCATGCAGGTTGATAGTTGTAAGAAGGCGTGCAGGTTGGGGGCGCATAGGTTGGAGGCGCGCAGGTGTTGGCACGCAGAAGACAGCACGTCTGAAGGGCAGTGCGCAGGAAGAGGCGCGCAGGTTCTCACCGTGGAGGACTCAGTCGCGCATGTCAAAGTGGGCATGCTGGATGCTTTTCTCTAGGGGTTCCTCCCAACTTCGGGGTAGGAATGAAGACGAATAGGTGTGCAGGTATAAGGCGCGCAGGTATAGTGTAAAGACCCATAAATTTCAAGGAAATTTTTTTTTTCTTAATTTTCTTTGGAATTTTACAAGAGTGCAGTTTCTGACGGCACCTGATTCCGAGGCCCGGTGTGCCCGGAATCATTTTCCGAAGTTTGGCTCGGGTACGTTCAGTGAACGGACGAGCGGGTTTTTCTAACTTTTGAACCGGTGCCCGGAATCGAATTCTAAGGGCACCGATGAAATCGCAGCGCCGGTATTTTCTTAGAAACGCCTCTTCCGGAGTTGCGTTTGCTCGAGTGTGGTTTTTAATTTTCGGGCTTAAAGTTAAGAAATAAAATAATTTTGTGACAACTTTATTTTATTTCACTTAAGCCGCTTGAAAGCCACTTGAAGCCACTTAAAGGCGGCTTGAACTGAGTTGAACCAGATAGGATGCTATCCAGGAATATCCTACCCCCTTGGTAGGATATTTGTGAGGTGGGGCCCGCACGAGCCCCGCCGTTTCTTCCGCTAAGTAACGCACCCGCGAAAACCCGTCAAAGAAACTGAAAGTCAACTGACGCGGTTTCTTAGTTTCTTAACAGACCATTAAATTGGGCTGTTTCTTTCGTCCAATTAATTGGGCGGTTTCTTTGGTAAATTAATTCTTGGAATTAATTGTTCGTTTCTTTTTTTTTAATCGTTGCTTGTGCGTTAATAAAATAAGATTACTCTTATTTTATTTTGGGTGGAAGCTTGTGGCGTGGGGAGAATTTGGAGGAGAGCGTTCTTCTTCGGCGAAGAACGCGAAGAACGCCGGCCTCCAGCGAAGAACGCCGAAACCGCGGAAATCAACGACGCTTCTTCCGCGACGTTTCTTCCGCGACGATCGTTCCTTTCCAAGCGACGTTCTCCCTTCGGACGCACCTCGACATTAACGGAATCAACGACGTTTCTCCGGCGACGTTTCTTCCGCGACGATCGTCCTCTTCGGCGACGAACTCGCGAGCGACAACACTTGAGGTAGGGGTTTTAAACCTTTTTAAAGTTGTTGATATTTCCTTCGATCTTGAAGGTTCTTTTTTTTTGTCGGCCCTTGTTTCCGAATCTTTTTATTTATTTTTTAAAAAGATTGCGATGGATTATCATTCTAGAAAGGCCGATTGTTATCAATCTAATGCGAGGGGGGTCGGGCCGCACAAACACGGACGAACCCCCCCCCCCCCCTTTATTCTTGTTGTTTCTTGCGGATGGAGCGAGATGGCGTGGTGCCGTCGCACCACGCGGGAATCGTACGACAACTATTGAGCGGTGCCGTCGCGCCGCGCTGTGGAACGAAATCAAACAAGATCGAGACGCCTTCGCGCCACGCCGAGAAGTCGATCAAGCACGCGACGTCGTCGCGCCGCGCCAAAGAGGCCAAAAGTTAATTTTGAGGCCTCCGCAGTGAAGGTCGGGTCCCGGGATGACCGTAGGCGCAGATGAGAAGCAAATCGGACCACCGGAGCGTCTCCGGTGGCCCGCGGAAGGCGGCGGCGGCGCAGGTTGCCGGCGCGGCGGCGCAGGTTGCCGGCGCGGCGGCGCTGGCGGCCGGAGGCGGCGGCACCCCGCGGGTGTCCAGGGTGGCACCCCGCGGGTGCCGCGGGGTTGTCTGGCGACACCCCGCGGGTGTCCAGGGCGGCACCCCGCGGGTGCCGCGGGGTTGTCTGGCGACACCCCGCGGGTGTCCAGCGCGACACCCCGCGGGTGCCGCGGGGTTGGCTGGCGACACCCCGCGGGTGTCCAGCGCGACACCCCGCGGGTGCCGCGGGGCTGTCCGGCGGCACCCCGCGGGTGTCCAGCGCGACACCCCGCGGGTGCCGCGGGGCTGTCAGGCGACACCCCACTGGTGTCCAGCGCGACACCCCGCGGGTGTCGCGGGGTTGTCCGGCGGCACCCCGCGGGTGTCCAGCGCGACACCCCGCGGGTGCCGCGGGGCTGTCAGGCGACACCCCACGGGTGTCCAGCGCGACACCCCGCGGGTGCCGCGGGGCTGTCAGGCGGCACCCCGCGGGTGTCCAGCGCGACACCCCGCGGGTGCCGCGGGGTTGTCAGGCCGCTCGGCCGAGCCGAGCCGGACCGGCCCTGGCCGGGCGGGGCCGGTCCAACCGGGTCGGACCCGGTTCGGGCCGACCCAGGGGGGTCGGGCCGGGTCGGCCCGGTCCCGAACCCCCCCGTTTTCGGACCATTTCGGTCAAATTCACATATCTTGAGCTCCGGACGTCCGAATGACGTACCGTCAGCTTTGTTGAATTCCTATCAGTGAGACGGAACTTTTGGCTTACTCTGCTCGAGGTTTGGATGCCGACGGAGTATGGTCGGGTCGGTTCGTACACGAAACCAACCGGGCCCCTAGAACGAAAAAGCCAATAACTCACAGACCGGGCGTCCGATTGACGCGCCGTCTGTTTCGTTGACTTCCTCTTGATGAGACGGAACTTTTGACGTACTCCGCCCGAGTTTTGGATGTAGTCGGAGTATGGCCGGATTGGATTGTACCCGAAATCCAACCGGTCCCCTGGAACGGAAAAGCTGATATCTTTCAGCCAGGACGTCCGTTCGACGAACCGTCAGCGGCGTTGGTGATCACGTTGAGAAACGGTCCCTATGTGCTTACCCTATGAGAGTTCGGGGTACAGTTGAGATATGGCCGGGTTTGGTTTGCTCACGAAACCAACCAGGCCCCCGGGACGAAAAGGCTAATAACTCACAGACCGGGCGTCCGATTGACGCACCGTCTGTTGCGTTGAGACCCCTGTGACGAGGCGAACTTTTGTGACACTTCTTTGCGGGACCTTGTGATACTGGGAGTATCGACCAGTAGCTCGTGGAGCGGACCCTCCCGGAGACGAGCGTGCAGAGTACGGAGACCGTGTAGCCGGCTGAGACCTGACGACTGCTTGACCGACTCGACTTGGAGTGAGTCGACTAGCCCAGTGGATGGAGCGCCCGGTATTTGGCGACAGACCCACGGCGGACCGAGCGCCCGGTAGTTGGCCGCAAACCCGCGGTACTCGACAGGAGGAGTACCTCTGTAGGCTATTGGGGGGAGCGCCCGGTATTTGGCGACAGACCCACAGCGGACGGAGCGCCCGGTAGTTGGCCGCAGACCCGCGGTGCTCGACAGGAGGAGTACCTCAGCAGTCTTAGGTTAGTGAGCAGTACCTCGGAGTCGTGACAGTACCACTGTACACTCCAGAGACGGAGCTCTTCAGCAGTTACGGTTTCGATAATGAAAATCCTGGTTTGAGCTGAGTCAATGAATCTTTGTGTTTCCTCATGATTGAGATGGGTCGCTTGATAACTTAGGTATATGTATGGGCATGTACCTGGGTGATGGTTATCCGTTGATTTCATGATTTTTGTGTATCCTTGTGATTGGATGGGTTACTTGATGACATAGGTATATGTATGGGCATATACCTAAGTAGAGTCTGATGTTACTTCGTGATTGTTGTATTTACTTTGTGGATATCCATGTTGGATTTAGTGAGACCTTAAGGGTCTCGGGGTCCCTACTGAGTAGCTTATACTCACCCCTGCACGGGCTATGCCCGCACTTCGTTGTGTTGGTTGCAGACGACGGACAGCGCAGATCGCAGTTGAGGCTTGCGGAGCAGGTCGGTACCCGGAGGAGGACCACTGGGCGGACGTACCCGGAGTAGACGACAGGACCCGAGGAGTAGAGGAGATATCTGTACCTACCCTTCAGGTAGGATCCGTGGTGGAAGATCCAGGAGCTGAGCCATCTGTACCTACCCTTCAGGTAGGAATCGAGGAGGACGACCCAGGAGCCGCTTCGTTCTTCCAGCTGCTGTTTTTCCCTTTTGAGTTGTACTTTACAGTTGGGTTTGTATTTCTGGCCCTTTTACTTTTCTTCGCTTGTGTTTACTTTTCCGCTTGCTTACTCTATGGTGTTTGTTTGCTTTTGTAATGGCAATGCCTTCCCAGTTATCGGGATTTACGCCATTGGTGCTAGTCGCCAGCCCCTGGCCTATGGAAGGCAGGCTTGGGGTAGTCACGGCACGGGCCCCGAGGACGGGTCGTGACAGATTGGTATCAGAGGTGGTCGGTTCTACCGTAGACTCTGATGTTTCCTTTTCTGTGAAGCAATAGTGTTAAGAGTACCGAGTATGGTTTTCAGTTCAGGGAGTCCAGTGTTGGTGCGGGCGGCCGACGTATCCATACACCAGGACCCTGACAACTGAATTCCGACTTTGTGCACGAAAACACTGATTGCGTGTGTGTTTCCAAAGTTTAAAAATGTCAGCTCAAACCAGGTCAGCTCACCAGGTTTAATCGTTTGACCGTGTTATGATGTTTCTTTCAGGATGCATTTTCTCGGACGACCAGCTTTAGCCCAGAGGGATGTGCGTACTGACAGCCTGCTGACCGACGAGGCTTCGGTTCAGGGCCCTCTTGCAGTCGAGGCACCAGCAGAGGCACCAGCGGTACTACCATACGTTGGGCCACTGATGCCACCAGCCCCAGCGGTAGGCGATGCACGCTACTTGAGAGCGCTGCACGAGTTCCAGCGCCAGAGGCCACCCAGGTTCCAGGGAGAGACGGACCCGCAGGCGGCTGAGGTTTGGCTGGAGGCTGTGGTGGGAGTCTTCGGGCTTGTGGGGACGCCAGCAGACTTCATGGTGACCTTTGCTGCCAACCTTCTTCAGGCAGCAGCAGGCAGGTGGTGGAGCCACTTGTTCCAGTTTTGCGATGGGATGGCTTTCACATGGGAAGACTTTGAGACCTTCTTCAGGGTGGAGTTTATGCCAGTAGCTCTACACCCCGAGCGTGTTCAGGAGCTGCTGCCTTTGCCGCGTGTTTTTCGATCAGAAGCCGAGTCATCTGTGGGAAGTAGACAGATGATGAAGAGGTCCAGGAGGACCAGACCAGCAGTTGGGCGATCTCGGGTTTTAGGACCGGTGGTGCGGGGCACCCGGGGTGGGGTCAGAGCCAGGCGTGCCAGAAATGGACAGTGTTTTTCCTGCGGCAGAAAGGGGCACCTGGCACGTGACTGTCCGACTCCTCGTACAGTTGATCCATAGGCTTTTGAGGAGCCACCGAGATAGAGGCAATGACGAATGCTTGAGCAACAGTAGAGCAGTGGACAAGGCAGTAGAGCTCCTGGAGCAGGTGGATAGGAGCGAAACTAGTGGATACGTCTCTTGTACTTCTAGTTCCATGTTGATGTTGTTTTTGTGTCTTTGTACCATGAGCTGCAATAAAATAAAGACACTTATCTTGTGATGTTTGATTTCCTATCCTCTTTTGTGATGTTACTGAGTGGTCCTGGTTAAGACTGTTGACTTGACCCTCACTTCGAGATTCTTACTGGAGGAGACCCAGTGACCTCACACTGATGCCGACAGTGTGACTCGACCCTTGCAGGTGAGAGTGACAGTTGGATCTCTTAGTAGTTACGTCGAGGCCTTACGACGTCATCCATGGCATGAATGCATCCTTCATTTCAGGATTGACTGTATTAGGCAACGAACGTGGTTCATCCAGGGGATGAGACCAGATTTCTCTTCTCGGAAAGGAAGAAATCATAGCAGCTCTAGTGGGACCAGAGGTGGTCCGGGCCACGATAGAGAAGGTCCAGGTGAGCACATGGGAGCAGAAGGCTCAGATGCATGCTCAGTACCGCCTTTGTATCCCTAGTTTGTGTTGAAGCTTTACGGGGACGTAAAGCCCTGTGGTGGGAGTAATGTAAAGACCCGTAAATTTCAAGGGAATTTTTTTTTCTTAATTTTCTTTGGAATTTTACAAGAGCGCAGTTTCTGACGGCACCTGATTCCGAGGCCCGGTGTGCCCGGAATCATTTTCCGAAGTTTGGCTCGGGTACGTTCAGTGAACGGACGAGCGGGTTTTTCTAACTTTTAAACCGGTGCCCGGAATCGAATTCTGAGGGCACCGATGAAATCGCAGCGCCGGTATTTGCTTAGAAACGCCTCTTCTGGAGTTGCGTTTTCTCGGGTGTGGTTTTTAATTTTCGGGCTTAAAGTTAAGAAATAAAATAATTTTGCGACAACTTTATTTTATTTCACTTAAGCCGCTTGAAAGCCACTTGAAGCCACTTAAAGGCGGCTTGAACTGAGTTGAACCAGATAGGATGCTATCCAGGAATATCCTACCCTCTTGGTAGGATATTTGTGAGGTGGGGCCCGCACGAGCCCCGCCGTTTCTTCCGCTAAGTAACGCACCCGCGAAAACCCGTCAAAGAAACTGAAAGTCAACTGACGCGGTTTCTTAGTTTTTTTAACAGACCATTAAATTGGGCTGTTTCTTTCGTCCAATTAATTGGGCGGTTTCTTTGGTAAATTAATTCTTGGAATTAATTGTTCGTTTCTTTTTTTTAATCGTTGCTTGTGCGTTAATAAAATAAGATTACTCTTATTTTATTTTGGGTGGAAGCTTGTGGCGTGGGGAGAATTTGGAGGAGAGCGTTCTTCTTCGGCGAAGAACGCGAAGAACGCCGGCCTCCGGCGAAGAACGCCGAAAACGCGGAAATCAACGATGCTTCTTCCGCGACGTTTCTTCCGCGACGATCGTTCCTTTCCAAGCGACGTTCTCCCTTCGGACGCACCTCGACGACAACGGAATCAACAACGTTTCTCCGGCGACGTTTCTTCCGCGACGATCGTCCTCTTCCGCGACGAACTCGCGAGCGACAACGCTTGAGGTAGGGGTTTTAAACCTTTTTAAAGTTGTTGATCTTTCCTTCGATCTTGAAGGTTCTTTTTTTTTGTCGGCCCTTGTTTCCGAATCTTTTTATTTATTTTTTAAAAAGATTGTGATGGATTATCGTTCTAGAAAGGCCGATTGTTATCAATCTAATGTGAGGGGGGTCGGGCCGCACAAACACGGCCGACCCCCCCCCCCTCCTTTATTCTTGTTGTTTCTTGCGGATGGAGCGAGATGGCGTGGTGCCGTCGCACCACGCGGGAATCGTACGACAACTATTGAGCGGCGCCGTCGCGCCGCGCTGTGGAACGAAATCAAACAAGATCGAGACGCCTTCGCGCCACGCCGAGAAGTCGATCAAGCACGCGACGTCGTCGCGCCGCGCCAAAGAGGCCGCAGATTAAATTAATTTTATTTTGTTCTTCAGCGCAGATTGACGGGCGACGACAAACGAGGCCGCAAGTTAATTTTGAGGCCTCCGCAGTGAAGGTCGGGTCCCGGGATGACCGTAGGCGCAGACGAGAAGCAAATCGGACCACCGGAGCGTCTCCGGTGGCCCGCGGAAGCCGGCGGCGGCGCGGCGGCACCGGCGGCCGGAGGCGGCGGCACCCTGCGGGTGTCCAGGGTGGCACCCCGCGGGTGCCGCGGGGTTGTCGGGCGACACCCCGCGGGTGTCCAGGGTGGCACCCCGCGGGTGTCCAGCGCGACACCCCGCGGGTGCCGCGGGGTTGTCAGGCGGCACCCCGCGGGTGTCCAGCGCGACACCCCGTGGGTGCCGCGGGGCTGTCTGGCGACACCCCGCGGGTGTCCAGCGGGACACCCCGCGGGTGCCGCGAGGCTGTCAGGCGGCACCCCGCGGGTGTCCAGCGCGACACCCCGCGGGTGCCGCGGGGTTGTCAGGCCGCTCGGCCGAGCCGAGCCGGACCGGCCCTGGCCGGGCGGGGCCGGGCCAACCGGGTCGGACCCGGTTCGGGCCGACCCAGGGGGGGTCAGGCCGGGTCGGCCCGGACCCGGACCCCCCCCCGTTTTCGGACCATTTCGGTCAAATTCACATATCTTGAGCTCCAGACGTCCGAATGACGTACCGTCAGCTTTTTTGAATTCCTCTCAGTGAGACGGAACTTTTGGCTTACTCTGCTCGAGGTTTGGATGCCGACGGAGTACGGTCGGGTCGGTTCGTACACGAAACCAACCGGGCCCCTAGAACGAAAAAGCCAATAACTCACAGACCGGGCGTCCGATTGACGCGCCGTCTGTTTCGTTGACTTCCTCTTGATGAGACGGAACTTTTGACATACTCCGCCCGAGTTTTGGATGCAGTCGGAGTATTGCCGGATTGGATTGTACCCGAAATCCAACCGGGCCCCTAGAACGGAAAAGCTGATATCTTTCAGCCAGGACGTCCGTTCGATGAACCGTCAGCGGCGTTGGTGATCACGTTGAGAAACGGTCCCTATGTGCTTACCCTATGAGAGTTCGGGGTACATTTGAGATATGGCCGGGTTTGGTTTGCTCACGAAACCAACCAGGCCCCCGGGACGAAAAGGCTAATAACTCACAGACCGGGCGTCCGATTGACGCGCCGTCTATTGCGTTGAGACCCCTGTGACGAGGCGGACTTTTGTGAAACTTCTTTGTGGGACCTTGTGATACTGGGAGTATCGACCAGTAGCTCGTGGGGCGGACCCTCCCGGAGACGAGCGTGCAGAGTACGGAGACCGTGTAGCCGGCTGAGACCTGACGACTGCTTGACCGACTCGACTTGGAGTGAGTCGACTAGCCCAGTGGACGGAGCGCCCGGTATTTGGCGACAGACCCACGGCGGACGGAGCGCCCGGTAGTTGGCCGCAAACCCGCGGTACTCAACAGGAGGAGTACCTCTGTAGGCTATTGGGGGGAGCGCCCGGTATTTGGCGACAGACCCACAGCGGACGGAGCGCCCGGTAGTTGGCCGCAGACCCGCGGTGCTCGACAGGAGGAGTACCTCAGCAGTCTTAGGTTAGTGAGAAGTACCTCGGAGTCGTGACAGGACCACTGTACACTCCAGAGACGGAGCTCTTCAGCAGTTACGGTTTCGATAATGAAAATCCTGGTTTGAGCTAAGTCAATGAATCTTTGTGTTTCCTCATGATTGAGATGGGTCGCTTGATAACTTAGGTATATGTATGGGCATGTACCTGGGTGATGGTTATCTGTTGATTTCATGATTTTTGTGTATCCTTGTGATTGGATGGGTTACTTGATGACTTAGGTATATGTATGGGCATATACCTAAGTAGAGTCTCATGTTACTTCGTGATTGCTGTCTTTACTTTGTGGATATCCATGTTGGATTTAGTGAGACCTTAAGGGTCTCGGGGTCCCTACTGAGTAGCTTATACTCACCCCTGCACGGGCTATGCCCGCACTTCGTTGTGTTGGTTGCAGATGACGGACAGCGCAGATCGCAGTTGAGGCTTGCGGAGCAGGTCGGTACCCGGAGGAGGACCACTGGGCGGACGTACCCGGAGTAGACGACAGGACCCGAGGAGTAGAGGAGCTATCTGTACCTACCCTTCAGGTAGGATCCGTGGTGGACGATCCAGGAGCTGAGCCATATGTACCTACCCTTCAGGTAGGAATCGAGGAGGACGACCCAGGAGCCGCTTCGTTCTTCCAACTGCTGTTTTTCCCTTTCGAGTTGTACTTTACAGTTGGGTTTGTATTTCCGGCCCTTTTACTTTTCTTCGCTTGTGTTTACTTTTCCGCTTGCTTACTCTGTGGTGTTTGTTTGCTTTTGTAATGGCAATGCCTTCCCAGTTATCGGGATTTACGCCATTGGTGCTAGTCGCCAGCCCCTGGCCTATGGAAGGCGGGCTTGGGGTAGTCACGGCACGGGCCCCGAGGACGGGTCGTGACATATAGGTCGCGCAGGTATCGGGCGCGCAGACTATTTTTCTCCAGGGGTTCCTACTAGATTCTATTCAACTGTGATGATGATAAGTTTATCTAGACTTCATTTTTTTACAATCACAAAGAGAAATGTGTGATTCTAGCAATCATAAGAAGAAGAATAGTATGTAGCTTACAGGTTTGCTGCATAAAGAGAAGAGAAGAATAATAATAATAAGAAAAAAGTATTCCCAAATTAAAGCCTACAAATCTTTAGGGAAATTTAATTCAGATGATGCTTTTTTATTTAATCCTCAGTTTCTGAATAATCACATTGGTATATGTTATTCATGCTAATAAATAAGAAGAATTGTTAGTGCATTCTGTTATTGCACTAATGAAAAGGAAGAATTCCTAGTGCAGTTGGTTTATCACTAGTGAAGAAGAATAGAAGAAGACAAGGAGAATTGGTTGCCTACTACTTTTCAAGTAATCAAGTGAAGAGCACTGAAATAGAACAAGAGCATAACCTACCATTTGAATAAGGAAGAATACTGTCACCATAGGTAGTATAAATAACCAGCTAGACGCTGCATGTTGGGCTAGGTCATCCCCAGTCCAGGGAAGAGGATTGTTTCCCACCCCCCTCCAAAGTTTAGGGACTCACACTGGAAAGTTGGGCTAGGTCATCACAAGTCCAGGGAAGAGGATTGTTTCCCACCCCCTCTAAATTGTGGGGAATCACACTAGCTAGAGAATTGTTTTCATAGCCACTCCATTGTAACATCATATCACATTATAGTGGAGAATCCATACACTGGTCATCCCCATGAATGGAAAGGATGTAGCTACTCTTATTGAGTGGTTAACCTTTTAAAAATATCATGTGCATATTTTTACTACTTTCTATTATTGCATGCAACATGGAAAAGAGAATAAGAGAATGAATATCCTAATAGGTCAAGAGGTGCAAGGATAAAAGTTGAAATTGGTTTTAAAAGTCCCCAACACTGATTCACCCCCACCCCCTCTTAGTGTTAGGTATATCCCAAACAGGCCCTCTCAAATTATTGGAACAAGGATTAAACCTTGTTCTGAAAATTATTATTGGACTCCGAAGTGAGCTGAGCTAACTATGATTGGGACGAAATGGGGAGTGAACTCAGTTTAGTAAGGAATTTAATCTAGAATGATAATATTTGGAGTGAACCTTGAATACTATGATTGATTAGGGATTTAACTCACTCCATAATGAGGAAAGGACTCCCACTTGGGATGGTGGTTTGTCCCTCCATGGAGATGAAAATTCCCATAGAGTTACCTTATATGGTTTTCAAATGATCCTTGACTACTAAGGAAATGGTTTTATAAGCTTATATCTATTTAAAAAGTTTCTTATATTAAAAAAATGTTAAGCTCTCATGGATCATGTTATTTTATTATCTTTTGATCCATGTCTTATGAACTACCAATCATTTTTCGATGGCTGAACATTATGATATTTGATATGAAGGGTATGGTTTCTAAATGCTATTATCTTGTTCTCATAAAGGTTTTTCATGATACTATTATATATCTACCTAGTTTACCTATACTCAGCATTTGATCTCACCCGTTATTATGTTTACTTTAACTAGGTTATGAATATATGTGTTATTTATGATAATTTTAATAAGTTTTAGAGTTGTTAAGATCATATTGGGAGGTTTTTTGGATTTGTGTAACAATGTTTATGTTTCAAAGTATTTAAAGGAAATAATATATTACAGTCCCCTTGTGTGTGTTTGTGTAATGAAATAAACAATCCTAAAAAATCATATAATATATATATATATGAAAATCCTTGTTCTCAATAATTGGTTTCAAAGGAATGGATGAGTTATCTATTAAAATCTTGGATGAAAAACCATTAGTGATATCTATAGAGAAATTTATAAGGATATGTCTTGGTATGTCTCAAATGATATGTCTAAGGATGAGTTAGTTTTTAAGATAATGTATTAGAATTTTGGTTAAGGGTAGAGTGAGTGGTTTTCAATAAATTACTTCATTATCAATATTAAAAAATGGATTTGGATATGGGAAAGAGGTTCCTCGTGGTAATAATTCCAAAATAGTAGAATTAAGATGGACTCGATCGTCACCTTGTATAGGACAAAATTACTTTCTACACACCTAGTTTTATACTCCGATGGGATATTATTTGGAAATTTCAAAACATTTTATGAACCATCATGAATGATTTTAATTGAAGATGGATAGGAATGAACTATGTTAAACAAAAGGTTTCATATATTTAAAAGAATATATATTTATTAAGACCTCATAAGTTATTTTTCAAACTATGTGGTTTTCCCCTATGATTAGTGTTTCTCACACTAAGCATATGGTTTTATTCAATATTTAGAACCTAATAGAATCATGTCAATTATAAGTGTTATAGATAATAAAATGAATATCCTCCTATTAAACCAAATTATATATGATATGGAATGAAAAATATTTTTTCTATGATCACACCACCTTCATGAGCTATGAATCATGATAGACATCCAAATGAGAAAAGGATGGAACAACATTATATTGAGCACTTCATGAGGAAACGAGAACCATTGTTTAGTGGGTTTTGAGATCCAATAATTTCTGATAAATTGATAAGCACCATTGAAAAGATATTTTCCATCGTCCAGTGTTTGGATCAGGAGAAATACATTTTTTCTATCTACAATTTTTAAGGTGAACAAGATAAATGGTGGAACCTTATCAAGAATATGATAAAAATGATGATATTAACTCCATGGATTGGGTTGGTTCAAGAACATACTGATCAATGACAACATTATTCATATTCTTTAAATAAATATGGAGAATGAGTTCATTGTTATAAATTAAAAGTATAAAGAATCAATTGGTACCTATATGGAAAAAATATCAAGAATTGTGTGGTATGAATCTTGTATTATCAACCAACCTACCAGTTTGGTTTTTCCAATCATTTGTGGATTAAAACTATTTCACTGAAACAAATTATCAATAAGAGACTTTAGTATATATGAATAAATTGTTAAATGTGATTTTACGTTGGAAATAGTGGTTAGAGTTACCCATAAATCTCATGGATTTGATTAGAAAATGATGATATGGTTCAAAGGAAAATATAAATACCATATAGAGAAGAAGTGGGTATTTCCATTATGCTAAAAGTCTAAAATGAGACATGATGGGAATTTTATTATGGGAAATAATGAATTTTAATAGTGTGGAAAGGAAGGTCATTAGGAAATGTTTTGGTGAAGTGATGGGAATAAATTAGCTAATAATGTGAATATGGATAAAGTTGCACAAAATGTGCCACCCACACTTTATTGATTAAAATTCCATGATTATGGACATCATAAGAATCAATACCCCAATACAAGGTCTAATATGGATGATGAGACACACCAACTACTTAAAACTTTACCAAGGTATTTTATTATGAAATAATAGAGGATGATGTAAATCATTATAATTAAGGGCACACATATCATCCCCTCTTGGATAGGAATCTCAAGTTTGACTTTATATGAATAAGATTTCTGAAAATATTATTGTGAAATATCATCTGATTATCTCCTTTAACATGGATTCTGGAAAAACTAAATCCCAAAGGACATTCTATTAGATTAATGATTAGCCCAAGATACTAATGAAATATTTTTTATAATATGAGAGCTTGTATAAAGAATAAAGGATGAATTAAACTTGGAAAGTGCATATTCCACCATGTTATATTTGCTTAAGAGTTATGGATACCATCACGGGTTTATGATTTTAAAGATGATCATGTGTTCAATGTCTTTGAAACCACTTTTGAGGTTTTATGTAATGGGTGTTTCTAAATTTTAATGATATTTTAAGAGAAATTTGTTGAAATTAAACCCTTTGGTTTCATATATAGTGAAAAATATATTTTATAAGGAATTACATTACACATTGTGGAAATCTGATTAAATGTATATGTAACCTTTAGTGTTTATCTTATCATTGATTTTCTTATAAATAAAGGATGTACTATTTCTCTTTAATGATTCATCACACTTTTTACCTTTCAATAATAGTTATCATTAGATATTATTTCTTAAATATACATTAAATAAGAGGTATGGTTGCATGGAGTACCACATGCAACTATATTATATTGGAATTTAAAGTTTACCTTAATTTTTTTTGAAAAGTATTCAGAAATCTCTTGATACAGTGTTGAGTTTCATCAATACGTATCAACCTCAAATAGATGTTCTATTTTGGAGATTAATTAAATCCCTAGAGTATTATATTAGATCATTTTATATCAAATGTGGTTAGGATAAAAACCTTCCTCGTGTTGAGTTATCTTAAAACAATAACATTCACTCAAGCATTGAGATTGATCCTTATTAATCCCATTATGGAATAAAGTTTATAACTCCAAAAATTTGGAATGAAGTTGCAGAAAGAAAGCCATTGGGACATGATAAATATGTTGAAATTATAGATAAGGTTTGTTAAATTCAACAAAATGTATGTACAACAAAAATTTTAAATAAATTTTATACTAATAATCATTGAGGAAGTTTAGAATTTAAAGTTCATTAGAATGTACTTCTATGAATTTCTACCTGGATAAATGGAGGGAAAAATAATGCCTAGGTATATCTATACCAATTAAATAAATTCTCATATCATGAAAATATCATAAACCTTAACACTTCCACTGATCCTCTCTCAAGTTCCTGATGTTTTACAAGTATCACTCTTGAGGAAGTACATACTTTTTTAATCACAAGAATTTAACTCCAAGGTCATACAGTTGGAGAATGATATTTCTTATGAGAAAATACTAGTAGAGATTATACATTCAATAGATAATGTTATATGAAACACCAAAACACACCTGGACAATTTTGTTTGGTGAAACAACCAGCTTAAGGAGGCTATGTTGGAACCTGAGGATATAATGAGGCAGAACTATCCCCAGATGCCAGTACCAAAGTGATGAATTTTGAGTGAAAAATGAATTTTAAAGGGGATGGAATATACCATAATGATATTTTATGTATGTTTTCTAAAACTATATTTAATATTTTTGATATTTTATGCTACATACAAAAATTTCATAGCTTTGATTACTCATAATACTCTTTTTTAACAAAATCATGATATGTTATTAATTTAGTTATTTAAACATGAATGTTGATACATAGCTATTAAATATAAAGATATGACTAGTAATAAATATATTTAATTTTTAATTATAACTTTTTATATAAATATATCTTGTTGAAAATAAAACACAAAATTTTTATAAATACTTCATATGTTTCAAAATAACTATTTACCCAAAAAATTATTATTAAGTCTTTTATGAACAACAATAAAATTAATGTTTGACTATTTTAAAATTTAATTTTTATAAACTTAAATTCAAATTTTATATCATATTTTCAAAATTATATTATGGAGATTTTTCAGGATTTTTATGAAAAGATTCATTTCTTGATTAATAGTGAAAATTATGAATTTTAATTAAAAATTGAATTTTATTTTAAATTATTTTAACTGTTACAATAAATTTTATTTTTTAAAAAATTTCAATTATCTAAAATATACATAAATTAATCTAATTTAAAATATTATAATAAATATCATATCAAAAATTGATATGAAAACTGTGTAAATGGTTGATCATTTTCTCTTAAAACCTTTTTTCTCACCACGTCTGTGAGATTAATTTAAAATTAATTTCTTCCACTTCTTTGAATATATTTTTTAATAATTTATTACATATTAAAGAAAACATAATTTATGATTTTTAATAGGTATAACTTATTTTTTCACTAAAACAGATAATGAATGCATTAAAAATTAATTCATGCCTTTATGGTAAAAATAGGTTTACATTGGGGTTAATGTAAAAAGATATGGATAAAAATATCCTATAAATGCCTAAAAAATATTTTTTGGCCACATTAATGAAATTAACCCTCTAATGATTGATAATTGTCTATATTTTACCATTGTAACATATTAAAAAACTGAGATCAACAAATTGTAGTAAAAAATATCAAGGGTTCCCTCTCCCCGAATTATAAAAGGTCACCCCTCTCCTCTCTTAATCACATATTGACACATTTTTTGGACAATAACTACCCATTAAACTTCATAAATTACATACTATAATCCTATAATCCTTATTTTGGAAATAATTTCATCCTAAGAAGCCTTTTATAGAAAACCTAATGAGGAATCCCAGAGAATAGGTACCATTCATCAACGTTCATTTTTTTATTTATTTCTTCATCCGTGAATTTAAATTAATTTTATAAAAATATTATTTAATAAAATACTTCTTTTAAATATTAATAAGTTATTTATGTGAAGATAATGAACTCAAACCATCTCCACATTCATCAAAATGGATTATGAAATCATCATTCGTGTGTATAGTGGACTACCATCCCGCAAACCGATGTTACTTTTTCTCCATTACCACATCTCATAGATGATCATAATGATGTATTTATTATCTATATGTAATATATATGTTATTTATGATGTTATTATAATTATTTAATTATTATATCACACATAACATCATATTTTCCATTTTGTGGGAATATGATAACATTTTTTGTGTGTACAGGAGACTACCACCAACACGATGTGATGTGATTCATTAACTCATTACATGGAAGGTATTTAGTGTTGTTTTTATTAAAATATGTGATATATATGAAAAAATATTTATTATTTAATGATAATATATATCACTTAATTTTCATTATTTCAACCCTATAGGAAAATAGAAACAACGTTCATGTGTATGTACGACCTACCATCTCCATGAAGAGTGTGTTTCCTTTCATATCACAAAATTTCATGAATAAATATATATTAATATTTAATATTTATTATTAAATTTACAATAATTTTTTAAATTATGGAGATAATTTTACAATGATCGAAGTAACAGGTCTAATAAAAAATAAATTAAAACATACAAGAAAAATAAAGTAGTTCTTTTTTGAAATTTGACTTTTAAGTGGAATTATTAATAAAATGGTAATAGAATATAATAAGAAATAATTTATGGTATGATATATATTAATTTATTTTTATTATATATGTATTGTAAACTTATATTTATTATAAATGATGTTTTAATGACTATCACAAAATTCAAGAGTTAAGGTGAGGGATTTTCCTTTCATTTTATATTCTATGTGACACATGACATTTCCACCACATATTTATATTGTTTGATGTATATACTGCTAAATAATTTATCTTATTATTACTATTCTTAAATTTATGGGTATTTTCATAACTTTTTTAGTATCTATCATTCATTGATATTATGGTTCGAAAGTTACCAAAGCGGTAAGGAATTTTTATATCACTTTTTACTTCTGTGAGATATATGCTATATCCAACACCTAATTCTTATTTTTTTTGTTATATAATTCAAATGAATGTATTTTTTTATTCTTTAATTTAAATTTATGGGTATTTACATATATGTTTTTGGATCTTTCTATCATGGGTTTTACGGTTCAAATGTTACCAAATCGAAAAGCGGTTTTGTCTAAATTTTCTGTTTTTGAGAAAAATAATTATGTTACACTCATATTTTTTTATACAAGGGTTATATACATCCCTTTTTA
The DNA here is from genome assembly GCA_963277665.1 of Viscum album. Lineage (NCBI taxonomy): Eukaryota > Viridiplantae > Streptophyta > Magnoliopsida > Santalales > Viscaceae > Viscum > Viscum album. The sequence continues at coordinate 2,139,230,554 of OY728128.1, read as the reverse complement.
CATGAAATATGATGATTTTATTTATACTAATTATATTTTATTTCTTATTTAGTAATATTTATTCATGGTGATTATATTTCAATGTTACTAAAGTGGTACAAATTTTATGTTAAAATCTTATCATTTATTGTGATAGTTTATGATCATGTTTCTAATGATAGAATACTATGATAACTTTATCAAGAAACCAATAAAATGTGTTATCTTATATTTATTTCATTATATGATATTTCATCCTTTCATTTTCCTCTATTTATATACTCAAGAGCTCGAATGAGCTTTTTTTAATAAAAATCATCATTTGGTTTGAAAACATTTTTTGAAACCATGGTTCTAAAAAAAATTATTTTTGTTATTATCCATTTATTTGAAAAAATTAAACCATTTTTTAAATTTAAAAAAAATATATATCATAATATTGATATCTAATTCTTGGAAGAGACCGTTCATATTTTACTAAAAATATGTAATAAATCTATGTTTAAACCTATATAACATGAATGAAACTTCATGTCATCATGGAAATTGTTTTCATTGAAGATTAATTTATAAATTTTAATGTTAATTATAAAAATATTATTTTCAAACATATGTATGTTTTATGAAGCTTTTTTCATATGGGAAAATATAAGTTCCTCAAAAAATGTTTTAAATGATTTAAAAATATTCTTTTAGAAGTTTTCATGATTGTTTAAAAAGATAATGATTTTCAAAATTCTTTATGTAGAACCAAAAATTTCTAGTATGTGACAAATTTATTATTTTTGTATATATAAAGTATAAGGGTGAATTTTGGGAGAGTTTTGGAATATTTTAAAAAGTTTTTAGGGCTAAAGGGGGGCGCACCATATTTGTACAGTTCATCTAAAACATGTGAAATCCTAGTAGAAAACATAAAACATTGAAGTTGTCAGATAGTTTCTCTGGTATGGTGGGTGAAGAGTTAGGAAAACTATGTGAGGAGGCTATCAAGGGTCTTTACATATAGTATCTAACGCCCAATTAGTTCATGGTTTGTCTATCATTGTGACTAAAATGCGTGTAGAGTCAAATTAAGATCCTTAAAAAAAGGATCTCACTCATTTCACATTTAACTCACTAATGTTGCTCCAAAATGACCATAAATTAGGATTATTTTCACTTCAATGATAGAGAACCTCCCCCAAGTGAATTGGAATCGATCAGAATCCTTTCCTTGGTTTGTTAAAGCCCAAATCTTTTTGAAAGTGCATGTTATTATTCATTATTTTCATATTTTCTTATATCTATCATGCCCCTCTTCTTGGATTGTTAAATCTATGACATTGTTGTTAAATATAAGATTATGGATTCCTTTTAGGATTATATTTTACTCGGCTGATGATATGAGAAGAAATTTAAGTTGGTTTCGATGAATTTTTACCTAGTTTTGTTAGTGTTCTTCGTCTGCTTACCATTTTAGTCAAAATGCTCGAGGTAGGGGGCTTCACTCTCGACTCATATTGATAGAACATGTTCACATTTTTAAAATTATTATTTTGTGTTAAATTGATTATTATTTGGTGGTTTAATGATTTTTGTGAACCCTCTTGAGTAGAGGGTTGTGGAAATATGGAAATTGGGTGTTCTTGCATAAATAATTTCTTTTATAATTTTAATGGAGGATTTTATTATGGGGATTTTTCTAGAATTTTTGTAAATGTTTTGATTAAAAAATAATAAATAAAAGGTATTATTTTAATGAAATTAATTTTTAATGTAATCATTTTTTTAATGGATTTCTATAAAAGAACAGATTTATAGAAATGGTAGAAATGTTATTTTTGACATTTTTTTGTGTAAGGGTTGTTTTCTTTCATTTGAATTTGGGAAGGATAAGGGTAAGGATTATCCCGCATAATTTGTGTGATAGATAGGGGATAGATGTCCCCCTATCAAGATGATTCACTAGGGGATGGCATAGTGAAATAATGACTCACCACCTGTAAGTATAGGGAGGTCTAGTTTATATGCATGGTTGGATGGGTGGATAAGTGTAATGGATTGGTTTTTCAAAAATTATTATTTAGATATGTATTCAAATAATTTATTGGTTATCTTCTTTGAAAAATATATTTGGATGGAAAATTGGGTAGTTATGTATCTAGTTTATATTTAGTTTTAAACTATTTTTTTAAGTGTTTATATTTTGATAAAAAAAATTTGGAAATTTTTTTATATAAAATATTTTATTTAAATGTTTCTATATTTTCTATCCTAGTATCATGAGTAGGGAAGTAATTGGGGAAAACCTAATGAGTTTTATACTCACCCATGCATTGTCACACTGGTGCTTTTGCAGATGTCTTCTACCGGGATGCGGGAAAAGGTAATATATCACATGTTTCGAACTACTTCATGCCACATGGGCTATTTAGTGATGTTGGAGAACGGAGTGGGTGTAGCATTGAGCCTTGTAGTCATATTAGATTTTTATTAGTTTATCTTTTGCTGTTTAATATGGTGTTGTGGTCTTTTGGTGTGGCACTTCATTTTAGTATGATTTTGATATATAAAATGTTGAGTTTTCTTTCAGGGTTATCAAGCATAATATAGTGGTATATTTGGTAATTAATTCTTAGTTATGTATTTTATTTTTACATTTTCAATCATCCCCAAAAAAAATTTAAACCCTGTGGTATTTATTTCCATACTTTCACATCTTGGGGATGTCTCTTAAGGCCATGTAATGGATCACCATCTACTCAAGACAATTAGAATAAGATGTTCATTACAAATTCTATAAGTTTTGTTCAATCCCAAAGCTTGTTTGAGATAGGTGGTACCAGTTTGTTAATTTATTTCTAGAACAAGTAGTCATTAGTTTTCTTGTTCATGGAGTTCAAATATATTACTATAGATTCCTTGGATTATGATCTTAGATTGGAATAGGATTATCTAGACCGGAAATGTATATAATAAGAAGACATAGCTAACAATTTAATGTTTATCTTAATATTATGTGGGATCAGGTACATAAGTTTTTTGAAGAAACTTATAGGATATTAGAATCTCATTTTCAGGGGTTTAGGTAATGAGACATGAATTCTATTAATTATAGGAATGAATTCCCACTATGATTTCATATTTAATTTTGAGTAATGATATATGATTTGATGCACTATGTTTACTTTTGAAAAATAATGCATTTTTTACAAATTAAATACTTTTTAAAAATATAAGTTGGGGTATTTTTAGAATGGTTTCATTTTCAAAATCCAGTTGAAAGTTTTCAAAATAATTTTAATGTGGAAAACATTGATTTTGGAAATCAATTTGTGATAATTGAAGTGATAGAATTTGAAATTCCATGTCCTAAGTTTCTAGAGAGTGAGACTTACAGAGTTTGTTTTCTGTTTTGAAAATGGAACCCAGTATGATTAGTAGAATCCAATCAGATGAAGTTGAAGAGAATATGGTTTCACATGAGAAACAAGTGAACCAAGATCTCATTCAGAGTATTATCCAAGAGTTTCAATCCATCGAAATAGGTAATTTAAGGTATGATCTAAGTGTAACGCCCCGACCCCAGCTACCCAGAGTCGGTGCATTATTACATAACATTGGCATGATCACAAGAAAGATCAAATCTCGAAAGACCGATTGGTTTAGTAGCCTTGGAAACACTAGATATATTCATAAGTTTTACATTACATCATAAAATGAAAAACTAACACAACAACATAATGTTTCCACAATCCACACTATTAACCCCTCATAAAATCCCTGCAGGTCATTCATAACTTACTTCTTCACATCCTGGGAAAAATAAAACATAGAAAAAAAAGGGGTGAACTCAAATGCCTAGTAAGGATAACAATAAAGTGGAAACTTTCATAAATAAGAATAAACATTTAAGGCAATGTATAACTAAAACAAAAGCCTTTTAAATACGAACATTCAACATGGTATGGCATAAATAAAATGAAATAATACCATTTACTTATTCACATGGATATTCTACTAAATGAATAATCACATGCAAAAATCAATAACCACTTTCATAATGTTGGAATGCATAATGCCAGACTATCATAACCACATAGCCAAGGCCTCGTGCCAAGAATACAAATAAGATTTTGTCAAGGCCTTGTGCCAAGACACTAGTTCATCTCATGAGACCTACTGATGCATCGAGGAGCTATAGCGGGCTCCACCCGTCACTTATTAAGTCCAATGCATTCCCACATGAAAAGGTTTAAACATAACATAAACATTCGTATTAAAACTAGCATACGAAATGTCAATACTTTCACAATAAACTATGAATGGTATAAAAATAGCACATCCACAGTCAAACATATCACAAAACCTTCAATACAATATAGAAGTTTTGTATCATAATAAATCAACTTCAAATAATCTTAAAATCCATCAAAGGATGTTGACATAGATGAAATCAAAATTCTTTTTAAAGAAATATCTCCTTTTATTTTGAAATCATTTAAGATACATATAAAATAAAACATTTTCTTTGAAAATATTCTTATAAGCTTGTAAGGAAAGCTTTGAAGATTTTATAACGGCGTAAAATAACCGCACCCGCCGTATAAGTTAAAAAAAACATTCTTACCTCAATTCTGTCGAAAAGGTTAAAAAGGACCTTGTTTTGAAAACGACGGAAAGATTCCTTTATAAACCTCTTATAAAAAGTCAAACAAGGGTATAAATGACTTTAACCCATATTCTTGTAAATAGTAAAAATGTTTTGAAATACATTTTGAAGAAACATGGATGTGGATGATAAAGATATCCCAGTAGATTTTTACGTATAAACAACCTCGGATAATGAAGAGATTGTGAAATAACCCTTACCTTGTACTTTTCCTTGGTTGGGGTAGGTTAACCTCCTGTATAATGGTGAAATAATTGTTATTAAATTATACAAGAATCATATATATTAATATGATATCATATATGATCTTTTAACATTGATTTATTAATAATATCTTAGAATTATCATCGTTTCGGGTGTTAACTTACTCATTTTATTTTATATGTTTTGTTACATAAGCCATGTTTGTTGTATCTTATTCATATCCAGAATGATATCAAGTCCTTAAACATCATTTTTAAATCATAAAATGATAATTATACTTGAATGGATACGATGGAGAATGAATCTCATCGCGTTCGTGGAGACGGTAGTCCGTACGTACGCACGAGCGACAATATCATTCTTTTGATATTAAAATAATATATAAATGAATGGTATATCATATATACAGAATCATTAACATGTTATATTTATTATTTACATGAGTTACACATCATTATTATACCCATCCAAATAATATTATATTGAATAACAATTACACCACGACGTGGAGACGGTAAGCCGTACGTACGCACGTATGGTGACATGTTATTCAAAGGGTGGATAGAATACTGAATATGGTTGTACCATACTTATAATAACATCACAGTATATGTGAGATACTGGAGTTATTATTTTAGAATGGTAAGAACAAAGGAAGAAGAAGTGGAAGAAGAAATGAACTTAGAAAAGGGTGGTGAAATCATTACCTCTTCTTCGGGTTCTTCCTTTTGATTTGATCAAAAGGGCTCCTTAGGTTGGCTTTCTGATCAAACTAAGTCCTCTAGGTTGTAGTGAGGGATGTTGGGAGATTATTTGGGCAGAGTTTGGCCGAACCAAAAGGCTTTGAAGGTGAGAAGAAATGAGAAGGAGGAGTGCCCTTTTATAAGAGGGGTGAGGGGCACCTTTGGAAAAGCTAGAAATATTAATTTATAATAAATTCATATTCGGTTTCTAATGGCTCCAAAGTTGACTATTCAAAGGATGAGGTGGGGATAGGTCGAAAACAACTCATCCAATAGAATTTAGACAGGTTTGGGTACTTATATTAACCTTATCTTTAAATATTAACTCTAAGTTAATTAGTTTCACTTTTACAATGTCTCTTTGTATTTTTATATATTATGGTTAATAAACTTACTATATACATCCAAGCGACCCCCAAGTGGTCCATTAATGATTAACCTATCATAATATAAGTCTCTTGGCCGAACCTTAGATTTTTAGGAATTTAATATCAATTAATAATATAATATTTGTTTTAAGAACTCTTTTATGTCAATTTTGACACTATTCAATAGTTGATTTTTGTGAAACTCATAACAGATTGATTACTTCGAACAAAGTCCATTAAATCAATCCTAATATATCATATTAGCCTAGAAAATTAGTTTAATTCATTAAAAGTTTCATATTATATTTATTTGGGTATTTATAATATCAATTATTTTAATTTTTCACTATTATAGTAATTACTGCATCATTATTGTGTCATAAATAAAATAACTTATTTAATGTCTAAAAATTATAAATAAAATATCATTATGTTGGAAATATTTTTATCTTTCTAATGAATATTTATAATCTAAAATCCAACATATATAACCCTATGTAACAATTGTTGTTTTAAAAGATATATGCTTGTGTCATTTTTGTATTCATTTTAACTTAATTAAAATAAAGTGTCATTATCACTTACAAGTGGATCCATGGGGTCCCAAAATTGACACAAAGATGCCCATGGTCGACCATGTATCAACCAATAGGGTTAAGACACGTTTTAGGGTAATTTAGTATTATTATAATATTATTTTTTAACCCTTATTTACCGGATTTACCCTTTAACCATGGTAAATAAAATATTTACCGCAGTAATTATTCAAAATGTGTAAAAATAAAAGTTACCTATTTACACAATTTGAACATCCTGATTCCAAATATGGAATCCATTTTCCTAAATTCAAAACACAGAAGTGGCAGAAATTAATTTAAAATTAATTCCCGCTGTCAAAACAAAAAGCGTGTTTTTAAGAGATAATAACTATCAAAAGATTGACACTTGTTTATGTTCGGTTTAATTGTAAAATTATGTCCAATGATAAACATTAAATTGAATGGTAAAAATATATTCTAAATATACTTTAAAACCACTCAAATTCACAATTTATCACTATTAGTTATTTTGATTAAAAAAGTTGTTTTTAATTAAAATTTAGTAATTTTCACTATTCATCAAAATATGAAAGTTATCCGAAAAGTACCAAAATTTCACCTTAGGCTAATTTCGATATTCCGAATCCAAAAATGAAGTCCATTTTAAAATATAAAATATATATGATTTCAAAAATTAGGTATTACTATTCACAATGGCTAGTTTAATTAGTTGTGGTGTGTCTTAGAACTCGAGGTTGCGTACAACACACGCTATCGCATTATTCGAAGGGAAACGTACCATAGAAGCTTGGGGTGTTACATTCTCCCCTCCTTCAAATAATTGCGTCCTCACAATTTCTAGGGTATTACTGCATAAAAAGACTCGGGTGGTTCTTCATCATAAGTTCCTCGGGTTCCCACGTTGCCTCTTCCATCTTATGATTCCTCCACAAAACTTTTACCAGACGCGTCGTCCGGTTTCTCAGAACTTGTTCTCTCGTATCAAGAATCTTGATGGGCTCTTCGCAATAAGATAGATCAGGTTCCAGTTCTAAATCTTCATAGGTGAGTACATGCGTTGGGTCAGGCATGTATTTCCTCAACAGAGATACGTGGAACACATCGTGAACTTTGGAGAGACTTGGCGGCATTGCCAATCGGTAAGCTACTGCCCCAATTCGTTCTAGAATTTCGAAAGGTCCGATGTACCTGGGACTCAATTTACCTTTCTTACCAAAACGTATGACTCCCTTCCACGGAGATACCATCAGGAAAACATGATCACCGACTTGAAATTCCAAATCCTTCCTTCGATTATCGGCATAGCTCTTCTGCCTAATTTGAGCTGCTTTGATGTGATTTTGGATTACTTTCACCTTTTCCACCGTTTCCTCCACCAGTTCTGGGCCTACAAGTTTTCTTTCACCAACGTCATCCCAACAGGTTGGTGTACGACATCTCTTTCCATATAATGCTTCATATGGTGCCATCTGAATACTTGAATGGAAGCTATTGTTATAGGAAAATTCTACCAGTGGTAAATATTGATCCCACATACCCTGAAAATCAAGTGAGCAAGATCTCAACATGTCTTCTAAGGTTTGAATAGTCCGTTCTGATTGTCCGTCTGTCTGAGGGTGGTAAGCAGTGCTCAAATGAAGTTTAGTATCCAGGGATTTCTGAAGACTTTTCCAGAATCTTGAAGTAAAACGGGGATCACGATCCGAAACAATCGATAGGGGTACTCCATGAAGTCTCACAACTTCATTAATATATAGTCTTGCTAGACGTTCCAGGGGTAGATCTTCTCTTATAGCAAGAAAATGTGCTGTCTTGGTAAGACGATCAACAATAACCCATATTGCATCGTTCCTTCTAGGAGTCTTTGGTATCCCCATGACAAAGTCCATCGTAACATTGTCCCATTTCCACTCCGGTATGGGAAGAGGTTGCATGACTCCTCCAGGTTGTTGCCTTCCAGCTTTCACTTGTTGACAAACCATACATCTTGACACAAAATCAGCAATCTCCCTCTTCATGTTGTCCCACCAAAAATGTTCCTTCAAATCTCTATACATTTTGGTGCTCCCAGGGTGTATAGAGAAATTGGAACTATGAGCATCATCCAGTAATTCCCTTTTCAGATCAGGTAAATCGGGAACACAAAGTCTCTTTCCAAATTTCAAAGTTCCATCTTCATACACAAAGTCTCTCAATCTCCCATCATTCACAGCTTTAATCTTCTTCTGAAATTCTTCATCATCGGTCTGAGAACTCTTAATCCTTTCTAGTAAAGATGGTTTGGCAACCATTTGAAAAAGCATTGATGTTTCACCTTCCCTGGTTATTCCCATGTCCATCTTCACTAGATCCATGAAAATTGGATCCCTTTCAATTCTCATCATGTTCAAAACTCCATGGTCTTTTCTTCTCAAAGCATCTGCCACCTTGTTTGCCTTCCCCGGGTGGTAGTGTATCGTACAATCATAATCCTTGAGTAATTAAAGCCATCTCCTTTGCCTCATGTTGAGTTCTTTTTGTGAGAAAATATACTTCAAACTCTTGTGATCAGTATAAATCTCACATTTTTCACCATAGAGGTAGTGCCTCTATATCTTCAAAGCAAAGATCACAGCTGCTAACTCAAGATCATGAGTAGGATAGTTTTGTTCATGAATTTTCAACTGTCGTGATGCATAGGCAATAACTCTATCATTCTGCATAAGGACACAACCAAGTCCTTTCTTTGATGCATCACTATAAATAACGAACCCATCATTCCCTGGTGGTAGAGTCAATATAGGAGCATTGACTAATCTTCTCTTAAGTTCTTCGAAACATTCTTCACACTCTTTTGTCCAAACAAATTTAACCCCTTTACGTGTGAGCTTCGTTAATGGGTTAGCCAATCGGGCAAAATTCTGGACGAAACGTCGATAATAACCTGCCAAACCAATAAAACTATGTACCTCAGTTATACTCGTAGGTGCTGGCCATTCTTGGATTGCCTTGGTCTTAGAAGGATCAACAGAGATTCCATCTTTAGAGACAATATGGCCAAGAAAAGAAATCTCCTGAAGCCAGAATTCACACTTGCTAAACTTCCCATATAATTCATGCCTCCTCAGAGTCTTCAAGATAATGCGCAAGTGATTTTCATGATCTTCGTAGGTTTTGGAGTATACCAAGATATCATCAATAAATACCACCACAAATTCATCGAGATACTCCTTGAAAACTCTATTCATTAGATCCATGAATACAGAGGGTGCATTAGTCAATCCAAACGGCATTACAGTAAACTCGTAATGCCCGTACCTGGTTCGAAATGCTGTTTTCGGAATGTATTCCTTCTTCACACACAACTGATGGTATCCAGATCGAAGGTCAATCTTTGAAAAGTATTGAGCTCCATGCAGTTGGTCAAATAAATCATCAATACGAGGTAGGGGATACTTGTTCTTTATCGTTATAGCATTGATCTCCCTGTAATCGATACATAACCTCATAGATCCATCTTTATTTTTAACAAAAAGAACAGGGGCTCCCCATGGAGAAACACTAGGGCGAATAAATCCCTTATTACTCAATTCCTCTAGTTGTTTCTTTAGTTCGACTAACTCTACAGTGGCCATTCTATAAGGGTTCTTCGATATAGGCCTTGATCCAGGAATCAAATCAATGGAAAACTCAACTTCTCGTTCTGGAGGATGTCCAGGTAAATCTTCCGGAAATACATCTACAAATTCTTTCACAACAGGTACATCCTCTATTTGAACATTCCTTTCCTCACCGATAGTTACTTCATTCTCTTCCTCCCCAATAATTGAATTAAGTTGAGCTACAGGGGGTGGATCTAAATAAGAATTAGGTGGTGACGATTCTGCTCTAAAAATAAGGTGTTCCTTATCATTATCATCAAGAATCGTAACCTCTTTCTTCTTATAATAAATCTTCGCATCATAGTCCGAAAGCCAGTCCATTCCGAGGATTATATCAAACTCAATCATAGGTATGACGATGAGATCAGCAGATAAAGAAAATTTATGTGCTCTAATGGGGACTGATTCACAAAACTTTGTTGCAACGATACTTCCCTTAGGAGTTTTAACTGACAACTCCCTTATTAAATCAAATTGGAAATATCTAATTTTCTTAGCAAACTAGGAAGATATGAAACAATGCGATGATCCAGAATCAAATAATGCATTTGCTAAACTTGAGGAAACCATTAAATTACCTGCCACCACGTCTTTCGGAGCTTCTACCTCAGCAGTAGTGATAGCATAAGCCTGGCCTTGATCCCTTGGACTTTTCTGAGGTAAGTTCTCCTGACGCTTAGGACATGCATTTGCATAATGCCCCATCTCCCTGCAATTGTAGCACTGAACGTTGGTAGCTTCCTTCTTCCCCTTGCAATCATGAGCTTGGTGGCCTTTTTCACCACACTTGTAACAGACTCCCATTCCCTTCAGGCAAGCACCAGGATGTTTCTTCCCGCATTTACCACAACATGGATATTCAACCTTTCCCTTCTTCCCTTTATTTCCATTCCGAGATTGATCAGCAGGTCTCTTCTTTTCTTGATTCGCTTTAAATTCATAAGACTTAGAGAATTCTTTTTCGGTCTTGATAGCACATGAGACAATGTCTTCGTACGACGAAAAGGATTGTGAGACTAATGCTCTACGGAGAAATGGTTTTAACCCATCAAAGAAACGATCAATCTTACTTCTTGGGTTGCGAATATAATCTCCAGCATACCTCGCTAACCTTGTAAAGTTATCCTCATACTTGGTGACATTCTCATCCTCCTTTTGTCTCAGACTCAGAAATTGCCTTTCCATATCTGCTCGATGGTCGCGAGGAAAGTATTTTTCTAAAAACAGATCTTTGAACTCTCTCCATTCCATGTTTGATACTTCATCATCTTCCTTCATGTTTTGAATCAATGACCACCATTGATCAGCATCTCCAGTGAGGCGGTAAACTGCCATGGTAACTTTTTCCCTTTCACTACTCCCCAAAGCCTGAAATATTTTATCTAGGGAAAATATCCATTGCTCAGCTACTAAGGGATTTGTACTCCCATTGAACGTTGGTGGTTGTTTTCTCATGAATCGATCTAACATTGATCCTCCACGCTGCGGATCAGGGTGCTCCATACGGGTAAGGTTATTATTCATAACCTGAGTAAGTTGTCCCAGTATGGTGATTAGCTGATCAGCACCAGTTGCATCACCAGCCCCACTATAATTATCTTGAGCAGGAGGGCAATCCCTACATGGAGTACGTGCATTGATACGGTTTCCATTTCTTCCACTAGGCGCCATTTCTAAACAATGGCATAAACTAGATCAGTTTATGAATCAAAATACATAATCCCATACTTATAAAACACTTAACATAAATTGAACTATTTATGGATATAATCCATAATCATAAAAATGTTTTCTTTGAGGAAGTATATACTCATAAACCCTTCATAATGATTTGCAAAGAAAATGAGAGTTATCCTAAGCATATCCCCCGAGAGTGTCGTAACCAAGAGTGCAGCAAGGCCCGTTGTCGTGCACCAGTTCCCGTTCGAGTCTAGCTCAAAGCGGTGTTTTCGGGTTTTACCCCTAGGTACATCTGTGCCAGAGCCGCCTCTACCTGCTCGTATCCAGACAGGGATGTATTGCTCGGAAAACTCACAAAATCTCTACAATACCAAAATTCTAGGAAGTTCTTCTATACTAATCCTCAAAGTTCATCTTAAGTCTACGTGCTCTAATCAGAGTTTATCTAAATCTAGCTTCCAAGGTTTGTACTAAACATCTTCTGATACCAACTGTAATGCCCCGAACCCAGCTACCCAGAGTCGGTGCATTATTACATAACATTGGCATGATCACAAGAAAGATCAAATCTCGAAAGACCGATTGGTTTAGTAGCCTTGGAAACACTAGATATATTCATAAGTTTTACATTACATCATAAAATGAAAAACTAATACAACAACATAATGTTTCCACAATCCACACTATTAACCCCTCATAAAATCCCTGCAGGTCATTCATAACTTACTTCTTCACATCCTGGGAAAAATAAAACATAGAAAAAAAAGGGGTGAGCTCAAATGCCCAGTAAGGATAACAATAAAGTGGAAACTTTCATAAATAAGAATAAACATTTAAGGCAATGTATAACTAAAACAAAAGCCTTTTAAATACGAACTTTCAACATGGTATGGCATAAATAAAATGAAATAATGCCATTTACTTATTCACATGGATATTCTACTAAATTAATAATCACATGAAAAAATCAATAACCACTTTCATAATGTTGGAATGCATAATGCCAGACTATCATAACCACATAGCCAAGGCCTCGTGCCAAGACTACAAATAAGATTTTGTCAAGGCCTTGTGCCAAGACACTAGTTCGTCTCATGAGACCTACTGATGCATCGAGGAGCTATAGCGGGCTCCACCCGTCACTTATTAAGTCCAATGCATTCCCATATGAAAAGGTTTAAACATAACATAAACATTCGTATTAAAACTAGCATACGAAATGTCAATACTTTCACAATAAACTATGAATGGTATAAAAATAGCACATCCACAGTCAAACATATCACAAAACCTTCAATACAATATATAAGTTTTGTATCATAATAAATCAACTTCAAATAATCTTAAAATCCATCAAAGGATGTTGACATAGATGAAATCAAAATTCTTTTTAAAGAAATATCTCCTTTTATTTTGAAATCATTTAAGATCCATATAAAATAAAACATTTTCTTTGAAAATATTCTTATAAGCTTGTAAGGAAAGATTTGAAGATTTTATAACGGCGTAAAATAACCGCACCCGCCGTATAAGTTAAAAAAAACATTCTTACCTCAATTCTGTCGAAAAGGTTAAAAAGGACCTTGTTTTGAAAACGACGGAAAGATTCCTTTATAAACCTCTTATAAAAAGTCAAACAAGGGTATAAATGACATTAACCCATATTCTTGTAAATAGTAAAAATGTTTTGAAATACATTTTGAAGAAACATGGATGTGGACGATAAAGATATCCCAGTAGATTTTTACGTATAAACAACCTCGGAAAATAAAGAGATTGTGAAATAACCCTTACCTTGTACTTTTCCTTGGTTGGGGTAGGTTAACCTCCTGTATAATGGTGAAATAATTGTTATTAAATTATACAAGAATCATATATATTAATATGATATCATATATGATCTTTTAACATTGATTTATTAATAATATCTTAGAATTATCATCGTTTCGGGTGTTAACTTACTCATTTTCTTTTATATGTTTTGTTACATAAGCCATGTTTGTTGTATCTTATTCATATCCATAATGATATCAAGTCCTTAAACATCATTTTTAAATCATAAAATGATAATTATACTTGAATGGATACGATGGAGAATGAATCTCATCGCGTTCGTGGAGACGGTAGTCCGTACGTACGCACGAGCGACAATATCATTCTTTTGATATTAAAATAATATATAAATGAATGGTATATCATATATACAGAATCATTAACATGTTATATTTATTATTTACATGAGTTACACATCATTATTATACCCATCCAAATAATATTATATTGAATAACAATTACACCACGACGTGGAGACGGTAAGCCGTACGTACGCACGTATGGTGACATGTTATTCAAAGGGTGGATAGAATACTGAATATGGTTGTACCATACTTATAATAACATCACAGTATATGTGAGATACTGGAGTTATTATTTTAGAATGGTAAGAACAAAGGAAGAAGAAGTGGAAGAAGAAATGAACTTAGAAAAGGGTGGTGAAATCATTACCTCTTCTTCGGGTTCTTCCTTTTGATTTGATCAAAAGGGCTCCTTAGGTTGGCTTTCTGATCAAACTAAGTCCTCTAGGTTGTATTGAGGGATGTTGGGAGATTATTTGGGCAGAGTTTGGCCGAACCAAAAGGCTTTGAAGGTGTGAAGAAATGAGAAGGAGGAGTGCCCTTTTATAAGAGGGGTGAGGGGCACCTTTGGAAAAGCTAGAAATATTAATTTATAATAAATTCATATTCGGTTTCTAATGGCTCCAAAGTTGACTATTCAAAGGATGATGTGGGGATAGGTCGAAAACAACTCATCCAATAGAATTTAGACAGGTTTGGGTACTTATATTAACCTTATCTTTAAATATTAACTCTAAGTTAATTAGTTTCACTTTTACAATGTCTCTTTGTATTTTTATATATTATGGTTAATAAACATACTATATACATCCAAGCGACCCCAAAGTGGTCCATTAATGATTAACCTATCATAATATAAGTCTCTTGGCCGAACGTTAGATTTTTAGGAATTTAATATCAATTAATAATATAATATTTGTTTTAAGAACTCTTTTATGTCAATTTTGACACTATTCAATAGTTGATTTTTGTGAAACTCATAACAGATTGATTACTTCGAACAAAGTCCATTAAATCAATACTAATATATCATATTAGCCTAGAAAATTAGTTTAATTCATTAAAAGTTTCATATTATATTTATTTGGGTATTTATAATATCAATTATTTTAATTTTTCACTATTATAGTAATTACTACATCATCATTGTGTCATAAATAAAATAACTTATTTAATGTCTAAAAATTATAAATAAAATATCATTATGTAGGAAATCTTTTTATCTTTCTAATGAATATTTATAATCTAAAATCCAACATATATAACCCTATGTAACAATTGTTGTTCTAAAAGATATATGCTTGTGTCATTTTTGTATTCATTTTAACTTAATTAAAATAAAGTGTCATTATCACTTACAAGTGGATCCATGGGGTCCCAAAATTGACACAAAGATGCCCATGGTCGACCATGTATCAACCAATAGGGGTAAGACACGTTTTAGGTTAATTTAGTATTATTATAATATTATTTTTTAACCCTTATTTACCGGATTTACCCTTTAACCATGGTAAATAAAATATTTACCGCAGTAATTATTCAAAATGTGTAAAAATAAAAGTTACCTATTTACACAATTTGAACATCCTGATTCCAAATATGGAATCCATTTTCCTAAATTCAAAACACAGAAGTGGCAGAAATTAATTTAAAATTAATTCCCGCTGTCAAAACAAAAAGCGTGTTTTTAAGAGATAATAACTATCAAAAGATTGACACTTGTTTATGTTCGGTTTAATTGTAAAATTATGTCCAATGATAAACATTAAATTGAATGGTAAAAATATATTCTAAATATACTTTAAAACCACTCAAATTCACAATTTATCACTATTAATTATTTTGATTAAAAAAGTTGTTTTTAATTAAAATTTAGTAATTTTCACTATTCATCAAAATATGAAAGTTATCCGAAAAGTACCAAAATTTCACCTTAGGCTAATTTCGATATTCCGAATCAAAAAATGAAGTCCATTTTAAAATATAAAATATATATGATTTCAAAAATTAGGTATTACTATTCACAATGGCTAGTTTAATTAGTTGTGGTGTGTGTTAGAACTCGAGGTTGCGTACAACACACGCTATCGCATTATTCGAAGGGAAACGTACCATAGAAGCTTGGGGTGTTACACTAAGACTTTTGGATCATAACATCTAGATCAAGAAGTAGAATCCGCTCATCTTCTAGGCTGATTCAAAACTAGAAAGGGTAGATGTGTGGATGAATAGGATGAATCGTATATTTTATTTCAACGGCACACCAATGAAGCAGAAAGTCAAGATAACAATGTATATTCTCTAGGATCATGCATTCCAGTGGTGGGATTTAGCAATGCATGAAAAACTTGATCAAGGCCTGGGGTGGGAGGATTATAAGGAATTTTTCAAAAAATAATTTTCCCCTCACAAGTTCAACAGTTAGAGAATGAAAAACTTCTTCATCCTGAAGTAGGAAAATTGTTCTCTCAGAGAATGTGTGGATAAATTCTGGAATTTAGTGAGCTTCTTCACCTGAATATGAGGCGAGTGCATAATTGAATGCACACATCCTCAAATTGGGGTTAAGATAGGAGATTTACCCAAAGATTGCAGTGCTCTGTATTGCGGATTATACAAAAACGGTGAATAGAATGAAGGTGTCTTAATTATATATCTCAAGAGATATGAGAGGAGGAAGTATGATGATACCTATGGGAAATGGTGCAAATGTGAATATTGGGAGAAAGAGGAAGAGGGACACCTTTTTACAAGGTGGGAGTGTAACTCAATATTAGATGGTTGAATTGAGGAGTCATCCTCCATAACCAAAGAGTTATCCTGTAATTTCCTAAAAAAAATTATATTTTTTTTTATTATATCGAATTATTTGGAGACCAGGCACTGAGACGACGTCCAATTATGATGCTCAGAGTGCCTAGAATGATCTGTCCGAAAATGTTAATCTTTAAATAGCTTACGGGAGAGGTTTTCCTAAAAAAATAGAATAAATCGTAAACATATGCTCAGATTAGAAATATAAGGGCATCATTGCATTCAGGATAGTGGGTTTACCCTAGGCCTGACTTAAGTTTAGTCGACATAGGCCCTTAATGAGAAAACCTAAAAATGGAATAACCGTTAATAAAATAATTAAAGAAAATTATTTTACTCTTTAAATGATTATGACTCCTGAATGGTAAATCAGATTAAAAACTAATACCACCACTGAGCTCATGAGGGTATGATTTTCTTTGGTAGATCCTAACATTGGCCGGCGTGGGCCAAAAATTGAAGTATGTTTTTGGTCATAAATAAAATAATTTTAAACAATTATTCTATTGTCAAATCCTTATAACTACTAAATGATAACTCGGATTGAAAATACGAGAGTACAATTGAGCTCGAGAGGGTGTTTTTTTCCTTAGGTAGAGCCTAACCTCGATTGGCGCGGGTCGAGGGTGAAATTTTATTTTTGAACTTTTTGTAAGGTCTATTTAAATTAACGTTTCAAGTGGGGTTTTTATATCTTTTTAACCAGTGATGAGTTTGAAAATATGAGGGAACTGTCAAACTCAGAGCACCGTGATTTTCCTAGAAAGTACTTATGGTCAACAAGTAAGGGTTTAACAGAAAATTTTATTTTCAGAATTTTGGGAAATAAATAAAATAAAATTAGAAAGTTATTTTATTTTATTTTTTCAACCGACGAGTGGTAGACGTAGACGTTGTAGTATAGATGTGAGGTGGCAATGAGGAACATTAATGAGACTCATTAATGTCAAGTTTACTCACAAAGTAATAATCTACTAATGATTTCTAACTATGATGATGTTTTATAAATGAAACATCATGGTGAAGTAATTCATTCATTTGTGTTAACACGTTTGGGTGAGGAAAATTAATTGACGAGAAATCTCTGATGAATCACCAGTGAAATTCCTCTCCAATGATGAACAAGACTGCGGGATGAAGAATGCTGGAGAATAGGATCCAGGGATCGTAGAGTGGAAACGAGAACCAAGGAATGCAGAATTTATATGAACATATATCTTCTCCTTTTCCCAAAGTACAGAATCCAGGTAGGGGATTTATTTTCTCTATGTTTTTAATGGTTCTTCCTTTCTTATTCATGAAAAATACAATGAATGTGGATCAAACGACTAAGAGGTTGATCTGTGACATGTTTTATCTTTTGGGAGGTTGTTGCAATGTCTTGATTTGGGGATTTCCTTAATCTATTTGATGATTGTTATCACCCCTATAATAAAACTATAACATGGAGGGTGTGGGCCGATCAAAACATGCCTCGAACCCTCCGCTAATCTTGGATATTGTCTGTTTTCATGTTTTATAAAGAAACTTGTAGGCAACGTAGTCTTATGGGATTCGTAGTGAAGGCGGTGATCCAAGAGGCCCATAAGCGCAGACGAGACAGAAAACGATCTACAAGAGAATATGTGGTGACCCACGGAAGGTGCCGCTAATGCGACACCGTAGGCGCAAAACACTTACTGCGATGGTGACCATCGCGACAGCGACTGTCCCATTCTAGTCGCATGGAGGACACTACGCCCTCCGGTTCCATGATGGTAGAGATTCATGTCCATATCACCATGATGGTGGTAAAGGCATGATTCTTGTTGAGGTCACATGGAGATGGAGTGGCCCATTCAGGCCGCTCGGTTAGCGCACAGACAACCGACTCGTGCCAGCCTTTACAAGGAGACGGGGCAGTGCCTACTGGTGCCACCAGTAGAAAAAACTAGATTCCCCATATATGGTCTAGCCCAAATATCCTTCACTACATGGTATAGGTTCCTTAGGTGGGACACACCTCCCCTAGCGTGTTGGGACACCCACATGCTAGACCTGCAATAGTCAGGCCAGAACCGTGCCTACCAAGCCGGACCCGCCACCAGGATAAACCGTGGTCCCAACAGGAATGTTGGCCCAGGACCCTTATAGGACCTATGCCAGACCCTCGGGTTAGTTCGGGTTGGTCTGACCAGGTCAGACTGAACCCAAACCCAACTGGACATGTTTCACTGAATCGACTATAACTCGCAGACTGTGTGTCTGATTAACACACTGTCTATTTTGAGATGACCTTTGAGACAAGGCGGTCCTTTGGAGATAATCAAAATCTATTTTGGAAGAATTTGGACTATTAACAGGTTAGATTAGACATGAATTCAAACATTCCCTATTTATCTTTTTTCCAATATCTTATAGACAGGGCGTCTGATTAACGCGCCATCTATCGCATGGGAACCCTTACAACCAAACAACCTTTGGGTTACTTCTAATAGGGACATATTAGTGGTCATGATATGACTGATGTCTTGATGAGAGGATCCCCTGGATATCAAGTGTGCTAATTGAGGGAATCTAGTGGTTTGATTTGATGTGAAGAATGAAGAGTGACACTTCTTGGATCAGTATAAAAGATACCCTTCATAGATTGGCATAAAAGCGACACTTTGTTTATTGGAATAAAAGTGACCATTATTGGATCAACGTGGGAGTGACCTTTGTGGATCAGTCGTAGTGTGACCCAACCGGGATCAACTGTAGAGAGACCCCCATGGATCAGTAGTTGGGCGACCCATTGTGGATCACCAGTAGAGTGACCCTTCTGGGTTCAACAAAATAGAGAACCTTTTTAGATGAGTAGTAGAACTACCCATCATGGATTAGTAGTAGAATCTCTTAATAGAATAAGATGATCTAGATTTATTAACAATCATCCTTACCTACGTACTTTAATAAATACCTACTGTGAGAAGAGTCTTTTATTTTGTGTTCTATGATTGAGGTCACGCTTAGTGGTTTTTTATTATGTAATTATAAGAGACCTTCAGGGGTCTCGAGGTCCTTACTAAGTATTTTCAAACTCAACCCTGCACAGGATTTTCCCACATCTTTTTGTGTCTTGGGCAGATGATGAACAGATTGACTGAGACTTTTGAGAGCCAGGGCTAGAAGGTACACAGAGGTGACCGATTGACGTGGTGGGATGCAGTAAAAATTTGTACATACCCTTTAGGTAGGATATTTGGAATATTTTCTCTAGAATTTTTTTCTTTTTTTTAATACTTATTCATTGGGGCTTGTATACTGACCCTTTTTCTTTTCATACTTACTTTGACTCTCAGTGGTGGTATTTAGTGGTGTTTGTACTACTCCATTTCCATTGTGTTTTTCTTCTGTGAAGTGTTCCTTGTCTGTGTGTGTACATGTTTAATAGAAATTCCTTATATTTTAGGGTTTTCATTTGTGGTTCTAGTCACCATACCCAAGCATATGGAAAGTAGTCTTGGGGTATTCATTGAATGGGCCCCGTGGGACGGGTCGTGACAAAGTGGTATCAGAGGGTTGTTGGTTCTACTAGAATAACTAAGAGTTTGTATTCCCAATGGGAGAAATAGTGTTATGTGTCTTGAGTTTGGATTTCTGCCTAGGGAGTCTATTATTGGTGTGGTGGCTGATGTATCCATACACCAAGACCATGAATTCTATTTTTTTTGACCCGGTACATGAAAAAACAGATGCATGGGTCTTGAAAATGTTTTTTCTTTATCTATTTTGAGTCACCTCATAATGTATGATCTTTTGACTGTGTTTCATCTTGATTCTCATTCAAGATTCCTCCACACAGACAACCATCAAGGATTCCAGTGTTTTACCATGAGGATGGTCCACAAAGTAATGAGGCTTTGGTAAAGGGACCATTTCCGTAGATGGCACCTTCAGGTGGAGTCCCAAAAATACCACTGCATATTGGTCAGTAGTTACTACCGATGTTATCGGTAGAGGAAAGACGTAGGCTATGTGCCTTTTAAGAGTTTCAGGGACAGATACATCTCAAGTTCTAAGGTGATTGTAACTCACATGTGGGAAGGACTGGCGTGATGTGGTGACCATGTTTCCATCTTGCTAGGGCACCATTAGATCATATGGTGGCACTATAAGTGATCCTTCTTAGTGTATCAGTAGGGAAATGACTGGGTTTTTATTGCCCTGAACATAAGATTAATTGAGACTTCTGTGAACTGAGATTGAGAGCCTTCCTCAGAGAAGGGGTATCATTCCATAAAAAGATAAAGGGTATGTGTTCCCAATAGCTTATACAGCTTTGGCATGATGACGTGTTGGTAACTGAGAATTAGTTGAGGCGTACTGACCATTATAGAACTCGATGAATACGATACAACCAATGATTCGGGGATCAGACCTTTGAGTGAGATGTATTTAAGTATATCTAAGACAGAACTATTCCTCTGTATATTCTGACTTATGTTAGGGTTCTAGATGTAACCATTGTGGTTGAAAATTCATTGGATGAGCAGATACAAGTAGTTAATTTCAGTAGTGGGAAAGCAGGAATCAAAAGTCAGTCTTAGTGACTTGGATGTGAAAAATGTTTTGGTAAGAGGAAGTGATAGTGACATATAAATATGTAGGGAAGCATACATATAAGAGGATCTAAGAGAGCAGCAGGAGGTGGTATACATTTCTAGAGGTTACTACCAGCACCCGAATGTGGTCCCCACAATGCTCAGGGAGTTGGTGTATAGGGGAAGGGAGTACCTTCATGAGGTAAAGGAGTATGACCCAAGGACTCCCGGAAGGATTCTAGGTAAGGTCAATGTCTACTAATAGCTTCTATATTAATAGACATAGGCACTAATAAATATCTCTTGTCATGAATCTTGTTCAATACCTAGATTTTTTGGTTAAACCACTAACATGATTCTTACATCTAGAGATACTAATGAGAAGAGACTCAATAATCACACTTGCTCTGATAGTGTGATCTGACCCTTGAGGAGAGAGTTTCGGTTGAAACCTCTTAGTGGTAGCATCGATGCCTTGTGACGTTAGTCTGGGTAGGGACTGATCATCCACAGTTCCTGCTCAGATTAAATATTTTATACAAAAGGATGTGGTAAATCTACAACATTGGAATGCGGTTTTCCTTGGTCGGAGAAAAAGGAAACCTAGGCAGCATGGGATAAACTCATGCATTGGAGGGTGTATCCAATCACTCTTGAGTCGGCCATCCGTACCCTCGTTGCAGCATGTGTTTTGGGTTTTCAGTTCCCAATAGTAGTGGCGGAGTTCAAGAACATCATTTCAAAGGATGTTTCTAGGATTACCTCCCTGTAGGGGGAGGGACATCTACATAATTCTAAACCCAGAGATGGAACTGATATCCATGTCATAATATCATAGGTCTTTCATAGAGCTTCACAAGCAGGGTTAGGTGGGGGACTTTTAGTGGAAGGGATTTGTAATCCCAGTGTTTAAGGTTATTTGTGGATTACCAGCACCTTAACCGAGTGCTTATGGAGAGAAAGGACCAACTACGAAAGGGGAAATGGGATCATCCATTAGTTAAAGGGGGTTTCCTTTCATGTGGATGGAATGGTGTCCATATGATTTTCAATAGTTGTGACATCAGTGATGGTTGGAGTACCTCCAAGACTATGACATTGAGATAGATTATACTTCTTGGAAGGGGCATGGTGGAAGACATGCTCTATAAGAGGTCTAGTTTACAACTGTTGGGTGAGGTGATAGAGCAGCTATCCACGATGATAAAATCTTTCATGGATGGTGATAGAGAATCTTAACTTCAGTCTATCACAGCCACTACCACACCCATTTAGCATGTTAGGGAGGCACAACATGTGGATGTTGACTACAAGGCCTGAGGTGCTCAGTTATCCTCAGGACATACTCTTGATGGATTTTTGATAGGCAGGGAGCATGTCATTCTTTTTATAGGACGGACAATGGTACCAGCGATGTTACAGGAGGAGGTGTTGAGGTAATTCCATACATCCTCTTTTTTGGTACATCATGTGGTGGTGAAGATGTACCAGGACCTCTGATGTCTATATTGGTGTCTAGGGATGAAGAAAGAGGAGGCAACGTTTTTCTTCATGATTTCTCACTTGTCATAAAGTGAAAGGTGATATCCAAGTTCTAACACACTTTATCACATCTGTTTACTCCCAAATGGATGGTCAGATGGAGCGGAGCATGCAGACCATGGAGGACATGCTTCATGCTTGTGTCCGGGATTTTGGTCTCAGTTTGGAGGACCACATGCCACTAGTGGAGTTTGCGAAAAACAATAATCATCACTCCACCATTGTGATGGTACTGTTTGAGGCCTTGTACATGTAGCCATGTAGATCACCTTTATGCTGGAAAGACCAAGGGGACTCCTCACTTATGGGTATAGCGTTGTTATGAGATACCAATGAAAAGTTTCAGATCATGCAAGAATGGATGAGGACTACACAGAGCCGACCGAAGTCTTATGCCAACAGAAGATGGATATCCTTGGAGTTTAGGGGGGAGACAATGTTTTCCATCGGGTCTCACCCTGATGGAGATTGTGGAGATTTTTATGGAACGAAAAGTTATCTCTGAGGTTTATCAAAAAACTATTTTATGTGTGGACATGCTGAGGAGGCGTACCACCCAACTCTTCACCCATAGATGCACTGAGTGCATGATGTTTTTCCCATTTCGTAGGTGAGGAGGTACGTGAATGATCCATCACATGTCATCGATTGGGGAGTGCTTTACATTGAAGATGGGGTTATGTTTGTAGAGTTCCTAGTGGAGATAGAGGGTTGACATGAGTGGGTACTTCATGGATGGTCAATTCCTCTGGTAGCATTTGGTGGTAGCATGAGATTCTCCAGGAGATCACCAGGGAGAGGGAGGGTCAGATTAATTATCAGTACCCCCACTTGTTTGATTAGCCTTTGTTTTGGATTTTGGGGACGTAAATCGTTATGGTAGGTAGAATGTAATGTCATTGAATTTATCTATAATTTTCTTCAATTATATAGAATTATTTTGAGTCCAGGCGCTGAGACGACTTGCTATTCTGAGGCCCAGAGTACCCGAAATGATTTGTCGAAAAATGTTAATCTTTAAATAGAACGTATTAGTGGTTTTCCTGAAAAATTTGAATAAATCATAAACGAATACTCAAATCATATTTACAAGGTGACTATTTCATTCAGGATAGTGGGTTTACCCTAGGTGCGACCTATGCTTAGACGGTGCTAGCCTCTAGTGAGAGAACCCAAAATGGAAAAACCATAAATAAAATTATTAAATAAAATTATTTTTTCCATCAAATTCATATAAGTCATGAACACTGAGTCAGATTTATAAATTTGAGACCACCGCTGAGCTTGTTAAGTTATTCTTTGCTTAGGTAGATCCAAACATTGGCCGGCGTGGGCCGACAGTGGAAGTTAGTTTTTTTCCGTAAATAAAATAATTTTGTAACAATTATTTTATTATCAAATCCTTATAACTCCAAAATGGTCACTCAGATTGGAAATCTAAGCATACTATTGAGCTTGTGAGGGTGGATTTTCCTTAGGCAAAGCCTAACCTCGACCAGTGCGAGTCGAGGGTGAATGTTATTTTTTTTAACTTTTTAAGCATCATTTAAATGAACCTGTGAGCAGGTTTTTTTATATCTTTTTAACTAGAGCTTGGCTTAAAAATATTAGAGCACCATTGAACACAGAGTGCCAGGATTCATTTAGAAAGTACTTATGTTTATCCAGCAAGGGCCGATTGGAAATGTTTAATTTCAGACTTTTCATAAATTAAAAAATAACTTTAAAAAATATTTTATCATCTTTTGTCAATATAAGAGTGGAAGAAGGAGATGTTGTAGTGCAGGGATGAGGTGGTGATGAATCGCATTAATTAGACTCATTAATGGATCATTAACTCGCAAAGTAAAAATGTTTTACTGGCATGTAACATCGATGCTGTTTAAAAATGAAATAGTGTGGCGATGTAATTTTTTTGTTTTTGTTGACATGTTTGGGAGATGGAAATTAATCAATTGAAAATATCGGAATAGTCTCCAGTGAAATTCCTCTATAATGAAGTACAAGAACATTGGATGAAAAACATTAGATTTTCAGATATGAGGATTGATGAGCGGGGAAGAGTACCAATGAACATCGAACGTCTACGAACAGGGATCTTATTCTTCATCTGCAGCACTGAATCTAGGTGGGGGATTTATTTGCTCTAAGTATTTTATGGTTCCTCCTTTCTCATTATGAAAAAATACAATGAACATGGATCATCCAACTAACGTGTTGATCCAAAACTCATAAGATATTATTGGAGGTTGTTGTGGGGACTTGATTTGGGGTTTCCTTAAATTATTTGTTGATTTTTATCACCCCCAAAATAAAACACTAACGCAGAGCATGCAGTCTGATCTGAACAAGCAAGAGACCCTCTGTTGATCTTGGATGTTTTGTTTTCTACCTGGGCGACCGAGAAATGTGATGTAAGGTGATTATGTGGGCTTTGCAGTGAAGGTAGAGATCTGAGAGGCCCATAAGTGTAGACAGAATGGAAAACATACCACCAGTGCTTCTCTGGGGGCACAAAAAGAGGTCGCTGGTGCAGCACCACTTGCATGGAGGTGCTGCCAACCAGCATTGGCAGCCTGCTATTACAGACCACGTGGGAGGTGGCGACATGCCCATCGGCACGTCACGGTGGTAGAGAGCCACAACTGATGACCGCATCGTCTGGGAAGGTGTGGGGACTATCGGTGCCATGTGGATATGGAACGGTCCACTTGGTCCACTCGCCTGGTGCACAAATGAGCGACTCATTCTGACTATTACATGGATATGGGGCGGTACCAACTAGTGTTGTAAGCTGGAAAAACCAAACGTCTTGCATCCGGTCCAACCCAACCGGCCCGCACCATGCGGGTTGGGGTCCTAATGTGGGACAGGTCCCACCAGGCACGCCAAACCCACCACTGGGCCGAACTATGGGCCGAATGGTCCGGTTATGCTGAGACCCTTATGGGTCCCATGATGGACCCTTGGGTTAGGTCAGACTAGACCCAAACATGACTAGCCCCATTTCATAAAAACAACTATAAGTCGCAAATCGGGCCATCCTTTTGAGATACTCCACCTGTTTTTTGGTAGGAGTTGGAGTACGGACGGGTTGGATAGGACTCAAATCCAACCTGGCCCTATTTATCTTTTTACCAATATCTTGCAGACTGAGCATCTGATTGATGTGATGTATGTCACATTGGAACCATTACCACATGTCGGTCCTTTGGGTTTCTTCTAAGTGAAAATTCGTAGCAGTAGAGATACGACTGAAGTCTTTGGGAGTGGATCCTCTAGAAATCAGGCTTACTAAGAAAGGGAATCATGTGGAAGGATGTGATGTGAAGAATGAAGAGCCACCCTTCGTGGATCGATATAAAAGTGACCATTCATTAATCAGCATAAAAGTGACCCTTCATGGATTATCATAAAAGAGACCCTTCGTGGATCAGCATGAGAGAGAAAATTCATGGATAAGCAGCAATCTGATGTGATGTGGATCAATTGTAGAGCGACCCACTATGGATAAGTGGCTGATCAACCCTTAGTGGATCAGAAATAAAGACATCCTTAATGGATCAGTAGAAGAGCGACCCTCTGTGGATTAGTAGTACAACGACCCTTTGTGGATCTGTAGAAGAACATCTTAAAAGAATATAATGATATAACTTTATGAATAATCATCCATACCTCTGGTTGGAACTAGAAAACATGTCTATATAATTCATTGAATGCTTCCATACATGATCTAGGAGCATAGATCCTTTTCTAGGATTCTATTTTAGTGGACGTGGAGCCCAAACGAAGTTACACGTTAGACGTTATGGTCGTTTGAAGTCAGACTGCCGAAAATGGCCATCCAGGAAAATTTGAGGACAATGTACAGATTTGCGCGAAAAAATGGAATATTGCACACAAAATGTTTTTGTGTGAAAAAGAGGAATGTAATATTACGTGCACCATCATTCAAGGTTTCTCTTATAAATACAAGTGCACCCCATTCTTCCAAGGGACCCCCAGAGGTTAGCTGCAGCTCTAATGCGCGTATGTTCGCATCTTCCATACCTACGCGCAGAACACCCCATCTTGCGCAAAAATATCAATTTTTTCATGAAAATATGCTAACATGCCCAATTTTTCACTTAAAACCTCATTTTTTTGTTTGAAACAGTTCCACTATGCCTAATTTTTTGTGCACTAGTGCTTTACCTGTCCAATTGTGCGCACACCTTCCCTATTGCATTCCAATATCTTCCATGGCATGCAAATCTCACCTAATGCATGAATTCATTCCATATTGTGCAGCAAACTCCCATATTGTGCCATATCTCCCATATTTCACGCATGCCTACCCTACTATGTGTAGGCCTTCCCTATTGCGCACAATCCTTCATTCTTGTGTGAAACCTATTCTATGCATACCGCATGTTACATACTATAGTATCCAGGCCTATGCCTATTGATTCGTACCATGGGGTTGCACCCCCGCACCCCCCTCGGTGTCACTTCCAGTCTATAGTCCTGGCCCTTTGGGCCGCCCCTTTCACTACCGTTGCTTACCCCCATGACAAATGGAGAGTCGCACCACGAACTTTTCGGGATGGGATGTCGAAATTATCCATTGTTACATTATATGCACCCACCTTTAACCTATGGAATACCATGATTTGAGATACTCCTCTACACTCTATGAAACACCTTCAGTCATCATATTCCTCTTGGTTCATTTTCCATGTTGTGAGTTTAGATTCTCATCATTAATTCCCCATGTACCATGAGTCAAACCATTCCCCAAGAAACTCATCCAAACCCCATCACTTGGCATCTATACCAGGTTTCACAAGAAAGGGCCACACTTGTGTAAGTCTGAACTCTATCCATTTCTAGGAACATTATGCCAACAGTCCTCTCTATATGACAATAAACTTTAGTACACTTGTTTCTTCTGGAAATGGGGATGACCTTGTTTTTTTAAGGATTAAACTTTCCAATCAGTTTCTAACGGGTTTATTCATAGAACTAGAAACATCCAATGATTCTATATCCATGTGGACCTACTTTCCAAAGGTAGGTTCTCATTAGTTGTGGACCGACGAGGCTTAAGAATTTTCATTATTCGAGAGGATGGGAGGTCAGCCACATCACACCTTTTTAGGGGAATTATTACCTACTCTTGGACTCTCTTAAAGAATTATGTTATGGTCACGAATCCTTATTAATTC
The DNA here is from genome assembly GCA_963277665.1 of Viscum album. Lineage (NCBI taxonomy): Eukaryota > Viridiplantae > Streptophyta > Magnoliopsida > Santalales > Viscaceae > Viscum > Viscum album. The sequence continues at coordinate 2,139,202,462 of OY728128.1, read as the reverse complement.
AAAAAGTATGAAAATGGGTTTTCCTTAAGATTTGTCCATCATTGATTGATATGTATGAGATTTAGGGAATCTTTTATATGTATTTCAGGTTCTTCATCGATAGAGAATCATCCGTATTTGTTAGATATTCTTAGTCAATGGTATCCTTCAACACATTATATATAAATCCCTTGGTCATTATGATAACCATACTGGTTTTCAAGCCACTCTATGGGGAACTTGAAGTTTTTTGTCATTCAAAAAGACAGGGATTATTTCAGAGTTGAGATCAAACCCACTGATGGGCTACCTATGTATCCTTGTTAAAAAGAAAAAAAATCATAACCCACATAGTTCGGGAATTAAGATATAGTTTAATGTCATATGGGACAGATAAGTATTAATGGGTGATGGGCTTGAAACGTAGAAAGGATTCCTACATACTCTACTGTTAAGGCAGAGATCAAAGTCCACATAGTTTGATTAAGATTTGTGGGGATTATGTATGATTAACGGCCTAAAGAGATTTTTCGTTGTTACTTTTACACTCTAAGATCATGTGAGTCATGATCGGCGTGAGAAACAAGAGGTATCAGTAAACCTGATGATTTGTGCCATGAAAGATGCAGTCACAAGGAATGATATGGGGCTTATGTATGTGTGATTTCCCTAATAGGTGAATACTGGGATTTACTTCCAGAAAGAAGCCTAGGAACAAGGTCCATAAAGATATTTGTGCATTATGGAGATTTGAATAATCTAACTTGTGGCTTACTCCTAAGGTGGATGCCCATATTAGGGGGGACTTGGGGCTCACTTCTAAGGAGGATTCTCGTTAACAGGGTCCATAAATGTATTTATGCTTTATGGAGATTTAGATTCTTAATTTGGGGCTAACTCTTAAGGAAGATGCCCAGATTAAGGGGGAAATTAACATATGATTGGGGATTACTCTTGAGAAGCATTCCCAAGGTTAAGAGGACATATGATTTGGGATTACTCCTGAGAAGAATGCCCAAATAGAATATTCCCTCATCTTAAGGGATGAGGTTGAATGAAGGGAACCTCTAACTGTAGTGATATAATGTTATAAATCACAAGGTTTTGGGAGATATTCCACAAAATTCATTTCATATAAGGAAACTAACAAAGAAAACATGCCATAATTGGCTTTGAAGTGGATTTTGAAGGCTATATTTGAAGAGGAATGGTGGATTTGAAGAAAGGAAGTGACTAGGAAGGAGGCGTGCAAGTATTTGTCTAGCACGCAAGTCCTTGTCATGCACGTATACTTGCGCGACATGAGTCATCTTGGGCGACGAAGAATACATGAAGTGATACTTGGGAGAATTTGAATTGGATCCCTTAGTATCATCCCTAAAGGCTTTCAGAAGTGTGGCGCGCAAGTTTCCTTGAGAGGGAAAGGCGATGTGCAAGTGTCTTCAATTCCCTAAAGGAATGGACACTTAGGCACATAATTATTAATGAGTTCTAATACTTAGGCCTTATTCTTCCTCTTGAGAGATTCAATTCTATGTAATGAATTACCTTAGAAGTGTTCGGAAGACTTCAGACAGAGACTTGGGAGACCAGAGCTTGAATCTGATTTTTGGATTTTTCTTCCTCAAAATGGGGGGCCGCATGGGGTATTTATAGGCCCCCAGAGGTTTGGAAAAAAATTCATTTATGGCACGCAACTGACTTGCATGCCTCATATATGGAATGCAAGTGACTTGCATGCCCAGGGCTGGCATGAAGGTATACCTGTGCGCCTTAATGCATGTGTATGTTTTTTTATGAATCTTCCCTCTTCTTTTCTCAATCTATTACCCTTAGTCAATCTTTGGAATCTTTGATGGAATGGAGTGTAAAAAAAAGTCCCCCTTAGAGTTAGATATGAAAAACGAAAGAGGATTTAACTATTAAGTAAAGAATACATCCAAGATCCAGCAGCACACAGGTTTGAGGTGTGTAGGTTACGGCGCGCAGGGGTACGACCTCGCCTATAAATATGGACGCCACACTCATTGCAAAGCACCCGGCTTCCAAAGCTTCTAGATATCATTTCAAAAGTGTGATCTCATCACACAGGTGCTGCTTTCCATGGTTGATTGTTTCTTCTAAATTTTTCCGCACTTCTGTAGAGGTATTTTGACTTACGTGCTAGTACTAGTGCAGTACAACTTGCGTGACCGGCTTAGACTTGAGCGACAAGATTAGAATTGCACGCCTTAATGCCTTAGCCATTTTTTCGATTTCATCACTAATTTTATAAAAAATCAAATTACTTAAAAGTTAATTATCCGATCTTTGTTCAAATTCCATGGCTCCCAAAAGTATTGGATCAGCTGACGAGTTGGCAAGAAATTGGATTGATGACAATATGAACATCGTTGGCCATGATTACTATGATATCTGTGAGAGCACTCTCCGAAATTTGGCCAAGTACTTGATGAAATATCAAGTCAATTTCCCACAATGTGTTTACTTGACTTTATATGGCCATGCTCATCTGCAAGGAGTAAAATTTCCAGATGCAAAGAACTATATTCCTCATTTCTGGTTTCAGACTTAAACCAATTTTTCTTCTGCAAATTTATCAGTTGCAGGATCATTTTTCAATACTGTAACATTGGAGAAGGCATTCATAATGCATCATAGCCCTTGTGTCCCAGATCTGAAACCACATATGCTCGTGATGCAACCTCACTTTTATCCCTCTATTACATTTATGTTGTGCATTAAGAGGAGCAACAATGGTGTCAACATTAAATTTTTATTCCATGCCATTTCCTTGCAGATATGAAAATAGAAAACCCATGTCTGGATATGTTTTCCATTTCTAGTTGGTGGAGAGAAGACTATCATGATATTATAACAATATCTGAAAAGATTACTCTCTCCAAATGGCTCTTTACTTCCAATGCTCCATTCTAAAATCCATGTATCCATCTTCCAAGTCTCTTGGACAGAAACAGATTCACTATTTTATCAGAAATTTATTTCCAATCCACACTAAATAACATTCTTTTATAATTGTTCCAAGAAGATCCGGTATCATTGAATCTCTTATTGTATTCAGTTGAATTAATGAATTCTAGACGGCCTCTAATGAATCTCAGGATGTCGTAAATGAAATGAAAAGTTATGTTGAAATCCTTATGTATTTATTAAAAAAGATAAGAGACTCTAATCTATGGATGTCCATCTAACTCTTGTGAATCAATGAAAAACACTTTTATCTTTAATCATTTGGGCCTGAATTCTTTTTCTACCTGCTTTAATTAATTTTACCTAAGCCAATGGGCCTAGTAAGAATAGTTTTATTTTTTCTAGGGTGATATAAACAACCCCATAAACATTGCATCTTTTGTTGCTCAATATTTCCAAAATCAAATAATATGTACGTTTAGCAAGATAGGACTTGAAATTTGTTCAGAGTTCCTTTTACAAGTTCCCAATTTAATGAGAACCTTGTCTTTTGTTGGTAGTTTAAAGTCACACATGTCATACATAAAAAGGATAATGTTTAAGGTCAAATATTATTGACCGAATGTATTATAATTTAGTTCATTACTTGATAATTTGTTTGAAAACATATTACTATATTCATGTATGGGGGATAACATGTAAACTATGACATAAGAAATTTTGAATCTGAGGGATGATATGAAAAAAAGGGATGAAAGGCATTAGAAGAAGTATTTCCTAAGAGTGAAGTTTCCATTATTTGACAAACCCATTAGGGGTCACTTATGCAGGGCCACTTAAGGGCATTGGTTGCATAGTCAAATAATAGCATCTTTTGGCTGAAAGGTCCATTATGTAGACTAATTATGTAAGGCCACCAAGTGGAATGTTCTGCATATTCAAGAAAAAGAACTCTCAGAAATTTTACTTTTCTATTGTTAAAAACCCATTGTAAGTTTATAGAGATTCAAATTTTCCAAAGCATGGAGTTTGTTGTATGGATAAGGGTGCTCAAATATGGAAAGGATATTCGCAATCAATATTGTCAAATAATTAGATGAATATCACTCCTACGAAGGTCTGACCCAAATGTAGGAAATAGAAATATAAACCATAGACTTGAATACTTTCATATTTTTGAAAATGAGTATAGGACAAATTTGTTAAGGATGGCTATTTTTGCAGATCCCTACATATTTTTGTTAAGACCAATAAGGAAAAAAGAGGTTTTCCTCCCAAGAATGAAATTATCACTATTTAACAAAACTGTTAGGGGTTGAATTATGCAGGGCCACTTAAGGGTATTGGATTCATAGTCAAATAATAGCATCTTTTGGCTGATAGGTCCTTTATATAGACTACTTATGCAAGGCCACCTAGGGGAATGTGCTGCATAGTCTAACAAAAGAATTCCTGGGTATCAAAAATTTTGTGACCAGAAGTCAGGAAAAGTGATACGGTGATCTGGAAGTATTTAAGGTTAGGAGTATGACACATAAGAATGGGAATTGTTCAATGCCTGATAGAGATACATAGACCAATGCTAACCATAATCATGTTGTGGCTGGGTCCTGAATTGAGATGCTGGACTTTACTAAGTATCCCATAAGGATGGGAGTCAAGTCATACATAGTTCTTGAAATATAGTTTAACATCATGTGGGATGATAGTGTAGGAGATCTTAGTTTAAGGTCGTAGATTTCAGACCATAATAAGGGAGACACATTGTGTGTTTGTTATAAACCTAATGTGAATAAAGACCAGGGTTTTCATACCACATTCATGTGCTCAGAGGGGGAATTTTCACCCAAGGGACTGAAAGTAGAATTTGGGGTTAGGCCCAAAGACTTGGGGCTGGGTTTGATGGATTCTCGAACGTTCCTACATATCCCATAAGTATGGGAATCAATCTATATGTAGTTCTTAAAATACCCTCTGTACAGATTTGGTTCATACATGTGAAGGGTGAAATGGGAATTTAGTGCAATGATGGTTGGATCTGAGATTAAAGGTTTCGGCATTGCCATGTATGATAGTAGTCTTTATAATATAACATGATTGGAGATCAATGTAAATAATGATTCCCTCTCATGTGAGGGTGTCAAAGACATTGGTAATTTATTTTCATACAGGACAAAAGTAAAAATAGTTTAGGGTCATATGCATGGACCGGTGCTGCATAGTTTAGCATCATGTAGCTAGACATATTTCTATGAAATTTAATGCCTTATAGTGAGGACAATGGGGGACTGTATAGTTTAATTTCATATAACAAGGACGATGATGATCCAATGTGAACATATTGGTTTCGGGGGGGGCTTCACGGATCAACATCCTATGAGATGTAGGTGAACCGATGTGAAGATATTGGTTTTGGGATTGAACCTCATGAGGTTGCCTACATACCCAGCCAAGAAGGCAAGGATCAAAGTCCATTTAGGTCGATTAAGAATTAATTGGTGATCAAGTTGTACATGAGGACAACCCGAATATGAGGTTGGGACTTACGTGTGGTTAGCAGCCCAAAGAGGGTGTTATGGTTGAAGCATACTCTAAGCTCACATGATTCATACTCGGTGTGAGAAACAAGATGTTTAAACAACCCTAACAATGCATAGTTTAACGTCATGTTGGACATATAAGGGGTTGGACACAGTTTAATGTCATGTTAGACAATGGAGGGACCATGCGGTTTAATGTCTTGCAGTATGGACTAGGGGACAATGCAGTTTAAAGTCTTGTAGTAAGGACTAAAATAGTTTAAGGTCATTTTCAGGGACCAGTGTTGTACAGTTTAGCGTCATGTAGCTAGGAAAAAGGATTTATTTGTGTTACACAAAATACTTCTTCAATAATCTTCCTTTGGTTGGAATCGATATGAGTTTTCCATCCATTGAGATTAAATAATAAGCTCTATTGGAGTAGACCTTATGTATTGAGTAAGGTCCTTACCAATTTTGCTCAAGATTTGGAGGTTTCTTTCCTATTATTATTGGAGTTCTGAGGACCAATACCAATTCTCCTTGAATGAATGAATGAAGACAAACTTTTTTGTGGAATTCTCGTGTTATTCGATTCTGATTGACATCCAAGTGGTGCAGGGTGCAAAATACTTTTTCATCTAATCGTTCAAATTCATCCAATCTCTTTTAAGATTGTTCATGTGTATATGACTGATAAAAATTGGATACAATGAGTTAAAGTAATTGAACCTCAATGGGAAGACTACTTCTGTTCCATATACCAATGAATATGGAGTTGATCATGTAGCAGAGCGGGTGGTGGTCCGATAAGACCATAAAGCATGAAAATGTTTATCAGACCATGATTTATTATCTTTATCCACCATCTTTTGCAGTATGTCTGAATGATTCTTATTGAAGGCCTCCATTTGGCCATTGGCTACTGCATAATACCGAGATGAATGGTTGGATTTGATTTTGTATTCTTGATACAACTTCATTACATTGGATGAATAGAAGTTGGTGCCATTATCCGTCAATATGGTATGAGGGACACCAAATATGGTAATGATGTTATATTTGATGAAGCTAACAATGATTTTAGAACTAACTTCATTGAGAGGTATTGCCTCTTCCCATTTGGAAAATAAGTCAGTAGCAGTAAGAATATACATAAACTGCTTGGATGTAGCTGATGGGTAAGGTCCTACTACATCCATTCCCCATGTGGAAAATTTCCATGAATATTTAGCATGATAGAGAAACTCTGGGGGTTGATAAATGAAATTGGCATATACTTGGAAGGAATAACACTTGTTAGTGAAATCAACACAATCATGTTTCATTGAAGGCCAGAAGTATCCAAGTTTTCGAATTTGATCAGACAGTCTATGTCCAGACTGGTGGGCACCACAGACTCGTGCATGTACTTATTTCATGACAGCCATTGTCTCTTCACCATCAATACATCTAAAGAGAATTCCATCAAAACCTCTCTTGTAGAGAATTTTTTCTACGTTATCTGGGCTATCATTAATATTAAAATTGATCACACATCACCAGACTTGTTCTATCCCGGCTCTATCTGGTGGGAGTGTTCAATTTTGAAGGTATTCCCAGATAGCTGTCATTTATCCTATTGTATGACCATATGGTTCCGAAATGGGACTAATTTAATTGATTTCTTATGTTCTTATTTGAGCATAAGATGAAACTTTATGACGGTGGAAAATATTGATGATTATTTCTTCCCGATTTGGATCTGCTAGAGTTGTGGCTACATTAGCCAGTGCATCAGCTTGAGCATTTTGCGATTGCTGGACATAAGAAAATGTCGGTTCAGAAATAAATTACACCATTAACTCTCTGACATAATCATAAAAAGGGATTAACTCTTCTTTTTTGATGGAAAAATCCCCATTGATTTGTTTGATTACCAAATCTGGATCACCTTTTAAATTTCTGTGGTTCACCTGTGCCTGAAGCGCCAATTCCAAGCCTACAATGAGAGTTTGATATTCTGCTTCATTTTTTGTACCACCTTCCAACAATAAGAAGGAATACGGTAGGACTGCCTTTTCTAGGGAAATAAGTGCAATTCCTAACCCAACTTTGATGAATTTAGGACCTTCCATTTTCTTCCCTGTTGTACTTCTGGAGGTTCCATCAAAGTACATTTCCCATGTTTGAATATTATCTGGAATAGAGAATACTTCCTCGTTAGGTAGTAAAATATCTAAAGATGTATCTTCTACTAATGGGTGTTCAGAAAGAAAATCATCCAGATCTTGACCCTTTATTGCCTTTTTAGACACATACTGGATATCAAACTACTGCAAAATAACTACCCACCTCGCCAGACGTCCTGTAAGCATTGGAAGACTAAGGATAAATTTGAGCGGGTTATTGCGAGATACCAATTGGACTTCATGATGTTTCAATGAGTGTCTCAATTTTTGTACTGCAAAGATTAACGCTAGGCAGCACTTATCATTACTTCAATATTGAGTTTCTGCCTCAAGCATAGTCCGACTGAGAAAATTAAGGCTCTTTTCATTCCCAACATCATTATTTTGGTCAAGGAAGGAACTTAATGATTTCTCAAAATCTGTTACATAAATAATAAGTGGTCTTCCTTCAACAGGTGGTATTAATATCGGTGTGCTGAAGATATATTTCATGAGAATATTGAATGCTTTTTGACATTCTTCTGTCCACTGGAAAGTGACTCCCTTATTCATTAATTTGGTGATGGGTAAACATTTTCCTTCCAGATTGGCGATGAAAGGTCATATATAGGCTAAGTGTCCTTGAAGTCCTCTTAATTATTTCAAATTTCGTGGAGGTGACATACAAAGGATTGACTTTTTCTTCTCAGTATCAACTTCGATACCATGATGGCGTATAAAAAAGCCAAGAAATATTCCTGAGGTTACCCCGAAAGCACATTTCAAGGGGTTCATCTTCTAATTGTGTTGTCGAGTTTTGTGGAATACGATTTTTAAATCAGCCAAGTGATTAGAACGTTTTCTGGATTTAACCAACAAATCATCCACATAACATTCAAAAAATTTCCATAAAAAGGGTTTGAATATATGGTGCATGGAATGTTGATACGTTGCACCTGTATTTTTCAGGCCAAAAGGCATTACCTGATCGCAAAATGCACCTTGAGGAGCTCTAAAAGCTGTAGAATTGTCATCCTCTGGGGCCATTCGTATTGGATTGTACCCAAAATATCCATCCATGAAGGAAAGTGCTTCATAGCTAGCTGTTGCATCAATTAAGAGTTCTGTGATCGGAACCGGAAAATCTTCCTTGGGACAATGCCAATTAAGATCTCTAAAGTCAATGAATACATTAATTTTTCCATTCTTATTTTTCATAGGGACAATATTAGCCAGCCATTTGGGATACTGAACTTCTCAGAAAAAGTTATCTTTGATAAGTTTATCAACATCAGCTTCAATTTTGGAGGCATAAGTTTGGTGTGTTCTTCTTGCAGCTTTCTTGAATCCCCGATGTTCTTCTGGAAAACCCAAATGACGAGTGGACACATCGGGATCAAGTCCTTGAATTTCTATATAATTCCAAGAAAATACATCTCAATTTTTCATTAAAAAATTATGTATACATTTCTTTCTCTTCAAGAGTCAGGGCCGCACTAAATAAAATGGGGTGTGGATATTCTTTTGTACCCAGATTTATTTCCCCGAATTTATCCACTGTGGTGGAGATACACTCTTCAAATGCCGGAGGAGCATCCTAGAGATCTTCCTCTTCTTCTTCTTCAATATTTGTTACTTCCTCTGTTTCTACATGAATAGTAGATAACAAATAAGAACTTTCATGAACAGGAGAGAAGTTAAAATTTGAAAATCTTGAAGAAGAAGCTACCCTTTCTGACCCTATTAATGATAAAGGGTCTTCCTTAGGTAATAAAGATGAGATGATGGATTAAAAATCCACATCATCTTTCATCTATGACATTGATATATCTTCTTCTGACCTGGTTAGTGATGTATAGAATTTCTGTATTTCAGCAGATGAAATGAAGACATCTCGATTTGAGCTTTCATCATTGCCTGGTGAATCATCAATTCCTACCATGTTGTTTGGCTTGGTTGATGTAATTGACATTATGGAAGTTTCCATAAGTCTTTTTGATTTGGGTCTACCCTATCAATTTGACTGATAGGAAACACATAATCTGTACTCACATGTATAAATGGGTTTACTAGAATATTTTCCAAACCATTTGGAGCATTAATTTTGGTAACCTATTTAGTTTTGGATATCTCCTTTCCCTCCATGTGATAGAATTCTGCCTCAATGTATTAAGATTCACATGTTTTGAATGGGGCTTTATCACCATTAAATGTCCCTATTTGATGATTGAAATAATATTTGAGACATTGATGGTATGATGAAGGTATAGCTGCATGTTGATGTAGCCAAGGTATTGTAAGAAAAATGTTGAAGGCTGTGTCAGGACGAACATCCATGAAATCTAAATTGGATACAAAGTCTCCAAACTGAGTTCTGAGTGTAATCTCACCCAAATGTTCTTGTTCATTTTTATCATATCTTTGCAACATCAAATTATACGAAGATAAATAAGATTCGGTGAGTCCCAATCAATTAAGTGTACGAATAGGGATGAGGTTGACTCCTGAACCATTATCAATGAAAGTTTGTCAAATGTCTACATCATTAACCTTGCCAGATAAATACAAAGGTCTTATATGTCCATGCACAACATCATCTTCATCTTCATCTGCAAAAGATATCACTGCATGGAATTCTGAAGTATCATTCTTTATATGATAGACTTCAGCCACAGCAATTTCAGTTTCGAATTCCTGAGGACTTGACAAAGCGAAGATGAGTTCCTCCTCAAGATCCTTTGATAGATTCAAGGCATCTGGAATTGGTAACTCATATGGTACTTGGGAAAAATGACTCAAGAAATCATACTTTTGGTCCAAATTTCTACATTTCCCAACAGAAACATGTGGTTTCGCAGGTTCTTTATAAGTTTATGCTTTGGAGGTAGATGCATCTTGTATCGGGGTAGGAGTTGGAAATACTCCTGGCTTTGGCATATTAGACCGACTAGGTCTATTTATTTGCTCAGAGGAATAAGGTGTAACCTTTGACAGATCCTCCAAAATAATTGTGCCATGACTAAATCTTCCATGTTTGGAAGAGCTTTCTTGTTTCTCTTGAGTCTGCTGAAGGGATTTTCGATGAGTTTCTGTCGCATATACAGTTCTAGCCAGGGTTGGATTGAAATAGTGGTTTCTGGAATATCCACCTCTTCCTCTATATCCTAGACCTTTGTCTCTTCCTCTAATTCATATGTTAGATACAAGTAACTTAGGCTCATCATAATCACAATTGTCATTGGCATAAGGATCTGTTAAATGAATCATGTTAACAGAACCAAAGTTCATCTCTTCATCTAATGAAGATTCTGCCTGATTGGCCAGTTCAAGCTATGTCGTTTGGTGGGGTGGTGCCCGTAGTTTTGAAGTAGATGGAAGAAAATATTTCACAGTCGAAGGCAATTTAGTCTTTGACACGAAATCATCTTCTTCTGACTAGTCTTCTTTTATCAAATTATGCAGCTTCTTTGAATATTTTCCTTCTGATGAAAGAGGTTTTGATATGGCATTAATAATAAAAGACACAAGTGGTTGATTCAATTGTGTTAATAAAATTTCATGAGTTCGGTTTATTGTTTTCCTCTCAATCAAATAAGCATATTTCTGTGCATTCTTACTTTTGACTTCATGCCACTCGCCTTCTTCCTCTGGATCAGTAGCAGTAACACATGCTACCTGGGTTGAATAACCTTTCAGCTTCACTTGTCCAGAGTCCACCATCTATTTCAAGAGGTCTTTGAAAACAACACACTCTTAAAGGGGATTCCCCAACATCTATTGAAATGGGAAATAGTTGGGGAAGTCTTCATCTCCATACTTGTTTGGCCTTTTGGTCCTTGGAAACTGAACCAGATTGTTTTCCAGAGCCAATATGAAGTATCGTGGAACTTGTTCATTTTGGAAAGAATAAACTCTATTCTTCAAAAATTCAAACTGTTTTTTGTCTTTTATCTTTTTGATCATCTTGACAAGGCAGCCATTTTTGTTGACGCTCAAGAGGTGGAGCCCTTCGATATGATGAAGGTTTTGAAGTGGAAGCAGGTACAAATTCTTGTTTAAGTGCAACTGTACCAGACTCTGCTTTCCCAATTCTCCTTCCTGGAACTGATTGAATTACATGAGTTTTAGCCTTATTCTTCATAAGAGAGTCCTCTATCTGATGAGCGATTGATGTAAGGTCTCAAAACCTTCATGTTTATTTCACTGGGATCAACGGTGTGCGTAATTCATCACACAAATATGCCACACAAATTCAAAGAAAATCTTCTTGAGGGTGTGCTAAACTTAAGGAATATGTTAATCCCTTCCATCGAGCAATGAAATACGAAACTCTTTCATTTTCACTTTTCTTACAATTGGTAAGATAAAAAACTGTCATCTTTGGAAGTGTTGGGCCTAATTGAAGAAGGAATTTTTGATATAGATCCTCCAACCCAGTAATTGACCGAGATTGCAAACTTGTATACCAGATGAAAGTAGGTCCTTGTAATGACTGTACAAAACACCTGAGATTAACAACTTCTTATTATTGAGGAGTTCCCATCATAGGATCACAATGAGAAACAAAATGTGTTATGTGTTGTTCTGGATCTCCTGAACCATAAAATATTAGGATTGTGGTACTCAAAAAATTTGACGGGGGAAGAATTTCATCCACCCATTCAGGGTAATCTCTATTCTCCGGTTGAACTGGTGCATGCTTCCCTTACATAGATTCTAACCAATCTGTTAATGACTCAATGTTAGTCATTAATTTTTGAGAAACATTTGGTTGAGCATGGACCAGTTCAGGTGCAAGAACTGCAGTTTGAACGGGTGTGGCTACCAGTACTGTCACTGATGTTAGCATTACCGGATATTGTCGTGTACGACCCATAGGACTAGACCTGTGAGGGTGTACTTTTAAATGATGATATTCTTGATCCATCCTAGTTACTGCAACTAATTCCCTTGACTTATAGACTCCAACACACTTAGGAGGAAGACTACCATGAAATAGTTCTGCATTCAACCTCCTTAACACATTCATTTCTTCCTCTTGTTGTGAGAACTTTTCCCCTAATGAGAGTGATTGACCTTCTCCAAAGGTAGGGTGGAATGTAACCTGACTTTTTTCCTTTCCCCTTGTTGGATGCCTTTAGAAGAGGGGGGAGTTGATTATTTGAAGGAATACCTAGATTCTAGGTAAGCCTTTTATTTCGGGTATGCACACCTTATTCTATTATTTATGTGTGTTCAGATTCTTGAATATGAACTTCTTCATCTAATTCCCCTGACTAAGCCTCACATTATTGGGTATCGGTGACAAATGGCATTGATCACATTTAACAATTCATAACACATTACAGCACTTCTGTCAGTCCTTCTACGATACTGTCTTCTTCCATGTCCTTTATGAGACATTGCCTTTTGTAGAGTTGATCCCTCAGGAACTTCTTGATGAACCGTAATTTGGAGGTAATCTCCTGATAATTCAGCTCTGTGTTCTTCTTATGTATTATTCCCTAATATAGGGGAAACTGACTTTCTCATAGGAAGATATTGATAATTTGAAAATGTCCCCAGTCCAGTGGACTGGGACTGTTCTTGTTTTTCCTGCTCAACTCCTTGAATCATGTATGTTGATCCCAAGGGTTGAGTTAAAAGAGTCCCCAGTCTAGAATGGTTAGGTGGCTCTTGAGCTTCTATATCTGAACCTTTATTAAAATCTCGCTTAATTTTGAGGACATTAGTCCTCAAATTAGCCGGATGCATCATCCTACATCTACTCAAATCACCCGGCTCAGATGACAGTTGGATTATTTCTGACAGTTCTGTCACTTGATGATGTGGCTGCTCTAAATGAGAAGCATGTTCAATATTCTCATTTGTTGTATTCAAGAGTAATTCGAAAACATGTTCTTTATATTCTTGACTTTGAGAAGAACTAGTTGAGGCATGTTCTTGAGCAGGCATCTGAATACACACAAAACCAGTTCGATGTGGCTAGCCCTGGGCAATAACATTGCATGAGACCACTTTTGGTGGGCATTGTTAGATAGATATCATAGTAAAATGAAATGATCCATGAACACCCCATCCCCTTATATGAATACCAAATGGGACATTTGTAATTAACTAGAATAACCTTTTTAACACGCCAAGGCATGAATGTTGAAGGGCTCTCTGCTGCTTTTCAACCTTTGGATGTCAGGAAACTGAGAGAGATTCCAAGTCAATTTGGCATTGAAAACAATAAATTATCTTGACATGATTTTGATATTCATCATAAGATAATATTTTCTCTTTTAAGTGACAAAGAGTTTTCCATATGTTGAGATTATTATCATGAATACAATCTTCTGTCAATGTTTCTGGAATATCATTCTAAGAGTCAGCTAGAGGCCAAAATATGACTTGTATTTCACCTCTTGCCAATTGTTTTCTTATATTCATGACATTATATTTGTCATTTGATGAATTTTATTCTACCTTATTGGACAAAAGCTCGTGATTCATTGTTGCTTCATCAGATTCAACAGATTGGTAGAGAATTCATTTGTCATGTTATAAGATGAATGACCCAGGGGTGGTTCAGAGAAGGACCCATACCCCGGGCTATCTTCTGGTTGAGAATGTATTTCACCTACTAGCGGTAAGGCATCAGACATGACTGGCTTCACATTTGTATGTGCCACAAGATAAGAGGGATTTATCATTACTACATTTACCATTAAAAAATTATCCAGACAATGTGAATTACTACTGTAGATAGGACATTCACAACTAAAGTCATCATCATGGGGAGGACCACCATGGAGGGTTACAGCAAAAGAAGAAACCTTTTTCTCCTTGATCTTCTTGCCACACAGAGGGTTATCGTGACTCTCATCTAAAGATGATACTTCAAGATTGACTGAATTGTCATGATACAAGCCTTCACGAGGATGTGTCTGATGAATAACTTCATAATTATTGTAGTTACTTCTAGAATTTGGAAATGAGAAAGTAGAATCTTGAGCTGTAACAGATAATTGTATGAGATCAACAAGAACTCCAACATCGAGCTAGGACTTATTACAGATTGGCTCTTGATTTCTCGACTGTGCTGGATGGGTCTTTTTCTTAGACACCTTCTTACTCACTTTGGAAACCACTTGTTGAAAAAAGTGGTTATTATGGGCATGTGTATGTTCCTGCTCAGGATAAATGGTCAGGTTAGGCTGATTATATCCACTTAAATTGGCTGTATGTACCCGACATGATTGTCCATATGACATGGGGGAGTACGCCCCACGACCCTCCTGGACTAGAACAGAGGTGTGTGTCTGCTCCGGAGTGACATGTGGATGAGTCACTCCACTAATAGGGATAGATTTAGGTTTATTTCTCTATGATGTCATTGTCGCTGAAGTTGTTATAATATTCTGATAGGTATCTAGAATATGGGCAGGGATTTTCTACTACTTTTTCACCATTTTCAGAATGTTTTTAGTGACTTCATCTGCCAGAACGGGAATATACATCCATTATGTGTCTGGTGTAGGTGTATGTGCCTACTCTTTCCCTCCTTTTCCTGTCAACAGAAATTGAATGTACTTATTCATAGGGGCAGAGAGTTGAGTCTACTCCAAATTTGTCATCGGTGCTTTCCGACTAACTTCTCCAGGTGCTACCAAAAGAGACTGTTAGCAAACTTGATGAAGATTGGCAAGTGTATGTTCCTGTTGTGTATTCTACATCAAGTATGGTTGACGGGTTTCCTTCAATACTGGCAGTCAAGACTACTGATAGAATCAGTGATTGTAAATAGGTGTATGTTCCTACTTACAGGTGGTCACCATATTTGGTTGGAGAGCTTCTTTGGATGAAGTCAGACGAGCCTACTAACTGTATGATGAATTATAAACAAGTGTATGTGGCTGCCTATATTACTCTGTCGGAATTGCCGAGCGGGATTGGCCTGTTACTTCAAGACAAGTCTACTGGGCAGTAACATCAGGACGGACATGTGTATATGCCCGTTCATTGACTGCCATCAAGTTACCATGATGGACTTCTCTGAGGGTGGAAGAAGTAAGAACCTGCTCACTATTAACCAGATTTCACCTCTGAAGGTTCATCTTGCATGCTCGGGTCTGAGGGACGTGAGCCGAACCCCTAGAGTTGATACCCTCATCATGTTGAGGGTGCACTACCGCACGAGTCTGGCGGCGATTGTTGATGGGAGTCCTTGGGAAGGACTCATGTCTTCTTGAACTGAGGCTTTGAGTGACCTCTTCATTCACCTCCCTATAATATGGTAGGGACTGGTTGTTTCGTTCTAGGGATAACGTCCGAAAATGGTTGGATACGGTGGTTAGAACCGCCTGCTTCTTGATCATTGGTCGTCACTGTTCGGACAACCAGGGTGAGTTTTTAACTAGGAGGTCTTGTCGAGCAGCCTCCATAGTTGGAATGGTATCATGTTGGCGGTATTCCTTAACCAATGAATTTGAGACCCATCGTTGAAGATGCTGATTAGGTGATGTAATCCTTAGAGTGGACGAGGATCCAGCAGGAGTTGTGGCTGAGGCATTCACAGGTGTGAACATTAAATAATCCATTCTTTATTGCAAAGAGATCTTGGAAAAGAGTGCATGTTTGATATAGCAGACATAATCAAGATAAGTCTAGGAAAACTACATCTTTTGGATGAGTGATTAGGTAATTGACTTCTTTTTTGGCCCTCATATTGAGTTTCAATAGGGGCCTAAAAAATAACTAAAACCTCATTTTAACTTGCTTAAGGATTCACATCGGGATCACCATTTTTTGTTTCTTCAGGAAATGCGAATGACCTTGTTTTTTTATGGTTCAAACATTTCAATAAGTCTCTAATGTGTTTATTTAGAGAACTGGAAACATCCAATGATTCTATATACATTTGGACCTACATTCCAAAGGTAGGTGCTCACTAGTTGTGGACTGATGAGGATTAAGAATTTTCATTGGTCGAGAGGATGGGAGCTCAGGCTCATCACGCCTTTTTGAGGGGAATTATTACCTACTCCGGGACTCTCTTGTATATTTATGTTATGTTCATGAATCTTTATTAATTCACCAAGTATGAAAATGAGTTTTCCTTTAGATTTGGAAATCAGTGATTGATATGTACGAGATTTAGAGAATCTTTTATTTGTATTTTAGGTTCTTCATTGATAGAGAATCATCTGTATTTGTTAGAGATTCTTAGTCAATGGCATACTTCAACTCATTATATAGAAATCTCTTTGTCATTATGACAACCATATTGGTTTTCAAGCCACTTTGATGTTTCTTGTCATTTAAAATGACATGGATTATTTTAGAGTTGGGATTGTACCCGCAGATGGGCTACCGACGTATCCTTGTTAAAAAGAAAGGAATCAGAACCCACGTAGTTCGGGAATTAAGATATAGTTTTACGTCATATGGGATGGTTGAGAATTAATGGGGTATGGGCTTGAACCTCAGAAAGGCTTCCTACATACTCTACTTTTAAGGTAGAGATCAAAGTCCACATAGTTCGATTAAGAATTATGTGGCTTAGATATTATTAATGGCCCAAAGAGATGTGTCATGGTTACTTTTACAATCCAAGCTCACACGAGTCTTGATCAGTGTGAGAAACAAGAGGTATCAATAAACCTGATGTTTTGTGCCATGAAAGATGTGGTCAAAATGAATGATACGGGGATTATGTATGTGTGATTTCCCAAGTAGGTGAAGACTCAGATTTTCTTCAGGAAAGAAACCTAGGAACAAGGTCCATAAAGATATTCATGCTTTATAGATATTTGGACACTCTATCATGGGGCTTACTCCTGAGGAGTATTCCCAAATTAGGGGGGACTTGGGGCTTACCCCTAAAGAGGATTCCCATTAACAGGGTCCATAAATTTATTTGTTATTTATGGAGATTTAGATTCTTATTTGGGGATTACTCCTAAGGAAGATACCCAGATTAAGGGGGACATTAACTTATGATTGGGGATTACTCCTGAGAAGGATGCCCAAGGTTAAGTAGACTTTTGATTGAGGCTTACCCCTGAGAAGAATGCCCAGATCAGAGATTCTCTCATCTTAAGGGATGAGGTTGAATGAAGGGAACCTCTAACCTTAGTGATATAAAGTTATAAATCACAAGTCGTTGGGAGATATTCCACAAAATTCCTTTCAGATAAGGAAACTTAACAAAGAGACCATGCCATATGTGGCTTTGAAGAGGGTATTGAAGGCTAGATTTGAAGAGGAAAGGTGGATTTGAGGAAAGGAAGTGACTAGGAAGGAGGCGCGCAAGTATTGGTCTAGCACACAAGTCATGGTCGCACATGTATACTTGTGCGACATGAGTCAACTTGGGTGACGAAGAATCCATGAAGTAATACTTGAGAGACATTGAATTGGAGCCCTTCGACTCATCCCTAAAGGCTTTCAGATGTGTGGCGCGCAAGTTTCCTTGAGAGGGAAAGTTGGCGCGCAACTGTCTTCACTTCCCTTAAGGGATGAACTCTTAGGTGCGCAAGTATTGATGAGTTATAATACTAAGGCCTTATTATTCCTCATGAGAGCTTCCATTATAGGTAAAGAATTACATTAGAAGTGTTCAAAAGACTTCCGATAGAGACTTGGGTGACCAGAGCTTGAATCTAAGTTTTGGATTTTTCATCCTCGAAATGGGGGGTCCACAGGGGGATTTTATAGGCCACCTGATGTTTGGGCGAAATTTCATTTAGGGCGTGGAAGTGACTTGCGCGCCTCATATCTGGCGCGCAAGTGACTTGCGCGCCCAAGGCTAGCACATAGGTATACTTGCATGCCTCAATTCCTATGCAATTTTTTTTACGAATCTTCCCACTTCTTTTCTCGAGGTATTCCCCTTAGTCAATATTTGGACTCTGTGATGGAAAGGAGAATCAAAAACACCCTATGTTACAAACAGAGGATCCCTCTTACTTCAAACAAGATATGACTTATGCACCAAGCATAAGATGACAATTGTCCTTTCTATAGAAATTTAAACTATATTATGTTCTCTCATTTAATAATAGAATGCCTCTCGCTCCAACCAACAGATTCCTCATGTTACAATGATAAGATTCCAATAGTCCTCTCTACATGACTATAAACTATAGTACTCCCCTTTGTGACAAATATAGGATGCCACTTTATCCAAAAAAGAGACGCCTTATACTCCAAGCAAAAGATTCCAATATTCTTATCTACATGACATTAAACTATATCAGGGCCTATCATTTAATAATAGGATTAATCTTGTTCCAAATAAGCGATAACTTATGTGACAATCATAAGATACCTCATGCCATGATTACAGTGGTCTAATTTCAAGAGGGTTGGAATCTGTTCCAACATTCATCACTCCACCTCATGCTTTATGTATCCTTCATTGTAGAGACCCGGAGCCTGACGTACATGGACATTACATTACTTTTGCGGAATACTTAGTACATTACAAAAACACACACACAAGGACCGTAATAGTTTAGTGTCTTTGGAAACTCGGACTATAATCTTCTATTCGTGGTGAAAGATCTTCAACATCTCCCATAAAGATCTTCCTTTTTTTTTACCTAAAACCTTTCTTTATATCCTGGGGAAAAGAGAACATAAAAGGGTGAGATCAAATGCTCAGTAAGGGTAAACAAAAGAAATATCAATCACATCATATTCATAAGAACATAACATTTTGGAAATCATAACCTGCAAAAGAGAGCATAATTTCATAACATGGGATAAATCATGGCAGTGAAATGTAATCACAATAATCATAACATAAAACATGGAACTTTGTGGCATACACACATAATCATAGAGAATCATTTCTTGTTAGTCAAGACTCATTTCCAAGACTATCTTAGTGGACAAAGTCACTTTCTGAATCGAGTAATCCTCGTTTCAGTCCTCTTTCACTGAACCGGTATAACCTACCATTCCAGCCATGTCTATCTCATGAGATATAACATCTTTACCCAATGCATTGGAGGGAGATATAGGTCCCACCCATCTCATAATGATACCATTCTTATGTGTGCCACAAAATCATAAATCATACATCATTTCATAACCCAAGTAACAAAAATGGGATTCTTAAACAACATGACATCATAAAACCATTCATATAAGATAAAGGAATTCATAAACATAATTCCATCACAACATAGTCAAATCAATGTAAAATTATGGATAGAAACAGAACCCTTTATTATCTTAGATGGAAAATAATTTTGATAAAACACTTGAATTGAAATTCTTGGGGAAAATATCCTTTCTTCTTCAAAATCAATTTCTTTTCACAAAACATCATGCAATTTTAAAAGAAAGAGATTTTATTGAAAATAGTCATGATATATATATTGGAGTAAGGTTCATGAAAATAAGGCTTTATAAAACCATAAAAATCCGTTCGTGCCGTATAATTTAAAAAAAACATTCTTTGTACTTTTGTCAAAAAAGTCAAAAAGTACCTCGTACGAAAAATGACAAAAGATTCCTTTCATATCTTTTACTAAAAACTCACCAAAGGGTAAAATTGGATTTAAACAATTTTAGGTGGATGGAAATAATATTACATATTGAGGAAACATGTATGTGGATGATAAAATACACCCCAGTAAATACTAATGTATAAACAATCTCGGATAAAAATGAGATTGTGATATTTCCCTTACCTTAGGTCCGATTTGCTTTGTTCATGTCCGAAGCTCCTGTATAATGGTTTAAATCATGTTATTGACTTATTACAGAATCATATTCATTGTTATGATATCATATATGGTTCACTTATGACATTATTACCCGTTCTTTTGTAAATTCCCATGTTAAAGAAGCTTTTTGGGTAAAATCGTTTCATTTATCGTAGGTGTTTTGACTTGTTGTTCTTGACATCATTATTACTTATATCATGATTTACTTACTTCCAGAATATAAAATATGATTTATATATCATATATATTCAGTATATATATATATATAATAGGTAGATAAATAAAATGAAAAACACCGTTCATGGAGACGGTAGTCCGTACGTACGCATGAACGCTGTTTTCCTTTCCTTATTGTCTTGAAATGGAAGTAAGTAGATGACATACAGATGTATATATATTACATTAATCCAGTAGCTTTATAATGTCATATATTTCATTATTATTTCTTATATATACATTATAATCATTCTTAAATGGTTAACATGGAGAATGAATCTCATCGCGTCGTGGAGACGGTATTCCGTACGTACGCACGAGCGATGATATCATTTCTATAAATATTGAATTGAATTGGAGTGGATTATACAATATATCAGAATCAATATTATGTTGTAATAACTATGTATAGTTATTCTTTACACCATTATACCCATCCATGTAAGGTGGTGGTGGAAAATAGATTACACCACGGCGTGGAGACGGTATTCCGTACGTACGCACGCGCGGTGATTTCCTTTTTCCGTAGGATGGATAGAAGGTTAATTAGAGTTGTTTCATATTTATAATAACATATCAGTATATAAGAAATACTTATGTTATTACTTTATCATGAAACAACTAAAGAAGAAGAAGTTGAAGAAGAAAGAAAATTGAAAAGATCGGTAATGGATATTACCTCTTCTTTGGAACGCTTCTTTGAATCCTTCACTTAGGGAACTAATATAGGTCTTTGAAGAAGACCAGGACCTCTAGGATTATTCTAGAGAAGTGGAGAAGGGATTTTGGCAGGGGTTGGCCGTGCTTGAGTGCTCAATTTGGTGTGAGGAGGAGGGGGAGGAGGTGCCCTTTTATAAGGGAGGAGAGGGGCACCTTAGGAATATCTCAAAATATTATTTTATATTAAAGTCAAAATCGGTTTATAATGGTTAAAAAGGGTCTTATTTCGAAGATAAAGTGGGGATGGGTCGAAATCCTATCAACCAATAGGATTTAGACAAGTTTAGGGTATTATTTTAACCTTATCAATTAGATTTAACTCTAAGTTAAATAATTTAACTTTTACCGTGTCTTTTTGTTTTCTTTCACTATATGGTTAATAAACTTACTATAACATGCCAAACGAACCCCAAATTGTATATTATTAATACATATATCCTTATCTAAGTCATTTGGCCGAACCTTAGATTTTTAGGAATAAAATAACAATTAATAATATAATATTTGATTTAAAAACTATTTTGTGTCAATTTTGACACTATTTGATATATGATTTTTGTGAAAGTCATAACAGAATTATATGTTCGAACCAAGTTAATTAAATCAACACTAATATATCATAGTAACCTAGAAAATTAGTGTAATTCATAAAAAGTCTCAAATTACAATTATTTTGGTGTTTATAACATCAATTGTGTCAATATTTCATTAATAAGATAATTACTGCATCATCATTGTGTCATAAATAAATCAAACTATTTAATGTCTAAAAATTACAAATAAATTACCATTATGTAGGAAATCTTTTTATCTTTCTAATGAATATTTATAGTCGAATTTATCTTATGTATAACCCCATATTAAAAATGTTTTAGTAAATAAACTTTGATTTTAACTCTTTTAACCCTTCTTTAAATAAATTAATAATAAATGTCCTAATCTAATCCAAGTGGGCCTAGATGGTCATATTATATTCATAAGGTTGTTTTTGGTCGAATTACACTTATCCAATAGAATTAGGACATGTGTTAGGGTAATAGTAATATCATATTTACCCTTAGTTACCCTATTTACTATTAACCGCGGTAAAAAAAGTAAAAAGTTACTATTCACCAAAAAATTATTTTCATCTCATTGAACCACATTTTAGTCCTTGATATTAACCGTGTCTCTCGGATTTTCTAAATTCCATTCACAGAAGCGGTAAAATTAAGTTTTATGCAAAATTCAGTTTTTAACCTACCACTTAGTAGTTTCACTATTCATCAAAAATTGATGTTTTTCAGAACAATGCCAAAATTTCATCCTAAGCTATATTTCATATTCCGAATTCAAAAATGAAGTCTATTTTACCAAATTCATAACATAGAAGTTGCATTAATTAATTTTATAATTAAATCCCGCTGTTAAAACAAATAGCGTGTTTTTAAGAGATAATAAATATCAAAAGATTGAAACTTGTTTATAAGTGGTTTAAATGTGAAATTACATCCAATGACCACTATTGTATTAAATTGTAAAAATATATTCTAAATATACTTTAAAACCACTCAAATTAATGATTTATCACTATTAATAATTTCGATTAAAAAAGTTGTTTTTAATTATAATTTAGTAATTTTCACTATTCATCAGAATATGAAAGTTATCCGAAAAGTACCAAAATTTCACCTTAAGCTAAATTCGATACTCCGAATCCAAAAAATGAAGTTCATTTTGAAAAATAAGATTTACAGAGTTTTAAAAAGTGGTTATTACTATTCATAACGGCTAGTTTTAATAATATTTTAATAGCATATCGTTGTTTAGTGAAACTCGGTATTACGTATTACACACGCTATCGAGGAAGGTCGCGATTGCGTGTAATGCAAGGAAAGTCAAGGATGCGTGTTGTGCAAGCTCCTTTTTGTGTAGCGTACAACACAAGACATTAATAAAATTAAAAAGAATATTTTTTATAAAATCTTGGACTGTTACATTCTACCCCCCTTAAAATGAATTTCGCCCTCGAAATTCGTCGGGGTTATAAATGGTTTACTATTCGAAAGTTTCTTTAATAGAAACCCACATCGTAAAAAGGAATATCAAAACCAATCTTTAAAAACAAAAGTATGAAACGTAACGGTTACCCAAATAAACTAATCATTGGGTTTCCACATAGGTGAAAATATGGATATGGAAGAGAAATCTAACCATCATGTTCTGATGGAGAGTGGTAGAGAACATGGATATGGAAAATCCAGTAATCACAAATCCATAGATTTGTGATGATATAAGGTACCATCTGATTCATCAGGTATAAGATCACTAGGACAACATTTTTGGTTTTCAAGATCATTTCCCTAAAGTTGAAAATTGAATTAGAATAAATACTTACTTTATTTTGGTACAATCTCAATGTTGTTCGTGCCTTGAACAATTTCCACTTCATCTCTTAAATAAATGAATTTGAATTTGTTATTCGTGAAGTGTTAGCAGATCATGTGATAGAATGATAGGTCATTCCATCTGTCTCAAACAAAAGGTTAGCAAAAATTATATGCATAAGTCGATCTATAGTGAGATTAATCATATATGGTTCCTAAAATGGACTTATACTTCATATATCATACTGCTTAATAAAATAAAACTAGTTTCTACTAAACAGGGACTTCCTGTAGGCCAGTGGTAGGCGATAAAGGCCAGTCGCACTTCGGTTGTGGGTTCGATTTCCACAGCCTTGTCCGACGCGATGGGCTGCCGCCCGTCCTGCAGGTTGTCCTTTTGTAAAACTATATTACTATAACATCCCATCAATAACATCGAGAAAACTTCTATCCTTAAACAATACTAACTTTTGTCCAACATAATCCATTCCAATCTTTAGGATTATCCATAATACTGCAATCCACTCTCATAACATAGTGAAAACGATTACCAGATATTTAATACCATCGTCAATTCCCATATATCATAAGATATGTTTTGTTGGTTACATTCCAAACATTCAAAGTCCTTAATCATGTATTCTCTTGAATACCTTTGTGAAAACATGAATGCAGTTAAAAGTTAACACCTTCCACATACTAAAATCCTCAAAATTCTATATACTCAAACCATGATATCACTTAGTCCTTATATCAATCATGAGCTCATGAATACTATCAAACATTTAATTTTCTCCTTATCCCTTCATTATGCGCATATCATCTACATTCCAAAAATATCTGAATAACCTTTCATGGATACTGGTAACATTAATCATACACTTTCAAAACACAAGGAAAGACAATAGTGTAACAATCCATAGATGTCTCTTTATTCCAAAATTACACATGATAAACATGTAATCATTCCACTACATTCTCAAACCATTGACCGAGCTTCAAAAATTCTTTCATCTCACATATCATTTGTAGTCTCTTCATCATCATCCACATAAATACTACCCATATGACCATACTGATTCTCTTCATGAGTCTTTCCCTTAGGGAATTTGTTTGCATAATGCCCATACATTCCACATTTAAAACACTTAACCATTTTTGATGTCGTAGCAATAACATTATCCTCATCCATGGTGTTTACCGACCATTTTCTTTTGCACTTACTTGCTTTGTGTCCTTCTTTTCCACACCCAAATCATCTTCCAGTTCCCTTGAAACATTCTCCTTGATGCCTCTTCCCACATGATTTACATAGGGGAAATTGAACTTTCTTTCCTCTATGATCATCATGGAACTCCATCTTTCTCTTATTAGTCGAGTCAGGAAACTTACCAAATTTTACTTTATTGATCATGTTGTGAGATTGCTGATTCGGCATAATAATGATGTTTGGACATCCAAATCCCATTTCATTTGGTTGCTCATGAAGAATATCATTCCATTGTCCATCATATCCTCCATTATTGTGAATCATCTTGTTTCCAGCCATTTTCTAAAACCCAAAAAGAATAGTGTGAGAGGCAAAAATCGTAATAAAGGGGGAGTAACTTAAATATCTATCATCTTTGGTTTAATCTAATATCGTTACCATAGTTCTAGAACTATATCCTATACGTATACTTATCCTTAGGGGCATCCCTAGACATACCTTAGAAATATCTCTAGGGATCTCACTAACGTTTTTGCATCCTAGTTTCCAAAGGATGACTAAACCTTTCCTCTGATACCAACTGTAGAGACCCAGAGCCTGACGTACATGGACATTACATTACTTTTGCGGAATACTTAGTACATTACAAAAACACACACACAAGGACCGTAATAGTTTAGTGTCTTTGGAAACTCGGACTATAATCTTCTATTCGTGGTGAAAGATCTTCAACATCTCCCATAAAGATCTTCCTTTTTTTTACCTAAAACCTTTCTTTATATCCTGGGGAAAAGAGAACATAAAAGGGTGAGCTCAAATGCTCAGTAAGGGTAAACAAAAGAAATATCAATCACATCATATTCATAAGAACATAACATTTTGGAAATCATAACCTGCAAAAGAGAGCATAATTTCATAACATGGGATAAATCATGGCAGTGAAATGTAATCAAAAATAATCATAACATAAAACATGGAACTTTGTGGCATACACACATAATCATAGAGAATCATTTCTTGTTAGTCAAGACTCATTGCCAAGACTATCTTAGTGGACAAAGTCCCTTTCTGAATCGAGTAATCCTCGTTTCAGTCCTCTTTCACTGAACCGGTATAACCTACCATTCCAGCCATGTCTATCTCATGAGATATAAAATCTTTACCCAATGCATTGGAGGGAGATATAGGTCCCACCCATCTCATAATGATACCATTCTTATGTGTGCCACAAAATCATAAATCATAAATCATTTCATAACCCATGTAATAAAAATGGGATTCTTAAACAACATGACATCATAAAACCATTCATATAAGATAAAGGAATTCATAAACATAATTCCATCACAACATAGTCAAATCAATGTAAAATTATGGATAGAAACAGAACCCTTTATTATCTTATATGGAAAATAATTTTGATAAAACACTTGAATTGAATTCTTGAGGAAAATATCCTTTCTTCTTCAAAATCAATTTCTTTTCACAAAACATCATGCAATTTTAAAAGAAATAGATTTTATTGAAAATAATCATGATATATATATTGGAGGAAGGTTCATGAAAATAAGGCTTTATAAAACCGTAAAAATCCATTCGTGCCGTATAATTTAAAAAAAACATTCTTTGTACTTTTGTCAAAAAAGTCAAAAAGTACCTCGTACGAAAAATGACAAAAGATTCCTTTCATATCTTTTACTAAAAACTCACCAAAGGGTAAAATTGGATTTAAAAAATTTTAGGTGGATGGAAATAATATTACATATTGAGGAAACATGGATGTGGATGATAAAATACACCCCAGTAAATACTAATGTATAAACAATCTCGGATAAAAATGAGATTGTGATATTTCCCTTACCTTAGGTCCGATTTGCTTTGTTCATGTCCGAAGCTCCTGTATAATGGTTTAAATCATGTTATTGACTTATTACAGAATCATATTCATTGTTATGATATCATATATGGTTCACTTATGACATTATTACCCATTCTTTTGTAAATTCCATGTTAAAGAAGCTTTTTGGGTAAAATCGTTTCATTTATCGTAGGTGTTTTGACTTGTTGTTCTTGACATCATTATTACTTATATCATGATTTACTTACTTCCAGAATATAAAATATGATTTATATATCATATATATTCTGTATATATATATATATATATAATAGGTAGATAAATAAAATGAAAAACACCGTTCATGGAGACGGTAGTCCGTACGTACGCATGAACGCTGTTTTCCTTTCCTTATTGTCTTGAAATAGAAGTAAGTAGATGACATACAGATGTATATATATACATTAATCCAGTAGCTTTATAATGTCATATATTTCATTATTATTTCTTATATATACATTATAATCATTCTTAAATGGTTAACATGGAGAATGAATCTCATCGCGTCGTGGAGACGGTATTCCGTGCGTACGCACGAGCGATGATATCATTTCTATAAATATTGAATTGAATTGGAGTGGATTATACAATATATCAGAATCAATATTATGTTGTAATAACTATGTATAGTTATTCATTACACCATTATACCCATCCATGTAAGGTGGTGGTGGAAAATAGATTACACCACGGCGTGGAGACGGTATTCCGTACGTACGCACGCGCGGTGATTTCTTTTTTCCGTAGGATGGATAGAAGGTTAATTAGAGTTGTTTCATATTTATAATAACATATCAGTATATAAGAAATACTTATGTTATTACTTTATCATGAAACAACTAAAGAAGAAGAAGTTGAAGAAGAAAGAAAATTGAAAAGATCAGTAATGGATATTACCTCTTCTTTGGAACGCTTCTTTGAATCCTTCACTTAGGGAACTAATATTGGTCTTTGAAGAAGACCAGGACCTCTAGGATTATTCTAGGGAAGTGGAGAAGGGATTTTGGCAGGGGTTGGCCGAGCTTGAGTGCTCAATTTGGTGTGAGGAGGAGGGGGAGGAGGTGCCCTTTTATAAGGGAGGAGAGGGGCACCTTAGGAATATCTCAAAATATTATTTTATATTAAAGTCAAAATCGGTTTATAATGGTTACAAAGGGTCTTATTTCGAATATAAAGTGGGGATGGGTCGAAATCCTATCAACCAATAGGATTTAGACAAGTTTAGGGTATTATTTTAACCTTATCAATTAGATTTAACTCTAAGTTAAATAATTTAACTTTTACCGTGTCTTTTTGTTTTCTTTCACTATATGGTTAATAAACTTACTATAACATGCCAAACGAACCCCAAATTGTATATTATTAATACATATATCCTTATCTAAGTCATTTGGCCGAACCTTAGATTTTTAGG
The DNA here is from genome assembly GCA_963277665.1 of Viscum album. NCBI lineage: Eukaryota > Viridiplantae > Streptophyta > Magnoliopsida > Santalales > Viscaceae > Viscum > Viscum album. The sequence continues at coordinate 2,139,174,335 of OY728128.1, read as the reverse complement.
AATAAAATAACAATTAATAATATAATATTTGATTTAAAAACTATTTTGTGTCAATTTTGACACTATTTGATATATGATTTTTGTGAAAGTCATAACAGAATTATATGTTCGAACCAAGTTAATTAAATCAACACTAATATATCATAGTAACCTATAAAATTAGTGGAATTCATAAAAAGTCTCAAATTACAATTATTTTGGTGTTTATAACATCAATTGTGTCAATATTTCATTAATAAGATAATTACTGCATCATCATTGTGTCATAAATAAATTAAACTATTTAATGTCTAAAAATTACAAATAAAATACCCTTATGTAGGAAATCTTTTTATATTTCTAATGAATATTTATAGTCGAATTTATCTTATGTATAACCCCATATTAAAAATGTTTTAGTAAATAAACTTTGATTTTAACTCTTTTAACCCTTCTTTAAATAAATTAATAATAAATGTCCTAATCTAATCCAAGTGGGCCTAGATGGTCATATTATATTCATAAGGTTGTTTTTGGTCGAATTACACTTATCCAATAGAATTAGGACATGTGTTAGGGTAATAGTAATATCATATTTACCCTTAGTTACCCTATTTACTATTAACCGCGGTAAAAAAAGTAAAAAGTTACTATTCACCAAAAAATTATTTTCATCTCATTGAACCACATTTTAGTCCTTGATATTAACCGTGTCTCTCGGATTTTCGAAATTCCATTCACAGAAGCGGTAAAATTAAGTTTTATGCAAAATTCAGTTTTTAACCTACCACTTAGTAGTTTCACTATTCATCAAAAATTGATGTTTTTCAGAACAATGCCAAAATTTCATCCTAAGCTATATTTCATATTCCGAATTCAAAAATGAAGTCTATTTTACCAAATTCATAACATAGGAGTTTCATTAATTAATTTTATAATTAAATCCCGCTGTTAAAACAAATAGCGTGTTTTTAAGAGATAATAAATATCAAAAGATTGAAACTTGTTTATAAGTGGTTTAAATGTGAAATTACATCCAATGACCATTATTGTATTAAATTGTAAAAATATATTCTAAATATACTTTAAAACCACTCAAATTAATGATTTATCACTATTAATAATTTCGATTAAAAAAGTTGTTTTTAATTATAATTTAGTAATTTTCACTATTCATCAGAATATGAAAGTTATCCGAAAAGTACCAAAATTTCACCTTAAGCTAAATTCGATACTCCGAATCCAAAAAATGAAGTTCATTTTGAAAAATAAGATTTACAGAGTTTTAAAAAGTGGTTATTACTATTCATAACGGCTAGTTTTAATAATATTTTAATAGCATATCGTTGTTTAGTGAAACTCGGTATTACGTATTACACACGCTATCGAGGAAGGTCGCGATTGCGTGTAATGCAAGGCAAGTCAAGGATGCGTGTTGTGCAAGCTCCTTTTTGTGTAGCGTACAACACAAGACATTAATAAAATTAAAAAGAATATTTTTTATAAAATCTTGGGCTGTTACATTCATTTAGATATTCAACCTATTTTATGTGTTTAGGGACCCTCTAATGGCCTGGTCCCATGCTGCATCGGCTCAACTACCATTCTGGGACAACATTCTTGAAGACATTGGATGACACTTAGAGTCAGGTCATGTGTTTCAAACACAGTCATCAACCAACCCTCATTTGTTTTTTCCCATTTCAATATAAGACGATATGGACATTGTGTTTATAACATGATCAATAGTTATCCTCCATCCTCACACCACCCTCACCCCATTCTGAATGTCAGTCATGTGATTCACACTTTTAATCTCCCTTTGTTCGGACTGATTCCAACGCCCTTGGAGTTATCCCGCTTGTGTACATGCACATTGGCGTTGGCCCCAATTATATGCCTCAACCAACCAGTGAGTTGGGATGCCCTCATGTCCATACATGAGGAATACATTATGGGAAGCTCCCATGAATAGGCCCCATTCACCTTTTCCACTCCTTATTGGCACCCAGACAGCTCCCATGTGTAGACCCCATCCACCATTGCCACTTCTCAGCAGCATCTAGGAATCTTCTATGCATAATCCACATACACAATCTCCCCACCTTTTTTGCTTCATTTTTTGTCCTTACCCTAAGAAACCGTGTTTGATCCCCTGTTATAGGCAACACACCTATCCCGCACAACTTTCTCCCATACGACCCTTCAAGTTGGTTCGAAGTTATTTCAAGGTCCCTTGGGCGATGTTTCGCATTGTGTTTCTTAGCCTTATTCTACTTCTCTTAGTCATGATAATGACTATTTCTTCTTCTCATAGACACTCTATCTTGATCCCCTTAATGGATCACTCCACAAAACCCCAACTTAATGTCATTGTCGGTGCCTTCCCTTTAGCGATGGATAAAGTGTGCCAGTTATGTTAGTCCTAGGGGTGTGGAGTGAACCAGCCTCGTCCATGTTGCAGGATGTTAAACATCTATGAATTGTCATCCCTAGCACATGACATTCAACTATGGCCTCTCCTCGTGCAATACAAATGGATCCCCCCATATTGTCCATTCTCCATGCCCACTCATCTCCACATAAGTGAGATCTTCCTCACATGTAATGAGATCCTCTTTGATAGAGCGGCGTCTATCCACTAGGATGGGAAACCATCATGGTGTATGCCCTAGCCATTGTTATGGGTGGTATCATCCATACTCCTCCTCTATTCTTCAGTGCCAAATATTTGAGGAGATTTGGGCACATGGACCTGCGTTTCCCTATCTCTCTCCCTTGAGGCTTTGTTTCCATTATGCCTCAATCCTGGAGTAAGTCCCAATCTCCTCTCTCTCTCTCTCTCTGGGACGTTAACCACACAAAATCCCTTATTTCCTCTTTGGGTCACTAACCATGAATAAGACCTGTTTCCTCTTTAGGCCACCATCCATGCGCAATCCCCTGTTTCCACTTTGGTCTGTTAACCACATGTAAGCCCCAATCCACATCCCATGAACCCACCTTTTGAGATGTGATCATTAGGTCTTGGTTACCACTTGTTTCTCACACCGAGCATGACTCATGTGGGCTTAGAGTATGTATTGACCTTGGAATCCTTCTTGGGATACCATATAATGTAAGCCCCAAACCATCCCATACTACGTGTACTTTGATCATTGTAACATAGGCAAGGGATGTAGGAAGACTCCCGGAGGTTCAAGCCCAACACCTACTAGACCTGACCCCTTTATGTAGGTTCACCTTCATCCCTCATGATGTTAAAATTTATCCACCATACATAACTACGTGGACTTTGATCCTTATCTCCTAGGAAAGTAACATAGGTAGCCTCTCTGAGGTTCATGGCCAACACCCAACAATCCTGACCACTCCATGCCAGTCCGCACTCATCCTGAATAATGTGAAACTGCACTCCACTTTTCATCCCGCATGTCCATAAAATGTATCCCCCATACAGAACTACTAGGGATTTGATCCTTGTCTCCTAGAAAAGGTACCTAGGAAGCCTCCCTGAGGTCTAACCCCAATCGACGATAACCCATTGTGTTCCCCAATCGATGGTAAGTCATTGTGTCCCCCAATCGATGGTAATCTGTTGTGTTCCCCAATAAACGATAATTCATTGTGTTTCCAATTCGATGGTAAGACATTACAATCCCAATCGATGGGAGGCCATTGCAATCCTAATCAGTGGTAAGCATTTATCAACCCCAACCAATGGTAAGCTGTTAGAACCCCAGTCACTAAAAGACATTTTCAACCACAACCACCAGTAAGTCGTTGTAGCCCCATCAATTAGTAATCTGTTGTAGTCCGAAATCGATAGTAATCCATTGGTTTTCTTAACGGAAAGTAAGTCATTGTATTCCTCTTCACTGGTAACCACATCTCTGGTCCACCCCCATGGTGTCAAACCAACTCTCAAGATACTAACCACATGTAAGCCCCAGTATATCATCGGATCACAATCCTTTATGTACACCCAAATTCCATGCCCCATTCTGAACTATGTGGACTTTGATTCCCTGCCTCAAGGATACATAGGAAGCCTCCTTGAGGTTTAAGTCTATCGCTCATGTCTTATTATGACTTCTCCCTCGAGCCTATGTGTTTCGAGAAGGTCATTCCCCAACCTAGAGGTTCTAATTACTTTAGATCCCAGCCATGTATCTATGCTCAGGGGTCTCCACCTCAGGTGTCCCATCATCCCATCTCCCGAACTATGTGTACTTTGATTCCCTACCATAAGGATATGTAGAAATATTAATCTAGGCTCATGCCCAACATCATTTTCGACCTCACGATGGTTCCATCTCATTCTCCATCCACTGTCAATAATCCATATCCATGTTGATTCTTACCCGGGCCACCACATCCTAGTGAGATCATGTCACACACTTTTTTGCAGTTCCTAGTATTAATTGGGTAAATAAAAATGCATTACCACCAGTATCATCAATCCCTCCTAGGGTTTCACCCATCTTGTCAACTCATGTCAGTGTTCTGATCATTCTGACCTATCTCCACTAGATGATAAACTCACAACATACCCTATGTTAAACATGAGAAGCTGAGGAAAACATTGGATACATTACTATGGCATAAAATTCCTTGCATTCAACATGGTAAGCATTAGGATTACGTGCCTTCAAGAAGCCCAATCATAAGCAGAAGAAACCCAGATGCTCCAGTGTTCTAACGTCCAAACATGCATGTGATGTCCAATGTGAGTACTTCGCCGATCGAAGGATGATTCCCGGATTGGTCCTATTTGAGTGTGATGATGTAAGCAACATGATTAAACAGTATCAATGAAGACATGGCACTGGGAAGAGATTCATGAACAACATCTTAAGTTAGTGTGGGAGACCCAGACTAGGCAACAAGTTATGGGGAGGAATCCACAGAAGGAGAAACCGACATCCCATCATTATATTTTGATAAAGGAGAAAACATACATGAATAAGTGACAGATACCACCCACCTTTGTAAAATAAGAATGTGGGGCAACAATCAGCGTCCTTTTACAAGGAGATAGATGTGCGCCCTGAAAAAAGAATCAGAAGCTCTCTGCACATTAAGTTATACCTGGTGTGATCTGAGTCTTTTACATTGTGTCCTGTTATTAAGTTCATGCTTTTTGGTTTTTCCTTATGGAATTCTAAGAGATATGTAGGGTTCTCGGGGTCCCTACTAAATATTGTTATACTCACCCCTACACGGGCTTCTCCAGCACCTTGTTGTGTCTTGTGCAGACGACGAACAGCTTGACTAAGATGTTGGATACCTAGGACTATATGGTACACGGAGGTGACCAATTGATGTGGTGAGCCATAGTGATGAGTTGTACCTACCCTTTAGGCAGGATCCATGACGGATGATATCTATAAATTTTTTTTACTTTTTTTACTACACTTTATGTTGGGCTTGTATACTGGAACTTTTTTTAGTACTTACTTTTACTCCCAATGGTGGTTTTTAGTGGTGGTTTTACTACTCCTTTAATGTTGTGTTTTTCTCTTGGGTAGTGTGCCCTGTATATGTGTGTATAGGTTTAAAGGAAATGCCTTATCGTTCTGGTTTCACCTTTCCGGTGCTAGTGACCAGCACTTGGCCTATGGAAGGTGAGTTTGGGTAAGTCATGGAATGGGCCCCGAGGGATGGGTTGTGACGCGTCCTGGATGTTTTCAATGTGTTTCATTCGACCACATGAAAGGACAATGTACATCACTACCTAGATCATGCCATAACTGTATCAATACGGGGCATCTTAATAGTTGGTACCACAATGCTATGAGGTTATGTGCTTAAGACACATCAATGGTATCAAAGGTGTCCTATTATTCTAAAAGATGAGGGTAAAATAATCAATCTCCTCAGTAGAGTATATCTAGCAATGGTGATTCTAGAAATACCATGATTCCTCTGTAAGGGATATATCATCAAGGAAATAAGAAGAAAACTATAGTGATAATGTAGTTGTATGGATCTAATCAGGTGATTCTAGATAATATGGATGGACCATATATGGTGAGAGGTATGATTCTACTGAATTATACCCTTATTCAAGTATGGTTTAATAATGGTGAATCACATTCCTTCATTACTTCTCGTGTTGTTGATTTTCTAATTCTAAAACATGAGATGATGCCTTCCATAATAAAACATCCAACTTCTCTCAACGAGATAGAATGTCAAGCCTTTGTTTGTATAGGATTTTTTAATTATTGGTAGAGATGAGTATAAATGGGGGGTTATTAGTATTGTAGATGGATGTCTATGATATAATCCTGGGTATGGATTGGTTGACAACATTCATAACTCAAATCAATTATTATAGTTGAATGGTTTATTTCACAATTAAGGATGACATCAAGCATATCTTCAGGGGAAAATGGTTTTAAATACATGTTAAATAGGCTTGTTGGAACCAATAGTGTGAATGATATTATAAATAGTTGTTTTCTAGCCGTAGTAGAAAAAGTTCCTATTTTTTATTGAAAATTTCTCTAAGTTACAACTAGTTAGAGAAGTGGAGTTTAAAATTTATATCCTTCTAGATACTATTTAAATTTTCCTTCCTTCATATAGGATAACACAAACAAAATAAATGAGGTTCCATTTATATTTGAAAGAGATGGAATGAAATGGTTTTATTCGACATTGTACATCTTTGTGGGAAGCACCAGCCATTCTCGTGAAGAAAATAGTTGGAACTATTTGTGTTTTCATTGATTATCATAATCTTATACATGTAATGATAAAAAATAGATATCCACTTCCATGAATTGGTGCTCTGTTTGATAAATTTACATGAGATCATTTGTTCCCAAAAACTAACCTGTAATTACAATATCACAAATTGTTAGTTCCAAAGGAGGGTATCCTGAATACAAATTTCAGGCAGATATACTAATGATGAACATGTTTTAATGACATTTGGTCTTAGGAATTCACCAGAAATAATTATGGCATTGATGAATCAAATATTTTGGAGATATATGGAATGTTTTGTTATGGTGTTTGTGGATTACATATTGGTGTATTCAAGGACCAAATATGGTAATGAGAAACACTTACCGATAGTTTTGAGAATCTTGAGAGACCATCATTTAAATTCCAAACTATCAAAGTGTGATTTTTTGGATACAATAGGTATTATTTCTCATCCATATAATTTTCAAAAAAGTTGTTTCCGTAGATCATTAAAAGATAGAAGTAGTTATCTCTTGGCAACCGCCAAAAACGCCTTTGAGATACAAAATTTTATTTGTCTCACTGGTTATTACTAATTTTTTGTTCATGAATTCACATGAATAGCCTAAAAATGATATCCTTTCCAAAGATAAAAGTCACATTTAAATGGACTACAGAATGTTAGATATCTTTTCAAGACTTGAATGTACGTCTTACATCATCACCTATCTTGATTTTTCCAAAATCATAACAAGGATATGTGGTGCACCGTGATGATTCAGGATCTGGGGTGGTATGTGTTCTCATGTAAAGAGAACATGTTTTTTCTTATGGTTTAATGAATTTGAGAGTGCACGAGAAGAATTACCCAACACATGATTTAGAGTTAGTTGCGGTTGTCCATGCCTTGAAGACATGTCATCATTATCTCTTTGGTGATAAATTTATAGTGTTCATAGACTATAAAAGTTTGAATATTATTTTCTCAAATATGGGTTTAAATCTGATGGAAAAAATATGTACAATGAATCTTCATATTTTTTACTTTGATATGATGTATACACTGGGAAATTTTAATACCGTGGCCAATGCATTATGTATAAATTCATATGATCAGTTGGAAAACAAGTTTATGATAAATGGCAGTTGACGTTGTTCCTAGATGTCATGAATGTATTTTGTGAAGACCGAGGTGAAGTTGTGGTTTTCTTTTCAATCTCCAAGATTCTAGATTTGGTGAAGATGGTTAAAGAGGTACAATGATACAATGCGGAATGCTTGGTTATGAGTTGGAAAGTCAATGGTGGGGAGACTATTGAGTCGTGAAAACATTATGGGAATTTATTTTGGTTGTTCATAAATCGAACATTAGTAGCTACGTCTTGTCAGGAAAAACTTATTCAGGATTTTGACCATTTTAGATGGGATCTAAATATGAGAATAAATAATGTTTATAAGGAATTTAATGAAATGTTTTTGTGGATTGATATTAAAAGGATGGTGGATGAGTTCGTCTCAAGATGCATAACTTGTCTGCAAGATAAGGTTGAAAATTAGTGACTTGTAGGTTTGTTGTAGTTTTTACCTATTTCAGTATGTAAATGAGAGCTGATCACGATGGATTTTGTTTCTGGTCTCCCAAAAAAATTTCATAAACATGATGCTATATGGTTGATAGGGGATAAGTTCACTAAGTCAGCTCATTTAATTTTTATTTGTGAGACTCAAATGGTGGATGATTTGTCCAAATTCTATTTCGAATAAGTTGTAAAGATACATGGAAGACCAGTTTCAAGAGTCTCAATCCAAGATCTAAGGTTCACATCTCATTTCAAGACATCCATTTATAAATCCCTTGCGACTTTGTTGACTATGAGTATGATGTATCATCCTCATGTGGATGGCCAATCTAAAAGGATGATACAGACAATGGAAGACATCTTTCGGGCTTGTGTAATTGATTTTGGTGGCTCATTGGAAGAGTACATTCAATTAGTGCAATTCTCGTATAATAAAATCATTCAAGAAAAGAAACATATGGGTCCTTTTAAATAATTGTATGAATGTCCATGTAATTATCCACTTTGTTGTGTTGAAATAGGTGAGACTTTACTAGTTAGTCTTATCCTTGTCTATGAAACAATAGAGAAGATTTTTTTGATCCAAAATATAATGGGGATGGATCAATTTTGTCATAAATCATATGTAGATCATCACAGAAGACTGTTTTTGTTATCGATAAGTGATAATGTGTTCTTATGGATCTCTCCAATGCTTGGACATCATCATTTTTGGAATCATGGAATTTTATCTCCTCAATACTTTAGCCATTTTCCAATACTAGAATGGGTTGGAGAGGTGTAATGTCAGTTGTCATTAACACCATGGTTCAACTCGATTTAAAATTTATTCCACACATCTTTGTTGAAAAAGTATCAGCTTGATATAGACCATGTGATCAGATGGGATCACATTGTCCTAGATATAAATGCTTGGATGGTACATATCTTGTTGCTAATTATGTATAGGAAAGATAAATTCTTTCATGGTAAAAGCATCAGTCTTGTGAAGGTTTTTGGGAAAGAGGGTCATATTATGTAAGAGACTTCGGAACATGAAATGTTGATGAAATATTAATGGTCGAAACTCTTTTAAAGAAACGATGGTTTTCTACATTCCTGGGATGAAAATAAAAATGGTGGGGAGAATGTAGCACCCCTGGATTTTGGTATGTGACTCCTTTAGTTATTATATATATATATATAAAGTAGAAGGGTGAAGGTTGGGATAATTTGTAGAACATTTATGGATTTTTGGGGATAAAGGGGACGTTCATGAGATGCGCATAGTTTGTCTAAACCATGCAAAAGCCTATTTGAAAATGTGTAGTGTTGTAGATTTTGGATGGATTCTATGGAATTATGGGAACTTAGTTAGATAGACCATGAGAGGAGGAAATGTGAGGGTCTTTTTACATAGTAGCTAAGACACTATTAGCACACGGTTTGTCTAAGCATGCGACTAAATCGTGCATAAGGTCAAAGTGAGATCCTTAAAAAGTGGGTGTCACTTATTATACATTTTAATCACTCGTTTTTTCTCCAAAATACATCTAACATAGGATTATTCTCTCTTTCATGCTGGTTAACCTCTCTAAATAGAATTTCAATCAATCTTCATCCTTTCCTTGGTGCGTTGAAATGTGATTCTTGTGGTAAGTTCTCGTTCTTCTACGCTCTTGTCATGTTTTCTTAGATCTACTTCACCCCTCATCTTGGATTCATAGATCTACGTCGATTTGGGTATATATAAGATTATAGATTCCTCTAATGATTATATTTGGATGGGTTTAAGATAGGGGAATATATATAAGGCAGTTTCATGGAGTTTTAAACCATTTTTTCTTGAATTATTACTCAATTTACCATTTTCGTCAAAATGATTATGGTTGGTGGATTCACACTCGATGTCTCTTGATAAAATTGATTGGAAGCCTTTAGAATTGATTATTTTTTGTGAAATTGATTTCTATATTTGTGTTTATTGATTTTTGGAAACCCTCTTGAGTTGCAGTTTGTGGAAACATTGAAATTGGGTATTCTTGCATATGTTCTTTGGTTCTTGATTTTTAAAGGATGATTTTAAAATGGGGATTTTCTAGAATTTTGTATAATGGTATGATTAATTTTTTTAAAATAAAATGGATGAATTTGTTTAATTGAATTTTAATTTTTAGTTGTTTTCAAAAAATGAAAGGTTTTATTGAAATAGATGAAATGATTTTTTGGATTTTTTGGAATAATGGTTGTGTGTGATCATGTGAATTCCGTATTGAGAAGGGTAAGGATTCTTCCACATAATTAGTGGTATAGGTATGGGTTAGGTCTGTCCCTTGTCAATATGGTTCTCTAGGTGATGTCATGTTTAAAGGATGACTCACCACTGACGAATATATAGAGGTCCAGGTTACATGCTTGGTATTATGTTTGGATAAGTGAAATGGAATGGTTATATAAAAATGATTATTGAAAAATGGGTTAAAAGAATTATATGGTCATATTCATGGAAAAATGTCTTTTTTTAAAAAATTTGGTTGTGATTGATCATTTTTATATTCTGTGATAAACTATTCTTGGAAGCATTTACATTTTTTATAAATTATTTTTGGAAATTGTTTTATATAAAGGTGGATCAATTTTCTATCATAGTGTCATCAGTAGATAATTTATTGGGTGTAAACATGTTGAGTTTTATGCTCACCTTTTTTAGGACTTTTTTTCTTTTTTAGATTTCATCTACTAAGACATGGGAAAAGCTAAAGTATCACGTGTTTATCACTACTTCGTGATACATTTTATATTTGGTGATGTTGTAGCATGGAGATGTGGGATCATAGACACTTGTGGTTATATTACTGATTTATTAGTGTACCTTGTGTTGTTTACATTGATGTTGTGGTCTTCTATTGTGGCACTTCATTTGAGTTTTATTTTGATATATGAAATGTTGAGTTGTATTTCATGATTATCATTCATTGTATAGTGTAATTTTTATTTATGTATTGTTGGTTAGGTGTTTTATTCTAAATGGGAAAATCATCCTCAAAATGTTTTGAAGCCCTTTGACATTTATTTCCAGCTTTTTGTGTCTTGTGGATATCATGTATGTCCATTTAAGGTGTCCCCAACATCTCAAGGTAATGAGAATAAATGGTTCATTAAATTTTATGTTTTAAAGAGTTATTTCAATATAAATGTTATTTGCATTAGAAAATATCCCAAGTAATAATTTAAAATTATTTTCCATTTGAGATGAACTCTGATGCAGTTACCTATGCTTTACTAGGCACATGAACCTTGGGAAAATCCATACTCTATCTTTGAATGGTTTAATATAAAAAATTTCTTATAATCTCTCTTCTAGGGTTTATACCATGATTGATTTCTATTGAAACCCATATCTTTTTCATGGGTTATTTTATGATGAAATGTCTATGAAACTTGTTTCATTTTTTTAGTTATAATAAAATTACATTTTCAAGATCTTGTGGCACAGATGTGTATAATTCTTTTTATGTGATGGTTGGGACCTATGTATCACATAAATACATTGGGTAAATATTTATATCTCGTGATATTGGAAAGAATGAAAAGTATAGTGAACCAAGATTTGTAATATATTTCTAGAATGTGGAGGGAACCTAGTTTAGTAAGATTGGATGAGAATGGGGAGTGAATCCTATTTAGTAGGATGAGATTGGAATGGGTAGTGAACAAAATTAGTATGGGACTTTGTCCACTATGATGGTCTTAGGAGTGATCCGTAAATGCATTAATGGTTTGAGGAGTGTCATCATTCCACTATGAGATATGTATTACCAATAGAGATGGTGGATATTCATTATCAGGAGGTATATCCACCCATATAGTTCCCTTATAGTATTTGGAAATCAACCCAACTACTAAGGAAATGACTTCATACCCTTACATGTATGTCACATATTCCATGTATTATCGAAATTCTATTATTTTATTGATCCTTTCCCTTGATTACATTTTTATTCATGTCTTATGATCTGCCAATATTTATATCATGGTACAATATTTTGATATTTGATATGAAAGGTATGGTTTTCAAATGTTACGATCGTTTCATCATACACTACCTGATTATCCAAACAAATTCCTTTCAATTTAATCTAAAATCATGGTTGATTCGGCTTATATGGTACTTGAAAGTGATCATGTTACAAATATATTATTTTTTTCAGTATATAGACAGAGTAAAAAATAAGAAACATTTTTTATACCATGCATTATGATTTCATTTTTCAAAGATTAATTATGAAAAATAATCAAAAAATTTTGTTAATGTGTTTGATGCAGTATCAATGATTTGAATTTAAGTATCTCTATGTAAAATTATTTATATTTCATGACTTCTTGATTTTCTGATGATGAAAAAAATAAAATATGCACAATGAATATGAGTCAAATGGTTCGTAAAAAATTCTAAAAAGATCTCAAATATATTATTTGTTTCTTATTTAATATGGAAATTACAAGGTGTAGAGGTGTATAGTTTTCATATGAGGTTTCCAAAATCAGAAATACACTTGTTTCTGTTCTATATAGATTCATTCCATTAATTGTAATAAATTATTTACATAAAATAAATTCAGAATTACATGGAAATATTTCCTAGAAAAACTAATAAAATTTGATATTATAAGGATCAAGTTTGTTATCTTGAGACACATGTCTATTTGTTTCTAACTGGAATCCATGTTGATTAATTTTCTCAGTATTGATATATTATGAGAAAATCCCCTATACGATTCATTCTAGTATCTATACACATTGAAATTTCCTTTTGTTTCTAGATCAATCCATTTTCATATGAAATATTGTAACAAATTAATTTTTTTATCCTCTTTAATTTAAGGGTTATATGAACATCTTAGCAGGTCCTGATCATTTAGAAAATAATAGATGACAAAAATTCAGTAGCCAAGGATGTATGATATTGTGTAATGTTTGGATATAGGCAAATATGAGATTCCTAAGTATTAGAAATTTTCAACCCACTATGGATAATTTAAATAATCTCCCACAAGATAAATATATAATCATAGCCGTATTTTTTACATTGTGTGATGTATTGTTTTCAGTTTAAATCCTACAATAAATATCGTAAGTGTATCTCCTTAAGAAATAATTTTAGTATAAATTTATTGGTTTATTTTATTGAAACATATCTTCCAGAATATAATATTTCCTTAATTTAACCAAATATATAATCTTTAAATATAGGAAACTCAATTGTAGTGTGATAATATTCCATTTTAATTTAAGAAAATGTTCCATAGATTTTTATGAAGATGTGAAGAGTAGTAAATGGTTTATTATGCATCAAGGCTGATGTAAATATGTTTATTTTCTAGTAATTTCTTCATCTTCTCTAGCTCCCTTCTCAATTTCACTATTTTTTATTAATGTGTCATCAAGAAACACTTCTTAATCAATAAGATTCTCTGCTAGTATATCTTAGTGATCATTTTGTGTTTCTTCTTTCTGATAACAAGGAAGTGTGGAAGATTTTGTTGATAAACCATCATTAATGAATATTATATATCTATGTCATATTATAAAAGAAATTTGTTGTTGGACAGTGGAAACCTCCACATATAACATCTTTAAGTCATTATCAAACCCTTGGTTAAATAAAATTATTGGCTGTAACCATTCTTCACCATTAACCAATGGATAGGTTTTATACTGTCACCTATAATGTTTTTTAATATGATTATATATAATAAACCATATCTCCCAATAAAATATCATACTTAACTAAAAATGAATTCTTTTCAAAACTTTTCTTAGGGGGATACAATTAGTTATCTAAATAATGTGTGCTTTATAAGTATATCAATCACCTTGATCTATTTGAATAGCCCACTTAAATTAGTAAGTAGGGGAAGACATGATTCTATATATAAAAAATAGTTAATAATCATGATTCCAATAGTGTAAATGACATTCATAATGAGATATAATAATTCATTTTTGACCATGAAATAATTTTTTAATGATAAATCATTATAGAAAGATATAATGAGAAGTTCAATGGTTTAAAGATATAATGTGGATCATCTAAAGTAGATCCCCAAGGAGTGTCAAACCAGGTGGGTAGTTATACTTATTTTTATTTCACTTGGTGATTATTATGTTAATATCCAATCCACCCTTTTGGGCTTATTAATCCTATGTAAAATTATTCGAGATCATTCGTCCACTCATAGTATCCAGACAAGGATTTAATTTCTCATATAACCAGAATATATTTACTTTATAGAATTATTATAATTTTTTAATATTCCTAATAATTTCACATATATCTCATAGTCTAAAATTTTATATTCCTAATGTAATATAATGATATTAACTAAATATAACTTCAATCACCTAATATAGAAATCCAATGAGATTCAAACTAGGGTTATAGTTAGGCATCTTTGTCGAGCACTAGGTGATAATCATATTCATACCAAATTGGCCCTTTTGGGGGGTTTTACCCCTAGGTACAACTATTTGAGAGCATATAACTACTTAAATTATGCAGAAAGAGATTTAATTTTGTAGATAACCACAAAATATTTTCATTAAAAAATATTTGAATGTTTTTTCATTTCCCCAATGATTTCACTAGCATTTCATAGTCCAAATTAGATAATTTGTATTTAATCATTAATTAATGAATAATTTGTTAATAGTTATTATGTAGTTAGTTTCTAGTTATTAGGTAGTTACTTATAGTAAAATAATAATTACTTAGTATTGAATTATAACTTTGTCATTTTTTAGTCATTAGTTAATCATTAAGTAATCATTAATTAAGAATTGTTGGATTATAGTTTAATTTCATTTAATTCCTCAATTAATAAGTATGCATTCATTATTTTATGCTAATTTAAATTTTAGTAAATCATTTTATAATTGTTAATTAATAATTAGTTATTTATTAGTTATTTATTAGTTATTCATTTGTTTATCATTTGTTAATCATTCATTATTAATTTTTTAATAATTTATTATTCATTATTAATGAATAATTATTAAGTATGTTATTAATAGTTAATTATTATTTACGTAATATTTAATTGTTAGTTAATATTTTGTTAATCATCATTAGTTTATCATTAGTTAATAATTACATGATGTCATGTTAATGCTTAGTTACTTAATAGATTATCATTATTTAATACTAAGTCAATCATTAGTTATTCATTATTTAATCATTAGTTAAACGTTCTATAATCATTCATTATCAACATATTAGTCATTATTTAGTCATTTTAAAATTAATGGTTATTAATTAATTATTTAAAGTAAATTTATAGTTAAATATTAGTCACTTAATTGAATATTATTAGTTTACAATTAGTTTAGTATAATTTTATCATTAGTTTATCATTATTTGATCTTTTTATAAACCTTTATTTAATCATACATAATCAGTATTTATTCAAAATATAATTAATAGTTAATCACGGAATAATCATTTGATATTCATTAGTAAATAATTAATTAATTAATTTTTATTTAGTAGTTAATTTACAGTTACATAGTAGTTTATGAATAGATAAATAATATTTAATTAGTATTTAATCATTATTTAATTATTACTAAATCATTAATTAAATACTATTATATTAATATTTAATTATTAGTTGAACATTATTTAATCATTATTTCTTTAATTTTTTGACCCTTGGCTAATCATTAGTTAATCCTTCATTAACCTTTTGTTAATCATTTGTTAATCATTCATTAAATAATAGTAATTTAATAGTTATTTTCTAGTTAATTAAAATTTAATAACTGGTTTACTAACATTTAATTGTCATATAATTAATATTAATTAATAATAACTTTGTAATGAATTATATGATTATTATTAGTTTATTTTATGATGATAATCATTACATTATTTCTTATAGATTAGTTAATAATTATTATCTACTAATTAATTATAAACTAATATGTGATACTAAATAATTAATATTACAAAACAAATAATAAAAAACTAAGACTAATTATATTTTTTCATTTAATTGACAAAATTAAATAATAATAATTTACTCACAAATATTATCTATTTAAAAATTAATTCCTATTATTGAACCGACTATGTCAAAAAATAATTAAATCAAACTAAAATATATAAAAAAATAATTATAATAATTTAGAAAAAATACTTTTAATTTAGATTTAAAAAATTTCGCACCTTTAAGGCCGCCAAAGAGTCATGAGAAAGGAATAAAAATTGGGACAGTTTTAGATACAGAGGGACCAAAATTGCATAACGTTTCACGATATGTAGATGAAATTCAAGAGAAAGGATTATGAGTGGAATTTCTAGTGGTGGGGTCGAAAGGCTATATCTCCCAACACTCCTTTCACCTTTTTAGGTGAATTATGTTTTTCCCCATTATATATCACCTAATAAAGGAAAAAAGACATTTTGGGCGGCAAAGCCTTTCCCTCATCAGTGATCTGGTGAAAAAGAGTTGTGCAAGACAATACCCTTTAGAATTATCCAATTTTAAATAAGATGGATAATTAACATAAGAATTTTTCTTATAAAAAATTATCCTATAGTTGTGATTTTTAACTATAAAAAACTCTATAACAATAGAATGACATTTTGGAATTTTGTTTAAAAAATCATATAAATGTCATTATCAAGGGAAAATGAAACCAAAACTAATTGTTTTAGAATTTGGGATGGTAATAGTAAATTTTATACCAAACAATTACAAAATTGAAAGTGTTCGGTTGATTTATATACCATATCTCATAGTTTTATCCATCCAATACCCATTTTACCCTTACAAATGTGACAATTATTTAACATAGTTACGGCTCATAATGACGAAAAATAAAAGTGGGTTATATATCAAATTACAACCTACTAAATAAAAGTATGATATCCATTTCTCAATATTGAATATCTAAAATTATAATAAATCATTTTTAATATTAATGAATAAAGAATAATGGAAATTGTTTTTAGAAAATTTTCATTTTAGCATCAAAATTGGCTTATATAAAAATCAGTAATATTGTTGACTCAAATGAAATTATTAGGATTATTATAAATAAAATGAATCATATTAAACTTCAGCCCAAAATATAAAATTTTATGGGAGTTAAAATTGTTAAATTTACTGAAAATAAATGATAATGTTTTAAAATTCCATATTTTCCCATATTCATTAAAAATCAATAATTTCAAAAACAAATTAACAAAAATTCACCCTAATTTAAATTTGATATGATTATTTTAATAATTATATTAATTATAGAAAAAATAAATTAAAAAAACTTAGGAAATTAACTATAATTTTCATGTATAAAATGAAATAAAATATTTTTTTTAAAAAATAATTTTTCAAGCAAAAAATGATTTAACATAAAATTATGTATATATTTCATGAGAATTAACAAATAAATTTTATTTTTTTAAATCATACTTATATATTTCAAAATGGAATAACATATGTCCATAATCACTAATTCAATGGCTTTGTAATGTTTAAATAAAAACATTTTTATGATATATCTAAATTTTCATAAGCTTGATGTTGCATGTTTTGAAATATACTGACATTATTATCCATTAAAAATAAAATTTTCAGGTGTTATAGGTTTGTAAAATTATATATGATAAAATTATAAATTATCGTTGTGTTTTCTACACTTTTTAGTTTTTTATCACATTTCATCATATGTAATCTCTTTAACATATCTATATCACCATATGATAAAACCCAACATTTAATTGAAATTATGTGACCACATATATTATTCTTTATTAATTCTTTCTTTTCTATATTAGGATGTTATGTAATATTATCATTATAAATATACTAGTATAAGTTTAAATCTTTTATCTTCTCTTAAGTCCAAAAATAATCTAACATTTTTACATGACGTGTTATTCCATTCAGAATATCATACTAAGATACACAAACCCTTTTCTATTATTGAAATAACACAAATTAATTTTATATTTTAATATTTAAAAAACCCAATATTTTGATATCATAGATGGTATAATATTTTGTTTTACCATTATCACTTGAAAATAAGTCTATTAAATTATACCATTGACAAGTGGCAGAAAACCCATTACCTCGTATTTTAAGAATTTTTTTAATAAACATTTCTTCCTGGAAAAAAGTTTTTTATCAATACCTTAGTCTCAAAACATGTTATAAATTAATGAATTATTAATCATGTGTGTGTATTTAATTATCTCATACATATTCATCAAAGATATTTTTTATTGAAAATATTCCATTATCGCAGAAGTGAAATGATCTACAGATACACATATTTTACTTAGATTAAATTGATATTGATAAAATTATTTACATTTAAATCAATGATATAGTAAATATTTACTTAATATCATCAATATTAAATAAACATTCAATAAATTACTACCTTGATTTTTTATTCCTATGTATGTTCATTACCTTAAAATAATACACATTCGGTATCATATAAATTTCAAAAATATAAGAATTAATTTCGATAACATCTATACCTAAGATAGACAGTTTAGGAAGTTTCAAAAACTTCTTCAGTTATATCATGGATAATCCTATCATACTTCAATTCTCTATATTAATAACATCCCTAATTTTTAATGACCATGATTGGATTCTCTGACAAGCATTGTTAAAATTTTCAACCAACATTTCTTATTCAAGTTTAAAATTTTACCTACTTGTACTATCTATACTGTACATTGGAACCTAGACATCATATTCCCAATTTTTATACATTCCCAAAACATTTAGAATATTTTATAAATGTTAAATTAATTCAATTATGTTTTTGGGGCATCTCCATAAATGATAACAAGATAATTTCCCTAACCAGAATAATCCATTTTCTATTTCCCCTTAAGGTACTTTATAGGATTAGAGAAATCATAATCCATGTTTTTAGGAACACACATATCATATCATTTAAATAATTATTGTTTTAGTTCTCTTATAAATAGTTACATGAGAATAAATTACACATCTTATGAAAATTTTATTGAATATTAATGTGTCCTAGATATTAATTCATTAATGCATTTTCTCTATCACTCGAAAGAAAACTTCAAGACCCTATTATTTTCATCTTCTGGCATTTTATATATTCTAAAAACTATTTAAAAATTATATTTGATATCATATCTGTTTCAAGGAATCATATTTTATTTCTATATCCAATAAAGTTATAAGGAATCATATAATCTCTCTAAGTCATCAATATATTCAATACTATTGAATATCCTTTGAAATAATGAATCGTATTGAGTTTATAAGACTAAAATATCCCAAATAATTAATGAAACCAAGAATATTGAGTTCATTAGTTGATACTAAGTTTCCTTTTATATTTTTTCATATAATTACATTGAAACCTTAAATTAATTACTCAATGCTTCTATAACTATCAATATTCACTAGTTGAATAATTTCAGCCATTGGTTACTCTATAATGAACCATTCTAACACATAGAAGATTCTTTATGATCATTTTTTAAAATCAATACACCAGGAGGAATCATTAAACCCCCTAGGTCAATACCAATTTAGAAATTTATAATAATTTTTTACACTCATAATTTAGATGTATAATAGTAGAGGTGTGGTGTCAATCCCATGAGAAAACAGAAGCATTGAAATGAATCATAAAAGAATGTTAGGTCACTATTATATATTGTATTTTCATTGTTATTTATATATTCACCACACCCATGATGAGAACCATGTTTTGAAACATAAAATTTTTTGGGGTTGTTGTTTCCAACATACAGATGGTGAGTATAAATAGGTGGCTACCCCATCTTCCACATTATCTCTTCCAAGAGAGTATGATATGCATATACATTTATGGTTAGAAGTTAAAAGATAACTAATGGAGATTTTTGATTCATTGATGAGGTGGTCAATTGTGAATGTCGTGAATGGTGGGAGGATGGAACAAGGTTCTTATCCTTCATGTTCAGGATACCATAATATTTGGGTTATGGTTATGGTGGATATATGATGTGAAAACCTAGGTTTCTTCTGGTGATATTTTATGTGATGCACAAGGTGCCTTCTGGTGATATGTCATGTGATGTCTACGGTGTCTTCAAGAAGGATTATTATACAGATGAAATGGGAGCGCTAGTACAAATGAAGTTGGGGTGTGATTTAGGCATTCTAGTCAGAAATTGGTGTGGGAATCCTTTTATTGGTATATTTATTATTATGATACTATAATTGAATAAGTTATTTTTTAACCATAACTTAGTGAGGATGATATTGGTTAGTTGACCTCTTTAGGTGATGTGGTTTTTGTTGTTTCATCACTAGTCCGTTTGCATTGTCTTTTCACATGTGGTTGAGGGACATTGGGTTTTTTATTCATTATACATGTTAGGACAACAGTAGAAATATATAAACCACATTTCCAGTTTCTAGGAGGACTTTAGGGACTAAAATGAACAATACAAGGCTATGAATTGATGTTTTTATTATGTTTTTGAAGTATGATTGACTTAGGTGTTATACATAGATACTTTTGATTATATTGTTAGAATTTTTCCTAAATTTGAATATGGTTTGTGTTTATCTTTGTATTATATTAGGGATTTCCATTGTGGTTAATTTATGAAATCTAATTGTCCATTATTATATAGATATTAATTTCTCTCATATGTGATATTTTTATAACCTCAAGGATAGTCACCAACACATTTCTTATTAGAGGTGAGAAATGATGGTCATTCTCTATATTCCATCATTTTCATCCAATGAGGGAACATTTTGAAGTATGGGTTCATAAAAAAACATACCTAGAATCTCATTTTTCATGGTTAGATGAATACAACTAATTAGAATGCATTAAGACCTGATCAAATACGTAGTAGAATAATCCAATTGAATTACCAAGATCAAATTATCTTAACAATTCTATTATTCATTCCCCGATAGGCACACTAAAAAAGTGATATAATGTATAATATGATGAATAAATAATTCTCAAAAATATTGTAAAAAATAGAAATATTCTGAAATTACGAAAATATAAAGACATGTTGGAACTCCCCTTATTCTAGATAACCTATTCTCCCCTACGGTTTAGTCAATCATTGTTGGGTAATCACTAATGATGAATAAAATCAATTCTCTATAGCAGAGAATATATTATAATATGGGAGATATAATATGATATAATTTGAAGATCATTTAATTAAAATAATTAAATAATATAGTAATTTAATAAATATAAAAATCTATTTACAAACTACTACCATGGGTTTGGACCATAGAGGCTACCATTCCCCCAAGGTCGAACCCCCATTCTTCCAGATTGTACCCCTAGTAATTATTATTATAGATATTACAATGTACATTCATTTTGAAATATAAATGGATATTTAAAATATAAATATCTTCATATGTTTAATTGGAAAAATGTTTCATATTTTAATAAATAATTGGAACTACCCTGAATACCTTTTCATATAGGTATTATAAGGACCTAGCCTTAAAAAATTACTTAATCTTGAATTAAATGAATAATTCACCTTGAGGATCATTTCAGGTTTACAGTTTTAGAGAATTAGGCCATAAATATTACATCTCAAAATATACAAAGCAGGCACATCTACTCAAATTCTATTTTTTTCATAAAATAAAAACTCTTCATAAAAAAAGTCATGTCCAGTTCCTATTTCAGACATCATGACTTTCCTGGATCCCATCCTTGACCCTATTCAACATTATGTATTTTGAAAAATAATTCAAAAACTTGGTATGAGCATAAAAAGCTCAGTAAGGAATACACAAAGAAAGAAACTATTAGTTTTTCAGAACAACAATTAAACAATGAATACTTTAACATAAGTAATAATTTTCACCTTTATGAAATAATAAGTACTCTCCACTGAATAAAATATCACTACTTACCCTTTTGTAACCAAGAGAACACATATAATATAAAGGTAGCTTGGAACATAAACATACGTAAATGGAATAACCATATGGTCGACTTCCACACATGTCACTAAATGCAATAGCCATACGACTGACTTCCATACCCAATGCATTAGAGGTTATAATGTTACCACCCGTCCTTGTATTCATTTAACCACCCGCCATTTGGTTTATCAAGTAACTTCCCGTCAAATGTCCATGTACCATTATAAAATCATAATACATAAAACAAGTATAAATGAAAGAACAAATTTCCACATTTCAATCACAATATATCACTTAAATATATTGACATAACAAATCCATTATCAAAAAAAAATTTCAAAACCAAAATACATAGAAGATTATATGGTATTTATTTTTTTATAAAAACATTACATCTAGTTGAGGAAGCCAAAGATCAAATAATACTCGTGGCGGCGGAAAGGTCGTTGTCACCGCGTACAATAAGAGAAACATTCTTTCTTGTCATTTAGTAAAATGCTTCATAGAAAAAAATTCCATTTGAATGAATTGAAAAGTCAAAGGTATTTATGCATCATTTAAATGAAAGTCTTGTATTGAAACAAAATATGCCTCAATGAAAGGATATTGAGATGAAGTCCCTTACAAAGATGATATCCTTAGATTAAGGATAAATCAATTACATAATTAGGTGTGACAAATATAAATACAACCAATTTAAGTGGATATTAAGTGTAAAACAATCAGAGTTCATCCACATATATTCAATGTACGACATAATCAAGAAGTATATGTTTAACCTAAAGAATTGAAATTGGGTTAAGAAGTTCCCTTATAGAAATTTGACAGCCTTACGACATCACTTTAAAATTCATAAAATGAGTTGATGAGAGGTAGAAAAGGGTATCTCATCACATGGACATAAAATTTACAGAAATATGGATATATAATAACATATCAAAACATAAGAAGATGTAAATTAAAATACCTAACAAAAACAAGTCTTTTAAATAGAGGATGGTGAAACGTTCCCTTACCGATTTGGGTAACTTTAGAAACGTACACCCCATAAAAGAATGGTGATACAATGAAGATTTAAATATACATAAATTAAATTATATTAAAAAAAGAATACAATCATGGGTTGTACATACACCACACAGAAGCAAATAGTGTTAAATGTATCATGAATCTCACGAGAATAAAAAGTGAGATAAAAACCTCTTACCTCATTGTAATCAATCGAGTCATATGACCAAAAGATAATAAATACCAAATAAATCACATAATACCATGAATATAAATATAATAATGATAATATATACGAAATAGATGTACAAAATACACCACATGAAACAAATAGTTGGGGAATAATGGAAATCTCTTGGAATTAAAAGTGAGATAAGAAATCCCCTTACGAAAATTCAGCAGTCTATCGGCACCACTTAAAACATCCAAAAATGGATTGATGATATAAAATAGGGTATCTAATCATATGAAAATTAAAATAACAGTAATAGGAATATAAAATAACATCCCCCAACATAAGAAAGAGGAGCTTAAAAGGAATGACATAAAAGAGAGTACTTAAAAAGAAAGAGAGAGGTTGGATACCTTACCTCGTGTCCAACTTGACTCCATCATTCTTTAATCTCCTGAATAATAAAATAAAGTTAATTTATACTTTATTAATAACCTTTTTAAACATTATTATTCCTTTTATATCACTTATTTCCATGTTATAAACATTATGTAATCATTTAAGTTAAAAATGATTGTTTTGTCAATATTTGGTACTTAAGTCAAAAATGGACATCTTATAATTACATGTTATTCATGAGGTAAAAGGATAATTATATCCCGAATGATATTAATGATTTGGATATCATATATATCATATATATCTATCATATACATGTATTTATAATAGTACATATCATTTATAGGTAAGAAATGAAATGCACCGTTCAGGGAGACAATAAGTCGTACGTACGTATGAACGTTACTTCAATTTCTATTTCATATTTAATGGAATTAAATAATAATGATACATAATAGTATTATAATTCCAGTATTTTATCATATATAATATCATTAATCCTATCCTTTATACATACCACATATGGTATGAATGAGTTATATCACTTTGAGGGGGTTGTAGTCCGCACTTCTTCAAATGAAATTATCGTGTTTACACATAATGGAAACCATAAAGGTTATATATATATATAGATACATAAGAATAAATAAAACATACAAATAATATAAATCATATATGAATATAGTGACATCTTAATGGCCACCATGATAGGTGTTAAATGTAGACTGAACAATCATCATTTCGTGAGGCAGTAATTCGCCAAGCACAGAAACAATATGTTCTTTAACCATTAGACAGAAGTGTGTGTGTGTGTAAATAAAATAATTATCATAAAAACATCCTAGTATATTTATGATACTGTTGTTATTATGGGATTCAAATAATATGAATATTGTGGTGAGTGAAGAAGGAAAATAAAAGAAAGAAACTCGAGATAAGACATTACCTCTAAATCGGGTAACTCTTTTTGATTTGATCCAAAGGCTTACTTGGAAAGACTTATGCCCAAATTGAGGCTTCTAGGAGTGATATAGGGATGTGGACAGAACATATGAGTAGATCTTGGATGAGTCTAGGGCTTGAGAGGTGTGGGTAAAGGGGTAGAGGTGGGGGCCTTTTATAAGAGGGAGGAGGGTCACTTTTGGAAAGTCCTGAAATGTAACTTTATTATAAAATTATTTTAGGATTCTAATGGTCCCACAATAATATATTTCTAGGATAAGGTGATAAGGGTTCTAAATCAACCCATCCAATAGGTTTTTGACAAGTGTAAGTCTTATATTCTACCTTTTCCTTCCATTTTATTTCAATCGTTCGTTAATGAGGTAATCACTACATCATCATGGTGTCACAAATAATTTTATTTATTTGACATCTAAAAATTATAAAAAAATTACCATGATGTAGGAAATATTTTCATCTTTATAAGTAATAGTTATAGTCAAAAAGATAACATATATAACCCGATGTAAAATGTTTTTTAATAAAATAATACATGTTTTTGACATTTTTATTTTTACTTTAAATAAAAATTTATTAATGTCATTATGATACCCAAGTGGCTCCATGGGGCCCCCATATTGACCCATGGTTTTTATTGGTCACCCATGACTAATACAATAAGGTTAGTACATGTGTCAATGTATTTTTATAATTTTATAATATTATTTTTACCTTAAATAACCCTAATTACCTTTAATCGCGGTTAATAAAACTCAAAAGTTACTATTCACCAAAATTTATTTTCATCCCATTGAAAAACATTTTAATTACTAAAGAAAGCCATGTATTTCGAATTTTTGAAATTCAATTCACAGAAGTGGTAAAATTTCATTTAAACAAAAAATTCAGTTTTTAACTACTACTTAGTTGTTTTACTATTCAACAAAAATTGATGTTTTTCAGAAAAATACCAAATATACACCTTAAGATATATTTGATATTCAAAATTAAAAAATTATGTCCATTTTACCAAAATAAAAACATAGTAGATGCATTAATTAAATTTATAATTAATTTCTGCAGTCAAAACAAATAGCGTGTTTTTAAGAAACAATATCTGTCAATAGATTGCCACTTGTTTATGTCCAATATAAAAGTGAAATTAATTCCAATGACCACCATTAGATTAAATGGTAAAAATATATTTCATGTAAACTTTAAACACAATTAAAATATAATCTAACCATATAAATAAATTAGATTAAAAGGAGGTTTTGAATTAAAATAGAGCATTTTCACTATTCATTAAAATATGAACATTGTCGGAAAAATAGAAAACATTTACACAAAGTACATTTTTACATCCTCATTATAAAAAAAGGATTTTATTTTTTCAAATATAACATATAAAAAAGATAGAAATTAGTTTTAAAAATGGTTCGCCATCAAAAGGCGGTTAATCGACCTTTTAAAGAACATTAGAATATTTAGGATTAAAGTCGAATTCTTTCCTTATTTTAAGCATCCAACTTTTATTGGATAAATGTGAAAAAATATTTAACAAACATATATAATAATTTTGTAGTTAGTTCTTTTCATTCCCTCCATTACAATGACTAAGCGTTAACTAGCATTTAAAATAATATTATTATATTAGTAGTTTGCAATATAAGATTTCAAAGAAACTCATTGTTGCTTTTTGGGTACGCTATAGAACAAATCATTACCTTTAAATTAATATTAAAATTTCATTCACAAATATTAATAAATATGAAAATTCCATATTCTTTATTTACCTGGGATGTTACATCCTTCACCCCTTTTGGAAATTGAGTCCTTGAAATTTTAAAATTAGTCTCGGAAACTTTATTGAAAGTCCCACATCAAAAAAAGAGTCAGTAAAACTATCACTTTAAAATAAAGAAATAGAAGTACAAAGGTCACCCGAGTTAACCCATACTAGGATTACATGTAGGAAAACATGGATATGGAAGAGAAAACAAAGGGTCAAGTTCTGATGGAGAGCGATATAAAACATGTCTAGGAGAAAGTTAACCACAAGAAAATCACAAACTTGTGATGGGTTAAACGATATTTGATTCCCCAGTAGGTTAAAATTATAGACAACATTTTTTATGTTACTTTTCATTGAGGAATTTGTTTATGGGCTTAACTAAAACATAAGTAAACATAATTACTTATCATGTAGACTTGTATCTCTTACTAGATTTCTAACACAAACTCATATTTTCTCCAAAAGATGAGTATTTAGGATGACTTGTTCACATTAAGAGTGATATAATCAACTTATAGAGAATCACCTAATCCAAAAAAGAGAACTATATATCTCCCATGTCTTTAGACCAAAACCAAAATAGTTAGTACAAGATCAGATAATCCCCAAAAAGGAAAATCTTTTCCAAAAAGAAAAACTAATCTTAATCTCTAAAATTCTTCCATCAAAACCCAATGTTCATCAAAGACCATTCAATAAACAATTATCCATAAAATTATTCAAAGTACTCCAATATAAGATTGGAACCCAAATATCTGAAGGATTTAATCACATAGTCTTCCAAGGTAAATCATAACATTTATCTCCAAATAACTTTTGTTACTATTAAAGTCTCATACTGAAAAGTAATTAACCTAATCACATATCCTCCATGATAGGTTAATCATTTCTATAGATAACCCAAAATCAACTTATTCCTGATTCATAAGATCATCTAACTAAAAATAATTATTCATACTATCTAGGGATTTCACGTAGTCCAGTGGTAGGTGATAAATACCAGTCACACTTTTGTTGTGGGTTCGATTCTCGCAACATCATCCGACGCGACGGGTTGTCACACGATCTTCGTGTTGTCCTTTTTCCAAAACTATATAATCGGTAAAACATTCCCCAAAAAGAGATAAAATCCTAAAAAATTACCATAACAAAATTTAACCTCATTTTTATCTCATGCCTTTCATTTTCCATCATAACATATAGTAACCCAGAATTACCTCAAATGTAAGGATCATATAAACCCTAATGGTTACCCATATAATTATTACCTGAACTTCCACATCGATTTGGTTATCTCGTACATGAAGCATCAGAGAACTCACCAAGGTTCAAGTGGTGATTCATGACTCTGGAAAGTTGGTTGTGAATAACCACAAGAGTTCTCATTGCAGATCCCATATCATTCAATTGTTCTTTCAGAAAATCGTTACAGTTTTCATGACATTCACTGTTACTTTGGTTCCTGCTAGATCCATCCATTTACTAAAACTAAAATGGTCATTATGATTATATCATTAGAATCATCATATAATATCATATGAGGAGGGTAAATACTAAGATATAATTATTCATGTTATCTTAAACTCATTCACTTTATCTAAAACTATGACTCTTTCTGAAATCCTAACCATTATGGTAATGTCACTTATGCTTAAAGAATACCCTAACCTCTAAAGTTATCTAAGCCGACCACTGATACCAACTATAAAGACCCAGCCTTAAAGAATTAATTAATCTTGAATTAAATGAATAATTCACATTGAGGGTCTTTTCAGGTTTAGAGTTTTAGAGAATTATTCCATAACTATTACATCTCAAATGTTACAAAGAAGACACTTATACTCAGATTACATTTTTTTTTATAAAATGAAATCTCTTGATTTAAAATGTGATTTATAGTACCATGATTTAGTTATCATGAATTTCCTTGATCCTATCATTGATATTATTCCACTTTATGCCCTGTGAAAAACATTTCAAAAACTTGGGATGAGCATAAAAAGCTCAGTAAGGAATACACAAAGAAGGAAACTATTAGCTTTTCAGAACAATAAGAAAAACAGGAATACTTTAACATTAGTATTACTTTTCACCTTTATGAAATAGTAAGTACTCTTCATTTAATAAAATATCACTACTTACCCTTTTTTAACCAAGCCAATACATAACATATAATTGTAACTTGGAACATAAACATACTTAAATGGAATAACCATACGGTCGACTTCCACACATGTCACTAAATGGAATAGCTATACGGCCAACTTCCATACCCAATGAATTGGAGGTTATAACATAACCACCCATACTAGTGTTCACGGCACCACCCGTCGTTTGGTTTATCACCTAACCACCCGTCAAATGTCCAAGTACCCTTATAAAATCATAAGACATAAAACAAGTATAAAGGAAAGAAAACATTTCCACATTTCAATCACAATATATCACTTAAATATATTATAATAACAAATCCATTATCAAGACCATTTTTCAGTACAAAAATATATAAAAGAGTATATGGTATTTATTTTCTTTTAAAAACATTACTGCATGTTGAGGATGCCAAAGATCAAATAATACTCATGGCGGGGGAAAGATCATTGTCACCGCGTACATTAAAAGAAAAATTATTTTTTGTTGTTTAGTAAAAATATTCATAGAAAAACATTACCTTTGAATGAATTAAATATTCAAAGTTGTTTATACAGTGTATAAATAAATGTCTTGTATTAAAACAAAATATTCCTCAATGAAAGGAGATTGAGACGAAGTCCCCTATAAAGATGGTATCCTTATATTAAGGATAAATCAATTAAATAATTATGTGTGAAAAATATAAATACACACAATATAAGTGGATATTAAGTGTAAAACAATTATAGGTCATCCACACATATTCATAGTACGACATAATCAAGAATTAGAGGTTTAACACAAAGAATTGAAATTGGGTTAAGAAGTTCCCTTACAGAAATTCGACAGCCTAGCGGCGTCACATTAAGTTTTCATAAAATGAGTTGATGAGAGATATAAAAGGGTATCTCATCACATGGACATAAGATTTACAACAATATGGATATGTAATAACATATCCCAATATAAGAATATGTAAATTAAAATACCTAACAAAAAGATGTCTTTTAAAAAGAGGAGGGTGAAAGGTTCCCTTACCGATTTGGGTAACATTCGAAATGTACACCCCATGAAATAAGGGTGATACAATGAATATTAAAATACCCATAAATTAAATTATATTAAAAAAATAATACAATATTGGGCATTACATACACCACACAAAAGAAAATAGTGGCAAATGTCGGATGAATCTCCCGGGAATAAAAAGTGAGATAAAAAACCCTTAACTTGTTGTAATTAATCGAGTCGTATGACCAAAAGATAATGAACACCAAATGAATCACATAATACCATGAATATTAATATAATCATGATAATATATATGAAATGGTAGTACAAAATACACCATATGAAACAAATAAGTGTTAAATAATGGAAATCTCACGGAATTAAAAGTGAGATAAGAAATCCCCATACGAAAATTCGGCAGCCTATCGGCACCACTTAAAACATCTAAAAGTGGATTGATGAGATAAAATATGGTATATCATAATATTTAAATAAAAATTACAGTATTATAAATACAAAATAACATCCCCCAACATAATAATGAAGAGCTTAAAAGGAATGACCTAAAAGAGAGTACTTAAAAAGAAAGAGAGAGGTAGGATCCCTTACCTCGTGTCTAACTTGACTCAATTGTTCTTTAATCTCCTGAATAATAAACTAATGTTGATTTATACTTTCTTAAAAACCTTTTCCAAGTTTATTATTCCTTGTAAATCACTTATTTTCATATTATAAACATTATGTAATCATTTAAGTTAATAATGTTTGTTTTGTCGATATTTGGTACTTAAGTCAAAAATGGACTTCGTATAATTACATGTTGTTCATGTGGTCAGAGGTTAATTATATCAATAATAATATTCATAATTTTTATATCATATATATCATGAATATACATGTATTTATAAAAGTACATAACATTTAGAGGTAAGAAATTAAATGCACCATTCATGGAGACGGCAAGTCGTATGTATGCATGAACGACACTTCCATTTTATTTCATATTAAATGGAATTAAAACATAATGATACATAGTAGTATTATAATTCCAGTATTTTATCATATACAATATCATTAAAACTATCTTTATAGGTACCACATATGCTATGAACGAGTCATATCACTTTGAGGGGGCGGTAGTCCGCACTTCCTCAAATGAAATGATCGTGTTTACACATAATGGAAACCATAATGGTTTCATATATATATAAATAAATAAATAATCATAATTAAAACCTAATCATAATATTTATCATATATAAATACAGTGACATCTTAATGTCCACCATGATAGGTGTTAAAAGATGATTGAACAATAATCGTTTCGTGAGGCAATAATTCACTATCCACAGAAACAGTATGTTCTTTAACCATTAGACGGAGGTGTGTGTATGTGTAAATAAAATCCTTCTCATAAAAACATCCTAGAATATTGAGTATACTGTTATTATTATGGGATTAAAATAATATTAATATCACGGTGAGTGAACAAGGAAAATAAAAGAAAGAAGCTCGAGAGAAGACATTACCTCTAAATCGGGTAACTCTTTTGGAATTGATCCAAAGGCTTCCTTTGAAAGACTTCTTCCCAAATTGAGGGTTATATGAGTGATATAGGGATGTGGAGAGATAATATGAGTAGATTTTGGACGAGAAAAGGGCTTTAGAGTTGTGGGTAAGGTGGTAGAGGTGGGGGCATTTTATAAGAGGGATGGGTGTCACTTTTGGAAAGTCTTGAAATTTTACTTTCTTATAAAATGATTTTCGGATTTTAAAGGTCCAAAAAAGATATATTTATAGTATAAGGTGATAAGGGTTCTAAATCCACCCATAAAATAGGTTTATAAAAAATTAATGACTTAGATTGTACCTTATCTTGTCATTTTATTTAAATCATTCATTAATGAGGTAATCACAACATCATCATAGTGTCCTAAATAATTTTATTTATTTTATGTATAAAAATAATAAAAAAAATTACCATGATGTAGGAAATATTTTGATCTTTCTAATTAATATTTATAGTCAAAAGGATAACTTATATAACCCCATGTAAAAATTGGTTTTGGAAAACAATACATGTTTGTGCCATTTTTATTTTTACTTTAAATAAAAAGTTATTAATGTCATTATCATACCCAAGTGGTTCCATGGGGCCTCAAATTTTAAATATGGATTTATGTGGTCTCCCATGACTCATCCAATAAGGTTAGGAAAAGTTTCAGGAATTTTTATATTTTTATAATATTATTTTTACCTTAAATTACCATAATTACCTTTAATCACGGTTAATAAAACACAAAAGTTATTATTCACCATAAATTATTTTCATCCCATTGAACCACATTTTACTTAATAATGACAACCATTTATGTCGGATTTTTGAAATTCAATTCAAAAAAGTGTTAAAATTTCGTTTAAATGAAAAATCCAGTTTTTAACTACTACTTAGTTTTTTCACTATTCATCAAAAATTGATATTTTTCCGAAAGATACCAAATGTTTACCCTAAGAAATATTTGATATCCCAAATTCAAATATGATGTCCATTTTACCAAATTGAAAACATATAAGTTGCATTAATTAATTTTATAATTAATTCCTGCTGTCAAAACAAATTGCGTGTTTTTAAGAAACAATATCTATCAAAAGATTGACACTTGTTTGTGTCCAATTTCAAAGTGAAATTTATTTCAATGACCACCATTGGATTAAATGGTAAAAATATATTCCAACTACACTTTAAGCCCAATTATAATATAATCTAACCATATCAATAAATTAGATTAAAAGGATGTTTTGAATTAAAATACAGCATTTTCACTATTCATTAAAAATGTCCTTTATTGGAAAAATTAAAAAAAATACACAAAGTATATTTTGACATCCCAATTCTAAAGAATTATTTTATTATGTCAAATATATCAAATAAAATTGACAAAAATTAGTTTTTAAAAAGGTTTTACATCAAAAGGCGGTTAATCGACCTTTTAAAGAACATTAGAATATTTATACTTAAAATCGAATTCTTTTCTTATCTTAAGCCTCTAACTTTTATTGTATAAATGTAGAAATATTTAACAAATAAATATAATCATTTTTTAGTTAGTTATGTTCATTCCTGACATTACAACTTCTAGGTGTTAACTACCATTTAAAAAAATATTATTATATTATTTGTGTGCAACATAAGATTTCAAATAAACTCATTGTTGCGTATTGGATACTCTATCGAACATATAATTACCTTTAAAGTAATATTAACATTTTGTTCAAAAATATTAATAAATATGAAAATGTCATATTCTTTATTTACCCAGGATGTTACAGGTATGATCCTACATGAAATAATTATTTCATTCCTCTATTTAATTTTCAATTAAATTTAACATCACATGTATGGGAAGTGAGATTCATCTTATTGAGGTAATTATTTTACTAATTATCACCATAATAAATCCCACATAATTGTAAAATATTTGTTTCCTTCATCCTCTTCTGGTGATCCCCAATATCACCAAGTACGATACTGTGAAATTTCCATCAACATTTGGTCCTCTCCGTGTAGGTCCCCCTGATCCAAAGGGTGTTTCCATATTTGTTTAGATCTCTTGGATTATCTATAAACCACATAATTATCTAAAATTTCATATCTCTTCTCATGTCCTGGGTAATCCCAAACTGATGCATGAAGCCTGGGCATGGCCTCTCAACCACATTACAGGGAAAATACTAAAATTGTTTCTCCCAGTCCACAATATATAATATAGATCATAAAGTTATTTTAAAAGATTTTTTGATCTCAGAGCCTTTCGGCAGACCTTGAATCATCTATATATGGAATAGATAAGGACTTTTCATAATCCTTATTATGTTGGTATTATTTATCCTTGAAATTTGTTTACTATGTATCACCCTAACTCCATGAGTATAGCCATGGTAGACATAAGACTCAATACTGACTCCAGAGGTGGGATAATTCATTCCTCATAGTGATAATGGAGTTTTTCATTAATCGGTATGGTATTACTATGATTCTAGATAGCGAGCAAACATTAGAGTCTATCTGTGTTGTCAGTGAATGATCTTGGCATGAAATGATGCCTCTTTTGTATATAGAAAAGTATCCAAATTGAAACAATCCCCACATCAAAAATAACATTAGTTTGGTCCTTCTTAATAAGTGATCCCACCCCATCAATTCAACAATGATATATGGGGTTTGAACAACACATTCTATTTTTAGGCCTAACCCCCCACCCCCTAAGATCTCCTCCCACCATCGCCAAAACCTACCCCATGCATCATTGCACCTTCTTAACGACCAGCCCATGTTCCAACATTCACTAGAGAAAAACGAACCGAAATTAATCTTTCATGAGTCTTGTTTAGTTATCCTTCATGAAAGCTAGGTGGCTTACCCCTGGGTTTAGCATTGGATAGCTGTTGGTCGAATTTTCTTTGATCCTATTCTCTATTGTTTTCAAAAAATAGTTTTCCAATTACTAAAAAATTGATTTTTCTTGGATAATATATCAAAATTAGGAATTTAGTATTCTAAAGTAAATTTCATTTATTAACATCAACAATTCCATTTATTTCACAAAAGCATCTATAAATTTATTTTTCATAAAAAATTATTAAATTTATTATTACATGGGAAAAAATTTAAAAAATTAATAAAATATTGAATGTACAATCCTAAATTATAAGCCTGAAATGAAGTTATCAAATACACCAACAAATAAAAAAGTTCTCATCCTTCAGAATAATCATAACCATGGAATAAATATGAACACCATTCATAAAATTATCAAAAATCAAAAATCAAAATAAAAAAAATCAAGGAAAATATAAACATTAAAATTCAACATAATATACCATTTAAACATCAAAGAGTTTATTAAAACAAATTAAGACATATAATTTAATTTATTCCATTGAAAATTGGATTATTTTTATCCTTTTATCATTTCAAGCCACATGATAAATTATTAATTATAATTACAATTTGTGATATATTTTGGAATCAATTTTTCAAATCATTAGTCATGATAATAATTTCATGTAGAGTTATGCACATACCATGGGTATATGATCCTCTCATAGGCATCGGAAGATATATATTCTTCACTTACTAATGAAAAAAGATACAGATAATTTGGAAGAATTAGTATTAGGTTTCTATGAATATGAGGTCTATGGTAGGTTGGTATTTATGTGAAAAGAATAAATATAAAAAATGAGGTTATTTTATTAATAATAATTCATAACATTGAAATGTAAATAAAAAAATGTATCCTTTATAAAATGTAAGAATTCTCACGTTGAGAACTCTTAAACTCAATGAAGGCTAAGAAATAATGAAATTTCAGTTATAAAATACACCATGCCTATTTTTTTCATTAAATATAATTTAGTTTATTAAAAATTGTGCACAAGATAAGTCTTAAGTCCACCATTCGATAATAAATGATAGATATTATTAGTAATTTAAATGTGGATTTTTGACTCTACACCAACCATTATTTTTTCCTTTATTAATTTTTATTTAGAAAAATGAAACAAAATTGTAAAATGAAAAATAACAGGTCTCCTTTTCTAATTCATAACATGGTTCCCACCAAAAAATGTGTCCAAAATATCGAACATATCTATATACCATAGAAATACACTCTCCCACATATAAAATTTTAAATATCCTGAAACACACAAGATTGGTGTTGGAATGGATAAAATTAGATTGTGATGTTTCTTTTCCCTAACAATGTTCATTCATGGTCTCCAAGGGATAAAAAAAGTTTCAATGAAAAATATGGGTCTAAAAATAAGGAAATTTTTAAAATTTCCCAATAAACATGAATTTTACTTTTTTAATACATATTATTAAAATGATTCAATGAATGTTTTAGTAAGTATCATGTCATGAGAATCACCCAAGAAATATGGTTAAGATAGAATTGGTAATTTTGTGTCCATATTTCTATTGTGAATGGGAAATATATAAGAAATTTTAAAAAAAACATCTTATGAAAGATAATAACAAATCAATCCACATGATTTTTATAAATTCAAACCATAAAAATTGATAGAAAATATCATATATATTAATCATTTAAATCCTAAAACCATAGTACATTTAATAAGTATTCGGTTTTCCACTGTAATATTTCAACTATACATCTTACTTGTTCAATCTTGTTAACATTGAAATATAAAACATGAAATCATTGTATTCCTAAATACTCAACTTTACAATATCACAATTGATATCCAAATTATAAATTTTGGGCATGTAATTTCTTCTTATGAGCATAAAAATATATTTTAAAAAAATAGTGGAATAGAAGAAAAATTAAATTTTATAATAAAACACCCCTTTAAATGAAGCTTATGTCTATTTTTATCATTACACTCTATAAGCTATTTCTTCTTATTTGGGCCCTATAGAGTCAAAATAGTAATATAATAAGGTAAAGTTCAATTTATGCTCAAAATTATATTTAATTTTACAATAAGGATATTTCCAATCCTAAATAAATAAAATAACATCCAATAATGAAATTAAATACACTGGTTTCATCCTAGAAGTTATCATATAAGTTATGTGACTATGATTATTACATCCATTTTCATGTAATTGGAGAATAAAGTAATATTTTAGATTTTTGTTGTGAAGATAATTTAAAATTTCCTTCATATGGTTTAATTGTACCCCTATTTTACATTTTTTCAATCATCACTTCTTCTTATAGTTTGATCCAACCAGAGGATAGGTTTTAGAAAAATAAAAATAAAAAAAAATCTGATGATATATTATAGTTATATTACTCTAACACTTATTCTTCCTTTTTATATTTAATCAGTGGAGACTATTATTCATTAATAAGTGCAATAATAATGAATAATACATCATCCCCCACCGCATGATATTTACTCTTTTTCCCAACACCAAACTAATTCTTATTCTTATTATGCATTACATCATTAATCTAATCATTATTGTTCTTCTCTTTATCTTCTTATAAGTTTAATAGAGAGTCTCATTCCACTACTTTCTCATGAATGGTATTAACTTCAAATTTTTTTCATTATCCTTTTCATTCATGTTTTATTATTATTAGATTTTTTACTTTATAAATTCATAATATTATACTTTTTCAACATCCTACCCTTATTTCTCCTCCATCATACAATCATTAAATTCCATAATATTTTATTCATTAGGTTGTTGTAATAACTTTATAGGGATACGTATTTCTTCATATTTTTGTAATAATGATAAGGACTCTATAGGACAATTATTTATTTCTACATGAGTTCTAGATTCATCATTTTGAGATATTTCTACATGCTATAAATTCTAGTCCTTTTTCCCCTCATCTGACTTTTCCTACATTGTTATTTCAACTCATTTTACATACTACATTGCTTTTTCTTGTTAATAATCTAAAATTTATATCCCTATGATGTAAATAAATGGTATGTTACTTACTATGGAATTTAAATTTTAAATAATTTCAGCAAGACAAGTGGTCATTTTTTATGTTCTCTGAATTCTACCTCATGAATATAAATAATTTTATCTAAAACACCAATATGAATCATTATATTTTTTTAATATATACTATAATTATAAATCATTAGGTACTTGAAAATATCTCTTGTTCATATGTTAAATATTAGTATAGGATCCACCTTTATATTTATGATAGTATGAATCTACTAAATAAAACTCGTAATAGGTTTCACTAAACTATTGGTGTTAGAATTCATCATATGCATAAGAATATAACACATTCTACAGGGAGGTAAATGTTGTTGGGGGAATCATTGAATTGGTACCCAGCATTGAATCTTCATATAAATTTGGGTGTATTTATTGATGTAATATTTTGAACTAAAAATTATTTAATTATGAAAGGGTTCAAAATCAATTTCATGGAGTTTTTTCTACAGATTCCATTAATCTAAACATAGGTAAATCTATTTATAATGGCTTTAAAGTTGTCCAACGGTAATAAATATATTTTGATTAAATTAATTAATTCTACCGAGACCAATAAAAAATATTTTGTCTAGAATTATTTATAAATATAAATTATTTAAGTTAAACTCATAGAGGGGAAAATGGTTTCATTATTTATATATCAACTTATTCCTTTTAGAATTGATTTCCTTATTCAAATTTCCCTAAAATAGTTTCATGAAAAAAATTATATGAGTTTGATTTCATAATCTAATTCTATACTAATTATTTTTTCCTTTTTTATATTGATGTTATGTTAAGATCTAACTATCCTACCCTTGATTCATATGCCGGAGGGTATTATCTATTAAAGGTAGATGTATAATTCTTCTTATGGGATAGAAAATAAATAGAATAAAATATCATGAAAGAAATATAATAAACCTTCATGAAAAATAATTCAAATTAGTGCAATATAATTTAAAAGATAAAAATAACTATGAAAATAAATCTATAATTATGAAATAATCAAATATTACAAAAAAATTGAAAGGGCCTCAAAATTTGACTATATAGAAGGAAAAAAAGAAAAAGAACAAAAAGTGTGAAAATAATTATCTCCCAAAAGTTTAGGGTTCTTGGATATAAATATGTTAACATGATTCATAGTATGAATAGTAAATCATGTCATGAACTACCATGATATATTTTTTATGGGAATCTATAAGGAATTAACACATCATACACTATTAATTCAAACATTGAATGGAGAATTCAATTCTTCGATAGATCAGGTCTTCATTGATTTATAGAATCAACTTTGTTTATGAGATATTTTAAGCCATAAATAAGGTTGAATAGTTGATAGAGGTCCCAATGTTCTCATAGTGAATATTTCTCATTTCATAAGTTATCATAATTCTAAAATTTCATGGATTGAATGTGGTTTATAGAATTATTGTTATCTTTCCATAATTTTTTCATATTTTCCTCTAAACATTCACATAATGAAATGAATATTCATGAAGTTTAACATTTATAATCCTAAATTTTTGTATCAATTGACATGAAGTCTTATATATCCAATTAATATAATAAAAACACGAACAAATCAATACATGCCAACATAAAAGATTTATAAATCATGAGAAATTATACCAAAAATGTTTATAAAATTTCACCATATAAAATGATCAAACACTTGAGTAATTTTTATTCCACGGGAACTAAGAATATCTATGAATATATGAGGGTAAAAGATTTTATAATATAAAGAAATCATTAACAAGCATGAAAATAAAACAAAGTTTAAAAAATTATTTGGCTTCAATTTCTGTTCATGTAGAGAATATTCGTCATTCCTCTTAGTCAATCACTTCATTATAATCCTAATTTTATTTGATTATTATTCATCAACTATTCCTTAGGTGGCCATGTCCATCTTTTGATTTACCTCATGGTGAATTTTACCTCATCACCCAATAAAAAAGATAAATAAATTTATGATTACGCCATGAATACATGTTCATAACCATAGTCTTGCATCAGAAAAAATATCTTATAATGTCCATCCCCTTCTCATTGTCATGAGTGGGCGTTGAGATGTTTCATGGCCTTAAGATATATCCCCATGATTACAATGGTTGGATATAAATATAGAAGGGCTTCAATACATGTGGGTGTGGATTTACCTTTAAGGATAAAAAAATACCCGACAATCCAAAACTAAACAAACCACTATATTTTTTGTGACACAATGAAAGAAAAATCAATATTTCAATTATAAAAATCATACTAAAATAAAGTAATAAAACAAAATACTTTAGAATCAAAGTAAATGTTATATGATGAACTAATGAATCTCCCAGACAACTACAATACTTCATACTCCCTAATCTCCATGCCTCAACATCACCTAATATCCCAAGAATCTAGAATTATTTCTAAATACAATTGATACATTACCTTTTCCCATGTCTGGGTAGATGACATATGAAAAAGCACCAATATCCCAAAGTTGGGGTGAGTACTAAAACTCAGTAGGTCTTCCCTAATGACTTCCCTTCTCACACCACTTGGATAGAAAAGTTAGACACATTTTTCAAAAATATTTTCTATAAAAAAAATTCTAAAATATTTTATAAAGAAATATAACCAAGTTCCATATCAACCAGTTTTCCAATAAAAGTCACTTCTCAATGAAAAGAACCAAAAAAAATTTTAACACCATTTCAGAAGTTACATTTTTCTTTGGCATAACCAATCAATTAAAAATATCTCCATAACCGGCCATGCATTCTTGGATATAATAGATGCATAGTCATGATTGGTCTATCATAATTCTAAAAATTCATCACAATATAATTATAGCCCATGTTCGATTACACCATTAGCACTGAGCACAAGGTCATATTTCAACCAATACTCGTAAATGAAATATGAATACACACACCATGTATCCCTAAAAAACATTACCAATACAAACATTCCAAAATTATTTCAATAAAAAAATCAATTTTTTTTATAATAATACTTTTAAAAAATCTAGAAATCCATTTTTTAAAATATATATTTTAATATCTAGAAACCAAATAACTTTGCACAATGAATATTCACAAATATGTAATTTCACCAAATACCATAAACCTTTCTAAAAGGGATTTATATCCTACTTTTCACACCAATTTCAAAATCAATTTAAATAAATTAAATCCATTTGAAACTAAGAAAATTAGTTCCAGTAAGCGGTGTCAATATTGAAGCCAGCTATCTTGAGAGTTTTGGAGAAAACGATAAACGATAGGAAAAACATCACAAAACTGGTTCAAAAATCTATGAACCCACCTTTTATCTCTCCCCTAACATAAAAATTACATAATATAAACTTATATGGAATAAAAACACTTATATACACCCATAAAAGGTTTCAATAAATGAAAATGAGAGATATATAAAATTATATCTACGCAAAACATCAAGAACGACGAAGAACAATCACATACCACGGGGAATCGTCTTCTAATCTCCAAGTGAAGACTTTGAATCACCACCCGATCAATGGGAGAACTTTACTTGGCCTTTTTAAAACAAAAATATCGTGTTCAACCCACATAGTGGGAAACGGTGGTTTAAAGGGTA
Source organism: Viscum album (assembly GCA_963277665.1). NCBI lineage: Eukaryota > Viridiplantae > Streptophyta > Magnoliopsida > Santalales > Viscaceae > Viscum > Viscum album. Next base: position 2,139,133,552 of record OY728128.1, on the reverse strand, counting down.
AATTGAGTGAGATTCACTTTTTAAGGAAGTGGTTTCTGGCTACACATGGTTTTGTCACATGGTTATGAAAACTGTGTGCTGACCATGAACTAGCCACTTCCGTAGGGAAACCCCTCCTATAGTAAAGTCACACTATTTAAAATACATTTTTTCAAGTGTTCTAAAGCTACTTACTCAAAAAAAATCAATGCCACTTTTCAAAGTGACAGTTTCTACTAAGTGGATTCATGGTTTGTTAAAATGGTGCACCAGCTGTGTGCCTTCCCTTTTTCCCATGTCTTGTTGTGCATGATTTTCTAATTTTTTTCATAGATTACACAAACTACGATCCACCAATTCACCAATATAAAAGTTCTAAAAACTCTCAAAAGTCCTCTAAACTCTCCCAAACCTCACCCTTATACTTTATATACATTAAAAATCATAAGGAATTTGTTACATCCTAGAATCCAGGGGTTATAAATTCTCCCCAACATTGGTTTTTCCATCCCCATAATGTAGAAACCAATGTTTCATTGAAGGATCTCCATCCATTGATCTTTCATTTCTTCTCATTTTCCCATTTATTTTCTTGAATCTGGACATGTTTCCACAATGCCCACACTAGACCGATGCATTTTACATGAAAGACTTCCTCTTTTTTATCCAAAATCCTCACTAAGATATGTACCAAGGAGATATTCGTCTCTATGTCAACATGATACCATCTGATGACTTGGTCAGGGTTATGCTCATAATTTTTCAATTGAGATACATTAAATTCACTGTGTACTGCACTGAAGCTTGGTAAAAATTCCATCTTATATACCAACTCAACATCTCATTCCAGTATCTCAGAAGGGATTAGGTATCAATGATATAACATTCCATACTTCTAAAAATGAAGATGTCCAAGCCTTGGAGAAATCCTTAAGAACAAATGATCACCCACTACGAATGACAAAGATCATCGACTATGATCCTCATTATATTTCTGACAACTCTGAGGCATCTCTATCCCCTTTCTGATCAATTGAATCTTTTCTGTTACTTATTGGACAAGTCACGCCCAACTAGTGAACTCTAACATAGTTCAACCAAAAAATGTGTAGAATGATATGTATTCTCATACAATACTTCAAATAAATCCATATTTATCATGTCCTGATAGCAATTGTTATATGAGAAATCTAATAAGGGTATGTGCTCTTCCCATGTGCCAAAAAATCTATTACAGAATCTCAAAACATGTATTCTAATGTTTTTTCCATCCTTTCAAATTTCTAATCTATTTGAGGATGATACAAAGTACTCTTTTTTTATTTATTCCTAAGGGATTTATATAAGGATTTAAATAAATGATATGTAATCCTCAAAACTCTATTCGATATGACTAAAACTGGTATGTCATGTCACCTTGCCACATATCAGATATAGATTTTGGACAGATTATCTACCATATGAGTTTCATGAATATGTATAAAATGGGTCGACTTTGTAATTTGATCCACTATCACCCATACGACATCATGTTTCCATAAAATTTTTGGGAGACCTATAAAAAAATCCACATCTATCTTCTCCCATTTCCACATAATAATAGTTAAAGACTGAAACATACATACTGGTTGGAGGAGTTCTTTCTTACATTTTTGACAAGTAGATCACCTTGAACCAAAATCATCAACATCCATTTTAATGTCGACCAATCAAAATTTATCTTTCAATATATTGTACATCTTCTGTATTCTCATATGAATATCCCATATTGAATGGTTGTAAGAATCAAGATGTTGTTCCTAGAAAGTGATAGGTATGAATATTTGATTTCTAAACCATAACACTAAATTATCATCCATCCTCCATCCCTCAATGGTCTCCCCCTATTGAGTTTTCAACTCATTGAAACACATTTTTCATCAAATTTATTTTCCTCCTTTACTATCTTTACAAAATAAAGAACCACTGCAACTGAAAATAAAATCATAACATCACCTTGGTTTTCACATTCAACATGCATGTCAGCTAGGATTGACATCAGCTACCACTCCACTGAATATTATTTTTCCAACTGATTATATGAATGTTTTCTTAATGCATCATCCACTAAATTTCCATAATTGGTGTATACATAAATTCAATGTATAACATTTAGAGAAACCCCATCCATCTTTTTTCTCTTGTATTCTAATACTATTGTAGGAAAATATGTTTCAAACTCCTATGATCCTTAAACCTAGTAAATTTATTAGCAATGAAATAGAGAATCCAAGTCTTAAAAGCATGAAAAACTATATCTAACTAATAATCATGTGTTTGGTATTATAAGTTATAGGAAACCACATGGTCTCCTACAATGATAACACACCCCAAACCAGATCCTGAAGCATCCCAATACACCATGTACCCCTATCCTGATTCTCATAATATCAATATTTGTGATTATTTATGTTGAGATTTCATCTCTTGAAAATATTTATGGCATTCCTCATTCCATTGGAATGAAACATTATTCTGTGTCAAAGCATTCATAGTCAATGCTAGTCATGAGAATTCATGAACAAATTGTCAATAATAAACTTCTATATCATGAAATATTTATATCTCAATGAAATTCTTCATAGGTTTCGAAGGGATAATAGCTACTATCTTCTCTAAACAAACAATAACAAATATTTGAGAAATTATATGGCCAATAAAGTGTACCTCTTGTATAAAAAATCACACATAGTTAATTTGGCATATTACTGATGGTCTCTCAAGATTCCAAACATTTTTTCCAAGTGTTTCTCATGCTAAGGTCGTGTCCTTGAATACAATAATATTTCAACAACAAACACTACAAAAAAGAATCTAGATATTGCTGAAATATCTGAATCATCAATTCGATAATGATTATTAGTGAATTCATAAGACCTAAAGGCATTACTACATATTCATAGTGGCCATATATTCTTTTTAAATTTGTCTTCAGAATATTCTCTTTTGGAATTGAAATTGGTTATATTATACTCACAAGTCAACTATAAAGAACCATTGATCTCCTCTCAATTGATTAAAAAATTCATTAATTTGTGGAACTAGATATCGATTCACTATTATTACCTGGTTAGGCTTACAATTATCAATACACAACCTTATTGTTGCATCTAATTTCTTCATAAAAAAGTTCGGTGCTACCCACAATGACATTCTCATCTGAATAAAACCATTGGTTTATAGCTCTTAAAAACTTAATTTCATATCCCTTAATTCTTCTGGTGCCATTCGTTAATAAGAAAGCTAGATAGGACTAGTTCTCAAAAGGATGTAAACTGTAAACTCCACTTATCTACCAAGAGAAAATGTTAAGAAATTTTTGGGGAATACGTTCGAAAACTGATTCATAAAAGTTGGAAAAATTATATTCTCAATATCTTCCATCAATAACAAATTTAAAACCACAATATGGTATAAGATTGTTCAAATTGCTATTGCCAAAAATCCCATTGCACCAGCCTTTTCACATCATTCTCCTCTAATGATATGTTCAGTAACATCCTCAGTCGCGAAATGAACTTCTATTTTATAATAATCGATGTGAGACTTGAATGTTGACATCTAATCCTTACGTAGGAATACATTATAGTCATCTATCTCCATTATCAAGAATTTAAATTTCATCTTATCTCTATTAAATGTTATATAACTTGATCTAAAATAAAAAACTCAACATTCCCTTTGACCAAGAGGATTTTTTTTGTTTTATCACAAAGGACATCATCTATGGTTAAAAACATAGAAAATAAAAAAGAACAAGAACATATTGATGTATGTTATGCACTAGTATCAAAAAACACTTTCATGAGGGTAGATTAAAAAGAATCATACCTATCATTGTAGATTGTCTAGTCTGATCATCCATAATCACCTTCTCAACTCCATATAATTTCTTCATCACTTTAATTAGTTGTCTATTTCTCCTATAAGATTTCCCATGTCGAGGAGTCATGGAATTCAATGAATCTCTAGGTCTATATCTGTTCTTTTAAAAAATTTGGTATTACTGCCCTAGCCCTGCCGAAACATATGATTTTTGTGATACCTAAGAAGTGTCTCTAGCACCTTACATTAGAGCACCATGACAATAGCACAAAATATTTCTCATCTTGTTACAATAATGGAATGATCTTTGTGGTGTTGTAAACTCTTGCTTCATGTTGTTTAAGGAACCACATTTAAAATATCCTACATTTATTATTGCTTTTGGAGGAAGATTCACTGTTCCAGTTGTCTAATTCTGATTCACACTCCTACATTGAAAGTTGGTGTCCCTTATCCTCTTTCCCCAAGTAGGTGAGTTCCCACCAGCTCCCATGGGTATCATAATAATTCCTCTAGCCATATCTCATAGGATGTCCCATTCATCCATCAATGTTCTATTCACTATCTCTATATAATCTATAATATAGAGAACAACTATTTTCGAACAAATCTAACACCTGGACCCTGATTCAAAGAAGTTTTCCTTCAAAGATTAAATATCCACAAACTCATGTTAAAAGTGCACGAAATTCATTAATTTAGATATATACTCTATGATAGAGATATTTTTCGGCTTCAAGATAAAGAAGTTTGTCATCCTTTGAATCTTGAACGTGTGAAGATATAATTATTTTTTGAACAATACCTCAAAATCCACCGAATTGAGGCCTCGATCCACTTTATCTTGCACCACCAGATCCCACAACTATAATTCAATATCCCCTAGAATATATTTTTGCATTATGAATTTCAACTCCACTGGTGTGCTGATGAAATCGAATATATGATTCATCCTATTCAGGAATAACTCTGCCATTTCTTGTTCAGAATCACCATGGAAAATGGGTGGAGAATACTTTTGGTACTGGAATGAATGAAACACTTATCTTGGATTTTCTTTATAGTTCCCTATTTCCATAACAAAAATTGATTTTATGATACTCTGAACAATCTCTTAGTTCACCTATGGCTTAGGTGGAACCATATTTTCCATAGCATCTTCTGGTTTGTTTCAATGATGCATATGGGGTTCAATTTTCTGTTAGAAAAAAATGTCAAAACTCTCACTCTCTAGTAACTAAAGGCTTCTAATTTTAAATTCTATCACATCTACTATCACAATATCATTTTCCAAAATAAAAATTTTCCATGTTCAGTCATTTGGAAAAATATATACTTGCAATTAAAAATAAAACTATTTTAAAAATACCCCAACCATGATCATTTCAAAGTATTTCATTTGATAAAAATTTCATAATTTTTCACACAAAATTATATTACACCAAAACATATATCATTTCTCAAAATGAGATATGAACTCCTATTGGGAAGTCGTTCCTCTAATACATGACATCCTTGTCTCATTAGCTAAACCCATGAAAATGATATTTCAAACCTATAATTTTCTTAAAAGCACATGAGTTTCCAAATCAATAGTAACATGAATTTTATCCTAAAAATGTTAGCTATGTATTTTTATTCACTAAATTTCATGTCCCAATAATCCTACTACTTTCAATGATACCAACTCAAATAATAGACAAGAATGAAATTCAGCTCGAATCCCAACTGAACTGATTACTTCTTGTTTCCCAAGGAAAGGAACAAGATGGCACCATTTCTCTTAAACAAGCTTTTGGACCAAACAACGAAGACACCATTTGTAATGTCCCACCCCTTCTCATTGGCTTGAGTAGGTGATGAGATGTTACTTGGCCTTAAGAGACATCCCCAAGACGCTAAAGGATGGTAATAAGTTCTAAAGGGATTCAAAACATGTGGGGGAGTTTTTCACTTAATATATTAGTAACTAACCCAGAAATCCATAACCAAACAAACCATTATATAATGCATGACACAATGAAAGACAATTCATCATTTCGTTTATCAAAACCATACTAAAATAATGTACTATAGCAAAAGACTACAATGTCAAGGTCAACAGTTAAATACAAACTAATGAAACATTAAGATAACCATAAGACTACTACCTTCAGAAGATCTATGATACTACTCCACCAAACAACCCATGTATCATGAATTAGTGCTAAAGATGTGTGACAATTTACTTTTTCCCATGTATCTATAGACAACATCTGAAAAATCACCAAAGATCCAATGTTGGGGTGAGAAATAAAACACAATATGTTTTTCCCAATGACTTCGCAACTCATTCCAATAGGATTGAAAAGATAGAAACATTTATATAATACAATTTATATAAAGAAAATTTATAAAATATTTTATAACTAAATATAAAAAAGTTCCATATCAACCAGTTTTCCAAAAAAATAAAATTTTCAATGAAAGAACCCAAACAATACTTCAAAACCATTTCTCAAGTTTCATTTTTATTTTTCATAACCAATCGATTCTATATATCTCCATAACCAACCATGCGTGCATTTTTATGAAACTTCCATACTCATGAGTGGTCTCTCATCGGTCTACGAAGTCATCACAAGGTCATTATATCCTGTGTTTCATTACACCTTTCTCAATGAGTAAAATTTAATATTTGTACCAAGCCTCACACATAAAATATGAACAAACACACAAAGTATGCCCAAAAAACCATTCCAATCCAAATATGACAAAACATTTTTAATAAAAAAACCTTTAATTGATTTTTTTTAGAGATCCATTTCAAAAATCCAGAAATCGATATTTTAAATTAGAAATTTTAAAAATTCATGAAACCAAATACCTTTGCACAAAAAATTACCACAATTCCACAATTTCACTAAATACCATAAATCATCACAAAAGCATATTTATATCATGATTTTCACACTGATTTTGCAATAAATTTAAAATAAATAAATAAATTTGAAACTAATCCAATCAGTTATAGAAATATGAGTCAGGAGTGAATCCACAAACCTATATATTTTTGGAGAAAATGTTAAATTTCATAAAAACGTCACTAAACCGGGTTGAAAACTCCACGAACCTACCTTAGATATCTTCCCATAACATAAAAAATAAAAAATATAAAAATATTTAGAATCCATACCCTTATATCTACCCACTACATACATAACTATATGAAACTATGATATGGAGAAATATATATCTAAAAAACATCAGGAACTATGCAGAACGATAACATACCATGAGGAATCGACTTCTAATCACCAAGGAAAGCCTTTGGATCTACTCTCGATAGATGATAGAATAATCCTTGACCTTTGGGAAAGAAAAATATCATTTTAGGGATTCATAAGAGGAAAAATGAGTTGGTTAATAGAAAAAATGAGCATGATCCACTTTTTAGGGAAGTTGTTTCCTACCACACACGGTTTAGTCGTAGAGTTAGGAAGACCATGCACTGACTGTGCACAAGCCATTTCCTTAAAGAAAACCCTTGTACTGTCAAATTTTAGGGTCCCAAAACCATATTCCAACTGTGCTGAAGCCACTACCTCAAAATATGAAATCCACTTTTCAAAGAGCATGGTTTCTAGTAAGTGGGTGCACACTTTGGGAAAATCTTCTGTTGTACGTGCTCCTTCCCTTTTTCCCTTGTCTCACTATGCATGGTTTCCCCAAACGGTGCAGCACCCGTGCACCTATACAAAATACCCAAAACTCTAAAAAGTTATAAAAACCCTCTCAAACCTCACCTTTATATAATATATACATTAAAAATCATAATGAAATGGTTACATACCAGAAACTGGGTGTTCTACACAACTCCACTTTCTCATGAAAAAATAGATTCAATCGTGGGTACATTATATTAATTATCAAAAAACCGTGTGAATATGGTTATGTTGGTAGATGGATAAAATAAATTCAAAATGATGGTAAAATAAAAATCATAATATTTGATTGTAAAAGAAATGTTTGATAAAGAATATTCTCTAAATGGTAATGTTTCCTCACTCAATAGAGATCAAAATATGTCCCTTATTGAGTTAAGAAATCATAAATAAGGTATCATGATTTATTCATTTTCATTTATTCTTAATCATTTAGAATTAATTATTAGTATATATCTCACATCCATAACATATCCCGATATTACATTTAATGATAATAATCCTCCTAGAAAAGATTATTTTTTATCCTCATAACACACAATCCATTCATTTCTATACTATTTTTTGGTAATCGACAATCTGAATATGATGTAATAGTGAACTATGTTCCATAAATCTAGTGAAAAACCCACCACACATCTACTCAGTAGTAATAATTCCATTTCCATCAGAAATAACCCTACCCCCACACTTATTCAACGGAAAATTATCGAATATACCAAAGCGTATTTTAATAATGGATACAATTGGACAATAATATGGATTTATTAGAATAAGGACATCCATTTAAATAAAAAAATAATTAGGATAAATGTTTATGTTTGTATAAGGGATAATAATCCCAAAAATAGAAATCCCATAATCATTATAAAATATAATTTTTTTCAATCATATTTTTGATAAGATATCAATGTAATTTATAATGGGTTTACATGTCCCACTTATCTCTGAAAGAATATTCTCATAAAGTAATAAATAAGGTAGGTCCCGAAACATATGTGAAAATAGTGGAACATATAAAAATGAAATATTTAATGGAATGGATACCAAATAATAGTAAAATCAATGAACCATATTTGAAATTTGGAATCAGAAATAAAATAATAAGCTGAGTAATAATACTGTAATTATATGAAAGAATACGAAATAGATTTTAAGCAATTTTCAACTAGGAATTTCACTTTTATTTACATGTTTTCAATGAAATTCTCAATTTAAATATTGAAATCAATGAAAAATATATCCTAGACCAATGAGACAAAGATAAAATCCATTTTCATTATAGAAAAACTCAAGAAATGTGAACCCAAATATAAATTCAATAAGTATACCCACTGTTCAGTGTCTATATGGGATAAAAAGAAATAATTGTGTGAAAAATAATATGAATAAAATAGAAATGGTAAATTATAGATCCTACAATGTGTGTTGTAATAATGGGTAATGATTGGATTGTGTTTTATGTATAGTTCCTAAAATAATGAAAGATAAATAAGAATTGCACTTCCACAACAGGGAGCTAAAAAAATTATAGGAAATAATGAATAAATGTTAAAGGGGAATCCTAAACAAAGGTTTCTAATGAATTATAAAAAATATATTTTTTTCTATTATGATCAATTTAAAATTTAATGTACATTCTAGAACATGAAAACACAACTAAACCCATAAAAAACAACCTAGAATAAAACCATATAGAATAGAAGAATCATGGATCACCTCCTATTAAGTGTGAATATAATGCCTTTAGTTGAGAAATATGACTATGGTTTCCCATTGAGGTCCATAAACATAAATTTGTGGAACATATTCTCCAAACTATAACCATTATCCTCCAACTCTGTATAGTGATTGGGGTTTTTTTTGTCACTCTACCCTATGAAAGTACCCATAGGGAAACATAAGTATAAAACTAAATATTTGGGATCCTCCCTATAGAATATATTAGGGAAAATTCTCGTGATAAAGGACCAATAAGAATCTGGGAGTGAAATACGTTTTTATTTCAAATTCAACTCATTGAGGCATGTGGGAAAACTCTACTTCACGAAGAATCATTAAAAATTAGTCATTCAAAAGTAGTAGAGATCCTTTATTATTCTATTATATTGAAGAGGATATACAATAGTATTATTTGAACAATGATAAAAACAATATCCCCAAAAAATTAAAGATATGGGATGGTAAAACATGGGGAAAACTAAGAAACAAAAGAATCATCCCCAATGTAATTGGTTATGGTATCCTACCTAAGGATGGGCTATGATAACTTTAAATGTGACTTAATTTTTTAAATACTATGGATGAAAATAATATCATTATCTAGGGAAATAAATAGTGTTAATTTATCCATATATAACTCTATAATTAGAGCATAGGAAGTTAGAGTATAGGTATTGATCTGAATAGCTATCGAATTTTTGGTAGCATGATCAATGAATGGAACCTATGGTGGAGCCTTAGTGATAAGACCCTCTACCTCAGTGAGAATGATCTAAAATAAAATTTCATTATGAGGTTATGTTAGTGATCTAAGTAATATGATCTATTGGGTGGGTTACTAGATAAAAGATGGAATAAATAAACACAAAACTCGAAGTTGTATTTGTAGTAGAAGGACAATGGTTGGGAGAATCTCTAGTGGATAGAGATGACTGATTAAGTGGTGGTGAGGTAAATGGGTGATCTAGTGTATATATTAAGGTAAATTCTATGTGATGGAATATAGATCATTGGTTCTATATAATGAAATTATGAGCTCCCCAATAGTAACTCAACCACTCCCTATGGGTATAATGATGTTGTAACAACAGGGAAGGTGAAGAGACAGTTTGTATGATGGTAGGTTATAGGACATCCCAGGTCACCAAGGAATCTAGCATCAGATCCTCATCTATGTAGTCTAAATAATAGGTTTCCAACTTTTAGTACTAACCAACCTTATGATAAATATCATCTTATGATGCATGACCAATACAATAGAGTACATCATGCCCATCAATGAGAGGGGATGAGAGGAGTCAAATTGAAAATGTTATTTCCAAGATGTGTGATGAATCTTCAACCCATGATTGTGTCATAGGTCTTCAACACAATCCCCAAATAGTATAGTATTAACTGGATGTTCGTGTAAACTAAAATGGCACCCTTGGTGGTGGAATAAAATGGGACCTCCAAATGACTGATATCCCCATGGGGATTGCCTAGTTGGTTTTTAAAATGGAAAATTTGATAACAAACAATCTATAAATCCACAGCACTTAGCTAGGTTCTCTTACAATTGTGGAAATCATGAAATATTTCCATTTCATGGGAAATTTATCTTTAGTTATTTCATAAATCACCATTATTATAGTCTTGTCACAATGTATCACAGTCTATAGATGTTGAAAAATTTGTAGAATATAAACCCAATTCAACACCAAAATAATGAAACTACAACTCCAATTATTTTAGGACTAATACGAATGAGACGTGGATGACTTAAAAGTTGAAGGATGTGAGGAAATTTATAAATAGATCCATGTATGTCTCCCCTTTATCCTCAATAATGTGGGACATTTATATCCAAGGCATGGCCTCCAAAACATCCTCAATCACATGGATCATCCTTAAAACTTTTATATCATGGGTTCAATTATACCTCATAAGATAGGAATATAGGTTTGAAAAGCAGATTTTATGTACTTGGTTTGATAATTAAGGATAAGGATGAAGTGGAAGAGGTGGAGGATCCCCTTGGGATCAATGTAGTGAGTCGGATTCTAAGGAATATACAGAATGTTTTAAGGATTTTGTTGGTGGAGTGGAGGGATCTCAAGCATGGTGTTTAGAAGTGGAGAACGCATCGAGCATAGAAGCATTCTTGGATTTGTGTTCGGGAGGTGTGTGCTCGATGCCTTACTTCGTACCCACCATATGTGGGAGTGGATGTTGGAATGGAGAAATATTTGATATGGGGATGAGAGTGGGGAAACATCCTAGGAAGAGTGATCTTTTTGGAGACAAACAAGGTGGTATTGGGGAAGATGTGAGGGAGGAGTGTAGAAGCTAGGAAGATATTTCATATAAATTTGAACAAATGCCTTTTGTTTATAGTTCATTGGATGAGACTTAAAGTTATTTTTTCATTTAAAATGTGAATTTATAATTCATATAATTGTGAGAGATATTTTGAGTGAATGTGTTATCCCAGAAACTTCATCATAAAAAAAATTTAGGAAAAAAATTTATCATACTTTCAAACCCATTTATTATGGAAATAACACATCCAATGATGATCGAATCAATTACATGGTATAATAAATGTATTTACTTTCATTGGTGTTTAAATTTTATAAATTTAGGTAATACCTTATAATATAAAAAGACTATGTGTATACCAACCACGAATATGTAAAATATATATTGAAAAAAAGGATTTGATTTCAAGATTGATATGATAGAACCCTCTATTGGAGGATTTTCATTTCATAATCAAAGAAATAATGGCATTAGATAATGTTATCATTTACAACCTGTCGAGATATTAATTACCAACTTTTGAAGAAGACGAGAAGCTAGAAATTATAAATGACTTCCATTATGAAACTCTTTTTTTATGTGGATTTAAAAGATCACTGATTTTTTATATTACAAAACTAAATGGATATAGGGCCCTTTAACCTCACTTCACATACCAAAAATGATAAAAACATCTAGGCTGATGCATTTCATTGTTATTTGAATGAGACACCTCTTCTCATGAAATGTGGTGATATACTTATGGGACATTATATTCCTAAAGATGACGTCAAAAAATAATTCGGTTTTTTATTATATGTCACTCAATGAAATAAATAATGGGACTGGCTAGGCTATTTTTATGATTCATCAACGTGGATTGCTTTTTCCCACCCTCTTTTTATATGTATGAAAATTTGTAGAGGCCTATAACCATTTTCAATGACTATGAAACATAAGAAAAAAGAATTAAAACCCCCATAAAAGAATATTTGACATTTAATTATTTTATATATGTGGAATTGAATATATGAGGCCCTTCCAAAACTATTTTATAAAAATATATATTCTAGTGTTAGTGTGTGTGTGGATAGCAAGTTAAAATCTGTAGAAGAATAATCCACCACAATCAATATTGCAATTGTTTTTGTAAAGACCCGACCATAGTTTCCCAAAGTGGGTGCCTTATTTCATTACATTGGCATGATTACAATAAATTTTTATCCTAAAGGAATAAATTACTTTATAAGTTTTGGAAAACCATAAATCTACATAACATCAACATAATTACTTTAAATGAAATACAATATAGAAATTCCTTTTAAAACATCCATAACTCCTAGGATACCCCTATAGGTCATTCACAATTTACTTCTTCAAATCGTATGAAAATAGAACATAAGAAAGGGGTGAGATCAGAAGCTCAGTAAGGGTAAGTAATACAGTGGAATATATCATAAACATAAAAATTATGCATGCTGAATAACTAAAATAACATGCCGTTAAAAATGAACTTGAACATAATATGGAAAGAATAAGGGATGAATAAATAATGACATAATAAAGCATAATAATGGGTATTATACTAGTCAAATAACCACATGGACTATCAATTTTCATAATGAGGTAAATTCATAATGCCAGAAATTTTGGAATATACCATCAAAGCTGCATCCAAGACATCTGAAAATGATTAAGGCCTTGGCCAAAACCATATCTGAAAATGGGCAATGCCTCTGTCAAGTCTGTATTTTTTGTCTCATTATAACTTTAAATACATATAGGGGATATAGATGGCCACAAACATAACATAAAACATCAAATTAATTCTTTAAATGAATTGGGATAAATATAAACAACATATACATTCAAATTGGAACTATCATATGAAATGTAAATAACATTTCACAAACACTAACCATTCTTAGTAATGTGGTGAATTGTTTCAAGATAACACATGCATAGACAAAATAATAAAATAAATAAATAAAATATATAAGATGATATAACAAAATATTAGTCCTAATTATACATAATAATAAACAATAATATCCAATCAAATGAAAATACTCTTATAAAATCATCCAGTAATTCTTGAAATAAATACTGTTTTACATTGAAAAGAATAGTTATTTTAGAAAAAATCAATTTATAAAACCATAATTTAATTAATACTGTTTTTTATAACAAAAAGATATATTTTTGAAAAATAGCAGTAGCTGAAAAAAGATTATAAAATGTACATGACCATATGTAAGAATTCGAGAAGTTCCCTTGAACCAGGGTTGTATTTCGCGATGCATTTTTTGGAAGATCCTTTTAAAACATGTAACTCCCCATAAAATAAAGAAGGATTCAATTTGGTTAAGATATATATAACATTCAAACAGAATTTATGAGGATTACACAATAATAAATAATAATTTGATTGAGGTAAGTATAAAATAAGAGTAACCCGAAAGAAAATGGAGGTTTTGGTAGAAAATTGTTACCTTATGTCCGAACGTGTTATTAACATAACATGAACTTCATGGATAACAAAATTGAATCCAAAAATTAATTAATTAAGATCCTTATATATATTTATTTTATTCCTCATAGTTTATTTATGTTCATTTATGTCATCATTGATAAGTTATATGATTGAATTCCATCATTCAAATGTGTTCATTCCTTAATTTCATGATTGGCTCGCTTGATTATAAGTAATCAAATTCATGTGGAATGGATGTATTTCTCCAGAATTGGCATTAAAGGTTATTAAGGAAGATCAATAATTTTAAATTGTTAGTTATGTAATTTTTTTATATATTATGAAGATAAATCATTTGACAATACATTCAGTGATTATGGTTTAGATTATTATGGTGGTTGTTGGTCATAACTAACTATTTTTGTTATGTTATTTAATATAACATAAAAATTTTGGTTTTATAATAATTAAATAATTTATAATAAACATTTTATAATCTCTTTAAACAATAAATATGGTTTCATGACCAGATTTTAGGACAAAATTGAAGAATAAAACATTGGTGTCCATGAAAGTTGTCAATTGGCACCTCCTAGACAATGATTTCATTCAAAAAATAAAATGGAGAGAGAGATAATATTTTGATGAAGTATATTATATAAACATGATATCATTCAATTATATATATGGTAGTATAGTTTTAATGATCATTAAGATAGATGATTTGAGGAGAAGATAAGAAAATAAAATAAATTGAAAATGAAAAGAAAATGAAAAGGAAGAGGGTTTACCTCTTGAAATGTCCTCCTTGGGAACCTCATTATGGGAAGGGGTTTTGGTCTTTTGGAGAGGCCAAGAGGTCCTGTACATGAGTAGATACTAGAGAGTAGTATTTGGAATGAAATTTTAGATTATTTGTGGTTTATAAGAGTGATGAAATGGGGGAGAGTGTGGTTGTTTTTATAGTGGAGGAGAGGATGGGTTTTCCATTATTTTAATCTTTATTTTATTATTTTTGATCAAGACTATAAATTTTGTTGATTCATGTGACTCAAATTTGTAATAAGTGCATTTCAGTTTTAACCAATGGCCATTTACATCATCCATGACTCACTAATGATGCAGGCATTCATTATTTAGCATATTTGAAAAATTATCGAATTACAATATTCATAAAAAATTCAAGTATTTAATAAAAATACCAAAACATAACCCTAACAATTTTTTCGATGGTTAGAATCAAAAAATGAGCTCCATTTTATAATAATAAATTTCTAAATAAGAAAAATTTAATTTAAAATAAAATCATTATTTACTTGACAAATAAATATTTAAAATTTAAAATTGATTTTATAATACTTTCTCAAATTAACTGAGGTCTCATAAAATATCCTAAAATAATAGGACCAAAAAATATTTATTTAGGAATAAATTTTATGAAAACAAATTAATTAATTTATTAATTTAAAACTGTATTTAAATATTTATTACTTAAAAAACACCCAAAAAAATATTAATTATAAAAATATTCTATTTCATTTAAAGGTGCCTAATTTTTTTATACATACATAGGTGATGTAACTCTTCATAAGGGTTAATTAGTATTCATATTGTATGTTAATATTCATAAGGGTATGTTACTATTCACCAAAAATATTTGTTTATTTTATCATACTCTAAATATCGTAATGACCACAACCGTGTTTGCAAGTTTTTTTCAATTCAAATTAAAGAACCAGAAATATTATATCTAATGACTAGGTTATAACTATCTCCTATAAATTTAAAATTATTTGTTTCACATAGAATTGGTGTTTAATGCATTCTATAATAAATCTATTTTTAAATCCATGGGTTTTTACATTCTTCCACCCTTACGAAAATTTCATCCTCGAAATTGTAAGAATTATAGCTCATATAATGATTTGGGTATTTATTCATCATAATATCCCCAAGATCCCATGTTTCCTTCTAAATGTTATTCATTTTTCAAATTACCATTTCTATTTGAGTCATATGATTCCTCAACAACAGTTCTTTATATTCCAGAATCCAGATAGTCTTTTCAAAGTAGTATATGTTAGGTACCAATTATATACCTTTAGATATGAGTACATGTGTCGGGTCTTGAATATAATTTCTCAAAAATTATACATGGAACAAATTTTGCACCTTTTAAAGGGTGGGAATCATTTCCAAACAACAATCCATAGCTTCATTTCTCTCTAGAATTTCAAAAAGACCAATGTACCTATGGATCAGTTTACCTTTATTCCAAAATTTTATAAAACCCATCCCTGGAGATACATTTCAGAAAACATTATCTCCCACTTAAAATTCCAAATCCTTCCTGTTATTATCAGAATAGATGTTTTTCTTCTTCTTTTATATTCTTTGATATGGGTTTGAATAATCTTTAACTTTTTTTTGTTTCCATCACAAACTATGGGCCCACAAACTTCCTTTCACTAACTTCATCCCAACATGTTCATATACTACATCTCATTCTATACAATGCTTCATATGGTGACATTTGAATTATATAATGGAAAATATTATTTTTGGAAAACTCCACTAACGGAAAATATAGACCCAATATGCCTTGAAAATCAAGTGATCATGATCTCCAAATGTCTTCTAAATTTTTGATCACACTTTCTAAATACTCATCAGTTTGGGGGTGATAAGAAGTACTCAAATGAAGCTTAGTGTCTAATGATTTCTCAATAATTTTCTATAATTTCGATGTAAATCTAGGATCGTGATCAGAAACTATTGAAAGAGGTTCTCTATAATGTCTTAAAACATTATTGATATAGATTCGTGAACGGTAATCTAGTAAAAAATCCCCCTTATAACGAGGAAAGTAGTATATTTTTTATGTCAATCAAAATTTCCCCATATTGAATCCATCTTTCTTGGAGTTGTAGGAAATCTTGTTATAATGTTAATAGTGATGTCATCCTATTTCCATGTAAAAATAGGTAGTGGTTGCATGACTACTCTAGGATGTTGTCATTTGGCCTTCACTTGTTGAATGGCTAAACATCTTGATACATAATCAGTAATTTCGTACTTCATGTTGTCCCACCTGAAATGTTCCTTCAAATATAAATATATATTTGTGCTACTAGTGTGTATAGTGAAATTTGAGCTATGTTCATCATTCAATAACTCCCTTTTTATATCGGGTATAGAGAGAACATGAAGCCTATTCCCAAAATTCAAAATTCCATCCTCACACATGAAGTCTTCCAAATTACAATCATTAAATCCTTTATTTTTATTTTGATGATTCTAATACTCAACATAAGAATTTATAATACGTTCAAATAAAGATGGTTGGGAAACCAATTTAAAAAGTAATGATGTTTCACCTTATTTGATAATACAAATATCTATCCTCTCTAGATCCATGTACATATGATCCTTTTAAATCCTCAATTTTTTTAGGACTCTATGATCCTTTCTTATTAATGCAACAACTACCTTATTTTATTTTATTGGGTTGTAGTGTATGGAACAATCATAATCCTTGAGTATTTCAAGCCATTTTCATTTCCTCATGTTGAGTTCTTTCTGTGAAAAGATATACTTCAAGGTCTTATGACCCGTATATATGTCACATAATTCTCTATAGAGATAAGGTTTCTATGTCTTCAGTGAAATTATTATCGCTACTAAAACAATATCATGATTTTGATAGTTATATTCATGTATTTTTAATTGCCTTGATTCATAGGCAATAAATCTATCATTCCATATAAGGACATAGACATGTCATTTATTTGATACATCACTACAGATCACAAATACACCATTCATCGATGGTAGAGTTGGGATTGGAGAATTCACTAATCACCTATTGAAATCCTCAAAACATTCTTTGCATTATTTTGTCCATACGATGTTAACCCCATTATGAGTAATCTTGGTTAACGGGTTGGCTAATTGGGTGATGTTCTGAATGAAATGCTGATAATAACATGCTAAACTAATAACACTAGGTACCTTAGTTATGTTCATTGGAGTAGAACATTCCTAAACTACATTTTCCTTTGTACGATCAACAAAAATTCCTCCCTTTGTGTAAATATATCCAAGAAAATAAATTGTTTAAATATAGATTTCACACTTTCTAAACATCCCTATTACTCGTTTCTTTTAAGAGTCTATAGAATAATGTGAAAGTAATTATCTTTATCTTTGTATATTTTTTATTATACTTGGATATCATCAATAAATCCAACAAAAAATTCATAAAGATATTCCTTCAAAACTCTATTCATTTGATCCAGGAAAATAGTGGGTGCATTAGTTAGTTCAAAAGGCATTACAGTAAACTCATAATTCCCATACCTAGTTCGAAATATTTTCTTTGGAATATATTCATTCCTAACATACAACTGATAATATCTAGATTGGAGTTTGGTCTTAGAAAAATATTGGGCTCCATGATGTTGATCAAATAAATCAGCTATGTGAGGTATGAGATATATTTTATTTATTGTAATATCATTGAAATCCCTGCATTTAGTGCATAACCTCATAGATCCATATTTCTTCTTGAAGAAAAGAATAGGGACTCACCGTGCAGAAACACTAAGGTGAATAAATCATTTATCACTCAATTCCTAAAGCTATTTCATTAGTTATACTAATTCTACAGTGGTCGTTCTATAAAAAGTATTTGATATTGGCCTTGAACTAGGAGTTAAATCAATAGATAAATCAACTTCCCTCTCTGGATTATGTACATGTAAATACTCTCAAAACACATCAATATATTCTTGCACAATAGGTACATTCTCAATTTGAAGATTTATTTCCTCACCCATAGCTATTGAGTTTTCATACTCACCATGAATTACATTATGTAGAGATAATGGGGGTGGATCTATATAAGAATAATATAGTGATGTTTATTCAATAAAGATAATATATTCTACTCTTTTCTCACAAAAAATAATTTCCTTCTTCTTGATATAGATTTTCATAACTTAGTTTGGAAAACAATCCATTCCAAGGATTATGTCATAGTCAGCCATAGGTATGATGATATAATCAGTATATAAGCATTATTTATAGGCTTTAATGGGTACTTCCTGACACGTCATTGTTGTAATGAGACTTCTCTTATGGGGTTTGACAAAAACCTCCTTTTTTATGGAGAATTAAAAATATCTAATTTTTAAAGAAAACTGGGAAGATATAAAGGAATGATATGATCTATAATCAAATAATTTATTGACTATGATTGAGTAAATGATTATAGTAACTACCACTACATCATGAGTAACTTCAACTTCATCAGTTGTGGTCCTATAAGATTGGCCTTTCTCATTTGGCCTTCTATGAGGTAAATTTACTTGACGCATTAGAAAATCCTTAGCATAGTTTCCCCTATCTCTAAAATTATAACATTGAAAATTGATAGATTCTTTCATTTCTTGAAATCACCAGCATAATGGAATCTTTGTCCACACTAGTAGCACACTCCTTTTCCTTTTAATAAGGAATCATGGTGTTTCCTTCCACAAGTATTTCATGTTGGAAATTTTCCTTTTTATTCTTCCTATAATACATTATATCCTCTTCCACTCTCTCATTCTCATTTTTCAATTAATTTCAATATAATTAGAAGATTCATTCTCTATTTTGATAGCACATGAGACAGTGACTTAAAATGATGAGAGACTTTGGGAGGCCAGTTCCCTATGAAGGAATGGTTTTAAACCATCAAATAATCAATCAATATTTCTCCTTGTATTATTTATATACACTACATCATGCCTTTATAACCTTATAAAGTTGGCTTTATAATTTTCAATATTTTCATTCTCTCTCTCTCTAAGTCTCAAGAATTCCCTCTGTATATACACTCGTGGTTCACAGGGATAATATTTTTCAAGTAAAATTTCCTTTAAATCCCTCAATTACACATTATATATTTATTCCCCCTCATTTTTTTGAATTTACATCCACCACTGGTCTACACCTCCTGATAGATGATAAACATCCATTACAACCATCTCTATTTCGTTACATCCAAAAGTAAGAAATATCTTGTCTAAATAACTTATTCACTGCCCCCTATGAGTGGATTTTTATTCCCATAGAATGAAGGATGTTTTTGGTACATAAAGCAGTCTAACATTGGTCTTCCACATTGTGAATTAGTATGATCCATATGGGTAGGGTTATTTTTCACAACCTGAGTAAGTTTTCCAAATATAGTTATAGGTTTTTCATCTCTAGTTGTAGTTCCATTACCAATATCATTATCTTTCATACTAGGGAATTATATATAGGGGATACCTGTATTGATATGGTTTACATTCCTTCCACTAGGAGTCATTTCGATATAATGGCACTCACTGGATTAGGTTATAAATCATAATGTATAGTATCAACATTAAAAATAAATAACAAAATTTAAATCTTATGCATAGATAATATCAAAATCATAAAGATAATTTAATTGAGGAAAAATTTACTTTTAAATCTGTTATAATGGAATGTAAAGAAAATTTGAATTATCCTAAGAATATCTCACAAGAGGTTTAGACCTGGCGTGTGGTAAGGATCATTATAATGTATCATGTTACAAAGGGTCAAGCCTGAAACAAATTGCCAAAGTTGTTACTCCTAGGTACATATGTTCCAGAATCACATCCACTTGTAGTATCTAGATAGGGATGTATTTTATATGCAGATCCACATAATATCTTCCTTACCAAAATTCTAATATGTTCATATATTTTTATCCTCAAATTCTATCTTATGGTTTTGTTCCCTAATATATGTTTTCAAAATCTAGATTCCATGGTTTCTATTAAACATTCTCTAATACAAACTATAAAGAACCAATGTCAATTTCCCAGAGTTGATTCCTTATTTCATTTCATTGGCATGATTATAAGAAAATCATATCTTGAAGGAACAAATTATTTTATTAGTTTTGAAAACCAGATACATACATAACTTCCACATAACAAATTGATATGAAATACAATATAGAAATTCATTGAAAATCATCCATAACTCCTAGGTTACCTCTACAGGTCCTTCATAATTTACTTCTTCATATCCTTGTAAAATAAAACATATGAAAGGGGTGGGATCAAATTCTCATTAAGGGGAAGATATCAAAAAAAATTAGGCATTGTGAATAAATAAAAACAAAGGCCTTTAAAAATGAACATGAACATAATATTGAAGGAATTAAGGATTAATAAATAATTCCATAATAATGAATAATCATGGCTATTATACTAGTTGATTACCTGTGTGGACTGTAAATTTTTACAATAAGGGAATTTAATAATACCAAACATTCCAAAATATATGGTCAAGGCCCCAGCCAAAACATCTACAGTTTATTATGTCCATAGCCAAAACCATATTTGAAAATGGACATGGTCTTGACCCTATCCATATCTATTTTGTCTCTTGATACCTACTAATTAATAGATGGTCTATAGAGGGCCCCACCCATCACAGACTAAGTCCAATGAATTCCTCATATGTATGGGGATAAATATAAAAAACATATATATTTATATTGAAACAAACATAGGAAATGTAAATAACTTTCCCCCAACACTAACCATTCAGAGTAATATGGTGAATAGATTCAAGATAGCACATCCATAGTGAAAAAATCATAAACCATTCAATAAAATATGGTAGATGATATTATAAAATATTATTTCTAATTATAAAAAATAATCTAAAATATTTTTTAATCAGATGAAAATACTCCTATAAAATCATCATGTAATTCTTTAAATAAATACACTTTTACTTTGAAAATACTAGTTCTTTTGGAAAAGTCTTTGTATGAAACCAGAAGTGAAATAATATAGTATTTTCATTTTAAAATTATAGACTTTATTAAAATATTTGTTTCTAAAAACAAATTATAGAGTGTGTGTGAAAATAGTTAATAATTCAAGAAGTTCCCTTGAATCGGGATTGTATTTCAAGAAGACGTTTGTGGAAGAACCTTTTAAAACATGTAACTCCCCATAATAGAAAGAATGATTCTAGTCAATACACATATAAAGAAAATGAAAACCGAATTTTTGAGGAGAAAACAAGGATAAATAATAATTTCAATGTGGTAAGTATATAATAAGAGTAACACGAATAAAAATGGAGGTTCGGGTAAAAAAATACTTACCTTATGTTCGAATGTGTTATGCACTTAACCTTAAAATCAGGGATAAAAAAATTAGCTCCATTAATTAATTATTTCAGAACCTTATATACATGTATTTGATTTTTATTTGTTTTATTATGTTTATTTATGGCCTTATCGTTAAGTTATATTATTGAATTAAATCGTTTCGGAATGTACATTCCTTGACTTCATGGTCAGTTTTCTTGATTATAAGTAATGGAATTCTTGTGGAATGGATATAATTATCTAGAATTTTAATTACATGTTATTAATGAAAATATATAAGTTTAAATTGATAATTATATCATTTGGATATATATTATGATGATTAATCATTTGATAATACATTTAGTGATGATAATTTAGATTATTACGGTGGTTATTGATCATAATGAGCTAGTTTTGTTCTATTTTTTAATATCATTTAAAAATGATGGTTTCAGAATCATTATAAAATTTATAATAAATATTTTAGATTTTTTTAAAACCATAAAAATGGTTTTGTGACTATATTTGATGAATAAATGGATGAATGAAACATCTTCATCCATGAAGGTTGTAAATTGGCACCTCTCGGATGATGATTTCGTTTATAAAATAAAAGAGGAAGAGAAAGTTGATTTAGGAAGGATATTCCATTAAAATGATATAAATATAGTATATAGATTATACTATATTTATTATGATCATTTGGAAAGATGTGGTGATGATAATATATAAAAACAAAATAAATTGAAAATGAAATGAATATAAAAAAGTAAGAGGGTTTACCTCTTGAAATGTCCTCCTTGAGAACCTCATTATGAGAAGGGGTTTTGGTCTTTTGGAATGACCAAGAGATTTTGGGAAAATGG
The DNA here is from genome assembly GCA_963277665.1 of Viscum album. Lineage (NCBI taxonomy): Eukaryota > Viridiplantae > Streptophyta > Magnoliopsida > Santalales > Viscaceae > Viscum > Viscum album. Next base: position 2,139,110,491 of record OY728128.1, on the reverse strand, counting down.
GAGGGACTTTATAAGAGTATTTTTTCAGAACATTTATATGCTTCAAGTCTTAGAGGAGTGAAAATAAAGGGGAGTTTGGGGTGGTTTTTATAATGGAGGATAGGTGGGTTTTTTCTTTTATTTGAATTATTATTTTTTTATTTTGGCTCAAGACTATAAATAGTATTTATTATTGTGACTCAAAATAGTAATAATGGCATGTGATTTGGAAATTATTTCGATTTTCATCATTCATGACTCATGAATGATCAATAAATTCGTTTATTTAGCAGATTTTATAAATAATCCAATTTCACTATTCACCAAAAAATTCATGTAATTCTGAAAAATACCAAAAATTAATCCAAACCATTTTTAGACAAGTATAATTAAAAAACGAAGTCAATTTTATCAAAAAAAGTTTGTAAAAAAGATTTTTTTTAAATAACATCATTATTTACTTGAAAAATATAAATTCTAAATTTAAAACTGATTTTATAAAAAATTAAAAAATTAACTGAGGTCTCATAAAATTGTCCTATAATCATGTGGAAAAAATATTTATTTAGGAATAAATTTTATTAAAATTAATTTTATTAATTTCTTAATTAATAATAGTAATTTAACATTTATTATTCAACAAAATACCAACACTTAATTATTAATTATCAAAATATTATATTTCATTTATAAGGTGCCAAAATTTTATTTATACTTACATGGGTGAGCATACTTGTCATATGGTTATATTATAATTCATAAATTTATGTTACTATTCGTAAGGGTAAGTTACTATTCACCAAAAATGTAAGTTGATTCTATCAGACAGTAAATATCTTACTGATAGCTGTCGTGTATGCTAGTTTTTCAAAATATAAATCATAGAAGAAGAAAAATTATGTCTAACAACTAGGTTATAATTATCTTCTCTAAATTTATAAGTGTTTGTTTCACATAGATTCATTATTGAATTCATTCTATAATAAATCTATTTATAAATCCTTGTGGTGTAATAGTTTTAATGATATTTTTCAAAAGAAATTTATTTTCCCATTTTGGATTTCCCATATTGCTCTTCAATGATCGATTCACACACATCAATAATTACCCAAAGAGGAAATTTATTGAGAAGAATAGAGTCTAATAAAATACAAGAACTAATTACCACTAAAAAGACAACAATAAAGTGGAATTTTCTAATTGTTAAATTAAGAAAATATTGGGAAAAAGATATTTCAATCCAAAAACATTGCAGTTAGTAAATGGAAAATGTTTTATTCTCATATTGAATAGCATTCAAAACAAACATTAGAATAAATCTATTCAAACATGTCTATATAAATTCATTCCAATTACCAGTGGAGAGGGACAAACATATGTTAAAGGAGATTTACAAAGGTAAAAATGATTCCGAGTGAGTTGAAGAAAATTTTATACTCCAACTTGGTGAGCTAAAATAATTAAGGTTGTATTCATATTAAAACAATAGAATTTACAACGAAAATAAAAAACCCAATCCTGACCAATTCCTAGACCGAAGTAAATATTCATAATGTAAAAAAATGTTACTCATCAACTCTAAACTGAAATAATTCTTTAGAAAATAAAAATCACAATAGTCAGGACCCTTCATCATGGTTAAAGTCGTTCACTATGGGGAAATGGAAATCCAACATGGAATAAAACATACTTTAAAAGTTAATATCTAATGTATGAATTTCTATCAAGAATATTTTCATTATGATGACATACTTTATTTAAAATTAACATGAAAATACCCAAAAATGTTAAAATATCTTATTTTAATAATGTAAATACTCAGAGGTAGGATAAGAATTTTTCCTTACTATTGTTTTTTCATATGTAGGAACTTTAAATTTATGAAGGCATACTTTTGAATTCTACTAAAACATGGAGGAAAAACTTGTTGTTTGGACTAATAATAAAAAGGATTAAATATTCATATCTTGAGTTTTAAAGTATTTTTAAAAATTTTAAAAAAAATTATTTCACATCATGAATTAAACATTCACATTATTAATGGAATGGAATATTTTAAATGCAACCCTTGAACCGTAAACTCATGGTGCTCATCCATCTTCCAAAGCCATCTCCTCCTCTCTCCTCTACTACTCTATTTTGTCGTCCATAGTCCTCCTCATTACACTCTTCCAAACACACTCTTACAAAGTAATATCCCTCACTATAATACCCCAATCTAATACTTAGACATTCCATCATCCATTCTCACCCATCGACATACAAAATATATCATTGATCTAACACCTCACAGAAACAAATCCATGCATGATGCCAGGCCCGACGCATTGTCTGCTGTTAAACATGAGGCTCAGGAACCCTCAACTCCCCTATAAGACTCTTATAACCACCCTTACATGACCACCTCAAGATCCCACTCACTATAATAATCCCATGAATATTCTTTACCTATGGTTATTCATCGATATCACTTGTTTTAAGATATACAATATCTTCTACTTTAGCACCTGTAGACCAATAAAATGCTTGATATGGAATTTTTACTGAAAATCCATGTGTTTGATGAAGTTCTTGAGGTGCTCATTATAATTAACATGATTGAAATTATCAACTTCTGATATGATACATATAGGAATATATTTCTATATTTCTTCACCTTCTTCTACATGGAAACCATCCATTTCCCATTCAAATTAGGTGACAAGAAATTAATGTTCTATTATATATATATTTTCATTGGATTTAGAATATATTCTAACAATTTTGTAGCATCTAAAAACTATAATTAATTTCCATTCATCCCTAGAAAGGTTGAAAAATCAACGAACAATGCATTAATTTCCCATAAAAATGAAATATTACACGTCCTCATATGAAAAATAGATCTTAGGTAAGGTGTGTGGATTTGAGGACTGTTCATCATAACCTTGCATATTCCCAGCTAGAATGAGGAAATCCCCATGGGTCCGTCAGTCAGTTTGGGGTCCTCCTATTTTATACAACCAATGGAACCCCTATAGTTAATATTGCCTTCCAGTTTTGACTTCACTATTTGGGGCAGGTGAAAAATACATAAAACATTTTTATGGATAAAAGATTCACCATGAATATGTAAAATGACCTTGTGGTTTTTTACTCTTCTCATACCCTCTAATACTTGGTCTCTATTAAGTTTATTAAAATTTTAAGGTTTCATAATATTTTATTCATCTAGATGGTTTCCCAAAACATTGATTTAGACAACTAATTATGCATTCTACATAGATTAGGATCTGATGCTAGATGCCATGGTGGCCAAGGAGGTTCCCCCACCTCTAACCACACCCATAGTGTAGGCCACTTCCCAAATGGTATAACTTTTTTATACCCTTATTGAGTGGTTGTGTTACTGTGGTAGAGATATTCATTTTCTTTTGGTGAATCATCAATTCATCTACCAATTCCTATATATTTGTTTTATATAGCCTTAAAAGATTCCATTTAACTCATCATACCCTTTTTAGAAACCTCCAGTCACTGATTCTTCTCCCAACCCACATCACATTACTTCTGAGCCTCTATCCAGTTCCATTCTTGGCTCTTTTTCCCTCCAGTTATCCACCCACCTAGTTGAGAATCCTCCTTAATTTAGTAACCCTTCCCCATAATGAGATTTTCATTTAAAGCATGATAGTCATGAAAAGGGACCCATCATTGATACTATACTAGAGGTTCATTTTCATTTATCTAGATGGCATAAATTTTGCAGCAAATTGGATCCATACATCTCTTATAACTTCCTATTCTTACATAATATATTTACATTCTTTGTTTTTTCACTGGATACTACCCTAGGTTAATCCTCCTTCCCCAAGAACCATTTAGTAAAATGACACAGCTGATAAGTTTCTACGTCCCATCCTTGGGGAGAGTACCAATACTACTTCCCTCAGGGCCGATTCCCCTATTTCCTAGTTTTTCCATGTATTTTACCCTCCACCCAAATATTTTAATTTATTATATCATTTTTGTGCCTTATTATTAGACTCATGATTCATATATTATTTGACCTAATGGAATATATAAAATCTTCTATCTAATTTTTAATAGTATCCTTTTTACTCATTATTTTGTAAATTAAGTTGTTTATCCTTGCTCGATCAGATGAATATGTGATGATATATATTATTCCATTGAGATTTGAATTGGGCCTTAATAATAGTTTTTCCCAAATATTTTTCATATGAGGGTCCTAATATATCTATCCAAATGTTTTTGTTACCCTACGTGTACATTTCCTGGGAACCCTTGACCTAGTCGGAACCCCCCCCTCCAGTGTGATTTATACATAAAAGATACTTCTTCTAGTTTGTGGAGGATTTAATGAGATTATGATCTTATAGAACATGTTGAGTTACATTATTTTGTCAGTCTAGATTGTGGAACTAAATTCACACATTACGGGATGTAACCAATCGAACTTCCTTTATGTTTTTTAGCCAATGAGTTTTTTTCCCATTTATTTGATTTTTTGTGTTCTATAGAGTTTGTGTACCTTTTAATTGATATTAATGGAGAAAATTAGTTTTTTTAATTAATTTCTCAGCTATGTTTTGTATTATCCTTCTTCTTTTAATCCATAATACTTATATATTTTTTATATCAACATTTTTCAAGTATATATGTTTTGTATCTTTCTTTCTTTATAGAACTAGGAATCATGCATGATCCACTGATTCCCTGAGCCTACAAAACTCATTTATATATATCATGTTTTTCTTTTCAATTTCATTTATTATATTCATTATTCAACTTTACAATACATTTCTCCCATCACAACTATAAGAAATTGGGACACAATTTTATTTTATGTTTTTAGGACATTTTCTGATATTTATTGGTCTAAACATGGATTGTTTCTTATTTTAATTGATATTGGTGAAATTTTTCATTGATCATATACATTAACCTGAAAATTTCATTGAAACCATGTAAATAAAAGGGAAATATTTAGATGAAAATTATAAATAAAACATAAATAAAATATATTTAAAATTATAGCATGATTTATGAGTTGTTAATATTATTGTTTTTTACAAATTTATGATATTTTTTATTGATTAACCTAATACTTTTTAGTCATTTCTGTATTAATAAACATTTCTTTTATTATTTTCATTCGCAATAGGATTCTAGAGCTATGTTTTTTATTTATTTTATGAGCATATTTATTGAGTGATATTTGGGACATACTAAACTATTAGAACATTAAGTGGTATCTTTTTTACTCTATGAATGAGAAATTACAATCATAAATTTATTGAGAAATATCTAATTTTGATCAAGTTATCCTAGAGACTTACTTATACCTAAATCCTTCAAAGATCATAATTTTCATGGATGACCTTATTAGGATTGCACCAAATAAAAATCCCATTTCATTCTTCCCTACCTTTATATTTGGTAAATTGCATAATTTTCAATTGAATTATCATGATGGAATGGTTGTATCTTATTGATATTGAACAATTTATAACAAGGATATGCTAGGTGATATTTTCACTAGATTTTGGGGACTTGGATCATGATTACATCTGATAGACATTATGAATAACACTGAGAAAAACAAGGGTAATATATTAGGATGATTTAAAATCACCATTAACAAAAAATTATTCTATTGATATTTCATATAGTTTTTAGTGGAGGATATGATATCTATCTTTAACGTGAATTATGAAAAAAATATGGTGAAATAACTAAAACATGTAACCTTTATTATGATTTCATGACATATTTATGTAACTTCTTTGAGCTTCAAAGAGTACGAATAAAATACCATATAGAAAAAAAATTCATTACACATTTTGTTGATTATAATAAATTTTCATTTACAGTTTCTCCTTTATTTGATATTTATTTTTACCATTTACCCACCTACCCTCATCTTCAGAGTCATTTGATCCTTAATTAGAAGTCCACATGATTAATTGTGTAATTTATCTCTACAATGTGGATATGTTGGGTCCAATGAAATCCTATGGTTATGAGCATGTACTAATAAATTTATCATAGTTCTTCTCATATTTTTTGATTAGTGTTGAGGGAAAATTAAAGTTGAGTTAAATCACAATGAGGCCTTGTTTATCTAATAAACTATTTAGAAATAGAAGTCAAATAAATGAGAGATTTGAATGAAATACATGAATATGATTCATGTCTTGTTTACTTTGTAAGAATGGAAATTTATTACTGAAAAATATCTACAAGTAATTGTTTTTATATTCATAGTAATCAATTAGTGATTCCTATTATAAAATGTATTCCATTGTGATTTTTATTGACGTAAATATTCTTGTGGATACGAAATTGTTCAAATAGAGGTATTTGATATGTTGAATTTGTATATAAATTTTGGGTTTAATTTATCAAGTTTAAAATTTCTTTTATATTTTCATTCCATGATTTTATATGTTTTATAGATTAATTTAATTTGGAAGAGTTTAGAGATAGTCTTTTAAAAATTAATAATTACATATGTTTCAAATCCTGACTAATAAATTCATCAGCTGAAAGTTTAGAGATAGAAATGAAGAAATTCATGAAATTTAATATTCAGGTTATTAACCACATTCAATCCATGAACTTGTGGGATTAATATAACTCATGATGTGACAACAATATACTACATGAAATGCTCGACCATTATCCAATAGCCAACCCTCATTGAAGACTTTAAATATCACATGGATGAATATCAATCCATGACTCAAGGAAGATCCAATCCACTGAAGAATTGAATTATCTATTCATAATATGAATACATAATTAAAGATTTGGAAATTCATGGGAACTTCTAATAAGAAAATCCAATTATAGTTCATGGTTTGATTTACTTTTCACATGTGTAATTATTTTTTCTGATTTATATCCAAGCACCTTAATCTTTTGGTAGAGAATTATATTAACCATTATTTAATATATTTCATTATTTTCCTATTATTATATTGATTTTAATGTCAATTATTCACTCTTTTCTTTTCTCCCAATAATGTCTTTTTTTCTATTTCATCTTTCATTTAATAGTGATTTCTATCTTTTTCATGTATTTTTTTTCTAATCTAAAAATTATTTTTATTCATAATTAATTTTCTCCAAATGATTATATCTTGTTCTATTCATTATAATATGAGTAATTATATAGGTACCATGAATGGATAATATTATTGGTATTAGGAATCAAGATAATGAGAGGTAGAGAATAACTAAACCATTAATCAAACCAAGTGAAAACTAATCAGTTATAAATAAAATTAATAAATTTACATCATATCATAATTTTACATGAAAATCATCTATGAAATATTGAATGAGTAAATAAAATATAATTTGATTTATTTTAGTTCTAAATAATTGAATCATATTTCATCTTCACTATGAGTTGCAGTTAAATATTCTTGATTTATAATTACTTCTAAAAAATTAGTTGTTGGTTTAGTTTGAATCAATTAGATTGATCAAAATAAATTCATAACATTTGAAAAAACTTATGCACATTACTGAATCCCTTTAATAGACTCCATAAAATATTTTCTTAACCCTTTCTTATTAAATTAAATTCTAGTTCAAATACATTATTTTATCCATTAACCCCATGTACCATCCCTGAATCCTAAAACCTAGAGTCGATAGTCATATTATATTATTGGAAAATAATATAAAAGTTATTAGATAGTTAAAAAACATAACAGTATTGAATGAAAAGATACAAACATATATTATATTTGAAAACATATGGTAAAACACGAACACATTATGAGAACATAATTAGACATTTTATCATATCCTAGAAAATTACACATAGTCCTCCTTTAGGTTTTCCAAATAAAGTAAACTTATAAGGATGATCTCAGATTCTCATTAAAGGGTAGAATACAATAGAATATTTCATACCACAACATGTTATATTTGATATTTAAATAATTAATGAACAATATAAATCCATAATCAAATACAACTGAGGGAAATTTATATCCATGGTGAAATTAAAAACATAAATACAATAGTAATTGATCTCATAATGATGGAATATATAATATCATACTTAAAAACATGTCGTTATGTCCTTGTACCAAAACATGATAATGTAAAGGAAAATTGTATACACCAAAACCCAAATTTTTGGCCATATGAGGGCTACTGATGCATTGAGGAGTTATATAATTTCATGCCCCACCCATCACCTCATTAAGTCCAATGAATTCACTATATGATTTATCAATACGATTCATAATGTTCCATGGTGATTATATTAATGAATAAAAAATTTCAATTCATATAATAATAAATTAAAAATAAAATAATCCATTATACAATTGAATATTTTTGTTTTATAAAATAATATACCTTGATCAACTTAAAATTTGTGGGGTATCATCAATGTAATATGTAGGACCATTATCAAATAAATATAGGGGTGTTGGTACCTTCTAAGAATCGGGATATCCATAGAAGATTGTAATTTGGTTCAATATTTTTCATTCATAGGATACCAAATAAATGGTTGGGAAAATACATTATCAAGATTCATTAATAACATGTGAATATTCTGAATCATATTCCCATTTAGTGGCTCACAAGGTTTTCAATCATAGGACACTCATCATGCCTCATGGTGATAATAAAATAAATAATAAACTATCCATTTTATGGATGATTATAGATAGGTTCAGCTATACTAGAACCACATACGCATTAAATTATCCATTCGGGGCTTTTTGATGGATATTATATTTATATTAACATTACCAAAACATTTTATGGGTTTTCCACTATAGAAAATATTGAGTTTGACAATGGTTTTAGTAACTATTTCATGAAAAAAATTCAAGATAGGGATAAAAATAGATATATAAATCCATTAAATTTCATGAGTAATAATTCATTGTTATTCCATGGAAATTTATGAACACAAAAAAATAGGTGGTAAATATAATATGTGACCTAAAGAATGAAAATTAGGAAAGAAAAATTCTCACTTATGGATTGGGTTGAATTTAGACAAAAAAATTGAATGGTACAACATCAAATTGATTTTCAAATACCATTAATAAAGTTATTTAATTGTATAAAATATAAATAGTTAGTATAAACACCACAAAAATGTAATTAGGCTCATAATACAAAACAATGTTTCAAAGAGAGGAATTTGATGTGGAAAAACATTACGATAATTGTGATTTCCATTAATGAACTTTAACCTCCAGTATGAATAAAATGGATATATTAATAAAATAATTTAAAATCATAATCATATCATGTACCATTCATATACTTTATAAATAGTCATTCTCTATATGAATTCTATAGATTTTTCACATCATTTGTTTGTAGTTTTGATCATTTGTACTATTTTCATTATAAAAGTTTATATGTTTACACTAAATTTAAAGATTATGCATACTAGATCATTAAATATACAATTATGGGTGAATTATAATTACTTACAATGTCTAAAATCTTCTCATTATAGTTTAATATTTATCCTTAAATATGACATCGAAAATAATAACATTTTTGTGATTTTTCACGATCGAAGTTTGTCTTCATAATTAATGAATTAATTATTGATATGAAATCTCTAGAACCGAAAAAAATATTTATTTACACATTAATATCATATTATACTATCATTCTTGTTCCCATGGTAACTCATGGTTTAAATTTACAGTATTTTTCAATTAGGTGGTTAAAACTAACCAAACACAAGCAAAATATGATTTAATGAATGATTATTATTTCATTTTGTTGTAATATAGTTATTAAATAAGTATTGAAATAATTATTAAATATTTAATCGTGTGATATAGAAAATTTTAATGGATGTGGAAGAAGTAGTAATTGATATGAAAACATTACAATATTCTAATAAATGAGTCTCCTTTTAGTATGCTTATTTTAAATATTTTAAATAAAGATGATAATTTGTTGATCATATCATTAATAGGTTATAAAAATTTAATAAAAACCTTAATTGTATCATAAAAAATACATATCCTGTAATTTCATCTTTAAATCAGTCCTTGTAAGGTGGTTAAGGTGAAAAAAACATGTCGTGTCACGAAGGTGGTAGTATGAACAAAGCGCAAATAACAGTTTCATTTTTCTTATGTGAAAGGGAAAAGGTGGTTAGAGATGATTTAAATAATATAAAACTATTAAGTATAATATAAATAAAAATTAAACGTATAATTTTTGAGAAGATAATATTTAAATAGAAAGACAAAAAGAAATAGTGATAGTGAAAAATTGATCTTACTTTGAGAACTTTGGGTTTCTATTATGTTATTCCATGGAAATAAAGGTATCAGAAAACTTTAATGTGATGATACTATCAAGAATGTAAAATTATATTATATGGAAGTAAAAAAGGGTTGGGTTTCCTGAGTAAATAGAATTTCTAGCTGTGCCTTGAAGGGGTGGTAGGCTGACATTTTCTAATTGGTGAGAATGAAATTAGAGTAAGTATTTCAACTTAATATAAAGGAAGGACATGTTAAACCTTTAAATTGAATGAAGATATTGGAATTTAGGTGCGAGGATGAGATAATATTTGAAATAACCTCATAAAATCAATTATAGATATGTTTTTATCATGTTTTAAACCCTTTTCCCCTTGAAGTTTTACTTTTACCATTTTAGCTATTATCATGGTAACAAGTTTTTACCTAATATAAATTATTCATTATTTATTAAGAGAAAATGATAATTATTATATAATTAGGAACTATTTATTATATATTATATTTTTATTTTTTTTAATATCCAAAAGTGTTAGAAAAAAATTTGAACATGACAAATGTATATTATATTAAATCTTCTTTTGAGAAAAATGTTACTTGACTTCAAAAATATCAATCATGGGATTATAAATTATGTTTACTATTATAAAATTGGTAAATTGAATTATAAAATAAATATTATGTCAAAAATTTGTTTCATATGTTTCAAGTTCATACATATATATGAATAATGGAATATAAGTAGTAAAATCAATATATTCTGTTCTTCAACTAAAAAAAAATTTTCTTAGAAAATCCCTTAAAATATTGTAGTGAATATATAATTTTTATTAATTAAAAAATTAATTTATATTTAATAAAATCAAATTAAAGTCTTTAATAATTAAAGTATTGAATATAATTATGAATAAAGCCTCATTAGATCATGTATTTTATGATATATTAGGATATGGTGTTTACTTGAAACATTTGAGTGTCAGGTGTTACAAACCAAATATGTATGAAGATTTAATTCTAGGTACCAATTTAGATTTATGACTACCCACTTTCACTATCATATCAATCAGATAATGCTTTGTATGGAAAGTGGCACTTCATTGAGACTCTTCCATAGGTTTCTTTTATTGATCATGATGTCTAACATTGGACACTTATAACAGAACATACATTTCATACATATATATTAATTATAAATAGAATTATATTAATATTATAACATAAAAAACCACAACACAAAAATTTAGGTTTATTTTCCTTGTATGCTCTGAAATATAAAATGCTTATTCAAAAAACATCTACATCATTACCCGCTCGTTCCTTCTTAACTATAACGCTTTTGACACATCTTAATTAATACCATTATTCATATCATGGGGAATATAAAAATAAGAAGATGGTGATCTCGTATTCTGAGTAAGGATAATCATGTGAGGTAAAACAATTATATGTTCATAAGAACAGGAAAATAACATTTCAAAAAACTAACCTGCATATCAAGGATCATCATATAATGAAAATAATTCATGAGTGTATAAAAAAAAGACATGAAGTTGTGGAATAAACATAATCCCTAAAATTAATTTTTATATTAGTAAATTTTCACTTCCAAGACCATCATTGAGGAAAAATTCCCTTACTGAATTGATTATAATCCTCTTTCTAGCCCGGTATTACTGAACTGGGTTTACTTCCCATTCAAATCATGTTTATCTCATCAGATATAAATCATTACCCAATGAATTAAAGGGAGATATAGGAACCACCAATCAAATAATTAAAACCATACATATTTCTTCCATATAAAAATAAATAATTTATCATTTTAGAACACATGAAATGAAATGGGTATCATAAAAATTTCACCACAACATAACCCATTGAAATGAAACGGGTTTAATAAATATGATTTCATAATATACAAAAACCAACCAAAAAAAGAATAAAGATTTTATTATATAAAAATATAAAATTTAAATCATATGTATCATCATATAATGTTAAAATAGAAAAAAAAAATATTTTTAGATCACTTGAAATATTTAATGAGGAAAATATCTTTTCTCTTTTGAAAACATTTTATTTTCTAAAATGTTGCTCAATTTTAAACGAAAATATTTTATTTGAAAATGAACTTATAATACTATAAGGTAAGAATAAACTTATTGATTCATCATTAATGAGTAAAAATCCATTCACTCTGTACAAGTTAAAAAAAATTATTTCATACTTTTTATAGAAAAGTCACAAAGAATGGAATTTGGAAAATAAATAACATATTCTATTCAAACTATTCAGTACAATTTCAAAAATGTGAAAACAAATGAATCTAAAAAATTATAGAAAAATCGAATAAATATTTTGGAAAACATTTTTATGAACCATGGAAATTAAAGATAAATATTCCTCGGTTAACACATACATATAAACAATCCTAAAAAATAAGATGATTTTGAAATTAACCCTTACCTTAGGTCGAATTTCCATCATACATTTCTAAAAATCATATATAATTGTTTAAATAATGTTATTTATTTATTTAAGATCTCTATTAACATTTATTATATCATATATGGTCCTATTATATAGTTTTATCTCACATTTTTTAATAATATTCATTATTACCCTTCTTTTGGGTGTTTACAACTTATTTTTCTTATGCATGCATTGTCGTATAATTCACAGTTATTATGCATAGGATGTGGTTAGTTCATATAATAAATTTTATTAGGATATTATATATTATATTTATTCATTATATAAATTTATATAGTAATTAATTAATATTTAACATGGAAAATGTTTCATTTCGCGTCCTGGAGATGGTAGGTTGTACATACATGTGTGTGATGGTATCATTTCCCAAATTTTGAAATGGTATAGAAGTGGATGGTATTGTATTTTTTTTACATAGTAAATATAATTTTGTAATTTTATAATTATAATTATTATACCAATATTATTTTCATCATTATACCCATCCATGTAAAGTGGTGATGAAAAACAGATTACACTATGGCGTGGGGACGGTAAGTCATATGTACGGACACAGGGTGATTTTCATTACCATAGGATAGATAAAATGAAGAATATGGTTCTTCCATAATCATTATAACTTCTAAAAATATAGGTGATACTAGATCTGATACATTATAATTGAAACAACATATGTATAAAATTAATAATAAGAAAAAATATTGAAAGAGTCGGTAAAGATGATTAACTCTTCAAACTTCCTTTAGATCTCCTCTAAGCAACAATAGGGTTGTTCATTTGATAAAAAATCATCAATAATGTGGGAAGGAAAGTTTAGAAGATTAATTATTATAGGATGTTATATATTGAAGGCTCAATGTGATGTGAAGTGGCGAGGGAGGAGGCACCCTTTTAAAATTGAGTTGATTGGCACTTTTAGAATTTGAAAATTTATTAATTAAAAACAAAATCTAACAGAATACAATTACCTATAAAATGACATTAATTTGAAGAAAATATGAGATAAAGATTCAATATCACCATCTAATATATTTTGTACATGTTTTGGTATTGTCTAAAACCTTATCATTCTGATTAACCCTTTGTTAACCTATTTAATATTTTAACTCTGATAACAACATTTTTAATATTAAAATGTTGTAATTGTCACTTATTTGATTCAGATAGAACAATAAATTAAATATTTATATAATTTTTAGCGTATTAATATTATTTAATATTTTTAAATATGTCTTACTTTTTAAAAATAATTTAATAAAATATTATTTTCATAGAATATCATTAGTTTCATTTTTGACATTATTCATTACATAGAGTTTTAAAAATAGCATGAGAATAAGTTTACCCTAAAACAAATATTTTATTATATCAAAAATAGGTCAAGGTAATATATTAGTTTTTTATCACATTAATTATATAAAATTATTTTTTAAAAAAAAAAATTTAAACATTTATTTTATATTTCCATTAATAAAATATTTACTTGATCAGTGTTCTGTAATTATTTAATATACTAATTTGTTCAATAAAAAATAAAAAAACATGAAAAATATATATATTATATATTTCATAATAATATTTATAGTAAAATATATATATAGGGTGACAATAAATTAAAAATAAAATAGTTTTTAAAACATAAATGGTACATCATTGAAATTTTATAAAATGAAATATTTCTAATATCATAATCTCATCTAACTGGTACAAAATGAAAAAAAATAAACTTATATAATTGGAATGTGTTTATTAAGTTAAAATTTACATTTATATTAGTTCATATCATATCTTTTTCCCCATGTGGACACATAAGGGATATTTAAGACAAGGAAAGTGACATTTTGTTACTGTCTTTGATTTAAATATTATATAAGTCCTTTTCATTGACATATGTTTATAAAACAAATTAATTTAGAAAATTATTTATTATGTATTAAATTATCAACATAACAAAAAATTGGGCATATGATAGGGTCATTTTATAGTCCTTATCATATTATTAGTAACCTAAATCACTCAATCTAACTTTACCGTGGTAAAAAAGTTACCTAAGTGATTATTCCAATTGGAAAAATATAAAATGGAACTATTCACTAAATATTAACCTTATGAATCCCAATTTAGAAACCATTTTTCAAAATTTTTATATATTATTTGACGAATTTAATTTACAAAAACATGTAAAATTCTAAGAAGAAATACTTTTTGAGAAACATTCCCTTTTAAAACATTAAATTTTTTTATAATAAATTCGTGTATAAAATCTATTTTAAAAAATTTATTTATATTAATTTAAATTAGAATTAAATAATTAAAATTTTTAATTAATCAAAAACAACTTTTTACCTTGTAAAGTCTTTAAATGAAAATATTGTTATCAATAAAATCTGAATTTTCATAATTCGTTAAAACAACAAATGTTTTCAAAAACATATAAAATATAAATAATTTTGGAAGTATTAATTAAAAAATGAAATTAATTTTTTCAAACCCATTTTCTAGAACTCCTTAATATTAAAATTTATAAAATAAAGAGAAACTCATTTTTGAAGAAAACCTTTATATATTTTTGAAGAATAAAGTTTCATTTTTAAGAATTGTGTGATCATTTACTAATCACATTAAATTTCATTCATATTGAGTTTGAAATATATATTTATTTAATAAAATAGTTATATATATAATTTTGTACCAATTTAATGGATAGTTTATGACCGATATATAATATTGTGTGGTTCCTTTAAACTCATGTCTGTTTGTTACACTAGATATTGTTGAGTTAAAATTATTTAAAGAGAAATATTTATTAAAATATAGGGGGTTATATTATACACCCATTCAAATGAATTTATCCCACTAAATGTATCACATGTATACACAAATATGAGGATACCTTAACCTAATCACATCCTTATGTTCCCACATAGGTTCCTCAAATTTATGGTTCCAACAAAAATCATTACCTAAAAAAGTGGTCTTTTTTGGTAGAAAATATTTTCTATGATTCATAATATCTATAAGTTACTCTTCATAATAAATATATTTCTCTATTTCTATGGATTATAAGTTTAGTAAATGTGTAGGATCATGTATGTACTTTCTCACGAGAGATACATGGAAGAAAGCATGAACTTCAAAGAGATTCGGTGAAAGTGAAAATATATAAGATATATTCCAAACATGATGAAGAATTTCAAAAAGAACAATATTCATAAGGCTTATATTTCCCTTATTTCTAGATTTAGTCACTCCCTTCAAAATAGATATCCATTGAAATAACTTGTCATCCACTTAAAAATTAGGTATTTTCATCATTTATCAACATAACCTTTTTGTCAACTTTGACTTATATTATGTGTTTTTGAATAGATATAACTTATTTTTTCTATTTATTTAAATATATTAGGTCATAATTTATTTTTTCCAGAAATTTAAAAAAAAATTGGTGTTTTTTGCTTCTTACTATAGGAGGATTCATAATAGGCCTTCTGAATACTGGATTCAAAGTAATTTTTGGGATAAGATTCTACCAGATGTAAGTGTTGATCCCAACAACCATTGGAATCCATAAATAAATCTCTCAACATGTCTTCTATTGATTTAATTGTCCTATAATACTAACCATATATATAGGGATGATAAGAAGTGATGAAAAGTAACTCCCTCTCTAGATCCTACTAAGGACTTCTCCAGAACATCGAGGTAATACTTGGATCCTGATAAGATATAATGGAAAGAATCACTCAATGAAATAACAACAATTCTTTAATATATATTCTAGAAAGATAATCAAGAGTAAAATATTCTCTAAAATTAATTATGTGTGCTAACTTCAAAATTCCATAAACTATAGCCCAAATAATGGTATGGCCTTTGTTATATAGGGACGTGTGATGAAAAAATCCATTGTGGTGTTCTCTCATTTCCATTTTGTTAAGGGTAACAGTTGTAACATCCCCTTATACACTTGTCTCCTATCCCAATCTTGTTGAAAAACCCCAAACCAGGATTCATACTTTGCAATATCATTCTGCATACCAATCCCTTAGAAACACTCATTTAGGTCCCTATACATATTTGTTCTTCTAGGATGAATAGAGAATGATCAACTACGAGCCTTATCCAATAACTCCTATAATTATGGTGTATAAGGGATGAAAACATGGTTATTAATGTCCATTATTATGTCGTAGTCAAAATTTATAACAATAAAATTTCTCACCTTCTTTTGTATCTCTATATATTTCTTCCTCACCTTCTTAATCTTCAATTATATATATGGTTGAACAGTCATCTTAGACACAGATTTCTTCTCCCCTTCATTTAATATTCCTAAATTCATCCTATCTAAACCCACAAATATTTGATATTTTGTGATCCTCATAATAGAAATGATATCATGGTCCTTTAGACTTAAACCATATGCCACCTTTTTCTCTTTCCCATGATGGTAATGTTTTGATTATTCTTAATCTTTAATCAACTCCAAACATCTTCTTTGTCCCATATTCATATCCTTTTGAGTGAAAATTTTCTTTATACTCTTATTATTAGAATATATATAACATTTTTCCCCATAAATATAATTCCTTCATATCCTTAATGAAAAATATACCACAGCTAACTCTAAATCTTTATGTGGGTAATTTTTCTCATTTATATTAAATAGTTTTCAATCATAAGCTATCACCAAATAATTTTTAATAAGAACGCATCCCATCGGCTACTCTGATTCATCACTATAGATCACAAACCATTATCCACTCTAGAGTAGTGTGAGCATAATATCGGTGAATACCCTTCTTTTTAGTGCCTTGAAATTCTCTTAACCTTCTTCTGTCTATATAAACTCAACTCCTTTCTGTGTCAAATTGGTGGGTGGATTTGATAATCATGAAAAATATTTCAAAAAAACTTCAATAATTTCTATCTAAACCAATAATAATTCCTATCTCAATTACCATTGTGGGTCTAGGACAATTTTTAATAACATAATTCTTTGATAGATCGATATATATACCCTCTTTTGATATTATGTTCCCCATAAATGAAAATTTTTGAACCCAAAATTCACACACGGTAAATTTTTCATAACAAATATCCTTTATAAGGGACTTTAGTACAATCCTAAATTGGTCATCATGTTCCTCCTTTATATTTGAATATAAAATAATATCATATACAAATACTAAAAAAATGATCAAGATGGACTTTGAAGACTCTATTCATGAAATTGATGATGATAGTCGGGGCATTAGTAAGACCAAAAGGCATCACTATAAATTCAATGTTCCCATATCTTTTAGGGAATTCAATTTTGTATATATCCTCCTATTTGAAACTGATTTTATGATATCTATCATGATTACCAGCCATAAAAATATATTTATCTCCAAATAGATGATAAAATAAGTCACCAATCTGGGGGATATGATATATTTTCTTGATATAAATCTTGTTATGTTATTAATGATCAATTTAGAGTCTCTTTGATCTATCTTTCTTCATAAAAAATGGAATAGTTTCACCCCATGTTGAAGAACATTGGATTATGTGTCCCTTGAAAAGTTTATATTGGAGTTAATTCTTAAATTATTGTACCTTAATTTTTGAAATTCTATAAGGAGTCTTTCAAATAGGAAAAACTCTAGGTATAGATTATATTGAAAACAAAACTACATGATTTACTGGAAGATAGGGAAACTCTTTCACGAAGACAACACTAAAATCTCGTAAAATATGTTTATCCTTAATGGTGATATTCTCCCAA
Source organism: Viscum album (assembly GCA_963277665.1). Classification (NCBI taxonomy): domain Eukaryota; kingdom Viridiplantae; phylum Streptophyta; class Magnoliopsida; order Santalales; family Viscaceae; genus Viscum; species Viscum album. The sequence goes on along the minus strand of OY728128.1, from coordinate 2,139,091,969 downwards.
ACCTTATAATATTGTTAAACATCATATATAGGAATTATGTCCCACCATATGAATGTAATATCTACTATAAGTTCATATTCATGATTGAATCGATAGATGATCATAGATTAATTCAAAATATGAAATGTGACTTCCCCTACTCATTTATTCATATGAGCTCTATATAACGAAATATGTTCTATTATAAGAATCAAAAAAATTAAACTAAAGGAAGGATAACAAGGATTTCATGAAGTACATTCCCATAAATATCTAATCGAGAAGAATTAAAAACTTGTGATGTGACTGTTGTTCCATAATGTTTTTCATCAGATAACTCATCATAAAATTATTGAGTTAATACAGTTATACCATTAGAAAATTATTTTAAAATAAAATATTGGGTGGATTAAGAGTCAAATAAAACATTATGTGCTTTAGATTGGGTGAATATTGTACCTTTCACTACTTCCTTTCCATACTCTGCAATGCCAATAGTGATCAATTGCAATTTTTCTTTGCCTTTCACCTTAAGATGTTTTTGGAATCAATCGTCATTGATAACAACCATTTTTGTGAAATGTTTTTCACAATTAAAATCTTCCTTTGAGTTGAATAATTTATGTGTTGGTTGTTAATTCTATGTATCATTTTCCTTATTTGTAACATTAATTAACTTCTTCACATCACTTCAAAAAAATCAATTGCTCGAAGTCCTTAACTTCTAAACATAAAACATTTACTAGTCACTTTAAGATATATTCCTTAATTTTCCATTCCACACATTGTTCATAAAGGAAAGTACATATTCTTTTCACTATGGTTTTTTTTATTTTCCCTTGAATTACATTTTCTCATCTTATCAACACCCTGATATAGATCAGTTACTCCAATATCCATCTCATCCTTGCGGTCACATAATGAAATTTTTTTATACCTCCTAAAGTACCTTATGACTAATTTCATTTGGAGAACTTGTTTTATTCCACTGAAGAATCGATCAACATTTATTTATGTTTAAATGATAATTCAATAAGCATACCTCGAATGTCTTGTAAAATTTTCGTTGTAGGTACCAACATATTCACCATCATTTTTCATAAGGTATAGTAACTCCTCCATCTTAGTATTAAGGATATTATGAAATTACATATTTAATAATAATTTCTTGAACTCATCCGATTTCGTGGATTAAATTAGAACTTTTTTCCTCGTAGTCTTGAGGATACTACACCAATGATCCACTATACATTCCAAATGATAGAGTGCTAAATTTAATCTCACAATATCGGACCATTGGTGAACTAAAACTATATTTTTAGTTGTACTGATCCATGGTTTAATAACTAGGGGATCTGATGATCCACTCAATGAAGTTGGATGGTACTTTATGAAGGACTAAACCAAATTTTGTTCCCTCCTCTTCTCATTTCTAAGTCATTCATGATTCATAGCTTGAGAATGTTGTATGTAATAATCAATAATATTTTTTATTCAATATCCCATACAATTATTTTTCACAAGAGGTTATTCATTTCATTTTTCAGCGTATTAATAATTAACATGGTTCCTTTGGGTTCCAGCAATTGATTAAATCTAATAAGCATAATTTTAGAAACACAATTCAAGATCAAGGTAAATTAATTATAAAATTTAAATTTATGAGAACTTAGTTTTAATCATATGTTATTAATGATCGTTACCAAACACTTTTAATGTATCATATACATAAACTTTTCCGTTAGGTTTTTACAATATTTTTCTCAACCTAGTATCCAAAGGTAAACTAAACCTTCATCAAATAGAAAATACAATGGCCTATAAATTTCATTAACATATATTACATCTAAATAGAATAATATTCATTACATTACATAGAAAAACAACACCATAACCTTATAGTTTTAGTGTGTTTATAATTATGAAAAAATATACAACTCTGTCATAGAACATATACATCATCTCCCACTTATTCCTTCATAACTAGAACCCTTTTCGACACATTTTACTTCATATATTTCTTCATTTCCTGGTTGAAAGAAACATAAGAAAAGGGTTATCTCATATGCCTAGTAAGGGTAATCAAGGGAGATGAAATATACATAGTGTCTTGCAAACCTGAAAATAACTTATCAAAATTATACTCTGTATATCGAGGATCATCCTATAAAGAACATGATTCATGTGAGTATAAAATAATAAATGAATATTTTCCATACATATGAACATGGAATATAATATTCATATTAGTCAAGCCTCACTACAAATCATTAATGAAATATTCCCTTACTGAACTGAGTTTACAAAAATTTCTATCCCTATGTTACTAAACTAGGTTAACTTCCTATTCCAATCAAGTCTATCTCATAATATATAAATCTTTACTCATTTCATTGGAGGTAGATATAGGTCCCACTGGTCACATAATTAAAATCATACATATGTGTTCCATGAGAACATAAATAATTTATCATATCAGAAACCCTGAAAAGAAATGGGTTTCAGAATCATTTTAGTATATCAAAACCCATGAAAAAATGGGTTTCATAAAATGTAATGCAATCAAGTAAATAAACTAACCAAAAAATGAATAAGAAAATTATTCAATATCAAAATGTTGAACAAAAAATAATATCTAAAGGATTAATGAATGTTATTAATTTATAAAAAAACCTTTTCAATATTTATTATATCATATATGATCTAATTAAATCATCTCATCGCTCATTTTTTAATTATTTTAATTATTACCCTTCTTTTGGGTGTTAACTTCTTCATTTTATTATGAAAGTTTTGTTGTATAAGTTCAAGTTCTTGTGCATTGGATATAGTTTTATAATATCAAGAATGATATTAGGCTATTATATATAATATTTATTCAATATACAATTTAGAATAGTTATTGTGATGAATGAGGTTCACTTTTATAATTGATGTGAGGTGCACTTTTGGGATTTCAAATGATATTAATTTATAATAAATTAAATCTCAATACAAATACCTAATAAAATTGGACTAGAATATAAGATGATGTATTGTTTTAATCTCATTATACAATATATTTTAGACATGTTTTGATATTATTTTAAACATTACATTATTGATTAACCCTTAGTTAACCTGTTTTGATTTTTACTATGAGGAAAAATAATTCAATATTAAAATGATGTAATTTCTACTTATGTGATGTCAAATGAACATTAAATGAAATATTTATAATATTTTATACCATATTTTAATTATTTTATATTTTGTAAATATTTTTTATGATTTTTATATATTTTAATAAAATATTATTTTGATATAATGTCAACTGTGTCAATTTTGACACTATTCATGACACGGACTTTTAAAAATAACAATATAACACGTTAAATCAAAAAATATATTTTAGTATATTTCTAAAAGTTAAAGGTAATATATAATATTTTGTTATGATAATTATTATATATTATATGTGACTATTTATATTTGAATATTTATTTTGTTTATCTCTATGATAAAAATGAAGTATTATTTAAAACACGGATGTGAAATCATTTAATATTTATTATATAAAATATTATAATAATCATAATATTATTTAAGTGTCCTAAAAAGAAAAAAAATAAATTTCTACCATCAAAATATGTTTATTAAGTTAAAATTTTACATTTAAATTATTTTATAACATACAATTTCATCTATTTTACCATATAAGGGGTATTTAAGAAAAAGAAAATTTTGTGACTTGCTTTGATTTAAATATTATAATATTCATTTTCATGGTCATGTGTCTATTAAAAAACATAATTTATATCCTTATGTGTTAAGGGTTTTATTATCTTTATCCAATAAAATTTGGGCACGTTTTAGGGTTATTTGATAGTCCTTATTATTTTATTTTAATAAAAAATGACCCAATTTACCTTTTATTATGGTAATAAATTTTACCAAAGTTAATATTCTTAGTGGCCAAAAATAAAATTTAAATATTAACTAAATTTGGACCTTATGAGTCCTAATTTTTAATCCCTTTTATATAATCAAAAAAATATAATATTTACAATTTAATTTAAAATAAAACCAATAAAATTACATTAAATACAATTTTTATAAAAAATCCACTTTCTAATAAATTCATTTGTAAAATCCTTTTCAAATACCATAATTTTATTATTTAAAATTAAAATTAATAAATTATATTTTAAAAATAATCCAATAAGTAATTTACCTTATAAATACTTTAAATAAAAATATATTTTTCAATAAAATCGGTATTATTATTATTCCTTAAAAAAAAATTTCCAAACAATTATTGAATAATATTATGAAAATTTTAAAAACATGAATTCAAAATTGAAATTAATTTTTAAATAAAATTCTTGTAACATATAAAATATTCATAAAAATAAGAAAAACTAATTTTTCAAGAAAAAGTATATATATATATATATATATATATTTGAAAAATAAAGTGACATTATTAAAATTTGTTGGATAATTTTATGAACATACCAATCCATTCATACTGATTTGGTAATTTATAATTATTTCATAAACTAATTATTCATATTTATTATCACAAATTTAGTAGATATTTAATAATAGAACAATAATATTATGTGTTTCATTTAAAATCACAATTGCGTGAAATGAATGATTTTGATGAATTAAAATTATTTAAAGAAAAATATTTATTAATATATCAGGGTGTTAGAACTCCTTTTCAGATATGTATATATCCTCTACATTCATCTAATCAACCTCTATAGTTACCTTCCACTGATTCATAGCTTGTTACTACCATGGTTTCCGATCCTCTTTCATTGAGTACCATTATTGATATAGATATAGTGGGACAGTTTTAGTAGCTTGAACTTGGGGAGGGTACCACCGCAACTTAACTCAAGGATGATGCACCTATTTATCACTTTTTTTCTACTTTATATGTAACATCCCAGGTAAATAAAGAATAAAGAATTTTCATATTTATTAATATTTACGAATTAAATATTAATTTTACTTTAAAGGGGTTGCTATGTTCGATAGCATACCCAATATGCAACAACGAGTTTCTTGGGAATCTTACGTTTCACTCTAATAATAAAATAACATTATTTTAAATGGTAGTTAACACCTATCCATTGTAATGGCGGGAATGAACAGAATTAACTACAAAATTATTATATATGTTTGTCAAATATTTTTACTTTTTACAATAAATGTTGGAGTATTAAAAATGCGAATGAAACCAATTTTAAGCATAAACATTCATTAAAAGGTCGATTAACCGCCTTTTGATGGGGAACCTCTTTTAAATCCACTTTTTGACAATTTTATGTGTTATATTTGACAAAATAAATTTCTTCTTTAGAATAAGGCCATCAAAATTTACTTTGTGTAAATTTTTTGTATCTTTTCGATAAAGTTCATTTTTTAATGAATAGTGAAAAATGTTGTATTTTAATTCAAAACCAATTTTTAATATAATTTATTTATATGATTTGATTATCTTTTGAAATGTTTTTAAAGTTAAATTAGAATATATTTTTACCATTTAATCCAATAGTGGTTGATGGAATTAATTTCACTTTGAAATCAGACTTAAACTAGTGTCAATCTTTTGATACATTTTGTTTCATAAAAACATGCTATTTGTTTTGACAGTGGGAATTAATTATTAAATTAATTAATGAAACTTATATGTTTTGAATTTTGTAAAATAGATATCATTTTCGAATTCAGAATATCAAATATAGCTTAGGGTGAATTTTTGGTAATTTTCTGAAAAACATCAATTATTGATGAATAGTGAAACCACTAAGTGGTACTTATAAAAACTAATTTTCCGTTTAAATGAAATTTTGCCACCTTTGTGTTTTGAATTTAAAAAATCCAACATACATGTGTGTCATTATGAAGTAAAATTTGGTTCAATGGGATTAAAATGATTTTTTGGTTAATAGTAACTTATTATGTTTTTTATCGCGATTAGAGGTAATTAGTGTAGTTTAAGGTAAGAATAATCTTTTAATAAAATGAAATGACCTAGACAGATGTCCTACCCTCATTGGATGTGTCATGGCCTACCATGAAAATCCATGGGTCGAATTGGGGACCCCATGGAGCCACTTTGGTTGGAAAATGACACACATACCTTTTTTAATGATAAAGTAAAAATGACACAAACATGAGATGTTTTACTATAAAAATTTTTACATGGGGTTATAGAAGTCAGATTTTTGACTATAAATAGTCATTGTAAAGTTAAAAATATTTCCTACAACATTGTTTTTTTAGTTTTTAGACATTATATAAATTAAATTATTTATGACATCATGGTGATGTGGCGATTACCTCATTAATAAAGGATTTAAATAAAATGGGAAGATAATGTAAAATCTATGACCTACACATGTCCAAAACCTATTGTATGGGTGGATTGTGAACCCTTATCACCTTATCCTCGAAACACATAAAGTGGGACCATTAAAATCCGAAACTCATTCTAAAATAATGTAACATTTTCTTACTTTCCAAGAGTGCCCCTCCTCTTCTCTTATAAAAGGCCCCCACCTCTACCTCTTTACCCACACTTCCAAAGCCTTTGGCTCGGCCAAACCTTGCCCATTTTGTCTCTCCACATACCTCTCTTACTCCTTAAAGCCTCACATTGGACATAAGTCTTCCCAAGGAAGCCTTTGAGCTCAAACCAAAGGGAGTTACCCGGTTTTAAGGTAATGTCTTCACTTGAGTCCTTTTGTTTTATTTTGCTTCTCCAACCCCCTAAAATCTTTTTATTAATTTCTTTTGTAACAAATATTGTATCATAAATATACTAGGATGTTTTTATAATAAGTATTCAAGTTACAGTTACACACACCTACATCTAATGGTTAAAGAACATACCGTTTCCGTGGATGGCGAATCTCAGCCTCCCGAAACTATGATTGTTCAACATTATTTTAACACCTTCAAAGGTGGCCATTAAGATGAAACTATTTTTATATATGATATATAATATGTTTATGTTTTCCTTAAGCTTATGTATTTTTAATTTTGGGCATACCTTTATGGTTTCCATTATGCGTAAACACGATATCTTCATTTAAGGAAGTGCGGACTACCGCCCCCTCAAAGTGATTTGATTCGTTAATGCAATATGTGGGACGTATAAAGGATGGATTTGATGTTATTATATATGATGTTATACTGGAATTATAATATACCTCTATATCATTATTATTTCTTCCCATTAAATTATGAGATAGAAATGAAAGTAGCGTTCATGCGTACGTATGGCTTACCGTCTCCATGAACGGTGAATTTCATTTCTTATCCCCAAACGTAATGTACAATTAAAAGTACATGTATATAATTGATATATATGATGAATGATACATCTAAATGATTAATATAATTCTGGAATTAAAATATACATACCTCTCATTTAGTTATAATTCCATTAATATGACAAAGAAATGAAAGTAGCTTTCATGCGTATGTACGGATTACCGTCTCCATGAACGGTGCATTTCATTTCTTACCTCTAAATGATTATGTAATATTATAAATACATGTATATTCTGGATATATATGATATATATGATATCCAAATAAGGAATTTCATTCTGGATATAAAGATCCTTTGACCACACGAACAATATGTAATTGTAAGAAGTCCACTTTCAACTTAAGAACCAAATATCGACAAATCAAACATTATTAACTTAAATGATTAAATAATGTTTATGACATGGTAATAAGTGATATAAAAGTAATAGTTAACTTGAAAAAGGTTCTTAATCAAGTAGAAATTAACTCAAGTTTATTATTCAAGACGTTAATTAATGATCGAGTCAAGTCGGACCCGAGGTAAGGGACTTCGTCTCAATCTCCTTTCATTGAGGAATATTTCATTTTATACACAACTTTCTTTTATACGGTGTATAAACCCCTTTGACTTTTACTTTTATACAAAAGGATTCTTTTTCTATGAAGTGTTTTACAAAACGAAAAAAGGAATGTTTTTTTTAACGTATGCGGTGACAACGACCTTTTCCACCGCCGTGAGTATTATTTGGTCTTTGGCTTCCTGAACAAGCCGTGAGTTTTTTTTAAAATGAAATAAATACCATATACTCTTTTATGTATTTTTCTATTTAAATTTTTTTTTATAATGGATTTGTTATGTCAATATATTTTAGTGATATATTGTGATCAAAGTGTGGAAATGTTTTATTACCATTATATTTGTTTTGTGTATTATGATTTTTATAATGGAACTTGGACATTTGACGGGTGGTTACATGATAAACCATATGACGGGTGGTGCCGTGAATACCGTTACGGGTGGTTACGTTATAACCTCCAATGAATTGGGTATGTAAGTCGGCCATATGGCTATTCCATTAAGTATGTATAGAAGTCGTCCGTATGGCTATTCCATTAAGTATGTATGGAAGTTGGCCGAATGGATATTCCATTAAGTGATATGTGTGGAAGTCGGCCTTATGGTTATTCCACGTAAGTATGCTTATGTCCCATGTTACCTTTATATGTTATGTGATATTTATATGGGTTTTATGGTAATCTTTTTGTTACAGAAGGGTATGTAATGAACTTTTATTCAGTGAAGAGTTTTTACTACTTCGAAAAGGTGAAAAGTATTACTTTGATAAAGTATACATGGTTTACTTGTTGTTTTGAAAAACTAATAGTTTTCATTCTTTTTGTATCCCTTACTGAGCTTTTTATGCTCATCCCACGTTTTTGAAATGTTTTTCACAGGACTTAACGTGGAATAGGGTCAAGGATTGGATCAAGGGAAAGTGATTCTACCTAAAACATGGAACTAGACATGTTTCTTTTTAAGATTTTTTATTTTATGGAAACATAGTAGAAGTTTCTACTTTGTAATCTTTTGAGATGTAATAGTTATGTCCTAATTCTTTCAAACCCTAAACCTGAAAAGATCCTCAATGTGAATTATTCATTTAATTCAATATTATATAAGGTTTAAGGCTCGGGGCCTTATAGTTGGTATCAGAGGTCGGTTTAGACAACTTTAGGAGTTAGAAAAGTGTAAAATTATATGTTAATTTATGGTACAATTAAAATGATATAGCATTTAAAGATTTCCATGTTGCTTCGCCTAATATATTTCTGTGTTCCGAATGGTTTTCCGCAGAGGAAACAAAGTATCTATGTCGGGACGACATCAGGAGGAAGACAACCTTCCAAATCAGCAACCTGAGATGGTCGGAATTGGGACTGAACAGTTTGTTGTAGTGATGATACAGTTGACTCAGGCTATAAATGGTGGTGGTATCCATGCACGAGATCAACCAGATCAACCGTAGAGGAACATTTCAGTGGTGGAACATTTTATGAGGCAACATCCCCCATCATTCAGAGGATCATCTGACCCCGTACAAGATGAAGGGTGGATTAAAGAACTGGAGATGATTTTTTATGTCATGGGGTGCTAAAAACATCAAAAGCTTAGTCTTGCAGTTTACCATTTTGAATGTGAAGCTGATCAGTGGTGGTCGATGGTGAAAAATATCAGGGATAGTGATGAGATTGAGGATCTTCACTGGGATGAATTCAAAAGTATGTTTCTTGAGAAATATTTTCCTAAGTTGGTTTGTCTTAGGATGGAAAAACAGTTCCTAGAGTTGAGGCAGGAGGATGATTCAGTGGCTGCTTATGAAGAGAAGTTCACTCGATTGGCAAGGTATGCTCCAAACTTCATACGAGATCTTGATAGTAAAATAAACCATTTTTTACTCAGGGTTAAATCCAAATTATCGAAGGGATTTAGCTTCTCGTGAGTTCAAAAGTTATGAAAAACTTGTTCGATGTGCGAAGAAGGTGGAAATGGAGTTTTCCGATGATCAGTTGTTCTATGAAAAACAATATAATAAGAGGTCATGTTGGCAGGAAAAGGGGAAGAATTATCAAAGAAGCAAGGAGGTAAGAAAACCAAATATCCATCCTGTGAGAAGTGTGGTAAAATGCATCCTCGAGAATGTTTATCCAAGTCCGGTAAGTGCTTTCGGTGTGGTTAGTCTGGTCATATTGCTCGTAACTATAAAGAAGATGATCAATCTAGCAATGAAAAGCCAGCAGTAAGATGTTTTAAGTGTAATGAAATTGGTCATTATGAAAATGAGTGTCTAACGAAGAAATCGACTGGGGGAAAGCAGCCAAACTACAAGCAAAAAGGGGTGGTGAAATCCTTTGCAACAACTTCAGCAAATGTTCGACCATCGAATAAAGTGGTATCAGGTACACTGTTTGTTTGTTCAGATTACGCCAATGTGTTGTTTGATTTAGGGTCTACACATTCTTTCATTTCTGAAAAGTTTTCTACTAAATTGGAAATTCCATCTCAAGATATGAATCCTGAACTTATGGTAAAAACACCCAGAGGGAACGTTGAGACAAAAAGGAATTATAAGAACCTTCCTATCCTTGTGTGTGGAAAGAATCTACCAGAAAACCTTGTTGTTTTTCCTCTAGTAGTGTTTGATGTTATTTTAGGCATGGATTGGCTTTCTGTTTATCATGCTAAGATTGACTGCAGAGCTAAAATGGTTTCTTTTTAGAAATATTTTCAATTTGTGTACAATAATGAACCCTTGATTTTGATAACATATCAGGAAGTTGAGAAACTAGTAAAAGATGGAAATGAATGTAACCTTGAAAATATTTTTTGAAAATAAAGGAACTTTTCATATTAATGATATGCCAGTGGTAAATGAGTGTCTTGATGTTTTTCCTGATGAGTTTCCTGGTATTATTCATGATCGAGAAGTTAAATTTACTGCTGACTTAGTTCCTGATTCTAAGACAATTTCAAAACCCCCCTATCAAATGGATCAAGTTGAACTTTTAGAGTTAAAGAATCAATTGCAAGAGTTATTAGATAAAGGTTTCATTCGACCTAGCACATCACCATGGGGTGCTCCTGTCTTGTTTGTTAAAAAGAAAGATGGCTCAATGAGACATTGCATTGATTATAGATCCCTGAATAATATTACTGTTAAGAACAAGTATCCTTTGCCACATATCGATGATTTGTTTGATCAGCTCTAGGGAGATCAATATTTTTCGAAGATTGACTTTTGGTCGGGGTACCATCAGTTGAAAGTAAAAGAAGTAGACGTTCCGAAGACTGCGTTCCATACTTGATATGGCCATTATGAATTTGTAGTTATGCCTCTTGGGTTAACCAATGCACCTGCTGTATTCATGGACCTTATGAATAGAATTTTCCATGAGTTCTTGGATAAGTGTATGGTTGTTTTCATCAATGATATTTTTGTGTTTTCTAAAAGTAAAGAGGATCCTGAAAGTCATTTAAGGGTTATCGTGAAAACCTTAAAAGAAAAGAAACTATATGGAAAATTCAGAAAGTGAGAGTTTTGGTTACAACAAATTTCTTTCCTAGGTCACATTGTTTCAAAAGATGGAATAACTGTTGATCCTGCTAAAACAAAAGTTGTTGAAGAATGGACAAGACCCACAAATGTAACCGAGATCCATAGTTTTCTTGGTTTGTAAGGTTACTACCGAAGGTATGTTGAAACGTTTTCATGGTTATCTAGTCCAATGACTAAGATAACTCGGAAGGGTGTTAAGTTCATCTGGAAAAAAGAATGTGATGATTGTTTTCAGGAGTTGAAAAGAAGATTGGTGAATGCTCCAGTTTTGGAACTTCCTTCCAGGAATGGTGATTTTGTTATCTACAGTGATGCTTCATTGAAAGGACTTGGTTGTGTCCTAATGCAGAATGATCAGGTAATTGCTTATGCTTCATGTCAGTTGAAAACTCCTGAGGTAAATTACCCTACACATGATTTGGAATTAGCTGCTGTTGTCTTTGCTTTAAAAATTTGGAGGCATCATTTGTATGGAGTTAAGTGTGAAATATATACTCATCAAAATAGTTTAAAGTATATATTCACTCAGAATGAATTGAACATGAGACAGAGGAGATGGCTAGAATTAATCAAGGATTATGACTGTACAATTCATTACCATCCAGGAAAATCAAATAAAGTGGCTGATGCTTTGAGTCGAAAAAGTAATGCTACATTAGCAATGTTGCATTTGGAACGTGATCCTTTGGTTAATGATTTGATGAACTTTGGCATAGAAGTTGTTGGTGCAGGATATTCTTCTATTTTGTTCTAGGTATCAGTGAAATCTTCTCTATTAGACAGAATCAAGCAAGCACAGAAGCAAGACAGTGAGTTGTAGAAAAAGGAAGAGCTGGATCAGAAAGGTAAGTTGCCTAAATTCAACATTGATAATGATTGCATTTTGAGATTTGGGAAGAGATTGTGTGTGCCTTGTGATTCGCAGTTGAAAAGAGAGTTGTTATGTGAATCTCATAGTTCTTCGTTTTCAGTTCATCCTGGCAGTACTAAGATGTACAGAGATCTGCGGGAGTACTACTGGTGGGATGGAATGAAAAAAGATATTGCTGATTTTACTGTGAAGTGTTTGACTTGTCAGCAGGTTAAGGTAGAGTGGCAGTTACCGAAAGAGATGCTTCAGCCTTTACCAGTGCCAGAGTGGAAATGGGAAAACATATACATGGACATTCTTGTGGGATTACCGAGGACATCTCGAGGTAATGATGAAATATGGGTTATTTTTGATTGCTTGACTAAATCTGCCCATTTCCTTGCTATACGAGATACGTTTCCTCTAGATCAACTTTCCCATTTGTATCTTAAAGATATAGTCAGGTTACATGGAGTTCCTCTCTCCATTGTGTCGGATCGTGATCCCATGTTAACTTCTATCTTTTGGAAAGGCCTTCAGAAGTTGTTGGGTATTGAATTAAATTTTAGTACAGCTTTTCATCCTCAATCAGATGGACAGTCAGAATGAACAATTCAGTCCTTGGTGGATATGCTATGAGCTTGTTCAATGGATTATCAGGGAAGTTGGGACCAACATCTTTCTTTGGTTGAGTTTTCTTATAATAACAGTTTTCATTCCAGTATATAGATAGCACCATTTGAGGCATTATATGGGAAGCGGTGTCGAACTCCGGCATTTTGGGATGAAGTGGGTGAAAGGAAGCTGATGGGACCAGAATTGGTAGAAGAGATGGCAGAAAAAGTTCAGTTGATTGAGAAACATATGAGAACAGCTCAGAGCAGGCAGAAGAGTTATGCAGATAACCGGAGGAAGGATCTATCCTTCGAGGTAGGTGATCATGTTTTTCTCAAGGTTTCTCCATGGAAAAGTGTGATGAGATTTGGTAAGAAAGGAAAGCTGAGTCCAAGGTTCATTGGACCATATGAAATTATGAAGAAAGTTGGATCAGTTGCTTACCGAGTGGCTTTACATCCGAGTTTATCTCAGGTACACAATGTTTTTCATGTTTCGATGTTGAGAAAGTATATTCTAGATCTGTCTCATGTTTTGAGCCCAGAGGTAGTTCAGTTGAAAGAGAATCTCTCTTATTAAGAACAACCAGTCCTGATTCTTGACCGAAGAGAGCGAGTGTTGCGAAATAAGGTAATCCACCAGGTAAAGGTTTTGTGGAAAACCCATATGGTTGAAGAGGCAATGTGGGAATCTGAAAATGCTATGAGGGATAAATACCCCCACTTATTTTGATAAGTGAATAAAATTTTGAGGACGCAATTCCCAAAAGGGGGGAAGGATGTAACATCCCAGGTAAATAAAGAATAAATAATTTTCATACTTTTTAATATTTACGAATTAAATATTAATTTTACTTTAAAGGGGTTCCTATGTTCGATAGCGTACCCAATACGCAACAATGAGTTTCTTGGGAATCTTACGTTGCACTCTAATAATAAAATAATATTATTTTATATGGTAGTCAATGCCTAGCCATTGTAATGGTGGTAATGAACAGAACTAAATACAAAATGATTATATGTGTTGGTCAAATATTTTTACTTTTTACAATAAATGTTATAGTATTAAAATGCGAATGAAACCAATTTTAAGCGTAAACATTCTTTAAAAGGTTGATTAACCGCCTTTTGATGGAGAAACTTTTTGACAGTTTAATGTGTTATATTTGACAAAATAAAATTCTTCTTTAGAATCAGGACATCAAAATTTACTTTGTGTAAATTTTTGGTATCCTTTCGATAAAGTTCATTTTTTAATGAATAGTGAAAATGTTGTATTTTAATTCAAAACCTCTTTTTAATATAATTTATTTATATGATTAGATTATCTTTTGAAATGTTTTTAAAGTAAAATTAGAATATATTTTTACCATTTAATCCAATAGTGGTTGATGGAATTAATTTCACATTGAAATTGGACTTAAACTACTGTCAATCTTTTGATACATTTTGTTTCATAAAAACACGCTATTTGTTTTGACAGTGGGAATTAATTATTAAATTAATTAATGAAACTTATATGTTTTAAATTTTTTAAAATAGACATCATTTTTGAATTCAGAATATAAAATATAGCTTAGGGTGAATTTTTGGTAATTTTCTGAAAAACTTCAATTATTGATGAATAGTGAAACCACTAAGTGGTAATTATAATAACTGATTTTCCTTTTAAATGAAAGTTTTTCACCTTTGTGTTTTTAATTTTAAAAATCAAACATACATGGTTGTCATTAAGACGTAAAATATGGTTCAATGGGATTAAAATAATTTTTTGGTGAATAGTAACTTATTATGTTTTTAATCGCGATTAGTGGTAATTGGTGTAGTTTAAGGTAAGAATAATGTTTTAATAAAATGAAATGACCTAGAAACATGTCCTACCCTCATTGGATATTTCATAGCCGACCAAGAAAATCCATGGGTCAACTTGGGGACCCCATGCAGCCACTTTGGTTGTAAAATGACATAAATACCTTTTTTTAATGATAAAGTAAAAATGACACAAACATTAGATGTTTTACTATAACAATTTTTACATTGAGTTATACAAGTCATATTTTTGACTATAAATAGTCATTGGAAAGTTAAAAAGATTTCCTACAACTTAGTGTTTTTTATAATTTTTAGACATTATATAAATTAAATTATTTATGACATCATGATGATGCAGCGATTACCTCATTAATAAAGGATTTAAATAAAATTGGAAGATAATGTAAAATCTATGACCTACACATGTCCAAAACCTATTGTATGGGTGGATTTCGAACCCTTATCACCTTATCCTCGAAACACATCTAGTGGGACTATTAAAATCTGAAACTCATTCTAAAATAATGTAACGTTTTCTTACTTTCCAAGAGTGCCCCTCCTCTCCTCTTATAAAAGGCCCCCACCTCTACCTCTTTACCCACACTTCAAAAGGCTTTGGCTCGGACAACCCCTACCCATTTTGTCTCTCCACTTCCCTCTCTTACTCCTTAAAGCCTCAAATTGGGATTAAGTCTTCCCAAGGAATCCTTTGATCTTAAACCAAGGGAGTTACCTGATTTTAAGGTAATGTCTTCACTTGAGGCGTTTTGTTTTATTTTGCATCTCCAACCCCCTAAACTCTTTTTATTGATTTATTTTGTAACAACTCCTGTATCATCAATATACTAGGAATTTTTTATAAGAAGTATTAGAGCTACACTTACACACACCTATATCTAATGGTTAAAGAACATACTGTTTCCGTGGATGGCGAATTTCGGCCTCCCGAAATGATGATTGTTCAACATTTTTTTAACACCTTCAAAGGTGGCCATTAAGATGACAATATATTTATATATGATATATAATATGTTTATTTTTTCCTTAATCTTCTGTATTTTTCATTTTGGGCATACCTTTATGGCTTCCTTTATGGGTAAACACGATATCATCAATTAAGAAAGTGCGGACTACCGCCCCCTCAAAGTGATTTGATTCGTTAATGCCATATGTGGGACCTATAAAGGATGGATTTAAAGTTATTATATATGATGTTATACTAGAATTATAATATACCTCTATATCATTATTATTTCTTCCCATTAAAGTATGAGATAGAAATGAAAGTAACGTTCATGTGTACGTACGGCTTACCATCTCCATGAACGGTGCATTTCATTTCTTATCCCCAAATGTAATGTACTATTAAAATTACATGTATATAATGGATATATATGATGAATGATACATCTAAATGATTAATATAATTCTGGAATTAAATCATACATACCTCTCATTTAGTTTTAATTCCATTAATATGACAAAGAAATGAATGTAGCGTTCATGCGTACGTACGGCTTACCGTCTCCAAGAACGGTGCATTTCATTTCTTACCTCTAAATGATTATATAATATTATAAATACATGTATATGCTAGATATATATGATATATATGATATCCAAATCAGGAATGTCATTTTGGATATAAAGAACCTTTGACCACACGAAAAACATTTAATTGTAAGAAGTCCACTTTCGACTTAAGAACCAAATATCGACAAAACAAACATTATTAACTTAAATGACTAAATAATGTTTATGACATGGTAATAAGTGATATAAAAGTAATAGTTAACTTGAAAAAGGTTATTAAGCAAGTATGAATTAACTCAAGATTATTATTTAGGACGTTAAATAATGATCGAGTCAAGTCGGACTCGAGGTAAGGGACTTCGTCTCAATCTACTTTCATTGAGGAATATTTAGTTTTATACACAACTTTATTTTATAATGTGTATAAACCCCTTTGACATTTACTTTTATACAAAAGGAATATTTTTCTACGAAGCGTTTTATAAAATGACAAAAGGTAATGTTTATTTTAATGTACGCAGTGACAACAACCTTTTCTGCCGCCGCGAGTATTTTTTGGTCTTTGGCTTCCTGAACAAGCCGTAATGTTTTTTTCTAAAATGAAATAAATACCATATACTCTTTTATGTTTTTTGGTATTGAAAATGTCTTTTTATAATGTATTTGTTATGTCAATATATTTAAGTGATATATTGTGATCAAAGTGTGGAAATGTTTTCTTTCCATTATATTTGTTTTATGTCTTATGATTTTTGTAATGGTACTTGGATATTTGATGGGTGGTTACGTGATAAACCATATGACGGGTGGTGCCGTGAATACCAAGACGGGTGGTTACATTATAATATCCAATGCATTGGGTATAGAAGTTGGTCGTATAGCTATTCCATTAAGTATGTATGGAAGTCAGTCGTATGGCTATTCCATTAAGTGTGTATGGAACTTGGCTGAAAGGCTATTCCATTAAGTGATATGTGTGGAAGTCGACCTTATGGTTATGCCACATAAGTATGTTTATGTCCCAAGTTACCTTTATATGTTATGTGATCTTTATATGGGTTTTATGGTAATCTTTTGGTTACAGAATGGTAAGTAATCAACTTTTATTCAGTGAAGAGTTTTTACTACTTCAAAAAGGTGAAAAGTATTACTTTGATAAAGTATACATGGTTTACTTATTGTTTTGAAAAACTAACAGTTTTCATTCTTTGTGTATCCCTTACTGAGATTTTTATACTCATCCCATGTTTTTGAAATGTTTTTCATAGGACTTAACATGGAATAGGGTCAAGGATGGGATCAAGGGAAATTCATGCTACCTAAAACATGGAACTAGACATGTTTCTTTTTAAGAATTTTTATTTTATGGAAACTTAGTAGAAGTTTCTACTTTGTAATCTTTTGAGATGTAATAGTTATGTCCTAATTCTCTAAAACTCTAAACCTGAAAAGATCCTCAATGTAAATTATTCATTTAATTCAATATTATGTAAGGTTTAAGGCTTGGGGCCTTATATTATACCTCACCCCCAAAAAAAATTTACTTTTATTTGGATCATTCTTATTTATCATTGTTCATCAAATCTTATTTTATATATTATTTAGTCTATTGGAATATAAATTGGTTTTTTATCCTTTTGAATGAAATATCCTTTTCTCATTATTATTTACCTATATTTTCCCCCTTCATTGATTACATATATCGGTTTTGATGAATAATTTTTCTCTAAGGTTCTCATCAGGCCTCTTTCAATAGTCTTTTACTTGATCTATGTCACGATAAGGTCCCCAAAGAGCTATAAGAATTTTTATTATACCCAGGGGGAACATTCACATCCCATTGGTGACCAGAACCCCCCACCCACCCAGCGTTATGTAGATAATTATATGGAGTTGGAGGATAATTATTCTAGTTCAAGGAAGAGGATACATACTTTTAAGATGATGGTAATCACTAGTTAACCTTAGTTTATATGTCTAGATGAAGATGTTGTTCTCTTCGTCAATTTTTTTCTAGGTTATTTTTTTACTTGTTCACCATTTATTTATGCTTTTTTCATTCTATATACTATATAATTTATCTTAAAATAATTAAATTAGTTTTTAAAATTCATTTATCACTTATTTTTTTATAAAGATGATTCTATTATTAATTATTTCTTATATATTACTGACTCTCCATTATAAAATTATAGGTCATTTGAATATTTATTTCCTTCAGCAACCAGAAATCAAGAATGATCCAATCATTCCCTAGGATAACTGTATTCAATTTGGGAGCTCATGCTTCCCTTTTCCCTTTCAGACATGTAATTTTTTTCATCATTCCTAGTATTTTCTCTTATATTAACTCCAAAAGCTGGGAAAACATTTGAATTTAAGTGTGAGGGACATTTATTATGATTTATTATTGTGAAATTGGATTGCTTCTTGATCTCATAGTCTTAAGGGACATTTTTCATTGAATACATATTTTAACTTGAAAATTTCATTGTAATCAAGTAAATAAAAGAAACAAATTTTGATGGATGTTTTTAGAAATCAATTTCTTATTCCATTTTAGAAATATATAATGATTATTAATGAGCTCAAAATAGTTTTTTCTATTTCCATATTTCTATGATTGTTTATTTATTAACCTATTAAATTGTCGTCATGCCTTTAGTGATTTCCTTTTTATTTATTATTCTCCTTTGTAAGAAAATTATGGAAATTTTCTATTTATTTTTGAATAATATTTATTGAGTGATAAAAAAATAATAAAATTTATTTGTATGTTATCATGGTTAAGAATTAGGGAATAAATGTTTTAAATGATCAATGCATTTATATTTTGAGAAACAATTCACTAACACCCACATGTACATTAACACTATTTGGCCCGTTGTTTCCATCAAAAGACTTTCTGTGATTGAGAAACATTACAAGAACATTTCATTATTTCATTCCCCAATATTTTTTTATACTGATTGGTTTTAATTACAATACATTTTTGGGGAGCGTTATTTTTTTGGACATGGGATTCATAATTTTCAAAAGATGTGCGGTAGTATTTTAACAATATTTATGAGACTAGGTTCATCATTAATTATAATGTACATTATTAGTTTCATTGTAAAGAGGAATTATTTTTGTATAAAGAGAATTAAAAATCACTATTACCAAACCAATGATTCTCATTAAATTTCATATGGTATTAAGTGGTAGATATGATATTTAACTAAAACATGATTTTTGAAAAAATGAAATTGAGTTAAAAGGAAAGAAATAGGGTACCTTTATTTTACATTCATTACACATTCATGGAACTAATTTCTGATTTAGGTGTGATGGGACATTACCATTTGGAGGATATTTATAATAATACTTTTCTACGATTATAATGTATTGTTTATTAGATATTACCCTCTTTCTGAGCTATATATTTATCATTTATCCACCTACATTCAACCATATAGTCGTTGTTCATTAATATAACATCCTCATAATTAATTTTGTTATTTTTATTTACAAAGTAGATATTTTAGGTAAAATTAAATACTATGGATATGAGAATGTATTAATGGTATTACTATAACTCTAGTTGTATTCATTCCTGATATGTGAAGAAAAATTCACTATGAGGTAATTCTCAACATGGGAATGGTCATATATTGAATAGTTGACAAATAATGATCAAATTACTAAAGTATTTGAATGAATGAATTTATTATGATGCATGAATAGTTTTCTTTATAATAATATACATTCTTCAAATCAAATTTTTGATAATACATAGTTTTATTTCATGATTTTTAAGGATTTATTTTTGTAATTAATTATATTCCTTTGAGATCTTTATTGAGATGCGTTAATAGGACTCAGTCTAAAACATTACATAATTGTGTTCAATAATACTACAGTTCATTTTCTTTCATTCACAAAGATATTTTTCGTTTATATTTTTAAATAATTATGTTATTACTCTTAAATAATATCCCATGTATTTTAAAGAGGACACTTATAATTATAATATCGTTTTCGTGTAATTTGAAACATTAAAAATGATGCATTTTTTATTTTCCTAAAAAATAATCATGACTATTAAATTTACTTCTTATTTTTTATTAATCACATTTTATACCTATGAAATAAAAATAAAAATTTGTGATAAGACAAAAGTACAAGT
Source organism: Viscum album (assembly GCA_963277665.1). Taxonomy (NCBI): domain Eukaryota; kingdom Viridiplantae; phylum Streptophyta; class Magnoliopsida; order Santalales; family Viscaceae; genus Viscum; species Viscum album. The sequence continues at coordinate 2,139,071,581 of OY728128.1, read as the reverse complement.
TATGGTCATAAAAGAAATAAATGTGTTGGCATAGTGAAGAAAACCCATAAATTGTTTTATCTTTATCACATTATTCATTTATAATATAAAATAAATCATACCAAAATGAGAAACACACCTTTATTACCAAATAAAACCTATAAACCCTTTTAAGAAACTTATAGCATTTTATTCATTACATGTTTTTAAATCATGTCAAAAATAACTAGATCCTAGTTAAATCAAAAGAAGAAACCTAGCCTATGAACAAACTCCTTCATCCCTATGAATATAGTTAAAATTACAAAATGAATTGGAGTTATACATTAGTTTCACCCTCGTATAAGTTAAATTAGGCTCACTAATCTTATAATCTACAATTTTTATCACTTATCAGATAGGTTCTATCGGGCTCACCCATCATATAAGATATATTAGGATAACCTGTCATAATATATAATTATCATGTACCATATCTTCAATAAAAAAAATTATTCTTCCATATTCTCATAATAAAAACCATTATAATCTCTTTTGAAACCATATGAGAAATATTTTCAGATATCAAAATGATTATTCCTTTTAAAACCCAATTTTTCTAAAATAAAATTCCCAAAAAATAAATTAAATGAATTCCATTTATAAAAACATGAAATATTATAATGGAATCATATCATAAAATAAAGGTTATGGTAAAGGGAAAAACTATTGATGTTGTTTATATTAAAATAGACAATTCCATTTTATTTTTTATATTAAAATTAAAAAAATTTGTATAAAATAGATAAAATGGATTCTTTTAAAAAAAATTCATAATTAGAATAAAATATCCTTTATAATTCATTTATAAATATAAAAATACATCCATAAAATAATTTTATGAATATAGATATAGAAATAAATTCTTAAATAAATATTTAAGACATTTAAAATGATGTTTTATATTATAGTGTCCCCTACCTTATGTATTACTCATTATTTATGTTTTTATCATATATAATAATAAAATTATATTAATTATTACCTTTATTAGAAAACTTTTAATATTTTATTACTCCTTTTATTTTATTTATTATTATGTTATATATTTTTAGTCAATCAATTAAGTTCACATAAGTCATATTGAAAGTATTCAACTGATATATGCAAAAATACATCGGTAGGATAACTATGGTCCAATAGGTCATTATTTATTCATATATGGAATCATAATCAAGAAATTATTTTCATTTGTGTTAATCAATTATTATTTTAAAACTATCCATGTATTATGTTTATGAAAATTGAACTGTGTTACAATCATGGAGACGGTAGGACATAAGTACGCATGAGTAATGTTTCCATTTTTCAATGATCATGATGAGAAAAAAATATTTATTTGTTTCACCTTTATATAATTATTTTTATATCATAAATACCATATTACCTCTGGATTAACCAGAAATGTGATGTGTTGATGAAAAACAAATCGCATCTCTTCGTAGAGGTAGTAATCCACTTGTACACATGAATGTTGTTATCATTTTTTAATGGATGGATGGAAATAAAATTGATGATATATTTATCTTCATAAAGATAATTATTTCATTTATATCAGTTATTTAAATAAATCCATTATTATAACCATCCATGAGAGCAGATGATGGAAAATGAATTACATCGGTTCACAAGGAGGCAATATATCATACACACGAATAAAGACTTTGTTTTCTATTTGATGGTAGATGATATAGTTATAGATTTTTAAATAAGACTATTAATATATAATTATATGTAATATAATTATTTTAATAATTTATCATGGTTTAATAATATTTTAAGGAGGTATAATAAGAAATAAACTAAAAAATGTGTCTTAGGAATTATACATCTTTGTCAAAAAACCTCTTTAGGTATACACCAAAAACCGTCATATAGTGGTTTTATTATCATAACAGAGCCTCCAGGACATGAGAAGTGAATATTTCAAGAGAAATGAGAGGTTATTAACCAAACTAGATTTCTATAAAGTTGTGATAAATATAAGAGAGAAGGTTTCCTTTTATAAGTGATAGGAGGGGAACTCTTGGAATTATATAATGTATTTAAATATATTAAATAAATTATCATTAAAAAATGATTCTAAATTAATTTAATTTAAATATAATATAATCATAATTTAAAATATTTTTTTAAAATAAAATTGGGACATGTTTAGTTGATGTTTTACCCTTATATCTTTATTTTAAGCAGCATTAACTCTTTTTGACAATTATAGTGACATTAATTTTTTACTACATAGCGGATAATATAGTTTCTTTAAAAGGAAAATTGCACAATTATTTATCATGAATTATATTTCTTCCCATATACTGGTATATTGGAAAGATAAATTATATTTACGAATTATAAATCATTTAATAAGACATTATTTATTATAAAATATCTTTTATGTCATTTCTAGAACTATTAATATAATTTGAATACCATGATAACTTGAATAAAATTTAAATGAAATATAATCCATTAACACACAACTAATATGATATAAATTTCTATAAAATTCACAGGACACTATAAATCATCCAAAAATATTATTTTTAATGTTTTTAATATAATTTACAAGATTTTTCAATTTTTCCCTAGCACTGTGTTAGTGTTGTGTAAAAAATTATGGTAATAATTTCATGTCTCAAAATAGAAACAAATATTACCATGAAAAAATAAAAATCATTTTCCTTTGATATAAACATTTATAACTAATCATAAGATTTTTTTATCCCGATCGAAAAAATTATAGTTATTAAAAACATGACAGTTAAAAATTTGAATTTATATTTATATAAAATAATATATAGTTTAGTTTCAAAAAAGGGAAAAAATTACAAAAAATATTATCTTGGATTATTATGTTCTAAAAACCCTCTTAAAATGTATTAAGATAAAATCATTGGGATATTTTTAGTACTTATCACTTTATTTTTGTCCTTAATGACACAATTTAGCCTTACCAAGATGACAAATATTTACTACGACTAATATTCATATTGACAAAAAAAATTAAAGGGAAATATTTTCCAAATATTAACCTCATGATTAAAAATATAAAATTAAATTTTCAATATTCAATATCAATAAGGGGAAGAAATTAATTTAATATTAAAAAAAATTAAAAATAGTTTTTTAATGAGTATTTAAGACAAAAACTACACTTAGAACAAAATCTAGTATAAAGATGATTTAAATGTAATTAACTATGTTATATAAAACTAGATAATAATTATTTTACATTAAAATCAACACTGATTTTCAATTATAATATTTAATTACATTATTTAATTAAAATAAATTATTTTTTAACAAAATTATGTATTTCTAAGAAATCACTACAAAAAAAATCTCCCATTAAAAATTAAGACATTCACCCTCATATAATTTCTATATTATTATTTAAAAGATAATTTTAATAATTTGAAATTAAATTTATAAAATTTAGAAATTATTATTTTAAATAAAACCTTACAAGAAAAATAATTTAATAAGAATAAAATGATTTCCATTTTGATGACAAATTAAATTATAATATTATAATGACTACAACCATATAATTCATGAATACTAATAATTTATTAAATCGATTATTAACCTTATCTAGATTGTAAAATTCTTACTCCATTTTGGAAATTACATTCACTCAATTTTATTCAATTTTTAAACAATGGGGAAATATTTCCTTTATAAAATTTGATGATACCCATTTTACTTATTCAACCATGTAGTTTTTCCCAAAACCATAATTCAATGAAATACCTTATTAAATAACAACTTCTATCTATCTTAAAGAATCTATACTAACGGTTCATTATAAGAAATTGTTTCTTCCAACTGAACTACTTCAGTAAACAAAACATGAGATGCATTCAGAACATATTTTTCTAATAATAAAATATAAAATATTCTATATACCATAGAAAAATTATATGAAGGGACACTTGGTAGGAAATGATCCAAACTTTTATAGGATATTATTCATTCTAATGAACTATTGTCTTGGATTCCTTTTTTAACTAAAATGCATAAGAATTGTTTAGGGATATATTTTATGAAAAATAATTACCACCAACCATCAAATAATGATCCATGCTTTAGTTGTATGGTTAAATTTTATTCCTAATTTGATTAATTCTTATATGTAGTTGAATCATATTCACTTTCAAACCCATTTATTCTACCAACTCTAGTCCCATGAACAACCCTTCATTTACTTTATCCCTACAAGATAGAGACAAAAACTAATTTACATACAATTCTTTAAATGTTCCCCTGAGAAAACTAGAATAAATACTTCTATTATTAGAAATAAAAACTAATGAGAGATGTTGATACAAAATTCCCTTATAATCAATTAAACAGTCACTAGTCATGTATTACATGGTCAACATTATCCACTCATATTCCAATTATATTAGGAATGAAATTATATATGAAAATTTAATTCATTACCCAACGACTTCTGAAGGACATTATAAAAATTAAATGTAAACCCAGGATCATGGTTAGAAACAATGGAGAGAGGAACTAAATATAACCTGACTATCTATGTGAGGTTCATTTGTGAGATTTTATCTAATGAAAAAATATCTTTAATTGGAAGAAAATGTGAAGATTTAGTTTGCTGATAAACAATAACCCAAATTTCATTATTACCTCAAAATGTATTTTGTAATACCACCTTAAAATCTAATAATTTAGTTTCCCATTTCCACTCCACCATTAGAAAAGGATAAAGTATCCCCTTCATTAATCTTTCTTCTACTTTAACCAACTGAAAAATCAAGAAATTCACGGTGAATTCTACAATATCTATTTTCATTCCATGTCGCATATAAAACACCCAAAGTTCCTTTTTGCATCTTAATTCTTCTAGGGTGAATACAAAATTGGGAACTATGAGATTCCTACATCAATTATCTCTTCAACATGAAATAAAAAGGCACACAAATATCCTTATGGATTTGATAACAACATATTCAACCACATTAAAAACATGATACATTACCTTGTAACCATGTTCAATTGTTTCAATAAAAAATATTCTTCTTTCTGGGATTTTTTACAATTTCTAGTAGAGATGATTACACTGACACCAACAATAATACAATGGAGGTTCTTTCATGAAATAAATTCTATGCCAAAATTCAAAAAATTATTAACCAAAGAGTTATGTTCCAAAGTAACATGGTTAATATAGAATTTTATTTTTGACATAAAGAATCAGCTACATTGTTCTATTTTCTACAGTGGTAATGAATCGTGTTGTCATAATCCTTAGTCAGTTTTATCCTTCTTATTTTCATTTTGTTTAACTCATTCTAACTATATATATAAACGTTAGACATTCATAATAATTATATGTTTCACACATTACCTAACATAAATTATTCCTTAAAATTTTTAAATATAAAACCAAATATCTAATTCAAAATCATGTATAGGATAATATGAATCAGGAGGTTTCAATTGAAGTTAAATATAAGTAATTACTTAATAATTATTGATTTAAACGCAATAGAAACCCTTCAATGAGGAAAGGATATGAATGAAAAAATCACAATTTCTAGAGGGAAGGTCAAAAACCAAACCATTCATCAATCATATTTTCATTTCCTAGAAACAATCCTCAAAGGAATTCTTATAGATGAAAGTAACTACCCTTTGAGTTAACTAAGTCAGTGAGATGGAAAACCTAGAAATGTTTTCAATGAACTGATGGTGGTAACCCACTAATCCATGAAAGATATGAATATCTATAATATTTGTAATACTTATTCATTCTTAAAAAAGTTTATTATTTTTAGGGACTATAGTTATTCTATCATTATAAACATTATTCCCACGAAAATAAATATTTTTAAATGATAATTCACTCAAACTAAATGTTTTTTATAGTTTATTTTATTTTATTGTTTTCAAAAAAATATTTATCTATGTTTCATTATCATAATTACTGTTAGATTATACCAATATATCATTAATAAACACAATGAAAAATATATCGAAAATATCATGGAAAAATACAGTCATAATATACATGAATATTGTTAGTGTATTAGACAATAAATATTTCATACCCATAAATGTATAGTGCATCTATATTTTCTAAAATGATGTCTACATAATAACTTCCCATTTAACTTTAATGGATGGTAGCCTGACCAAAGTTTAGTATTTGAAAAATATTCTTCTTTCTAGAGATGATCATATGAATCCTTGATAAGAGAAAAATTGTGCATGTTCTTTATGATGATTTCCCTCATGGATTTATAATAAATATATATTCTAAATGAACCATCATAATTTTTAACAAATAAAACTAGACCTCCCCATGGTGAATTTCATTGACATTCAAATCTTTTATCTAGAAACTATTGCAAATAATTTTTCAATTCCATATGTTCTACTTTCTCCATTTGATATTGTGTTATTAAAATTAGATTTTCATCAGCTAGTAATTAAACAGTAAACTCATCCTTTTGTTCAGAAACAACACAAGACAATTAATCAATATAAACATCCAAATATTCATTCACTAATAGAATATTACTAACATGAATAGTTTATTTATTTCAAAAAAAAATGTTCTAGTTATATTTTAATTCCATATGTAATAAAATTATCAAATTACTGATATGTAGTCAAAGATATAAAATCACATAATATAACTTCCATAGATCTTTAATCAGTATTATAATGATAAACTAAAATATAATCCAGACCAAGAAAAAAATTAAACTCTACTACGAACCATTCAATAAATTTTTTATGAAAATCCAACCAACTGATAACAATAGGAAGATTACAATAAATATTATTATATCTAATACTTACTCCTAGTGTTTTTACAAAAAGTATTATCTAATTTTCCTAAGATTATATTCCCATTTTATATGTAATTTTTTAAAAAATGAAGTAGTGTGAATATCTAAAGAGAAAAATGGAATTCGACTAATTCAAAAAAAATATATAACATAAATTTAGCTAACTCATTTGATAGTATATTATTGAAAATTATATTTTCACATGATTTTTCTTCTGATCATTATGATTTTCACCCTATGTAACTAACCTTAGACCAAAATTATCATAATTCCACAACTCATTGAACTTAAAACAACACACCGTCATATAACTATATCTTACCCCATTATTATAATTTTCAAGACTCATTTCCTTACAGTCATGATCCCTTTGTCCAAAAATACCTCACTGGGAATTCATTTGAGATCCCAAAAAAGATTTCATGAATTTTTTTACCACACATGGAACATGTTAGGGTCTTACCTATATATTTATTAGTTGATTAAATCTTAATGTATTTCCAAATTTACCACATATTACTCTTTCCATCTGGAGGCACATACATTTGATAAAAATATATCTCAACATTCTCCTCACAATGAATAAATATATTGTAACTTTTAAATTATTGGGACGGAAATTACATTTTAAAAAATGGTTTATATACAAAAAATATTCCCTATTGAAAATTAATTCATTATTATTACCATAAAATTACTTATAATATAACCGATAAGATTAATATTTATAATTTATTTTGGAAATAGGTACATAGATTAACATCTTGAACATGGGATAAAGCGACATTATTTAAAACTTCCTTATCAAGCTTATAATATTCAATGGATTTAAAACTATATGGGATAACTTGGGGATATAGATAAGAAATTGGTGACATATAAAAACCAGTAAGTGGATAAGCATGAAATAAGTTGATACATGATATATAATAGGCATATAAATGGGAAATAAAAGTTATGATAATCATAATCATGAATAATAAAGAACGATATAACATGACAATCATAACATGTGAAATATGGAAACAACTTAAATCACTACATCATAAACATAACTCAAAGATAATTTTAATGACATAATGATGGTAAAAGTATCGTAAATGAATCCGGTTCACTCCCTATCCCAACGTGATGTCTCATGAGACTAAAAATTACCCAATTAATTAGATCACTAAATAATTCTGGGTGCTCCCATCACATTCATTTCATTCTCAAGCATAAGTATTCCATATAGATCATAAAACTTGGAATCATATATCATCACATTTCTTTCCAAAAATATGGAGTGTGGAATACCTACATGTTCAAAGAGGTATATGTGTATATAGGTGAACAAACATGATACGAAATTGGTATTTGTTTCACAACACAATTTTTCTCACATGGAAAATCATGTTGAAATTTTGGTAGCATAATTTTGTCACTTAAAAACTCATAACACAGTTTGATGAGAGAGAATGGGGTCTCTCATAATTATGACATAAAATGGGTAGTAATAGGGAAATGGTAATAAATATTCCAAAATAAGTAATTCAAAATATAAGGCACAATATAATAAATAAACATAAATAAATAAGATAAAGTGAGCATCTCTTACTAAATTTTAGCATGGTAAAAGGTTTAAATAACAGTTCATTGTAGGGATTAATTGGTGTTAAAGGGGTATATCATCATATATAAATAAAATTGATATTAATAGAATATGTAAGAACATATTCCAACATTAAAAAATGGAAATTAGGAATCATTACATAGAAAAGAGCTTCTTGATTAGATAAAGGAGAGTGGGAGATCCCTTACCTTATTGTGTGAGTCCAAATTGTTGGGAGGGGATTATTGAGATATTGGGGGAAAATTTGGATGAATATAACAATGATAGGGAAGACTAAGGAATTTATAAATGTATTTTAAGGGAGGATAAATGTGATATTGGTAGGTTTATATAGAAAATGAGTGGGGATTTCTTCAATTTTTCTCAAACCTAGGTTTTGGATATTATATAATAAAATAACCAAAAACGAAAAACATCAAATGGTTTCTCCCATGGATTCTTTCAAATGGGTTTGGTTTTAATTATTCTAGATGAAAAATTTCATAACTTGATAAAATAATACCCTTTTTATGTGAAAGGGAGTCGTATGCTTAAAGAAAAAAATTTAAAACCTTAAAATATATTGATGGTTTTGGAGGATTCATAAAGGTTTAATAAAATTTACCAATTTAACTTAAGATCACATTATTTTAATTTTAAATCATATATTTAGAAGTTGACACCATTTATAGTATTTATTACATCACTTTTGGTTCATATGATATCATAATACACAATGCATATTTATATTGTTTTAAATTTCAACATGAAAATTTGATTGTCTAAGAAAATTACGAAAAAATCACTGTTAGATAATTTTGACATTCTCATTCAAATAAATAAATTTTTTTTTAAAATTTTTTTTTCTAAATTTATGTTTTTTGAATTTTTAAATAATAATCAACATTTATTAAGAAATCATGGGTTTTTTGACAATAACAGTTTCAAACCAATATAAAAAATACATTTCAAAATATAAAAATTATATAATAATTTACATTAAAAATTTTTTATTAATAATATTTTATCAAAAAATCTTTCATTTCAATAATAAAATAATTCATAAAAATAATTTATTAATTGAAATTACATATTACTTGAAAATATAATTTGTGTTTTATTATATTACAATATAATTTTTATCAAACTATTTACCTAATCAATTTTAATGTATAAAAAATAAAGAATGAATATAATCACCATTTACATGAATATATAAGATAAATATTCATTCTATTAGGGTTACTTTGTTTCTACCCTTTCTTAAATTATTTTTACCCCTAATTATCTTATTTTCATTTTACCAAAGTAATAAATATTTACCACACCTACTGTACATTTGATCAATTATTAATTTTACCTTTTTGAATAATATTATTTATTATTACTCCAGATATTAAATAAACTTTATACAAATAAATTCAAAATGGTTTAATGATTTAATTTAATATATAATCCACAAGCATTATGTAATGTGATTTTCCAAAAAAAATACATTTTTTATTGAAATAATGATTTAAATAAATCTATATAACAATTAATTTTTCTTATATGAAATTAAATTCCTAAATGTAGAAATTTAATAGAAAATTTTAATTTATATAATATATTATTATGGTTAATTTTAATTAATTACAATAGAGAAACATTATTGATTTTAAACTAGTTTTCAGAGAGATGCATTTTAAATCATAAAAAATAACATATACTAAAATCTAGTACAATGATGATTAAAATTTAATTAATTGAATTTAATATAACTAAAAAATACTTATGTCACATTTAAATTTGAATAAATTAATAATTTTACATTTAATTTAATTAATTTATAAAAATAATTTAAAATTCTATATAAAATTGTATTTCCACTATTCAGTAAAAATATATATTCTCTAAATTTTACCAAACATTCACCCGAAGTAAATATTGATATGATGATATCAAAAATGGTGTTTTTTATATCAAATAAATTTTATAAATTTAATATAAAACAATTATATTGTTGTTTTCATGAAAAGAAATAAAAATCCTTTTTGAAGAAAATATATGTTTAAGAATATAAATAAATTTCCAAATTTGATTGATTATTTACTAATAAATTGTAAATATAGTTTGAATATATATATATATATATCATAAAATAGTTAATAATACTCATATGAACCAATTTAATAGAAAGGCTAAAAATAGTATTTAAATAATCATTTTCGGTTTGGGTTCGGTGTTGTGTATCACATACACTATCAAACAAAGTTTTCTCCTTAAAAATCTCTGGGCATTACATTCTTCACCACCTTAATAAATTTCAACCTTACAATTGAAACATGTTCTTGGTAAGAGATTTTTTTACACTCGATAATATCTTTTTTGAATATCCACAACGTAAAAAGGGTTATTGAAACACCCTCTTTAATTGAGTGAAAGGGGAGTTTTATGGTCATCAAATAAATAGTCTTCTAAGTTTGAGAAATCTACTGGGAAGTGAAAACATTGACAAGGAAGAGAAAACTAACACAAAATAGTTAATATTTTGTGATAGAGAGGATGGTCTAAAGAAATTCAATGGCTAAAAAACCATAGATCTAATATCATTGAATGGACTATAAATTCATCAGAAAATATCATAAGGTGATTACTTATAAATGAGATTCCTTTCATTATTTATGATTTTATAGGTTTCAATCTATGTTATCCATGATATATTTCCTAATATATACTCTTATGCTTATTTTTTACAACTAATAATAGATCATAATGAGGTTATGAATTTACCAAAGATTATCCCTCATAAGTGTCAAACCATGGGTGCAGTAAGGCCTATTTTTATGTAATAGGTTACGCCAAGTTAGGCCTAACACACCTTGTCAGAGTTGTTACCCCTAAGTAAATCTATTCCATTTCCACTTCCTCTTGTAGTATCCAAACATATATATTTTTAATTGATAAACAACATACTTCTTAATTACTAATATTATAGTATATGTTCCTAAACTTAGTCACATTCTTATGGCTTTATCTAGAGTTTTCTAATCCTAATCCCCAAAATAACTAAACATTTACTCAGATACCAACTATAACAACCCTATTATTTATTACACATTAAATAATTATTTATTACATAAAATTAAACATAATAAAACTCATGAGATCATGAATTATAGTGTCTTTGGAATATAGGTACATAGTATAACATCTAGATTATGGGATTAAACATTATTATTTATAACTTTCATAACATGCTTCAAAAATTTCATGGATTTTAAAACTGGACTGAATAACCAGAGGACATAGATAAGAAAGGGGTGATATATAAATCCTAGTAGGGAAATAAAAAATTCATAGGGTGATATATGATATAGAATAGGAATAAAAATGTGTAAAAAGGTGTGAGAGTGATAAACCTAAATAATAAGGTATGTTAGAGCATGATAATCATTATATGGGAACTGTAGCAACAACATAAAACATAGTATCATAAACATAGGTCAAGGAGAACTAATAATATATTATGACAGAAAAATCTACATAAAAGAATAAGGTTCACTAATTTTCCCAACATGTAGTCTCATGAGACAAAACATTATCTAGTGTATTAGAGTAATATATAATAATGGTTGCACCCATCACATTCATTTAATTCTCATGATTAAGTGTGCCACATAGATCATAAAATAAGGAATGATTTTTCATCAAATTTTATTCCAGAAACACGGATTGTGGAATAAATAAATATATTTCCCAATTCAAATACATATAAGTGTAAAATGTTTAACACCCTTTATAGGTAATGTGTATGGTATTCACCACATAATAGTTTCTGTATGAAAAAATTAGGGTGAAATTTTGGTAGCATAACGACGTCACTTAAAAATTTATAAATAATTTTATGAGAGTTAAATGGGATTGTAATATTTTTTATATCATATGGGAATTCATATCCCAACTTTAGGAATTTTATATATAAGTTATACGATATTAAAGAGACTTGAATAAGGAAGAGTAGTTAAGAATCCCTTACTAAATTTCAGTATGGTAATGAAAGTATATAATTGTTCAAGGGTGGGATTAATGAGAGATAAATTGGCATTGAATCATATAAAATAAAATTGAAAGAAAATGGGACATGGAAGGACATATCCCAAACTGAAAAAATGGAAATTAAGAATCATAACATAAAAGAGGTGCTTGAATAAAAAATGATATTGTAAGATCCCTTTCTTGAGTGTGTGACTAAAAATACATGGGAGGAAAATATTTAGATCTTGGGGAACCTTTAGAGGACTATAGAGAGGGTAGGTGAGAGTAAATATGTTTCCAATGTATTTTTAGTAAATATAAATGGGATCTTGGGTGGGATTATATTGGAAATCGATGGGGATTTCTTTAATATTTCTCAAAATTTGGTTTTGGAATCTATATAATAAAATAAACAAACACACAAATATTTACATGTTATTTGACAATTATTCCCACAAAAAATGTATTTGTTTTCATTATTTTATATGGTCAAGGGTCAAAAATAATAAAATACTACCCTTTCTTATGTGGAAGTTACTTATACTCTTACAGATATTATTTTTAAACATTAAAATAAATTAATTGTTTTATAGGATTCATAAAGGATTAATAAAATTAAGAAAATAAAGATAAAATAAAATTATTTTAATGGAAGAAAATATATTTAGTATTGGATCCCAATTATATTATTTATTAAATCACATTTGGGTCATTTCAATGGCGTAATACACAAAGTATGTTTATAAAGTATACTATTTTTAACTAAATATTTTATTCTTAGAAAATTATGAAAGAATCCCTACTGTATAATTTTGAAATTATGATTCCAAATATAAAATTCATTTTATAAAAATATTTTTATAAATATTTTTATTTTCACTTTTAAAATAATAATTGATATTCATTGAGAAATGATGGGTTTTTTTACAATAATTTTTTCAAACAATTATAGAAATTACATTTCAAATTATAAAAATTATATAATAATTTACATTAAAAAAATTAAAAATAATATTTTATTAAAACATAATTTATTTAAATAATATATTAATTTGTAAAAATAATTTCTTTATTGCAATTTCATATTACGTAAAAATACAATTCCAGTTTTATTACAAAAAAATATAATGTTTATTGAACTATTTAATTTATCATTTATTAGGTAAAAAGAATAAAATATATTAATAATCACCAATAAAATTAATAGGAAATATAAATATTTATTATTTCATGGTTACATTTTTTCTAATCTTTATTATGTTATTTATACCCAAACAAATTCTTTTTAAAATGTTAATGAATATTTACTACGGTTACTATTTATATTTTTTGACAATTATATTTACCTTATTACCAAATATCAAATATTATGACTCAAAATATGGAATCAATTTTATTAAAATAATTTTATAGAGGTTGATTAATTTAATTTAATATATAACCTACAAGCATGATGTAATGTGGATTTCTAAGAAATACATTTTTTAAGGAAAATATAATTTTACATTAACTCTATACAAAGTAATTTTCATTCTTTGAATTTAAATTCTTAAATATTAATAAATTATATAAAAATTAAATTTATATAATTTTTCATTATTTATTATCTTAATTAATTATAATGGAGAAACATTATCAATTTCAAAACAGTTTTTAGAAATATACATTTTAAATCCTATAAATATACTTAAATAAAATCTGTTATAATGATTATATATATGTATTTAATTGAATTTATATAAACAAATAATGAATATGTTACTATTAAATAAAATTAAAATAACAAATTTACTTTTAATTTAATTAATTTTTCAAAATAAATGACAATTTAACAAAAAAATAGTAGTTTTCACTATTCACAGAAAAATATATACTCTCTGAAATATCAAAAAATTTCTCCCTAAGTTATTTTTGATACGTTTATATAAAAAATTGAATTATTTTTATGACTTTAATTTTCTAAATTTTCTATATAATATTTATATTATTTTTTCATGGAAAAAAATAAATCATTTTTTAAAAAAACCTATATTTACGAACATAAAGAAATTACCAACATGTTAATGATTATTTACTAATAACTCATCAATATATGTTGTACATATATTTGTATATATAAGTTAATAATACTCATATCCTTAAATTTTATAATAAAGGTAAAATGTTCATATTTAATTTATCGTTGTTTGTTTGGGTTCAGTGTTCTGTGTCACATACCCTATCGAACATATTTTCCACTTTTAAAAAATATTGGTTTTACTATTTCAATCCTATGAAAAAACTATTAATTTAATATCAAGGTCCTGAATAAAATATAATATTTACTTTTCCTATCTTATAATTTTTTAATACGTAGCTACTAAATCACCATTTTTTCTTCATTTCCAAAAATAGTTCATCCATTCTAAGTCAGACATCCTTAGGGAAATATTTCTCTATGAAAATATAGTTAAATTGTTTCCATTCTAGGGTATCAAGCACTCCTCCATCTGTAGGATTCTAAACCAATGACGATCGTCGATCATCTACACCTTAAAAATGATAAATGTAAAGTGTTTACTTTTAACATTCTAAACATTCCATCACTTTATATATATTCTCTAGAGTATGGATCTATCATTTATATACAGCTGGATTTGATATTTTGTGGATAATTAGAGGGAGATGATTCATGAAATGTTCCACTATCCATATGTTAATTTATGGTAAATCTAGTTTCTCTCTAACATGGATTCCAAAAACATCTATTTCTTTTGTCAATTTTCCATTACTACAAAAATATTCTAATTTATAATTACATATAGTCTAGGATACTAATTTGGAAGGAAATTGTCCTCTTGATACTTTTCTTATTTAGCTTCCATGCTTTCCCTACAGAAACCCATTCTGAACATGAAATCATTAGATGAAGCATCAGTGTAATTTGTAAATTTTATATCATTTTATATAATCTAGAATGTTTATTCAATTAACATTTTCCAATAATCTAATATTATCTAAACTTTTAATCTGATAAACAATATAATGACTCATCTTTAAAAGGTACAAAATCGCGTTCCTTTAGTATATAATTCATTATCATTCAATCCCAAATATATTTTTGGTTTATTCATTCCATACTCTTATATAACAATTCATATACTAAAAATAGGTCACATGTTCTTAGTATCCATTTTTTATTAAAATAGAAATTTTCATATAGAAGCATGTTTTAATTTCTCGATAAATCTTCATAAATTTAAATTGAATTATTTTTATTATTGTTTGACCATAAACACTGTGATACGTATTTAAATAATATTTATGTACACAAAAATTTCATTAAGGGATATAGAAGAAAGGAATCCATCAGTCCAGTGAAAAATATAAAAACTCAATAAAAAGTTTACTTTTATGAAAATATTAGTTGAGTATATCAAATAAATCATATTCACAAGAAAAATATTCACATGGTTCCTTAAAACCCATTAACACCCATATAAAGTAAATGTAATCCATTTTAGTAAACATAGAGAATTATATCCATAACCCATGTTAAACTAGTGTTAGAAATATGTATAGCATAGTTAAATCCTTAGAAAAAACATCCCTAGTTAAATCCATCCTTCCTATATAAGAAGAAAATGAACATTATTATATGAATTTGAGCAATATAAAGTTATCACCCATTGTAATATTTCTTTCGGGATCAAAAATTATATATTTTTTATTAGGTTATCATATCTTATAAGTTGTATCGGTATAACCTATCATATAAGCTTTACCAGTTTCATGTGTCATATAAGATGTATCAGTCTCACTCTTCATTATCAATAATTATCAAGAACCATATCATGAATAATACATTTTATAAGTGTTTTTTTTACTATTATAAATCTATTGAAAACTATTTTAAACCCATGTGAAAATCATTTTTGGATATCAAAAAGTCATTTCCTTTTAAAAACCGATTTTTATAACTATTATACCTGAAATAACATGAACAAGAATTTTTATTTCAATAAAACAAGGTAGTTTATATGTGAATCCAAACCAAAAATAATTATTATGTAGGATGGAAAAATTTATAATTGTGTCTAGTTTAAAATAGAACATTCATTTTCCCTTCTCTAATGAATGTCAAAAAGATCCTTATAAAATGTGTAAAAATATTTCTTTTGAAACTATTTAAAAGAAATTAAAAATATAGCTAAAATTTCTTCTATAATTATTTTATATCCATATAAATAAATCTATAAAATACTTATAAGAATGTTTAGATTAAAGAAAAATATATTGATAATAGTTTTTTAAAACATTTAAAATGAGGTTTCATGTTAATGTGTCTCTTACATTGAGTCTAACTCTTTACATATATTATTGATCAATAAAAAAATTATGTTAATTATATACCATCATAATATAATTTTCATTTTTATTATTCCTTTTATTTGATTTATTAACATGTCATAATAAATTACTTAATCAAATAAATTTATGTTGGGCAATATAAAACAATTCAGTCCATATGTCTAAAATGACTTCGGTAGGATGACTATGGGCATAGTTTATGACAACCTTGATCTTTTATTACACAATTAAACATAATTTACTATATAAACATCATTTTATAAGACATAGAAGATGAATAGGTCTAGTGTATTTGGGGATTAAGATCACTACATAATAAATTAAAACATGAAAACAAAATCTTTATTGAAAACTTCCATTACACGACCACTACATTCCCTCAAACTTAGAATTGCGTGGGATAACCTAAGAACATTCATAAGAAAAGGGTGAGCTATAAAGCCCAGAAAGGGAATAAACATGGAGTAACATAAGGAACACAAAAAAAATTAGAAAATAGGCATATAATTAGAGAACCATAGAAGTATAAACATAAAGGCATGATAAAGCATGGTAATCATATAATTTTAATGTGGCAACAACACTTAACATTGAATTAGCATGAGCCAAGGCTCATTGCACATGTAGCATGAGTAAATCCTAATTTCACATGAAGCACGAGTAAAACCTAGTTACACTTGAATTATAATGATTAAATACCGATTTCATATGACTTATCATGATACTATACTTTACCCAATGCATTGGAGCACTATAAGGGAGCACCCTTCTTAAATATTTCATTTCATGTATAATTGTGCCACATGGATCATATAACATGGATTCATAAAACGTCAAAATTTATTCCATGATAAAGGAATGTGTAATAAATACATGAAACTCTTTAAAAAATAAGTAAATGTGCATAAAGGTGAATACCCTTGATAGAGAAATGGGAATGGTATTCACTACACAATGACTTTGGCTTGGAAAATAGTGTAATTTCAGCAGCGTAACGACGTGACTTAAGAATTCATAAAAATGGTTGATGACAGAGAAAGGGGTGTATCAACATATGAAAATGAACTGGATAGTAAGGGGTCATATAGATACATTTCTCAAAAATAATAATGGAATTTAGAGTCATGATATAAAATAATTTCTTGAATGTAGAAGAGGAGAGAGAAATTTCTTTCGTAATTTCGACATAGTAACGGGTGTAGATAGAAGGAATTTAATGAGGGATAATGGAATATCCCATCATTAAAACATAAATAGGGAAGTATGGGGGAGGTTAAAAACTATACCGCAACATTTATAATTGAAATTAAAAGGCTATAATAATTTAAAGAATACTGGACAAAAATGAGAAAGGAAGAAAAACCCTTACTTGGAAGTGTGCTTCCAAAGGATTGAGAGAGGCTTGAGAGATGATTATTGGATATTGGGGCACCTTGGTAGGATTCTAGAAAGGAGAAGGCAGGGTTTGGACTACCTCCAATTGATTTGAGTGAGGAGGAAGTGGGATCTTGGGTGGGTTTATATATGAAAGGTGAGAAAATTCTTTATTATTTAGGTTTGGGACCCTCACATTAAACTAATCAAAACCAAAAACCAGACCATGGTTTTTTGAAATGGTTTTTGGAAAATGGAATTGTAAAACAATATTTTATATGTCTAAAGTCTGAAAATTTTAAAATAATGGGGTTTCTTATGTGGAGGTGAGTCACACTCCAAAGGAAAACAATTTTAAAAGACAAGATGTTTAATAAGTCTTGAAGGGTCCATTAATTTTTTGTAAAATAAGTAAAACAATCCCAAAATTACATTATTTTAATTATAAGACATATATTTTCCGAACATAAAGCTTATGGTATTTTATTACATCATTATTGGGTCATTATGATGTCATAAAACACATTATATATTTAAATAGTGTTTAATTTTTACCTAAAGATTTGACTATCTCAGAAAATTATGAAAAATTCACTATTGGATAATTTCAACATCCTGATTCCATTAATAATATTTATTTTATCTAAATAATTTTCTAAATATGTTAGATTTAACATTTAAAATAAAAACCAACATTTATTGAAAATTCGCGTGTTTTGAAAAAAATGGCATTCAAACATTAATAAAAATTACGATTGCATTCATAAAATTAAACTATCATTAATATTTAATAAAAATTAAATTAGTAATAATAATAATATTTTATTAAAATATTATTTAATTCAAAAATCCATTAATTCATCAAAATATATTTCTTAGTTGAATATTTACTAAAAACACTATTTGTGCTTTAAAAACTATTTACAAGGTAACAATAATAAAATGAAAGTATATTAATTATTATATAAAAAATAATGTATATAACCATAGTGTTAAGATATTGTTACATAACCCCTTATAACAGCCCACATAAGACCGAAGATTAATGTGTACGATGGTGACCGACTCTTGGGGTGGCTTGGATAACATTGTTCGGGTGGTAATCTCTATCAAATTCTCATTCTCTCATAGGCGGTCCAGCTTGAGCTTAACATATTCAAGCCCATCTTGGGCATGGTCAAAAGCGACGCCGAATGATGCTACCTCCTTTCCGAGCACTGAAAAATGGGCTTCGTATGGGGCACTTCTAATGGATGGGGCCATCAGTTCCTTTGTAAGAGTAAATTTGGATTTGTTAAACCCCTATATTTACACTAATCATGTGGTCACTGTTCAATGGATATATTATCAACAGTCACACTTCTTAACATAAAACCAAATTAGTTGACATTTTAAATAAACATTTTACATAAATATACATTTAATTAGATTAATATGGATTTACATTAATGAATTTTTTGGTCGTTACAATAATCCCCCCTTTAAAAAAATTTCCCATGAAATTTTATTTTCCCACACTAAAACAGATGTGGGTAACTCTGCTTCATCATTTCCTCCAATTTCCATGTTCCTTCTTCAAACTTGTGGTTTCACCACAACACCTTGACAAGGAGCATTGTCTTATTTCGTAGAACTTTTTTTCTACGATCTAAGATTTTCAATAGTTGATCCTCATAAGAAATATCATCCTCTAACTCTACTTCCTCTGAAGAGAGTATATATGAAGGTTCCAGTATGCACTTCCTTAAGAGGGATACATGAAAGACATCGTGTACCTTGGCCATGGTAGGTGGAAGTGATAGTCGATAGGCCATATCCCCGAAATTATTCAGAATCTCAAAGGGACCGATGTACCCTAGACATAACTTCCCATTCTTTGAAAACCTCAAGACCTTCTTCCACAGAGATATGTATATAAATATAATGTCTCCAACATTAAACTCAAGGTCTCATCAATGATTATTTGCATAACTCTTTTGTCGACTCTGGGATTCCTTGATATGTTGCTGAATGGTTTTCACCTTCTCCACCATTTCTTCTAACATTTCTAGACCAAGCATCTTACACTCACCGACCTTATCACAACATGTCAATGTTCTTCTCCTTTTCCCATAAAGGTCTTCATATGGTTCCATTTGGATTCTCGAGTGGAAATTGTTATTCTAAGAGAACACAACTCGAGAAATATGTTGATCTAATCATCTTTTAAAGTCTATTGAGCACACTCTCAGCATGTCCTCAAGAGTTTGGGTAGTCCGCTTGGATTGGCCATCAGTTTGAGGATTAAAGGCCATACTGAAGTTCAGTTCAGTATTCAGAGCATGTCGAAGACTCTTCCAAAACGTAGAGGTGAATCTTGGATCTCGATCAGACATAATAGATAGTGGTACTGCATGCAGCCTTACCACTTCCCTGATATATATCTGTGCCAGTTGATCCAATGAGAAATCCTCTTGAATATCAATGAAGTGTGCAACCTTTGTAAGATGATCCACAACAAAATTGATTGCATTTTATCCTTTGGATGTATTCCGAAGACCAGTGACGAAGTCCATGGTGATTTTCTCCCATTCCCATTCTGGTATGGGAAATGGTTGCATCATCCCCTTAGACATCAGCCTCTCTACCTTCACTTGCTGACACACCAAGCACTTTGATGTATATTCAGTGATCTCCTTCTTCATATTATCCCATCGAAAATTCTCTCATATATCTCGATACATATTTGTGTTTCCTATGTGAATAGAGAAATTTGAACTATTTGCATCATCCAAAAGTTCCTTCTTCAGCTCTGGACATTATAGAACACATAGTATTTTCCCAAATCTCACAATTCCTTCTTCATTAAAATTAAACTTCAAGGATTTCCCTTTTCTTATATCTTTCACTTTTTCTTGAATTCCCACATCATCCTTTTGAGAATCCTTTAACATTTCCAAAAGTGACGGTTGAGCAATATTTTGTGAAAGGATTGATGATGTTCCCTTATTTTTGATTCCCATGTATATCTTCATCAAATATAATAAGATCGGATCCTTTTCAATTCTAATTAATGATAGAATCACTGAGTCCTTTCTACTTAGGGCATCTTACACCTTGTTTTCTTTCCCAGGGTGGTAATGGATTGAGCAGTCATATTTATTTATCAGCTCTAACCATCATCATTGGAGCATGTTCAACTATTTCTATGTGATTATATACATGAGGATTTTGTAGTCTGCATATATTTCACACTTCTCCCCAAAGAGATAATGCCGCCAAATTTTCAAATCAAAGATTATTACTGCTAACTCGAGGTCATGTGTTGGATAGTTCTGTTCATGAACATTCGATAGCCTTGAAGCACAGGAAATTGACTTTGTCAATTTGTTTCAACACACATCCCAGGCCCTTCTTTGAATCATCACTGAATAACACAAAACATTCTCCACTTGTGGGTAATGTGAGAACGGGCGCAGTGATAAGCCTTCTTTTAAAATCCTTGATTCTTTCTTAGCATTCATCACTCCAAAAAAACATTACCCCCTTCCGAGTAATCTTGTTATGTGGGTTGGAAAATCATGAGAAATTTCTCACAAGTCTTTGATAATATCTAGATAACCCCCAAAAGCTATAGATATCCATTACCGATGTTGGCCTCGTCTATCCCTCAATTGAATCAATTTTGGAAGGATCCATAGATATCCCATTCCATGTGATGATATGACCCAAGAATGAGACTTCATTCAACCAAAACTCACACTTTTTCTATTAGAGATTATCCTTCTCCAAGGTCTCTAGTACATTTCTTAAATGCTCCTCATGATCCTCCTTGGTTTTGGAGTATATTAGAATATCATCTATAAATACTACTACAAATTTGTCAAGGTAATCTCTAAGGACTCTATTCATCGAGTCCATGAACATTGTTGGAGCATTGGTGAGTCCTGAAGGCATTACTATGAATTCATAGTGCTCGTATCATGTATGAAAAGCAGTCTTGGGGATATCCTCCTTCTTCACCCTTACATGAAAATATATCGACTGTAAATTCACCTTGGAGAAGTATTATGCTATACACAGCTGATCAAAAAAGTCATCAATTTGTGGGAGATCATACTTGTTATTTATCATGATTTTGTTAAGCTTGTGATAATCGATGAAAAGGTTCATTGACCCATCATTCTTTTTAACAAAGAGGATCGGTGCACCCCATGGTGAAGCACTTGGGTATATAAACCATTTCTCCATACTCTCATGTAGTTGTTTCTTCAGCTCCTCAAGCTCTAGAATAGCCATTATATACAGAGTCATGAATATTGGAAACACCCCAGGTATAAGATCAATTGAGAATTCAACATCTCTTCTAAGAGAAAGACCAGGCTATTCTTAAAAAATCAATTTAGTGAATTCCCTCACAATAGGAATGTCTTCTAGGATGGTTTCTTCCTTAGACTCAATCATATGATCCAGATATGAATGCTCATAGGATAGTAATATCCATGCTTGAGATGATCGAGCTAAATAAGATTCATCTTCCTCCTTGCACTTGTAATGAATCTGGGGGTCGATTCTCCTCATGGAGAATGATTTCCCTCTCACGGAAATTTATGTTGGCTCTATTTAAGGAAATACAATACATGCCAATAATTGCATCAAATTCCACCAGAGGGTGTATGACTAGGATCTCCGGGAAGTTTATTCCACAGATTATGATAGGTGAGGAGTTATATTCATGGGATGTAATGATTTCCCCATTTACCATACTCACCAACATATTCTCTTACATGATTTTTGGGGGTTCTAGGATTGTTCTACTAAACTTTTGAGATATAAAAGAATGTTTTGAACTTGAATCAAAAAGTACATTCACTATTCTTGAATGAATAACATGCGTACTTGTCACCACTTTGTTGTCAGGGTTCACTTCAGCAGTAGTGATGGAAAAAGCTCACCCTTGTTGCCTTGGAGGTTGTTGGTTGCCTCCAAAAACCCTTGTCTTTGGGCACTAATTTTCTAGATGCCATGTTTCTTTACAGTTGTAGCAATTAAAAATGCATTAAGGGTCGAACGGAGTATTCCTTTCATACGTTGCAGCCGCAAGTTTTTCTCTTTGGTAGTTAATATCTAGGTGCCCTTTTCTTCCACACCTAAATCATTTCCTCTCCCCCTTTAGGAAATTTCCAGGGAGCTTCTTTCCGCACCTTTGACAAGTGGGGTATTGGATCTTCTTATCACCATTGGATTTATCCATCAGACCGCCATCATTGAATTCCACCTTATGCTTTATATCCCCATGATACCTCTATGATTCTCCGATCTCCATTTCGATCTTGGGGGCACATTGGAAAGTTTCCTCATAGCTGTCGAAGTCACAGATCACCAGCGCTTTCCACAGGCTAGGTTTTATCCCACCAAAGAAGTGGTCAACCTTGCATTCATGGGTAACGACAAAGGCAGAAGCATATCATGCAAGCCTTGTGATGTTTTCCTCGTACGCTCCAATATATTCGTCATCTTTTTTCATGAGGTCATGGAAGTCCCTTTCCATCTTAAGAAGGTGGGTGCACGGAAAATATTTATCGAAAAACATCTTCTAGAAATCCTTCCATTCCAATGCCTTGATCTCCTCCTCCAAATTCGTATTTTTGATCAACATCCACCATTGATCAACTTTACCCTTAATATGATAAGAAACGAAGAGAAACTTATCTTGTTTAGAAAATTAAAGGATGGAGAAGATATTTTCAATGGAGTTGATCCATTATTCAGCGATTGAGGGATCAGATGATTCATTAAAAGTATAGGGCCTTTGTCTCATTAATCTATCAATAGCGACTTGTTCTTTCATAGGGGGGTTGAACATTCCTCTTGACACATGTTTCTATTCAAATATTGATTTATTTGAGAGAGAAGTGTGACAATGTTCTTGATTCCCACTCCCATTGGATTGGGCATCTCATTAGTACACCCATCACATTGATCTTCACATCAGTTGTTAACCTGAGTCCTCCTATTACAGGAAATTGGGTAGAATAAAAAGAAAGTTATGGGTAACACATAAAGGGTAATCCAAGGAAAATACTAATGACTTATAAAAAAAATTTATTTCCTTAACAAATGAATTTATTGTCTTCAGTCTATGCTATCCATGATCTACTTTCTAACATATATTTTAGGGCATTTTTTATCCCTTAATAATTGTTCATACTACGCTTGTGAATTTAACAAAGCATATCCCCTAGGTGTGTCATATCCAAGATTGCAACAAGGCCCATTGTCATGAACCAATTACCGTTCGAGTCTATCTCAAAGTGGTGTTTTCAGGTTTTATACCTAGGATACATCTGTCCCAGAGCTGCCTATACCTGCTCGTATCCAGACAGAGATTTATTTTCTTGATAAACCACTTACTTAATACTCACCAAAACATAGGGATGTTTTTATTATACATAGTATTGTCTCTAAGGATATTCTAGGTTTTTCTAATCCTAATCCCAAAAATAACTAAACCTATCCTCTAATACCAAATATGAAAACCCTGTTCTTTTATTACACAATTAAATATAATTTATTACATAAACATCATTTGATACAACATATAAGTTTGAGAGGTCTAGTGTCTTTGGGGCTTAAGATTATTACATAACAACTTAAAACATTTAAAATAGCATTTTTATTGGAAAAAGACCTTACATGACCACTATATTCCCTCGTACTTAGCATTGCATGGGATAACATGAGGACATGCATAAGAAAAGGGTGAGCAATAAAGCCCAGTAAGGGAATAAACATGGAGTTAAATGAGGAATAAAATACATGTTACATAATTGGAATATCATTAGAGCAAAATAGAATAATAAACATAAAGTCATGATAAATCACGATAATCATAACATGGAAATGTGGCAACAACACTTAAAATGGAATTAGCATGAGCCAAGGCTCATTGCACATGGCACATGAGTAAATCCTCATTGCACATGAAGAATGAGTAAAACCTCATTGCACTTGAATTATCATGAATAAACACCCGTTTCAAATGACATATTATGATACTATACTTTACTCAATGCATTAGAGCGCTATAAGGGCACACCATTCTTAATTATTTCATTTCATGCATAAGTGTGACACATGGATCATATAACATGGATTCCTAAAAAATCATCATTTCTTCCATGATAAAGGATTGTGGAATAAATAAATGAAAATCTGTAAAAAATAAGTAAATGTTCGTAATGTTGAATGCCCTATATAGACAAATAGGCATGGTATTCACTACACAATGACTTTGTCTTGGAAAAACGGTGCAATTTCGGCAGCGTAACGACATGACGTAAGAATTTATAAAAATGGTTGATGAGAGAGAATGCGGTGTCTCATCATATGTACATGAAATGGAAAGTAAAGGGGTCATATAAAAACATGTCCCAAAAATTGTAATGGAATTTTAATTTTTTATACAATTTAATTGCTTGAATGTAAAAGAGGAGAGAGAAATTACTTTCAGTATTTCGGCATAGTAACAGGTGTACATGGGAGGCATTTAATTAGAGAGAAAGGTGTATTCCATCATTAAGAAATAAATAGGTAAGAATGGGAGAGGTTTGAAACCATACCCCAACATTTATAATTGAAATTAAAAGTGAATAACAATTTAAAGAATACTAGACAAAATTGGGAAAGGAAGAAAAACCATTACTTGGAAGTGTGCTTCCAAAGGCTTGAGAGAGGCTTGAAAAGGGATTCTTGGGAGCTTGGGGAAACTTGGGAGGATTCCAAAGAGATGTGGTCAAAGGTTGGATGAACTCAGAATCCTTTTACTGAGGAGGAAGTGGGAGCATGGGTGATTTTATATAGGAAAGGTGAGGGGATTCTTTATTATTCGGGTTTGGGACCCTCACATTAAACTAATCCAAACCAAAAACCATCCCCTAGTTTTTGCCCATGGTTTTTGGAAAATGGAATTCTAAAACTATATTTTATAAGTCCAATGTCTGAACTTATTTAAATAATGGGGTTGCTTATTTGGAGGTGAGTCACACTCCCAAGGAAAACAATTTAAAAAGACAAGATGTTTAATATGTCTTGAAGGGTCCATTAATGATTTTTTAAAAAAGTAAAACAAACCCAAAATCACATTATTTTAATGTTATATCATATATTGTCTGAACATAAAACTTATAGTATTTTATTACATCACTATTGTTTCATTATGATGTCATAAAACACATTATATATTTAAAACGGTTTTTAATTTTTACCCAACACATTGCCTGTCTCAGAAAATTATGAAAAAATCACTGTTGGATAATTTTGATGTCCTAATTCCAGAAATAATATTTATTTTATATAAATAATTACCTAAATATGTTAATTTTAACTTTTAAAATAAAAAGAGACATTTATCAAAAATTCACGGGTTTTGACAAAAATGGCTTTCATACCTTAATAAAAATTACGATTCCATTCAAAAAATTATACGATCATTAATAATTATTAAAAATTAATTTAATAATAATCATCATATTTTATTAAAATATTATTTAATTCAAAAATCCATTAATTCCTCAAAATATATTTCCTAGTTAAATATTAACTAAAAACACTATTTGTGCTTTAAAAACTATTTGTAAGGTAAGAATAATAAAATGAAAGTATATTAATTATTATATAAAAAAATAATGTACATAATCATAGTCCTAAGGTATTGTTACAAAACCACTTATAAAAACATCATAAGACTGAAGATAATGGTGTGTGTGATGGTTACTGACTTTTGGGGTGGCTCGGATATCATTGCTTTGGTGGTAATCTCTATCAACTTCCACTTCTCTCGTAGGTGGTCCCACTCAATCTTAGAATATTCAAGTTCTACTTGAGCTTGGTCAGGATAGAATCCCAATGATGCCTCCACCTTTCTGAGCTCTGACAAATGGGCTTCGTATGGGGTACGCCTACTAGATGAGGCCATCGCTTCCTTTATTTGAGTAAATTTGGATTTGTTAAAACCCTATATTTATACTAATCATGTGGTCACTGTTCAATAACTATATTAGCAACGGTCAAAATTTTAAAAATAAAACCAAATAATTTGACATTTTATATAAACATTTTACAAAAAGATAAATTTAATTAGATTAAGAGGGATTTCTATTAATAAAATTTTGGGTCGTTACATAGTTAATTGTTTAATAACCTCCATAATAATAATCATTACATAATTTTCAGATAAATAATTCAATTATAATTTGTAATACAACTATGAAATATGGTTGTGAAAAATTTACTACATTAAAATCATGGACATGGTAGGTCATAGGTATGCATGACTGGCGTTTTCATGTTTTAGTGATAATGATGAAAATAAGGAAAATATTTATTGTATATTTACATCCTTATTATTATATAATAAATATCATAATCTACCTTAATTTATCATTCATGTGATGGTATGATGAAAAATGTATAACATCACTTCAAGGTGTTGGTAATCCACACATACACACGAACGACATTATCATTTTTCAATGGATGAAATGGTAAGAAAATATGAGATCTATTTATTTTATATAATGATAATTATTTTTTTAATATCATATATATATATATACATATATATTAAATCCATCATTATAACCATCGATGATAGGTGGTGATAGAAATGGAATTACAATGGTTTATAAAATGATGGTTTTCCATACTTAGGAGCGATGATTTGATTTCCCATTTATTTGAATATGAGATAGATAGAGGTTATTAGATTTAAAAAATTAAATTTATTTATATTTAATATAAATATTATTTTATTTTATTAATTTTTAATAATATTTTATGGATCATGAAGAATAATTAAATCGAAAATGATTATTTAAGAATTATACCTCCTTTTCAAAAACCTATTTATCTTTACACCAGAAGCCATCCTAAAATGGTTTAATAATCAACCCAAGAACACCTTGAAGTGGAGATTGAATTTTGGGATAAAATTGGTCAGGTATAATATGAAAATTAGTGCTCAAAATTTAAGGTTCCCTTATATAAGTGAGGCGTGGGGCACTCTTTGAATTACACAATGCATTAAATTAATATAAATTAATTTTAAAGAACAAATGTATCAAAAAATTTATAATTCATGTATAATATGATTATTATTATAAATAATAATTTCTAATAAAATATAGAAATTTTAATTTTATTGGTTTCAAACATATTTTTTTGTTTTAATGCAGATTAATCATTTTATACCGTGAAATCAACTTTTTTTATTTCTCGGGGATAAAGAAGAAACATTAAATGCAAATGTGAAGAATAAATGAAACATGGTTGATATTATCAACCATATCTCATTTATGTGGCCGAATATATTATTTTTATGAATTTTAATCAATTGAATAAAACATTATTTATTATAAAATATCATTAATGTCATTTTTGGAACTATTTCATTAAGTTCACATTGAAATTAACCTGACATCAATTAAAATAAAATATAATTATTTTAAAAGTACATAATATGTTATATATATATATATATATTAAACATTATTAATTCTATAACACACCTTAAAAATGTTACTTTTAGTTTTTTTAATATCATTTACTTAATGTTTCTATTTCATTCACAAGAACTTTGTCGACAATGAGTAAGACTTTATGTTTATAAAATCATCCCTAAAAATATAAAAAATTAAAAAATAATTATAATTTATTATCAAATTTACCATTAATATCTAAACATAAATTATTTTTTTCCCTTTCATATAATGTTATACATATTAAAAATAGGAGAGTCACATTTTTGACATTATATTTTCTTAAAATAATATATAGATTATTTTCAAAGAATAATATAATAAAACATGAAAAAATATATCATTGGATGAGGATGGTAAAGATATAATTATATAATATATCAAATCCATGATTTATTTTTTTCATTGTCCTCGTCATATTATTTTTAATATTCATTAACTGATTCACCATTATCGAGGTGAAAAATAAAAACTATGATTATAATTAATACATAACAAAATTAAAAGATACCTACTTACCAAATTTGAACCTATTCATTGAAAATATGGAATATAAATTTTAATATTAAACTTTTATAAGAGTTATAAATAAATTTAATATTAAAAATCAAAATTCAATTGTAATCCGTTTTTTAAAGTGTTTTAAACCAAAAAATGTAGTTATACCAATATCAAGAATAAAAAATAATTAATTGTAATAAAACAGATTATATGTAAATAAATAATGCATATGTTGATTTTAAATCAAATTCAAATAAGAATGGTACTTTTAATTTACTTTAATTAATCAAAAGAAATGACAGTTACAAAATTTAGTATTTCTCATTGATCATGGAAAAATAAATAATTTCAAAAAAATCCAAAATTTCCCCATATGATAATTTTGATATGATGATTTCAAAAAAGGGTGTTTTTTTAAAATTTATAAACATAAATTTATTAAATAAAATTTTAAATTAACCTTATACGAAATGGATTTTAATATGAATAATCCTTTAACCATTTTTAATTTAAAAATTACTTAATATTCTTTTAATGAATATATATATCTAATTAATGAATAATAATATGGTATAAAATATATTATTAACTTTAATTGGGTTGCTACATTTATTTTTTTAGGACAATAAATTTCCCTCAGGGTAATTTTATATGTTGAATTTATATATAAATTTTGGGTCTAAGTTGTCATGCTTCATACGCGTTTTATGTTATGATTCCTTGATTTGTGCATAATTATTTTATATTGTTTGGAAATGGAATAATTTTGAGAAAGGTAATATAAAATAAGGAATTTTATATGTTTAATTCCATGAATAATAAATTTATGATGTGAAAAATTGGAGGTTAAATGATGGAATTATAGAAATCTCCAATCAAGGTTGTAAACCATATTGAAGTTGTGATCTTTTGGAATCAAGATAACTCATGAGGTGAATAAAATATACCATGTGAACTACATGGACTTTTTCAATCTGTAAATAATCATTTAATCCTCTAAATAACTCATGGCATATGTTCACGTTAGGAATGAAAGATGTATCAAGCTATATAGGACTTGAATTTTCCATTACATATGTGAAATCATAATCCACGATGTGAAAATTTAACATATCTTCCCATTTAAAATATATCTTTCCAGTTTACATCATATAATATTATTGATATAATGAATAGTGTTTTCCTATTTCTATATATACATATCTATATTTTTGGAGGTGCTTTCTTTCACTGTTTTCCTCCTTTTCTATGTTTCCCTTATATACTCTAAATTTTTTTGACCCTCCCGCATTCTGTTGTGTTATTAGACAAGTTTGTTTTCAATTCCAATTTCCATTACATGTTTTTTCTTCACATTAGAAGTAATTTTCATTAAAATCAATTATTTTTAATTAAGTTTTCTATTGATATGATGTTTACTAGTTCTAGGTTTTCCTGTATAAATAATTATACAACTAAACTGTGTCAATAATTCTCTTAGGGTTATGAATAGAGATTTTAGGATGTGAGCCTTAAATGGACCATTATTTTTAAATTGGGTAATATAATCAGTTATGAATTATATTATTAAATATATTTCAACTCATAATTTATAATGAACATTATTGCGAATTTTGAAATAGTAAATCTAATAAAATTGGAATATGTTGAGTTATGAACAATATATTTAATTTTTTTTAATCTCTTAGAGTCCAACATAAATAATAATGATTGATAAATACTTCTAAAACAAATTGTGGTTATTATTTTAGGTATATTTAATTAATTTGAGAGAAATTCGTCTTTATAACCTATTAATTACCTTTAGGTCATTACAATTGGATTTAAATAGGTTTGGATTAGTGAAATACCTTGAAAAACAACATGAAATCGATTCTGAACACTTGATTAATTAATTATAGTTTATATAAAAAAATAATGATCCCTTTTTATATTTATCAATCCTATTAGTGGTCTAATGTTCAAATTTTGCAACCCTTTGTCTAACCCATAATATGGTTAAACTCAACTTTCTCCCAATAGTCACCTAATCCTATAAGTGTATCATTTCTAGTGTAACCTAGTGAATATTTCAAAAATAGGCAAACAAATGACAATACAAGGGCACCTAATTTTTGAATCACCTACACAAGGATATTCTAGTAGCACCTATCTTTTCTGTGAATACAAAAGATATTCTAAGGGCACTATGATTTGGCATGGCCAACCTCATTGGGTGATAAATTTTATGAAAATTAATCCATTGGAAGAAATATAACACATATTATTAAATGGGTATCCTTTCCATATTATCTCATGTTATTCTCTTTTATTTTTTCATGATTATATTAATTTATTTTTGTAATATTATTCATCAAACCAAAATAATGTGTTGATTCCATATTGATGTGTTTCTATTTGCACAACCTATAAGTTTTCATTAATCACTAAAAATTGAATTCTAGTATACTCATACATATTTGAAATCATCATATATATATATACCAGTTTTATGATAACTTCATGTAAAGGCATAGAAATATATTAGCTATAAAATCTACATATAATTATGCTTGGAGGGATAGATTGTCAACCCCATTCACCATTATTGATAAGGAATACGCCTCTTCACAGGTTGGTTGTCCATACCCAAGTCTGTCTACATTGAGATACTTGACTCAAGAGAGAATTTTATTCACTGTAACTCTAAAACCCAATATTATAAAACTATATTCAATAAATATATTTAAGCTAATAACATATATTTCGAACTGTGTTCAAGATAGGTAATAAACTAAATTAAAAATTGATTCATTTGAAGCATGTAATGCATGCCTCAATCCTAGAATTAGTATATCATTTCCAACTAAAGAATACATAATATGATCATATAAGTAGTTTATAACTATTAATAAAAAAGGAAAACCCTATTAAATAAATTAACACCTAAAATATTTTAACATGAGATAATTATTTATAATCAAATCATAAATTAAAGGTAATTATGAAAAAAAATTAACTATATATACATATTTTTGAAATTACATAAATATAAACATAAAATTTTACATTCATATCATAATTTTAAATATGAAAACATTATATTCAATCTAATATTAATGCTTTCATATTTATAATTATATGGTTTTTTGCTTTAAATATATGATATTTTATGAGTTATAAAAAATATAAAATTCAATTTTTATTATTTAAAAATAATTTAATATCATATACTTATAATTATTTAATCCTTGATCATATGATCCAAAAAAACACATTTGAACTGGCATAAAAAAATCCAAATAATGAATATTTAATTTTAACAATTCCTAATTTAAATATTAAAAATTTTACATTTTGTCATTATTTCAAAATTTATATTTTTTTAAAACTTATTTCTTATTATTGTGAATTAAACACTTTTATTTATATATCATAAGACATGTTATATTATTGGTTAAATGGTATTTTAAATATTAACATTTAATATGTAATGAATATTTAATAAATGTTTTATACACATTTATTATTTAACTGTAATACCTTTAAATTAATTTAGAGATAATTCATTTATTAGTTAATATAAATCCCCAAAATAAATTTTGAAATGATTTCAAAACATTATCTAAACTATTAAGTCTAGATAAATCAATAAATATTTTAAAAAGAATATTTAAAACTATTAAATTTTCCCTTATATAGAAATCGTGTTCTACGTCAATTTTAAATACCAAAACCCATAAAAATATATATGTTAGGGTAGATTTCTCAAAACATTATGCCACATATGTTGCATATATATATCTTGACATTACACATACATGAACTCCTTCATGTAAGGGTTGTTCACAAGCTTCACCTATTTACCATGTTTTCACTTAATGGTATGTTGTGAATTACCTATAAATATCCATTTTTAAAATTAAGTCACGTTTATGTATGTTCCTCATATAATGGTAATGTATTAGTTACCGTTACACATAATAGTATATATATCACCTAACCTTATGTAGACCAATTAATTTAACGGTATGATCGTGTCACCATTATGTAGACTGATATATATAAGTGTAAGACAATACAACCTCTGTGAAGACCACTTTGCACAGGGGTAAAGAATTGGTTACATTTACACTGCCCGACTTTATAAAGGTAACACATTGTATGCCTTTACAAACCCCATCTATGTAAGGGTAACCTATTTTAAAAAACCCATTTTATAACAATACAAAATGCATACCCATTTTTAGTTTCTTCTTAATTTCAACATAATTTTAATGAAATTTAAAACATGGGTTCCCTCTGATGCCACAAATGGGGTTATAATTAGTCTTATGACAATATCCCAGGTATGGTAAATTAAATTTCATATAAAACTGAAATAATAAAATACTATAAATGGTGAGCCTAACTTCAAATGACATATTTTACATATTTTATAACCACCGCATGTGTTTGATAAGAATAAAAAAAGTGTAATAAATATACATCGCCTCTCTCAAGTGCATTCTTGGTTCAAATGAATCATCACATATTTGTAAAGAATTTATCCTTTCTTTAAAAACTTCTAGAGACACTAATGAAATAGAAAATGTATAATGTGAATTTTCAAGTACCATGGTGTTTTTGACAAGTATCATGGACCCCCCCACCCCACTTCTATAAAATTAAAATTATTTCTCAATACATGATAATTCTTCTCAGAATACTATATTTACTCACATGCTTATAATATATGAGAAAATGTTACATTGAAAACTCATGCATCTGTAATTTGGATAAACATTTTACCATATGTCTCATCCTATGAAATGGTCCTTTAATTATATACTATATGGGGATATAAAATTGAATTATCTCATGAAAACCATCAAATAAAATAGATACAACCCATGCATGAAAACGACCTATATATATCATATATATAATGTTTTGGGGAATATATCAACAAATATGATGTAGATAAAACATACTTTGATCTATATATGAACATTTCCACTATAAGATATAACATATTATTTATATTTAAAACTACATAATCGTTTTCCCATGACATTGAGTGACCACTATACATGGAACACTTTAATCTAATATAAAAAACTAACATTTTTCTGTTTTTTTTAATATACTGAAAATTTTATTTGATATATCACATGTGATTCATATATGGGTTGGGTACATCACATCACCACAATGAAATGTTTTGTTAGATTCTAATAACAATTATTAGATCAAGAAGAAGTGATTAATAACCATTTTTTGGTATCTTCATGAAAGAAATATCAAACCATTTATAAAATAATAAAATGAATAACTACTAAAAATGATAATTCCATAAACCTCAGATAATAAGAAACATCTCCAAACTCCATCACATGGCTTTGATAAATATCACTAGGTGGATAAATCATCCCACCTACATGGTGTACCTACGGGCCGAACTGAATATCTCATCGGACAATAAGTATATACCCTTCTATTCATGATGTTCTAGCATCTCATATACAAAAACTAAATATGAAAAGATAAAGGTGTTTCATGGGGATTGGAGCAATCATTGGGATCTCAATCTACACCATAATACCAATTGTATATAATATTATTGTTTATATAATCAATTACAGAATCCCTCCAACTTTATCTTTGACCCATGCATTTATAATGCATGAGTGAATGCTTTGGCCAATAAATTCATTATTCACATGATTACATCACCTTTCATATGTTTCATTACATGAAACCATATAATAAATGATATATTAGGTGAATTAGTAATCTAAGTTTCCAAGAAACAAATAATTATACACTCAAGGTAGGTAAATAAAATTTTACATGAAAAATGATATCCATCCCATAGATATATCATATAAAAATATGGATTTAGGGAATATCACCATCACTCTACATCCTTCACTAAATCATAAAATGCATTGGGTCATTTTACCCTATATTATATCATTTAATATAAATTTTGAAATCATATCAAAAACAACTTTTAGATTTCGTCCAAAAATCTTTTTATAAAGCTATCATCAACCACACCATATATCACATCATATAAAATACCTTGTGAATACCCATCCAAAAAATGGATTATTGTAGAAAACACTTAAAGTGTCACTCTAATTCAATCTCAATCCTCGTTTATTGAACCAAATAGTTTCAACCAATATAGATTTACATAATTTATAATAAATTGGACTCTCTGGATCTATATGTGACTTAAAATATAGGCCTCTATTAAAACACCAATGCTAACAAATTTGTAAAGGGGAATGGTGTCATCTCCACCAAATACATGAATCTATATACCAGTATCTACTAGTCTGCATCATATGAAACTATTTATTCTACTAATTTACTATTTACTAAGACATTCATTGACCATGGGCATGGAGCATATCAGTCCAATATATCCAAATCATATTTTCTCAATTCATTGAGTGCATACTGATTTGATTGATGAATACATCATATGCCATACATCCTCATGGATAATGATATTACATTCCCCTTGTCTAAATAGATATACAATATCTATGTGGGGTTTCACACTCCCTTGGTGTATCTAAATTGAGGGAATAAATGTCATATTTTTTATTCCATAGGAAAAATATCATCTTCATTAAGCTCTAAACTATGACATGATTAGTATGATACCTAACCACCATCGTATTAATAATTTAAACATATAGAATATATAAGTATTATATCAAATTATGAAGGGTCCAATTCTATATATCTCAACATCCTCATGTAGTGGAAACTTAAATATGACCCATCGAACCCTAGAATACCAATTACATCTACATGACACAGTTACACTCTGATATTTTGTGATCTATTTTTCAATTTAAGTTAATATTTCTTATATTTTTCTAACCTAAATAATGTTTTTTTGTTAAAAAATATTAGTCTTGTGTCATAAACAAAACAAAATTAATATTATGATACATTTAACACATTGATTATCTTTCAGTACATGTAACATAATGTTTGGCTTATGTTACACACAACACCGAGTTACTTCTATATATTGATTTACATGTAAGAAAATGTATTACCGAACTAAAACATACAGTTATTATTATTATTAAAATATTATTGTAATTTTTACTTAACCGTTAGAATGGAATATATTATTGAGGTTGAATAAATTATTAAACTATGGTTTACACATTTATATAATATTAATCCTTTTGTTATCATTTTGTTATAAATTAGTTTAATAACTAATTAAGAATAATGAAATTAAGTTTTTACAAAAACTATTTTTTCTTCATACAAGAACTACTTTTTCTAAATAAAATTAATCAAACAACATTTGACTAATATTTTTAATATTTTTTTTATTATATATTAAATCAATATTTTTCACTCTTATCCCTTTAATTTTATTGTAATAACATAAGAATAGATCCAATTTTATGAGTAAAAAGATGTATTTTTCTAAAAGGTAATTTTACCACTATTTAATAGATAACCTATTTTAAATCCAAATTTTGACACATTTATAATTCCCACATGAATTTTTTTTTTAAACTGTAATATCAAAGTATAATTTGGGTTAATTATTGGTATTTTTCAAAGAATTTTCAATTTTTGAGGAGTAGTATAAAACGATGAATTTTAATTCAAAACTGTTTTTTTTGTCTAATTTATTTATATAGTAAAATTATATTATATTATTTTTAATGTATAACTTAAAAAATATATATAAATTTATGCAATTTAGTTTATTGGAATCAATTTCACATAGAAATTAGATATAAAAATATTTCAATCATTTATAAATTCTCACATTAATAACTCATCACCTCATCCCACTTGAGGGGTTAATTTTAATTTAATTTCAAAAAATCATGTGATTAGAATTTTAGAAAATGTATTCCATATTTCAAATGAGAATAATTTACAATGTTAAATATGTCCAACTATGTTTAAAAAAAACCTATTTGTGAAAATAATTAAAATTAATTACAGTGATTAAGGTAAAATGAGCCTAATTAATGACTAAAAATTGAAAAGAAGGTCTAAAAATTACAATATACTTTCCTAAGAAACATTTTTGTTCATGGTCCAGACAATAAACCTCTAAAAATATAGACGGGTCTATTTTTAACTCTTAGGTGACAATTAAATCATGGGTATCAAAGAACTATTTTAAAGAATACCCAATGTTCCATTTTTTCCACATATAAATGGACTCCTCTCTTCCAAAAACATTAAAACTCTCAAGACATTATGGATTTCCTAAAAACTACCCAAATATTCTTCCAACTCCCCTATATTCCACCAAGAATATTCTCTTTTGACATATTTCTAAAAAAGGAATCCCTTTGGTGTAATCCAAAAGGAGTTACTCAAAGATAAGGAATCATCCTTCCTCAAGATCATTTATTTTAGGTTTAGTCTCAATAACATATAATATATTGATCATTCATGTCTATCAATTGGTGAAATATAGTCATGTAATGTTATGTACACATTAGTTGGTAAATCATTCTACAAAGGTATATCAACACTTGTGGTGCTATTCTTCAGACCTCACTACTGAAAAAATACCCTATACCAATGGTTTGGAACCATTGGTATAGGCCTCCAAACCGTTGGTATAGGCTATACCAACTGTTTGGAGAACTATTTCCAAGTAAGCCCTGAGAATAGGTTTATACCAATGGTTTTGGGAAAACCATTGGTATAAGTAATATGATAATATATACGAACGGTTCCATAAACAGTTGGTATATATAATTAAAAAATAATCATCTGGTTTGTTTTGATCCTAGAACCTCTTGTTTGGGATTAAACAAGCTAACCACTAACCTAAATTACTTTTTCGAACATAATTTTATAAATATATATATGTATTATCATAAGTATTTTAAATTTTTATTTATTTAATGTCTGTTGTAATAATATTCCATTGAAAATACATGTACCTATACCAACGGTTTTCAAAACCATTGGTATAGACCTATACCAACGTTTTTGAGAATTTTTTGTATAGGTTCTTTGATTTTGGGACCTATACCAATGGTTTTCGACAAACCGTTGGTATAGGGGGGACCTATACCAATGGTTTGGCCAAACTGTTGGTATAGATCTAAATTAGTGAACCTATACAAACGTTTTGGCCAAACTATTAGTAAAGGTCCCCCCTATACCAACATTTTTCATATAAGTGACCTATACCAATGGTTTTGGCCAAACTGTTAGTATAGGTCCAAATTAGTGAACTATACCAACGGCTTTCCCAAAACCGGTGGTATAGATATTATTTCTAGTAGTGCCTTTGTGATAGGGAAATTCCCATGGGGTTAGTGGTTTCAGAGTCATTTATATGAGTTTTAGTAATTATTATCAAACATAAAGAGATGTTTAATATTAATGAAGCATTAAAACTCTTTGGGATATGTTTATATCACATTTAAATTTTTTTTATGGATGTTGGGTGTAACACCCCGAGATTTTATGAGATATATTCTTTTTAATTTCATTGATGTCTTCTATTGTACACTACACCAAGATTATCTTGTACTATATGCAACACTATATTAGCTTGCAGTATATGCACCACTATTCGTGGCTCGTGTTACACACAATTTCACGTTCGTTTTGTAGAAATTATTCTACACAACATTAAGTATAGATTTTTTTAAATGTATAAATGAAATAAGTTTTGATTATGTTATACGCAATAGCAAAGGGATCTTCCACAACACTCAGCCCTCACTTGGCTTGCATTACACGCAATCACGACCTTCCTCGATAGCTTATATAGTACGCAATACCGGGTTTCACTAAACAACAATATATTGTTATAATATTATTATGAACTAGATGTTATGAATAGTATTAACTAAATTTTGAATTTCATAACATTATTATTCATCTTACACTTTTTCTAGAAAATGGTATGAGAACAAAATAATTTTTTTGGGTAAAACAAGTATTCATAAAAAAATGCAGTTTTGCCGCCTTTTGATGGCGCACACTCATTAAATCTAGTTTTTGACATGTTTATAAGTTCAATTTGACAAAATAGATTTTTTTTTTTGGAATCATGATATAAAAAGTTACTTTGGATAAATTTTTCTTATTATTCTAATACATTTCATAATTTAATGAATAGTAAAAACACGAAATATTTTAATTACAAACAATTTTTTTCATTGTAATAATTTATATGGTTAAATTATAATATTTAATAGTTTTAAAGTATAAATAGAATATATTTTTACAAATTAATATAATTTATTTCATTATAATTGATTTTACATTGAATTCGTAGGTAAAATCATTTCAATCTTTTGCAATGTTTTAACATTTAAAACATGTTTTCTTAACAACGGGATTAATTTTGAATTAATTTCGGAAACTTCTGTGATTTTAATTTGGAAAAATGGATTCCATATTTGGAATCAGTAGGTCCAAATTATGTTAATAGGATACTTTTTATTTTTGGGAAATATGAAAAGTAACTATGATAAATTTTATTTACCATAGTTAAAGGTAAATCAGGTAATTAAGGGTAAATATAATATTATAAAATTACCCTAACACTTGTCTTAATATATTTGTATGGTTATATTTTGTCCTAAGTATTATTTGGGTCTAAATTTAAT
Organism: Viscum album; assembly: GCA_963277665.1. Taxonomy (NCBI): domain Eukaryota; kingdom Viridiplantae; phylum Streptophyta; class Magnoliopsida; order Santalales; family Viscaceae; genus Viscum; species Viscum album. The sequence goes on along the minus strand of OY728128.1, from coordinate 2,139,031,788 downwards.
CTATTTTAACCCACATGGATGTGATTAAGACCTTTAATTTATTATATTTTAAAGAAAGTGAAATATGTCTCACTGAAACTTTAATAATTGAAGTGTTTTTAATATAAAGTTATAAAGAATATAAATTAGATTATAAATACTAATTTAAAATATAAATTTTTTTTCTTTGTTATGGTAATTTATTTGTAATTATTAAGTGATATTTAATTATCTTAATAGCTTATACATTAATGATGCAAAAATTATTTACTTAGTGAAAAATCAATAATATAGTCTTTATTAAAGTAATAATACCCCTAAAAAGGCCCAAAGTCTTGCCCAAAATCTATTGGTAGAGTATAGATATACTATAATAATCCAAGGGTAGACTTTGGGACCATTTGGAGCTGAATAAAAGCGATTATGATATTTATATTATTTTATTTTTAATAATGTCAATGTTTTCACCTTCATAACTTAATAAATATAAAAATTTAAATGTTGTGATTTTATGATGATAAATTAGAGTAAAATTATTATTATGAAAGTTAATATATTTATATTCATCATAGTATTTTAGTTTTAATTTTTATGCAACAAATATGTATATTAAATAATTATACAAAAAAATGTTATAGTAATTATTTTGTTAAGAGAAATTTCAAAAAAAATGGTTTTAACAATATTAAAATAAATATTATATGAACTCTTTAATTTTTTCCACTAATTTTATAGTTTAATATGACATGTTATTAATCTATTGAATATTTTTTATCGAATATATCTTTTCTGTGGATTTTATTTAAATTCAAATGATTGAATAGTGTCAAAATTGAGACTATTGATATTTTATTAAAATAACATATTATTAAATTGTTTAAAAATAAAAAAAATATTTAAATTTTACAAATTGAAAATTATATGGTCTAAAATTTAATATGTTATCTTATTTTGTAAAATTCACAATGCATAAGTAAGTATTTATAACAATTTAAAAATTAGAATTTTATTACCACAAATAAATTTAAATAGATTAAATAAGGATAAATCTAATTGATAAGGTTTAAAATAAATTCCAAACATGTCTAAATTTTATTGTATGATTATATTTTAACCATATCTCATCTCATATTTTAATGTTTTTAATTTTGGATGTTTTATGTGGGGTTTGAATTTATTAATATTTCTTATCTTTTCAAAGGTGCCCCTCTCCTCCCTTATAAAAGGGAACCTCCTCCCTCTCTTCCTAACACCACTATGAGACTTCAAGCTTGGCCAACCCCTGCCCATTTCTCTTCTCCACTTCCATATAAACATACTAGTGTTCCTGGTCTTCTTCAAACACAAACTTTAGTGCCATACGAGGAGGCTTAGAAGAGGCGCGTCGAAGAAGGGGAAATATCCATTACCGATTCTTTCAAGTTCATTTCTTCCTCTAATTCCCCTTATTTTGTTGTTTAATAATAAAGTAATAACATCAGTATCACTCATATACATATATGTTATTATAAATATGAACTTACCATATTTCACCTTTTATCCTTCCTATGGAAGATGAAATCACCGTGCGTGCATACGTACGGAATACCGTCTCCACGCCGTGGTGTAATATGTTTTTCCACCACCACCTTACTTGGATGGGTATAATGGTGTACTTAATAACTATATATGGTTATTATAACATTATAATAATTCAGATATATTATATCATCCACTCTAATCCCATTCAATAATTATAGGAAGGATATCATCACTCGTGCGTACATATGGATTACCGTCACCACGACACGATGAGATTCATTCTCCAAGTTAACCATTCAAGAATTATTATAAAGTTTATATATATATATATATTATATAATAATGAAATATAAGAAATATTAATGATAATTGATTTATTTATCTATTATTTACTATATTCTATTCAATTTAATAAGGAAACGAAAATTGTGTTCATGCGTACGTATGGCCTACCGTCTCCATGAACGGTGTATTTCATTAAATTTTTTGATTTATTATATGATGAATATATATTATATATAAATCATGTTTTAAATTCTGTAAATATTTAATTGTGATCTAAGTAACCATATGAAGAATTAGAAGTCAAAATATGTACGATAAATGATACAATTTTACCCAAAATGCTGCTTTAACATGGAATTGACAAATGAACGGGTAATATAAAGTCGTAAGTGAATCATGTATGATATTGTAAATATTTTTATGGTTCTGTTACTAGTTAATAATATGTTTAAACCCACTACACAAGAGTCTTGGACACATATGAAAGAAATTTTACATAAGGTAAGAGATAATTTTGAAAATCTCATTATTATCTGAGATTGCTTATACGTAAGTATTTACTGTGGTTATGTTTATCATCCATGTCCCTGTTTTCTAAAAATGTTTTCATAAAAATTTTACTATTATTCCATGTATTTTTAAAGTCATTTTTACCCTTTTTTTACTTTTTACCACATTGTCTGGAATGAATCTTTCCTTTGGGTACCATATAAGGTACTTTTTAACTTTTCCGACAAAAGTACGAGAAGAATGTTTTTTTTAACTTATACGGCATGAATGGATTTTTACGGTTTCATGATGAATTATTTCAATGAATATTCCTCTAAAAAATTTCATGATTATTTTCAAAAAAATCATTTTCTTTTAAAATTTCATGTCATTTTGAGAAAATAAAATGATTTTGAAGAAAAAAGGATATTTTCCTCAAGAATTCATTTTAAGTGTTTTATAAAAACTATTTTCCATATAAGATGACATTATTTAGTATGTTTCTGTTTCAATTATAATGTATCTATTATTTATATGTTTTTATTTTTCTTATGATGAAATGATATCCATTTCTTTTATACGGATTATGTTATGATGGGATGAGGTTTATGAAAACCATTTTATTCGTTGGGTTATTATGAATGATGTATGTTTATTTTGTGGCACACGAAAGAATGATTTCATTATGAGATGGGTGGGACCTATATCTCCCTCCAATTAATTGGTTAAAGACTTATATCTCACAAGATAGACATGGTTGGAACGATATATTAATCCGGTTCAGTGATACAGGACTAGAACGAGGAGTGAACTCGATTTAGTAAGGGTCTTTGTCCACTATGATGTCCTTGGCAGCAATGCCTTGGATACTATAGAAATTATATCATGTGATCAATGGTTTTCCGTAGTTACATGTTTTATTCCCCATGATATTTTATCATGATTGATGTGACATTATGATCTATGCCATACATACTACCATGTTTTATGTCATTGCTCACGATTTTGATGTTTAGACATTATGTTCATGTTTTTTAATTAAAATATATATGGTTTGTTTTATTTTCTCCATGCTTACCCTTACTGAGAATTTGAGCTCACCCTTTATATGTTTTCATTTACCCAAGATATAAAGAAAGGATATAGGTAAGAAAACAAAAGGGGGAGACATTTATGGGAGATGTTGAAGATCTTTCACCATGATTAGAAGATTATGTTCTGAGTTTCCAAATACACTAAACTAATATGGTCTTTGGGCATCTATTTTTTTCATGTAGTATGTATTCAGAAAATGTAATGTAATGTCTATGTACATCAAGCTATGGGTCTCTACGTTGGGATCAAAATCATCCCTTAGGAGAGTTCTCATAAAATAAAATTTATCATTATATCATTCAAATTGACCATTATAAGGATTTATATTTTTCAAGACGTGACCCAACTGGTTCCTAGATGTGACTCTCCAATACCACATTAAATAGGATAACCATTGGTGACTATATACAGTTAGGTATTTTACAAAAATGGGAGGCCTTTACCTATAGTACATGTACTCACACACCCCCAAACACCTCAATGTAACAGTGCAGAGATTTAAAATATGGAAAATAAAATTTGTGTATACAAATATCTCAAACCAGAGGGTAAAAGGTGATTTGAAGTCATAAGAAGAAAAAATCACCTGCCCACAAAAAACTATAAAATTATCTAACATACTCAAGAGGGGAGCTGTGTCAAATGAAACTGCTAGAAATATTCTGGGCCCAACTCTAATAAACAGCTCGGTACATCTAGTTCACTAAGCTCCATCTGCCTCAAATCCTTTGGGGACGCTATCAAAAGTATTGTGGTATACACAGGACAAAAAACGTGTTGAAAATCTCGTGTAGGGATGAGTATAAAAATACTTTGTAGGTTCCCAAAAACTCAAAAAGAAAATAGAGCAACTAAAAGGTAACAGTCCACATGACCTAGCCATAGGGAACCCAATCAAGATAGAAACTCCATCTCGAATCATCCTTGGTTATCCAGGACTAGTCACTTCAGTTCAAAATGGGTGTAAGCTCATACACATGAAAACACCACAAGGACTCCTGGATTCACCCTGATATAATCATCTCAGAATCCAATTCTCATGGGGTTCTGACCTCATATCCGGTTACTAGATTCTACTAGAGGCTCTATATGTAGAAAAAAATTTGGATAACACCATCCATGAGCTCTACCATCCCAAATGGAATCTATTCAAGAGATACATTCCATCGAGAACCACTCTACAATTCCTAATGGTATGTCCATGAGGACACGCTCCTTTAAGAAAAATGAACTAGATCAAACTATAGTGCCTACCACTAGAGGTCCTACAAATGCTAACATGCACCATGTTAAAGGTCGAAATAACTCAAGGAGAGAGGCCTACCCCTTAACACTATAAAAATATGAGGAAGTGATACACATGCTATTCACCTCGGGAATTCTCTCTAGTGAGAGAGAATAGAGGGACTCACATATCTTCATTGCCCTGCGGTCAAGGGAGCGCAATCAACTAACCATTATATGAATCCTCTTCCACTCATGTTTGTAGTGTCCCACACCACAATACTTCAAGGGAGAATTAAATCCCTATTAGGTATTGAACGTAACTATTTGAAGGGATCAGTCACCATAACATTACTCAACATCCAAGGGAGTTCCAACTCCAATGGAGGACTCTCTCCCCACTACTACCTGAAGACATGGGAGTATTACTCTGTAGACGAGGACCTGTAACCTTGTATGACAAGAGAGTACCACTAAAATAATAGATGAACTGTATCCTGATATGATATGGGAGTACAACTCTATGTCTATAAGACCGACACCATGGATTGATAGGGGAGTACCACTCTACCAACTCGATCACTATGGGGTACTTACACCCAAACATGATAGGGGAGTACCAATCCTTGGCTAGAGGACCCACTCCCTATAAAATAGGGGGTACCAACTCTTCCGTAACAAAATATATGGAGAACCTCATCCTACAATGATAGGAGAGTAATGACTCTTAGTATTGAGAAACCATATCCCAATACGATTGGGTAGTACCCACTCTTTATATATATCACATATGGAGAACTCGTTCCCTAACACGATAGGGGAGTACTGACTCCATGTATAGTGGACCTATACCTAGTTCCAACAGAAGAGTACTTACTCTATCTGGCCAACCAATTTGGAGATCTCACACCCTGGTATAGGAGGGGAGAGCTATCTCCGACTGCTTGAATGATCCAAGAAACCAAAAACCTAACCCGACATGGGAGTACCATCCTTGAGTGAACTACCATATGAGTATAGAACTCTCACCCATACTGCGCAGAGTCCTATCTCTACTGAAAGGAGTTTCACACATATCATACCTTGCATCGCAACACTACAATTTATTGGGGACTTGTTCCCTAATATAAGAGGGGAGAACTAATCTACAATCCAAATAACTCTTGGGCACACATCATAAGGTGAAAGGGAAGGGTATCAAACCTATAATTAACCTAATGATTCACCCTAATCACTACCCACGGTTAATCACCCCTACTACAGCTCCATGATTAGAAAACTCCACATCATATCTTTTAAGCCAAAATAAGGCCCACCATCATGTTCTATGTGGAAAAATTATTAAGATATACTACTCAAAATCCTGAATCCGAGTTAAAGAGAAAGAGATATGCAAGGTGTAAGAACCCAAGAAGATCTCAAGGATGTACATGGTGTGTATTGGGGTCTACAAAATGTGTGAACCCGCCCAAGAACCTGGTCATGTCTCTTATTTACACAGATTCCCTAGACATGTAGGCATACAAAGCGTGTACATCCTATACATGGTGTGTCCTACCTCACCTAGCACATGGCCATGTGTTTCCCTCACACATATTGTCTAGATGTACCACACACATGGTGTGTACAACCTGGTACATGGAATTACCTAGATAAATAGCCCCTTGGTCATTATATTTTCTCATTCCCATGTATTTCACCTCGTGTCTATGTGCTTTGGTCATGTTCTTTTACACACCCATGTATTGTGACATGGATAACCCTAGAAATAGCATCTGGATAAAAGTCATGGGGTCACTATATGAAGTTTAACCCCAATACATCGAAAGTAGTCCCCAAAATTCATCTATTCTATATGGGAAGAACACATAGAATGTCTCTTTGGTTAACACACAGTGTATCCTGGAAATCTGCATAGAATTCCCTTACGAGTTGCCCGATTCACCACAGTATCCACTAAATCATTCAGATTATCCTTCAAGGTATCTCTAGCAATCATAATTGTGATAAAAAAACAATAAAAATCATAAAAAGGTTGATTGGGACAAAAAAATCCCATCCACCTACCTCTATGGTGAAACAATGAAGCTTTGGGTCCAAAATGACACTTGGAACATGAAGTTTTTCAATCTATTGACGATCGGTGTTAGAAAATAGAGATTTATAGCACGTCATTGCTTCTATTTTATCTCCGTTTCATCTATTGGTTAATGGAGAAGAGACTACGGACTCTCCTCCCTGGTTTCATGCATACTAAGGGGTTGGGGGAATTTATTTTAATGAATTAATATCAATTAAACCCCTTTCAACACCCCTCCACCAACTCCCCTTTGGACAAAAACTGAGCACTGACAAATTTTATGCCATTCCTAGGCTAAAATGATGTTTTGAACTCAAATTAATTATTATAATTTCAATCCAAGATTATTATCAATAGTTATTCTATGTTTCAAGAGAAACTATGCATATGTGACAAAATATATTTAATATATTTAATATCACCATGTCGAGGCTCTTCGACCCTCAGAATCCCACACCGAATTACTATTGGTTTCGTAAATATTCTTAAAATTATTACAAATACATACTGTTCAAAAAACCAATTCATTAAATTCTCCCAACATTAAGGCTTTTCACCCCAAAAAATGAATTTTTACGTGTAAGGGAATGAAACTGAGCTCTCCACTGGAACTCCCATACGAGTGGGTTCATCAATGGTTCTCAAGCTACTTAAAATAATGCACTCAAGTTGGCCACCATGGTCGGACCACACCCACATTAACTACAACATGGTAGACTTGGTGAAACCAATGTCACAAGTTTCTTTAGAAAATATGGGTAGAAAAACCCAAGCACAATGTCCCATCTGCAGTCATATGGTCTAGAAGTACACCACCTATCTAATTGGACACATATAGCAACATAACCTCGTAGTTCACATCCACCCCTGTATGAACTTCTCCACGTCCTCATCAATAATATTTCATCAAATTTTTATGTAGATCACATGGGGTTACCAAAGAAAAAATCAGGGTTTCCCATGTGTAAACCCTGGGACATACTAGGGCCTTTATCTTTAAACCTCCTTTTGTAACATAGCTTGTCAAACCAGAAACCCCTCCAAACTGACTAGTGGCATCCCATCAGAGTATAACTGGTAGGTAACTAATAGAAATAATGGAAATAGTATAGCACCTAAATATTTCAATATGAAATTTTTATATACAAGGATCTCCCACAATAAGGGCTTCCAACCCCAAGGGACAAGAAAAAAGTCTCCACTAAAAATTCAAGGACCTACTCTAACACTCTAGGAAACATCCTCTCCCTGAACACACAAGTATAAGGAACTCCTCCACCACACCTACACACTATCTTCTTTAGTAGGAACTAACTCGAACACCCAGTTTTAATCGCATTTAAAAAAATTCCCAATAAGTAAAGTGTCCCTCTTCCTCATGAGTCCAAATCAACGTCAAAAAACCCACATATTGTTTTAATAAAACTCCATGTCACCCTAATTAATCATAAATAAAGAGTAAAAATGAAAAGAGAACCTAAAAAATTATAATAATTACTAATATATAATATAAAAAGGGCATAAAGAGTATTTATATTCATCCTTTTAGCCTCCAGGTAAAAGACCTCTATGGAATGCATATATCTGCTCCCCCATCCTCCATCTCCATAATTTTGGTATGGACCAACTAGGGGTGGTGGTGGAAACACCATGAACCACCTGTCACCTCCTACTGATATCTTAACTCCTCTTCCATATCCACCGTCATGTGGAACTCCCTTCTCCAAACACTAACTCTATCAAAGAGGTTCATCAACTGGATCTCCCACATTAGTAAAATGGGTAAACAACATAGCAAGATTTCCCTAGATACCTTAAGCATAACATTGTCTCTATTATGGCTGACCTGATCTATATCATGGATCCTTCACTATAGTCTCACATGCCTGAATCTGAGCATGGATATGCCTCCTGTGTTTTGATCATGTCATCTTTTGTTTTTTATATTCTATTGATGCCTCAACCACATGATGAGCATTTTAGACCACATCCACATGTACCACATCCAAGAATCTCTCAACTACAAAAGATCCCTCTATCACTTCTGAATAAATGGGATGGCATAAGGGAAACAAACTTCCGCATATGTCTCTATGGATGCCTTGGTTGAAATTATGAGGTCTAATTAATGGGTCTCAAACCATATCCATGGAGTATCGTAAGAGGTCCTTGAACTGTTCCGATTACTCTTCCATAGTCGAGCTACCCAATCAATGTTGCAAAACAACCTATAAATGCACTAATCTCAACATTTTTGGTTACACATATAACCTAAATAATCACTTAAAATATTAAAAATTTAGTGTTTCCTCTCCATGGGACTATGTCACTAGAATCCACCATCACCCAACCAAACCCTGAATAAGGCTCTCCTCTAGGACCATCATCAGATCGAAAGGTTTCCCTATTAATCCAAAAACATTTTTGACTTCCCCAAGCTAGTCATTAGATTATTGGGTGTATGGATCAACATGAAACCATAGATTTCACATCCTCTAGAACTTATGTAGCACACTCATTGTACATGAATCCACATCCTAAACTACCATCAGAACCATCTACTCAACTTGCGGTGGCTAAACTGGTGGACCACATCGAGGTACTTACCTTTGAACCAGTACACTACAACTAAGACTTTTCATGGGGTAGATCATCATCAAACTCCAACCATGAAACCATATCTAGTTGATTTCACAGTGGAATCCTGAAACAAAATCAAGATATGTCACTGTGAAAGAGTATATCTGGGTATCCGACTCAAGAAGGACAGGGAACCCACCACACAGTCCTATTAGATTCATGTACCATTATTTCCCTTCAATAGGGTTCCTATTTCATTTAGTTAAAAAGTAGGTTATCATTGTCTAGATGAATGGATTGGTTAGCTTCAACACTAACACTGGAACAAATGGCCTGAGATCCAAACTCAAAACACTCTAACACTATCTCTATATAACCAAAACCAATTTCATATTAATGAGGTCCCAAATGGAAACCTGCTCTGATACCAGTCTATAACAACCCAACCCAACATGAACAGAGCCACAAATCCCCAATCCTTCCTCCAATAGGATATGGGGTAGGTGACTAGCACCAATTAGGCATATCACATAGATGGGAGGCCTTTTCCTAAAGTACCTATGCGCATACACCCCCAAAAAACATAGATAAAATAGTATAGAGATACTAAATGATATAAAATAAAATTAATACATACAACTATCACAAACAAGAGTTAAATAGAAGTAATAAAAGTATAAAATGGGAAAAAATATGCCCAAAAAAATTATTTAAGAGTCCAACCTACTCATAAATAGGGGATCACATTCAAATGAAACTACTAGAAATATCCTCAACCCAACTCTACTAAAAACCAAAATCGGTATAGCTCACTAAACACTACTAGCCTCAGGTACTCCAGGGACTCTTTTGAAAGGCATGTGGTCTACAAAATTCAAAACATGTTTTGGAAAGTCCTATTCATTTTTGAGTATAAAAGTACTCTATAGGTTCCCCAAAAAACAAAAATAAAAGGGTGAAAATGAATGTAAACAATTCGCTCATACTAGCCAGAGGGAACCCAATTGAAAGAGAAACTCCATCTAGAACCATTCTTGGACATATATGACTATTCAACATAGTCCAAAAGAGGTGTGAAACTAGACAGTTTAAAAAACTAAAATGAATCCCATAGTCACCTAGATATACTCATCTTAGACTCCAAGTCCCATGAGGTCCTGACCTTATTGGCAACTATAATATTCTAATCGTGGCTCTAAAGGTAACACACAACCAGGAGAACACACTCCATTAGATATTTAAAATTCAATGGAACTGTTAAAGAGATACACTCCATGAGAAACAATTATACCATTCTTGATGGTTCCTCCCATAAAACATTATCCTAGTTATTATAGTCCATTGAAACCATTGTTGCTCTTATATAATGTATACCACATATCAATATGTCAATGGAGTACTAACTTCTAAAAAGATATCACACATTATTAACGAAGTGGCCCACTCTAAGTAAATATACTCAACATACCAGGTAGATCCAAATCTAATGGAGGACCTACTCCCTACCAGTACTCAAAGAAGAGGAAGTACTATGCTATAGATGAGGACATTCACCCTAGTATGGAAGTGGAGTACCATGAAACTTATAGAGGACTTTCACCCTTATATGATAGTAGAGTACAAATATGTGGATAGAGGAATCTCACTCTAGTGTGATAGGGGAGTACTACTTTTCTATATTGATCACTAAGTTGGACCCACACCCTGATGTGATAGGGGAGTACCAACCCTAGGATTGAGTACCTTCACCCTAGTATGAATAGGGGTACCAACTCTTATAAAATAACATGTATGGATGACCCACACCCTAGAAATATTAGGAACATGTTGGCCTGAGAAGGTTTCTTGAAGTTGAATAAATTTTTTTAAAAGGTTCTGAATTTTTTTCAATGAAGTTAATGAACAAAAGAAATCACCTGACTTTTTATTTGGTAAAATTCATATATACCATTATATTTGGTAAATCATACTCGTAATGTGTGAAAAGGTCCATCATATTTAGAAGAATCTAGTTGGAATAAAAGACTCATCAAATTCACACTGAATCCATAAAAAAAGGATTGATCATAATGGTGATGAATCAAATTCTATATGGATATTATAAAGAAAATGTGACAATTATTTTTTAATGCTTGAGATCTCATTAATCATAAGTAAGATGTAAAACATGTGTTGAAATATTGATGAAATAAAATGGGAGTTAATGAGATGCTTCCAATCATATTTAGTCTAATCATAATCATGTAAATCATCTTCAGGATCAGATGGAAAGAATGATACTGGTGAAAGAATGGGAAGATACAATAAATTCCATTGTAATTTAAATGTTTCTGGAGATGGTATCAAATGTATTCAAAGTCATGAAGTATGTAATTATACATGAAAAAGTCTGTGAATAAATGATGTTGCTGAAGTTGATGTTGTTGTATACTGATCTATCATATTCAGTGCACTATTATATTCATTAAAGGTATAATTGTGTACATCAAGATAGTTGGTAAAGGATTTGACACAGTTCAAGATGATTCAAAACATAATCAAATACATTGGTCAATAATGCAGTCAATCATTTATCAAGAATGACTTATATTTTTATTCATCATGATAATGAATATTGTAAAATGAATTGGAATCAAACTTGAGTTTTCAAAGAGTGTAAAGGAGATGATTAGATGGGTTGTCAAAATAGGAAGCTTTAAATTTGATGGTTGGGAAGATTTATGGTAAATGTGAGAAATTGAATGTTTTGGTTTTGATTCATAATAAACTCAAAGAGATATAAATCTTCTAAGAATTAAGTTGATAGGTATTGTACTTAGAAAAAGAAAAAAGAACACCATTTTTTCAAATGCCTTTATCAATTGGGTCAAAATGCATCATATCAGAGTTGATACTGATTCATCTTTCTATCATAATGAAAATATCTGAATTCATAGATTGAAATGTAGTCATATCAATAATTATAATGGGAAATTATAATCAGATACATGATTGAAAATAATACTATAATAGGGCTGATGTTTTTACAATCTTTGAAAAGTATCGAGAAGAAACAAGAAGAGCTCAGAAACATTGAAGAAGACGAGATACACCTGAAATTCAAGGAGAAATAATTTTTCTGAGTGGAAAAGTTTTCTGCAATCCTGCACAAACCACATTTGGGTTGAGTATAAAAGGAATATATTACAGGGTACTTTTTTTTACTAAAGTATTTTTCAAGAGAGGTAGGGAGAAGGTGGATCACTAGAGAGAAAATAGGTTTCTGTATTGTTTTTTTTTTGAAGAAATTATGTCGGATGGAAGATAAAAGAGCAGAGACAAGATTGCAATGTATTCAGTTAATCATCATATTCATATGATTTTCATATTAATTCAGTTAATGAATTGAGCCTGATTATCGTATCAGGATTTACAAATCAGGGAGAAAAGTGTTTTTAATTTCCTTAACAATATTCTTTAAAGATATATTTCTCTTATTGAGAAATCGAACTGTGAAAATCAAACAAGAAAATCTGATTGAGTTTCATTAAAATTCCAAGAATTTATTATGAGATTCTGGGTAAGAAAGTGAATAATTATTTTAAAATAATACATTTATAGAAGTTGATAAAGAAGCACATGTAATATGTTTTGTTACAAAAAACATTATACTACATCATTTTGTTCTAGAATGAGAACATGTAGTATTGGATTGTTTACAGAGATCTACAATAGTGGGTTGGAATATCCAACTCATTGTATTCCTCACAGAATTATTGTTTTCTAGTGGATTTTGTGGTATTGGATAATTTTCAAACCATACCAAGGATGTCATTATTCTTATTGAATAAAGAACCATGTAAAATATTGTATTCCTATATATTTTTGTTGGATTTGTTTTTGTAAGGGAATGAAATATTTAATTTGATATGAATTATGTTTTAGGGGAACATAAAAAATAAAATATATCACTTATTCACCGCTCTCCTTCTTAGTGATACAATTATTCGAACTATGCACTTTCATCTTTTATCAGAGCATAGGTTCCCTTCTCTTATTCTTTCTATAATTTTTTAAGATAAGTTGAGGGAGAATCTGAATTTTGTGAACAAGAAAATAATTATATTTGTTTGATGGTAAGAATTATCATATTTGGAATGATAGAATGTTTCCTTGTCTTCTTTATATTGGATATGATACTCTTTAAGCTACAACAGGTGGGTTTCCACCTATTAATTAAAAGGATCTTCTTACATATATTGATATAAAGAATATTGATAATTATAGAAGGGGTAATAATGATTTATTAGCATCACCTTCTGAAATTTAGTTTTTAAGTGTGAAAGGTGTTTCCACAGCTAATAGTATATGGGAAAAAATGAAAAACATATATGAAGGCAATAAAAAATTGAATAAGAAGAAGTTACATATATGGAGTCCAAGGAATGAATATATGAAAATGGGTGTGTATGAATCTATTAGATATTTCTTTACCAGGGTAAATGATATTTTCATTACTATCAGATTTCTTGGATAAAATTTGGAGAATTCCACAGTAGTTGAGAATATCATAAGAATACTTACAGAAAAGTTTGATTCAAAAGTTTCTTCATTTGATTTATTAGCATCACCTTCTGAAATTTAGTTTTTAAGTGTGAAAGGTGTTTCCACAGCTAATAGTATATGGGAAAAAATGAAAAACATATATGAAGGCAATAAAAAATTGAATAAGAAGAAGTTACATATATGGAGTCCAAGGAATGAATATATGAAAATGGGTGTGTATGAATCTATTAGATATTTCTTTACCAGGGTAAATGATATTTTCATTACTATCAGATTTCTTGGATAAAATTTGGAGAATTCCACAGTAGTTGAGAATATCATAAGAATACTTACAGAAAAGTTTGATTCAAAAGTTTCTTCATTTGATGATATAGATCCTGAAACATTATTTCATGAAGATTTTCATAGAACTCTCATTAACTATTACATTATAACATTGAGAGCTATGAAAATAACAAAAAACATGATAGAGAAATTTATATCAAGGATTCAAAGAAAGAAAAATCAAATAAAATTATTATTGAAGAATAAATTGGTGATTATGATTCTGGAAATGAGGTATGTAAAAATCCTGATGACATTTTAGCCTTTTTTTTAAAAAGTGTGAGAATAGGTACAAGTAAATACAAAGGGAAACATCCCTTGAAATTTTTTGAATGTTGAGTCATTGTGAAATTTTGGCTAATTGTCCTCTAAGAAAGAAAGAAGATTATATTATGAAGAAGAAAAAAGGATAATAATATTGGAGAAGATACATAGTGTTAAATAAAAAATATTTTATGAAATGGAAAGATAAAATAATTCTAATACAAAAGAATAAGTTTCTTATCTAATGATAAAGAAGAAGAATGAAGTAATATTGAATTTGAGAATTATGTTGACTATGGTATTGTAACATCCCAAGGTTTTCTAAAAATAAATTGAAAATGCTTGAAATTTTGTTTAAGGTATATATTTATAAGTATCCTTTAAACATAATTTTATTTCTTCTATGATTTAAATTTCAAGAAACTGTCATCTACAATTGGATTCAGTATGTTATTTAGAGTCTGATGAAACAAACTTGTTTTTTGGTGAATAGTAAAATGCCCTTATGAATAGTAATATGAATAGTAATATGAACTCATGAATAGTAAATAATATTATTATTTTATTTTTCCATGGAAAGAGGATAATGGGATCATAATTAATTTTCCAATATCACATGAAACTAGTTGCACTTAAATATTGTTATTTTTCGAATTAACTGTGACCTTATTTAAAAATTAAATTAATAATATTTAGAAAATTATTTTTGAAAAATGGAGTTCATTTTTGAATTCTACACATTGAAAAATGGTTGGGGTAAATTTTTGGTATTTTTCTGAAACTCTTGAATTTTCGGTGAATAGTGAAATACGATAAAATATTGTATAATCAATTTATCGGTAAATATGCACTATTTATGACATCATAAGTGATGAAAGGCCACTTGCCCCGAACTCACATGATATTTTCACTAATTAAGGCCACTTGATTTGAGATTATTCATAGTCTTGATAAAAATATTATAATAATAATTAAAATAATCTAAAATACCTCCCCTCCTCCACTATAAATATCACCCTCACTCCCCTCTTCCTCCCACACCTCTCAAGCCTTGAGAATTGTCTAATTTCTACCAAATTCCCTCCTGAATCTTCCTCCCCACGTCCTAGGGCTGATGGTCTCACCAAAAGACCAAAATCAAAGCCCATAAGAAGGATCTCAAGGAGAAGAGATCAAGAGGTAAACATCCTCTTTCATTTTCATTCTTTCCTTCCATTTTATGTTATTCTCTTCCTTTCCCTTTGTCTTTTGTTGGGATATTTCATTAAATATTTCCCCTTACTGTCCAAATTTTGTATGAATGATGAGATATTCCATTCCTCTCATCAATCTTGTTTTTATGAAATTTTAAGAGATGCTGTTAGGCTGTCGAATTTCCGTAATAAATTTCTCATGTTTTCTTTATTTCGTGATTCATTTTATTCTTCCTTCACCCCCTCTTATCCAAGAGGCATGAAATCTCCAGAATCATGTATATTCCGGATGTTGTCATGTTTATGGAAAAATACAAATCATTATTCCTCTCCTCTCTCACTTATTTAAGGAATAAGAACATTGTCCGTGATGTGTCGAATTACCGACATCATGGACGATGTAATTTCACTTTCCATTAATTCTTTCAAGTCTTGTCATGAAACCATTTATATGGTTGAACCAGGTTATAATATATGTTTTACAACTCATATATGGTTCTGCAATTCTTTTGTACCCATGGTTCAAATTTATAAGACTAAATGAGTTTGTAATTATCAAAGAACCACTTAAATTATCTAAACAAACATAATTAATGTTTTAACTTATAAATCATCATCATATAAAGAATCAAAGTGATAAATGGTATCATTTATGGTACTGTAAATCTGTAAATACTACTCCATTCCAATTATGGAGTTTCACTTCCGGTCAACAAGAACGATTCATCATGAATCGATTGTGAAAATCACAAAAGAACTCACCCAAAATAATGCAAGGAACAAAATACTAACAAATAAGGGGTGAAATGAGCTTATGAAATGACCATATAAGATGTTATAAACATGAACATGTTTCTTTAAAATACTAATAACACTCTTTTAACCATTATACAGGAGGTTTAAACAATTTTGAAGTAGGACAAGCCTAATGTAAGGGAATTCTTAACCCGATTTCTATTCTTTGGGTTAACCTTCTACTTTTTAATTTATGTGCTATTTAAATTGATTGTGTGATGGGTTCTATTTATATTATGTTTCATTATGTGTATTTAAAGAGTATATACATATTCCATCCACTCTATTAAGTCTCACTTCAAGTGTATGATGTTTATAAGGGACTTTTCTTCTAAAATCCTCTTTTAAAATTCTATTTTACAATATTCAAAAGAATTGTTTTTATGCTATTATTTATGTTGTATGATTTTGTTTTGGTTATTGGGAATTGTTTATAATGAAGGGTGGGACCTATATTTTCCTCCAAGTAATTGGGTATGAGTAAGTTGGAGGTCGGCCGTATGGTTACTCCAAGTGTAACTGTGATGGTTACACAAAGTAAGGTAGCCGTGAGGGTTACAAATTTTAAGGTAGCCAAGATGGTTACAAGATTATGCATGTAATTCCCCAATATACCTCTATGATTATAATTATGTTTGTGTTGATCTTGTTTAAATCTCATGTTACACAAAGTAAGATTTTATGGGTGGAAAGCATGTCTTTTGAAAATGTTTTCATACGTCATGCGTATTCATGGACTAATGTGATTTTTCCTTCTTTTTCATACCTTACTGAGCTTTTGTGCTCATCCCAAGTTTTTAAATGATTTTTCACAGGTTAATGGATGAGTAATACAAAGAAGGAAGACATGTTAAATGTTTAAGAATTGTCAAGGAGTCTTGTTTTATGTTTTAATGTTTTATATTCTGAGGAAAATGGAAACTGATTTTATGGTATCCACTATGTAACAATGTGTAATGTTATGAATGTTTTGTCTTAATTCTCTAAATCTCTAAACTTGAAAAGATCCTCAATGTAAAATGAAGTGTTTTCTTGAATAAATTCATGATTATGTATGAAATAAGTGCGGGTCTTTATACGTATTGGGAATACTTTTATCACAATAATGAATCATGAAGTGTTTGGAAGTAGTAGTTCTAAAGAATAAGAAACAAGATCATAATATCACTTGAAATAATAATTTAAAGAATTCATGAGAATTATTGGAAGGCAGTAAAAGAGATCATGAATTTGCAGAATGAATATTCCTCAACCAAAAATCATGAATGTTTTCCTGATAATAATGCCAGGCTGGTGAAATAAATTGATTATTTAAAGAAATACCTAGTGGAGGAAAATAATCCTATGGAACATCTGGATGTGACGCTGATGAGAATAGAATAAGAGTTGCAAGTTTTCCAGAATTTTTTTTCTAAATCTGGAAAAAAGAATTATAGGTTTTAGAAACTTTTTCTCCAATGTTTGTGAGTGTTCTCCAAAAGAGAAACCTAATAAGGATAAAAAAAAATACATTCAATGATTAAGAATAAATCTATAATTGTTTTTGAAAATAAAAAAATTGGAAAATTTTTATACACGGTCAATAGAAACAAAGTATAAAATGCATAAATTTATAAAAATAATTTGTTCAAAAATATTTCCAAACATTATAAATATAAATGAAATTTATATTGATTTTGATTTTGATAAGGATGAAAATAAAAAGAAGGTTCTGATTGACAATAGAAAGGTTGATGGTTTCGATAAGTAAGACAAGAATATTGTGTTGGATCGAATATGTAGATGTACATGTATATTAGATGGAAAAATACAAGAGGGGGGTGAATTGTATGTTTAAAAACTTAGATTTTAAATAGTTAAAGAGATTAGTTTAAAATATCTTAAACTAATACAATTCAAACAACCACAATTGTATTGAATAAAAAGTTATGAAGTAATGTAATACTATTAGAGAAGTGAAGTAATTGTATTCAAGATGAATACAATGATCAGAGTAATACAAGTGAGAGATTCTTCCATAAAGCGTATAGAATCTATTAATAAAAAATGTAATAGAATAATTGTAATTGAGAGAATTACAATTGAAAGTATAATGAAGAAAGTAAACAATAAAAATTCCTTTCTAATACAAACAGTAGCAGAAATGTAAAAGTATTACAATTATTTTGACCCAAATTGAAGGGTTATCCTTTCACATAGGATAAGAGGTCTGTCTTACCACCACCATGGTAAGCCCTCGATACGATGATTGGTTCGTTCGTCTGCCTATCCCCGACAGCCCTCGATACGATGATCGGTATGCCTGTCTGCCTTTCCCTGGCAGCCCTCGATATGATGATCGGCACTTCTGCCTTCCTATCCTCATAAGCCCTCGATTTTTTAGGTAATCAGAACCTCTGTCTTTCAATTACTTGAAAGCCCTCAATACGATGATCGAACGCACAAGGCACAAAGAATGAGAGAAGTCACCACGTCTCTCTCTAGAACTTGACAGAAACAAAGTATCTCAATTGTACACACACGTTCACTCTTGTTCTCAGTTGTCTTTTTTTCTCAGCTACAAATGACCTCCTATTTATAGGCCTCCGGATCCAACGGTCACATCTCCTCCAACGGTCATATTTCTCTGAGAAACTCGGAGGGACTTGGAAACCTGGAATCATAACGGTCATATTGAAACAGAAAGCACGAGATTGTTTTGATTAGTTTGTAACTAACTCAACGACATCATATTGGTTAAAACATGATATATGAATATGATAAAAAATAGTACGATTAATTTGAAACAAGTGTTTTTGACTAAGTACCAAAACAAGTAATGAATGTATGAATAGCAGAGTCAGTACGATACAATTGATAGAGTCAGTATGATACGGTTGACAGAGTCAGCATGATATTATTGACAAGGTCAGTACAATACGATTGACAGAATCAGTATGATACGTTTGACAGAGTTAGTACGATATGATTGACAGAGTCAGTACGATATGATTAAAAAGGCTTGTTATTTCCAAAACAAAATATAGAAGTCAAAAGAAAACTTTTGACTTAACAATCTACCCCTTTTTGGAAAGCACAACACACAAACTAAATATAACAAGAAATACATATCTCCCCATGAGTTATTGGAAACTCTTCTGAATATGAATTTGAATATAACTAACTCCCCCTTAGGTGTATACTTTCCTAAGGATTGTATTCATATATTTTAATTGGTTTCGAATTATTTGATTAAACCATTATCCCTTTGTAAAACATTATCCCCCTTTATAAAAAATTCTCCCCCTTTATAAAAAATTCTCCCCCTTTGTGGTTTACAAAAAGAATGGGGTCACTTTGAGTGGCCTGAAAGGGTTAGAGAAAATAATTTGCAGGACAAAAGAAAAGAATCATAAAATTTATTACAAAACAAAGGCAGGTTCCAAAAGAAAAGAAAAACAAAAAACAACAATCATTTTTTTCTCCTTATTTTTCCTTCTTTATGAGCTCATGAAGAACAGCTTTTATCTTCTTGATTTCTTTGTTGTCTTCAGAAATTGAATCACCCTGAGTTCTGGGAAGCTCTTGTTGGTCCGCAAAAATCAGATCTTGATTCTTGATAGTCTCCTCCTGGACTCTGATTACTTCCTCAAGGGTATCAATTCTGTCTTGCAGATTCTTGTTATCTTTGGATAAGACAGAATTTTGTTTCTTCAACGAAACCATTTCTTCCTTGAAAGATGAAACCTTTGAGAATTCACACTGAAAAGCATTCATTCTCTCTTTCAATTCTTTCACTGAAGGAATATGTCTCCATGAATTATCTGATTCAGCCTTTCAATAGTTTCTTTGTCAAGCTTATTAAAGGCAATAACAAGATCATTTGACAAACTCCTTATATCTTCAATTGTTATCTCATGGTCATTCACTGAGCTTTCTGTTTTATATGACCACTTGGTCATCCTGTTGCAAGCTTTCTTATGAGTACCCGAGGTTTCAGAAAGAACTTTCAAATCGGATTCAACTGAAAAAACATTCTTTCTCAAAACTCTTACAAAACCAAACTTCTTTTTCTTGATAGTCAATAATGAAATCAATTTTCCCTTCCAGCTTGGGAAAGTATGGAATGTTCTCTTCAACCCTTCGTAAAACATGAACAATATAATCACTCTTCTTGAGAGAGATTGTATGTTCTGAATCAGTATCCTCATCGTACGAAGGCAATTCATTTGATCCGCTTAAGTCGACAACTGGTTGTTTTCCTTTTTCTTTTTTTCTCTTTTCTTTCTTCTTCTACATTGTCACTGATGACAATAACTTTTTCAGTATGAGAAGATTGAGCACCTTTCTTTACTTGAGGGGGTGTTTTATCCGGAGTTTCAGAAGTTTGAAAAGGTGCTTGATCAGCATGAGGGGTTTGTTGAACACCTTCACTCTACTTTTGAACAGATTCCTCTCTACTCTTCTTAGAACTCTGAAGGAATTCTAAAATAAAATCTCCTTCCTCCTCTTCCACTTCTTCTATATCTTCCATCATTTTTTTTCCTTTTTCTTTCTCAGGAAGGCTCTGTATGATGGGCTCTTGATGCACTTTTGTGGTAAGTTGAGTACCAACTTCCTCAACTACTTTCAAGAGATTTGAAGCATCAAATTCATGTGCTTTTCTTTTAAAAAAAAATTTCTTCTTCTTTTCAGCCAGAAGGGTATCCTCAACCCTTAATCTCTCAGCAAAGGCTTCAGCTGGATCAAGTCCAAACTTTGGATCACCTTCCTTTCTCTATTCCTTATCCTTTCTCCATTTGGCTAAAACCTCCTTACTATACTTAGGCTTCTTCTTTGGCTTTGATCTAGTTTGCAGATCAGACTTTTTAGGAACAACAAAAGAAGGAATGTATTTGGTTGGCCTAGGTGTCGATTGATTTTGAGCCGATTCAGCTTCTACATCTCTTATAAATTCTTTTGAATTTGGATCAAAACAAACATTCACCTTTTTCATCATATTCTTACTAATCCAATATGGCTTTAGATCTATCTGGTTTCCTTTCAAAGAAATGTTGCAAATCTTCATGCTCTCAAGAATAAACATTGTAAGGATGGATAGATACATAATCATTTGGGACTTAATCCCTCTTGTCTTGACATTCTTAATGGTTTCAAAAACATACCCCATGAGATTTACTTTTCACATGTTTACAAGATAGTCAAGCATAAAAATATCAGAAACTTTCAGAGTTTCTCTATCCCCTTTCCTTGGGATAAGAAAACGTTGCATCCATAAAGTCTCAATCCTATTGTCCAGAGAAAGATGATCCACTTTTCTCTTCTCTTAATTTATAACAAACAAACACTTCTCAGCACTTTCTCTGTCAATTGTATCGTACTAACCTTGTCAATCTTATCATACTGACTCTATCAACTGTATCGTACTGACTCTATCAATTGTATCGTACTAACTTTGCTATTCATGCTTTCATTACTTGTTTTGGTACTTAGTCAAAAACACTTGTTTCATATTATTCGTACTATTTTTTATCATCTTCATATATCTTGTTTTAACCAACATGATGTCATTGAGTTAGTTACAAACTAATCAAAATGATGTTGTATTGGTTGAAACAAGATATATGAAGATGATAAACAATATTACGATTAATATGAAATAATTTTTTTTGACTAAGTACCAAAACAAGTAATGAAAGTATGAATATCATAGTCAATATGATACAATTGATAGAGTCAGTACGATATGGTTGGCAGAGTCAGTACGATACGATTGACAAGGTCAGTACGATATGATTGACTGAAACAGTATGATATGTTTGACAGAGTTAGTACGATATGATTGATAGAGTCAGTATGATACGATTAAAAATACATGTTATTTCCAAAACAAAATATATAAGTAAAAATAGAACTTCTTTACTTAACATATTGATGGGAAACATGTTTATAACATTGGTCAATATGGATATTTCATAAGAAAATACTCTTTCTAGGGATACTACTGGTTTTGTGGTGGATTTGGACATACAAAAAATATGTGTTTCTTAAACCGAAAATACAGCTATTATTCTACAGTTTATGATAGGAAACGTTTTATGGGGATTTAATTGCCCCAAAAGAAGAAGATTGGAAAGTGTGTTTCAAATAAACCTGAGAAGGTTTGTGTGAAAGTATAAAATAGGTTCCAACCATTGCAAACAATTTTTGAAAGAATTGAACAACTAGGGAATATTTATATGGGTTTTCCTATTTCTTAACCAGTGGAACAAAATTTTTATAACAATTCTCCGAAGCCGGAGGTGAATAATGAAAAGGGAGAAGAAAAATATACTATTGTTGAAACTACATTTGAAGATATAAGAGGATAATGATCATGGATTCTTAATTTTGGGTTCTCATCTCATATGATAGGAGATATAATGTTTTTAAAGAATATAAAATAATTCAATGATGGAATTGTGACATTCGACAGTGATTAATCACTAAGAATCAAAGGTGTTGGATCAGCTATCATTGGGAAATAAAAAAATGAATCAAAGAAAGACTTATATGTGGAAGGGATAAAACATAGCCAGATTAGTGTTTCATAGTTATGTGATGAATGTAACAAATATACTTTTAGGATAGATGGATTTTTTGTGAAAAGTGATAAGGATGGAAAGATAGTTATTGGAATCCAATATACAAATGGAAACTTGTTTCATGTTGGTGAAATACAAAAATATTTTTATTTGACTCTAGTGGAAGATAATAAATTATGGTATAAAATGATATGAAACGCATTTCAAAGAAGCATGATAAAGTTAACTAAAAGAAAATTTGTCTAAGGAATTCCAGATTATAAATGAAGAATATATTGGTGATGATCTATTTTTCAGAAGGTAATGATTACAAATTTTGTGTATAAGAATGGTGAGAATTTTTCAAAATGACCCATAGAGCTTATTCATTTAGAATTTAGTGGGCCAATGAGATAAAAATAAAAAATGAAGATAAGTAATTACTTACTTTCATTGAAGACATTACTTCAATTACTTGTGTTATTTATATGAAACATAAGTGAGATGCTTGGAAAATTTTTATATGTTTCAGAGGAAATTATAAAAAGGAATGTGAGTATTTAGAGAAAAAGTTATGAACCATTCATGGAGGTCAGTATAAGAATGAATAATGATAAATATATATTGATAATCATGTAATTCATAATGATTATTGTTCCTTATGTACTCCTCGACAAAATTGGTTTCCTGAATGAAAGAAAAGAAGTTTTGGGAAAATGGGGAGAACTATGTTACTAGAACATGGTCTTACTCCTTACTATTGGAGGCAATACATGAGTGATATTGTGTATATTAAAAACCAATTTTTCTACATGAAAAATTAAAATACGACCCTGTATGAATTTTTTTTATAGAAAACACTATGTTTGAAACAATTAATAGTTTTCAAGAGTGAATGAATTATAAATATCAATGGTGGAAACATTGGAAAGAATAAGCAGAAAGGTGAAAATTGAATTTTTCATGTCTATGATTCCGAAGGAAAATGTTAAATATTTTCAACAAAAACATAAGAATAATTTTATACTCTTGTGATGTGAAATTTATTGAAGAGACTGATAGAGATAAATAGACACATGTATATAAGAAGGTTGAGCAGTATAAGGGATAAAATTCTGATAAGGTATATACAATTTTAATCCTAATCAAGGAGAAGAATCAGACTCAGATATTTCTAGTGATGAGGATGATACTTGAAAACCTCATCCTATTCTATGAAATAAAGTTTTATATAAGTACATTATTGGTGATCAACATCAAAAGGTTCAGACAAAGAGAATAAAAAATTGTATTGCACATAATTCCTTGTATTCAAAAGTCGATTTGAATGATGTGAAAAATGATTTTGAATATTCATAATGGGTTCAAGGACCTTAATAATTAGTTTTATTAGATAGAAAATAATGATACATGGTAACTTGTTCCTATTCCAGATAACAAAAACGTTATTTGTAAAAAGTTGGTTTTCTGAAACAAGATGAATGAATAAGGTGATGTGATAAGAAACAGTTAAAGATTAGTTTGAAAATGTTACTCAAAAATTTAAGGTGTTTATATTGATGAAACCTTTTTTCCGGTGTAAATGATAGAAACAATTATAATTTTTCATTCTATTGCTGCAAAAAAAAGTTACAAAAATTTTCTAATGGATGTAAATTCTACATTACATAATTATAATCTTTATGAGGAAGTTTATATCAAAAAACCATGTGTATTTATTACTGAAAAATATGAATGTCATGTTTGAGGATTGATAAAATTATTTTATGGGATGAAACATGCTTCGATATCTGGGTATTCCAAATTGAATACTTTATTAAGGAAGATGATATTTAAGAAAGGATGGGTTGATAGCAATCTTTATATAAAATAAATTTAAGTGTGTTCCTTAATAATAATTTTTTATGTTGATGAAATTATCTTTTCTAGGAATGATGAAAGATCAGGTGAATAATTTGGTAAATAAATAAAAAAAAATTCTAAGAATTACATGTTTGGGGAAATGAAATAATTTCTTGCTATAAAAATTTTACAAATTCAGAAAATCATTTTTCATTCTCAAGAAATATATGCTAAGTAAATTCTTAATAAGTTCATCATGGAGATCTCAAAACCTATTTACACACTAATTTTAGTGTAAAAAAAGTTTTCTAAAGATATATAAGGAAATTAAGTTGATAAGAATGAATTTGAGAAGATGATTGGATGTTTTGTATATTAGACTACCTCTAGACCCCGCATTTTTTTTATATCGTTACATTATGTTAAATATTTTAGATTACTCCAAAATAATCAAATTTACTGTCTAGAAAAATTATTCTCAGGTACATCATACGCACAAAAAAAATTAATCATGTATCATAGCTCAAAAAGGATTGTTTTTTGTGTATTTAGATTATGATTGGGTTTTAAATGCTGATGATAGAAGATATATATCTATTAGAAAATTATTTATTGGGAAATGTGTTTTACTTGGAATAAAAAGAAACTGATTTCAATAACTCTTAGTAAGCTTGAATTTGAAAATTTTTCTACTCAATATAGTACCCAACTACTGTAGATGAAAACTCAGTTAAAAGACTTACATGTTGAATTGAATTTACCCTTTCACTTGTGTTGTGATAATAAAAGTTCAATCAATATCACCAGGAATCCAATTCAAGATTCTCATTCAAAAGATATTGATATCAAATATCATTTCATCAATGTGCATGTGAAGAAGAATGAATTGAAGCTAGATTGTGTTCCTATATCAGAAACAGTTGCTAAAATTTTCAAAAATCCTTTACTGAAGGAATCTTTTTCTAAATAGAGGTTGAACTTGTGCATCCAACATATTTCTCATCAACGGTGAGGTATGTGTATCTATCTCTTATATCATCTTACCTTTGGATATTATCATCAATTTGGATAATTGTCTCATAAATCTATCTTTATGGAAGTTCATAAATATGGGGAGTTGTGGGAAAGCTGTGAATCTGTCATTTTATTGTTTGTGAACTATTCTAACTTCTTTTTGGAGTGGTTGCTGGAATGAGAATTTTTATATTCCGAAAAAGATAATGATCTGATGAAAAATATATGAGGAAGAAAAAAGAATTAGGTTTTCATGATCAAAAATTTGGGACAGAATGGATTCTATATCAATAATTATTATTACCTACATTGTGTTATCTCATGTATTATTATTATTGTTTATAATTAATCTATTTCTTGATGACACAGTGTTTAGTGATTTATGAATCTTGTTTCAAAAAAATCTAGAGGGGTAGATTTTTGGGTCTAATTTGGATGGATAAGGTTTACAGAAGTTGAAAAATATTGTTTTTCAAAGGTATTTTCTTGTGTTTTCAAATGAGTTGAAGAAGAATAAAAATCACCTAACATTGTATATGGTAAAATTTGGACCGACTATCAAAATCATATAATAAGACTCAAAATTCAAGAAAATACCCATCATATTCAGGAGAATCTAGTTGGAAGAAAAGGATCATCGAATTCACACTGAACATGGAGTTAAACGATTATTCATAATGGGGATGAATCAGAGTCTCTATTGTTATGATAAAACAAATGTGATGAGGAATTTATGATATGGTAGTTCTCATAAATTATAAGTATGTTGTGAAACATGTGATGCATGTTTGATGAAAGAAAGTGGAAGTAAGAGAGATGTTTCTAGTCATATATAGTCTAATATTAATCATGCCAATTATATTCAGGGTTCACCGAAAATAAACATGTTGCTGGAAGAAGGGGAATATAAAATATGTTCCATTGTAAGTAAGATGATGTTGAAGCTTGTCTCAAATGTATTCAGAGTCATGAGGGAAGTCATAATACAATAAAAAGTTTGTGAATCAAGGAATTTGTTGATGTCAAAGTTGTTTTATATCGATCCATTATATTCAACACACCATTGTATTCATTGAAGGAAGAATAGTTTAAATCAAGAACGATGGTAAGATATTTGACATAGCATAATCCAATTCAAAATTTAATGATAGAGATTGATCTACTATGTTGTCAACCATTTATCAGATGAGACTTACATTTTTCATTATCATAATAACATATATTGTAATCAGAATTTGAATTGTAATTGAGTTTTGGAAGAGTGTGAATATTATGTTTGGATATGTTTTCAAAATGGGGAGATTGAAAATTGAAGGTTGGAAACAATTGTAGAAAATGTGAGAAACTGATGGTCCTGATTTTTAGTCTGACCAAAATCAAAAAGATATAAATCTTAAGAGAATGAAGTTTATAGTTATTTTATTCATAAGATAATGAAGAAAACTGACTTTCTGTCAAATGAATATATGAATTGCGTCAAAATACATCATATTTGAGTTGATATTGATTCATCCTTCCATCATAACGAAAAAATCAGAATTATTAGATATAAATGTAATCCAATCAGAAATTGGAATGTAAAATCCTAATTGTGTTGGTATTAGAAAATAAATTGACAATATCGATGAAGATTTTAGAAGATTTGATAAGTATAGAGAATAAATTATAAGAGTTGAGAAAGTTTGATGAAGTCAATATGCACCTATAATTTAAAGAGGCAAGAATATTCGGGTAATTTGTTTGAGTGGGAATGTTTTCAGCAATCCTACCCAAACCACAGTTGGGGCGAGTATAAAATGAGAAAAGTACATTATACTTCTCTAACTAATTTAATGTTCAAGATAGGTAGAGAGAAGGTGGATCTCTAGGGATATGAATTGTTATACGAATTGTTTTTCATGAATAAATAATGTTGGATAGAAGATAAAGGAGATGTGGCAATATTTTAACGTATACAGCAGGTCATCATATTCAGTTGATTATCATATTAATCATGTTATCATTTTGAGTAGGATTGTCATATTTGGATTTTCAGACCGAGGAAGAAAGTGTTCAAAATTTTCACAACTATATTCTGTCAGTGATATATTTTCTATGTCGAGTAGTCAAACATGGAAAATTAGACTGGGAAAAGGGATCATGTTTTATTACCAAGCCTTGTAAGTTCTTAATAGCTCCCGGGTAAGAGAGTGAAGAATGTTTTAAAAATAATACATTTTTGGAAGTTGATAAAGAAGCAGAGGTAACATGTTTTGTTACAAAATGATTATACTAAATCATTTGTTCTAGATGAATAAAATGCAATGTTGGATTGTTTACATTCTGATTTTTGAGTGAAAGGGAATATCCTACTCATTGTATTCCATGAAAATGGGTTTCTTCTAGTGGATTGTGTGGTATTGGATTATTTACAAACCATACCTAGGATGTAGTTATTATTATTGACCAGTGAAACTTGTATATTCTTGTGTTACCATGGATGCGTGTTTGATTTGTTTTTAGGAGGGAATTAAATATTTAATAAGAGGAAATGGTTATTTCACGGAAATATAAAAAAGTAAACATATCATTGATTCACCCCCCCCCCCCAGTGATGCAATTATCCTAGCTTGGCACTTTTTTGGAATGGAATGGGAGTTTTGAATCCAATGATAGAGGACCCACACTGTTACACGATAGAGCAGTGACCACTCTATCTATACGTCACTTATAGAGGATCTCCTTAGGAAGCAAAATGGAGTACTGAATCTGCAGATATAGGACATACACCTTGGTCCATTAGGGGAGTACCTACTCTATCTATACAACCATAATGGAGGTTCTGCACTCGAGTAAGAGAGGGGAGTGTTATATCCAAAAACTCAAACAATACAAGGAACTGACACCCTGATTTGATAGGGGAGTACTATCCCCAAGGAAACTACCACATCTGTAGAGAACCTACACCCACAATATGGTGAGTACCATCTCAAATGAAGTAGAGATGTAATAGAAACTCCACCCTAATGTGGAAATGAAGTACCAGAACCAGCATATCTCTCTAAGAACCACATAGATCTATAGTATTGGTCTGGAACCACTAAAAGTATATCCATTCTTATCATACCTCTCGTCATAACACTAACATGGTTAGGGGACTCGTGTCTTGATACAATATGGGATCACCGCTCTACCGGTCTAAGAAGTTTAGGGGGGCCCACATCCTAATGTGAAAGGGGAGGGTACCAACCACGATGTCAATCTAGTGATCCACCTTGATCACTACCCATGGTTAAGAACTTCCACTACATCACCTTTCTTAAGACATTACACATTTTATCTCATTCTCCAAAATAGAGGCCACCATCATGTTCTACCTAGAAAACTACTCGGGATAGGATACTCAAAATCTTGAATTTGAGTACTGTAGAAGTAGATTCATAATGAGGAAGACCAAAAAAAGATTTGAAGGATATACATGTTGTGCACTGGGTTCCACAAATTGTGTGAACACTCCTGAGAACATCGAAATGTCTCCCATTTGCATGGAATTCCTATCTATGTAGGCATACATGGTGGATACGACCTATACAGAAGGCAGACACCACTAGAGTTCGAGGATGGAGACCGCGTTTCCTTATGGGTCTCACCTCGATGTGGAATTACGGAGATTTGGCTATGGTGGAAAGTTATCTCCACACTTCATCGGACCCTTCAAGGTCCTCAGCAGGGTAGGCGAGGTGGGTTACCACTTGACCCATCCACCTCATTTGCAACAGGGGCACAACGACTACCACGTATCTCAGCTGAGGAGATACGTGCTTCACCCAACGCATATCATCGACTATGGGGAGCAAGACTTTGGCGATGGGGTGAATTTATTTGGCGTTCTAGTAGAGATTGAGGATCGACAGGATCAGGTCCTATGAGAATGGTCGATTCCTCTTGTGCGCTTTTTTTGGAAGCACAGGAACCTCCAAGAGAGCACATGGGAGCGGAAGGCTCCGATGCGTGCTCAGTACCACTTTTGTATCCCTAGTTTGTGTTAAAGCTTTACAGGGACGTAAATCCCTGATGTGGGAGTAATGTAAAGACCCGAAAATTTCAAGGAATTTTTTTTTCTGAATTTCTTTATAATTTTAAGAGTACGCAGTTTCTGAAGGCACCTGATTTCGAGGCCCGGTGTGCCCGGAATCAATTTCAGAAGTTAGGCTTGGGTATGTTCAGTGAACGAACGAGCATGTTTTTCTAACTTTTAATCCGGTGGTTGGAATAAAAATCTAAGGTCACCGATGAACTCCCAACGCCGGTATCTGGTTATGTGGACTTTTACCATAGGTTCGTTTGTTCGGGGAAAGAAGTTAAATTTTGGTGTTTAAGGAAAAATAAATAAAATTGGGTACAATTTTATTTTTGTTATTCAAGGAAGTTAAAATCTACCCTGGGAAGTTGTTGGTGGGGTCAACAACCACCCAGCTTCCCATGTGTGAATATATGGTAGGTGGGGCCGACACCCACCGAACCTCCTATGAGAGAGTTTAGTGTTGTGGGGCCCACATGAGACCATAACCCCTTGAACTACTTATAACCCCCTTAAACTCCCTTGCACTTAATGTGCCAACTTCCATTAATTCTCATTAACACCCCTTTTGTTTTATTGTATAACTTCTCACCTTCCTAACTCCCTCTTAATTTTTGTGGAACTCCTTCTCTCCCTCTCTCCCTCTTTATTTCATTCCAACTCTCATTAAATTAATTGACTGAACCTATTAAATTAATTTAACAAAAGATTTTGAATTTTAAGTTTGAAATGCTTGGCATGTTGTAATAAAATAAGAGTAAGTCTTATTTTATTTGGGGTTGGGAATGTTGGGTGAGAGAGCCTTTGTGAGAAGAAGAAGAGGAGGAATGAAGAGAAGATATTTCCTCCTCGTCGAAGAACGATGCTTCCTTATCGAAGAATGACACCCTTCCTCGATGAAGAACGAGACGCCGACCGTAGAGACCAAGGCCAACAACAACATTCTTCTTCTTCTTCTGACTTCGACGGAATCGATACTGTTCTACCGCGACGTTCCACTTCCGCGACTCGACGACATGTGATTTCAATTTCAAGGTAAGGGATTAATTCGTGAGTGTTATTAAACCTATGTTTGTTTCTTTTTGAAACAAAGAACGTGAATCAACTCAATATCAAGTTGATCCGCAAAAGAGTATGTAGGGTTTGGGATTTTTGTTCGTGTTTATTCTTTGTCGTTGAACGACAATTCCTTTAATCGCTTGGTATCGGATTAACGGGAGGAGGCCATACTACACGAACACGGCCGACCCTCCTCCAATTTTTGTTGTTGATTTCATTGCAGCTTGAATAAAGGTGGCGCGGTGCAACGGCACCGTGCGAAAACAAAGAGGAACACGGCAAAGAAGCGCGTCGCATTGCGTCGTTGAGGGCGAACGAAACCACGACCGTAATTGGGGCCGCAGAGGTGATTCGAAGACTCCGCAGATTGTTTTATTGACATGGGGATTGACGGTTGATGACGAAACGGGCCACAGAGGCGATTTGAAGCCATCACAGTGAAGATCGGGTCCCGGGAGGACCGATGGCGAAGACTGAAGGCTTAACGGACCACCGGAGCGCGTCTGGTGGTCCGCTGAAGGCGGCGGTGGCGCGCCACAACGGCGCGACGACACCAGCGACCGGCAGCGGTGGCGCACCGCTGGAATAGAACCGTCATGGCTGAGCTGCAATGGCGGGCCAAACCAGAAAGGCTTAGCCGTTCGAGAGGCAGGGTGGCACGGCTTAATGCCACGCCGGTTTTCTTTCAACCGGGGGGTTGTAACCCCCCGCACCTGCTAGCCACGCGGGTGTCGCGCCAGCGCCAGGCCCACCGGCCGCCCAGGCCTGGCCGGTCCGTGCCCTAACGGTCCGGACCCAGACCCGGTTTGGGTCGACCCGGTTCTGGCCGACCCAGGGGGTATCAGGCCGGGTCGGACACGGCCCGAACCCCCTATTTCCGTACAAGTCCGTTCAAACACCCATAATGTGGCCTACGGACCTCTGATCGAGGCACCGTCAGTTTAGATGCGATCCTTGGATCGAGGCGGTCGTTTTGGTATATTACACTCAAGGTTTCGAAGAAATTTGGGTATGGCCGGGTTGGTTCCAACCCAAAACCAACCGGGCCCGCGGAGCGGAAAAGCTTATAACATGAGCTCCAAATGTCCGATTGACATGCCATCGACTTTTTTGGATTCCTCTTGATGAGATGGAACTTTGGGAATACTTAGCCTGAGGTTTGGACGCAGTTGGATAGTGGTTAGGTTGGATTGAACTTCAAATCCAACTGGGCCCCTGGAACGGAAAAGCTGATAACTTTCAGACCGGACGTCCGTCTGATGAACCTTCAGCGACGATGGTGATCACGTTGAGAAATGGTCCCTATCAGTATACCCTATGGGAGTTTGGGGTACAGTTGAGATGCGGCCGGGTTGGTTCGTACACAGAACCAACCGGTCCCTTGGGATGAAAAGGCTAATAACTCACAGACCGGGCATCTGATTGACGTGCCGTCTGTTGCGTTGAGACCCCTATGACGAGGCGGTCCTTTGAGATGCTTCTTAGTGGGACTTTGTGATACTTGGAGTATCGAACTGTATATCATGGAGTGGACCCTTCCGGAGACAAGAATATGGATTACGGAGACCGTGTAGCTAGCTGAGACCTGATGACTGCTTATCCAATTCAATTCGGAGTGACTTGCATAGCCCAATGGGGAGCACTGCTTTGTGAGGTGGCAGACCCGCGGTACTCGACAGGAGGAGTACCTCTGTAGGCTATGAGGGGGAGCACTACTGTGTGAGGTGGCAGACCTATGGTGGAGGAGCACTACTTTGTGAGGTGGAAGACCTGCGGTACTTGATAAGAGGAGTATCTCAACAGTATTAGGTTAGTGAGAAGTACCTCGGAGTCATGGTAGGATCACTGTACTCATCAGAGACGGAGCTCTTCAGTAGTTACAGCTTCGATAATGAAAATCCTGGTTTGAGATGAGTCAATGACCTTTGTGTTTACCTCATGATTGAGATGGGTCACTTGATAAGTTAGGTATATGTATGGGAATATACCTAGGTAGTGGTTATCCATTAATCTCATAACCTTTGTGTTTCCTCATGATTGAGATGGGTTACTTGATAACTTAGGTATATGTATGGTCATATACCTAAGTAGAGGTTATCTATTGAGAGATTTATTTGTGGTTATCCTTGTAGGATTTAGTGAGACCTTGAGGGTCTCGGGGTTCCTACTGAGTATCGTTATACTCACCCCTACACGGGCTATGCCCGCACCTCATTGTGTTGGTTGCAGATGATGGGCAGCACTGACAGAGGCTAAGTGTTAGAGTACTAGATGGTACCCAGAGGTGAACCTCATGACGAGTTAGTATCCGAAGGTGGACTTCACGATGAGATGATACTCGGTGGAGGTTGACGGGCGAGAGTGTTGTGGAGGCTATCTGTACCTACCCTTCAGGTAGGATCCATGGTGGACGATCCAGGAGCTGCGCTATCGGTACCTACCCTTCAGGTAGGATCTGAGGTGGACGACCTAGGAGTTGCTTCTATTCTTCCAGTTGCTTTTCTTTTCTGTTGTACTTTCATTCATTTGTAGCTGTACTTTCAGTTGGGTTTGTATTCTGGCCGATTTAATTTTCAGCACTTTCTTTTGTACTTAGTGTATTACTTCCACTTGTACTCTGTGGTGTTTTTTTTACTTTTATAAAGGCAATTCCTTCCTAGTTATCGGGATTTATGCCTTTGGTTCTAGTCTCCAACCCCTGGCCTATAGAAGGCGGGCTTCGGGTAGTCACGACACGGGCCCCGAGGACGGGTCGTGACATGATCTGACTCAGGCCATGTCTGATAGACATAGTAGTTGAGGCTAGGGTAGATGTGAAGGTAGGCAGCCCTGGTCTTAGAGGTGCAGCCACTGGAGAATCAATGGTGGTACTCTGGACAAGAAGATAGGGCCTCATGAGTTTGATGAAATCTATAATGATCTCTCCAACATACTGCATGGAATTCTCAAAATCACCCTTTTTCTCCATAATTTTTTCCAACAATCGATTAAACTATGTGAGATTTTGGAATTAGATCTTGAAAGCGTGATTCAAAGGAGGTATTTGCAGATTTTCTATGAGATACTTTAAATTATTTGTCATATCGGTCTTGGAGAAGATTTTGTTGAAGTAGAAATCCACTTTCTTGGCAATACCTTGTTAAGCAACATTAGAAATTTTTGAGTGTATTTAGACTAGTTCAATAACTCTATCACTTTTCTTGACAAAATCAGATAGAGAATCCATATTGAAACCACTGAGTACATTCTATACCTATTCGTTGACTACAGTTCTGGGCATATCACTGTCGAAGGAGGGTTTAGAGGATTGACCAGATGATCTAGAGGCATTGACAGCTGCGGTCAAAGATTTGAGTTGATTTATCACCTTTTAAAGAAACCCAGTATAGTCATCTGTGAGTCTATTAAGATTGACAAAAATATATCTCATTTCCTTCACAATGTTTTTGTTCATTTCAAAGACCTTTTCATTTAACTAAACTAGATAAGGTTGAATCTGAGACGCAACGACTTGTGGGGTTTAAGGAACAATAGGTTCTGTAGGAGGACAATAAGCTCTGATCTCAAATGTATCTCCCTCTACATGTCTTCAACCATAATTCTTAGGGTCTTCACTTCATTACTGAGCAGGTTATTTTCAACTCTTACTACCTGAATTTCATGAAGCATTTTAGGTTGTATTTTCAAAATAACTTTCTCCAATAATATTTAGGCATCTCTTTCACTTAAATTGGTCAAAGGAAGAGGTTGGGTATTCATGAGTTTCTCAACTCCAGACAAGAAGGTAGCAAAAAATTTCTTCAGATCATCCATACTCATAAAATATGGTTTTTTAGATAAAGGTTCATGAATAGGGACTGATACAGGTTCAGGTTACTTCTCAGGTGTGATATGGGAGACTGATTTAAACTGGAATATAGAGGAAAGATCAAGGATGGTTGCTGAAACCTACTGAGTGTCATTCACATCATAGAAACTGTGGAACATATACTGATTTTCTACAGGACTTGACTCAATCAGATGTGAAGCTTCAATAGAATTGAGATTTGGGGTTTTTCCCCCTCAACATGTGCCACTAACTTAGGGTATATGGGTCTATATTCCTTCAAGAACAACTCTAATCAACCTTTCTGTTCTAACTCTTTCAATACAAGAGACTTACTAGATAGAAGCCTTTTAGGGAAAATCTCTTTCTCATGTACAACAGGCTAGTTTACCAGATTTGTATTTAAAGGTCCTTCGGGTGCTAGCATAGGTGAAATATTCTTCTTCTTTGAGCTGCGCTTCTTAGGTGTCGATAATGAAGGACATTTCATACTTAGAATTCACTGAATGTTCGAGAGAGTAAAGGGTTTCAGGGATGAAGTAGGGTTCAAAATGAGTAAGTAGAAGAAACCCAGAGTGAAGAATCGAGTGATACTTTCATTATTTTATCATTTCAGAATACAAAACATCACAAAAATAAAAACCTAGGAGAATAAAGAAGGGGATGAGAATAATTACCTTGATACGGGTTTTTACAAAAGAAAATTATAAAGAATTTTTATGGTGAGACCGTGTATGGTCATTATAGTGAGACAGTAAATGAGCTTCACAGTGAGACAGTGAGTGAAGTTCTCAGTGTTCATTACGGTGAGATAGTAAATGAGCTTCACAATGAGACAGTGAAACTGCAAACATGAAACAACAAGATATCGAACAGTAGGATATGAAACATTAAAAGTAAGATATCTATTTGAGATTTACCATGCCTAGTTCATGTATGATGTATTATATTCTCTCGTAATTTAATGGTTTGGTGAATATATCAGCAAGATGATATTCAGTAACAATGAATTTGAAAGTGATATCCCCTTTTTGATAATGATCTCTCAAAAAGTGATGTCTTACATCAATGTTCTTTCTCCTAGAATGTGAAATAGGATTTTTTGAGATGTTAATAGCACTTGTGTTGTCAAAATTTATAGGTACATGTCTAAATTGATATCCACAATCTGTTAATGTGTGTTTCATCCACAAAATTTGTGCGCAACAACTTCTAGTAGCTATATATTCTGATTATGCAATAGATAATGCAACAGAATTTTATTTCTTACTGCACCATGATACTAGTGACTTGCCTAAAAGGTGACATGTTCCAGTGTTTCTTTTTCTATCTAACTTATATCCACTGAAGTTAGCATCAGAATAACTAACTAATTCAGATGATTGTTCTTTAGGACTAAATAGTCCAAGATTGGGTGTATTCTTGAGGTATTTGATAATTCTCTTTACATAATTTAAATGCTATTACTTAGTATTTGCTTAAAACGGGAACACATACACACACTAAACATAATTTCCAGATGAATAGAAGTTAAGTAGAGTAAACTTCCACTCATTATTCTATAAGTGGGTTGATCAACAGATTTTCCATCTTCATCAAGATATAACATACAAGTGGAACTCATGGGAGTGTCACTACTTTTAGTGATATCCAATCCAAATTTTTTTTGAATATCTTTAGAATATTTACATTGAGTTAAAACAATTCCATCATTATTTTTGAAAGATTTGAAATCCAAGAAAGAATTTTTAGTTCACCCATTAAACTCATTTCAAATTCGGTTTGCATCATTTTAGAAAAATAATTACATAAATAGTTATTCAAAGATCCAAAAATAATGTCATCTACATATATTTGAACAACTAAAAAATCATTCGAAATTCGTTTTATAAAAAGGGTAGGATCAGCTATTTCGTTTGTAAAACCATTAGAAATAAAAAAAAAGTAATCAATCTATCATACCATACTCTTGGAGCTTGCTTTAAACTATATAAAGCTTTTGATAGTTTAAAAATATGATTTGAAAAATGGGGGTTTGTAAATCTAGGGGGTTGTTCAACAAAACATCCTCAACTATATACCCATTTAAGAATGAAATATTAACATTCATTTGATATAGTTTAAAATTCAGATGTTCAGCATAAGAAAACAAGATTCTGATGGATTTATGTCTGGATACTTGTACAAAGGTCTCCTCATAGTCAATTCCTTCTTATTGACAATATACCTATGCAACTAATCTAGATTTGTTTATAAATATGTTATGAGCGTCATCTCCCTTATTTCTAAACACCCATTTAGTTCCTACGGTTAATGTGTCCTTGGTTCTTTCAAAAAGTTTCTAAAATTTGTTTCTTTCAAACTGATTAAGTTCTTCATGCATAGCCATAAACCAAAATTCATCATTTATAGCATCATTAATGTTATTAGGTTCATATAGTGACAAGAAGACTTGATGTTCAACCTGACTTCTAAGAGAAGCTCTAGTTTCAGTTACTTTGTCTAAGTCTCCCACAACAGAATCTATGGGATGGTTCTTAAGGGTTCTAAGATTTCTAGAAAAAGAGAGACTAGTGATTTCAAGTTCATCAACAGATTCAAGTTCATTGTGACTTCATTCTAAGGAATTTTGAGAGTTGAAATTTTTCACATATTCTTTCACAAAATAATTTGTGGATTTTGAATTGATGTTCAGATTTGATACATCATCCTCCAGATTGTCGAATATGGTTTTAGGCTCCTGTGGATCTGTTTCATCCAATTTGAATGAGTAGATTCTTCCACATATTTAGTACTTTTATTTAACACTATATAGGCTTTACTATACAAGGAATATCCTAAAAATATACCTTCATCACTTTTGGATACAAATTTTCCAAGATTGTCTTTGGTATTAAGAATATAGGCATTGCAACCAAAATCTTTGAAGTATCTAACATTGGGTTTTCTATAGTTCTATAATTTGTAAGGATTCCTCTTAAAAATATGTCTGATCAAAAATATATTGATTATGTAGTATGTTGTATTGAAAGCTTCATCCCAAAAATAACTAGGTAGGTAATATTCACTAATCATTGTACTAGAAATTTCTTCCAGGGTTCTATTTCTTCTCTCTACAGCTCCATTCTGTGGAGGTGTTCTAGGGGAAGAGAAATTGTGACAA
Source organism: Viscum album (assembly GCA_963277665.1). Taxonomy (NCBI): domain Eukaryota; kingdom Viridiplantae; phylum Streptophyta; class Magnoliopsida; order Santalales; family Viscaceae; genus Viscum; species Viscum album. The sequence goes on along the minus strand of OY728128.1, from coordinate 2,138,993,908 downwards.
TAAACATTTTTTTGAGAAAAATGATTCAAACTCTTGATTTTGAAATTCATGGCCATGATCACTTCTTAAGGATTTATTTCTAATTCCACTAAGATTTTCTATATACATGGCATATTTAGTAAAATTAGAGAAGGCTTCACTTTTGTAAACCATTAGGAAGGTCCTAGTATATCTAGAAAAGTAATCTACAAGAACATAAACATAGTTCTTCCCAATTAAACTAGAAACTCTAGATAGTCCAAACATATCCATGTGAACCAGTTCGAGAGTTTGAGAATTTGAAACTTCTTTCTTTGGTTTGAAGGAAATATTGTGTTGTTTTCCCTTTTGATTGTGATTACACACTTCTTCATTTGGAAACTCATGTTTGTGTAAGTCTTCAACTAGGATTTTTCTAGTTAGCTTTCTAAGGGAGTGAACATTACAGTGTCCAAGTCTCCTATGATAGGGCCAAGATTCTTTATGAAATATGATTATGCATGAATCATTTTAAGAAGCTAAAGAATCTAAATTAACAGAATAAAAATTTTCATTACATAACGCAGAAAATACTAATTTATCTTTAGAATTAAATACATTACAAGAATAATTTTTAAATCTTACATGAAATCCATCATCACATTATTGTGATATACTAATCAGATTATATTTTAAACCATCAAAATAGTGTACTTTAGAAATTAAAAGTGAGTTAGAGTTACCGATTTGTTTGAGGCCAATAATCTTTCCCTTGGCATTGTCACCAAATGTGGCATGACCTCCATCTACTATTATAAGGTTCTTGATGCATGAGTAGTCTCCTATCATATGCCTTGAACATCTACTATCCAAGTACCATAGAATTTTTCAGGATCTCTTTAAGTAGCTTTCCTTCAACAAGATTAAGAAAAAACATATTTTGGTACCCATACTTGTTTGGGTCCAGTAATATTAGTAATAAGTGATTTAAGAACCCATATTTTCCTCATATGTTTCCTATAAGAATTATGTAAATTATTTAAAAAATAAACTGTATTTGGTTCACAAAAATTTGAAACAGTAGAGTATGTATCATGGATTGAATTAGTTGATTTGAGTCCAGAACAGGGAGTAAAACTGTAAGTCCTAGATTTTGAAACAAAATTTGTTCTAACAAGGTTTATTTTACGAGGTTGATAACCAATGCCAGTGTTGTATTTATGGGAAATTTGTTTTCCTAGAATTTGGGTAATGGTATTTTTCCCATTAGTAAACTTTTCTAAGCCATATTTAATTTCTCATTAGACATTTTTAATTCATTGTTTTCTTTGTGCAGTTGAGTATTTTTCACATTTTCAGTTGTGAGTACAGATTTAATAGTCACAAGAAGAATTTGTTTTTTCTTTAATGATTTATATTTTTCTTTTATTTCATTGAATATTTCCTCAATCATGTTATAGTATTCAAATATTTCTTCATCGGTCATTTTTTCAGAGTCATCTTCATCTTCAGAATAGTATGAATTATTTACAGAAGAGTCCAGTGTTACCTCATATGTGTTTATCACAAAACACATATTGGATTTGTTATCATATTCATCATGTTATGTCTTTGTGTTTCTTGAAATGTCCTCATAAGAACTCTAGGTTTCTTTCATTGCCTTTTTATACTTCATTTCCTTGTCCTCATATTTCTTTTTGTACTTGAGCTTTGGACAGTCTACCTTGATATGTATTTTGCACTTTATGAAAAAGTTTTTCTTTTTGTGATATCATTTGAATATTCTAGCTAGTTGAGACATCTCCTAATCACTGTCAGGTGATGATTGTTCGCTGGTGGAGCTTTCTACGGAAGCTTCAAGTTTCCCTTTGTCTTTGTGTATAGAGGTGGTGGTCTTGAATGCAACAAACTTTCTCTTTGGTTCATCCTTCTCTTCCTTGTTGACTTTCATCACTTCTTCAAACATCATCAGTTTACCAATGAGTTATTTTATAGGTAACTTGATGATGTCTCATGATTCTCTAATAGAGACAGAGAGTCCCCTCTATTTTTCTGGTAGACATCTAATAATTATCATGATCTGTTCCCTGGTACTGACTTCTCTTCAAAGAGAAATCATCGTGTTGACTATCTCATTGAACCTAAGATACATGTCAGAAATAGGCTCATAAGGTTTCATTTTAAAATTATCATATTTGATAGTATAAGTATTAAGTCCTATTTCTTTTACACTATATGTTCCTTCATGTGAGACAGATAGGGTATCCCAAATTTCATGGGTAGTTTTACGAACAGAAATTCTATTAAACTCTTCATCTTCTAAAGATAAGTATAAAGCATTCATATATTTTCAATTGTTATTGTAGGATGTTTTGGTAGGTTCATCCCATGTGATTCTATCAGTAGTAGTAATTTTCTATTCATCTATAATGGATGACCAAATTTCAAAAGTCATACTCTCTAAATTGATTTTCATTTTAATTTTCCATTGAGCATAGTTGGTGCCCTTAAAGAATGGTGGTATGTTGGTTATAGAACCTTCCAATCTATTATCCATAATAAATTATTACTTTAAAAGAGATATAAATTTAGAATTAATAAAAATTTATAGATCTTTAAAGTATAAATACAATCACAGTTGAATAAGATTACACAGAGTCCTAATAAACCTCCTCTGATACAAAATGTTTGTTGGAGTAGATTACTCAAGAGGGGAGGGGTGAATTGAGTAACTATAAACATTTCTTTAAAAATTATTTCTAAAAAGGTTTCCCCAAATATTAAATACATCCCAGTTTTTCAACGTTATATTGTTATAAAATTTTGATTGTTTATGTAACTTCGTAAAAGATTCATTAATTCTCAGTAATTTTAATTTGTATTATTAATATTACTTTTGAAGATATTCTACTAAGACAATCCGGTTATAACTACTTTCCAAGACTAACTATCAAAGTGAAATTAGTGATTTATGAATTATACAGTAAGGAAATAAAACAGATATGACTAATTTAAGCAGCACAGCCGATATGAAACAAGTGGTTCAGTCTCAAGCCGAGACCTAATCCACTCCACCTGGTGATCACCTTCCACCATGCAGTTTATATAAATAAACATTAATCCAAACCATGGATTGGGGTTAACAATAGTACATAGACTTTCGATGTCACATGGGGACCTCATCCATAGTTTTCGTGGGTATAATTAACCAGGCCACACAGGGACCTCTTCCACAGTTTTCAGTTGGTATCGAAGATTAAATAGAGGTTTGAGTAAGGATATCTTATATCCTTTAGTATAATGAAAGAGATAGAGTGTGTTGTTCTACAGGTACACACTTTTCTCGAAAGGTAATAAACAGATACATAACAGAGAAGAAATATGGAGATGGGTTTAGAAGTGCTCAGAGTGTTAGTCTTTATTGTTATGGACTTATTGAGATAAAGAAGATCCAGACCTCAAGTCCTCGTTAGTAAAACATAGTGTTCTGATTCAGCTTGTGTTCTTCATGAGGTTCAACAATGCGAGGATGTTTTCTGGATTCAATTGTATTTCATATTTTCTTCAGTAGAGTCAGGTTGCATGCATGTGAAAATATTTACTTTATAAATTCTCTCAGTGTTCTTCTTTTTCATGCCCATAGCCTTTTTTTTTGTTTAGTATCATGTGCCTTGATTATTGACCACACATTTCTTTTGTCTTGTAATGCATGTGTTGGAGCTGACAGGTTTCATGGATACCACAACTCGTACCTCGTGATGTTAGATGATATGTCTACAAAGAAACATTAATTATGTTAGTGAATTTAAAATCCTCAAATATAAAAGTTAGAGATTAAACTGAAAAACGACAAGATAGTTTAAGAAACTGTGTCACTGTAAGTCATTTAAACGGTGTCCCCTTCAAAAGATGTCTAGATTGATCATAGTGTGTCATTGTAACACCCCAAGTTTTCATAGTGTGTTATTTCTTCAAAATAATTCAATAACATGCACTACACGCAACACCGAGTTCAATCGCACCATGACTTACCAAACAGGCCGTTCAAAAGAGGTTATGAATAGTATTAACTAAATTTTAAACTTTATATAATCCTTATAATATTAGAATCATTATTATGAGTTTCTTAGACATAATGTAAGAACAAATTCATTTTCAGTATTGCACTTTTATCAAATTTTAATAGCGAACCCCTTTTAAATACAATATTTTAAACATTTTTGACTAAATGGGGACATCAAAAATTTAAAATGAAACATCCCAAGCTTCCACGGTACGCTTTCCTTTGAATAATATAGTAGCGTGTGTTGTACGCAACTTCGAGTTTTAACACACACCACAACCGATCAAACTAGCCATTATGAATAGTAATACCTACTTTTTGAAATTTTATCTCTCAAAATGAACTTCATTTTTGGATTCTTAGTATCGAATTTAGCCTAAGGTGAAATTTTGGTACTTTTCGGATAACTTTAATATTTTGATGAATAGTTAAAATTACTAATTTTTTTTTAAAAACAACTTTTTTAGTCAAAATAATTAATAGTGATAAATTATGAATTTGAGTGGTTTTAAAGTATATTTAGAATATATTTTTATCATTTAATACAATGTTGGTCATTGGACATAATTTCACAATTATACCGAACATAAACAAGTATCAATCTTTTGATAGTTATTATATCTTAAAAACACGCTTTTTGTTTTAACAGTGGGAATTAATTTTAAATTAATTTCTGCCACTTATGTGTTTTGAATTTGGAATAATGGATTCCATATTGGGAATCAGGATGTTCATATTGTGTGAATAGGTAACTTTTATTTTTAGACATTTTGAATAATTACTGCGGTAAATATTTTATTTACCATGGTTAAGGGTAAATCCGGTAAATAAGGGTTAAAAAAATAATATTATAATAATACTAAATTACCCTAAAACGTGTCCTAACCTTATTGGTGGATACATATCCGACCATGGACATCTTTGGGTCGATTTTGGGACCCCATGGAGCCACTTGTAGGTGATAGGGACACTTTATTTTAATTAAGTTAAAATGAATACGAAAATGACACAAGCATATATCTTTTAGCAAACCAATTTTTACATAGGGTTATATATGTTTGATTTTAGACTATAAATATTCCGTAGAAATCTAAAAAGGTTTCCTACATAGCGATAATTTATTTATAATTTCTAGACATTAAATAATTTAATTTATTTATGATACAATGATGATGCAGTAATTATCATAATAGTGAAAAATTAGTATAATTGATATTATAAATACCCAAATAAATATAATTTGATACATTTAATGAATTAAACTAATTTTCTAGGATAATATGATATATTAGGAGTTATTTAGTTGACTTTTTCGAAGTAATAATTCTGTTATAAGTTTCACAAAAATCATTTATTGAATAGTGTCAAAATTGACATAAAAGTGTTTTTAAAACAAATATTATATTATTAACTGATATTAAATTCCTAAAAATATAAGGTTTGGCCAAGAGACTTATATCATGATAGGTGTATCATTAATGTACCACTTGGGGGTATCTTGGATGTATATGGTATGTTTATTAACTATTTAATATAAAAATACAAAGAGACATTGTAAAAGTGAAACTAATTAACTTAGATTTAATACTTAAAGATAAGGATAATATAAGTACCCAACCCAGTCTGAATTATATTGGTTGAGTGGTTTTAGAACCATAACCACCTTAACCTGTAAATAATCAATTTTTGAGCCATTAGAAACCGAATATGGATTTATTATAAATTAATATTTCTAGCTTTTCCAAAGGTGCTCCTCACCCCTCTTATAAAAGGGCACTCCACCTTCTCATTACTTGAAACCCTCAAAGCCTTTTGGTTCGGCCATACTCTGCCCAAATACTCTCTCCACTTCCCCCACTACAACCTAGAGGCATTATTTTGATCATAAATCCAACCTATGGAGCCCTTTGGATCAAATCAAAAGGAATAACCAGAAGAAGAGGTAATGATTTCACCACCCTTTTTCAAGTTCCTTTCTTCTTCCACTTATTCTTCCTTTGTTGTTACCATTCTAAAATAATAACTCCAGTATCATATATATACTGTGATATTATTATAAATATGGTACAACCATATTCAGTATTCTATCCACCCTTTGAATAACATGTCACCATACGTGCGTACGTACGGCTTACCGTCTCCACGTCGTGGTGTAATTGTTATTCAATATATTATTTTTTTGATGGGTATAATAAGGATGTGTAACTCATGTAAATAATAAATATAACATGAGAATGATTCTTTATATATGATATACTATCCAATTATATATTATTTTAATATCAAAATAATGATATTGCCGCTCGTCCGTACGTACGGACTACCGTCTCCGCGAACGCGACGAGATTCATTCTACATCGTATCCATTCAAGTATAATTATCATTTGATGATTTAAAAATAATTTTTAAGGACTCAATATCATTCTGGATATGAATAAAATACAACCTATACATGACATACATGGCTTACGTAACAAAACATATAAAAGAAGACGAGTAAGTTAACACCCGAAACGACAATAATTCTAAGATATTATTATCAAAGCAATGTTAAAAGATCATATATGATATCATATTAATGTATATGATTATTGAATAATTTAATAACAATTATTTCACCATTATACAGGAGGTTAACCTACCCCAACCAAGGAAAAGTACAGGTTAAGGGTTTGTTTCACAATCTCTTCATTATCTGAGGTTGTTTATACGTAATAATCTACTGGGATTTCTTTATCATCCACATCCATGTTTCTTCATATTGTATTTCAAAACATTTTTACTATTTAAAATTAATATGGGTTAAATTAATTTATACCCTTATGTGTTTTTAATGGATTATTTCCATCATTTTCCAATCAAGGCACTTTTAACCTTTAGACAAATTTAAGGTCAGAATGTTTTTTTAACTTATACGGCGGGTGCGGCTATTTACCGCCGTTATAAATTTGCCAAAGCTCACCTTACAAGATTATAAGAATATTTTCAAAGTAAATGTTTTATTTTATAATTATGTAACTTTTAAATGATTTCAAAATGAATATTTTAAGAATTCGTGAAAGGTACTCTTTATCAAGATCATAATTTTAAATATTTTAATGATTTATCTTTCTAAATCTTTTAATTAATGTCCATGTTTTCAAAATGATTTTAAGGATTTATTTATATGGACATGAATGTTTTCAAATGATATTTCATTTCAAAAGTTTCAAAGTGGTATGGGACACTTTGATTCAAAAATCTCTTTTAAATTACTTCCTTTATAAATGTGTGACTTTTCAATGATTTAGAGAAAAGAGATATTTCTCTCAAATAGTTTTGATTTCATCTATGTCAACATCCTTTGACAGATTTTAATCTTATTTGAAGTTTATTTATTATGATACAAAACCTTTGTATTGTATTGAAGGTTCTGTGATATGTTTTACTGTGTATGTATTATTTTTATACCATTCATGGTCTATTGAGAAAGTGTTGACATTTCGTAAGCTAATTTTAATATGAATGTTTATGTTATGTTTAAAACCTTTCATATGGGAATTCATTGGACATAGTAAGTAACGGGTGGAGCCCGCTATAGCTCCTCGATGCATCGGTAGGTCTCATTAGAGAAACTAGTGTCTTGGCACAAGGCCTTGGCAAAATCTTATTTGTAGTCTTGGCACGAGGCCTTGGCTATGTGGTTATGATAGTCTGGCATTATGCATTCCATCATTATGAAAGTGGTTATTGATATTGCATGTGATTATTAGATTAGTAGAATATCCATGTGAATAAGTAAATGGCATTATTTTATTTTACTTTTTCTATACTATGTTGTAGTTAAAGTTTAAAAGGATTTTGTTTTAGTTATACATTGCCTTAAATGTTTATTCTTATTTATGAAATTTTCCACTATATTGCTATCCTTACTGGGCATTTGAGCTCACCCCTTTTCTATGTTTTATTTTTCCAAGGAAGTGAAGAAGTAAATTATGAATGACCTGGAGGGATATTATGTGGGGATATGAGTGTGGAATATGGATACAATATTTTTTTGTAGTAGTTTTTCACTTTATGATGTAATGTAAGACTTATGAATATATCTAGTGTTTCTAAGGCTACTAAACTAATCGGTATTTCGAGATTTGATCTTTCTTGTGATCATGCCAATGTTATGTAATAATGCACTGGCTTTAGGTAACTAGGGTCGGGGCGTTATAGTTGGTATCAGAGGAAGTTTAGTAAAAAACTTGGAAACTAGATTTAGATAAACTCTGATTAGTGCACATAGATTTAAGATGGACTTTGAGGATTAGTATAGAAGAACTTCCTAGAATTTTGGTATTTTAGAGATTTTTTGAGTTTTCCGAGCAATACATCCATGTTTGGATACGAGCATGTAGAGGCGGCTCTAGCACAGATGTACCTAGGGGTAAAACTCGAAAACACCGCTTTGACCTAGACTCGAACGGGAATTGCTACACGACAACGAGACTTGCTGCACTCTTAGTTATGACACTCCTGGGGGATATGCTTAGGATAATTCTCATTTTCTTTACAAACCATTATGAAGGATTTAGGAGTATATACTTTTTCAAAGGAGACATTTTTATGATTATGGATTATATCAATAAACTATTTAATTTATGTTATGTGTTTTACATGTTTGGGATTAGGTATTGTTATTCATAAACTAATCTAGTGTATGCCATTGTTTAGAAATGGCACCCAGTAGAAGGAATGAGAACTCCAGCAATGCACATGATCCAAAGAGAAAGAAGGATCATATCTTTCTTGGTATTAAGCCATAATTTATAAGAGAAATAGTCTCTCATGTATTATCATCATATGAAGAAATAATATCATTTGTTGATAAGATAAGTAAAGAGTTTACTAAGTCCTATGGATTTTAAGGGAAGCAAGAGAAGAAAAGGATGGAAGAGAGAAAGATGGATAAAGGGAAGAGGGAAAAGAAGAATTTTCCCATATGTGATAACTATGGAAAGAAACACCCTGGAACTTGCCTGAAAGGAATGGGAGTTTGTTATAAGTGTGGAGGAAAGGTCACAAAGTACGTGACTACAAGGGTAATAAAATGGTTTCAAATATTCAATTCTTCATTTGCAAGGAGTTTGGATACTATGCGAACCTATGTCTCAGTCATCAGACTATGCCGAAAATGATGCTATTAGATAATAATAAAGTTATGATACTACCACAAATGAAGAGGAATGATTAGAGTTCTTATGTTGATTATGTCATTTGAGTGTTGTATCAACAATGTACTTGTTATAATAATTATGGAGTATATAAAGATTGTACTGCAGTACTATTTCATTATAGACTTGAGATTGTGTGGAACAAAGAAAAGTGACTCAATAGCGGGTTAAATTTTTAGAAAATATATGTTTGAGAGAAAGATAAACCATAATATGGTTCTGATACCAAGGTAGTGATTTTAGAATAATAAATGATTGTTTTGGATAAATTATATTGGATATTCTTGAATACCTTGAAACTAATTAATGATTTGTATATTCCGTCATTATTTGGGTTTACAACATTTTTTGATTGAAGGAATATATCTATTATTCTATAAGGAATAAGGGATCATGAATGTAATCAATAAGGTTTTATGATAATTCAGGATGTTGCAGTGTTTTAAAAGAATACATGATGAAGGTGTTCACATGTTATTATGTGAAAAAAAGGATCTTCATTGTGCTTACCTTCCTTATAAATTTTGGACTGAAGTATTTTGGATAGTTCTAGTTTGGATTATTTTGGATTGCCACAAAAGGACAACCCGGAGGTCAGGTGGAAACCTGTCGCGTACGGCAAGGCCGCGAGACTTGAACCCACAACCGAAGGGAGACAAGGGTGTATCACCTACCACTGACCCACGTGATGTCCAGGATTAAATAATGTAGTTTTTTTAAAGATCTGGTAGATTTATTATAAATTCATTTTTTAACCCTGTATGAATAGGATAAATAGAATATATTTTTTACGTTCTATTATATTTTATAGTGAAAGATGAGTTTGTGGTAGAAATTAGTTAAATGATGGAACTCTACTTGTTAAGAATATATTTTTCTTCTTCCCTTATTCTATGAAGAAATTAATTCTTATACATTATTTAAGGAATCATAAAACCCAAAATGTGTTATCCTAATACCCTATGTTTTGTTGAACAGATGGTATTTCAAATCATCATAGATTGATGAATTTAAGGACCTAAATTTTACACTTGTTTGTGATTGATGACCTTAATCACTACCTATAAATATTTACATTTTCCTCCAATTATATGTCTCTAATTGCCACCAATGTTCTCCTAATCGAGATCATAATTTGGTGAGGACCCTTTAATTTCTCTTTTCCTCATATTAAGACTAAATTTTAGTAACCTAATTTCCGATGTGGGTTTTCCCACAAAGATATTTTCTATTTTCAACGTTTTATTTTTGAAGAACAATTTCAAATGGCGAGGACGCAATTTATTGAAGGTGGAGAGAATGTAACACCCCAAGTTTTCATAGTGTGTTATTTCTTCAAAATAATTCAATAACATGCACTACACACAACACCGAGTTCAATCACACCATGACTTACAAAAAAATCCATTCAGAAGAGGTTATGAATAGTATTAACTAAATTTTAAACTTTATATAATCCTTATAATTTTAGAATCAATATTATGAGTTTCTTAGACATAATGTAAGAACAAATTCATTTTCAGTATTGCACTTTTATCAACTTTTAATAGTGAATCCCTTTTAAATACAATATTTTAAACTTTTTGACTAAATGGGGAGATAAAAAATTTAAAATTAAACATCCCAAGCTTCCACAGTACACTTTCCTTTGAATAATACAGTAGCGTGTGTTGTACACAACTTTGAGTTTTAATACACACCACAACCTATCAAACTAGCCGTTATGAATAGTAATACCTACTTTTTGAAATTGTATCTCTCAAAATGGACTTCATTTTTGGATTCTTAGTATCGAATTTAGCCTAAGGTGAAATTTTAGTACTTTTCGGATAACTTTAATATTTTGATGAATAGTGAAAATTACAAAATTTTAATTAAAAACAATTTTTTTAATCAAAATAATTAATAGTGATAAATTTTGAATTTTAGTGGTTTTAAATTATATTTAGAATATATTTTTATCATTTAATACAATGTTGTTCATTGAACATAATTTCACAATTAAACTGAACATAAACAAGTATCAATCTTTTGATAGTTATTATATCTTAAAAACACGCTTCTTGTTTTAACAGTGGGAATTAATTTTAAATTAATTTCTCCCACTTCTGTGTTTTGAATTTGGAAAAATGGATTACATATTTGGAATCATGATTTTCATATTGTGTGAATAGGTAAATTTTATTTTTAGACATTTTGAATAATTACTGCAGTAAATATTTTATTTACCATGGTTAAGGGTAAATCCGGTAAATAAGGGTTAAAAAAATAATATTATAACAATACTAAATTACCCTAAAACGTGTCCTAACCTTATTGGTGGATACATTTCCGACCATCAGCATCATTGGGTCGATTTTGGGACCCCATGGAGCCACTTGTATGTGATAGGGACACTTTATTTTAATTAAGTTAAAATGAATACAAAAATGACACAAGCATATATCTTTTAGCAATACAATTTTTACATAGGGTTATATATGTTGACTTTTCGACTATAAATATTAATTAGAAAGATAAAAATATTTCCTACATAATGATAATTTATTTATAATTTCTAGACATTAAATAATTTAATAATTTATGACACAATGATGATGTAGTAATTACCAAAATAGTGAAAAATTAAAATAATTAATATTATAAATACCCAAATAAATATAATTTTATACTTTTAATGAATTAAACTAATTTTCTAGGATAATATGATATATTAATATTGATTTAGTTGACTTTTTTCGAAGTAATAATTCTGTTATAAGTTTCACAAAAATCATTTTTTGAATAGTGTCAAAATTGACATAAAAGAGTATTTAAAACAAATATTATATTATTAACTGATATAAAATTCCTAAAAATCTAATATTCGGCCAAGAGACTTATATCATGATATGTGTATTATTAATAGACCACTTGGTGGTCGCTTGATTGTGTATGGTAAGTTTATTAACCATTTAATATAAAAATATAAAGAGACATTGTAAAAGTGAAACTAATTAACTTAGAATTAATACTTAAAGATAAGGTTAATATAAGTACCCAAACCTGTATAAATTTTATTGGTTGAGTGGTTTTCGACCCATACCCACCTTAACCTGTAAATAATCAACTTTGGAGCCATTAGAAACTGAAAATTAATTTAGTATAAATTAATATTTCTAGCTTTTCCAAAGGTGCCCCTCACCCATCTTATAAAAGAGAACTCCACCTTCTCATTACTTCACACCTTCAAAGCCTTTTGGTTCGGCCAAACTCTTCCCAAATACTCTCTAAACTTCCCTAAATACATCCTAGAGGCCTTAGTTTGATCAGAAATCCAACCTAAGGATCCATTTTGATCAAATCAAAAGGAAGCACCCGAAGAAGAGGTAATGATTTCACCACCCTTTTTCAAGTTCCTTTCTTCTTCCCCTTCTTCTTCCTTTGTTGTTACCATTCTAAAATAATAACTCAAGTGTCATATATATACTGTGACGTTATTATAAATATGGTACAACCATATTCAGTATTCTATCCACCCTTTGAATAACATGTCACCATATGTGCGTACGTACGGCTTACCGTCTCCACGTCGTGGTGTAATTGTTATTCAATATATTATTATTTGGATGGGTATAATAATGATGTGTAACTCATGTAAATAATAAATATAACATGATAATGATTCTGTATATATGATATACTATCCAATTATATATTATTTTAATATCAAAATAATGATATTGTCGCTCGTGCGTACGTACGGACTACCGTCTCCATGAACGTGATTAGATTCACTCTCCATCGTATCCATTCAAGTATAATTATCATTTGATGATTTAAAAATAATGTTTAAGGACTCGATATCATTCTGGATATGAATAATACACAACCTATACATGACATACATGGCTTATGTAACAAAACGTATAAAAGAAAACGAGTAAGTTAACACCCGAAACGAAAATAATTCTAAGATATTATTAACAAAGCAATGTTAAAAGATAATATATGATATCATATTAATGTATATGATTATTGAATAATTTAATAACAATTATTTCACCATTATACAGTAGGTTAACCTACCCCAACCAAGGAAAAGTACAGGGTAACGGTTTGTTTCGCAATCTCTTCATTATCCGAGGTTGTTTATACGTAATAATCTACTAGGATTTATTTATCATCCACATCCATGTTTCTTAGAAATGTATTTCAAAACATTTTTACTATGTAAAAATAATATGGGTTAAAGTCATTTATACCCTTATGTGTTTTTAATGGAATCCTTCCATCATTTTCCAAACAAGGCAGTTTTAACCTTTCGACAAATTTAAGGTAAGAATGTTTTTTTAACTTATATGGCGGGTGCGGCTATTTACCGCCGTTATAAAATATTCAAAGATTCCCTTACAAGATTATAAGAATATTTTCAAAGTAAATGTTTTATTTTATAATTATTTGAATTTTAAATGATTTTAAAATGAATATTTTAACAATTTTTGAAAGTTAATCTTTATCAAGATCATAATTTTAAATATTTTAAAGATTTATCTTTCTAAATCTTTTAATTAATGTCCATGTTTTCAGAATGATTTTAAGGATTTATTTATATGGACATGAATTTTTTGAAATGATATTTCTTTTAAAAAGTTTCAAAGTGGTATGGGACACTTTGATTCAAAAATCACTTTTAAATTACTTCCTTTATAAATGTGTGACTTTTCAATGATTTCGAGAAAATAGATATTTCTCTCAAATAGTTTTGATTTCATCGATTTCAACATCCTTTGATGGATTTTAAGCTTATTTGAAGTTTATTTATTATGATACAAAACTTTTGTATTGTATTGAAGGTTTTGTGATATGTTTTACTATGGATGTGTTATTTTTATACCATTCATGGTTTATGGAGAAAGTGTTGACATTTCGTATGCTAGTTTTAATACGAATGTTTATATTATGTTTAAACCTTTTCATATGGGAATTCATTGGACTTAGTAAGTGATGGGTGGAGCCCGCTATAGCTCCTCGATGTATCCGTAGGTCTCATGAGACAAACTAGTGTCTTGGCATAAGGCCTTGGCAAAATCTTATTTGTAGTCTTGGCATGAGGCCTTGCCTATGTGGTTATGATAGACTGGAATTATGCATTCCATCATTATGAAAGTGGTTATTGATATTACATGTGATTATTCGATTAGTAGAATATCTATGTGAATAAGTAAATGGAATTATTTCATTTTAATTTTTCTATACTATGTTGAAGTTCAAGTTTAAAAGGCTTTTGTTTTAGTTATACAGTTCCTTAAATGTTTATTCTTATTTATGAAAGTTTCCTCTATGTTTTTATCCTTACTGGGCATTTGAGGTCACCCCTTTTCAATGTTTTATTTTTCCCAGGAAGTGAATAAGTAAATTATGAATGACCTGCAGGGATATTATGTGGGGATATGTGTGTGGAATATGGAGACAATATGTTGTTGTAGTAGTTTTTCACTTTATGATGTAATGTAAGACTTATGAATATATCTAGTGTTTCCAAGGCTACTAAACCAATCGGTCTTTCGAGATTTCATCTTTCTTGTGATCATGCCAATGTTATGAAATAAGGCACTGACTCTAGGTAACTGGGGTCGGGGTGTTACACTCATGGTCATGGTGTCTCGCAGTCATGGTGTTTCACAGTCATGATGTCTTGCTCACGAAGTCTACTTCATGGTGTCTTATTCACAGTGTCTCGTGGTCACGGTGTCTCATGGTCATAGTTTCTTGTTCACAGTTTCTTCTTTACGGTGTCTAATTCTTCACGGTGTCTTGTTCACAGTTTTTGCTTCACGCTGTCAGAATAACATAACCAGTAGCAGACTTATGGTGTCTCATACTTTTCAAAGTAACCGTATTCAGACTTAAGCAATGATGATAATAGAATTGATTAGACTTAATCATTTTTCTGAGAAGGTATTATGATAGTAGATCAAAGATAGTATAATGTAAGTAAACTGAATGTAGAGCAATTAAAATCTTGAATGGCTATTCTTAAATCATGAGACTACAAAACAATAATACACATGAATACACCTGATTGTGATCTAATTTATAGGAGTTATCTAGGTTTAGTAGGATTTGTGATCATTTAAACATGATTAATACATGAGGAGTCCAAAAAAAGCTAACTAAACATGTTTTGGGAAAAAACAAATTATGGGGTATAATATTCTTTTAGGAATCAAAGATCATTTTCATATTTTGAATTCATGTTTTAGTACATCTTATTTTCTTGAAAATCATGTCTTGGTTCTATGAAATATTATTATACATGCCAGTTCTATGTAGTATTAAAAAAGGAATTAAATTCCTCTTATTTTTAACTAATAAGTGATGTGATTTCCTAAGACTGGTTACTATTTAAATCATTCATAATATTTCTAAATTAGTTTTTATAAATGTGTCATAAATTGTGTGAAATTATGATTATTATTATTATGGTGTGTTAAGAATTATAATTCTCAAAGTTATACTATGTCTAAAAATTTGCTGCATAATTATACTCTGCATGATTCATATTCAAAACATTAATTATTAAAAATTAATAATTGAATGAAAATCATGAAGGGGATACATGGGTAATATATGAAGTAGTTGAAATCTTAATGAATAAAATTATGGAATTTACATATTTTTTTTCTATTGTGTGCAAGTTATGAAACCACTAGAAATAAAATACCATATATTCTCTCATTCAATTTCAATTTTTTGTAAAGGAGTTGAAAATAATAATTCCAAGTTGATAAAATAGTTTACATAAATCCTCAAGAATGGTTTTTTTATAAAAATGGTATTTAGATTTCAATAGTTTTTTATTTTTAAAATGATTTAGTTTGTACTTATTATAAAAATGTTTTTTTAATAGAAACAACACTAACACTTAAAAAAATTTGAAGAGGATTTTCTTCAAACATAAAGTTTTCTAAATCAGTTAAAATATATTTTAAATGGATATCTAGTCTAGAACTACTCATAAAGTATAATTTTGTGGAAAACCTGGTAGATTATTATTAAATAAATAATTGATTTATTATTAATATCGATTAGTTGTACTCCAAATTTTTTAAGAGAAAGTTTTCAAGAAATAGAAATGGATTTTAAGTCATTCACAATTTAAGTTTCAAATCATTGTTTAAATTTCAATAGTAACTACACAATTATTTGAGAGGAATCTTCTCATGGTTGTTTTTTAGATTTTTTGTAGAGTAAATATATGTAATATTATGTGAGTAAACTCTAATTTTTATGGGTAGTAGTATAATTTATATAATTTATAAATTCTTTTTTCTTTCTCTTGAAACATGAGGTAGTTGAGAATATGATTATTTTGAGATGAAAAATCTAGGTAAATAAGTGTTTAAATTTTGTGAATAATAATTTTATTATTTAAAATTTTGAAAATCATTAGAAAAATGGAATATAAAGAATCAGAAAGTGAGAAATGTTATAACTGCTAAAACACTAACTTAAATGTTATATATATATGATGAAATAGATTTTTATGATCTTAAATGGGGTTTATAAATGTAAATCATGGGAATATTATCATTTTATATCATGAATACAAATGAAAACAATTGTAATCATTAGATTAGAAATTCTTGGAACTCATTTATGTGATGTTGAAGAAGATTGGAATTAGAAAATGATGGAAATAGAAGAGATTTCTGGAGGATATGGGAGGTCATCAGTCACTCGGGAGGTCACTAATTTTTGGGTGGACGCTTACTCAGGTGAGAGGGGAATTCTGGAATGAGAGGATCATGGGTGAATGAGGGGCTGGGAGTGGTTCATTATGTGAAAATTCTATAAAAAATTTTCATAAAAACTATTGGTATAGCGTAATGTATAAAAATGGTTGATTAAAACCATTTGTATAGCTTAATATATACTAATGGTTCATTAAAACCATTAGTATAGCCTGGATCCAGAAACTCTATACCAACAGTTCTTGAAACCTGTGGTTATAGATGCATGGGGATATCCCCACATTCAAGTATTCCCCCATATAACCATAAATGTGATTATTTTAGGAAAAAAAACGTGAATCTCTTCGTGGAGGTGGTAGTCCACATGTATGTAAAAGTAATGTTTTATTTTCCCATATGATATAAAAGAGGTGGATACTAGTTCTTCCATCATCATAATCAACATTTATTATATTCAATAAATTATATTGATTATTTTAGAATCGATACCATATATTTATAAGAGCTAATTGATGAAATAAAATTGAAGGGTATTGATTAAGAAATTTACTTATTTGTTGAGAAACCACTTTTAAATTACCTATTAAGCCATGAAGGGATGGTAATTTAGAAAAAAAGATCTAGGTTGTGTGGAAGGAAGATATGAAGGTATTATGATAGGTATTGGTTCATATATAAGGCTGAAAAGGTGTAAGGAATAGAGGAAAAGTGGTTCCCTTTTAAAAGTGAGGTGGGGAACTATTGGAATTACTTAATGTATTACATTAATATAAGTTAAATTTTATAATTAAGTGGATCAAAATGATATATTTATAATACAAGATTCATATAAGGGGAAATTTTCTTATAAAATGGTATTTCTTACCCGTTTATGTGTTATTTTAACCCTTATCTCTTAATTTTATCCCATGTTAACCCTTTTGAGAATTACCACATTATCAATGTATTCTACTATTTAAGGGTAAAGAATGTTACCATACAGGGAAAAATTACCAATAAATTATTCATGGTTGGAATTTTAAACCATATCCCATTAACATGGATGAAGATGCTATTTCTATTAATTTTAAATCATTTAATAAATTATTTTTTATTATAACATATAAATAATGTCAATTTTTGGAACAATTCATTTATTTTTAATTTAATATAATCCAGATAGATATATAATTAAAATATGATCATTTAAAACAACTCCAATATGTCATATTGATCTACATAATTCATTTATCACAATAAATAATATAAATTGTATTTATTTTAATATTTTTTAAATATTTTAATTTATGTTTTCTATTAATTGAAGAAATATTTTTCATATGTTGCGTAAGAATTTAAGGTAATTTTTGAATAACTAATAATTTAAAATAAATTAATATAGAAAATAATAATTCATTTTTTAGATAAAAATTTATAAATGAACATAATCTATTTATATTCTTTTCATAAAGTATTATAGATATTAAAGTCAAAAGAGTGAAATTTTGTATTTATCATTTTTTAAAATAATATAAATGTCATAATCAATGAAAAATGATTCGAAGTGTACAAATTTCATAAAATAATATAAGATATGGTCTAAATCCATTAAATAAATAAAATTTTGATATTTTTAGAGGTATATTTAACTATATATTTTGTTTTAACCCCTTATTTGACCAATTTTACACTTAACTACCGTAACAACTTATTTAATATTAAAGGGATATAATTTTAAAAATAATGTAAAAATTGGATCATAAATGAAAAAAAAAAGATGTAATTTTTGACCATTTCTAGTCCTACATGTCCTTTTTAAAGTAATTTATTTTTTAAAAAAATTAACAAAAATACATTTAACATAAAATACAATTAATTTCATTTTAATAACTATTCACAAATTTTAAAATTGAAAAAATGTGACAGTTATGTAATACAAATATAATCTATTTAAGCATTAATAATAAATTATTATTAACTAAAATATTTTTGTAATGCCATAATTTATAAAAATAAATTAATTTTTGTGCTTTTCAAATCATTAAATATATTTTTCTACTACTTACAAAAGCACTATGTCAAGACTGTGTAATAATTTAAGTTAATTATACCATAACTAAAAAGTATAGATAAATTAACATAAAAATACTAATGTAAAAAATCATATTTTATATTCATTAAATATGTGTATTTACTCCCATATATTTCAAGAAAACTCATTTAATATGTCAGTTTTACTTTTCTTACATTGAATAATTAATGCATAAGAATTTGGTCAAGTTAATTTTTTTAAGATGAGACCTTGACCAAAAGAGAAAGATTCTTATTATTAAAAAGGTAACAAGGATATAGAATTCCGAAAAATAAAGACTTAGATCTCCCTTTTAATAAAGGACATGAGATCGTCAACAGTTTGGTCAGACACTGAATATTTGCATCATCAGAACCACTATTTGTAAGCCCAGCCAGAACCGACCCAAAATAAAATCTCAGACTCATTTAAATATGTATCCAGGATTCTATCCCCCTTATTTTTCCTTATTACCTTATTTTTAAAAGACTTAGGAGGCCTTCCAGAATTATTTTTAAGAGTTGGAGTGAATTTAAGAAGATCGCTAATGTCCTTACCAT
Organism: Viscum album; assembly: GCA_963277665.1. Taxonomy (NCBI): domain Eukaryota; kingdom Viridiplantae; phylum Streptophyta; class Magnoliopsida; order Santalales; family Viscaceae; genus Viscum; species Viscum album. The sequence goes on along the minus strand of OY728128.1, from coordinate 2,138,974,340 downwards.
AGACCATTCCACTTCTCTATCCCACCTTGCATGCACCCTTGTTGTCATTCTCTTGGGAGTCTATTGCATTTGCATGTCCAGCTGGGTTAAAATTCTTAAAAGGACTAACCACCACCTTAGAATCATTTCAAAGGAAGTATGATTTCCAGTTTTGTGATCTACCTGAGTAAGCTAAACTCCATTCTTGGAAAAAGTATTGGGCTCCATGACATCACTCTCATAGCAATCATGGTGAGGGTTTTTCAGCCTCTCTCTGCTTGTGACAGCATGATCCATGTTACACTCAGTTAAAAATATCTTAAGTATTGTGCCTTGGTATTCTGATATTTTCAGAAGTGAAGTTAGAATGCCTTAAAATGATGATATCCCAGCCAAGAATGTAGGAGACACCCCCTTGTCAACCAAAGGTACATCAAAACCTGTTTTCCTATCTTTATGAATTGTCTGATCATGCTGTGTTCTAGAGTCTGAATTGGTTGTTACAAAAGAGGCTATAATTCCTACTTGAGTAGGAACAACCTGATAGTGCATATCAACCTGAGTAAGGTCTACCTGAGGATACAGATCTGCATGGATAGAGACTGTATGGTCTACTTTAGAGTACTGATCAGCCTAAGCAGGATCCTCCTGAGAAAGCTGACCATGCTGTCAGTCCTGTAGGGACCAAATTAGATCAAGTTTGTCCTTACACTATTCTAGGATTATAGAGTTGTCTTCCATATCATTTTGAAGGTTGAAAACCATATCATATATTTCAGATTAAATACCAATATGCAGGTCCTGATCTTCCTTCAACTCATAGCCTATGAAGCAGTTCACCACAGGTCCAACCTGAGTGTCATCATGCTCATTTTCTTTTTCCTCTTCCTTGACTAAATCTTCCACTGATTTTTTCAGGGATGAGGGAGGACCAGGTTGAGGTAATAAATAAACAATAAGAGTGGTGTCAGGATGATTCCCTAGGGGTGTATCAGCATGATTCCTAGGAGCCACTTTTTCCCAACAAACACATTTTTATTCTTTTTGGTCTTGTTAGTTTCATTCCAATCTAATGCCTTAGCAACACTAGTGACCCTCTTTTGAAGCGCCCTTAAATTAGAAAATGAGTTCCCCACTATCTTGTAGACATCACAAAAAAGTGGGAAATTTCCATATTCAAATTTTATTTCATACCTTTTACCATTGGCAAGGATTGAAATGTTGGCAGGCCGCATGACTCCCAGATTGATATCGACTAACATTCTTGTAAAGAAATCATGTTCTCCCTCCAATGTTCTCTTATCCATTTGAATTGAGGTTCCAATACATGAAGTGAGATAATTTAGGATCTTTGGATTCAAATGCACACAATTTAATTCGTACAACCTTACACATATTTGTGCATTGGATTTCTTCATGTTATAAGGATTGAAATTGATGTTCCATTCATAGGGTCTAAAAATCCCAGGCTTCAGATGAAGTTTATTGAAACTCCAGGCAAAGTTCATCACATCCATGGTCTGGAAAATGATATGGGAAAACCCTTTCTTAATGAGAATTAACCTTCATTTTCAATTTCCCTAGATATGATATACCCTATTCTTAAGATCATCATAAGACCATGGTCTATAAAATAATTCTCCCTTCTCAAATATTATCCTTAGGATATCAAACTTGACTTTTCTATTATTGTAGAGGCACTATGCCACCAATGAAAATTAATTTCCTATTCATCTTGAAGAAAATTATAATTTATATGTTTTGAATAATTTATTATAATATTTTTAGTATATTTCATTTAAAAATTCATTTAATAAATTTAATAAATTTTTATATCATGTTTATTCCTTCGTGATACCATAAAAGATACCATATTTTATAAATTCTATTAACATTCACCACAAATTTAAGTTATTCATAACAAATATCAAAAATAAATACTAGGATTTATTTAAATTTATGTATAGAAAATTAATTCAAATTCATAAAATTCAATTCCTTTTAGTGAAAAAATTAATTTTATTATAAAATAATAAACCATAATGAAAACAGTTTTTAAGAAAAAATGTGTTCTTAAGCACAAAATAAACTTATACCAAAATCAAATAAAAATAATATTCCTATGTAATTAAATATAGTATATCAAACTACTGAATAATTATCAAAATTTATGATTGGATTAAAATCAAAATGGTTCTATTCAATTAAAAAATGACAGTTTTACAAGAAAAATTGTATTTTTACTGTTCATTATAAATCAATTTTTTTTAAAAAACCCCATAATTAAACGATAATCCATTTTTGATATTATGATTCAATTAATATCATATTTATAAAATAAAATTTACAAATGTATCAGAAATTAATTATAATATTTTCTCAAAAAAAATAATTTTTATATATAAAGTATTTTTGAAGCATAAATGAATTTACTAAAAATTGAGTGATTATTAATTTATGATCAATCAGTAACTTATATTGATTAGGTCATTTATATAGAAGTTTCCTAATTTAGTTATTCATAATAATATCATTCAATTTAACTTTTATGTTATAAAATTCATATTTAAATAACATTATATCACAGTTCCTTTTATGCTCAGTATTTCATGTCAAGAAAGTTATCGAACACTTACAATTCATTTAATGAGAAATATATTATAAAATATTAGGGTGTCACATTCTACACAGCTTAATTAAATTTCACCCTCATATTTTTTATCTTTCTAAACCAAGACTCTAATTTTGACAACACCCATTTTAAAACCCAACATCAAAAAAATGAATAATAAAACATTATTTTAAGAGGGGAAGTGTGACATGTAATGGTTACCCAAAATAACACATAATTTGGTAATCATATAATGATAAATTTTGCTTAAATATAAAATACATTCATGGAGGAGAAAATATGTATCCATTGATGAATTGAGAGTGATATATAACATGGTCATGAGAAAGTCAATGACCATAACACCATAAATCCATGAGGAGTGAAAAGACCATCAATTCATTAGAAATGAAGGTTAAATGATAACATTTTATTTCAATATATGTTTCTTAAAGTTTAGGTATTCATTTATAATCACGATAGAATACAATATAAAATATAATTAATTGATTTTTTTAATGTTATAAGAATAATTACATCCTTTTTTTACTCTTTGATCAATTCCAATTTATCTCTAACTTTGATAAATTGATATTCAAGATAAATTTTCTTACCCGAAGCACTAAAATCATAATTTAATGAATCATAAGATATATAATTCATTTATTTTACCTAAAAATATTTACCAAAACTAATATGGTTTTCATAAGTTATCTAATATGGATAAATACACTACATTAATTTCTAAACCCTCAGAAAAAACACCCAAAGTTAACTTAATAAATTAGATAAATATTTAAAATTAAAACTCCTCCAAAACATGTCTAAATTTTTTTTGACTCCCAAAAATTAAAAATATTCGATCTTTTTTTCTTCAAGATAAACTTCAATATTTATCCCCAGAAAACATGAAGTGGCTCATAATGTCATTTAAAAAAATGTTTGGATACCTTGATTATCTCAAAAACATGATAATAACTTAAATTACTAAAAAATAACAAAGAAAGCATATATGATTCAAAAAAAATAACACTATCTTTATTCCTAAAATAAAATCACAAACTATTGAATATATTATATAAATCTAAAAATGTAATATATTTCATCAATTATGACCTAAGTCACATTCTTATCAAATCACTATCCAATATCAAGGTTACCAACCATATCTCATTCACATAATAAACATTTATCATCTATTTATCCAAATTATACCTTACTAAATCAACATTAGGAACATATTAGGGGTTATATTCCCATTAATCATGTGTTATCTAAAAATATCACCTTACCACTAAATCATATGTTTGGGTTATCATTACCATTCAATATATGTTTTAAATCCTTCATGAAAAAAACTATTATAGAACAATACTTGTATTTTTTATGATTCTTATAACGAAAATATCATTCATATAACACTTATATAATTTAATTCACGAATCCTAATAAATAAACAAATCAATATTTTAACTTCAATTATTAGTATATCATTGGTCCTTCCTTAGACATTGATTCAACCCTTGGATTATGGAATTGAATTAGATAATTCCCATGTTCTGCGCACATATGACCATGAATTTATTATCATTTCATTTATATATGGCTTTAATTTACACATAAAAAACTTATTCTTATTCCTTTGAGATATTCTTTTAGGATATTATTTTGATGTTTTTCTCAAGAATTAAATTGAGCATTTTTACCTCTTTGATCATTTCCATCTGAACATTAGTAAAATCTTATTTCCCTATTATTGTATGTTTAAGGAACTCACTTATGTTTATGTTATTAATCATGTATAATGATAGATTATTAGGCATAATCAAAAGATTTCACCTTCCAGATCCTATCCCATTCAATTTATCAAGACGGAAATCATCACATTATTAGTCCTATTTTTTTCAACATGATTCCTCTTTGTTCTATACATTGACTAAAATCAAAAAGCATAGTGTCATTGATAATAGTAATAGTGGGAAACTAGATAATCATAAAAACATAGTATATCTAAATAAGTACACCTTATTTTCATTATTTGGCACCTTATGTTTAACATATTTCATTTACGATCCTAATCTATTCAAATCATTCCCAATGCTTAAAAATGAAAATGTTAAATAACCCAATAATATCCCCAAGAAGTACCAAACTAGGTGAAAAATATGGGAACACTAACCATAAACCATAATGATGTTAAATATATACTTGACCAACTATTTTTTATAGTTATTACCCCTAGATGTATTAGTAGAAAATATGCATCCACTTCTAGTATACAAATAGAAATGTATAGCTTGGAAAACAACATAATATATTCCTTACCAAAAATTTGGATGTTATTCAACACCTAGATTATCCCCAAGGTTTTGAAAAATGATTTCTAATACTAATTTAAAAATAAGAACTAAACCCTTCTCTAAAACCAACTAGGAATACCCACGATTTTCATACATAAATATTATAGCTTATTAGATTAATATTAAATAAAAACATTAGGATCCATGCCAAAATTATAAATACTTGGTGTATTTGTGGACTAGATACATAATCATCCTATTTATGTGAATTATTATATATATACCATAAATTTATTCTCACAATGTACCATTCTTAGAAAACCCAACATAAAACCTTTCTTCTTAACCTAGGGAAATTAAAGAATGGAAATGATGAGATTAGATGATTTGTATGGTTTAACAAGGGATATATCCATCAATGATCATTTTTAAGAATAAGGTAACACAATAGGTATAATATTATGATCATAATATAAAAATTTCCAACCCAATTTATCATGGATCATAATCAAGAAACATGTCATAAATCATTATCATTTAAATGAAATAAATCATAACCGTGATAAATCCCCTTTAATCAATCATGGACAAAAAATTCAATCCATAAGCATAAAAAAACGTTATAAAAGTGTGGAACCATCATAATCATAGATATTATTTCATATGTCAAGGATAATTTCTGAGACCATCAAATCACATTGGATAAGGAATCGAAACCTATTTCTTATATCGTAATGAGTTATTCATCACTACATGTTTTTATAGTGGATCATGCATCCCTACCTTTTTCAAATAATTGATCGAGAACATCAACCCATTTCCCATAATTATATCATGGGATATAACGTATAAAACAATGTATTGGAGGGATATATAATTCAATTACAACCCATTAAAAAACCAAAACCAAAAATATGTGTACCACAAGATCATAAATAGTTCATTATATTTGTATAGCTGAACAAATAGAAAAAAATAGTTTCAAATACATTTTTTCATTTAATTATTTCTGAAACTATGGAAAATAAACTAGTGTCATGAAAATATCATCATCATAATCATAACACATATATATAAATAACAATAATAATGGTATCATTGCATCATATCCCTAGTAATTTATACTTAACATCAAAGGATTTTATCATAAATGAAAATTAATTTAAAATATCAGGGGAACATTTCGGGAGAAAAATAATCTTTTCATTTTGAAATCACTTTCATAAACTCAAAATATTTCAAAAATATAATGGAAAACATATTATTTGAAAATAAACTTTGAAAAATTTAATTAAATATGACAATAAGATATTCGGTTTATGTTGTATACATTAAAACAAATATTTATATGACATTTTTTTATTGTAAAAAGTCAAATATACCATGTTTAGATTATGAAAAGAGGGTTCTATTGAAACATTTTTATAAAAATTAATATAATGGAATATATGACATTAAAAATTCATAATATAATATTAATACATTCTTGAAAAAAAATTTGAGTAAAACATTGTCAAGGAAGAAAAAACATCATGAAACGGGGAAATAAATTTCGTTTCTCTAAAAATAATTCCCAATAATTTTAAGTAAGACAATGTGGAAAATGGTAAAATTACTAGAAACATTCATGATTAGATAGTGGATAAGAATATTAATGCAGTTTAGCACAAAATTATTAAATAATTTCTTAAAAATAAATTCAATCATAAACGATCCTTATTAAAATTGGATTGAAACATAAAGCCCATCTGTCAAGTATCTTCTTTCATCATATGCTTTAAAACATCCTATATTGTAACTAAAAATTTATTATATCTGTATTATAAAATATTAATCAAATATATCATACCATTTATGATTTACTTATAAAATCTTAGCTTCTATTTATTAATAATTATTTATTATATTCACTGATACGAGTGATAATTGCTTCATTTATCATGCTTATTTCTGTTTGAATGTCTCAGTCCTTATAATTTGATCATTGTTCAATAATATTCATAATTTTAATCATTTAATTAGTATAATTAATAGTAATTATATACAATTTTATTACTATTCAAATAAAATGGTGATGAAAAATGAAATACATCACTTTGTGGAGACAGTAGTTTGTATGTACACACAAGTGATCTTTCAATCTTTTGTTCGATGAAATAAATAAAAGGAAAATAATAATTTACTGATTAATAACTATAATAATATAATAAATATCATATATATTTATTATTTCTATAATTTTAACCACCAATAAGAATTGGTGATAAAAAATGAAATGTATCACTTTTTGGAGATTGTAGTCAACATGTACACATGAGAAAAGTTTTTAATTTATAATATGATTTAAAAGAGTTGGATAATGTTTATTACATCATCATAATAACAATTAAACATTTTAATATACTAAATTAATTTTTTTTTAAATTTATATAATTTATTTATTAGTGCTAAATGAAGCAATAAAATTGGAAGTACCTAGTAAAGAGTTATACATCTTCATTTGGAACCCCCTTTTAGATTACACATTATACCTTGAAAGGATGGTATTTTTTAAGAAAAAAACTCTAAGAAAATTTAAATTAAGTTAATAAGGAATTATGGAATATATTTGATGACATATAAGACTAAAAATTAGTGAATAAAGGGGGATAATAGGTTCCCTTTTATAGTGTGGTAAGGGGCACTCTTGGAATTACTTAAAGCATAAAATTGATGTAAATTAATTTTTTTAATAGGTCGATAACAATTAATATTTTTAAAATAGAGGATGATTATAATAGGATATATAAATATCCAATAAAATTTAGAATTCTTTATGTGGGTTTTTTAACCCTTATATCGTAGTTTTAACCCCTCATTAGCCCTCCTGAAAATTACAACAATATCAATGTTTTCAACTCTTTGATGGTTAAGAATGTGATCATAAAAGGACACATGACCCATAAATGGACCATGGTTGATATTTCTAACCATATCCCATTATCTTGCTCAAATATAATATTTTTCAAAATTTTAAATCATTTAATATATTATTGTTTATTTTAAAATATATTTAATGACATTTTTTAAACAATCCATTTACATTGACTTTAAATTAATAATGAGAGTTATGTAATTCAAATATTAACCTTTAAACCATCCCAAATATGTTATATTTAATGATTAAATTCATGGAACAAAATAATTATCCCAAGTTATATTTGTTTTCATATTTTTAAAATCATTTATTTCATTTTTCAATTAATTGAATAAATATTATTCCAGTATTGTGTAACTAATTAATTTAATTATTATGTCACTGAAAATTTAAATAAAATTTATATTAAATAAATAATATTCAAAAAAATTATAATTGCATATAACCATTTTTTATCTTTATGAAAAAGTATTAGTTGTATTAAATTCAAAAGATTACATTTTTTTCCTTTTTCATTAAATAATATAAATTTTATAATCAATAAAAATAGAACCAAGTTTCTATATTTTTTAAACTAATATATAGTATGGTTGAAATAATTTTTTTAAAAAAATTACATCTTTAAGTGGTATTTTGAACCATTATTTTTGTTTATGTACTAAGTTAACATATTTTATATTTAACTGTGTTAATGAATTTTCTAATCATGAAGGGTTATAATTTTACCGATAATGTAAAAAATTTATCATAAGTGGCAAAAATATTATCTTTTAGACAATTTATAATTATAGGTGTCCTTTTGAAATATTCTTATTATTTTTAAATAATTTAATAAAATATATTCAACATAAAATACTACTAATTTAATTTTAAGAATTATTCACGTAATTATAATTTTAAAACTACAGTACATCAATGGAATTATCGAATAAAAAATTTAACCCTCAATAATATATTATTACTAACCAAAAAATTCATTTGACACCATAATTACTAAAAAAATTCTTTAGATGATTTTTAAAATCATTTACATTATTTTTATACTCCTTATACAAGAACTGTTCCAAAATTGTGTAATAATTTGAGGAAATTATACCTCAAAAAAATTAAAAATAAATATCTAACTTATTTAGTCTTATATATGTCTTGAAGATTTATTTAATAAGTTATTTTGAAATTTCTAGCCCTGTGCAGTCATTGCACAATCATTTCGATTAGTCAATTTTCATGTAACTCAAAAATATGTATCTATTAGAAACAAACATCAACAATATCTTATATTTACTATCTTGGTTGATAAAATACATTTATATTCTCAAATATTATATTTATAATAATAATTTTTACTTATCTAGTATTGAGAAAGCACTACATCAGCACTGAAAATGATATTCATATTTATCATGAAATTAATTTAATTCAAATATTTTTCATCATCTTTATACTATAAATTAATTTTATAATCATAAATAAGACCTTCCATAAATTTAATACTTTTTTATATCATGTTTAAAAATTTTTAATATCATAAAATATACTGTATTTCATAAAAATTGCATTTTAAACTATTCACCAAGAATTTAACTTTTTCAAGAAAATATAAAAAATAAATAATAGGTTGAATTTGATTTTAAAAATAATAAAATTTAATTTAATTTCAGGAAATTTGATTCGTACAATTTTAAAAAAATACATTTCTAATATAAATTCATAAAATTGAATAAAATAAGGTTTTTTTGAAAAGATGTGTTTTTAACCCCGAAATTGAACTTATACCAAAATCAAGTGTAAATTTGATTCCATTAAAATTAATTATATTATTTATAATTAAAGGAGTGTTATATTAATTAATATTAAATTCATATGAGGTTTTTAATTTTCAATGAAAATAAATGATAGTTTTACAAAAAAATTAGTATTTTCACTATTCACTAGAAACAAATATTTTCAGGAAAATATAGAAAAATCAATATAATATAATTTTAATATGATGATTTAATAAATGATATCATATTTATCAAATTAAAGTTATTAAAGTGGAAAAAATATTTATAATATTTTATAACCAAAATCTGTAAAAACAATTTTGAAAAAAATGTATTTTTGAAACAAAAAATAACTTTACTGTAAATTGAGTGTTATTTGAAAAAAACTAAGTAATAAATTTTTATTTATTTGAAAACATTTATGTATATTTCATAGTTTTTTATTCCAATTCATATCCTCCAATTTAATGGCTAGTTTATAATTTTCAGATTTAAAAAAATATTGTGGCTCGCTTCAAGCTTGCTGTTGGATTTTATGTAAGTTATCAAAAACATACAATTTATATAATGAAAAACGTATTCAAAAATATTGAGGTGTTATAGTCCCAAAATAATATATCCCACTATTGAATTGGATATTTTTTCTTATCACATGAGATATCATGTATGGTGCACAAGTGGTTAGACTAAGCACACAACATTATGATGTCTCGATTGCTATCCTTGAAGAATAATTATGATGTCATGTTTTTGTTCTTTTCACATTAATATGATATTATCATCTTATTTAATACTTTTATTTTCACCAATAGGATTCATAAATTTTTATCTCACCGTGTTATGCCTTTAACTCTTATATACTACGTTACTTAATCTATGTTTCGATTATACACTTTCTGGGCTTTATAGCCCATTCCTTCTTTATGTACATCTCTAGTTTAACATGTGTATTATTAAAAGATCTATGGAATCCGGAATTAATGTTATAGAGTGTTAAATAATTTAATTGTACTCCAGTTTTCTATTATTTTGTAATGTATTTAATTACCCAAATACATTAGCACTCCTGATATTTTGGGATTTTATAAAGTGCATGTGTATATAGTAAATCATAAAATAAAGTGTATTAAATATATGGGTTATTGTATAAATTTTATCTAGAGGAGTTCTTTCATAATAGGTTGAGCCTAGTTTTACCACTAGAAACCTTTTGGTTTATACCAGTTACCTAGGGGTGTTCAAGAAGAATAGTTAAAGAACATTACATTGGTGGGCCATGTCTTCTTTAAATGTAGTGGGACATGACCTTTTAACAGAGTTGAATTTTAGAATATTACTTATTGTACTAGAGCCTATGAATTGTAATTATTGATTGAATTTAGTCTTACAATCGAATTAATTAATTATTTCTCTGAATCAATGACTTTTTTATGATCAATCTCTAGATATCTAAAAACCCTCAATATCCAAAACATAATTATCAATATCTAAAGAAATCTTCTACCATTACCACTATATATCTCCCTTATAATTAAATTATAGTTAATTATATATTTATGGATGAATTTTTAATGGGTTTACACAAATAAAACCAATATTTATCACATCTCCCTCAATAATGGGTTCTCATTACAAAAAATTGTGGGATAGGTTCTCACAACTGACAAAGTGAGGGATCGTGGTTATTTTTGTTACACAAAAAAAAATTGAACATGGTTTCTTGATCTTTGTTAAAGTAGAGGGAGTAAATTAAAAACGTCTCAAGATAAGTGGAGGATATATAGGGGCTCACACTGATCTATTTACAATGACAGTTATCAAACTTTTTTTTTCTACTTTTTAATTATTTATATCGATTATTTTTTTCACACCACATAAAAATATATACTGATAATTTTATAGATTAAATATATCTAATTTTATTGTTCATATGATTTAATTTATATTGAAATTAATTATTAAATATATCTATAAATTATTTTCTTATTGTATCAATATTATTCAGTATTTTATTTCTCTTTGCATTTTTTTTAATTTTTAAAACGGAAATTCCCCCCCCCCCCTCTTTTCATTTTTAACTAGGACAAAAACATTTACTAATTTTATTCTCATATTTATGTTTATAATTTTGAAATCTATATTTTGGTACTTTATAATCAACTACACTTTTATCTTCCCCATTCTTTAAAGTAAAAAACATTTTTTTTCATTTTCCTCCTTATATTTTTTTCTTCTCTAAAAAATATTCCCTTAAAATTATTCTTATAACTCAGAAACGTTTAAAACATCTTATTATAGATTTTTATTTTCATAATATAATACTTCAGCCCAATAATTTTTAAAATCAGAATCATATATTTTACTAGAATATTAATTACTCTCATTTTCTATACTAGTAATAAAAGAATCATTTGTTAATAGTTATGTAAGAGTTGATTAAATTATCATAAAACATGTACCAATCAATGAACGTTTATTAATATAATTTTGATATATAGAATTCATTCATGAGAAATAATCATCAATATAACTCCATCCACCACAAAGAGATCACTTATCCTTTCTATAGTTATATTCCTTTCTTGAATTCTCTCTATTATGATAGTTTAATTTATTGTGTCCCTTCCTTAATAACTCATATAAATTTTGTTCGGAAATATAATTATTCTTATTAGTGTTTCCTTTCATTCTTTTCTATTAATTTTTCTTTATAAACTAAAGATTTAATCTTTTATTATTTTTTATTAGTTTATAAAAACCTCTTGAGAATATTAACATCTCACCTTTCTCACTTTCTTGATATTCAGATCCAGAATAGTTAGAAGAAAAGATTATATTTTATTTGAATACAATAATAATATTCTTCAAATTTTCAACGATCTAAAATGTTATTTAACTTATGTTCATACATCATAAATGAAATTTTATGTTTATGAAATATATATTATATAGAGTTATTAGTCTAATTGATTGACACCTTCTTTTCATTCCATTTTTTATGAATATATTACAACACTCTTTCAACTAAAAATATATTATATAACGACCCTTTAAGTAAATTTATACAATTTATTAAGGTGGAAGATTTTTGACAAGTTTTATTCATGGATTAATCTTCTCCCATTCAAAAATCATGGTATTTCTCACACAACATTCATAATTTGTCATTTAAAATTTTCTAATCTGTAATGATCAAATTTTATTATTCTTGAAATGTCTTGAGTCCTATTAAATAATGAGACATGGATAAAGAAGGTTAAACTAATATAAAAATACAATATATCCATTACATTATAATTTAAAAAATAATAAAATTCATCATTACCTAAAATTTTATTCGGATCATTTTTCAGTAGATTATATGGTTCAAGAGTTATCATCTAGTGATCAATACACAAATATTTCAGATGTTCCTCCTTTCAATCCTTCAAATAAACATAATTTTTACCATCAATATATGAGTTTTTTGGGTATCAAATCATCATATAAGTTTAGTATTTACAACATAAAATAGAATTTTCCACACATTATTATCTATAAGAGGTAGTTAGCATAATTGAAGTAATAAAACGACAAATAAACTCATTAGAATATATAAATAAAATACTAATTATTACCCTATTGTAATATGTTGAATGGGATTATATTGGTTGAATAGAACTTCTTAAAAACATTAAATTTATTAAATCAATAGTGTTCACTATCAATGAATCCACACATGAAAACTTAAATATAATGGTTTATTGAATAATGTTATGAAAATATGTACTAAAAATATAAAAATAAGAACACTATAATTTTATAATAATTCAGATCAATTTCTTATACAACTGCACTTTATTCTACACTTCCCCTAAAGGAGTGGTAATTATTAAAAAAGGACCACCCATTTTGATGGTGTAAAAAATTTTATATAAACCTACCTTTTATCACCTAGATGTGTAAACCAAATTATACCTACCTTTCCATATACCAATACACAACCATGAAAAATACCTAAATTTTTTTCAGGTGTCAAAACCCATATATATGTTCTTTTTTTATAGTAGGTATAAAAAATATATTCTTTTAGAATAGGAAGATCATAAATTGTTGATTTAAAGTGAAAATTGATAATAACAAGATGCAATAATGAATAATAGGAATGAAAAAAACACAAAGTTGAAGATAATGAAGAACTAGCCAATTCATTCACAATGTATTTGAAATTGAATCTATTTTGTGGTAGTAATAGGAAGGGAAAGTTTATTATATAATTTTCACCATTTTCTTTTCTGTCATATGAATCAAATTTCAAAGAGATCAGATTCTTTGTTTTTTATAGAGTTTTTATGATCAACATTCCAACCATTAAAAATATTAAAAATGTTTTATGAAGTCTTTTGATTTTTAAAGATGAAACATATGAATTGTGAATTCATTATTACATTAAAATTCATAACATTGAATAATTTCATTTGACTTTGAAATAAACATTTTAATTTTAATAAAATGTATAACTTAAATTGAAAATCTATGAGTTTAAATAATTCCATAAGACATTGAAGCATTTGTTTTGAGTTTTAAAAATTAAAATAACTTTCAAAAAATCATACGACATTAAATATCAAGAATAATACCTTATTATATCCTAGTATAACATTGTACATTGTGGGAAAAATGATGGAGAAATAAAAACTATAAATTATATATATAAAATTATAACGAATAAATTACATATTGACTATAAAATTGATATTTTAATAATGCTATGATAAATTATGATTATCCAAATTAAACAAATGGGGTTTTCGTAAACAATGTGAGGTATTTAGAGTATTTAAAAAATGAAAATCCATAATAATAATCTCTTAATTAATAAAACTTAGTCTATGAACTAAAATCCTTGACCTATTAATCAATTCCTTCCAAGATGTATTTAGTTCATAGAATATAAGTATATCATTTTTTATATCCACTTCTTCCCACTTCACCATTTATTTATTATTTGTTTTGTTATTTTGGTATGTTGTTTCATCAAATCTTGGTGGAGTCTCTATAATATATAGGTCTTTCATGTGTAGAAGTTAAAGGATGCTTAGTAAATATGTTCTCAATCTATTGGAAGTTATTTTTATGTAAGTAAACTTAACGATGTAATTTCCTAGGAATTCCTTAGTATTTGGTTCAAATTGGGAGTTGTTTGGGATTAATAATGTTTTTAGTGTTTCTTGGTGTTGAAAGAACATTTATAGTTTTTTTAGTGTTTAGGATTCTTTATATGTTTCATTGAATATATAGATTGATTATTTGGGTTTAATTAGTTTTATTTATTTTTAATTGTAAGAAGTTTCTTACTTGTTTTTAGTTGATAAAGAACACACTCTTGGTTGGTTTTTACAGGTTTCCTCATTCCTACATTCCTTTTTATTTGAAATTTTACTAGAAATTGGCTTACAATTGACATTAAAACCTACAATAGAACATATATTTTTGTTTCTAAAATATAAATGGGTGGATTTAAAGAATATTATTTTAATTAAATTGTTTTCCATAAAAATGTTACTAAAATCTATAAGTTAGTCATGGTTGATCCCTTCCTTATTTTACCTATCATTATTTTTTAATATTGATTGTAATTATTGGAATATCAAGGGTTACTATTTGATTACATTTTTTAAACAATTTGATGAATAATATATTATTCTTTATTCTTTATATATATAAATGATTTTGAGAATGTCTAATAATTAAATATATTTTCTTATAAAAACATGAATTTTTTCATCTTCATTTTTAGTTATTGACAAGCTTCCCTTAACTTGATTCATTCCTATAATTACAAGTTAAATTACTATTTTTTTTAAATGAGGTATATTGGGAATATATTTTATGTTGTTTTTGGTTATGGTTTCATTTATACCTCTGGTTCCTTATGTTATCCCTCACATGAGGATAGACCTATCCTAGAACAAAACACTAATTTAATTAGTTTTTCATTACATGGAATTCTATTTTAAATTATTTAATTTTTTATAAAGAGTAAATTTTTTATTTCTATTAGAAAATTAATTAATTATAATTAATTAACAATAAATTACCTAAATTAAGAAGTTAAACTAGTAATGAGATAATGATTGGGTTTAATTTAGTGGGACAGAATGGTTTGACTATTTTGACTTGATGGCACTTCTATAAATTTATTAATTGTTAAATCATAAAGGATAAATGTTTGATTCCTTAATCATTAGATATGGTTTACATGAGAGATCCTTTGGTAAGGAGGAGTGGTCTAAGATGTTATCCTTCTAGGTGAAAATGGAAAACTAATCAGTTATGGATCATTTAGGGTATATAAAAGTGGATCTATTTTATCAATATTATTATTTTCTCTAGCTATTAAATTATATATATTGTCTTTAGGATTAATGAATGTTATACTTGGTTACAATGTCTTGAATTATTTGTTTTATTTGGAACATTTTTTCCAA
Source organism: Viscum album (assembly GCA_963277665.1). NCBI lineage: Eukaryota > Viridiplantae > Streptophyta > Magnoliopsida > Santalales > Viscaceae > Viscum > Viscum album. The sequence goes on along the minus strand of OY728128.1, from coordinate 2,138,958,297 downwards.
TTTTATCATAGTTTGTACTTATAATTTTTTTTTAATTTAATGATTCATTGGTGATATTCGTAAAATGAGAGATGGAAATACAAGAATGTGTGTGTGAACTTATGTATAGGGGATTGGGATAGTAAAATAATTATGTTTATGGATTGTATAATGTTTTAGTGGTGTCAAATCATAGATACATACTTGGGGGACTCTATAGGTTTTTTGGGGGTGTCATATATGTTAGATAAAGTTGTATAACCCTCTTTCCTTTTCTTATTTATAAATTGGTTTATATAATGGATTGATAATGTGGGAGGTATAGTTATATTTGAGTGTTCATTATAATGGATGTTCTAATATATCTTCTTCCTAAAGTGAATATTATTAAACTATATTTACACAATTACTATAACTTAGGGTTTTTTAGTATGTTTCTTTGAGTTAATGTATATTGTTACAATTAGTTACTCCATATGATATTTGGTTTTTTATACATTTTCAATGGTATTCTTGTAGTTGGAGTTATATAACTTTTTAAAAAAATTATATTTGTTAGTATTATTATATATTTATTATGTAGGTGAAAAATACTTTTACGATATTACTTAAACCTTGTATTGATATTTCATCTCGTTGTTATGATTATTTTCATGAATATAAAATCATAAAATTTAATCAATTCAAAGATGAATAGATCATTCATGACTATGTATATTATATAAGATAAATTATAAGTTTAGATATCATGACTCAAAATGGGATGTGAACCTAACCATAACTTCTGTTTACTTTTTACTTTTCCCATGTGATAGATATTTTACTACCCTGGCTCTTAACCATAGTTCATTGTGGGAAAAAATCCCTCAAGTTGTCCTCCCGATATGTTTTGGGTGTGATTGTGTTTGTTGACAATGAAATATGACCATCAATGTCTAAGATTTGTGTTTTTATGAAGAGGGTTTTTAAGGTGGTGTAGTTTCCCATTGTTTTCCAAATTTTTGGGCCTCAAAATTGGGAGTTTGGTTTTTGTAAAAAAAAGATTTTCCATTTATGAATGAACAGTACAAAAACCATGAATCACGGTTCACATATTGAAAAGGAGGTATGTGGAATGGTTCATGGGTGGTGAAACAATTTGTGGAAGGAAAATGGTATATGGGGAGGCACATGGTTCGTGAAAATTAAATATTTTGTGGAAGAGGTTTTGGGAATAGCCTATAGTTCATGGATGTCATGTGGTATACGGGATAGATTTTCATTCACGGAAAGGAGTTAGTGATTTTAGAAGATGTGAATGTCATCGTTGAAGAAAACATGATCGTTTTTTGGACCACTATATATGAAGTGAGGTAGTTTTTGGTGCATGTAAGTAAAATGGTTTGTAGGACGATTATGGATTGCAGAAAAATGATAGTACATGATGAGGGTAGAACCATATTAAATATTTGGTAAATATCAGATTATCAGATTTTGAGGATATGTTTTCTTATATAAGGAGAACTGATCCCATTATTACTCATAGCCATTTTCATAAGAAAACACCTTTTCTACGAGAATTCAGTGAAGACCGAATGAGCTTTGTGAGGGAGAATTATATGAAGGGTTAAGTGGTTCACCGAGATGCAATTTCACCAAAAGTTTTTGAAGGAAACTATATCACACAATGGACATGGTACATATAAGAGGAAGACAGGGTATGTTGAGGAGAGATGATTGGTAGAAGCAAATGTAGTTTGTGGATGGAGGAAATTTCATGGGTGTGGAGACAATCCACGAATCATGGACATTATGCAGAGGAGAGACGTTTTATGGAGGAGATGTGATCAATGAACCACACCCACTACACAGTACGTATAGGAAGAAAGGTTGTACATGGAGTAAGTTGGGTGGTTCACAGAGTACACAAGGAAGATTATAAAATCACATAAACAGTTAGCAAGAGCAACTTCGACTAACCTGACAGTACACAGAAATGTTGATTTCATCTAAGAGTAAAAAAGGGAATTTTATGTAGAATCTACCTATATGGGAGGATGCATTCTTTCATGATAATTAAGGGACCTACAAGTATATAAACTATGAGTGGATCCCTTCCAAGAGTAGTGATAAAAGGATGAGGATAATGGTGATCCTTTACACTGATAGTGAACCAGAGAAACAGACATAGGGAGTGACCCTTGGGTATATTGTGAGTAAACACCAAATCTTGTAATGGTAGTGATTTTGGGCATAGAAGTTATTTATCCTAAACCTTATAATATGGAATTTTTATTTAGTGGATATGGTACATTGGAACATCATTGTTGTATGCTCCTTGGATGGTTCCCAAGGATGGTGAAACAAGTAAAATAATTGTGTCATGTGTATGATTTAATTTTTGTTCATATTTTTATACTGAACAATAAGTAAAGTTTTTTTCTTAACAAATAAACAATATTTGAATGGGAAATAGTTTTAATTTTTCACACCATAAATCCCCCCCCTCTAAGCGTATTTGATCAAGTGGACCTAACAGTTCCCCATTTCAATGGTATTGTATTTTTGGTACCTTAAATCTTATGATACCCAACTCCAGATTTTTAGATATGATCAATGTAGTTATAGTTGGTTCCCATAAACTACTTGAACTGTTTTTAGATCATCCGGGCGGTGATGGAGTTATTCATTATTATTATGATTCAGTGATGTACACTTTCTTAATATTTGAGATTCTTTCTAATTGTCTATGAAAATAATTAATTAGTATGTATATGTAAATTGTGGGAACATATTCACATGCATACACCTTCCAAATATATACGAGAATTGAGCTCCTCTAGTAGTTCTTGCTAGGTCTTTTCACTCACACATTTCTTGTTTACATAGGTGGACATATAGTTTCACTATTGTTATTTCATGTATAATCAGGTATATAGATATATAAATTGTGAATTAGTTGGCCATTGATTTATCACTAGAAGGTTAGGTATCCTTGTTGAATTTGAGCATGGGTTATCATATTTTTCAATGGATTTCTATGGGATGTCACTATCTCTATTAATTTTTTTTATATTTGTCTTTTCAATCTCTTTAATTTTTCATTATGATGATGTATCATTTTATTCTATTTTGGATAGATGTCATATTTCATATTCGTATATATATTATATTATTTATATTATTATTTATGTTCAATAGTTACTCTTACGGATATAGTTATTTACATTAATTTCTAGAAATGTCCAACATATAAATGGGTCATGCTAGATTTTAATAGAATCTGATAGTGACCTAAACTATCACCAAAATAGGTTTAATCATTCCATGATGTTTCCTTTAAATCCTCAATGATAGTCTCTATCCTCGATGATATAGGAACATTATTGGGCCCTATGGTTGTCTAATTCAGGTCAATTGAAGATTTAGATGAGTTCATTATAGATGAAATGTAAAAATTATTATTTACATTTGATATTAATTTAAAATACTTTACCATATTTTCACATATTTTGGATATTTACCATATTTATAATATTTTTTGTTTTGGATATAATATTTTAAATAGGATTACATTCAAATTATTTGGATATAATAGTAATTTTTTCATTGTAATGAGAAAGTGGATTCTTCGAATTATTTATCTGATATTTTGTAAGAAAATAGTATTTTTATCCCAGCAAAGAAGATTCAATATCAAAAGGCAATTGAAGTCGAGAGGAAATCATAATAAATAAAAATGAATTATTTCATCTGACAACAATTATCGAGATTAAGGAATTATAGTTTTATGAAAAATGATAATGTCATGTCACTACCCACAATCCAATGGTGAATTCTGATATTAAACCATTAGTGGTTATGATGGGTATATACCCTTATAGCACACTTTTATCATTGTGTTGTAGTAGATAAATATTAAATATGACTAGTCTATCCTTTCATATTACATTGATATATTGATGCATATGATATTGTCACCTATTAAATCATAACCATATCGTCTATTTCCCATGATGCTCTATTTAGAGGTTGGTGGTGAAATATTACCTATAGGTTATCATAGTTAATGATATATCTATATCATCATTTGTAAAAAGAGGATTTTATCTTATCAATGCTTATAATGTGGAATCATTGGTATGAAACACCACCCATGGTAACTAGACATGAAAGGAAAGTCCGTATAATATTCTTTGATGGGATGATATCAACATAAGTGGAAACATCAAACCTATTATCATAATATACAACTATAATACATCATAAAATGTGGTATGAAGGGTGATACTCAATTCAACATATCTCCATTATGATATACTAATATTATTAACTACATTATAGTAACCTAAATTATATTAGATATTTAATTAAATCATAAAATTAATGTCTTAATACCTTATTATTTATTATTTAATAGAGAAGAATGAGAAAGAGATAAGGTTTGATTTGAAGAATTAACTAGGTCATTGATGAAACCCACATGCCACATGTATTAAACACATGAACTATAGGAACTGACCAAACTAAATGTATTTTTTCTCAAAATTTATTGATATATATATATATATATTGGTAATTGAGAATGGAGGAGGAATATATTAATTGGTATATAAACCCAAACTATTAAAGGATTTAAAAATTAGGATAAATTAGAGTAACCTAAAAACATCCAATAATATGCATAGAAATTATCCAAAAAATATGTTTCCATATTGAATTTTCATGGGATCCACATAACAACTAATCATAGGCACAAACCCACAAAAATCATCAAGTGTGAAACAAAGGTATGGAACTTCTGTAATCAGAAGTTACAATGAAACCAACATACTTGAATTGAGGAGAAAAACCATAATCCCATCACCACACCTGATCAACTCCCTCACAAAATCTGGAAAACCAACTATAAAAAACAAAACACTTCAATCAAAAATAAAATTCTAATTAATAATGACAATAATTGTTTACCTTTTTTTGATTTATTCCTACATCTATGGGACCACACTACTTATTCCTTTAATGTTCATAGAAGAATGGAATATTAACATCGTAGTAGACAAAGTTAGATGTTATTAGATAACTAAAAGTCACATATAAAAGTTTTCTCACCCCACCTATTTATAGCGGGGGCAGGTGGCCAATTGATTCAATTGTAATTTGTGATTCATGAGGTGCCCACCATTGGTCTTGGAGAGCTCTAATTTATTATATAAAATTATACCCCGGCCACTTTTTCTCTGGTGAATGGATCAATTCATTCACACATAGATCTATGTTTATTTAAACTTATCCCTTTACAAAACTACTAGATATACCTACATAACTCCATTAGATCAATTTTTACATGATCCATAGAATTTTCAATTCCATCACCCTACCATATCCCCCTGCGCTCTTGGTTATTGAATATCCCATTTTGAACCAGCATTCTTCCTTCCAGTCACTTACTTATATATTCCCCCATCATTCAGAGTCTCTTATTCCAAATTCATTCCTTCCAGGAGAAATAATTACAACATGAAATTATAGTTCAAACATTATGAATAATCTCTCACATGAAGACTATATCCAAGGATTCAATCTTTCTCCTACAATTAGGAAAAAATTTCATCATCTAACTTCCAAAAAAATAGTTAGTATCTTCATTACTCTATTCAATCTCTCTACTATCACTAAGGTATAATAGCACCATAGAACATCCAAGACTAAGCACTTGGGTAAAATTTCCTCTATATTATGACTGTTTTAAATCATCCATATATATTGAACATCGTGCTCAATTATTTTTTGGATGAAATCAAACTTCATCTCAATATGATTTTTCTATGAGTAAAACACTAAATTTTTAGCCAAATGATTTTCACACTTACTATCACAGAATAACAAATAAATTTCTAGACTCATTCTAAATTCCTAAAAAACACTAAATATAGATAAATTTACTTCTAAATTCCATGATATCTATATAATTATATTCTATTACGGATAATGTTTTAACATGTCTTAGCCTAGACATCCCACTTATGGTTGTTCCTATAAAGTTAAATATATAGCCCATGGTACTCTTTTTTGAATCCATATCCCCTCCAAATTCTAATTTAATATATTTTTACAATGGATCATATGATATAAAATAGAAATGAAACATCTTCTAAAAATTTGAGATATCGATGAATCTACTTCATATATTTCAAATTCTCTTTTCCTAGATTCACTATAAATTGAATAACACCTCCCATGATATGTTCAATTCATAGAGTTACATAAAACATTGTGTAGATCAGGATTTTGAAAACTAATGAAAATAGAAATTTTCTTTCTACATAACCTAACATTCAATTTTTAGTTTTTTCACTTTGGATAACTTATATTATCTATCCAATGGGGTAGACATAGATCTATATCCATTCATTCTGAATCTTTTCATGAACTTTAAGATTTATTATCTTAAATAAAAATAATTATATATCAATATTCATGTACATTCTAATGTATATACCCAAAATCTTCTTGGTTTCCCTAGAGTTAATCACCTCTAACCATTATGTTTTCACCTCTTGAATCTATTTAATTTTTATTCATATTAATATACAATCATCCATATACCTGAAAACCCATCCTTTGATACCTTCCAAAAAAATAATGGTCCAATTTTATTTAGAAGAACCCATATATTCCACAAATTCATCAAACTAAAAATTCCACTGCCTTATTTCTTGATTCAACACATAAAGGTTTCTCAACATCTTACAAACCAAGACTTCATTTTATTTTTCCTATAAAACCCTCTAGATATTACATACATTTTTCCTCCTCTAACTTACTTTAATGGAAAACTATTTTTAAATCTATTTATTCTAGATAAATAATTTTGAAATAAACCAGACTAATCACTTTTTGGATGGTCATATGTTTTACAACATGATGAATTATTTCAAAGGAATCAACCCCTTATTTATGATGAAATCCTTTCCCAATTATCCTATCCTTGTACCTTTTTCTATCATATAATTACTTCTATAACCAGTAAAATTATTTGTTTTAGTTTTCTTCATTCCCCTATTGTAGTTTTGTTTTTTTATTAGGTTTTTTTTCATGTAATTAATCCATTTTATCTTTTATAGATAACTCTCACATTAAAAAATCACTAAGAAAATTCACTTCTTCTAGACTCCCCATCTCTCTTCCATTTGTAAGATCAAATTAATTCTAATCAATTACAAACCTTTAAACCAATCATTTAGTCTTTGTTGGCCTATTTAATAAAAACTTTAGATCTAATCTTTCGAAAACTATCAATTCTAGAATTTAATATTTTAAAAATATAGCCTAATATTTTGAAAATACATGTATTTCTAATACTTATTCTAAACATGTTGATTATTTTATAATTTCCATTCAATCTAAATTTTATACAACATCATATCTTATGGAACATATCTTCATATTATGTTATATATACATAGATTATTTTTTATTATCATTTTCATCCTTCATAATTATCTACTCTTTACACAAGTCCTTATTAAAGTGAAATTTCAAAATTATTTTTTAAAAAGTTGGGGTTGAACCCTCATTTTATTATTAAAGAAAATAAAAGTCCTACTTCAAAAATGAAATGAATATTTTTCATTTCCATAATGAAAAATGAAACATGATTTGGAATTTTCTTTAGTTTTTTACCAAACCATAGAATCAATATAGATACATTCAAATCAACCAAAAACATTTATAAGGGAAAGCGCCACTAGTTTTCCAAAACATAGTTGTTCTAGAATCCCATAATTCAATGGTAAAGAATGACCATTGTTTATAGGATGAAAAGAAAATTAAATTCTAACAACCAAAACTCCTTAGGAATTTAGGAATGTAGATTCATTGTCCAAGACTTCCCAGTCAGTGTATAATTTATTCAATTTGGGTTCAGTGTTCCAAGAACAGTATTCTAAAACCTTATTCTATTTCTTAGGAAAAACCTCTATAATTCCCTACTATTTTTTAAGTCACCACTATCGAAACTTAATCTACAAAAAATATTTTTCAGCTCATTCTCCAACATTCCCCTATATTGAATTAATTTTGTAAGAAAGTCATATTTTTCTTAAATAAGTACACCCAAAATTTCCTAGTTAACTCATTGATGAATGTAACAAGTGAATCGTCCAGTTATGGGAAAGGACTGGTTCAACCCCCTAAAATTTTGTGTGCATGAAATCTGACTTACCACAATTATCTATCCTTCATCATATAATAAATGAAACCTTTCTCTACTTTCCCTTGATACAAATATAACAAGATCTGAAATCCATGTGATCAGTCTTTAGAGTCCTATTATTTATTAAGACAAAAAAAATTAATCACAATTATATACTTTATAAGTTAATTACATAACTCTGAACTTTTAGAGGTTTTCCTTCCAAAAAAAATCCTCCATATGATATTACCGTCAAGTATAATGTAGTATCTCAAACACCTATTTCAACAACTATTGAACCCAAAGAATTATTCCTTGCTCCATTTACAATGATCATTTCAAATAGTACTTCATCTATTTTACTAATGTAAATTAGAATCTTCTTTAAACTAGATATGTGTCAAACTCTCTATAACTTTAGGAATCTTTTATTTAACATTTGTAATTTTACATCACCCTTCCCTGTGATCTTAATAACTTCATCATCAACTAGATAGACCCTACCAAACATTCTATATGCATAATTAACCATGAATCCCCTCTGGACCACTGAATGGAATAAATCCTAAGTATAATTAATCTAGGATCCCAATAAAATATTAAAAATTAACCGAAATTCCCACTAAACTTTATTTTCACTATTTTTGAAAATGTTATTTCCATAATCACCCCTTCCATAATTCACCCAATAATATCTATAGTATTCTTCAAGGATTCCCAACATTATAAAATTCCAACATATGGGTCTTAACCTGATCAATATAACTCGACTAATTTCCATTAATCTATCTTATTATTCCCTCCAACTATTAAATAAAATAGAATTTCATCAACCATCTTCATTGAGTATATTAATGACAACTTATTTAATATCCTTTAGCATGGTTTCTTCATTTAAAATAAAATCGTGAATGTATTCAATCACATGGTTAGTATTTCTATATTAATTTCTTATATAAGTCACCATCACATCCTAATATTTCAATAATAATGTATATTGTAAAAAATCCTACACATCCTTTGTTATTTTCACTTTAACTAATTAAATTTGACTCTAATTCATATTAAATTTATTGAAAAGATAAGTCAATAGTCTTATTTATACAATTCTCAAGATGAATTTATTCTACATCATGAAAACATTGTTCATTGTTTTTGAATTTTTATATATATCCACAAATTACTTCATCTACTCCATTATTGTATTCACCCCCATATGTTTTTTGAAACATTTTATGACACTATCATTTGAATTATTTCAAGTGAATTCCTTTCAATCATTTCTCATTATATTTTTTACTTTTATTTTGGATTAACTCCTTTCAATGAAACACCAAGATTATTGTGAAACAAATTTTCTTCCATATATATCCTCTTGAAACAAAAGTTTATCCTCTCAAACTAGTCTATAAAAATATTTCCTTCTACCAACACTATTCCTTTAAAAATAATTTACTTCCACTTAAAAAAACATAGTGAAAATAATGTCACCTAAAGAGTTTTTTTCATGTATGTGGAGTCTTAATGTTTTAAAATCTCTTATAAAACTTATTGGGATCCACACAAAAATTTATCATTAAAAAACATGAAATATTAATATATAGAATAATTCTATAGAACTTATATATTTGAAAGATCCCATGATCTTGATATAGTAAAATAATGAATAAAAACATCACTTTATTCATCGCACTAGGTAAAAACCCTCACTTAGTATAGAAAAATACGTCTCTTAGAAACAAAACACTCTACACAGAACTCAAAAACACTTTAAGAATTACTAAAATGATTTTATCTGGTTTGGAAATTAAAACTATATCTATAAGAGAACATTATTATTTCCTTTAATACTCATGGGAGATGAAAATATTAAAACATAATTAACTAATTCGATCTATTTTAGATAACCATAAGTTGCACATATAAGTAGGCCTAAAAAACCTATGCATAGTGGTCCCCAGCTTAGTAACTCATTCCACCACCTTCTGATATTCATGGGGACCCTTAATTGGTCTTGGAAAGATCAAATTACTTATTTTCAATACATATTAAACTATTATTTCTTGGTGAAAAATTAAAGTCATTAGCACAAATATTTCTAGTTATTAATATATATCCCATTGAAAACCCCCTAGAAAACCCTAAATAAGTTCATTATAGTGATTCATACATGATCTAGAGAATCCACACATGCAGTATCCAAACATGACCACCTACACTCTGGTTTTGATAAATCCCATTCTATACCAACCTAAATCCTACAAATCGTTTTTTCCTTGATCCCCCATTAGTCTGAGTGCCTTTTTCGTGAATCACTCTATGTAGACAATGGATATAAATCTTGAAAATAGACTTCACAATTTCTTAATATATTTATCCCATGCTTCTTATATTAATTAATATATCTTGTAAATTGATGATAACTTTATGGGAATAAATGTTATGTGATCCAGATCCCTATAGTAGTTTTAGAATTGTTTTTACAATATTTCATTTTTTATTCCTAGAGATTTTGTTTTATCTCTAATTTAAACTATCATAACCATAATAATGGGGTGAAAAATCTTATAAAAACATCAGGATAACCAATGGTTAATAATTTCATAACATATTAAATAGGGTAAATGGAACGAAGATTAATTAGTAGAAGAAGAAAAAAAACAAGGATTTATTTTGTTCGAGTTGAATCTCTACATCTACAAAGTGGTCAAATAATTTCACTATTTATTATAGTATATTTCAAGGTGAACACACTGATTATAGAAATCATAGATAAAAATTATCACATAAAGTAATGTAGTTCAATAATAACCATCATTTTGAGGGCCAAATCCATATAGTATTCCATGTTGCAATAGTGATAGAATTGGAAAATTTCACGTTGTTAATGTTCTTGAATCAATAAAGCTCACATGCCTACAAAGAATATTATTGGAATCATAATCTATAATGACTATAGTTATCCCCTAGACCCCCACTAGGGGTAATATCCCCTATAACCCCAAAATATCTCACTAACAATTTTAAAACATGAGAGGTGTTTTACTATTGTTCTGTAAAGGTCATCTCTACTTATCCCAACATCATCTGATGGATTGGGCTCCAATATTACAACATTAACCCACATAGATCCTGATCTATAAAAATAAACTCTTTCCTTGTTTACAACATATAAAACATACTTAATATGATATCCTCCTCTTCTCCACTCACCAATTGAAATTATCCCATTAAAGAATAAATTCCAAGATAATGATTCAAGAAAGACCAGCTATAATTCCTTCAATAATCCCACAAATGTGCTTTCATATTCTACCTCTCTGACTCAACTTCTCAATCATTATTGGATTTATAAAAATTTCTATCATATTATTGGATCCTCAAATCATATATAATTTCAATATCTTATCTTGTATTAATTCTTTGATAAAGTTTTACTTCATCTAAATATACTTCATCCTCCAAAAAAACACTAGGATATTCTCATGATTTATACTAATAAAACTATTAAAATGTAGTATAATTCATTCTCACTTTTTTAAAAGATCCTATAAGAAGTTTTTTAGTAAAAATTATCTCTTTATGGTCTTCTATTAAAAATATATGCTCTATCACTATGAGGGATTTTACCACAATCTTCTCAATTGAGATACCCAACTTGTTATAGTTCCTACATAGTAAAAACGTAACTTGTGGTACTCCTATTTTTCTCAAAATAACTTCCTATATAAGTATCCACATACCCTTATAGTAATTCACTTTTAGAAGGCACAAGTCAACTTCATAGATTACAATTAAATACCTCAGTATACACATCATAGATTTTCGATGTTGTTATCCTACATTATCCAAACACCAGCTCACAAATCCCATTGCATTAGCATTATAGTTTTCGTACAACACATGGAATACTACAATATTACAACCATTTATTCATAAATAACCCTCTCTATGTACTCAAAACATTCTTTTTTGTATGCTTAATATAATTTAAAATAACTTTCAGAGTTTATAGAAACTGAATTTTTCTTCCAAAATACTTATCTTACATAAGAACATTACAATGTATTTAATCACTAATAATATTAAAATTTTAGTTTTATTTCCACTCATTATCTTCATCCAAAAAATATTTTAACTTTATCAGGATCAATCAACTAGAACTCATCTTCCAATTGACTTTTTAGCTCATCAAACATTTACAACCATGATCATGTCATAATCCTGCCACCCACATTAAAAAAACATAATATATCCATTAATAAAATAATTAAAATAGTATCATTTGTTAAAGACATATAATTTTTATGAATTTTTATAGATGAATGTATAGATCTCCTTCTTAAACTACCTAGGTTAACTCTTTCGTCCAAATAAACGTTTTTTGGAGTTTTCACTTCAAGTCTTTCAGTCAAGACTCAGTAAATCCCTATTATTGAACCATATAAATGTTCTCCTCTAGAACTATAGTTCCTTAGACCTACACTCTCAAATAAAACACCTAAAACACATAATTTAATTACTAGATCTCATAACAATTATATATTATCATAAATAATTATCTCTTAATTATGTGAATTAAATAATAAATTTCATTATATATATTCATAAGATATTTTAGTTTTATATATTTGGATAATTTGGACAAAACAATAACTAATAAAAAATCATTTATTTTTTAACTAAAGAACATTTTTCCACTATATAAGAAACTAATAATTCACTAATAAGTCTAAAAAATCACCCAAAAACTCTTCAAAAAAGTTATTATTTTATACATATCAAGTGTAACATTATTCTTCAAAACCATTGTAATATATGAGAAGTGGTATCTCAAATTATAAATAAGGATAAATATAAGTCATAAAAATAAAATATCATATGTGGGAATTTGATGAGAATATATAATATTGAAGGGACTGGAAATAAAAAATAAGTCCACTATGTAATGAAACTGAATGCATAATATATACACAGAAAACAATGGAAATAAATATAACACATGTATAAAAATAAAAACATACATAGTGATGAAATGAATAATAATGAATAGTTAAATGCATTCCCTAAGCCAAGAAATCATGATATTAGATATCAAGATCTTACAATCAAGGTCTTTTGACTATGAAATATTTTGTATTGGGTAGTCATACCTAAAAATAACCAATATATTTTGTCTTGTGATACTTATTAATGGATTATGGGGATTTATAAACTAGGAAGCATGAATCGCAAATTAATTACATTGCATTAATCATATGAGAAAAATAAAAAATATAATATAACAACATTCTCACATAAAAATTCATGCATGCAAAATAAATATATGGGATTTAAATATATAATCCTCCAACATTAACAGTTAATAATCATTCATATAGAGATAACAAATATATAGAGTCTAAAAAAAATCCTTTTTTAATAAATAGAATCTCGTTATCATAAACCAACTAGATAAAAAAGGTATATAGTTTCAAAAAAGAATATACCTAGAGTAATAATAGAAACATTAAAGTATGTTTACATAGATTGAGAATAATCTCTAAAGAAGAATGCTTCTAATAGTACCGCATATGATGCGATCAAGAATTGGATTGTTCGATACAAAGAGTTAAATCCCCAAAATTATATCTAAAATAATTGAAAATAGAATGTGTATCTTGAAACATAAGTCCCATTAGAGTAAATCCTTTTTAATATAAAAATTAAAATGGAAGTGAAAATATAATATAGTTATGATAAAACAATTACAATGCAATTGTAAATATGAAGTTATAGGTTAATTTAAAATTTATTTTTCAAAAAGGGGAAGTTAAAATTTTGAAAAAAAATTAATTTTATAAAGACTATTTGATTATGGGTCCTTAAAAATTACATAAATAAATCCAGGGAAATTTATTTTGGAAGATAAAATAGTTGATTATGATGGAAAACCCCTTTTTATATTTTAAAATATATTTTTTAAAAACGTCATTAAAAAAAGAGTACTAAAAAATTATTTGTAATTAAAAATTTATTTTTCATAAGTGGATGATTAAGTACCATATAATTATATATTAGGGTGGGAGAATATAAGAATGGAAAATAAAATTTCATGATGAAAAATTATAACTCAAAGAAAGAATATTTGTGTTATCAATTTTCCTTACATGATACATACTCCATGAAGTATGAAATATTTGAAAAGGGTTTTATGTGGTAAAAATGTTAACAATGAGATAATACCACATAATATAATAAAATTGAATAATTTACCAAATATATATGAAATAATTTCAAGAGAATGATAATACCTCATTGAATTAAAATTAAGTTACCAAAAACTCTAACGACTAGTGTAACACTTGAGTCGAAATAAATTTAGAAAAAAATAATACGATATTACATAGTATATACCATCATTTAAAATTAAATAAAACATTAATTATATTATAAATCCATAAAACACTATAAAAATGAAACAAGGTTCATAACAATTAACATGTATCAAAGAATCACAATTATGTCAAAAAACCTGTAATTTTTTCCTGGATGAGTCAAATTCATTCTAACATATTGTAAAAAAATATAACTATTTTTATATTATATTAGATAACCTTATTCATATATATATATAATTTTATAAAATTTATATACAATTATTCCCTTCATGTATTTTAGTTAGTTATTATCTATTTTCAATATCGGGTGAGAATAATATTTATTATTTTGAACAAGTTTTGTAATAAAAATCTTGTTCTTTTTCATTCACTAAAATTTAACCATTAATAAATCATAAATTTTAATTTAATTTATCTTTTATAATTATTTATACTATTAAAATTTCATTTCATAAGTATTTTAGATATTATTCACGATAATGAATTTGGTGACGATCTTGTTTTGGTAATTTATAACAAAAGAAAAGTGTTTTCTTAACTATTGAGTAAAATGTTTATAATACCATTCCGAAATTGAAAATTCACTTGTATTTAATTATTAATATGAAATATTATTTTTATAACCCGTGGTTTATAGAAAGTTATAGCATTTTTTCAGTTAGGTGGTTACACCAACCAATAAGAACATATTTTCTTCTATGTGTGAGTATAGCTATGGAAGATATTCTTTTGTAACAATATTTTAATAATCATCATATAATAAAACTATATATATGTTATTAAGGATATAAATTATAATTCAGTGTAGTTATAAGAAATATTTAAATTAAAAATAATTTTTCTCTTAAAAATAAATTATTTTTTCTCCTAGAATGCTTATTTTAGGTGATTAGTTTCACAATTGTTTAATATTTATAATATTACATATATAATTATTAATTTAAATTTATAAAATACAAATAATGACATAAATAAAATGTCATTCTACTAACCCTGGTTATTGAGCTAGCCTGTATATTTTTTGATGAAAAATGAAATGTTTTGTTCATGGAAGTAGTAATTTGCACATGTGAATGACCAATGTTTTCATTTTTTCAATTGACTTTGAGGAGATTAGATAATGGTTATACTTAAAATAAAATGAAATTTAAGTAAATTATTTATAATAATATCATTATAAACTTAATGTTATAATTATAAGGACCCATACTTAAACATTACATAATCTAGGGACTTTATTTATAATTCATTGTCTTTTAATTTAAAGATATTATGGGTTCAAATTTTTAGAAAATTAGTTTATATGAGTTATATAATAAACACATACAATAAAAAGTTTAAAATGCTACTTATTATATATTTTACTACAATATAGAACTTTTTAAAATAAGCAGATTTTTTATTCATGAAAAATGACCATGAATTTCAACTTGAATTCTTCTTTGTTCTTACTCCGTCTTAAACCATGTGAAAATAATTTAAAAACATTGCATAATAAGAAAATATCAATATTTTACATAAATTTATGAAATACATTATCTTAGTAAAAACCTTAAAACCCATAAAATATTTACCCTTATACTAATATTCTTTGAGTAAATGAAATAAATCATATCTATATGAAAAACATGAATTTTTTCTCAAAGAGAATCTTTAAAATCCTTAAAAAGATAACCATAAACGTTTTGGGAATCAAAGAACATAGTATTCATAATTAGGTTAGAAATAAAGAGAGTCTAGTTAAATCAATATTATAAACCTCCTTATTTAACTTCTTTATTTTTTCCATTAAAGATAAAGAACATTACCCAATGCATTGGAGAGCTATATCAAGCCCACCTGTCTACTTAGTTGTATCGGGCTCACTCGTCGTATAAGATGTATTTGGATCAACCATAATATAAGTTTTATTGGGCCCACCGATAATCATTTATAATTATAAACTTTCATATCAGGAATGAAAAATTTTATTCTTCCACCTTATCATCATAAATACCTTTTGAAACCATGTGAAAATTAATATTTCAGATATTGAAATACCATTTCCTTTTAAAAAAACATTTTCAAAACTAAAATACCAATATCAAATGGGAATAAGTGTTTTTATTTTATGAATACATTGAAGTTAAAAATGAATAAGAACATTAAATAAAGGTTACTACAGTAGTAAAATCTTTTGATTTTGTATAAATTAAAATAGAACATTACATTATTATTTTGTAAAGAATTTCAAAACATTGTATATAAAATATATAAAATTATTAATTTTGAAAATAATTATAATAAATTAAAAATTTATATATAATGTTATTTATAATTAATTTATTTCCATATAAATAAATTTATGAAATAATTTAATAATATTGACATGGAATAAAAATATTTATAAAATAAATCTTTAAACCATTTAAAACATTGTTTTATGTAAAATTGTCCCCTACCATGAGTCTGACTCATCACATGCATTTATTATCCTCTTGGATTATAAAATCATGTAAATTTTTTTATTTCCTAAGAACATATTTCAAGTTTATTATTCATTTTTTATTTTATTTATAACCATATTATATTCAATTAATTAATCATTTGATTTCATTCTGGATGTTTTGATGATATTCAACTAATATGTTAAAAATGACTTCTAAATATTAACTATAATAAAATTTGTCATCATTAATTCATATATAGAAATATAATAATGAAATAATTATCATTTTTATACATAAAATATAGCTTTATGACCAACCATGAAAGATGGTTATGAAAAATAAACTACATCACAATCATGGAGAGAGTACGTCGTACATACACATGAATAAAGTTTCCATTTTTCAATAAACATGATGGAAAGAATGGAACTGTTATATTATATTTTAAATACTATTATTATATCAAAAATAAAATGTTATTTCTCAAAATATAGTTATATATAACTATCATGTTATGTGTTTTCAAAAAATGAATAACATTGCTTCGTAGAGGTGGTGCTCCACCCGTACACAGGAACAACGTTATCATTTTTCAATTAACAGCAAAGGTAATCAAAGAGATGATATATTACCTTTCCATAATGGAAATTATTCCATGAATATCATATTTTTACATTAAATCCATCATTATAATCTATCTTCATAGGTGGTGATGGAAAATGAATTTCTTCTATTCGTGAGGTGGTAGTCCACTGTACACATGAACGACAGTTTTGTTTCCCACTTGAAAAGAGAGTAAATGAATGTGGATTATGAAATTAACATAATAAAATCCTTGTATATATAAGGTATTGATGTTATTATTCCATAATGTTTAAATTCTACACCCATATTTTTTAAAAATGAAAAAAATTCAGGATAGTGTGTGTAACACACAACACCGAGATGAAACGAACCATGATTAATTATGACCCATATAACCTACCATTTAATTTTGAAGATAAATTAAATTTATATATATTTATGAAATATATATATATATATTTATTAGTACCAATAAATATAAATTTATTCATAAATTCATAGGTAATAAGCATTCAACATTTTATAATGATATTTTATTCTTTAAAAAATTTGTTCCCTTTAAAAATTATTTTTATTTATTTTTCAGTAAAAAATTTATAATTAATTTGGTGAACTTTTAGAAATGTTATTTTATAAAACTAAAATTATTTTTTAAATTAGTATAGAAAATTTTAATTAGGTGAAATCTTTTAGGTTTCCCTAAAATGGTTGATTTTTTAGTGAATATTAAAAATTACCAATTTTTCAAATCATGTCATGTCTTTTCATTAAATAAAGAAATTTAAAAGTATAATTTTATTTTGAATTTGATTTTAAAATTAAATATTACCCATTTAATTTATAATAATATTTTAAATTTCATTTAAGTCTGTAATTTTAATCATTTTTGTAAAAGATTATTTTTAAGCTTAAAAACATTATTTTCTACAACACTATTTTTTAGTGTATAAAGTTTTTCCTTTTAAATTAATTAAAATTATCCTTGATAAAGAAATATTTAAATTAAATTCATATATCGTACATATATTTTTTATTAATTAAAATGCATACGATGATTATTTCTAGTCATATAGTTAATATTGTATTATTTATTGCTTGAAGAA
This sequence comes from Viscum album, assembly GCA_963277665.1. Classification (NCBI taxonomy): domain Eukaryota; kingdom Viridiplantae; phylum Streptophyta; class Magnoliopsida; order Santalales; family Viscaceae; genus Viscum; species Viscum album. Next base: position 2,138,939,645 of record OY728128.1, on the reverse strand, counting down.
TACGTTTATGAAAAAACTCGTTTTGACATGTTTTGAGGTTTTAAATTTAAATTGAATTATATCAATTATATGTTTTTTATTTGATAAAATAGATTGAATATTTTTAATAAAAAATATTATTATTTAATAATATGAATATTATTTTTTCCACTATGAATACTAAAAACCAAAAAAACTAGTTATCGTGGTGAAAAACATAAATGGTAAAATTGAGTAAACTTAAAGGTAAATGTAAAAAAGTAAAAAATAATATTGTTTTTAAGTTACATAGTTTTTTATCATCCATATTACCACTCTATACCATTATTTTTCAATTTTTAGGAACTTTTCTTGAGAGTGTCATCCCATTGTTGAATAATTTTGGGTATTTACGAAAAATGCCCCTCCCTCTCACTTATAACAGAGAAACTCTAAACATCACTTTTACGTGATTCAAAAGACTTGTACATTATCCAATACCAACATAAATACTATATTTAATTCCATGCCCACTTCCTAGATATATTTTTTGGATCAGAAATATATTCTTGAAATGCTTTTGGTATAATCTTAAGATGGTGATCTGAAAAAGATGTACTATTCTTAACCCTAATTATTTATTTTATTTCTTATTCCACCTAATTAAGAACATACTCAATAATGATGATATAATTAAATAATTATATTCTATAAACTAATATGTTATTATGTTAAATTAATAACCTAAATCTATCTCGTCTTCCATGAAATGGGAAACAAAACCATTGTTTGTGTATACAACGAACAATGGTCTCGAGAACCAAGGTTATTAATTTTCCATCATTACCTCTCATAGATATTCAGAGTAATGGATATAATTTTTTCTGTATGATATTAATGAAATATTACTCATTATGGAAACATAATATATCATATTCTTTCTTATATTACCATTAATTGAAAAATTATAATTTCAATCATGTGTACGATTAACAACTGCCTCATGAAGTAGTGTGATTCATTTTTTTTTTGTTACTGAATCAGATGTATGAAATATTTAAGTTTATTTAGAGAAATAATATTATATTTATTATACAGTTATATTTATGTAAATTTAAAATAATACATACATTTTTTCATCATGGTCTTTAAAAAATATAAATGTTTCCTATGCGTATGTACAACATATTGTCTCTATGATTATTTTGTGGTTCATTTTTCATAACCACATTTCGTAGATGATTTTGAAATTACAATTTATATATATAAAAATTATTTTTTCATGATTATTATTCCATATATTAGGGAATAATAATATCTTATAACTTTATAACCATTTCAAATTTATTTTGGAAAAATGATCTTAACATCATCAAAACATCTGATATGAAATTAATTGACTAACTCATTGAATCTGAAATTGTAAAAAATAAAATAAAATGTAATAATAAAAATGAAAAATGTTATTAATAAAGTAAATATTTAATATAATTTTATAATTCATGAATATAAGGAACAAATTTGGATACCTGGGCTCGAGGTAAGGGATCTCTCTAAACCACCCTTTTTTGGGTTATGACTACTCTCTCTAAAAATCACATTATCTATCTATTTAATGTTATGGAATGATTGTAAATTATGTATATATTTCTCACACAAATATAATTATATTATTATCCCTTTCTCTGATGGTAAAATAGATTTATTTTATTCATTTAACAAATTTCTTCATTATGAAATTTCATTTCATTGTGATATGTGGGTGGATTGTGTAACTCATCTTTTTTACATGGGTAATTTTATTTTTTATTCAGCATGATTGATTTCCTTTTTATGTCACACATAAATCATGAAAATTTTATGATTTTTTTCATCCATATATCACACCAATTTATTGGGTAAAGTGTTAGTCTCATGAGATATCATGTATCAGATTAAGTAGTAAACCTAATCCATTCTGGGACATTTTACACCAAATGATATTGTCTAAGAATTTATCCATGAATTATGTTTATGTCATGTTTTTTGTTGATCCAACATATACTATGATACCATGATATTATGATACCATTTTCATTACATTATTATTCCATGTGATTACTCAAGATCACTCTCTTTTATAATATCACCTTATACCTTTGACTCACACATTATGCTTCATTATCATTTTTATTACCTTACTAAGATTTTTAGTCCACCCCCTTATTTTAGGCATTCCCCATATTTTCCTATGTAATTTTAAGAGAAAAAATTTATTTATGATCTTGTTATGGATAATTAAATAATAATTTCATTTTTTAGTTTTCTTTTGATGTATCATGAACCTAGTCTTAGAAAGACACTCAACCATTTTATCCTTGTTTGGTATTAATGTATATTTAGGTTAAAAATATTGTGATAATATATGTAAAATTCATGTATTTCTATATTTTTTATCAAAGTAATTTGTATTTATTTTTAAATATTAGGATTATGAAACTCTAGTGAAAGTATTACACATAATATTAAACATAATAAAATATCCCAATTTGTTTTAAAAGTATAGAGTTATTGAATTATAATAAAATAAATCTGTATATTGATATTACAAGTGGATGTGGCTATAAAATAATTTTTCATATATGTAATAATTCTAAAAATGGTTCAGTTATATTGACTTCCTCGTTACCCAATGTTTAACAATGGTCTTTGTTTTACACCTGGTTTTCCACTCTTAGGGGATATTAATTGGAAATTTACGAATTCATTACAAACCATTATAAAGGAATTAAAAAATTGTTAGGTTAGAAAAAATATAGAAAATATTTCCATGAATAACCTATATTTAATAATAAATACTCATAATTTAGGATATACTAATCAATTATATGTTAATCCTTCTAATTTATTAAGTTTCCCTTTTTAATGGTAGTGTATTCTCATCATGTTTTTTCAATTTTAGTTAATGGCTGGAAATATGAGAAATTGTGCCAAAAACCAACCTGATAGTAAATTCCCCAATAATTTGACTAACCGTATTGAATTGGTATATGATAACTTCATGGTAATACAATATCAACTAGAAAAGGTTATGAATAATAACATTAATCCTATAGAATTCACTCCTCCATCTAAGAAGGGGAAAGTTGAAGTTGAGTATTTTATGAAACAAAGGGCTCATATCCTTAGTGTATCTTCTGATACCATCATTTTAGAACAATGTATTAGCTCCATTGAGAAGATATTATTTATTCTCCAGTACATAGAAAATTATAAAGTTGTTTTGGTTGTTTATCACATTGAAGGAGAAGCCAATCACTTATGGACACTGATCAAGATCATAGAGTCCATATTGCATATTGATTCCATTGAATGGTACCAATTCAGTAAAATATTTCTCAATAAATATTTTCTGTAATCTTCCCATACAAAAATGGAGTGGCAGTTCCTTACACTGAATCAAAAGGAAGATTATTCTATCGAGGTATGTGAGCAAAACTTCACAAGACTTTCACGATTTACCTATGTCTTTATCATAATCACTGAAATTAAGATAAAATAATTCTTTGGTGGATTAAATTTTATTCAACAAAAATATTTGTTGATTAGACACTTTTATAGTCATGAAAATATTTCTCATTGTTCCCAAAAAGTTGATATGGATATTAGTGATCTTTAATGGTCTCATGGGACTAGTGAAAAAACTGTAAAAGATAGTTTTCTTTGGGGGTATCAATATATAAATATCATGGAAGAAATAAAACCAAACATCCCACTTGACAAAATAATAGGAATAAACATCTATGAAACTATCTGATGGGAACCAAAAGATATTTTAAATATGAAAAATATGTGTAGTAAGCTAATCAGTGCTGACGGTAAATGAAGAAACCCGCTATTATAGAAGAAGAAAAGAAGGTTCAGGTCAACACTAAACCATGGTTGTATTGTTTCAATTACTAGAATAATGGGAACTGTGAAAGCTAATTACCTAAGAAAATGGTTTTTAGAGACAGTCAACAATAATAACCTCTAAGTCTAAAAGATCATGGAAGATCATATTCTATCACTACTACTGAAATGGATTCTGGAAATGATGTCATGATAAGTATGATAGTTATTAAATCAAGAATATTGATAGTAGTATTTGATTATGGTTCTATGTATTCCTTCATATATTTTATGTTGAGTATAAATACTCAAGAACCACATCAAAACATGGGGTTAGATATTTCTTTAAGAATATAAAATAGATAAATGGTTACATCCCAAGTATATAACACATCCCCAATTTATGTTTTCATACTTAATTTTCAACTAAATTATATATTACTTACATTATTAATGTTTTATTCTATATTGGGAATGTAATGGAAATCCTTAAATGAATCCAATATTAACTATCGAGATATATATATCACTCTCCACATCTCAATTAATACTTTGATTTTATACATTTTTAAGGATTAGGATGAATCTATGCTATAATATTCTATTCAATCATTCACATTATTTACTTATGATCAAGAATATTGGGCTCAAATGATCGAGCTAGAGAAGAGATTCATGCTTGTATACATGACCATTTGACTTATTATTATTTTGTATTTGTCAAAGAGTTATATGTACTTCCTCTGGACCTAGAGGTTGATTTCTTAATCAAACATATACTTGGATATCTACACATATGAAATAAACATTATATAATTGACATTGTTGAGTAGGAAGATATAAAAAAGTATTTACAGGAGAAATAGGGAAAGGGTTTTATACATCTGAGTGCTTCATCATGGTGTGCAGTTTTCCTCTTCATCAAGAAGAAGGATCAGTTATTGTACCCTTATATTCATTATCATGAGCTTATTAAAATCATGATAAAGAAGAAGTATCCCCTTCCATGGATAGATTTTTTTTTCTTTTAACTATGTTAAGAGTAGTATTTCTATAAGATGTATCTTTGATTGGGATGTCACCAATTAATTCATAATAAATAATATATTACCAAAACATCCATTTGAACAAGGTATGGACATTATTTTTTCATAGTTATGGATTTTGGACTCACTAATTCTATAGTAATTATTATAGACTTAATCAATATACACACTTTGTATTGCATCGATAAATTTGTTGTAGTCATTATAGATGATATTATTATTTACTCCAAAATAAATGAGAAGTATTTGAATACTCTACTAAAGGATTTGGGAATGGAAAATCTATATGAAAAGTATTGTAAATGTTAGTTCTGGAAAAAAGAAAGTATCATTATTGAAGCATATTATCACAAGAAGAATTATATATGTAGACCCTTCTAATATAAGTAAAATTAAGGAGTATCATATATGAGAATTTATAATTGATATAGGTCTTTTCATTAAAAATGATTGTAATTACTGATGATTTGTGAGAAACTCCTCTCTACTTTAAAACCCAATATCCTATATAACATGGAAGGGAGTAAATTTTTTTTGGATTATTGATTGTGAAGATAACTTTAAGGAGTTTAAAAAAGTCTTATAAGTGCACCATTCCACACACTTAACTCTAGAGGGGAACTATTCATGGTATACACCAATGCTTCAAATAATGTATTAGGTTGTGTATTTTCAAAAAATGATAAACAGATAGACTACACCGCAAGTTAGTTGAAATTTTATGAGAATATCTATCTCACTCATGATCTAGAGTTGATTACAATGATCATTGTATTGATAATCTAGAGAAATTATCACTATGGGGAGAAGTGTAAATTATATAAGGATCATAAGATCTTAAAATATATATTCACATAGAAGTTTATTATAATGCGCCAATGAAGATAGTATTATTTGATGAAGAACAATGATTTCCCAATCAACTTTTATCCATGTAAAGTAAACAAAGAGTCATATTATCTATATAAAAATTATCAAGTAACATTATCAATGATGATAATTGAGTAGGATCCAATATTATTAGACTTTCAAAGGATATACATGTGAATCATTATGGAAGAAACATCATCATTACTTTTATATATGATTACTCAACCTTTTATATTGGAAATAATAAATGATTCTCAAAAAGATGATGTGTAACTTCAAAAGAAGGTAGATGTATTAAAAAAATAGAAGTCCTTGGAGTTTAATATTAATGAAGATGGTGTTTTATGATTTGGGTCATGACTATGTATACCATCAAATAATAAGATAAAGAAATAGTTTTGAATGATTCACATTGATCAACTTTCTCTATCCACCTAGGGGTTATGAATATGTATCAATATATCTGATATCACTATTGGTGGGACAATATGAATAAGGAGATCAAGGAATATATATCAAACTTTATAGTATGTGAGAATGTAAATTCAAAAAAATATTATAAGGGGTTATGAAAACATTACCTATACCTACATGGAAATGGGAAAACATAACAATGGACTTTTTTCACTGGTCTTTCCAAAAAATCAAATTGAAACAATGAAATTTGGGTTATGGTTTATCCTATTATAAAAACTACTCAGTTAATTGAAATCTGAGAATACTTCTCACCCAATAAGAATTCAAGGAAATACATTATAGAGGTTGTGAGGCTATATAGAATACCAATATGGATTTTATCTAATTGAGATCCAATATTTATCTTTAGGTTTTTTAAGAGTCTATAACATTATCTAAATACTGGGTTACACTTCAGTAAATATTATCACCCATAAAATGATGTCTAATATGAGAAAACTATTATGAAATTGGAAAAATGTTGATATAATACACAATAGTCTTCAAAGTATGATTAGATCAACATTTTCCTATGTTTTATTTCTCATACATTAATAGTTTCCACTAAAGAATCCAAATGGATCCATATAAATACCTTTATGGTAATTGTTTTAGAACACATAGATGTTGGGATAATGTTGATTAATGAGGTATTTTGGGTCCATAAATTTATGAGGATATTCTAGAAACATTAAAGACCATTTTGTAAGACATTTGGACTGCTCAGAGTCAAAAAAAATATCTATATTGAAAATCATCGACGAGACCAAGAGTTTAAGGTGAAGGATAATTTTTTTATTAATATATTAAAATAATATATTCATGAGATTTGGGAAGAAGTAATTGATAATCCTTGAGTACATCAGCCTCTTTGATATTTTCAATCACATCCAATTTTTTGATTATCATCTACCACTCCCACCAAACCCTTCTCAAGTACATGACATAATCAATGTATCCCTCTTGAGGATATATGTACAAGATCTCTCACATGTTCTGAATTCATAAGTGGTACTGTTGGAAAAGGATCTCTCTTATGAATAGTATTTGATGAAGATATGGGACCTTGGTGATAATGTTCTACATAGTAATAAAACTCACTTGGTCAAAGTACCATGGCATAACCAAAAATACGAAGAAGAAATTTGGTTACTAGAGGAAGTAATGAAATACATGTATCCTTGACTATTTTCATCATTGTATGTGATATGAAATTTCAATGGTGAAAATCCTTATATAGGAATAATGTAACACTTTAATTTTTTTAAAAGGAAAACTACTCTTTTTTTCAATAAAAATCAAAACTATTCTTATTAGCTTATACGACACCCAATAACAATCCCAAACCAAAAATGATTATTTCTGTTCGTTATAACCTACAAATTAAATTGGTTGGTAAAAATATTATTAACTACTTTATAAAATATATATATAGTTCTCAGTCAATAAAAATATATTGATAAATGCTCGTGACATAATCACAAAACCAATAATGAAGATATTGTATCGTAAAAAATCATTCATCCTTTAAAAATGGTTTCTTTCATTTTTTAGAGAAAATAATAAAATTTATATCTTTAAATTTTAGAAATATTATTTTATATAATGAAAATAATTTTTAAAAAAATAATATCAAAATTTACATGGGGTAATTTTTTTTGATTTTTCTAAAATAGTATTTTTTTAGTGAATAGTGAAAATTACCGATTTTTCAAATCCTCTTATTCCTTTTCATTAAATAATGTAATTTAAAATTCCCATTATAATTTTATTCTGTTATTTAGATTAAATAATTATCATTTTATTTATAATAACATAATTAATATCATTTGAATCAATATATTTCATAATCTGGGTGTAATGTTATTTTTATGGTTAAAAACATGGTTTTCTACCAACTGTTTTTCAAGTGCAATAGGTTTTTCCTTCATAATTTGTTAAAATAACACATAATAAATAAATATTTAAATTAAATTAATATATTATAAATCTATTTATATGAATTAAAATTATATAATGATTATTTTGAGTCATAGAGTTAATATAAGATCATCTATTTCTCGAAAAATGCAATCCTTGAAAACTCATTTTTTTGACACATTTTGCGTGTTTAATTTTAAAATTTATTCTTCAAATTATGTGATATTAAATTGATGATATTAATTATATATTAATAATAATAATAAATATTATTTATTATGTTTAACACATTTTTTCGTCAAAATTAATAGTAAATAAATAAAAAAACATTTATAGTGGTAAAAAATGAAAATGGAAAAAGTAAGTAACCTTAGAGATAAATGAAATAAAAAATTAAAACATTTTTATTTTTAAATTTTGAGTTTTTTATAAATAATATCAACCAAAAAATACATTATTTATCATTTTTTTATTCGCTTTTCTGGAGAGTGACTTCCCATTATTGATTAGATTTGGGTATTTAAAAAAATACCACTCGCTCTCACTAATATATGGTAACCTTATATACTCTCCTTTTAATAATTAAAAATTCTTTTGGTTCATCCAATACCAGCCCAAATACCTACATTAATTTCATCCCCACTTCCTATAGGCCTTTTTTTATCATAAATCCAATCTATGGGGGGATTAGGTATATTCCAAAAGAGGTGTTCCAATGAAGAGTTATGGTTCTTAACTGAGAATCTTTAATTTATTTTATCTTCCACCTCCTTCAAATATCCCAAAGTAATTATAATATAATATCTTAAGTATATAACATATACTGAACTTTTGTCTAATTAATTTCTCAAACTATATCCATCTCATCTTCCATAAAATGGGAAATGAAACCTCAATCGTGTGTACCATGTATTACCGCCTTATGAACCGATTCAATTAATTTTACATTATGGCCTCTCAGTTCTATTTATAATTATGCATTTAATATTAATGTATTATATTCATGACATATTAATAAATTTTTAAAATTAATATATCATTTACTTTCTTACCAAACAATCTATTGAAAAATGAAAACGACATTCGTGTGTACGGAGGACTACCTCCGAGTGAATCGATGTGATTTGTTTCACTATTAGTATATAACATGGATTGTATGTGTTAGTGTATTTAACTAAATAATTTTATACTTATTATATAATGAATATTATTTGATGAAAAAATAAAACATACATTTTTCCATAATGATAATTGAAAAATGGATATTTTACTCATGTGTATGTATAGCCTACTCTTTCCATGATTGTTACATGGTTAATTTTCCATGACCGTATTTCATAATTTATTTTAAAAAAATAATTTATTCATATAAATTATAATTATTTCATGATTATTATTTTAGATATGGTGAAGTAATAATTCTTTTACCTTATTCATCCTTCCAACGTGAATTTGGACTTATGATCCAAACATAGTCAAAACGTCTGATGTGAATCAAATTATCCCAGTAAATGAATATGGAATGGATAAAATAAAATAAAATAATTTAAAAAATAAAAAAGGTTATTTAAAATTTAAATAGTTAAAATGATTTTATTACTCATGAAGATAAGTTACACTTATGATGATTCATGCTCAAGTTAAGAGACTCTCTAAAAACCATTTTCTTTGGGTTATGACCATTCTCTCTCTAACTCACTTTATCTCTCTAATTAAACTTATATAATTCTTATAAAATATATATATATGTATATATCAATCATATATACATAGATTATTATACATTCTTTTTTGAGTTAATACATATCTTATTTCCATTTCTCAAAGGACTTTATTATGAAATTTAATTTGATTATGAGACGAGGAAAGATTATGAAACCCATTTTCTTTCCAAGGGTAATTATTTTGTTTATACAATCAGATCGATTTCATTTTATTGTAGCACATAAATAATGAACATGTTTTGATGGGTGTCCTTATATAGTACTCCAATGCATTCGGTAAATCTTGAGTATCATGATATATCAACTATGGGATTAGGGAATAAATCTAATCCATTATAATACTTCTTTCTCCATGGGATATTGTCTAGGAAGTTATACTTGAGTCATTATTATGTCTTTATTTTCATTTATACTACATTTCCTATGATTTTATGATATTATGATACCATGTCCATTATATTATGCTTTCATATGACTATTTTTTATCCTTTGATTTTATGATATCATGTTATACTATTGAATTACACATTATGTTTCTATATAATGATTACTACCTTACTAGAATTTTTATCTCAACCACTAATTTTATTTATTTACCAAGTTATAAATTTCAGTTTTTTGATCTCATTATGGGAAATAAAATATTGATGTTATGTTTTAGTTTATATTTAATGTATCATGAACCTAGTCTTCTAATGACACTAGGACTTTTTAATCCTTGTTTGGTATTAATGGATATTTATGTAAAAAATAATTAAACAATCTGTGTAAAAGGATTGTTTTAATATATAAAATAATCTTTTAAGGTGATATAAGAATATATAAAATGAAAAAAATTGTTAAGAACTATAATTCTTATTTAGACAACCTCTTATGTTTTACACAAAAATACTTCCTATAATGGTTTTATAATCTTATCTTGGCCTCTTGGATGTGGGTAGTGATGTTATAGAGAAACTTGTGTGGTCATTTAAATAACTATAGTTCTCAAAAAGTGTGAGTTAGAGAGGATAGGTGGTTCACTTCTATAAGTGAGGGGAGCGGTACTCATGGAACAACTTAAAGTATAAAATTAATATAAATTACTTTTCATGGAAAATTATATCAAAATTCATATTATTTGAATAGAAAATGATACTAGTTTGAAATAACATTTTATAATAAAAATTTCACATGTGTAAATAATTATTTTACCCTTATCTCTTTGTTTTGATCCCTCATTTCCCCTTTTGATGATTATGGTGATATCAAAGTTGTTTACACTAAACGAGTCAAGAATGTTAATACAAAAGGAATGTGTTTTCATAAATAGTTCATGGATGATATTTTAAAACATATACAATCCACTAGGATGAAGATTATATTTATAGTGGTTTAAAAAATTTTAATAAAACATTATTTATTATAAAATACTATTAATGTCATTTTTCGAACTATTTAATTAATTTTCCTTTGAAAATGACGTGATAAAAAATGAATTGAAATATAATCCATTCACACTTCTATAATAATTTTATATATATAGATATATATATATATTTCTACACTAAAATTAACTTTGAAATATAACCTTTTGTGTTTTTAATATTACATAATTAATATGTATGATACTTTCCCAAGCATTGTGTCAGTGTTGTGTAAGCATTTAGGGAAATTAGTTCATTACAAAAAAAAATTAAAATTAAATTAACATTATAAAAAATTATTTATCTTTCAAATGACCATTTATAACCAGATATATGTTTTCTTCATCCCTATCAAAAAATATTATAGATATTAAGAGAAATAGAGTGAAATTTTTTAAATTATATTTACTTAAAAAATTTATGTTTTTAATCATAGAATATGGAATAATATTTCCAAATATTTGAAAATTTAATAATGAATTTATAAAAATAAATATAAAACAAAATTAATACCTGTGTTAGGGATATTTTTATGCCTTATAACGTTATTTTTAACTTTAATTACCTAATTTACCCTTATTTAGGGAACAAATATTTACTGTGATTACTATTAAAAATAACCATAGATTAAATAAACATATTTACCAAATTTTCAACCACTAACTCCTAATATATAATCTATTTTTTAGTAATAAATTTCATATATGTGAAATAAATTAATTTAATATTAAAACGCAAAGCCCAACGATGTACCATTTTTTTAAAGAAATGTGTTTTTAGGCCAAAAAATTAACTTATACCAAAAATAAGGTATAATAATGGTTCCAATATAATTAATTATATTATTTATAATATAAATTAATTATTTTTACTTTCAAATCATTTTGAAACAAAATTTAAAATTTAAAATTCTTTATCCCAAGAGATAATTTTTAACAAAAATTAATATTTTTTATTATTCAATGAACAATCAGTCTACTTTGAAAATTCTAAAAAATTTACCATAATATATTTTTTATATGATGATTTAAAAAATTATTTTCATCTTTTTAACCCATTTTCTAAAATTTAAAAATCAACACTTTCAATAAACCCTTATATTATATGTAAACATATTTAGAAAGAATAAAACTATCTCCTTATTGACTAAAAAATTGCTTAATATTCATATAATTAATATATCTCTATAAAATCCAAATAATAAAATTATATAATTCTTGGAAATTATTTATTCTAAAATTACCTTAGTTGTTTCAATTTTTTCTCTTTTTGTAAATTTTATCCTTTTACTTTTATTCAATACTTAAACATGTGGGGATGTGTTTCCATTATAAATTTTTTTTATTACAATGTTGCTTGTTCAATCATATGGATTTTTTAAAAAACCATTAATTGATGAATTACCTTATAAAAAACTTTATCTATGTGGTCAATAATTCTAATAGGTTGTTCCTTATATAAAATTGTTTCTTCTCACTGAACTACTATAGGAATTAGAACATGAGATCCAATGTAATCAAATTTTCATAATAACAAAACATGGAATTTGTTATATACTTGGGGAAAAAATTCAATGTTATGCCACTCAGTAAGAAACTGATCTAAATTTCCCCAGGATTTCATACAACTTGATGAACTATGAAGTTATCATCCCTTCTATTCCAAAAATCAAAACACTTTGGCATAGAGAAACTTTAAGAAAAATATGATCTCCTAATGCAAAGGAGATATCTTTCCTCTTCTTATCTGCACAACTTTTCTGACCACTTTTATCCATTATCATATATTACTTAACCATATTCACTTTCCTAAACATTTATCATACCTACTTTGGTCCAAACAACATTCATTGCCCGACATCATCCCAATAATATAGAGTCTAATACTACCTTCTATATATTTTTTCAAAGGGTTCTATCTGTATACTAAAAAGTCAATTGTTACAATGATTAAATTAAAATAAATAAAGTTATTAATCTCAAACTCCCCGATAATCAATTTAACAAGAATGATTCATATATTCTAGGGTATAAATTACTCTCTTGGACTATCCATCAGATTAAGGATAAAAATGTGTAGTGAATTTTAATTTATTACCAATGACTTCTGAAGTCCTTTCCAATGATTAGAAGTAAATATGTGATTATGATCAGATACAATGGAAATAGTAACTCCATGTAAAATTACTATATCATTAAGGTGCATTCAATAAATATGATCTAAATACACAGTATCTTTAATTAGAAGAAAATTAATAGACTTAGTTAACTGATCAAAAATAACCTAAATAACATTATTACCTCAAGATGAATTTCAAAATATCTCCATGAAACCCACAGACATATTCCCCCAATTCAACTCTAGCATTAGAAAATGATAATGTATCACCTTTGGTAATTATTTTTCTCCTTTAAATATTTGACATGCCAAAAATTTCATATTAAGTTAGAAATTTCTTTTTTCATTCTATCTCTCCAGAAATGTTCTTAAATTTCCTTATACAATTTTATGCCACCAGGAACAATAAAAAATAGAGATGTATGGGCCTCATTATATATTTATTGCATTAACTAGGTGTCACATGAAACAAATAACCTTTTCCAAAATCTCAACACACCTTCTTTTTAAATATTTAATATTAGAAACATACCTTACTTAATGAATTCAAAACTTTCTTATAACTCCAGGTCATCCTTTGAGGCATTATTAATTCAGTGTAAAAGAGACGATTGTATCAACACCTGAAACAAAATTGATTGAGTTACTAAAAGAACAATTTCTAATCCAACATTCACAAAATCACTAACCAATAGATCATGTTCCATATATAGGGTAGTTAATGATTCATTATCATTTTGATTCAAAGTATTAGTTTCTCTGTTTTCGTTTCCTAGATGGTAATGAATTGTATAGTTGTAAATTGTTATCATTTCTAACCAGCTTCTTTATCTCGTGTTTAATTCTTTTTGAGTGAATATATACTTCAACCTTTTATAATCAGTATAAATTTCAAAAATTTACTCCAAATAAATGATGACTCTAATTTTTTAAATCAAATGAAAATGTAGTTAATTTAAAATCATGTTCAGGATTATTTAACTCATGATATTTCAGTTAACATAATTCATAATCAATTAATTGATTAGTCTTCATCATAATTAAACCATGTTCCTTCAATAAATAATCAGGGTAGATGAAACATTTACAATATCATGAGGTCAAATCCAAAACTAGAGCATTCATTGTCCTTCTATTCGGCTTCTATAAACAATTATCACACACTTCTTTATATATAAATTCGAATCCATTTATAGTTAACTAATTCAATGCGATATATAACCAAGAAAATGTTTTACGAAACTGATGGTAGTAGCCCTATAAACAAAGAAAATTTTAATCTATATGATATTTTTAGGTATTTTCCATTCTTAAACAACTTTAATTTTACCAACTTTTATAGTTATTCTATTATTAATTATAATATGTCCAAGAAATAAAATCTATTGTGAAAAAAGATCATATTTACTAAATTTTTCAAATAGAATCTTTTCTTTCCGGGATTACATAAAAATACATTGATGTTTTTCATAATCCTCATAACTTTTAGAATAAATTATAATATCAATAATAAAAACAACAAAAAAATTATCCAAATATTCATGGAAAATGAAATTCACAAGTCCCATAAATATAGCTAGACCATTCAACATCCCAAAGGTCATAACCACAAACTCATAATACTTATACCCATTATGAAATGTTTTATTCGGTATGTTATCCTTATTAAGAATAAACTAATGGTACCCAAACCTATGATAAAAATTCAAAATTGAAGGTGCTCCTTGGAGTAAATCAAATGAATCCATGATATGAAGAAAAATATACTTGTTCTTAATAGTGATGTTATTCATGGTTATATAATCAATGAAAGGTCTTATCAAACTATAATCTCTTTAATAAATAAAATAGGGTAACCCCATGGTGAATTTATATGATCAATAAAACCTTAATCTAGAAACACCTTCAACGTGTTTTTCTATTCCAAAAGTTCCACTTAATGAATTAGATAATGGGGCTTTGAAATTGGATTATTATTACGAACTTTTTCAATATTAAAGACAACCTCCTCATCATAAATAAATCTAAATATTCCTCAGAAAAAATGTTTATATATTCATTAACTATTGGAGCATCACTAATTTTAATAGTTTACTTATTTTCAAAAACATGATCTAGGTAACATTAATTTCTATCTCTAATCAATTTCTTAGATTATTAATTTGTTATCAAAGGTATGAAATCATTTAATATAACTTTTTTAGCTCAGAAATATATATTATAAGAATAAACTGAAATCAAATCCATAATAAAAATAACATAAATATCCACTATGGTCAATTCAAGAAGATTTTCAAGAAATTCCATCCCACTGATAACAATATAAATATTCCTATAAGTCTTGGTTGATTTTTTATTTCAACTATAAATCTTCAATAAAAGTTCTATATTATCTTCATGAGGTTATATTCTAATTTTACTTGTAAATTTCTCAAAAATGAATGAATTTGAATATCCAAAATGAAACAGGGCATCAAAATAATTCAAATTAACAAGTAATGTACATCTCAAAACTTTATGAGATAGTAAAACAACAATCATAGTAGTTGAAAATGATTTTTACACACATTTTACATTCAATATTGATTATTTAAACCCTTCTTAAAAAAATATATACACCCATTAGAATAATTCCCCAACCCATTAGATTTAAAACATCTCATTGTTGAATCAATATCTATTACCTCATTGTGGGATTGTTCAAGACTCTTTTTCTATTCATTGATGATCCATATAGCCAAAATTACCACATCGGTAACACTTTCTTGATCTTATCAAACATTACTCCAATTTTTCTCCCACACATGGAACAGGTTTGGGACCTATCTTATGATTTATTATTTGACTGCCTCTCTATTTATTTCTACCTTTACTACTTCTTACTATTATTATCATGAAGAATATTACTGTTATCAAACTCCATATCAACATACTCAGCATAGGTAAAAATTTCTCATAAATTTTAAATTCTCATCTCACCAATTATCATTATAAAATTAGTTTTATTCATGAGTAAAATATGTTAATTTTATAATCATGGTTATCAATAAAATTTAGTGTTACTTGCCTAATCATGTAAAATTTTATTTTGTACGTATCTAATGAATATTAATTATTTTTCCTCAATTCGAAGAATTATTTCTCCATTTTTTTCAAAAAATATTAATGGAGTATTTCTTAAATATATTTATCATTCCATGGAATCAATATCATCTCCCTCTATCTCTAGTATTCTAAACCAATAACTATAATCCACTATCTTTTCCTTTGAAATAATAAATGTAAAAGGTTATTTTTTTCCGTTCCGAATGTCTCATGACTTCAAATATCATTTCTAGTGAATTGATCCATACTACGAACGACACTATATTTGAGGTTCCACATAAATTCATGGTTGTTGTTTCATGAAATAGTAAACAATCAAAATATTCCTCCATGGTAAATTTTCATTCTCTTTAACATGGATGATGTCACCATTTAAATCCTGGTTCAACTATTCGATCACACAAAAAAACTTATCAGACCAAATTCCAATCATTCTATTATTTTGATTTGGAATGATATTTTCCTCTAAATACATTATTACTTTATATTTTATGTGTCCTATGTGGAAAACAATTCTTAACAAAAATATATTTGAGGAAAAAACATGAAAACCGTCAAATTATATATCACTTCAATTTTACCTTAAAGTATGACATCATAAGGTTATTCTAATAACATTATCCTAACATATAAAATTATATAAACCTTTCATTGGATATCAAATATAAGGAACCAGCCTTAAATATTACATAATATATTTCCTTTAGACTATAATTCACTTTCTATCATTTATAAAATCTTTAGGGTTTAAAGATTTATAAAATTAGTTCATATATTAATCATTGAAGTGCGGATGATTATCACTTATCGACCATTCAAGGTTCTGATGCACTAGTAATGTGTATAGCAGCACTCTGGGTGAATCCTCAAGGATTATACTTTTTACTAGGAAATTGTTTTTAATTGATTGTATTAGGGGGGTTGTTTTTAGATATTAAATGAACTTATTAATGGTTGGTGTTTGATTGAAAATTTTGAATAAATATTGCGTTGAGTTTATTATTAGGGATTTAATCTTGTGATATCCTTGAGCATTTTTTTATATTGCATTAAATTTACACCCACTTCACAAGATGACGTCGATTGGAATTCCCAAGTGTTAAGGCTTTAATCCAAGACTTAACATAACTTTGGGTTCTAATCTCAATAAGTACATGTCTATGGTAGTGTATATATGGTTCCAATAATCCATAGAATCCATACATTAAGGAAAATATGTCATTAATCGATGAAATTTTAATTTTAACATACACAATGTTAATTTCATGAATATTCATCGAGCAAATACCATTAATCTCTTAAAATCCATAAATTTTGACTCACCCCAATGAAATATTTACTCAGAAATTAAGATGAATAGTAATCTAGTTTATTATGTTTATGTTGATTAATTATAATGTTAATAAAAACAAGGGGATAAAATAAGTGTAGTGCATCGAACACACACAAAAACTGTGAAGTTAATATTGAATACAAAATTTATATTGAATGAGAAAGTGAATGAAGGGAAGAGAATTCAACATTATTTAATCTATTTTAAGAGTATAAATATTTAATAATATAGGTTGGATCAGTAAAATATAATATGAATAAGAAACATTCATTTAAATAGAATTACAAAAACAAACACTTACAAGATTACAAATCAAGAAAAACACTAAAATAAATGAAATAAAATAGAAAAGTAAGGGTATATCAAGTGAATACATGAGTATGGTAGGTAATCCCAAGCCTTTGGCAAGGATTTGGTCATGAAAATATATTCTACTCTATTCTGAAATTATAACCCCTTGCAAGGAGAATAGGGGGTTGTATTTATATCCCAAGGAGGTGGATTTTTTTCATTTCAAATCTATCCCTCTAGATAAATTTAAAATTTGATAAATTAGAAAGAAAAATATCATGATATGATCTTCTTACAAGTTTTATATATGGATCGCTTCTGTATACTCTGAAAATTTGGTGGCCAATGAACTTAAGGAGCCCACGTTATGGGGGATTGATTTAAAATCATTAATCTATCTATTTCAATCCTGAATTCATCAATGAAAAAATATGAATGGGTTTTTAACTATAGTATGACCTCAAATCCAAACTATTTCTTCAAAAAATTCGGATGCCTAAATCTCCTCTTTCAAACTGAAAAATATCAACTTGAATGGATGTCTTTATCAGGATAAATTTCAATATATGTGTTCTGATGTTAATTCCCAGATATAATGGTGGGATAGATTTAAATGCATTAGTTGGACGTCTTGTTATTATATTTGGGCCGTGAAATTTTTATCAAATATGAACGGAATTGTAACCCGTATTTTTGTGGAGAATAAAAAATTTGGGACTTCTAGGTTTATCCGAGTAATTAGATCTTCATGGCTGGTCCATTTTCTTAATAGATTATGTGAGACATCTTGTGTTGTCCATATGACCCTTGAAATGGCATAATTGGACATTGATTCAATCTATTTATATAATGGAAATTAAATAAGGAATCCCAAAAACAAGAACAATGAAATTTGGATAAGGAGGGTGATATTTATAATTAAATTAATAAACAGATTCAATTGGACTACGTCACATAATGCTCAAATTTTATATATATTATTAAAACATGAGTATCTCACACCAATTATAAACTTTTACATAAAATTTACTATAGGGAATATCAAAAAAGGTATGAATAAATTAATAACATCAACTCTCCCGTAGTTAGTCTTATGCATGTCCTCATGTGCTACAAAAAACATAACTAAATCATTATCACTCACCAAAAAATATTAAAACAATTTTGTCCCTAGTTAGGGGAGGTTTAGACCATTTCACTCATCCATATTGAATTACACCACAAATCGTTATAGAAATAATATTCGAAAAACAATTCATTTTTCATGCTCAAATTTATAAAAGGAAAATTTAAGAACTCAAAGCTCACTCCTCACAAGATGATAAAAATTTATTTTTGGAGGTTCACTCATTCACCAACCAAAAGTGAAAATTTGAGTGTTTGAAAGAGCTCTCAGTTTCCATTCCCTATCCTAAATTGCACCATAATCAATAGGTCTTTATTAATGGGTTTTTCTGTGGCTGTGGGACAATAGAAATATAATGTACAAGAGAGAGGAGAAGAGGGGTAAAACATTAGCATGGGTAAAACAATGCACACGTTTTTTGAGATGAAACATGGAACAAAATGGAAACACATATTTACAAGAGAAGTATTGTGTGAAGAAATACACAATAGAGGATGAAAATTTGAAGTTTATTTGAAGATTAAATATTTACAAAACACAAAACTTCACCAAGTGACATAATAATACATAATGAAAGTGTTCCTTTTTTTCTTTTCATTTTTTATTTTTTTTTATTTTTTTCAAAGGTTGAACTTCAAACAAATATCACAGTCATCTCCCAACCCATGTTTGATCTTTTCACGACACTGTTTTTAGTATTCATAACAATATCAAAGGTTTATAGAGATTGATTTTTGACCCACTCAAGACACAACCCATTTTTTATTTTGTTTTTTTATTTTTTTTAACACTTTTCAATAAAATTTGTATAATATGTCATAATCATGTATATATTCAAAAAAATCACTAAATGGCAGCCTCTCTCCAATAATGAAAAGGATTATTTCTCTCAATCATATGATTAAACACTGAAATATTAAGAAAAGGATACCCAAAATGAAATCCTTTCCATCCACACATAAATTTAAACAAATTATGAAATGTAAATCCACATATATGTTGAATGGGACAAGGTATTGGGATTGTATTGTTTTTAACAAAGAAAAGTTTTTCATAGGCTCAAAGGGTATAACAAAATGAGGATTAATGTAAGGGAAATGGAAGGCTATTTGGATGTTGTGATTCTTATGTGGTTAACAAAATGACTTTATCACATTAATGCACACTAAAGTATGAAATTAATCTTGAAGGTACACAAACTCAAGACTCAAAATCGATGTTGAAAACACAAATTTTAAAAATATGGACATATGTGACCTTAGTATAAAAGCTAATATTTTTCCCCACGGTTGGATACAATCATTTTCTAAATAAAAAATTGAGAATTCAAAATTTGTTGGTTTTGAAACAAGATTTTTTTATCCAAATTCATGATGAAAATAAAAAAAAATTTACATGAAAACATGTATTTTTAATCCCTAAAATGTTTGGAAAAATTTTCAAAAGTGGATGGTGTGTAAGTGTAACTCATTTTGTTTTTTCTTCAATTATTTAGTTTTTTTTAATATTTACAATGTATTGAAAATACACACCCATAAAAAGCTAAAGAGAAAAACAAAGGGTTTGATGAACGAAGAGTTAAAAAATGAAATATATGGGAAGAAGAAGAAAGAGGTAGAGAGAGGAAGAGAGGTAGAGTTAAAGGGAAATAGGTTCCCCTTGGTTTGGATTTGGTGGGTCTCCATCCCCATTTGGTGTGGGTTAGTGGAAGTTGATGTGCCTTATGTGGAATGTAACCTAAAAAAGAAAAATTGTTATTAATCTAATGAAAAACTAAAAATAAATTAAAATTTCATAAAAGTAAAAGAAAACCTGGGTTGCCTCCCAATAAGCACTGTATTTATTTTTTCAACAGCTGGACAGTTACAGTTGACTACCCATAGTTTAATGGTGGCCACCGTATTTTCACAACTCCAGTGTGATTCAAGAAAAATATCTCCTTTGGGATGCCTGATTTTTCATTGGATAATTTATTCTCATCCTTGTCTATGTGATTACATTTCAATGGTGGTGGAAGGAGAATATTTATATCATCACTTTGGTCTTCAGATTGAGGAATGATGTTATCCACAATGTTCTTGTTCTATATGCTTGGAAATTCACAAAGATGTTTAAATTACCATGGTTCAGTTATGTAAGCTACAGATAATATGAAAAGTATGATATCTTATTTTTTTAAAATAATTTATTTCATCACGTACTGATTAACGATTAGAGAAGTCATAAGACTGAAGAATTTTTCCAATATCCTCTATATCAATGTTTTTTTCCAAATAATGATTTATTTCAACCTCACCAGTGATCAATTTATTAATTTGGGAATAAATTTCACAACTTTCACTCTCATTGGGACAAGATAAACACATTGGTTCAGGGTTTACCTCACATATAACAGAATTTTCAAAATCATAGATAAGAAATGAAAAATGTTGGATAAAATGATCTGAATCAAAAATTGAGCATGCTAGTACTTTTTCTTAATTATCATCCAAGTTGGAGAAGTTGATCTCATTGGAGAGATGATATTCTAAATAGTTTTCAATATCCTTTAGATCAAGGGAGTTTTCATTTGTAATGTCAAATGAAACCTCTCTATTTATTACTTGGTTAATTTGGATTCATAATTCATAATTTTCTTTATAATTAGAACATGATGGACATGATGGATTGGGGTTCAACACACTCTCATATAGAATTTTAGAATCATGGATTGTAACACCCCAAGCTTCCACGGAACGCTTCTATTTGAATAATACATTATCATGTGTTGTATGTAACTTCGAGTTCTAACACACACCACAACCAATAAAACTAGCCATTATGAATAGTAATACCCACTTTTTGAAATTTTATAAAATTTTATCTTTCAAAATGGACTTCATTTTTGTATTTGGAATATCGAACTATCTTAGGATGAATTTTTGGTATTTTTCTAAAAACATTAAATTTTTTATGAATAGTGAAAAACACTGAGTTATAGTTTAAAACTGAATTTTTATTTAAATAATTATATATTTTATTTAAATTTATTTTAGGACAAAATAGATACATTATACCCATATATGTTTAATGTAATTCATTGGATCCAGTTTATAATAATTTTAGATATATAAAAATTTTATTGAACTTTTCACTCTCTTTTACCCATCTCTTAGGGGAATTTTCAAATTCACAAAAAACTTAATTTTACCACTTATGTGAGTGGAATTTCAAAAATATGATAGAAACAGTTAATATCATGGATTAAAATGTGGTTCAATAAGATAGAAGTAATTTTTGGTCAATACTAACTTTTTACTTTTATTTACCACGGTTAAAAGTAAATTGGGTAATTAAGGGTGAAAATGATATTATTATTACCCTAAAAAATGTCCTAATTCTATTTTCCAAGTATAATTCGACCAAAACCAACCTTAGGAATAAAACGTGAACCTATTTGGTCCACTTGGATTAGATTAGTACATTTATTATTATTTAACTCAAAGAAGTGTTAAAAGAGTTAAAATCAAAGTTTAGTAACTAAACAATTTTTAATATAGGGTCATACAAAAGATAAATTTGATTATAAATATTCATCATAAATACAAAAATATTTCCTACATAATGTTATTTTATTTGTAATTTTTATTCATTAAATAATTAAATTTATTTATGACCCAATGATGATTAAGTAATTACCTTATTAGTGAAATATTAAAATAATTGATAATATAAACAGAAAAATAAATATAATTTGAGACTTTTAATGAATTAAAATTATTTTATAAGTTAATATGACATGTTATGGTTGATTAAATTAATTATGTTCTAAGTAATAATTCTATTATAAATTGAGTAAAAAAAACACCAAATAGTGTCAAAATTGACATAAAAGAC
This sequence comes from Viscum album, assembly GCA_963277665.1. Lineage (NCBI taxonomy): Eukaryota > Viridiplantae > Streptophyta > Magnoliopsida > Santalales > Viscaceae > Viscum > Viscum album. Next base: position 2,138,916,546 of record OY728128.1, on the reverse strand, counting down.
TTTGTAAAACAAATATTATATTATTAGTTGATATTCAATTCCTAAAAATATAAGGATTGTTCAAGAGACATATATAATGATAATTGTATCATTAATGAACCACTTGGGGTTCTCTTGGAAGTTTATAGTATGTTTATTAACCATATAATATAAAAATAAAAAGAGACATGGTAAATGTGAAACTAATTAACTAAGAGTTAAAACTAAAAGATAAGGTTAATATAGTGACCCAAAAATGTCTAACACCTATTGGTTTGGTGGTTTTAGACCCATTACCACCTTATCCTCGAAATAATTCACTTTTGAGCCATTACAAACCGAATATGAATTTATTATAAAATAATATTTCTAGCTTTTCCTAAGGTGCCCCTCACCCCTCTTATAAAAGGGAAATCCCCCTTATCTCTTATTCACAACATCAAAGCCTTTTGGAATGGCCAACCCCTACCGAAATATTCTCTAAACTTCCCTCACATCATCCTAGAGGACTTATTTTTATCATAAAGCGAAACTAAGGTGCCCTTTTGATCAAATCAAAAGGAAGAACCCGAAAAGGAGGTAATGTTTTCCCCACCCTCTTTCAAGTTCCTTTCTTCTTCCACTTCTTCATTCTTTGTTATTTCCATTCTAAAATAATAAATCCAATATCTTATATATACTGTGATATTATTATAAATATGGTACAACCATATTCAGTATTCTATCCATCTTTTGAATGACATGTCACCATACATGCGTACGTACGGCTTACCGTCTCCACGTCGTGGTGTAATTGTTATTCAAAACATTATTATTTGGATGGGTATGATAATGATGTTTAATTGAATTAAATAATAAATATAACATTATAATGATTCTTTATATATGATATACCATCAAATTATATATGATTTTAATATCAAAAGAATGATATTGTCACTCATACGTACGTACGGACTACCGTCTCTACGAATGTGATGAGATTCATTCCCAATCGTATCCATTCAAAAATTATTCTCATTTGATGATTAAAATTAATGTTTAAGGACTTGATATCATTCTTGATATTAATAATATAAAACCTATCCATAAAAAACATGGCCTACGTAACAAAGCATTTAAAGGAAAACGAATCAGTTAACACCCGAAACAACGGTAATACAATGATCTTATTAAAAAATCAATGTTAAAAGATCATATATGATATCATAATAATGTATATGATTCTTGTATAATTTAATAACAATTATTTCACCATTATAAAGGATGTTAACCTACCCTCTACCAAGTAAAAGTACAAGGTAAGGGTTTATTTCACAATCTCTTTATTATCCGAGGTTGTTTATACGTAATTATCGATTGGGACCTCTTTATCATCCACATCCATGTTTCTTAAAAATGTATTTCAAATAATTATTAATATTTTACAGACAATGGTTTAAAGTAATTTATACCCCTGTTTTAATTTTTATAATAACTTTTATAAAGGATTCTTTCTGTCATTTTCCAAATAGGGTCCTTTTCAACCTTTTTGATAGAATTAAGGTAAGAATGCCTTTTTTAACTTATACGGCGGGTGTGGATATTTTCCACAATTATTAAATATTTGAAGCTTCCATTACAAGATTATAAGGATATTTTCAAATTAAATGTTTTATTTTATAATTATGTGACTTTTAAATGATTTCAAAAAAGAGATATTTCTCTCAAATAGTTTTGATTTCATCTATGTCAACATCCTTTGATAGATTTTAATCTTATTTGAAGTTGATTTATTATGATACAAAACATCCATATTGTATTAAAGGTTTTGTGATATGTTTGACTTTGGATATGTTATTTTTACACCATTCATGGTTTATGGAGAAATTATTGACATTTTGTATCCTAGTTTTAATACAAATGTTTATGTTATGTTTAAACATGTTCATATGAGGAATGCATTGGACTTAATAAGTGACGGGTGGAGCCCGTTTCAGCTCCTCGATGCATCGGTAGGTCTCATGAGACAGAATTGTGTCTTCGCACATGGCCTTGAAAAAATATTACTTTTAGTCTTGGCACAAGGCCTTGACTATGTGGTTATGATAGTCTGGCATTATGCATTCCATCATTATGAATGTTGTTACTGATATTGCATGTGATTATTTGATTAGTAGAATATCCATGTGAATAAGTAAATGGAATTATTTAATTTTATTTCTTCCATATTATGTTGAATTTAAAGTTTAAAAGGATTTTGTTTTAGTTATACATTGCCTTAAATGTTTATTCTTATTTATGAAAGTTTCCGTTATATTGTTATCCTTACTAGGCATCTGAGCTCACCCCTTTATATGTTTTATTTTTTCCAGGATGTGAAGAAGTATATATGAATGACCTACAGGGATAGTATAAGGGGATATGAGTGTGGTATATAGAGATAAGATTTTGTTTTAGTTTTTCATTTTGTGATGTAATGTAAACATTATATATATATCTAGTGATTCTAAGGCTACTAAACTAATAGTTATTTCGAGACTTGATCTTTCCTGATAATGCCAATTTTATCTAATAATGCACCAACTCTGGGTAACTGGGGTTGGGGCACTATAGTTGGTATCAGAGGAAGTTTAGTACAAACCTTGGAAGCTAGATTTAGATAAACTCTGATTAGAGCACATAGCCCTAAGATAGAATTTGAGGATTAATATAGAATAATTTCCTATACTTTTGGTATTGTAGAGATTTTGTGAGTTTTCCGAGCAATACATGACTATCTGGATACGAGCAGGTAGAGGTGGCTCTAGCACAGATGTACCTAGGGGTAAAACCCAAAAACACCGCTTTGAGCTAGACTCGAATGGGAACTGGTGCACGACAACAGTCTATGATTCCCTCTTGGTTACGACACTCCTGGGGGATATGCTTAGGATAATTATCATTTTCATTATAAACCATTCTAAAGGGTTTATGAGTATATACTTCCTCAAAGAAAATTGTTATTATGATTATGGATTATATCCATAAACTATACAATTTTTGTTAAGTGTTTTACAAGTTTGGAATTATGTATTTCAATTCATAAACTAATCTAGTTTATGCCATTGTTTATAAATGTCACCTAGTTGAAGGAATGGGAACCGTATCAATACACACACTCCATGTAGGGATTTCCCTCCTTCTTAGGATAATTATAGTCGAGCTGGTGATGCAACTTTTGCTGATCAGTTAATCCCCATACTGGGACAACTCACTTAGGTTATTAATATTAACCTTACCCGTATGGAGCACCTTGATCCGCAGTATGGAGGATCAATGATAGATCTCTTCATGAGGCAACAACCACCAACATTAAATGGTGGGTACAAATCCACTAGTACCTGAGCAATGGATAAATTCTTTAGAGAAAATATTCCAAGCCTTGGGGAGTAGGGAAAGGGAAAAAGTTATCATGGTAGTTTACCACCTCACTGGAGATTCTGATCAATGGTGGCCATTGATTCAAAACACGAAGGAAGATTATGAAGTATCAAATATGGAATGGATGGAGTTTAAAGATATTTTCTTAGAAAAATACTTTCCTTGTTACCATCGAGCAGATGTGGAAAGGCAATTTCTGAGTCTGAGACCAAAGGAGGATGATAATGTCGCAATGTATGAGGATAACATTACATGGTTAGCAAGTCATGTGGAATATTTTATACGTAATCCAAGGAGTAATAATGATCGTTTATTTTATGGGTTAAAACCATTTCTCCATCGATCATTAGTCTCACAATCCTTCTCGTTATACGAAGATATTGTCTCGTGTGCTATCAAGACAAAAAAGGAATTCTCTAAGTCTTACAACTTTAAAGAAAAGAAAGAGAAGAAAATATCTACTGATCACTCTAGGAATGGAAATAAGGGGAAGAAGGGAAAATTTGAATATATATCATGTAGTAAATTTGGTAAGAAACACCCTGGTACTTGCTTGAATGTAATGGGAGTCTGTTACAAGTGTTGGGAAAAAGGCCACCAAGATCATGATTGCAAGGGGAAGAAAGAAGCTATTGATGTTCAGTGCTATAACTGCAGGGAGATGGGACCTTATGAAAATGAATGTCCGGAGCTTCAGGGGAACTTACCTCATAAAAGGACAAGGGATCAAGGCCAATCTTATGTTATCACTACTGCAGAGGTTGAAGCTCCAAAAGACCTGGTGGTAGGTAATTTAATGGTTTCCTCAAGTTTAGCCAATGCTTTATTTGATTATGGATCATCTCATTGTTTCACATCTTCCCAGTTTTCTAAGAAAATTAGATATTACCAATTTGATTTAACGAGGGAGTTTTCGGTCAAAACTCCTAAGAGAAGTGTCATTGCAACAAAGTTTTGTGAATCATTCCCCATTAGAGAACATAAATGTTCTTTATCTACTGATCTAATCATTATACCCATGATTAAATTTGATATAATCCTTAGTATGGATTGGCTTTCAGACCATGATGCAAAACGTTATTGTAATAATAAAGAGGTTACTATTTTTTATGACTATGATAAAGAATATCTTATCTTTAGAGAAGAATAATCACTGCCTAATTCTTATCTTTATCTACCCCTAGTATCTTAACTAAATTCAATTATTGGGGAGGAAGAGAATTAAATAACTATGGGTCAGGAAAGGAATGTTCAAAAAGAGGATGTACCTATTGAGAAAGAATATTTAGATGTGTTTTCGGAAGATTTACCTGGACATCCTCCAGAACGAGAAATTGAGTTTTCCATTTATTTAATTCATGGTTCAAGGCCTATATCGAAGACTCCTTATAGAATAGCCACTATGGAATTAGTTGAAGTAAATAAACGACTAGAAGAATTGAGTAATAAGGGATTTATTTGCCCAAGTTCTTCTCCATGGGGAGCCCCTGTCCTTTTTATTAAGAAGAAATATGGATCTATGAGGTTATATATCGACTATATGGAAATTAATGCTATAACAATAAAGAACAAGTATCCCTTACCTCGCATTGATGATTTATTTGACCAACTGCATAGAGATAAGTAATTTTCAAAGATTGACCTTTGATCTGGATACCATCAGTTTTTTGTGAATAAGGAAGACATTCTGAAGATATCATTTCGAACTAGGTACGGGCATTACAAGTTTACAGTAATTCCTTTTGGATTTACTAATGCACCCTCTGTATTCATGGATCTAATGAACAGAGTTTTCATGGAATATCCCAATGATTTTTTAGTTGTATTTATTGATGATATCTTGGTATACCCCAAAATATAAGAAGATCATGAAAATCAATTGCGCATTATCTTGAAGACTTTTAGAAGACATGAATTATATGGGAAGTTTAGCAAGTGTGAATTCAGGCTTCAGGAGATTTCTTTTCTTGGCCATATTGTCTCTAAGGATGGAATCTTCGTTGATCCTTCTGAGACAAGAGAAATCCATGAATGGCCAGAACCAACGAGTAAAACCAAGGTAAGCAGTTTTATTAGTTTAGCAGGTTATTATCGACATTTCATCCAGAACTTTGCCCGATTGGCTAACCCATTAACGAAGCTCACACATAAAGGGGTTAAATTTATTTGGACAAAAGATTATGAATAATGTTTTGAATAACTGAAGATAATATTAGTCAATGATCCTATATTGACTCTACCATCAGGGAATGATGGGTTTGTTATTTATAGTGATGCTTCAAAGAAAGGACTTGGTTGTGTCATTATGCAGAATGATAGGGTTATTGACTATGCATCATGACAGCTGAAAAATCATGAGAAAAACTATCCTACTCATGATCCTGAGTTAGCTACTGTAATACTTTCATTTAAGATATGGATACATTATCTCTATGGTGAAAAATGTGATATACATACTGATCACAAGAGTTTAAAGTATATTTTCTCACAGAAAGAACTTAACATGAGGCAAAGGCGATGGCTTGAACTACTCAAAGATTATTATTGCACAATACACTACCACCCGGGGATGGCAAATAAGGTGGCAGATTCTTTGAGCAGAATGGATCATAGAGTTTCGAACAAAATGAGAGTTGAAAGGGATCCAATTTTCATGGATCTAGTAATTTTGGATATGGAAATAACCATGAAAGGTGAAACATCGATGCGTTTTTAAATGGTTTCCAAACCATCTTTACAATAATGGATAAAGATTTTTCAGACTGATGATGGAGAATTTAAAAAGAATATTAATGCTGTTAATGATGGGAGATTGAATGACTTTGTGTATGAAGATGGAATTTTTGAATTTAGGAAGAGACATTGTGTTCCCGATATACTTGATCTAAAAATGGAATTTTTGGATGATGCCCATAGTTCCAATTTCTCCATACACCATGGGAGCACCAAAATTTATAGAGATTTGAAGGAACATTTTTGGTGGGGCAATATGAAGAGGGAGATTTCTGATTTTTTGTCAATATGTATGGTTTTGCAACAAGTGAAAGCTGGAAGGCAATAGTTTGGAGGAGTCATGCAACATCTTCCCATACCTGAGTGTAAATGGGATAATATCATGATGGACTTTTTCATGGGGCTATCAAAGACTCCTAGAAGGAACGATGCATTATGGGTCATTGTTGATCATTTTACAAAGTCATCACATTTTCTTGCTATAAGAGAAGATCTACCACTTGAACGTCTTGAAAGACTATATATTATGAATTTGTGAGACTTCATGGAGTACCCCTATCTCTTTTTTCTGATCGTGATCCTCATTTTACTTCATGATTCTAGAGGAGTCTTCAGAAAGACTTAGATACTGAACTTTGTTTGAGCACTAATGACCACCCTCAAACAGATGGAAAATCAGAACGGACTATTCAAACCTTATAACACATGTTGAGATCATCCTCACTCGACTTTCAGGGTATGTGGGATTAATATTTACCTCTAGTAGAATTTTCCTATAACAATAGCTTTCATTCAAGTATTTGGATGGCCCCATATGAAGCGTCATACGGAAAGAGATGTCGCACACCAACCTTTTGGGATGATGTTGGCGAAAGAAAACTTGAATGCCTAGAACTGGTGGAGGAAATGATGGAAAAGGTGAAATTAATCCAAAACCTCATCAAAGCAGCTCAAAGTAGGTAGAAGAGCTATGTGGATAACCGAAGGAAGGATTTAGAATTTCAGGTAGGAGATCATGTTTTCTTGAAGGAATCTCCATGGAATAGAGTTATACATTTTGGTAATAAAGGTATATTGATTCCCAAGTGCATAGGACCTTTTGAAATTCTAAAACAAATTGGGGATGTAGCTTATCATTTAGAAATTCCACCAAATATTTCCATTGTTCACGATGTGTTCCACGTATCATGGTTGAAAAATACATGCCTGACCCAACGCATGTACTCACCTATGGGGATTTAGAATTGGAACATGATCTGTCTTATTGAAAAGATCCAATTAGGATTCTTGATACCAGAGAACAAGTGTTGAGAAACCAGACAACTCGTCGGGTAAAAGTTCTATGGAGAAACCATAAGATGGAAGAACCAACATGGGAACCCAAGGAACTTATGATGAAGAACCACCCGATTCTTTTTATGCAGTAATATCCTAGAAATTTCGAGGACGAAATTATTTCAAGGATGGGAGAATGTGACACCCCAGGCTTCCACGGTACGCTTCTCTTTGAATAACACAGTAGCATGTGTTGTACGCAACATCGAGTTCTTACACACACAAAAACCAATCAAACTAGCCGTTATGAATAGTAATACCCAATTTTTGAAATTTTATAAATTTTATCTTTCAAAATGGAATTCATTTTTGGATTTGGAATATCGAAATTATCTTAGGGTGAATTTTTGGTATTTTTCTGAAAACATTCAATTTTTGATGAATAGTGAGAAACACTAAGTTATAGTTTAAAACCGAATTGTTATTTAAATAATTATTTATTTTATATAAATTTATTTTAGGTAAAAATAGATACATAATACCCATATAATTTCAATTTAATTCATTATATTTGGTTTATAATAATTTTAGATATATAAAATTTTTATGGAACTTTTCACCGTCTTTTACCCATCTACTATGAGAATTTGCAAATTCACATAAAACATAATTTTACCACTTCTATGAGTGGAATTTAGAAAATCCAAGAGACATGATTAATATCAAAGAGTAAAATGTGGTTCAATAATATAGAAATAGTTTTTGGTGAATCGTAACTTTTTACTTTTATTTAACACGGTTAAAAGTAAATAGGGTAATTAAGGGTAAAATGGTATTATTATTGCCGTAATACATGTCCTAATTGTATTGGATAAGTATAATTCGACCAAAATAACCTTAAAAATAAAATATGAACCCCTTTGGTCCACTTAAATTAGATTATGACATTTATTATTATTTAATTCAAAGAAGAGTTAAAAGAGTTTAAATCAATGTTTAATAACTAAAACCTTTTTAATATAGGGTTATACATAAGATAAATTAGATTATAAATAATAATTATAAATATAAAAAAATTTCCTATATAATGGTATTTTATTTATAATTTTTAGATATGAAATAATTTAATTTATTTATGACACAATGATGATGTAGTAATTACCATATTAGTGAAATATTAAAATAATTGATATTATAAATACCCAAATAAACATAATTTTAGACTTTTAATGAATTACACGAATTTTATATTTTAATATTATATTTTAGGGTTGATTAAATGAATTAGGTTCTAAGTAATAATGTTGTTATAAATTTAGTAAAAACAAAATACCAAATAGTTTCAAAATTGACATAAAAGAGTTTTTAAAACAAATATTATATTATTAGTGGATATTCATTTCATAAAAATCTATTATTCATCAAAGAGACTTATATAATGATATTTGTATCATTAATTAACCACATGGGGTTATATTTCATGTTTATAGTAAGTTTATTAACCATATAATATAAAAATACAAAGAGAGATGGTAAATGTGAAACTAACTAACTAAGAGTTAAAACTAAAAGATAAGGTTAATATAGTGACCCAAACCTATATAAAACATATTTTTTGGGTGGTTTTAGACCCATACCCACCTTATCCTCGAACTAATTCACTTTTGAGCCATTAAAAACCTAATATAAATTTATTATAAAATAATATTTCTAGCATTTCCTAAGGTGCCCCTCACCCCTCTTATAAAAGGGCACTCCACCTTCTCTCTAATTCACACCTTCAATTCCTTTTGTATCATCCAAACCCGGCCCAAATATTCTCTCAACATCACTCACTTCAACCTAGAGTCCTTATTTTTATCAGAAAGCCAACCTATGGAGCCATTTTGATCAAATCAAAAGGAATAACCCGAAGAAGAGGTAATGTTTTCACCACCCTCTTTCATGTTCTTTTCTTCTTCCACTTCTTCATTATTTGTTATTTCCATTATAAAATAATAAATCTAGTATCTTCTATATAATGTGATGTTATTATAAATATGGTACAACCATATTCAGTATTCTATCCATCCATTGAATGACATGTCACCAAATGTGCGTACGTACTGCTTACCGTCTCCACGTCTTGGTGTAATTGTAATTCAAAACATTATTATTTGAATGGGTATGATAATGATGTGTAATTGAAGTGAATAATAAATATAAAATTATCATGATTCTGTATATATGATATAACATCCAATTATATACAATTTTAATAACAAAAAAATGATATTGTCGCTCATGCGTACGTACGGACTACCGTCTCCACAAACGTGATGAGATTCATTCCACATCGTATCCATTCAAGAATAATTCTCATTTGATGATTAAAAGTAATGTTTAAGGACTTTATATCATTCTAGATATTAATAAGATACAACTTATCCATAGCAAACACGACTTACTTACCAAAGCATATAAAGGAAAACGAATCAGTTAACACCCGAAACAACGATAATACAATGGTATTATTAACAAAGCAATTTTAAAATATCATATATGATATCTTATTAATGTATATGATTATTTTATAATTTAATAACAATTATTTAACCATTATACAGGAGGTTAACCTACCCTCGACCAAGGAAAAGTACAAGGTAAGGGTTTATTTCACAATCTCTTCAATATCTGAGGTTTTTTATACGTAATTATCTATCAGGACCTCTTTATCATCCACATCCATGTTTCTAAAAAATGTATTTCAAATAATTCTTACTATTTTATAGACTATGGGTTAAAGTCATTTGTAAACTTTTTAGACTCTTTATAATTATTTTATAAAGGAATCTTTATATCATTTTCCAAACAAGGTCCTTTTTAACCTTTTCGACATAATTAAGGTAAGAAAGTATTTTTTAACATATATGGTGGGTGCAGTTATTTTTCGCCATTATAAATCTTTGAAGCTTCCCTTACAAGATTATAATGATATTTTCAAATTAAATGTTTTGTTTTATAATTATGTGACTTTTAAATGATTTTAAAAAAGAGATATTTCTCTCAAATAGTTTTGATTTCATCTATGTCAACATCCTTTGATTGATGTATTATTTTTATACCATTCATGGTTTATGGAGAATGTGTTGACATTTCATATGCTAGTTTTAATATGAATGTTTATGTTATGTTTAAACCTGTTCATATGAGGAATGCATTGAACTTAGTAAGTGATGGGTGGAGCCTACTATAGCTTCTCAATGCATCGGTAGGTCTCATGAGGCAAACTAATTTCTTGGCACAAGGCCTTGACAAAATATTATTAGTAGTCTTCGCACAAGTCCTTGACTATGTGGTTTGGATAGTCTGGCATTATGCATTCCATCATTATGAAAGTGTTTATTGATATTGCATGTGATTATTTGATTAGTAGAATATCCATGTGAATAAGTAAATGGAATTATTTCATTTTATTTATGCCATATTATGTTGAAGTTCATGTTTAAAAGGATTTTTTTTAGTTATACATTGCCTTAAATGTTTATGCTTATTTATGTAAGATTCTACTATATTGTTATCATTACTGGGCATCTGAGCTTACCCCTTTCTATGTTTTATTTTTCCCAGGATGTGAAGAAGTATTTTATGAATGACCTGTAGGGATATTATAAGGAGATATGAGTGTGGTCGATGGAGACAAGATTTTTTTTTAGTTTTTCATTTTATGATGTAATTTCAACTTTATGAATGTATCTAGTGATTCCAAGGCTACTAAACTAATTGGTTTTTATAGGCTTAATCTTTTGTGATCATGCCAATTTTATTTAATAATGCACCGAGTTTTGGTAATTGAGGTTGGAACTTTACATGGATAGAGAATGCAGAGTGATCCTTATATGGGTATCACATGGCTTGGAAAATGTTCAACTTGACCAGTTAGTCACCAAATTCCAAGGATAAGATGACGACATGAACATCAATTTTGGTTTTAGATGTAATGTGGAAAGGTATTCCTAGAATAAAAGGATATTATTAAAAATTTGTATCACCTTCCATGTTAAGGACATAGAAGTCAGTTGGGAATATACAATCATTTATTCAGACAAGGACATCCTCAATTATTCCCTTAGGACTAGAAATGCTTTGATTGAATAACTGGATGACAACACTTGTTGGGTGCAAGGGACTAAGGCCAAGGTTTGAGAATATGTATTTTGTCATGACATTTATTGAGGTTCCTAGGTCTATGAGTGCATCATCATATTTTGAAATTCTTAACTTGCATGAAAATATAAAGGTCCAGGGATCATTTCACTTCATGGTATGTATTTTTTTGATGAAACATTATCAATGGTCCTAAGTTGTCTCTTATAAGTTCACAATTACTTATGAATCTTGGCATACATAGGAATTTTTTATGGAATCTAAGAGGGGAGTGTTCACTTCCATACGTTGAAACATGTCATTAATTTTAGAATCTGGTTAAAAGGATTTCCTTATCTTATAAATGTCTTTAGAAAAAGGAATTGATTCCTTAGACGGATATAATGAGGTAATGGAGTGGTGTCATGTTTGTTTTTAGGGTTTTTTTTCTTTTCATTTTCAATATCAAAATTCAAAGTGGATTTAGGGGATTCATTATGACGCATAGTGACTTAATTTCCCAATCTAAGAGAAATTGAATTTACATTACCCATAGGGTTGGGTAGTGGTTCAGCTATGAGTTGGGAAGAATTAGATGGTTGCTTCTGGATTAATTGGGATTCAAGTTGGCCAATTTAGGTTTCAATATTTTTAAGGCTAGAATAGGTGGAGGAAAGATATTCCACTGCACATTCCCATGGTTTCTTGGAAGAAGAGGCTGGTCCTCAATTGGGGTTTCCATGATTTTGGTTCTTGGTAATGTTATTGTATTCAGTTCGTAATTGGGAAGGCTCATTAGGATAGTGGAATCATGGAGGAGAAAGAGGAGGATTGATCCTTTGAGTTGAGGAACGAAAGGTAAAGGTTGTTAGAAGTTACAAACACCTTGACTATATTGGAATTTTTTTGTGTTTTTATAAGGGAATTGTGGGTTATGAGAAATGGGATTACCATAACATAACTACGGTTATAGGTAGAAGAGAAGGGGTTAGAGTGGGTTTGGATGAAGTTCATAATGAATTGACCTGATTGTTGAGGTTCGGTGTTCCTATGAGCTTATACTACATTGATCTCTATTTGTCAGGGTGAATCAGAAGGATCCTATTGAAATTGAGGACATGTATCAGTTGGATAATATTGGGAGATATAGATTCCATAGTTCATGATAGGTCTAGGTAATCGAGATTATGGAGAAGATGAGCTTGGGGATTTGGTAGCCATATCTAGTTGTCACACAAGACCTGTAAGTTAACTCATCCACTCTTTCATCTTGTTTGACTCTATCAATTGATATATTGGTCTTGTTTGACATTAGAATATTCTCAAGAATGTAATTGTTGTGCATTTGCAGCCATGTTTCTTTTGAGATCACTTTCAGCTACAGGATTTTTATCAACAAGAGCACTGCCACTTGTGGCATCAATGAGAGTTCTCTCCATATCCAATAACCTCTTATAGAAGTATTGTATAAATAGTTGGTCAGTGATTTGATGGTGTGGACATGTTTCCATAATATTTTTGAACCTCTACCAATACTCATGGAGTGATTAATTTTTTAATTGATGAATACCACTTATTTCCTTTTGGATATAAGCAGTACGAGAAACTGGAATGAATTTTTCTAAGAAAAGTTACGTCATTCATTCCATGTGGTTATTGAACCATGATGGAGGTAGTAGATTCATGACTTGGCAGTGTTATCTAGGGATAAATGGAATTCTCAAAGTTTTAAATGTTCCTCAGAAACCCCTTGAGGCTTCGTGGTTGAGCACACCACTTGTAACACTTTAAGATGACTAAGTTGATCCTCACCGGCTAGCATGTGGGGGTGAGGAAGAAGATGAATAAAACCCAACATGACTTCAAAGTCAGCCTCTATGTTTGGATATTGAATACCAAGGGTTGTGTAATTCATATCAGGGGTAGCAAGTTCTTTAAGTGTTTGTTCTCTAGGATTACCATATCTAATTCAATTGGTTGTACAAGGACTGGTTCTTGAATTGTTTTATTATCTCTTATGTTCCTTATATGTTGGTGAAGAGTTTTCTGAATTTTAGGATCAAAAAAATCTGAGGGATTTTTTGGGAGGCTATGAGGAATTCATATTTATTTTGTAAGAAAGAGGAAGATTAGTTTTTCTTTTTTTCTTTTATGATTTTTATGAGAAGGCAGTTTTTTCTATGTGCTTTTTTTAAATTAAATTTTGTTTTTTTTCTTTTCTTTACAATAACCAAAAACTAATGAGTACTTAATGCACCATCCCCAGAAATGGAGCCATTTGAAGTGTGGATGATTTTCTCATATCGACTGTTCAAGGTTTCAGTGCTCTTCTAATGTGTATAGAAGCACTTAGGTCAAATCCTCAGCAATGATACTTTTTAATAGTTAATTGTTTTTTATTGATATTATTTTGATTGGAGGGGTTTGTTTACAAATATTAAATGAACTGATTAATGTTTGGTGTTAGATTTAACAATATTAATAAATATTTGTTTGATTTCATTATTAGGGAGTTTGTAACACCCCATGGTTTTGAAAATAAATATAGAATGCAATTTTATAATCTATCCATTAAAAACAAATTTGTTTGTTCTAGGTTTTGAATTTCGAAAAATGGTCATCTAGAGTTGTGTTCAGTAAGTCATTTAGAGTCTGATAGAACAAAATTGATTTTTAGTGAATAGTAACATGCCCATATGAATAGTAATATGAACTTTATGAATTGTAAATAATATTATTATTTTATCTTCTTAAGGAAATAAGATAATGAGATCTTAATTAGTTTTTCAATGAGAAATAAAACTAATTACACTTTAAGAATGTTTTTTTTTTGAATTAACTATGACCTTATTTAAAAATTAAATTAATAATATTTAGAAAATTATTTTTGAAAACTTTATTTCACTTTTTAATTCTACACATCAAAAAAAGGTTAGGGTTAATTTTTGGAATTTTTCTGAAACAGTTGATTTTTCAGTGAATAGTAAAAAATAAAGTTTTTAGTTTCAATGTGTTAATGACATCATTAATGATGTAATAAATATGTCAAAAATCTGGTAGACTTGTGTATAGTTAATTAAGATGTGAGTTGTCCAAAGTGGATTTAACCATGGGAAAATACCATGGGCAAGCCCATGGTTTTTCAATTACCACCCATGAGGTGTCCCTTGGAAATTATTAAAATAATCCCTCACTTTTCCTAGGTCAAAACATTCATGTTCTAAGGGTTACTCTACAAGGTAAGAAAATTCGCAATTTCTTTCTTTTTCATTTCAGGTTCTCCTTTATGTGGTATATCTTTAAAGTTTCCATACCATGTTATTATTTTTCTTCTTATTCTTGATCTAATCTATATTATGATTTATTTTTGGATAGGTTACCTTTGTACCCCCTATTTTTAATATTTTCTAAAACCATGTTGCATAGCCGTCAGGCTGCCAAATATTTGTAAGCGATTTCAAAATTATTCTTTTATTTTGAGTTCTTTATTTATTCTTTCTTCATATATTCTTACCCAAGAGGAATTAAATCTCCAGAATCTTTAATATTATGGATTTTCGCATGTTCATGAGAAGTTAATCATCAAATTTTCTTATTTTCCCTCACTTTTTCAAGGAATTTAAAACATTTTCTGTGATGTGTCGAATTACCAACATCGTAGATGATGTGATTTCAATTTGCATTAATTCGTTCAAGTATGGTCATGAAACCATTTATATAGTTGAACAAGGTTATAATATATGTGTTATGACTCACCCATGGTTCTATAATTCTTTGGTACACATGGTTCTAATTTTTGAAACAAAATGATGTTGTTATTATCAAAGTACCACTAAAACGATCTAAATGAACACCATTAATGTTTTAACTAATGAATCATCATCATGGTATATAACCCAAAATAATTATAAGATAATTTATATATCATTAATTTTGTTAATTATATGTATTAACAATTTTTTATTTTTAACCCTGTTTCAAATGAACATCCATTCATAGAAACAAGTAAACGAACCATGAAAACCAAGGAAGAAAATGCTTCCAAAACATGAAATTGAACCAATTGAACCCATAAAAAGGGCCATGAATGAACCTAATAAGGTTATACTAAATCAATTAAATGTATATTATGTTCTGGAAATATTAATTAATGAAGCTAAATTTGATTATTCATGTCATTAAAAAAACGAAGAACACACTCGAGCATAAGGTAAGGGGTTTCTCATCTCACTTTCATTTCTGTGAGATTTCCATTATTCGCCAATTATTGCTTATATTTGGTATATGTGTACTTAAATTTGATATATAATAACATTATTATATATATATTCATGTTATTCAATTATATCATTGATGGTCATTACGTTCTGGTCATACGGTTTGACCGATTACATTGTGGTTAGGGACTTTGTCTCAACTACCTTTTCATTGGGACTAACTTTTTATTGTGAACCTAATAATCCTTATGGGGTGTACATAATGCCCATTTGAGATAAATTTTCATTTGAAATTATATTTATATTAAATATCCATAATCTCATGTCATGGATATGTTTGTTTTCTAAACAGTATACCATCTTATATATGGTGTTTATTTGGAATGTTATTTTAATTATGGAAATATTGATGAATCTGTATACTCTACTCTATACAGATATTAAAAAGGGTTATTTCTCTTGTATTAAATAAATTTTTGAAGATTTATTTGGAAATGTAGTGACAGTTGGGGCTCGCTATAGCCCCTCGATGTATCGGTAGGTCTCATGAGACAAAACAGTTCGGCGACAAACCCTTCGAGTTTGTTTCCAAAAATCAGAAGGGATTCTACCCATAGAACTAAACTGTTTTTACGGTATTATGGTTTCATGTGCCAGATACATTATTTTCAATTAATAAGCATTATTTTTTTTCATTATCAGTTATTATTATTATCCATGAGGTTTTCACTATGAAAAAATCTATAGATGCAGTTTCATTCTCAGTTTATTAATGGCATTAGTTATTCATTTATTCACTATTCCATATTGATTATGTCAGATTGATTGCGATTCACTTAATATTTTTCCCATGGTTCTGCTATTTGTAACCCTTACTAATCATTTGAGCTCACCCCATTCATTGTCTACCTTCAACAGGTGATGAAATAAGATCTTTTATTGAGTTCCTGGGGATGCCATTTTTAGTTTTTGTTTGGTATTGTATTTTGTAAACTTTTCCAATGTAATTTTAGTAACATATATGTATCTAGTTTCTTCAAGACTACTAAACTGATCGTTCCTTTGGGATTTTCATTCCTTCTAACCATTCCATTATCACAAATAATGCATCGGCTCCAGCCTAGAGGGGTTGGGGTGTTACAGTTGGTATCAAAGGAATTTTAGTAGAAAACGTGGAAACTAGAGTAGGAAAAGTATAGTAGGGAACAAATACCTATGGTATTATCTAAGGATTAACATACAAGAAGATCCTGGTATTTTGGTAAGGAATAGATTATGTTGATATTTTAAGAAATACATCTCTGTCTGGATACGAGTAGGTAGAGGTGGCTCTGGCATAGATGTATCTAGGGGTAAAACCCTAAAACACCGTTTTAAGCTAGTCTCGAACGGGAATTGGTGCATGAAAATAGGCCTTGCTGCACTCTTGGTTATGAAACTCTAGGGGATACACTTAGGATAATTCATATTTTTTTTACAAGACATTATGAAGGAGTTAATGTAAATTTTTCCTTATAGGAACCACGTTTATAAGATTAGTTATGCATAGAATTTCAATTTATATTGAGTGATTTTCTATTTGAGATTAAAAAACTAATATAGTGTATCCCATTATTTAGAAATGTAATCTAATGGAATAAGGGGAATCAATACTCATGGGAAAGGTAGGGATCTCCCTATTGAGCAAGTCAACACAGTCAATGTTGGAGCAGATCAGATCTTGACCATATTGGGACAACTTACTCAAGTTGTAACAAATAACCATTCAAAACCTGTGTTGGATCGTTTCATGCGGCATAATCCCCCATTTTCAGAAGGACTACTAATTCAGTTGTTTCTGAGAAATGGATCAAGTCCCTTGAAAAGATATTCATGGCGTTAAGATGCAATGAAAAAGAAAAGGTAGTACTGGCAGTATATTGTCTCAAGGGAGACGCTGATCAGTGGTGGTCCATGATTCAAAATAACACATAGGAAGAAGAGATAGATGATATGGAATTGAGGAATTTTAAGGATATATTCTTCGAAAAATATTTCCCTCGTGAGCAACGAATTGAAATGAAGATGAAATTCCTTATCTTGAAACAAAGGAAAGAAGATAGTGTTGTAGAGTATGAGGCTACCTTCACAAGGCTAGCCATGTATATCGTGGATTACATACATGACTCAGCGGAAAAGATTGATCATTTCTTTGCAGGTCTTAAGCCAAGTCTTCGATGGGCACTGGCTTCTCAATCATTTTCATCATATGATGAAATTGTATCAAGTCCCATCAAAACAGAGAAGGAATTTCCTTGATCAAATTTTTTCAAAGGAAACCAAGATAAGAAGCGGTATTCTGATAACAAAGGAAAAGGAAAAGCACCAATGAAGAGAAAACGAATGAATATTTTCCCATTATGCATGAACTTTGGAAATAATCATCTCGGGAAATGCTTGAAAGGCACGGGAGTCTGCTATAACTGTGGAGAAAAGTGTCATCGATATGATGAATTCAAGGGGTAGAAACAATTCAATGATATTCAATGCTACAATTTTAGAGAAATGGGACACTATGGAAATGAGTGTCGTAAGCACCAAGGAAACATGCCTCAGAAAAAATCCCAGAGAGCAAGGGAGAGCCTCTGCGATTACAACCACGGAGGTTGAAGTTCCTTGTGACGTGGTGCCAGGTACTTTAATTGTTTCCTCAAACTCAGCCAACACTTTATTTGATTTTGGATCATTGCATTTATTTATATCCTCTCAGTTTTCCAAGAAAACTAGATGTGTCTAGTTTGATTTAATAAAGGAGCTGTCATTCAAAACTCCCCTGGGATGTATCATTTCAACAAAGGCATGCCGACTAGTCCCCCTCCAAACACCAAAAAGTGCTTTAGTTGCTAACCTTATCATCATACCCATTACTGAATTTGATATAATTCTCGATATGTATTGGCTGTCAAATTATGATACGAGGATTTATTGCAACAAAAAAAAGTTAATTTTTTTGAAAATGGTGTAGAATCCATTGTCTTTAGGGAATAAACTTCACCACCTGAGTATTATCTAGAACCACCCCCAATAGCTCTATTAAAGGTAATAATTCGAGAGGAATAGAAACCAATATCTTCGGGAGAGGAAAGAAATCTTCAAACTGAATATGTGCACATAGTGAAAAAGTACATTGATGTATTTCTAGAGGATTTACCTGGAAATCCTATAGAGCGGGAAGTTGAGTTCTCTATTGATTTAATTCGTGATTAAACACTTATATCAAAGACTCCCTATAGAATGGCCATTGTGGAATTAGTGGATCTATAAAAACAACTAGAGGATTTGAGTGAAAACGGATTTATTCAACCTACTTTTTCTCCATGGGGATCCCTTGTCCTCTTTGTCAAGAAGAAAGATGGATCCATGAGTCTTTGCATTGATTACAGGTAAATAAATGCTATTACAATAAATAATAAGTATCCTCTGCCCTGAATTGATGATTTATTTGACCAACTTCATGGAGCTCAATAATTTTCTAAGATTGACCTCCAATCTGAATATCATCAACTGTGTGTGAGTAAGGAAGATATTCTGAAGACAACATTTCGAACTAGGTATGGGCATTATGAGTTTACAGTGATGCCTTTTGGACTGACAAATGCACCCCCTATTTTCATGGATTGAATGAATAGAGTTTTCAAGGAATATCTTGATAAATTTGTTGTGATATTCATCGATGATATCCTGGTATACTCAAAAATCTATTAAGACCATGAGCATCATTTGTGAACTATTCTGAAAACTCTTAAAAGAAATCAATTATATGGGAAGTTTAGCAAGTACGAATTCAAGATTCAGTTAGTTTCTTTTCTAGGAAACATTGTCTCTAAGAATTGAATCCTAGTTGATTCTACAAAGAAAAAGGCAATACAAGAATGGCCCATGTGAACAAACATAACTGAGGTACACAGTTTTATTTGCATAGCAGGTTATTATCGTCGTTTCGTGAAGAATTATTTCTGACTGGCTAAACCGCTAACGAAGCTCACACATAAAGGGGTTAAATTTTATTGGACAAAAGATTTTGATGAATGTTTCTAAGAAATTTGGAGAAGATTAGTCAATTTATCAATATTGACTCTACCTTTGGGGAATGATGGGTATTTTATTTATAGTGATGCTTCAAATAAAGAAATTGGTTGTGTCCTTATGAAAAATGATAGGGTTATTGCTTATGCATCAGGACAGCTAAAAGTTCATGAGCAAAATTATCCTACTCATGATCTTGAGTTAGCTTCTGTAATATTTTCTTTGAAGATATGGAGACATTATCTCTATGGTGAAAAATGTGATATTTATACTGATAAAAATAGTTTGAAGTATATTTTCTCATAGAAAGAACTCAACAAGAGGAAAAAGAGATGTATTGAACTACTCAAGGATCATGATTGCATGATACACTACCATTTGGAGAAATAAAATAAGGTGGCATATGCTTTGAGAAGAAAGTATCATGGAGTTTTGAACAATATGAGAGTTTAAAGGGATCATATTTTCATGGACCTAATAAAGATGGATATGGGAATAACCATGGAAGGTGAAACATCATTTATTTTTAAAATGGTTTCCAAACCATATTTACTAGAAAGGATAAAAAAGTTATCGAGGTGATGAAGTGGAGTTTTAAAAAAAGATTAAAGCTCTGAATGATGGGAGATTGAGTGACTTCATATATGAAGATGGAATTTTGAAATTTGGGAATAGACTTTTTGTTCTCGATATACCTGATCTAAAAAGAGAATTGTTGGATGATGCTCATAGTTCCAATTTCCCAATAAACCTTGGTAGCACTAAGATGTATAGAGATTTGAAGGAACATTTTTTTTGGACAAAATGAAGAGGGACATTTCTGATTTTGTGTCAAGATGTATGGTTTTTCAAGAAGTGAAAGCTGGAAGGCAACAACCTGGTGGAGTGTTAAAACCTCTTCCCATACCTGAGTGGAAATGGGATAATATCACAATGAACATTGTCATGGGACTAACAAAGACTCCTAGATGTAACAATGAAATATGGTTCATTGTTGATCATCTTACCAAGTCATCAAATTTTCTTGCTATAAGAGAATATATGCCTCTTGAATGTCTGGTAAGACTATATATTAATGATGTTGTTAGACTTCATGGAGTACCCCTATCGATTGTTTCTGATCGTGATCCACATTTTATATCAAGATTATGGAAAAGTCTTCAGAAGTCCCTAGATACTGATCTTCATTTGAGCACTGCCTACCACCCACAAACTGATGGACAATCATAACGGGCTATTCAAAGATTGTAAGACATGTTGAGGTCTTGCTCACTTTATTTTCGAGGCATATGGGATCAGTATTTACCTCTCGTAGAATTTTCCTACAACAATAGCTCCCATTCAAGTATTCAGATGGCACCCTATGAAGCATTATATGGAAGGATATGTCGTACACCAACTTGATGGGATGAAGTTGGTGAAAGAAATCTCGTGGGCCCAGAACATTATAAAGAAACAACCGAAAAGGTGAATATTATCCAGAACCATATCAAACTATCTCAATGTAGGAAAAATATATATGCAGATAATCGAAGGAAATATTTGGAGTTTCAAGAAGGAGATCTCGTTTTCTTAATGGTATCTCCATGGAAGGGTATTATACAATTTGGTAAGAAGGGAAAGTTAAGTCCCGAGCACATCTGAACTTTTGAAATCCTAGACCGAGTTGGAGCCAGAGCTTACTGTTTGTAAATTCCACCAAGTCTCTCTAAGGTTCACAATTTGTTCCATGTGTCAATTTTAAGAAAGTACATTCCAGACCCAACACATGTATTGAGAAATCAGATGACACATCGGGTAAAGGTTCTATGGTGGAACCATAAGATGGAGGAAGCACCATGGGATCCTAAGGAGCTTATGTTAAAGACATACCCGAATATTTTTATGTAATATTTTTTGAATTTCGAGGAAAAAATTCTTTTAAGGAGGGGAGAATTTAACACCCCAAGGTTTTGAAAATAAATATAGAATGAAATTGTATAATTTATCTATTAAACACAACTTTTCCTATTCTATGTTTTGAATTTCGAAAATGGTCATCTAGAGTTGTGATATGTAAGTCATTTAGAGTCTGATAGAACAAACTTGATTTTTGGTGAACAGTAACATACCCATATGAATAGTAATGTGAATAGTAATATGACACTTATGAATAGTAAATAATAATATTATTTTATTTTCTTAAGGTAATAAGATAATGACATCTTAATTAGTTTTTCAATGAGAAATAAAACTAATTGCATTTTAAGATTATAAATTTTGAAATTAAAAATGTCCTTATTTAATAATTAAATTAATAATATTTAGAAAATTAATTTTGAAAAATTTATTTCACTTTTGAAATCTACATGTCCAAAAATGGTTAGGGTGAATTTTGGAAATTTTTCTGAAACAGTTGATTTTTCAGTGAATAGTAAACAATACAGTTTTTAGTTTTGGTGTGTTAATTACATCATTAATGATGTAATAATGATGTCATAAATCTGATAGACTAGTGTACAGTTAAATAAGATTTGAGGTGTCCCAAGTGGCTTTAACCATGGGAAAATACCATGGTAAAGCCCATGGTTTTTCAAATACCACCCATGAGGTGTCCCTTGGAAATTATTAAAATAATCCCTCACTTTTCCTATTAATACCAACTCTTCCATTCATTGAATTCATTCCTAGATCTCCCTCAACAACGATCTGGCCTCCTTACCTTAATATTAGTCCTCCCAAGGTTTCCTCAAGCCCCCAAGGTTTCAACCTTCAATTTCTAAGGGTTACTCTACAAGGTAAGAAAAATATCAATTTCATTCTTTTTTCCTTTCAAGTTATCTTTTATGTGGTAAATATTTCAAGTTTCCATACCATGTTCTTATTTTTATTCTTATTCTTGATATACTCTATATTATAATTAATTTCTGGATAGGTGACCCTTTTCCCCTCTCTTTTTAATATTTTCTAAAACCATGTTGCGTAGCTGTTAGGCTGCCGAATATTTGTAAGCGATTTCAAAATTATTCTTTTATTTTGAGTTATTTATTTATTATTTCTTCATCTCTTCTTACCCAAGATGAATGAAATCTCCATAATCTTTTATATTATTTATTTTCTCATGTTCATGAGAAGTTCATCATCAAATCTTCTTCTTTTCCCCCACTTGCTCAAGGAATTAAAAACATTGTCCCTGATGTGTCGAATTACTGACATTGTAGATGATATGATTTCAATTTGCATTAATTATTTAAAGTATGGTCGTGAAACCATTTATATGGTTGAAAAATGTTATAATATATGTTTTATGACTCACTCATGGTTCTATAATTCTTTTCTAGTCATGGTTCTTATTTATAAAATAAAACGAGTTTGTTATTATAAAAGAACCACTAAAACGATCTAAACGAACATCATTAATGTTTTAACTAATGAATCATCATCATGGTATATAACCCATAATCATTATAAGATAATTTATATCTCCATAATTTCGTTAATAATATGTATTAACAATTTTGTATGTTTAACCATGTTTCGAATAAACTTCCATTCATGGAAACAAGTAAACGAACCATGAAAACCAAGAAGAAAATGATTCCAAAATAGGAAAATTGAACCAATTGAACGCATATAAAGGGCCATGAATGAACCTAAAAAGGTTATAATAAATAAATTGAATGTATATGAGGTTATGTAAATATTAATTAATGAAGCTAAATTTGATTATTCAGGTCATTAAAACAAACGAAGAACACACTCGAGCATAAGGTAAGGGGTTTCTCATCTCACTTTCATTTCTATGAGATTAATATTCTTCGCCAATTATGCCATATATTTGGTATATTTGTAATTCCATTTGATATATAATAAAATTATTATGTTTATATTCATGTTATTCAATGATTGTCTTACTTTTTATTAAGTTCTGGTCATACGGTTCGACCGATTACATTGTGGTAAGGGACTTTGTCTCAACTACCTTTTCGTTGTGACTGACTTTTTATTGTGCACCTAATAATCCCTATGTAGTGTACCTACAACCCATTTGAGATCACTTTTCATTTGAAATTATATTTATATTAAATATCTATAATCTCATGTCATGGATATTTTTTTTGTCTAACCCTTATACCATCTTACACACGGTGTTTATTTGGAATGTTATTTTAATTATCGAAATATGGATGAATCTGTATACTCTACTCTATACAGATATTGAAAAGGATAAATTATATTGTATTGAATCGATTTGTAAAGAATTATTTGGACATGAAGTGGTGGGTGGGGCCCGCTATAGCCCATTGATGCATCAGTAGGTCTCATGAGACAAAACAGTTTGGTGACAAACCCTTCGAGTTTGATTCCAAAAATCAGAAGGGTTTCTACCCATAGAACTAAATCGTTTTTATGGTATTATGGTTTCATGTTCCAGATACATGACGTTCAATTAATTATCATTCTATTTATTCATTATCAATTATTATTATTATCCCTGAGGTTTCTACTATGAAAAAATCTATAGATTCAGTTTCATTCTCAGTTTATTAATGGAATTATTTATTCATTTATTCATTATGCCATATTGATTATGTCAGATTGATTGTGATTCACTTATTATTTTACTCATGATTCTACTATTTGTAACCATTACTGAGCTTTTGATCTCACCCCTTTAATTGTCTGCCTTAAAAAGGTGATGAAGAGAATATCTTTTATTGAGTTCTTGGGGATTCCGTTTTTAGTTTTTGTTATGTATTGTATTTTTTAAACTTTTCCAATGTAATTTGAGTAACGTCTATTTATATAGTTTCTTAAAGAATACAAAACTGATCATTCCTTTAGTATTTTCATTCCTTCTAACCATTATAATATCACAAGTAATGCACCGGCTCATTATCAATGTTAAATTCATGCAACATACTCTTCTAAACCAGCTCTACCTTTTTCTGCAACCCATTGTCTTTCTTCTGCACTTTCTTAATTCTCTCTAATAGAGATGATCTCATTGACACCTGAAATGAAAAAGAACAACTTCCTGCCCCAAAAAATTCAATTCCCAAGTTCATCAAATCAAAAACCAAAGGATCTCATTCCAAACGTGTCATGGTTAATGAAGCATTACTTTTTCGACTCAAAGCATCAGCCACTTTATTTTCTTTTCCCGGATGGTAATGAATTGTACAATTGTAATCCTTGATTAATTCTAGCCATCACATATATCTAATGTTCAATTAATTATGAGTGAATATATACTTTAAACTTTTGTGATTGGTATATATTAAACACTTTACTCCATAAAAATGATGCCTCGAAACTTTTAAAGCAAAAACAACAGCAGCTAATTCCAAATCATGTGTTGGGTAATTTTACTCATGATTTTTCAACTGAAGTGAAGCTTAAGTAATTACCTAATCATTATTCATAAGGACACAACCGAGTCCTTTCAATGAAGCATCACTATAGATAAAAAATTCACCATTTCTGGAAGGTAGTTCCAATACTGGAGCATTCACCAATCTTCTTTTCAATTCCTGAAAACAATCATCAAATTCTTTTGTCCAAATGAACATAAAACATTTTTGAATTAACATAGTCATTGGACTAGATAATCATGAAAATTCCTCAAAAATCCTCCTGTAATAACCTTCCAAACCAAGAATACTATGGATATCGGTTATATTTGTGGGTCTTGGCCATTCTTCCACAACTTTTGTTTTAGCAGGATCAACAGTTATGCAATTTTTGGAAACAATGTGACTAAGGAAATAAATTTTTTGTAACCAAAACTCACCCCTGTTTACTTTTCCATACAGTTTCTTTTCTTTTAAGGTTTTCAAGATAACCCTTAAATTACTTTCATGTTTCTCTTTACTTTTAGAAAACACCAAAATGTCATTAATGAAAACAAATACAAACTTATGCAAGAACTCATTGAAAATTATATTCATAAGGTCCATGAATATAGTAGGTGCATTGGTTAACCCAAAAGGCATCACTACCAATTCATAATGGCCATATCTTGTACGGAACGTGCTCTTTGGAATATCTACTTCCTTTACTTTCAACTGATGGTACCCCGATCTCATGTCAATATTTGAAAAATACTGATCTCCCTGGAGTTGATCAAACAAATCATCGATATGTGGAAAAGGATACTTGTTCTTAATAGTGATGTTATTCAATGCTCTATAATCAATGAAAAGTCTCATTGAACCATATTTCTTTTTAACAAACAAGATAGAAGAACCCCATTATGATGTTCTACGTCGAATGAAACCTTTATCTAATTACTCCTGCAATTACTTCTTTAACTCTAAAAGTTCAACTTGAGCCATTCTATAAGGGGGTTTTAAAATTGGATTAGAATCAGGAACTAAGTCAATAGTAAATTCAACTTCTCAATCATGTATAATACCAAGAAACACATCAGGAAAAACATCAAGATACTCATTTACCACTGGCACATCATTAATCTGAACAGTTACTTTTTTTTCAACAATATGTGCAAGGTAAGATTCATTTCCATCTTTTACTAGTTTCTCAACTTCCTGATATGTTATCAAAATAAAGGGTTCATTCTTGTACACAAATTGAAAATCATTATGAAAAGAAACCTCTTTAGCTCTGTAGTCAATCTTAGCTTGATAAACAGAAATCCAATCCATGCCCAAAATAACATCAAACTCTACTACATGCAAGACAATAAGGTTTGTAGGTAGATTCTTTCCACACACAAGGATAGGAAGGTTCTTATAATTTCTTTTTGTTTCAATGTTTCCCCCTAGTGTTTTTACCATAATTTCAGGATTCATATATTTTGATGGAATTCCCAATTTACTAGAATGAAATAATGTGTAGACCCTGAATCAAAAAAACACATTGGCATAATCTGAACAAACAAAAAGTGTACCTGATACTACTTCATTCGATGGCCCAACATCTGTTGAAGTAGTTGCAAAGGATTTCACCACCCCTTTCTACATGTAGTTTGGTTGATTTACCTTAGTTGAGTTCTTCGTTAGACACTCATTTGCATAATAACCCATTTCATTACACTTAAAACATCTCACCACTGGCTTTTCATAGCCTTCTTGACTATCTTCCTTACAGTTACAAGAAATATGACCAGACTTACCACACCGAAATCACTTTCTAGACTTGGATAAACATTCTCCAGGATGCATTTTACCACACTTCTCACAGGATGGATCTTTGGTTTCTTACCTCTGGGCTTGTTTGATGAATATTTTTCCTTTTCTTTCCAAATGGACCTCTTATTTTGTTGTTTTTTAAATAACACTTGATCCTCAACAAACTCCATTTCCACATTCTCCGCTCATCGAACAAGTTTTTCATAACTTTTGAACTCACGAGAAGCTAAAGACCTTAAATATTTTGGCTTTAACCTTAAGTAAAAATGGTTGATTTTACTATCAAGATCTCATATAAAATTTGGAGCATACCTTTCCAGTCGAGTGAACTTTGCCTCGTAAGTAGCCACTGAGTTATCCTCCTGCCTCAATTCTTGGAATTGTTTTTCCATCCTAAGAAGAACCACCTTAGGAAAATATTTCTCAAGAAACATACCATTTAATTAATCCCAGTCAAGATCATCAATCTCCTCACTATCCCTGATATTTTTCACCATCCACCACCACTGATCAGCTTCACCTTCAAAACGGTAAACAGTGAGACTAACCTTTTGATGTTCTGAACACCCCATGACATCAAAAATCTTTTCAAGTGCTTTAATCCACCCTTCTTCTAGCATAGTGTCATATGATCCTCTGAATTATGGGGGTTGTTGCCTCATAAAATGCTCCACTACTAACATGTTCCTTTGTGGTTGATCTGGATGATCTCATGTATGGATACCACCACCATTTATAGCCTTGAGTAAAATGTGTCATCACTACAACAAACTGTTCATTTCTGATTCCGACCGTCTCAGGTTGCTAATTTGGAAGGTTTTTTTCCTCCTGATGTCGTCCCAACATAGCTGCCATGTTTCCTCTATGGAAAACCATTCTGAACACAAAAATATCTTAGATGAAGCAACATGGTATTCTCTAAATGCTATATCATTTCAATCATACCATATATTATTTTATAGACATGAATTTAACAATATTCTAACTCCTAAAGTTGTCTAAACCGACCTTTGATACCAACTATAAGGACCTAACATTAAAACATGACATAATATTGAATTAAATGAATAATTAACAATGGGGATATTTTCATGTTTATAGTTTTAGAGAATTAGGCCATAAATATTACATTTCAAAAGTTACAAAGTATAAACTTCTACACAGTTTCCATTTCTTTCATAAAATAAAAACTCTTGAAAAAAGAAGTCATGTCCAGTTCCATGTTTTAGACAGCATGACTTTCATTGATCCCATCCTTGACCCTATTCCACATTATTTCATGTGAAAAAAATTTCAAAAACATGGGATGAGAATAAAATCTCAGTAAGGAATACACAAAGAAATAAACTATTAGTTTTTTCAAAACAACAAGTAAACCATGAATACTTTAACATGAGTAATACATTTCACCTTTATGAAGTAGTACTTCACTGAATAAAAGATCACTAATTACCCTTTTGTAACCAAAATATTACACATATAAAGAACACATATCATATAATGTTAACTTGGAACATAAACATATTTAAATGGAATAACTATACGGTCGACATCCACACATGTCACTAAATGGAATAGCCATACGGCTGACTTCCATACCCAATTCATTGGAGGTTATAATGTAACCACTCGTCTTGGTATTCATGGAACCACCAATAATTTGGTTTTTCATGTAACCACCCGTCAAATGTCCATGTACCATTATAAAATCATAATACATAAAACACATATAAAGGAAAGAAAACATTTCCACATTTCAATCAAAATATATCACATAAATATATTGCTATAAAAAATTCATTATCAAAACTATTTTCAATAATAAAATACATAATAGAGTATATTTTATTTATTTCATTTTTAAAAACATTATGGCTTGTTTAGGAAGCTAAATATCAAATAATACTTGCGGCGATGGAAAGGTCGTTGTCACCACGTACGTTAAAAGAAACATTCCTTCTTTTTGTTTAGTAAAACGCTTCGTATAAAAAGATTCACTTTGAATGAAATGAAAATTCAATGGTGTTTATACAGCGTACAAATGAATGTCTTGTATTAAAACAAAATATGCCTCAATGAAAGGAGATTGAAACGAAGTCCCTTACATTATTTCTGACTTGACTCGATCGTTCTTTAATATCCTGAATAATAAACTAAAGTTAATTTATACTTGATTAAAAACCTTTTTAAAGTTTATTATTCTGTTTCAATCACTTATTTCCATGTTATAATCATTATGTAATCATTTAATTTAATAATGTTTGTTTTGTCGATATTTGGTACTTAAGTTAAAAATGGACTTCTTATAATTACATGTTGTTCATGAGGTCAAAGTTTAATTATATCTAGAATGATACTCATTATTTGGATGCCATATATATTATATATATCCATCATATACATGTATTTATAATAGTACATAACATTTAGAATTATGAAATGAAATGTACCATTCATGGAGACGGTAAGCTTTACGTATGCATGAACACAACTTCCATTTCTATTTCATATTTAATGAAATTAAAACATAATGATACATAGTAGAATTATAATTCCAGTATTGTATCATATATAATATCATTAAACCTATCCTTTATATGTACCACATATGGTATTAACGAGTCATATCACTTTGAGGGGGCGGTAGTCCGCACTTCCTCAAATGAAATTATCATGTTTACACATAATAGAAACCCTAAAGGATTGCTATATAAAAAAAAATAAAGAAGCATAAATAAAACATAAAAATAATATATGTCATATATAAATACATCAACATCTTAATTGCCACCATGAAATGTGTTAAAAGAATATTGAACAATCATCGTTTCGTGATGCAGTAATTCGCCACCCACAGAAACAGTATGTTCTTTAACCATTAGAAGGAGGTGTGTGTAAGTGTAGGTAGAATACATTTCAAAACAAAATCCTAGTAAATTGAGTATAATTCTGTTTTTATGGGATCAAATAATAATAATATAGTGGTGAGTGAAGAATGAAAATAAAAGAAAGAAACTTGAGAAAAGACTTTACCTCTATATCGGGTAACTCTTTTTGATTTGAGCCAAAGGCTTCCTTGGGAAGACTTCTGCCCAAAGTGAGGATTATAAGAGTAAGATAGGAATTTGGATAGATAATATGATTATATTTTGGACAATCCAAGGGCTTGAGAGGTGTGGGTAAGGGGGTATAGGTGGGGGCCTTTTATAAGAGGGAGAAGGGTCACTTTTGGAATGTCTTGAAATTTTACTTTATTATAAATTTTTTTTTGGATTTTAAAGGTCCCAAAATGATATATTTCTATAATAAGGTGATACGGGTTCAAAATCCACCAATCCTATAGGTTTTCAACAAGTTTATGTCTTAGATTTTACCTTATCTTTTCATTTTATTTAAATTTTTCATTAATGAGGTAAACACTGCATCATCATTGTGTCATAAATAATTTTATTTATCTGATGTCTAAAAATTATAAAACAATTATAATGATATAGGAAATATTTTTAGATTTTTAATTAATATTTATAGTCAAAATTATAACTTATATAATCCCATGTAAAATTTTTTTTAGTAAAATAATACATGTTTGTGATATTTTTATTTTTTTTTTAAATAAAAGGTATTAATGTCATTATCTTTCCCAAGTGGCTCCATGGGGTCCCATATTTTGACCCATGAATTTTCTCGTTCGTCCATGACTCAACCATTACGGTTAGGACAAGTTTAAAGGTAATTTCATATTATTATAACATAATTTTTACCTTTAATTACACTAATTACCTATAATCGCGGTTAATAAAACATAAAAGTTATTATTCACCAAAAATTATTTTCATCCCATTGAACCACATTTTCATTACTAATAATAACCATGTAAGTTGGACTTTTTAAATTCAATTCACAGAAGTGGTAAAATTTCATTTAAACGAAAAATCCGTTTTTTTAACTAACACTTAGTGGTTTCACTATTCATCAAAAATTGAAGTTTTTCAGAAAAATACCAAAATTTCACCATAAGATATATTTGATATTATGAATTAAATTTTTTTTATATTTTAAAAAATTCAAAACATATAATTTTCATTAATTAATTTTATAATTAATTCTCGTTGTCAAATCAAATAGCGTGTTTTTAAGAAACAATATCTATCAAAAGATTTACAGTTTTTTATGTCCAATTTCAAAGTCAAATTAATTTTAATGACCATCATTGGATTAAATGGTTAATATATATTCTAATTACACATTAAAACCAATTTAAAAGATAATCTAACCATATAATTCAATTATATGAAAAAACAGTTTTGAAGTAAAATGCAGTATTTTTCACTATTCATTAAAAAATGAACATTGCCAGAAAAATACCAAAAATTTATCCAAAGTAAATTTAAATGTACCAATGCTAAAGAATAAGTTTATTTTTACATATAGATCTTATAAAATTGTCAAAATTTGGATTTAAAAATTGTTTTCTATCAAAAGGCGGCAAAACATTTTTTTAATAATATTAGAGTATTCTATGCATAAGATTGGATTTATTCTCATTTTAAGCCTCTAAAACACTATATAATTCATAAATAGAAATATATATGAAAATATATTATTATTTACTTTCTTGGGATGTTACACAAATTCTTCGTTGATGAGGACTCTTTTTCAAGCACATCAGCTTTTCTCTTTGGTGAAGCACTGATATCTTTCTTACTGACCAAAGACATTGTAGAAATATCAACCATCACCTTCATTCCCTTATCTATTGTTGAAATTATTTCTCCTTGATTAGTTTATTCATGTTCACTATCAGATAGCTGAACAATATTATCATCATCAACTTCTTCCTTATCATCTTCTACCTCAACACCCTCTGGCTGTATGAAATCATGATTGTTACTTTCTTCTTCAAACAATTTATTTACTTCACCCTCACCCTTCTCATCTTTTCTTCGTGTAGAAAGTTTTGAAGACTCGGATTTATAAGTTCATATTGATAACTTCTCATAAGGACTCTCCCTCTCATGATAATCTTTTACTTGTTTTATCATATCTTCGATATCACCACTCCCTTCTTCATTTTCATTCACTTCTTTTTCTTGCACTATTTCTTATTCTTGTTCTCGCTTCGGAATCACCAACTTATTTCTCAGAGTCTCTGGGATTGTTTCTAAAAAAGTATTCGTGTACCGGAATTTTTTAGAAGCTTTCTCATCATCTTTAATAATAGATTGTTCTATTTCATCCTCATACATATTCTTCTTTTTCTTCTTCTCTTTTTGTTTCTTCTCAATCTCTTCAAAAGACTTTTCTTTTATTGCTTTTTCCTCAGCAGGGTCCAATCCAAACTTAGTCTCCAATTCATTATTGTTTTTCTTATCCTCTCCACATTTTTCAACTACCTTATTAGGATAATATTTTTTCTTCTTTGACTTTAGTGGTGCAGATTGAATTTTCATGGTAACATGAAGTTTTGATATCTCTTCATTTTCCTTCACCATTCTCTTCATTCCACCTTTCTTGGAGGTTTTAGCTACAACAAGTTTCATTAATAAAGCTTCAACTGATTCCCTTGATAAATCATAAAACTCTCCAGATTCACCAGAAAAGAAAATTTTAATTATCCTTAGTGTGTCGTCGCTTAGCAACATTACCGTGAAATTTCTTGACATTGATTTGCAGGAAATTTTCATTGATTCTAAACAAGAAACAATGATCTTTGATTGAATTGACAGATACATGATAATATGAGACTTCATATTTCCATTCTTGATATTATCAACCGTAACCAAAATATACTTTACTAGATTCATCTTCTGAAGTTTCCCTAAGAAATCCAACACATATATATCACTTTTCTTTGGAGTATATTTATCTCCTTTTCTCAGAATGATAAAGCCTTGAACCCAAAGTTCATGAATCTGGAAATTTGATGAATGATGAATAATCTTCGGAGTATTGACTCCAACCAAACCAAGGCAATCTATGTATTTATATTTATCAAATATTCTTTCAATATTAGGTAACTTATGCGAGAAAAATTTAGCTTCTCCTTCATATGGTATTTTGATCAGACTAGCTACCTTAGAATACGAAAGAGTGTAAGTCTTACCATAACTCTTGAAAGAAAATTTCTCTTTGCCAACTTGATTGAAAAAAGATACATATTCATAGAACTCTACTAGAAACTCCGGAATCACCAGATCCTCTACCTTGGGTTTAGATACAGCTATACTCTCCCAGCTATTTATCTTGATGTTATTTGATATGATTTAATCATAATTATTAAACAATTATATGTCTACCAACCTTTCATGATAAATATACCATTTAGAGATTTTCATTACAGTTGACATTTCTTTCTGAGGAGAGGATTCTTTAGACATTCGTAACTAAGTAAGACTTGAGAAATTAGGAACGGTCTTAAGTATGAAGGGTATATCTTCAGCACACAAGAGCTTGGGATTCGATGTGGGACAACCATCGGGTGGTTCTTTATATAGGAAATTGAAATGACAATTAAACTTCTTCGATTGATCCAATGGTTGAAAACTTCTTGAGAATATCTTACAGTTGAGATGATATATGAAGGAGGATTTTGATAGATTCTAATATTTTGAGGTTTTTAAGAAAAACATTCGGATTTAGGGAAATGTGAATCCGAAAATTTTGAAAACAAAAAGAGAATTTCAACAAGTAAATGATGGTTACAAAAATTTAAGAAAGGAAATATACCATTCAGATTTCTAGAAATATTATTCATAATAAGAAAAATTCTTCTTGAAGAAATTTAGATTCCAAAAATTTTGATTATGAAAAATTTAGATTTCAAAAAAGATTTAACTAACAAGAAAATGTACTCCCCCTAGGAAAAAGAGTTTTTTACTATAAGAAGAGTGGTTTCAACAATAAGTTATTAAGGAATATTACCTTATAGTTATCTTTCATAACTTTTGTTTAATGTATTCAAATCTATCATATGTTAAAGATTTTGTTAAAATATCAGCAAGTTGATCTTGAGTTATGATAAATTTAAGAATGATATCTCTTCTTTGTGTGTGATCCCTAAGAAAGTGATGCCTAATATCTATGTGTTTTTCACCAGAGTGATGTGCAGGTTTTTCACTTAAGGAAATGGCACTAGTATTATCACACAAAATTTGTGTTCTGGTAAAACTCATACCATAGTCTGTGAGTGTGTGTTACATCCATAATACTTTTGCACAAAAACTTCCAGCTGCTACATATTCAACTTCCGCGGTGGAAAGTGCTACTGAATATTGTTTTTTGCAAGACTGTGAAATTAATGGATCTCTTCAGAAATTCCAAGTTTCAGATATTCCTTTCCTATCCATTCTACATTCACCAAATTCATCATCCAAAAATCTGTTTAAAACAAAATCATTTCCAGAGGTATAAAAGGGTCCTAAATCCATGGTTCCCTTTAAGTAGAAAAAAATTATTTTCACTACCTTTAAATGAGATTACATAAGATTGGATTGATATATTTCACATAATAATACTGAGGACGTTAATTCTGTTTAACTAGCTATCAAGTATAGTGACTTCCTATCATACCTCTGAATGATGTTTGGTCCACTGGTTTCCCAGCTTCATCAAGATCAAGTGAATTTCAGGTACCAATGGGAGTCTTAATACTCTTACTGTTGTCATATCCATAATTTTTAAGATCATTAATATAATTATGTTGAGATATATAAGTTCCTTCTAGTTTTTGATAAATTTGAAAACCTAGGAAAATTATTAACTCACCCATCAAACTCATTTCGAACTCAGATTTCATTAGATCCTAAAAATAATTAGTTAAAGATTATTGAGTTGAATCAAATATAATGTCATCAACATAAATATGAACAATATTACAATTTTTTTATCTTTCTTTATAAAAAAGGGTTGGATCAGCATTTCCTTTAACATAATTGTTTTGAAACAAAAAATCATTTAAGTCTATCATACCAGGCTCTAGGGGCTTGTTTAAGTCTATATAAATCCTTAGTAAGTTTGAAAACATGTTCAGGATGTTTTGTATCTTTAAAACTAGGAGGTTGTTCAACAAAAGCGTTCTCTTGAACATAACCATTAATGAAAGCACATTTTACATCCATTTGAAAAAGTTTTAAATTGATGAATGCTGTAAATATAATAGAATAAAATGGATTTAAATATAGATATTGGTGCATTGGTTTCTTCAAAGTCTATTCCATCTTTTTGATTTTATCCCTTAACAACCAATCAAGATTTATTTCTTACTAAGACTCCATTTTCATCACATTTGTTTCTAAAAACCCAATTTACTCTAATAACAAAGGTTTCCTTAGGTCTTTCAACCAAGGTCCAGAATTTATTCCTTTCGAATTCATTTAGCTCATCTTGTATATCTTTTATCCAATCTTCATCATCCAAAACCTCATCAGTGATTTTTGGTTCTAATTGGGAAAGGAATCTATAATTTCTTCTTGATTCCATAAGGAGCTTCTAGTCCTTACAGGTTTATTTACATCACTAATGATACTATCACTAGGTTGATTCTTAAGAAACAACTGATTTGGGTTTTGTAAACCTTGTTCATCAACATAGGGTTGGAAATATTGTGGGGTAAATGCTTCAGAAATATTTTCTTGGAAATTTTCCTTATCAGAAGTATATTCTATCAAGGGTTGAAAATCAGTTTCTGAAAACACATCCAAGGATTTAGTCTGAGGTTGTTTAAAAACCAAATGACTAGTTTAATCAAATTTTGCATGTACTGTTTCTTCAAAAGTATAAGTGTTTTTATAGAAAACACTATAGGCCTTAGAGGTTGTGGAGTTTCCTAAGAAAGTTCCTTCATCAGATTTGGGTCATAATTTATGTAAATTATCTCTAGTATTCAAGATTAATACTTTGCATCCAAATACATTGAAGTAGGAAAGCCTAGGTTTTGTACAATTCCATAACTCATAAGAGGTTTTGTTAAGAAAAGGTCTAATCAAAACACGATTTATTATATAACAAGTAGTACTTACAGATTCAACACAAAAATGTTTGGATATAGAATATTCACTCAACATGGTTCTAGTTATATCTTCAATAATTCTATTTCGTCTTTCAAAAACAACATTTTGTTGGGGATTTCTCGGTGCTGAGAAGTTATGAGTAATTTCTTTTTTACTACAAAACATTTCAAAATAAGAATTTTAAAATTATCCTCCATGATCACTATGAATATTTATCAATGGAAGGTTTTTCTAATTTTTTACATGGACTCTAAAACTTTTGAAATAAGAAAAATCTTCATATTTCATTGTTATAAAATAGAACCACATAAATCTAGTGTAATAATCAACTAAAACAAATACATAATATTTGCCTCCAATGCTTCCAGTTTGTGTTGGACTAAAAAGATCCATATGAACTAACTGTAATGCATTAGTAGTTGAGACTTCACCGATTGATTTAAAACTTGATTTATGTTGCTTTCTATATTGACAAGGATCAAAAACTTTTGAACAATAAAATCTAAGATCTGGTAGATCCTTAAATACTATTTTCTTAGAGAGTTTACATAGGTTCTTAAATTTATAGTGTCCTAACCATATATGTCATAACCAAGATTGATCTTTCATTTCACTGAGACAAGTTAGATCTTGACTCCTAAGGTCTTAAAAGTTTAGTGTGTATACATTCTGTTGACTATTGGCAGAAAGAATAAACTCTTCCTTTGAATTGTGTACTAATAACTTTTCATTCCTAAAATTCATAAGGTTACCTTCATCACATAATTGACTTATGATAATGAGGTTGTTCTTGAGACCTTTAACAAATAAAAAATTTGAAATCAAAGTTTTTCCAAGAAAAACAATGTTACCTATACCAATAATTTTTCCCAGAGCATTATATCCAAAAGTTACTTTCCCTCCCTTCAAATTGATAGTATTTTACAAGAAGTTTTGGTTACCAGTCATGTTCCTATAACATCCAATATCATTGTACCATGTATTTCTGTGGGTACATTATTTATTTTCATGAAAATAAGAGTGTTAGACAATCAGAACCCAAACATTCTTGGATATAGAAATTTCAAAAAGCAAAATTTTAGGAATCCACATTTTCTTTGAAAAATAATATTTATGAAAACTTAAAGACTGAGTTTTGTTTGAGGAATAAATTTTTTCCCAATTCCCACCAGATTGACACTTAGTGTAGAATGGATCACTTTGAGGAACAAAATAATTATTACTAATAATCGATTTTGAACCGGTATTACCAAAACCAAAATTATTCCTTAGAGGTCAAATTTGGAAATAAATATTATAAAAATTTTCTTTACCTAAGTTAAAGTTTGAAAAACAATTCCTCAAGGAAAGTATTTATGACATCAGTTTAATAACTAAGTTCTAATCCTAAAAAACATTAGTTTTATCACTAGAGTTAGACTCTAAAACATTTTTCTTAGAAATTAATTCTTATAGATCCTTAAAAATTGTATCCTTCTCAGAATTAAATTCCTCAAGATTTTTTGAAAAACATTCAAAATAAAGAGTTTTCATATCAAGATCTTTAGAAATATCTGATATTTCTTTAGTAAGAATAGTAAATCTATAATTTTTCTTATCAATCATTTTCTTGACTTTAAAGTTTTTATTCTCAAGGAGCATAGAAAACCTAGACACTTCTTCATAAGTAGGTAAATTATTATCTTCATCAGAAGAAGATTCATCATATGAGGATTCATAATATTTACTATCACGGTAATTAGTGTTCAAGGATACATTGATGATGGATTCAGAATTGTTTACCTTATCCATTAGACAATGATTTTCAATATGTAACATGGAAAATAGACCAACATTCTTTTATCCAAATTATCCGTACTCTGAGGATTCTTCAGAAGAGTCACCACCATAGGCACTCTAGGTGTCATTGGAATTTAAAACATTCTTAGATTTAGCATTTTAGTACTTCTTTCTATTCATCTAAATTTTTTTTACCATTCTATCTTTTCTTTTAAGAATAAGATAATATGGCATTATATACCCAACTCTTTTGCATTCATAGCAAGTGACTTCCAAATATTTCTTGTCTTTTATTTCTTTCTTCTTGTTCCTAGATTGAATGTTCTTCTGTCCAACAATCTTGTTCATACTTCATGCAAGATTGGATATCTTATTTTTGGATGATTCACTTCCACTGGATTTCGATTGAATAACAGTCCTCTTAGATTTGGATCTGGTAACTCTCTTAGGATTCCTATCTTTCATATGATTTGAAGTTGTTGTAAAATCTATACTTACATTTCCATTCTTCTTCTTATTCATACGAGCATCTATCTTCATTCTATTCTCATGTTGAATAAGAGTTCCAAAAGACTCACCAAGAGTAACCTGTGAGACCTTCCTATTCTCATCAATAGTTGTTCTCATTGATTCCCACTCATTAAGCATGATATATATAGTCTTGTATAAAAGAGCTTCATCATCTAAACCATTTTCACCCATGGATTGTAAACTATTAACAATATTCATAAACCTCTATTGTACCTTGCACAATGGTTCTCCATAAGGAAATAAAAATCCATGATATTCTTCTCTAATCATAACTCTTCTAGTTTTGATAACTTTACATGTTTCAAAATGAGTAACCTCTAATTTCATCCAAATACAATTTGTAGCTTCACAAGAGGAAATCTGGATGTATTTATTTTTGGTCATGGAACACAACAAAGTATCATGTACCTGGTAGTTTAGTTGATATTATAAATTTTCTGGATTAGTAAAAGTTCTGACTTCTTTATCAAGAATCTTGTAATCTTCATTGTGCATTACAAGGTTGTACACTCTAGTGTTAATGAAAAAAATTTCATACGATCTCTCTAATATTCATAATCATTCCCAAGAAATTATAGGTTGCCTAGTAGGATTAATATTTTAAATATAACAAACATTCATTCCTACCATCTAAAAGAAAATATCTATCCACACAAACATTTTTAATAATATTTTTTTGTAAACATGGATAACAATTCCTAAGAAAACAAAATAGAATAAAGTAAACACTAGCATGAAAACTTATATGTGAATATAATTATTTTAAATACCTCCTCTGATACAAGTTTTAGGATCAAAATAAGAATTTAGATGCTCAATATACAAGAGGGGGTGAATTGTATAATTTAAAAATTCTTTTAGAACCTTTAAAATTGGTATAAAACTCTCCTTTTTAACATTAAGGAAATCAATATTTAACAAGATTAAACAAGGAAAATTCACAAAACCTCTTAGTTCTACAAACTTCCTAGGTTCCTGAAATATGGTTCTAGAAATGAAACGTATCAGAAGTTAAAAAGGATAAATATTCTACCTTAAAGAATATATAATCTTACAAGAGTATACAAGTATAAGAATGTATAAGATTGTTATACATTCCTTAATAATCAAAATTCAGTGGAAAACAAACTTGAAACAATACATGTAACAAGTATGAAATCTTTTAACCCAAAGAGTAGGGAATCCACCAACCTTGGATAATGGTCCCTTGATTTATACTTTCAAGAAAGTCTATCTTACCCAAACCTAGGTAATCATTTGATAAGAATATCAGAGTCTGTCGTGCTATCCCCGCAAGCCCTCGAACTTCAAGGTAGTCGGAACCAATGTCTTCTTTATCATGGAAGTCCTCAAACGTTAAGGTAGTTAGCACCTTTGTCTTCATATCCCCGGAAACCCTTGATTATACACAGAAACAATCGGAGTCGCACGAATAAAGATGAACAATATGTTCAGTACGCACAAGGCATGAGAGTATCTCTCTCTATAAATCTCTTCAATAGCATGTCGTCTCTAGAGTTGTAGAAAAATCATCAAAAGTTCTAGTCTCATTCAAATGAGCTCATATTTATAAGCATTTTCCCAACGATCGTCTCCCTCCTCCAACTGTCATATTTTTCCTTGAATCTTGGAGGGACCTGTATGCATGTCACTCAAACAATGTTTGGTTAGAAACAGAATGATTGACATTGTTTCATAACTATAACAAGGGTATGTAAAATTTGGTTTCTCAATCAGATCTATTTTTCAAAGTCAAAGGAAAAAAATAAAGTTTGGAGTCTAAGAGGAAAACATTTGCACTCTATATTACATGGATATTTGGATTCTGTTTTCCATGGAATTCAGAATCATAATTATGTAGACTTCAGAGTCTGAATTCTGAGGAATTCATAGCCTGAATTCTATTGAATTTGATACCTGAATTTCAAAGAATTCAGATTCTAAATTTCAGATAATTTGTAGCCTCAATTCTAAGGAATTCAGGACCTATATTTCAGAGAATTTGGATTCTGAATTTTAGATGATTTAGAGTCTTTATTTTAAATAATTTAGAGTTGGAATTTTATAGAATTCAGAGTTTTAATTTTAGAGGATTCGGAGTCTGAATTTTTGAGAATTTGGAATCTGAATTCAGATTCTAAAAAACAGAATACTCTATATCAAAGTATTTATAAAATTCCATGGTTTTATATGTGAAATCAAATTTTTTCACTTAGGATTAAAAAGAGTTAGATTTAAGGAAACTAAAATATGAACAATAAAAAATAAGTAAGGAAAAATTTTCCTTGGGGAAAGAAAATTTTACATATTATGGAAAATCTGGGTAAAAAGAAAATTTTCTTAAAAAACATAGGGAAAATAAAATTTGCCTTGAGATGGAGTGTTTGTGATTTTCAAAACATAGAGGAATAGAAAATTCATAAGGAAACCTTATTGACTCAAAATCCATTTCAATCCGTAATTTATCATGGAAAAAATAGGAATGGGTTTTTTTATAGGAGGATTCCATAAAATATGAAAACATTCTTCAAAAAAGTCATCCGCCTAAATATCCTCTCATACTGTAATATCTCTGCTCAAATAGATGTCTCTATCAGGAGAGATTCCAATATTGGTGTGGTGATTTTAATTCCTAGGAAGAATGGTGGGATGGATTAAAATGCATCATTTGGTCCCCTTTTGTAGATTTGGGACTTTTAATTTTTATCAAATATGAATGATATTGTACCCTAAATTTGGGTGGGGAATAAATAATTTTGGACATATATATCGAGCCCAATAATTCAATCTCCATGGCTGGTCTATTTTTTTCATAGATTCTGTGGGACTTATTGTGTACTCTATAAGACCCTTCAAATGGAAGAATTGTACAACGTTTCCTTCTATTAATATGTTGGAAATTAAGTAATAAATCTTAAAAACATGATCCATTCAATTTGGATAACCAGGGTGAGAGTTTAATTAAAATAGTAAACTAGCTCAACTGGACTACTTCAAATAATTCTAAAAAATTATATTTAGTATTAAAAAAATAGTATCCCACACCAATTATGAACTTTTACATGAAATTTACAAAAGGGAGTTTACAAAATGTATTAATAAATGAATAAAATCAATCTTAAAACCCTTTAAAATTATTTTGAACTCATATGGAAAATATTTTTGAATTTCAAAATACTCATTCCTTTTAAAATCAAATTTTCATGACTAAAATACCCACAACAAAATGTTTTTATTTGAAGAGAAAAAATAAACTATTTTAATGAAATAAAAAATCATTAAAATTTGATTTTTGAGGTGGGAAAATATGTTAACGTTGTATACATTAAAATATAACATTCTTTTTGCCTTTTGTAAAGAAAGTCAAAAGGTTCCATTTAAAATACATAAAATTATACCTTTTTAAAAAAATTATAAGAAATTCCAATGTTATATGAAATTTACTATATAATTCATCAATGTTCATATAAATACATCCATAAAATAATTTTAATAATATTTTTATGGAAGAAGAGAATTATAAAATAAATATTTAAAACATTTAAAATGATTTTTTAAGTTAAATCGTCCCTTTCTTTGAGTCCGACTAGTCACATAAGTTATTTATCTTCTTAAATAAAAAACATATATTATTTATTTAATTTTTTAATAAAAATTTTCATGTTTATTATTATTATTATTTTATTTCTTAACATATTATATTATATTACATAAATATTTGTGTCCATGTCTAATGTTTTGACCATATTCAGCTCATATATTCAGAATGCATTTGATAAGTTGAATATGGTAAAAGAGGTAATTATTCAATCATATACAAGACAATAATCATTAAATAATTATAGTTTTATACAAAATTTATACTTTTAAAACCAACCATGAAATACAATTATGAAAAATGAACCATGTTACAATCATGAAGACGTTGGGTCGTACATATACATGAGTAATATTCCCATTTTTCAAAGATCATGATGGAAAGAAGATTAAATTTATATTATAATTCTATAATTATGATTATATATAAAATATAATATAATTTATTTAAATACATTAATATATAACATCCATATGATGTGGTTATGAAAACTGGATCACATGACTTTATAGAGGTGGTGATCCACACATACACGCAAAGGATGTTATCCCTTTTCAATGAATTAAAAGTTCATAAAATATATTAAATATTATATTTTAATAATGATAATTATTTCATTAATACCATATATTTACATTATGTTCATTTTTATAATCAGTCTTGTGAGGCGATGATGGAAAATTAATTACATTAGTTCATGTGGTGGTACCCCACCACACATACAAATGACGATTTCATTTCCCATTCGATGGAAGAGGATATTGATGTTGAATATGATATTAACATAATAATATATTACTATATTCAATATAATTATTTTATTATTTCATATTTGTTGAATAATATTTGAAGGAGGTACAAGGATAGATAAAATAAAAATTCTCATTTAAGAATTATTCATCTTCATCGGACTATCTCTTTAGGATTAGGCCAAAATCCTTCCTAGGGAGGTTTTCTAATAAATACATGGCATCTAATATGTGAGGATTATGGTTTGGGAGATACATGGTTCATGGTTTTATGAAATATAGTTCTCAAAATCTGTGAAGAAGAAATGATAAAATGTTCACTTTTATAAGTGTGGTGAGGACGCTATTAAAATTAGTTAAGGTATTAAATTAAAATAAATTAATTTTCATGGAAAATGGATCAAAAATGATATATTTCGAATATAATATTTTTATGGGTTTAAATAACCTCATAAAATAATGTATGAACATATTTATATGATGTTTTTACCCTTATATATTTGTTTTATCCCACTATTACCCCTTTTGATGATTATCACGACATCAAAGTTATTTACACTAATAAAGTTAATAAATTTAATATAAAAGGAAAAAATTTCAATAAATAGGCCATGGGTGATAATATAGACTATCTTCCATTCACATTTATGAAGCTAATGTTTTTAGGAATTCCTAATCATTTAATAAAACATTATTTATAATAAAATATCATTAATTTCATTTTTGGAACAATTTATTTAATTTGACATTGAATACCACATGACAAAAAATAAATTTGAATATAATTTTGTAAAAAAAATTCAACAAGTTATATTTAAATATAATATTCTTGGTACACTAAAAGTAAATAAAATAAAATTTATATTATAGATTTTAATATTATTTACTTGATTTTGTTAATGCTTTCACAAGAACTGTGTCGGTGTTGTGTAAGCATTTAAGGTAATTATATCATCATTAAATATTAAAAAATTACCAAGATAAATAAACTAATTTATATTGAAAATTTCCATTTATAACTTAAAATATGTTGTCTCCATATCTATAGGAAC
The DNA here is from genome assembly GCA_963277665.1 of Viscum album. Taxonomy (NCBI): domain Eukaryota; kingdom Viridiplantae; phylum Streptophyta; class Magnoliopsida; order Santalales; family Viscaceae; genus Viscum; species Viscum album. The sequence continues at coordinate 2,138,872,900 of OY728128.1, read as the reverse complement.
ATATTATAGATATTAAAATCAAGAATGTGGCATTTTTGACTTTATAATTACTTTAAATATTATAAGTTTTATAATAAAATAAAAGTGCAAATAAATTTATATATTTTGAAATCATGAATATTCAAGTATAAATAAACTTTTCAAATTAAATAAATAAATTTTTTACATATATGTTTTTCTCTAATCGCATTACTTTTAACCTTAATTACTCAATCTACCATTACTGAGGTCATAAATCTTTACTATCATTAATATTAATAATAAAAAATAAAAGGAATCAACTTACAAAATTTGGACCTCTATATTAAAAATATTTAATCCAATTATTTATTATTCAATTTCTAGAATTGGCAGAAATTAATTTAATGTGAAAAAAATAGTTTTTAGGAGAAATGTTTTTTTTCAGCCTAAAAATGAACATATACCAAAATAGTTTATAATGATGGTTTATATATAGTAAATTAGATTATTTATAACATAAATGAGCTAATTTTTCTTTAATAACATTTTAAAAAAAAATCGACTTTTTAAATTCTTGAACCCAAAAAGAAATTTTTTTATAAAATTCAGTATTTTATCTATTCATTGAAAAATCAAATTTTTCACAAAATTACAAAAACATCGACCTAATATAATTTTTATATGGTGATTTCAAAAATTAAATTTATTTTATCAGTATTAAAATTATTTTTTTTAAATCAATCTTTTAAATAAAACCATAATATATGTGAACACATTTATTTAGAATAAATATACTTCCTTTTTTATTATAAAAATATAAAATATTATTATTGTGAATATATCTCTAAAATATATACATAAAAAATATTAATAGGGAATAAAAATAATTAATTCTAAAATTACCTGGCTTGTTTCAAGAATGGGTTTGTATGTGGGTGGATGAGAACGATAAGGAAAATATGTTATGAGTAATACTTATGTCAAGGATTTGGATCTTCTATCGTTGTATCCTTTCGAAATAAAGGACTTGAGGAACTTTGTTTATAATGGGGGATTCCAAAATATTATAGTAACTATAGAATAATTAAATTTTAATTAATGTCTTTATAATTGAAAAATAGAGGTGTGGATTGAAGTTGGTGGTAGTGATATCATTTTATCGGTGAAAAAGAGGGACAAATTTGTGAAAAAGAATGTTAGGTAAAGGGTAAGAAAGGAATTTCATTATAATTAGGTGTAAAAATGTTGATGATATATTTAGCTATTATTTTATAACTTAAAATGTATTATATAAGGTCTATGAGTAGAATTTATTTTGTAAACGTTTTTCAAGATTGGATTGATTGTTTTAACAATTATTAATCTTAATTAAAATTTAACCATGGTAATTATTTTTTAACATAAAATATAAGATAAAACATATCACCACAATTAAAAATTTTAAATAAAAATTTGGAATCAATTTAATATAATTTAATTTCTAAATATGAGATAATTCCCTTTTAAATTCATAGATATATTTTCCAGAAAACTTTTTTGGTAGAAAAATTTGGTTTTAGTTTTTAAGTGTTATGGAAATTATTTAACTTTTACTACAAATAAAAGGTGTGTCAATTTATATGTGTGTGTTTGTGCATGTGTGTTAACATCATTTTTGATCCTTTATTTTAAAATTTCTCAATTTAATTTAAAATCACAATATTTTGAAAAGTGTCATTCCTTGAAAAATAATTTTTTACAATGGTGACTAATACTTACCTAAATTTTATACCAAAATTAAATTAACTTTATTACCTAATTTAAAATTTATGGTTGAAAATGGTCAAATAATTTTACATGATTCAAGTTCTAAAAGTGATAAAAAAATTAATAAAAGTATGCATTTCACATAAAAATCTCAAATAAAAAAATAACTTCAAAGAAAAAAAAATAAATTTGTCACTTACCCAATAATATCTAATGGAATAATATTGAAATATTTTGTTATATATCATTTTAATACTTTCTATTTTCACCATTATTTAACCATAATATAATAAAATTCTAATCATGTTAAAATTAATGTTTTTAAAAATATATATATTTATGCATAAAATAATTTTACTTTTTATTTAGATATAGTAATAGAATTTTATCAATTCCTTATTATTAATACAAAACATTATTTTTTATTTATACATATATGACATAGTTTAGTTACATTTATTTATACTTATAAATTCTATGAATGAATTTTAATGGTTATATATTTTTCTTTTTGTTTGTTGTGGTTTTGTGTTGCGTGTATCACATGATATCAAACATATTAGGACTTAAAGGAATATATATAATATAAATTATTATGGTGTTAAATTGCACCCCCACCCCCACCCCTCTCTAATAAATTTTATCCTCATAATTTTAATTAATAATCGCTAATAAAATTGCTAAATGGCATCTAAAATATAGATGTAACTCATGATATAATTTTATATGAGGTTTTTACCTTAATATCTTAGGAACGACTATGACGAACATCTTTTCCATCCATCTTGTTAACTGATTGGTTAATATTTTCGTTGAATTTTTTTTCTATTCCCTCCTTTTCAATTATTGAAGAATCTTCCACTTCATTTGAAGAATTCCCTGGTATTATTCTTTGGGCATTTTTTACAAAAATAAAAATGAATCTTATTTCCTTTATTATCTTCATCACCTAAACATCCATGAGACTCCATCAACCACTTATTTAGTGTTTTTGGAAACTCAAATGAGTACATATTAATCATAATTCTTCATATATGGTTTGGAATAATCTCAATATTTCATACTTTAACTCATATCCCATTAGGTTTTTCATTAGGAAAATATCTATATCATCAATGTAAACCATTGTTATGTTGGTTCCTTTAGGATCTATCCATTAATAAAACCAAATGAGTTAAAATTATTAATAGGCACCAAAAGAGAATTATTATGAGATAAATACCTAACAAATTCAACATCAAAATTTCTTATTCTTCAAGATTATTAAATTATCTTTCAGTTCAACCAAAATCAATATCTGTTCCATCTAGGTTATTTCATGATTTTTTATCTGATTTTACTTAACATATTACTAAATATAATATATAATTCATAATATCATATAAATAGAATGTGATTAAACATATAATATCCATTTATAATTTCCAAACAATTGTGTATCTAGTCATTTTTTCCTGCACATAGTGACGATTGATTTAATAACAAAAATACCCTTTTATGGTTATTAAACCTAGTTACTTTTATACAAGATCATGTTTCCACTTGTATAATCAAAAAAGGTATTTTATTTTCTTTAAAATGATATAATATCTACTATACTAAAATATCAAGATGTTATCATATGCGTATTAATATCCCTTAGACTTATCCCTATGGGTTGTTTCTAAAGTTCTCTTACCGTAATCCCTAAAATACTCAACATTACCTCAATTAACATAAAGTTTTATCTACACCTTGTAAATTATGATCAAAATTAACTTATTAACCCATTATTTATCCTCAAATAGCATCCTAAACCCTAAATATATTTAAACACTACTCTAATACCAACTCTATTACCTCAGACCTGCACTACCAAATCAAGTGCCTAAAGCACATACTATATACAAATTGTATTTGATATCAACTAAATATTCTCAGAGATAAATGCCAATAACTATCTGAATTAAATATAAAAATTCATTATATAAATTTATAAGACCTTTTAGGTTAGCATCTTTAAAGAATTGGGATAAAACATTAATTAAAAAACCCCATTTATTTTTCAGCTAAAATACATTTTCACACTATATAAGAAAGTACTTAATCACTAATAAATCATAAGTTCCCCAAAAAAAATTTCTACACAAGATATTCTATTAGATATATCAGGTGTAATAATTTCTATAATAACATGGTTACATAAATTATTAATAATAGTTGAGATAAAACTCTTAGTAATGGTAAACATTGGATATAACAATCAAAGATAAAATGTGAGCACAATATGAGAACAAATAATACCGGATGGTTTGATAATAAAAAATACTTCCATAATGAAATTTACTGAATACATAATATAACCATGGATAATAATAGAAATAAATAGATCCTAAGTATAATTACAACTAGTTACTTAGTGATAAGATTCATAATGTTGCATAGCTAATTCCATACCATAAGCCAATAAATCATGATTTTAAACATCATGATATTAAACATCATTATTTTAAACATCATGATCCTACCATAAAGTTTTTATGAATAGGAAATATTTTTTTCTTGGTTGGAATACACCAAAATACTCTATCTATGTTTTCTCGTGAGACCTATAAATGCATCGAGGGGTTATCTATATCAGACCCCACCCATCACTAATTAACTCCATTCTATTAATAATATGAGAAAATTAATGAAAAAAATATACAATAAAATTTTACAATTTTCATCTTTATTGTAAAAAATATATATGGGATGTCAGTATTGAATCAAACATCTTTAACTGTCAGAAATCATTCAAATGGGTCTAATAAATATTTTGAATTTAAAATATTTTCCTAGTCCAGAAATGGAATAACATAATAATAATACATATAAAGATATAAGTTGGATTGTTGTAATAGGGTATATCCCTATTGTAACAAAAGAAATATACAAGGATGTTGACCGAGATGGAAAACACCCTTGAAATAATAATGCTTCAAACCGTTCCATATAAGAAGGGATCGATTATTGGGTTATTTGATACCCTTAGATAAATACCCATAAAATATAAATAAAATAATATAAAATAGAGGATAAATAATGAAATAATAGAATAATTAAGGTAACTATTTTTTAATATTAAAAGGAATATATAAGTGATAGCGTAAATGAGTTTTTTTAAAACGTTTTCAATGTTATCCTAATGATGACATTACATGTCACTTTTAAAATTTATTTTCAAAAAGCTGAGGTGATTCTTTTTAAAATATTTACACTTCAAACAATATAAAATAATATATCCATGAAAAATACATAATTTCTCCCAATTAAATATTCTCTGGAAGATAAAACATTTGACTATGAATGGGAAAAACCCTTTCATATTTTTAAAGTACATTTGTTGAAACCACCCATTGAAAAAAAGAGTATAAATACATTCTTTTATATTAAAAGTTATTTTATAATAGAGGAAAATAAAATACAATATAATAAAATCTTCCGGTGGGAGTACCCAAGAATGGAAAAAATCAACATGAGACTTTATAACTCATATAAAAGATATTTGAGTAATCAATATCACTTGCAAGTAACATACTCTATGAAACATGAAATATTTAAAATGGTGATTATATGTTAAAAATAAGAAAAATAGATACTGAAATATACTATAATAAATGAAAATAATGTACATAATTTATCTGAAATATGTTCAAGATAATGATCAGACCTCAATCAAAATAATTGAGTGACCAAAAATTATTATGATAGGGGTAACACTTCAGTAAAAATAAATTTAAAGGATATAACATGATATATCTCATTATATCCCATGAATTACAAAGAAACAAAATATTCATGTGTATGTAAATCAACATAATACCATATAACATATACATAGTGCATAACATGTAATATTTCTCAAAGTATCAAAATTGAGACAAAGAAAACCTTTACCTTGTTTCCCCACTTATCTGAATGAAATCAAAAATCATATTAAAAAACAAAACTATCATAATATTATATTTAATAACCACATTCATATATATACCCTTTTATAAACTTAATTTAAAATTACTCTCTACATGTATGTTACTTAGTTATTAACTATTTTTATGGTTCGGTTTGAGTAATATTCATTTTTTGGAATTATTTTTTAATAGTGGTGTTGTTCATAATTATTCTCCTAAATTTAACCATTAAAATATAATAAAAAGTAATTTATTTTATTTTTTATAATTATTTATAATTTTATAATTTCATTTCATAATTATTTTATTTATTATTCATGTTGATGAAGTTGGCGATGGACTTGTTTTAGTAATTTATAACGAATGAATGGTGTTGTCTTAACAAATATGTTAGATTTTTATATTACCATTACATAACTAAAAATAATTATTACATATTTATTAATATCCAATATTAATTTTCCAAATCCATTATAGATATAAATTTATATCATTGTTCATATAGGTGGTTAAACAGACCCAATAAGTATATGTTACATTCTATGAGTGAGTATGGATATTGAAGATATTATTTTAAGATAATATCATTATAAAAAAAGTATAATGACAATATTTATATGTTATAAAGGTTATGAATCCTAATTGGTAATATTTTGATGAAAATGTCAAATGAAAAAGAAATTTCCATTTATAAATAAATCGATTTTCCTCTTGGAATTCAAGTTCTAGGTGGTTAGTTTTACAATAATTTATTATTGTTAATATTACATATAAAATTAATAATTTAAATTTACAGAATATAAATAGTGACAAAAATAACATATATATTCAAAAAACTCATTTCTTTATCAATACTTGAAATGTGGTAATGAAAAATGAAATGTGTTGTTCATGGTGGATGTACTCTGCACAATGGAATGGGAAATGTATTCATTTTTTTGATTGAATGGGATGTTAATAAATAATGGTTATAACATAACTATAATAACATGTGTTTATATTATTTATATTGATATAATTATAGACATATGTTTTTAATGGTTTTGGAGGAGGGTGGATGAAAAGGATAAAGAAATGAAGTTATAGGTTAAGTAATACATGTGTTGAGGATTTAGATATTCTCTTCAATACTCCTTTAAAAATGATGTAAATAATGAACTTTGTTGAGGATAGGGGATTCCAAATGTCAATATATTACCCAAATTAACACTTAACAATATTAAGTAACTTTTTTTAGATGACCCATTTTAACACTTAATAATCTTGATTAAAATATGACCATTGTATTTATTTTATTAATAAAAATATAAGATGGATATTCTTAAAAAAATTGGCATGATGAATCTTAAGTGTGAAAAAATTAATCTAATTAAAATTCTACATGTGAGAAAATATACTTTTAAATGAAAACATATAATTTTATGAAAACTATTTTCAAATAAAAATAAAATTTTGGTCATTAGGTGATGTTAATATTATTTAACATTGATTAACAATTATATGGGTATTAATTTAAATTTATATATGTTTTAATATAGTATTAGATTCTTTATTTCCAATTTGACCAATTTTATTTAAAATCAAAATATTTAGAAATGTGTCATTGCTTGAAAAATATCTATTTTATCATAGTAACCAATACTTTCCTTAATTTTTTTTATAAAAAGAAAATTAAAACCATTACCTATTGGAAGATTATGATTAAAAATATTAAAATAATTTTAAATGAGTTAATCTCAAATAGTAAAAAAATAATAATTTTTATATATGCATGAAAAATTTGTAAAAACATTTTTGGGAAATTTGTATCTTCTAAGAATAAAATATATTTATTACTTTTATAGTGATAACTATTGGATGAATGTTAGAATATATTATTGTATATATTATCAATACTATCTATTTAAATCATTATTTAACCATAATATAAGAAACGTATTTGTTCTTGGAAAGGAAATTTTTTAAGAAAATATTTCTCAACTCATAAAATTATTTTATTTGTTTTCTAACTATACTAATTGATTTTTATAAATGAATTAGTTTTAATAAATTCCGTTTTTGTTCCTATATATATTTCTTTATACAATTATATTTATTTTTTCTCTCCAATTATATGGCTATATTTTAGCGATTATATAATGTTTTATAGTTTATTTTGGTTAAATGTTGTGTGTATCACATACTATCAAACAAATTAGGTCATAAAAACTATATATATAATTTTAATTTTCAGGGTTCTATAAGGGAAATATAAAAGAAATAAATCATCACATCAAGATTCTCAAAATCTAAATTCTTTAATGTATAATTCTATAAACCAATCAAATTCTGGTCAAATTAATTGTGAGTGAGAAACTTTTAGTGAAATCAATGCCTTCCATATTCTTAAATCCCTCTCCCATTAACCTTTCCATGTATCTCCTCTTACCATCATTCCCATACATGGCCTAGTAAAATATGTTATAGTAAATTCCAAATTTCCTTATGGTAAATGAGTAAAATATCAATTATTATCATTATGTAGATAATATATATACTCTTTTATAGTTATCTCCCACATTATTGACTCATTTAGTTGAATTTCCTCTTCATAGAATTTGTGATCCCAATTATCTATCAATCAAAAATAGTTTATGTATGATGAATACCTCTATAAAGGTCTTATAAACCTTGTTTAACTCTAAATGTCTACTTTAGGAGTAGTAACCAAAAGTTATGATGTCACATGACCAAGTAAAATTTTAATCTCTACCATCTTTGATGATACATATTGCTTATTACCACTTTTAGTTTCATTAAAATTATTGTCCTTGTAGATGAAACTTTCACTAAATATCACATTATGACTTTGATTGATCTTTTTTTCTCATCACCCAGATGAAGTATCCAAACATATTACCACCAAATCAAATAAATAAACATGTTTTATATTTTGTATCAAATTTATACCTTTCATCATAATCTATATATACATATTCTAAACAAAAAAATAATCATAAATGAGGTTGTATTACCTAATTTCCTACCAAATATTCTCAATAATGTTTTATTTAATTCTAATTAATAGACTCATATTAATAATATACACTTACATATTCATTACTGCTTCCTAGAAATTATTGGGTAGCCTTTATTGTTACTTTATACTTTTACAATTTTTATTTATATTCCTATTCATCTTCTCTTACACACTATTTTTATGGTTTTCTTGGAAGATTTCTCTCCCATATAATTCAATTATTAGAAAACAATTACATGATTTAATTATTTCTATACTCTCATAAATTTTCAGAACACTGGTATTTCATATTTAATCCAAACCCATTTTGCACAAAATTTTTCCACTTATAAAACATAATAAACACATCATATTTATTTTTTCATAAAAAACTTCACGTACCTTGTTGATTTATCAATAAATTACATATAATATAGTGACCTTATAAAGAAATTTGTAGGTTCAATCCCCCAAACTTAAATTTACAACATGTTTATCTTTCCATCCTTTAGTTCCCAACCACCTATCATAAAGCAAATCATATTTTACTTTCTAAATATATAATTATCACATAATCCAACTTCCATTGACTTCATATTCAATAAAATTCCTTTTTTTTCAAGAACAATTATCCTATTATCACTCCTGTAGCTAAACCTCTAATGCCACGGTTTTAAATCCCTACTATAATTATTTATTACAGTCATTTTCATAAAATTTTTAATTATATTGAATGGGTTAAATTCCTCCATCCGTGATCTATAACCATATCTCCCTTGGTAATTTTCTATGCCCCACCAGTGGATATGGTATTAAATCTATCATCACATTATGGAAATAACGCTCCTTCTCAACCAATGAATTTATTGCATATTATCCAAAATAAGAAAACTCTCATTTTTATATTTTATTAATGAATCACCCTTTATAATAATCAATAATTATAACACCAAGATATATTAAATTATATATTTAATTAATACATAATATGTTTGATAGAGTGTGATAAATAGAACACTGAACCACAACAAAAAACAATAAAAATATATAATGACAAAAATATATATGTAGAACTATAGGGTAATAATAGATGTAGTATAATGATGAAATAAATATAAAGTTAATTACTAATACTATGTAATTAAACCCAGTTAGTATAGCTAAATAAATAAAAAGAGTGATTTATTCTTTAAATTGTAACCTTCCTAAAAAAAATTATTTGTTTTCTTTTATGGAATTAAGTATGTTATGAATAAAATATATTTTTGATATGAATAAATTTTTTTAAAAAAGTTGATTGATTTGTCAAAAATACCATAGCAAGTTTATTTGAAAGATAAACATTAACAAAGGAGGAAAGAGGGAATTTTTTTTGCAATATTTTTAAAAGATAGGAAGAACTTATTTAGGAAGGTAATCCAACCAAGTGATTTCTGTGTTGACTCTATTCTTTGAAATCTCGTCTCCACTTAGTTATCCTCATGAAAACAATTTGTGATAATATGGTTGATCCCCAAAATTGAGTACAAGTAGTCTATCCATCATGTTGTAAGAGGTCATTCAAGATATACCACACCATTCCAGACCACTTACAGAATGGTGGTTATATAAATTTAAAGCCATATTTTGGTCCAACCTATTTCCCTTCCCAAAATAACCAAAGTGATAAAACTAACTTATAATGAATATATAATACCATAGGTACTATAAAAGAATCCATGAATCAAACCATTATGGTCTAAGTAGACTTCTCCGTAACACAAGGGACTCAAGTTACCCTTTAATGCACCATCTACATTATATTTGATCCAAATAGAAAGAGGTGATTTAAAGAACACTTCAAAGGTACCCCACAACTGGCTGTATTTTCCATCAATTCCCAAGGGATGCACAACAGTGAAATCTCTAATGGAGTTGTGGAGAATACCCTACTCAATCAATCAAACATCTTTGAAGAAAGTGGGTATATTCACTAGTGCTGAATGGAGATTAAAATTGTTATAATTATGTATAAAATGGTTTCTATCAAACCATGTCACATGAAGTAGTTTGACCACTACATTAATGAAGAAATTCTTTCTCTGTAGAGAGGTGTTTATAGTAGTACAACACTATATTTATGGCCAAATGGAGTCCATTTCCAACCAACTATATTCAAAAATATCATATATGTATTTAAATAAACAAGAATTTGTATAACAAGAAAAGAAAATGGGGTTAGTATATTCCCTCAATTGGTTACACAAACAAAATTTGGAACATAATTGAAGACCAAAAAATTGAAGACATGTATCAGTGGGTATTCCATTAGGATCAATCCTCCAAAGAAGAGTAAATTTTCAAGGCATAATCCAAGTATTATCCAAGATTTTTAGTCAATAAAAATTATGGATTTTGATAATTAAATTATTACTATATAAAAGTTTAGAATCCATAGTTCTATTTTTAAAAGGTTCCCATATTAAAAAATCATCAATATTAATAAAAGAAAAATTGTTGACTATACTATTAATATCATCAGGTAATTACATAACTAAAGAGTTTAAGAACCTATTTATTAAAACATTTGTATCAATAAATAAATTTAGGGGATCCATCATAAATATTAGGTGAGATCCATTCTAGTTATCCAATCAAAAATTTAGAGAAGACACCATATAAACCATCCATCTAGAGTGAGAGATAATATTGGAGAAATAATATTTTATGGTTGGACAAATCAAGGAGTCAATATAAATAAATCTTTTTTTATTAAATTTGTCAATAAAATATCCTCTAAGATAATTATGAGCTATATAATTATTATTTTGGAGGTTTTAAGTTACCATAGCCTATAAAGAATCATTAAATAACTGGATATTTATTATTCCAAGATCACCATTAGCAAGAGGCTTGTAAAAATTAACCAAAGGGAAAATAATTAATTTACATTAATGTGTCTTCCTACTCCAAATTATATTTCTAATACAAACATTTATATTTTTAAGATAAATAATTTCTCATTGGTAAACCACAAAAGAATAAACCATTTAAGAAGACAATAAAGGATTTTACAAGGAAAATATTTCCAATCCTCGATAAATATTTTCTTTTGGAAGAGGAAAGTTCTTTTTTTATTTGATAAAATATTTACAAAAATTAAATAATTTTAGATCTTCCCAAAAAATAGGGATACCAAGATAAGTTAATGGAAAATACCCCACTTTAATACCCATATAATTTAAGATGTTATTTTTTCTAGCAACCAAAAACCATTTTCATTATATATTTAGATTTTTATTTAAATGATAAACTATCGAATTTTATAATTTATTATTTAGCCAAATTGATTTCATTTTTGGATTTAGAATAATAATACTAGCTTAATATTTTTTTGTATTTTTCTAAAAAAAATATTTATAGATTAATATTAGAAAATATTGTTTTTAACAAAACTGTAAATTTTAGAACTTTATAAGCATGAAATATAGGTCTCTAATAATTTTTATTTGGTAACATATTTATTTAGTAATTAAGAAATATTCATTTTAAAATACTATTTTTAATTTATAAAACATATTATTAATATTTTAAAGACTTAGGAAATATTGTCAAAAAAACTATTTTTGGTCTTTTGTTTTAATTAAATATTATTCAAGTAAGATTTGGAATCGTATTAAAATAAAAGCTACTTAATTTTTATTTTTTTAATAAACTAGTTTTTATCTAGAAAACCATATATGTTGATATTTCTATCTTGTACATAAATTTTATGCCTAAAAGTACTCTTTCTCAAAAAACGTGTTTTTACGCATTACGTGCACTAATGTTAAAGTTGATTTTTCTAACATGTATAAATTTTATCTAATAAAATGGATTTAATATTTTTAATAATTATTTCCAAATTATATAATTAGGGATGTATTTTTAGTTATATAGTGTTATTTATTAGCTAAAAATTATTTAGAATGGTTTGACCAAAAATGGTAAAAGTTGCAGTTTTAAGAGTGAAAGACACAAAATCATGTTTAAAAAATGTTTAAAACACATTTAAAACATGTTTAAAAGTGAAACTTAGAGCTATTACATACCATATATCACTCCCAACTCAATAATTGTTCATTTTAGAGTATTATTGACGTGTGAAACATGTAATCTCTTTATATTAGTTTGAAATATTTACAAAAAATGCAAGTCTTACCATTTATAAATTTGACCAATGGCCACCATTTCAATACCACATTTAAAAAATGTATTTCTCTTGAAATTAGACCATTTGTCATTCCCATATAATTATATTTTATTTCCTTGTGACTTTTTTACTAGACATTTTCCTAAAACCTCTATTTCAAAGTAGTCTTCTGAGTGAAATCCCAAATCATCAACGTCAATACATGTATCTTAACTTATTTTATTTTCTTTCTAAATTTTCAAAAATATAATTTTATAATTCTTATATAATGAAATATATATTATTTTTATACTTAATTTTACTATTCCAATGTAATAAATTTTAGAAACCATTCCATTTTTCAATTAAGAAAAATTAAACCATTATTCAAGCATTGTGAAAACTACCGTCTCCACAAAACAGTGGCTTATAGTTTTTACAACCATATCTATTCACTAATTACAATTGTGAAATTGAAAAAAAATGCAATATATATATACATATAATTTAATTATTATTATTAGTAGAAAAGTTTTAATCCCACTTCTTTTCCTCTCATTCATTGATAAACAAAAATGTTAACCATGCATTGTGTAGACTACCACCGCCACAATGAAATATTTATATTTTTTCATCTAGTTTAATTTTTATTTTTATATACATATTTAAATATGATTCAACACTTTAAAATTATCTAAATAATATCATTATTATTCTATAATAGTGATATTATTCACAAATGAAACCATTTTTAGAATAATAATCATCCATTATTCTTGGTATGTATATGTTTGGTTCTATCTAAAAACCTACTTGAACTATGCTATAAAATATTATCTTGAATGAATATGATAAACTAATTTATGATAATATATGATAAAAATAAAAAAAAATTAATGCATGATTTTTTTAATATTAACAATAATTATAAACTCAATAATTAAGATATCAATGTTTGTTCATGTAAAATAATTGAAATATACTCATCGTTGATTTCATATTTAAGGAAATTAACCAAAACTATGATAGAATGAAATTAAAACATTATATATAATTATAAAAAAATACAATATCTTGTATGATCTGGTAATGATGGACTTTTGGTAGAGAATGAAGAACAACATTTCTATTATGAAATTAGTTAAAAATAATTAATATTAATCACACTGGATATTTAAAATAATTAATAACTAACTAATATAAATATAGAGATTAATGATAAATGATGTTTATTAAATTTTATAGATATTAAAATTTCTAAAATAGGTCATCAAAATAGTTTTTTTTATAAAGGAAATTCAATCATTTTAGTGGAAGTCAGGAATTTAGGTAAGGGTTTTTACCAACTCAATTTTCTTCCATTAAGTTAGAAATGAACTTATTTAACTCTATTATTTTATGTTTGATTTATTATAACAAATGAATAATTTATATTATTTACTACATCCTTTATTATGATCTAAAATTCTTACTTATTACCTCAATAAAAAATTATTCTTTCCTTAAATATGAGGTTACATGAAAGGAGATTATTATCATAAATTTTTACCCAGTTGATATATATTTCTTATTTTAAATCACTTTTTATTTAGGATTTGTATATAATTCATCTTTAGAAATTTGTATCATGATCCTTTTAAAGAATCATGTTTTACTAGACTGGTTTTTGGAGAATAAATTCGAATTTTTTCTATCATATTCTTGTGAAAATTAAAATGGAATTTTTCTCTAGAATACGATCTTGGATAATTTTTTTGATAACTCTATTGGTCCCAGAATGGGGTTTTTACCCTAGAATATGAGTTTTTTGGAATTATGAGTCATTTTAATTTTAGTATAATAATTAATATTTAATCTTTAATAAAATATAAATTAATTTCCTTGAATAAGTTCTTTGTAAATATCTTTTCAATAGAGCATTGGATTCAGATTTTGTCTCCTCCATTGAGTATGGAATAGGGTGTTTTTCCTAGGCGAGGTAGAAACTCGAGTTGGGAGTTGTTGCTAGATCATGTCCCTTTTTCTTTTCTTTTATTTTCTTTTCTTTTCTTTTCTTTTCTTTTTTTCTTTTCCATTACTTTCTTTTCTTTTCTTTTCTTTTCTTTTCCTTTCTTTTCTTTTCTTTTTCTTATTCTTTTTTTTATTTTTTTCTTTTATTTCATTTTGCTCGCTTCTCATAGACTCCCACCTATGGGTTCATTCTTTATGTGATAAAGAGAAAATATGGAGAGGTAGAGAGAGATAGATAGAGAGAGAGAGATGGGAATAAAGGTACCACCGCAAAGCTTAGGATGCATCGGATCATCATGTAGTAGCCATGGAGTATGAAAATCGGTAATAATTTAGTGGATTCCTTCCAAAGGTAGGAAATTTTTATGTTTTGTCTAAAATCCATGTATAATAAGAATTTTAATGTTTTGATATTCTATTATAGTTTCTTATAACCCATTGGGGGATGATCCACTACTTTTATTGTAAAAATAAGGGTTCAGGGTGTTTTAAGGGTATATGTTCTGGAAAACCCTTTTATACTGTGTGTGGCTTAAGGAACACATATCTTGTATTCTTCATGTTCAAGTAAGATTACTTTTTTGAAGTACACATCAGGTATGGTCATTACACACCATGTACTAGGACTCATTCGTATAGATGAGTACTAGGACAAGTTTCCTGTGTCAGGGGGCACATTTCGCATATAATAAATGGCCAGACTCATGTGGGTCACACACCATGTAGGTGTACACAACCAAGAAAAGTACATAAACTGGCCATGTTAGCTACATGGAAAGGTAACCATGTTGGTTACATGTTGTATACAAGGCCAAAACATCATGTACTTAGGATTTTATATGCTAATTTAAACAAAAGCACTTGCCTAGGTGGGGATATAGGACTACACTTTGTATGATCAGGAATACAATTTGTGTACTTCCTTTTTTCAACCATTTTGATGTTCTTTGGTACCTTTTATTATATGAGTCATAATTAGACCAATTATTAGTCAATTATAATTATATTTTAAGTTATATTGTTATGTTAGTGCATGATAGGGTTTTTGGGGACTCTTAGGTGTCATTTCAGACATTGTTTTAATAGAGAGGTTTTGCATCCACTTATCAAATTCAGTTGTCTCTTGAGAGTGAGACCCTAGATCTGAGATGATCCATGATCTATCTTTCATGAATAATTCCTTTTATCCTTCCATTGATGATGTGTCCCTTGGGAGATGTTACGTTCTTTCCAAAGAGGCTATTAGACCAGTTTTTTATCCCTTGAACGATTCATCTTCATACATTTCAACCTAGATGATCCTGTATAGGATTACTATATCCTTTTCTTATTACCAAGGGCCCCCCATGTGATGCCTTTTCATACATGATAACTTATATAATCCATTAGATAATCCCTTTACCTATGTATTTTTTCAAGGATCCCTTGTAGGATGTCTCTGTTGACTTGTCATTTAAGGATCCCATGTTGGATTCCTCAAAAATTTCAGCTAAGGATATTGAGTAGGATGCCTTTTCTTATGTGTATAAATCGAGGATACCAAGTAAGATTCATCTTCTATGTTTTGAATTGAGGTACCCAATGGTTTATCTATTTCTTAATCAGCCTTGAGTTAGTAGGTCAGGTTTGGGTAGAGATGGAAGTGGGTGTCACCTTAGTACCCATTCCAAATTTGTAAGCCCCTAGGGCTATAGTAGTATTGTTGGGTTTAGGCATTCTTACACCCTCAATATATTATTTATTATTTCACTTGGTTAAATGGGATGAGGTGATGTTAGCTAAATGAGCTTCTCGGTTTGTGATTATTGACTCTAACGTGAGGCAACTTTCTTTCACTTTGGGATACCTAGACATTCTTCCTATGATCCATCTTCTGATCCATGTTATTTATTATTTTTACTAGTATTCCCAGAGGTGATAGATTGGACCTGGATATTGATCCTATGTATTTTATTATTATATTATTGGGACTTCACGTGTTTCTTTATATAATTAGACTATTGATCCTACTACTATGATATACAGGCCTAGATTCATAATTAATGATACTCATGGTTGATTCTTCTCTCTCGAGTGATGAGGATGAATCCACAATACTCATGTTGTTATATGGTGAGGATAATTATTATCTCCTCAACTTATGGGTTAAATGATAATGATTATTCTCTCCTCACATCAGGGTTATCGGTGGATGATTACGCACCATTCAACTTGTGGCTATAGATGATGATTACACTCTCCTTGACCTATGGATTAGAAAGGATGACTATTCTCTGCTAAATTTTTCATCTTACAAGGACCTCCAAAAATGATCTATGGGATCAGGATTATGAGGCCTTTTCTTATCATGGTGTTTGATCACAGAATCTCACACATATGATTGAAGTTCACTTTTGGATCTTTAGGGGTGGGAATTGTGTCTCACTGGTGATCTGTCCTATGAAGGGCCTAAGTGTCGGGCCCTTAGGGTTTATCCAAGAAAAATTTCAAGACCACCTATAGACCAAAACCATGTCCCCATACATTGGACTAGATTTACATGTAATGAGCGGCATGGTATCTAGCTCTTGGACATTTAAAGGAGGTAAATATGTACTTCCCTTGAATCGTTATTTACAATGATTAGATGTGAGTATGGTTGATCCCAAGGTTAGGTTGAGTGTCCCCCTATACTGAAGAATAATTCTCATATTCATTTCTATCATTTTCCAAAGTAGGTATATATAGATTGGGATTATGGACTGAGATATTGAATTAATGATAAAGGGTTTGAGTGGCACAACATCACTAGTGAAAAAACAAGATTTATCATTGGTTTAATTTTTATAATTTAAATGTCAGTTTTTAACAAATATCTATAAAGGTAAAATTAAAAATAAGGTTTTCAGCATCGATTATTAAAAAACTAATGCCCAAAATTTGAATGCGCTTCATTTTCATCATTGGTTTTTCTATGAAACTGACGCCGAAAATGGTATTCAGTGTCGGGTTTTACAAAAACCGATGTTGAAAACTGTTCTAATTTTTTAAAATGATTCGGCTTTGGTTTTTATGAAAAATGACACCAAAATCTAAAAGAATTATTTAATTATTAAGATCACACCACATAAAAAATCAGAATCCCTGTGATAGAAATACTGTATAAAACCATCAAAAATATTTTATCAGTGACTAAAAATCTATAAAAACATACATAATTTTACCAAGTTAATCGAAATATATATCTATGCCTTCGTATTATAAAGTATAATTAAAAAACACATACCTAAAAATTAAAATATTTTTGTTGTTTTTTATTGTTGAAGCATTAATTTTATATCATTATGTTCAAAAACCTATTATAAAAAATAATTCTTTTTTAAGAACTTGTTATTGGTTAATGTAATTCTTATCATAAACATTAGAATATGTATACCTTAAATCGTAATCAAACTTAAAAAATAGTTCACAAATAAAGATCAAATATGTCCAAGTTCATCATTCACGTATGAATCGACATTATTGAAGATCTATGGAATCCCACATTTGTATTTCATAACATCTCATTACATTTTACAAACAGAGAATCTTTAAAGTCTACTGTCTTGGAAATCAGGGGCATAAAACATGAAAACAACATTAAACATTATTCTAATCCATGTGTAAGGATTCATCATATATTCATCCTATGTAAAATTACTACATCACATATCCTGGAGACATACATAAATGTAAAGGGAGAGAAGAAGGCCCGGTAAGGGTAACAAGGGAATCAATGTACTTGTGATGTCAAAAGAACTTGAATAAAACCATAAAGGCATGAGAAATGGATGTATAGGAATATCATAATTAAAATAACATGAAACATAACTTGAATATGTGGCTATAACATTTCTTTTTAGACATTCATGAACATATCAACAAGGTTCATCCCCATGGTGTCATAAAATTTGCTAAGGTTGTTCACCAAGGTATCGTTAAACTTGTCATCTCTAGAGATTAATTCTTTTCCCAGTGCATTGGAAAGATATCAGGATGCACCCTTAATATATATTTACATTCATTTGATCCACATAGATCATAAGAAAATATTTCATAAATACCCATGGAGAATGAAATAAATGGGATTCATTTCAAGATTGTGGTGTTTTAAAAGTTCTTAAAAATAAGATCATTATGTCATTTATAACCCATGGAAAGAGAGTGAGGGTTATATGTATGTCCATTACAGAATAAAATATATCATATTTATATATTTATGAACACCCATATAAATTAAATTGGTTTGCGTATTCACATAAATAAAACAAAAGAATTTCTGGAGAGAAAGTAAAAGGGATATTGAGGTGAAATTTCTACAGCATAAGGGCTATATAACATGGTTTTAGAAAACATTGTAAAGAGAGGGTACAAGGGTAAAAAACTCATAAATAATTCATAATAAAATATGAGTACATAATAATATCATGGTATGGATATTTTTATGACATACCACTTGAAAAGGAAACATGAAAGAAAAGAGAAGATTTGATTTCTTTTAGGAGAAATTCGGCAGCCTAACGGCGTCAGTTAAAAATTCTGAAAACAAATTGATGAGAGAGGAAAGGGTATATCAACAATTAGAAATTAAATGTAAAGTAATGAGAACATATAATAACATACCCTCAATATAAATAGATGGAAACTATAAGACACAACATAAAGTAATCATGGCTTAAAAAAGGAGGGTGAAATATTCCCTTACCTTCAAGGGTAACATAGAAAGTTTGAAGTTTGAGACATTGAGAGGCTTGAGGGAACCTTGGGAGGACTCCTTGGGAGGTAAAGAGACCATAAAAACGTTAGGGAAGATTTGGAAATGAAATTAATGAGCGAATTTCTTTGTTTTTATTAAAGAAGTGAGGGAACAAATCATTAATTTCCAAGGGACACCACATCGGTGGTATTGGAAAAACCATGGTCTTTCCCATGGTATTTTTCGATGGTATTGTACACTTGGGACACCTAATAGCATATCTTACTATTATTAAGTCTAAAAGAACAATTACATAATTATTACATCCTTAATAATGTCATTAAACACCTGAAACTCAAAACTGTATTTTCACTACTCACTGAAAATTCAATTGTTTCAGAAAAATCACAAAAATTATCCATAACCTAATATTGATTCTCTGAATTCAAAAATAAACTCCATTTTATGAAATTAATTTTCCAATTATGAGATATTTAATTTTTAAGTAAAAACACTATTCATTAAAAATTCAACTGTTTTAGAAAAATACTCAAAATTCACCTTAACCTAATATCGATGCTCTGAATTCAAAAATGAACTCCATTTTATGAAAATAATAATCTAAATATTTTTAATTTAATTATTAAATAAAAACACTATTCACTCGAAAAAACTAATACTTAACTAATAATTTCTAAAATAGTTATTTACTTATTTTTTTGAATCACATTAACTAATCAAGGTGCCTCAACTATATTAATACTTTCTTAAGTGAGGTTACTAATCCATTTGGTCATATTACCATTCATAAGCATAAAATTACTATTCATAATTTACTAATCATCAAAAATTAAATTGATCTTATTAGACTCTAAATTTATTACTAAACATAACTATAGAAGACCATTTTTTAATAATCACTACGCATTATTAATTATTTAAGGTTTACATAAATATTTTAAAATATCCTTTTTCCGAAATTCATAAATAATATACATGCTATATTTATCCAGAAATGTGAGATTTACAAACTTCACCATAAGAAGAAACAAAAATCTTTATTTATATCAAAGGATTACATAAATCAGTTAAGGTCTCATTACATAATACCTTATAACATCAGCATAAGACCTAAGTGTAAGGTGTGCTAAGGTGATAGAATCTTCGGGCGGCTCGGCCAACATTTCCTGAGTGGTAATTTCTATTAGCTTGAACTTCTCCCATAGTTGATTCTGTTAAAGCTTTACACGATGAAGTTTAGCCTGGGATTGGTCCAAAGAAAAGGCCAGTGGTGCTACCTCCTTCCCATGTTCTGTCATATTGGCTTCAAATGGCCCGAGACTACTGGATGAGGCCATCAAATCCTCTTTTTGTAACCCAGATTACTTTTATTTATAAACAATAATCCCAAAATTAAGAGTTTATTTTCCAATGGTTATATTGAACAATGGTCATATTTTCCAATGGTCTTATAAAATTCAAAACCTAACCACATCATTTTAATTATACTCATTTCATTAAATAAATGAAATAGTTTTTTTGAGTATAAAATAAAAAACACACAAAAATTGGAAACAAAAATTATTCAAAATTTTGGGTCGTTATATTCTCCCCCTAATGAAAATTTATCCCTAAATTTTTAACTCATACCGTAAGAAGAGAAAAGGTGTGGGTACTTCTGCCTTATGGATTCCTCAGGTTCCTACGTGGCTTCTTCAGATTTTTGTTTCCTCCACAACACCTTAACAAGGTGGGTAGTCTTGTTGTGTAGAA
Organism: Viscum album; assembly: GCA_963277665.1. NCBI lineage: Eukaryota > Viridiplantae > Streptophyta > Magnoliopsida > Santalales > Viscaceae > Viscum > Viscum album. The sequence continues at coordinate 2,138,851,616 of OY728128.1, read as the reverse complement.
CCTTGTCTCTACGATCCAAGATCTCCACCAGCTTCTCCTCATAAGATAGGTCATGTTATAGTTGTACCACATCTAGGTTTAGTACATGTGAAGGGCCAAGTATGTACTTCCTCAAGAGGGATACATGGAAGACATCATGAACTTGTGCTATATTTGGAGGGTGTGAAACTTTATAGGCCGATGCTTCTACACGATCAAGGATTTCATAGGGTCCAATGTACCTAGGGTTGAGCTTCCCATTCTTCCCAAACCTCATGAATCTTTTCCTAGGTTAAATTAAATGAAATCCCTTGTCACCAACATCAAACTATATTCCCCTACAACGGTTGTCGAAATAGCACTTTTGCTGACTTTGAGCAGCCATAATGTATTGTTGGATGGCATGGACTTTTTCTATCATCTCTTTCACAAGATCAGGCCCAAGAATCTTTCTCTCACCAGCTTCATGCCAACACATAGGAGTTCTACATCATGTCCCATATATATCTTCATAGGGTTCCATTTTAATGCTTTAGTGGAAGTTGTTGTTGTAAGAGAACTCAACTAACGGGAGATGTTGATACCATCCACCTTTAAATTCCATGAGCATGTTCTCAGCATGTCCTCGTGTGTTTGAATAATCCTTTCAGATTGTCCATTAGTTTGGGGATGATAGGCCATACTAAAATTCAATTCAGTACTCATATCATGTTGAAGACTTCTCCATGCAGCCTTACCACTTCCTTCACGTTAATCTTGGCAAGTTGATAAAGAGAGAAATCTTCATGAATAGAGACAAAATGGGTAGTCTTGGTGAGATGGTCCACAATAACCCATATCGCGTTGTTTCCTTTGGATGTTCTTGGGATACCAGTGAAGAATTCCATAGTGATATTTTCCCACTTCCATGATGGTATGGGTAGTGGTTTCAACACCCCATTAATAATTTTTCCCTCAACCTTCACTTCCAGAGAGACTAGGCACCTTTGAGTGTAGTCAGCAATCTCCATTTTCATATTATCCCACCAAAAATGTTCACAAAGGTCCCTATACATTTTTGTGTTTGAATGATGTTTAGAGAAAGTAGATATATGAGCTTCATCAATCATATCCTACTTTATTTTCAGAATAGAGGGAATACATAGTCTTATATGAAATTTCAGTACACCTTCTTGAACAATATTAAACGTAGGAAACTTCCCATCCTTTATAGCCTCAAAATTCTTCTGTAACAACGGATATTCTTTCTGATCTTTCTTGATCTTTTCTAGTAATTATGGCTGAAAAATAAATTGGGTTATGGTTGATGATGTCCCTTCCTTTATAATTCTCATATCCAACTTTACTATGTCATTTATCAAAGGATGTTTTTGAATCCTTATCATGGAAAGAACAACTGGGTCTTTCCTTCTTAATGCATCATCAACTTTTTTTTCTCTTCTGGGATAATAATGAATTGAACAATAATAGCCTTTAAGAAGATCCAATCATCTCCTTTGTCTCATGTTCAATTACTTTTTTGTAAAAATATACTTCAAACTTTTATGTTCTGTTTAAATATCACATTTCTCCCCATAAAGAAGGATATTCAATATCATTAGAGAAAAAACGACCGCAGCGAGCTTCAAATCATGCATAGTATAGTTCTTCTCATGAGTCTTCAACTATCGAGATGTATAAGTAATTACTTTTTCATTTTTCATGAGGACGCACCCAATCCCTTTGATAGATTCATCACTAAAAATAACAAATCCTTCTCCACTTGAGGGAAGAGTTAACACGGGTGCAGTAACCAATCTCTTCTTCAGATCATGGAAACATTTCTCACTCTCCTTTGTCCAGATTAACTTGACCCCTTTTCGAGTTAACATGGTTAATGGATTAGAATGTTGTGAAATGTTTTCCACAAACCTCTTATAATATCCTTCTAATCCAAGAAAACTTTGAATCTCAGATATTTTTGTAGTTTTAGGCCACTCCTCTACAACGTTTCTCTTTGTAGGGTCAACTATGATTCCTTCATTAGTAACAATGTGCCCCAAGAAAGAAACCTATTGTAACTAGAATTCACATTTTCTGAATTTTCTAAAAATCATCTCCTTCTATAGAGTTTGTAAAATATCCCTTAGATGATCTTCATGCTCCTTGTGACTTTTATAATATATCATCATATCATCAATAAAAGCTACCACATAGTAATCAAGGTAGTCCTTAAAGACTCTATTCATTAGATCCATAAAAATAGATGGTGCATTAGTCAGTCTGAAGGGCATAACAACAAACTCATAATGCCTAGATCATGATCGGAAGGTAGTTTTTAGAATATCATCTTTCTTTACCCTCAATTGATGATAACCAGATCGAAGATCAGTATTAGAGAATAATTAAACCCCATGAAGGTGGTCAAATAAGTCATCAATTCTTGGAAGCAGGTATTTGTTCTTTACTTTGATCCCATTTAGTTCTTTACAATCAATTCATAACTACATTGATCCATCTTTCTTCTTTATAAAGAGAACAATTTCTCCCCATGGAGACACACTCAGTTGGATAAACCCCTTCTCCAAAAGATCTTCTAGTTTTTTCTTTAATTCCTCTAGCTCTACATTTTCCATCCTACATGGGGTCTTTGATATTCGATGAGATCCATGTATGATTTAAATAGAGAACTCTACCTCTCTTTCTAGGGGAGGTCCAGGAATCTCCTCGAGAAATACATCAACATATTCCTAGATGATGGGGACACTTTCTATCATTAAAATCTCATCTCCTTTTTCTTCTTCACCGATCAACTCCATAAAGAATGATATAGGGGGTTCTTCTAGACCAAGATCAATCTGAGATATCTCTCCTTGGAAGATAACAATTGGTTTTCCATTCATGTCTACTAATATTTCCTTTATTCCACATTTGATATTAGCATTATAATTTGAGAGCCAGTCCATCCCTAGTATAACGTCGATTTCTAGCATGTGAATGACTACTATATTTGTGATATGATTGTGCTCACCAAATAAAATACTAGAGTTTTTAAGCATTGACGAGGCTTGGATAATCCCACCATGAGTCTGGACTGATAACTCTACTTTTATCAATTCGGGGTTTGATTCTAAATTCTTGTCAAACTTGGAGGAAATAAATGAATGTGTGGAACCAGAATCAAACAATGTACCTGCTAGCTTTTAGAGAACAGCAAGGGTACCCTCCACCATATCATTTGGCACATCAAATTCAGCAGTAGTGATTGAAAAAGTACAACCTTGTTCCTTTGGCCATTGATGAGGCTGATAGTGGTTCCCCTCCACTTCCCTCAACTTTGAACAGTGATTGGAAAAGTGTCCAAGTTATGCACACATAAATCACTAGACATCAGGTGGGGCATGCACCATCTTCCCCTTGTCGTTTGTGTTAGTAAGTTGATTTTTCACCTCACTATGATAATTCCTTACATATGACCATCTCTTCCACACTTTTTTAATTTCCTGCTCCCGAGAAGGCAGTTCCCCGAATGCTTCTTCCCACATTTATTACACATGAAATGGTGCACTTGCTTGCCTCTTCTTCACTGATCAAAGGTCCTCCCTTAGCTGGGCTCCATCTATCTCTTCTTTTCATTTGATTTATGAGACCACTACATCTCACAAAACTCTAAATTGACTTTCATCGCACTCTTCACGATCTCTTCATAGCTATCATAGTCTCGATTGGCTAGATTCTTCTACAGATGAGGTATTAGTCTACCAAAGGATCAATCAACATTACCACTATGATCCATGACAAAGCTATAGGTGTGATGTAAAAGCCTTGTGATGTTCATCTCATAGCTTCCCACAGATTCATTCTCCTTCTGCTTCAGCTCGAGAAACTCCTCCATTATTGTTCTCATGGAACGAGAGAAATATTTACTAAAACAGATCCTTCTGAACTCTTCCCACTCCATAGATCTAACTTCCACTCTTTTCCTTATAGATTTAATCAGTTCCCACCATTAATCAGCTTCTCCTTCTAAGAGATAGACTGCCAGGGTGACCTTCTCTTGCTCTGAACAGCGGAGCATAGAAAAGATCTTCTCGATGGAGATGATCCACTGCTCAGTAATCAATTGGTTAGTCGATCAGCTGAAGGATGGTGGTCCTTGATTCATAAAGGACTCAACAAAATGTTGTTCCGTTCACAGTGAGATCGTTCTCTCGGCTTGATTCAAGTTATTTCCCATAACTTCAGTCATTTGGTTCACCATTCACATAAATGTTTCTATTCCAGATTCCATCAGAGGGTCGTCAGTTCATGGTCCATTGTGGTCACCATTTTCATGGTTCCTCCTATTTCTCAACATTTTCTAAAAGCATAAAAATATACTGAGAAACTTATTTTATTTATGAATCTTTAAACTATAAAGGATTTTCTGTCTTAAAACTTCATTCTTAAACAATTACATTTCTCTATAATTCCTTCATAATGATTCATAAAAATCTTGTGATTAATCGAACATATCCCCCAAAAGTTTTGTAAACAATAGAGTAGCAAGGCATGTTTTCATGCACCAGTTCCCGTTTGAGTCTATCTCAATGTGGTGCTTTCGGGTTTTACCCCTATTTACATCTATTCTAGAGCCACCTCTACCTGCTCATATCCAGATTGGGATGTATTTTCTTGATAAACCACTTACTCAATACTCACCAAAATACTAGGATGTTTTCCTATATTTAAAATATTCTATAGGGTTCTTCCTAAATTTTTCATATCCTAATTTCCATAAATTACTAAACTATCCTTTAACACCAACTATGGAATCCATCCTTTTTATTTCATAACTTTTCATTACATTTTACAAACAGAGGACCTTTAAAGAATAGTGTCTTGTAAATCAGGAGCATAAAACATGAAAACAACATAAAACATTCTTCTAATCCACTTGTAAGGCTTAATAATATGTTCATCATATGTACAATTACTATTTCTCATATCCTGGAGACATACATCAATGTACAGGGTGAGAAGAAGGCCCAATAAGGGTAACAAGGGAATCAGTGTACTTGTGATATCAATAAGAACACGAATAAAAACATAAACACATGAGAAATGGAAGTATAGGCATATCATAATTAAAATAACATGAAATATAACTTGAATATGTGGCTACAACATTTCATTTATACATTCATGCACATATCACCAATGCTCGTCCCAAGGGGTCATAAAAATTACCATGGTTGTTCACCAGGGTATCGTTAAACTTATCATATGCATAGATTAATTCTTCAACCAATGCATTGGAGAACTATCTAGGTGCACCATTAATATGTATTTACTTTCATGTGAACCACATATATCATAGTCATACATTTCATAGATAACCCATGGAGAATAAAAGAAATGGGTTTCATTTCAAGATCGTGACGTTTTAAAAGTTTTTAAAAATAAGATCATTATGTCATTTAAAACCCATGGAAAGGGATTTAGGGTATTATGTATATCAATTATAGATTAAAATATATCATATTTATATATTTATGAACAACCATATAAACGAAATAGGTCTAGGTATTCACTTAAATAAAACAGGATAATTTCTGTAGAGAAAGAGATAGAAATTTTGAGGCAAAATTTCTGTAGCCTAATGGCTATATAACATGGTTTTAGAAAACAATGAAAAGAGAAGGTTCATGGGTAACACACTCATAAATAATTCATAATAAATTATGGGTACATAATAAGATCATGGTATGGATATTATAATGACATACCACATGAAAAGTAAACATGAAAGAAAAGAGAAGATGTGATTTCTTTTACGAGAAATTCGGCAGCCTAACAACGTCACTTAAAAATTAAAAAAACAAATTGGTGAGAGTTGAAAGGGTCTAAAAAAAATTATACATGAAATGGAAAGTAATTATAAAATATAATATCATACCCTCATCATAAATAGATGGAAACTATAATACACAACATTAAAGAAGTCATGGCTTAAAAGAAGAGGGTGAAAAATTCCCTTACCTTAAAGAGTAACTTTGAAATATTGAAGGTAGGGACCTTGGGAGGCTTAAGGGAACCTTGGGAGCACTCCTTGGAAGTTAAATAGACCATAATTTCATTGTATAGTATTTGTAAATGAAATTAATGAGGGAATGTCTTGGTATTTATAGGAGAAGTGAGGGAACAAATCATTAATTTCCAAGTGACACCTAATCGGTGGTATTGGCAAAACCATGGGTGTTCCCATGGTATTTTCCCATGGTATTGGCCACTTGGAAAACCTCATATAATATATTACTATTCATAAGTCTACCAGAATGATTACATAATTATAACATCCTTAATGATGTCAATAAACACCCGAAACTCAAAACTGTATTTTCACTATTCACCGAAAATTCAACTATTTTAGAAAAATCCAAAAAATCACCTTAAGAAAATATAGATTCTCTGAATTCAAAAATGAACTCAATTTTATGAAAATAATTTTCTAATTATGAGATATTTAATTTTTACGTAAAAACACTATTTACTAAAAATTCATCTGTTTCAAAAAAATCCCCAAAATTCACCTTAACCTAATATTGATTATATGAATTCAAAAATGAACTAAATTTTATGAAAATAATTTTCTAAATATTTTTAATTTAATTTTTAAATAAAAAAAATTCACCTGAATAAAACTAATACTTTAATAATAATTTCTGAAATAATTATTTACTTATTTAATTGATTCATATTAACTAATCACGGTGCATAAACTATATTAATACATTCTTAAGTGAGGTTACTGATCCATTTGGTCATATTTCTATTAATAAGCATAAAATTACTATTCATAAAAAATTACATTGAACTTATTATACTATAAATTATTTACAGAACATAATTTTTGAAGACCATTTTTTGAAAATCATTACACATTATTAATTATTTAAGGTTTACATGAATATTTTAAAATAACCTTTTTCAAAATTCATCAATAATATACATCCTATATTTATCAGGACATTTGAGATTTTCAAACATCACCATAAGAAGAAATATTTTTTTATTTATATCAAAGGATTACATAAATCAGTTAAGGTCATGTTACATAGCCTCTTATAACACCAGTATAAGACCTAAGTGTAAGGTGTTCTAAGGTGATAGATTCTTGGGGTGGCTCGGCCAAAATTGCCTAAGTGGTGATTTCTATTAGCTTGAAATTCTCCCATAGGTGATTCCGTTCAAGTTTCACCCAATGAAGTTCAACTTCGGTTTGGTCCAAAGCAAAGCCTAGTGGTGCTACCTCCTTCCCAAGTTCCATCATATGGGCTTCGAATGGACCGAGACTACTAGATGAGGCCATTGAATCTTATTTTTGTAACCGAGATCACATGTATTTATAAACAATAATCACAACATTAAGAGTTTAGTTTCCAAGAGTTATTATGACCAATGGTCATATTTACTAATAGTCATTTAAAAATCAAAACCTAAAGAAATCATTTTAATTATACTCATTTCATTAAATAAATGAAATAGTTTTGTTGAGTATAAAATAAAATAACACAGAAAAATTGGAAACAAAAATAATTCAAAAGTTAGGGTCGTTATAGTGTCAATAATAATGTTGAATGATATAATTTTAAAAAATAGAATACTATGAAAGAAAATATAAAATAATTAATATGACTAACCTGATCAACATAATTCATTACCCCAATTTTGATTATCTCACACATGAATTATAGAACATAATTACCACATTTGACATGTCCTTGTTGAAAATAAAGCTACATATAATAAAACATTAACATGATAATGAAAACCAATAAATACACACACACACATATATATATCAAAATATCAAAATAATATCTAATATAAAAAATAATTACCTTTACTTTCACATAGTTAATTGCATTTGTATTTTCTATTGATAAGTTATAGTTGTTAAATTAATTCCATGACCTGCATTTCCATATATATAAACTAATAATACATATATAAATAATGAAAATTAAATATTATGATATTATAAAAAACAAATAAACTTACTTGTCTAATATGGTGGAATATTTTTTATGAACACCGCCTAATAAATAGAAAACCCGATATAATGTGTTTTCACTTGGACAGAATATGTATAACATCCAATGGCCCCTATAATAAAAAAATTTCACATTTTTATGAAATTATAGTGAACATTATTTTATAATTATATTTATGTTCATACCCATCAAGAAATAGAAAAAACCAACACCCAATATTGGTTACTAACAACTTCTCACATATATATGCCTCCATATTTTTAGTCGACACATATAGAACATTTGTTGAAATGAATTATGGATCTATAAAACCATAAACACATGTGGTGTCATTTTGAACAAGAAATTCGTTTAGATACCTAATTACAAAAGTAATATAGTTACTCAATTTAAACCATCATTATTTTAAAAAATAAAAACTGAAACATAAATTTAATTACATGGAAAAATATTGTAACAGAAGCATTTTGAGCTCTTCAAAATTAATTAGATCCAAGATATCTTTTTTGAATATTGTCATTGGATAGTCTCTTCCACATATGTCAGATGACATCTGAAACTCGTTTATATTATCCAAGGAATAAGAAACATGAGATAATCTTTTTTATCCCACTAAAAATATATAAAGTATCTACAATTGTTTGTTATTTAACCTTTTGTTTTCTTTGAAGCATTTCTAAGGATTTTAAATTCTTATATATAAGTTAAAGGTCAGAAAAAATATAAATAATTTTCATTCAAGAATAATTAATATTTAAAAAAATACATACCTCGTATGAAATATGATGAAGAAGGCCAGATTGACAAAGTAAAAAAAATGACCCATACAATCCCCAAATCTGGTAACCTCAATGATAGATAATGTTAGTAGAGTAGTAAGATCAATAATATCATGTATTGATTCTCTATGATGGACCATCTGAGTAGGAAGGTTGAGAAGGTTGGGTAGGCTACATAGATTGTGACTATCTCATAAATTTTTATAACAAAGCCTATTACACAACTGCATGAATTTGATCACCCATGGACTAATTTATATCTTTCAACTTAGCTTTTAAGGTTTTGATTTGTGGGTCTCTTGATTGTTTACTTTGATTCCCAAAATCTTTCGGAATACTCACCCCCACCTTATATACACTTATATGGTTGAGGTGTTCTATATTTATTGAATCAGTGACTATGATTCCCATCCTACCCTCACGTATAACTGTTCCCTATGTTGATTTCTCCTGATGTTCATCCTGAAATGAAAAATCAAAATGGAATATCAGTGTTGTTAATTTATAAATTACAAAAAATCATGAAGAATAATAATTATTTACTTACAATTTTTTTATCTACTTCCTTATATTTCTTTGTAAGATACTTTTAATTTTTTTTATCTCTTATTTATTTCTCATGGAGGGTGAGTGAATATGGATGACAGATTTGGACCTCATAATAACCATTAGTAGAGTGAGATCTTAGTACATTAAACTTTTCCTCAATATTTTTTTCTTCAATAAATCATACCCTCCACATTATAAAGTATTAAGGAATACATTCTAAAATTAGATGTCTTGACCGGATTTACTTGAGGCCAATTATATAATAAGTAAACTAATAAGTAATTAGGTACATTTATAAGAAATTTTACAATATAGTATAATATAATTATCATGCTTAAATTTTTTATCATGTCCGGTGAAAAAAAAATTACTTCCATGTATATTCATCTAAAAATGGATACTTGAGGCATGGTCTTTCATTTTATTTCCTTTTAAAAATTTAATTTTTTGTCAATTTTGTTTTGAAATCCCTCCATCAAACAGCTTCTAAAGTAAGATATATTTTCTTAAATTTTTTTGTTTCTTCAAAATTGAATGTTTTTTGTAATTGAATAACATAAATATTAGTTATTTAAAATATTTCATATTCAAAAAATTAGGGAAAATAAATCAATTGAGATAGTTTTTATTTATGGACACCCAAAGCTGATCTATTTCCACCTTGTAAACAGACCTCCAATCATGATATAAAATGTTAATCCTATAATGTATCTTTATACTGATATAATGAGGAAACTGCATTGAATTTGGTCCAGTTGAATTATTATTATCATCAAAACAAATATGTAATCACTCGTCTCCCCAAGAAAGTTAAAGTTTTAGTAAACATTTAATGCCACATTTATCAACTTGAGAATTCATTTTTTTATAATAATAGTAGAAGAATCCCCCCCTGAAGTCTCATCAGTAGTCCTGCAATTATATTTTGTGAATTAAAAGTTTTATTTCATTAGATAATTATATTTCTGAATATTTAATGATATGAGGCAAGGAAAATTCCTTGGTAGATGTTCTTATGTCTCTGTATCTTTATCTGTCATTATAATAGGAAAATGTAATGAAATTATTTTGTAACTGACTATAATTATGAAAGTTAGTAATTAGAAAATAAGGAAACATAAATATGTATGTAAAAAAGTTTGATGCATGTGTATGTTTAAAAAAATAATGTTATGATTATTAATGAAAAAATATGAAAGGTGAAAAATTAAATATAAGAATTACTTCTATAAATATATAAACATTTGAAAATTTAAATATCAATTTTGGAAAAGGTGTTCTCATATGCATAAATTAAACCAAAATATATTAATGTACATCAGTTATTTCAATGAAAAAATGTTTAACCATATCCGTGGAATGTAAAAAATTTAAAAAATTAAATAAAATAAATATTCAAATATATATATTTAAATATCCAATATTTATTAAATAATATATTTTTTATACATATAAATTAAAAAAATAAACATAATTTAAATAATTATAAGATTAATTGGGAGAGTAATTTAGTGTTTTCTCATATCCCTTCAGTATGATCAATTCATATTGCATGAACTATGTGTACATTATAATCATTGTTATCTAGAAATCAGGTGATAGATGAAGAAGCCTCATATAAATCAATAACATCAACATCATTCTCATCGTCAAAATGGATTCTTTTCCCCTGAAAAATGGTGGACTAATGGTCATTTTATGGATCAATGACATAAAAAATTTTCTTTTCATGTGTGGCTATGATAAATGGTTCCTCATTGCAACTAAATCAATTCAAATCAACCAATTTAAACCCATATTAATCATGTTTCGGACCACTATTACTTATATCCCAATTACACATAAAAACAGGGACTCGAAATTTTATATAATCAATTTACCATGTGTCTTCATGAACTCCAAAATATGGCATTGATGCAGAAATTGGGTTTTTTATCTTTTGAACTCAAAACGTTTAGTACATCAGCAACAACCATTACACAAATATGTTGAACGGTACCCATGTATTCCAGCTTCTTTGTGTAAAATTTGTAATCATTAATATCAAAACCAAACCATGCGATCACATTAAGAGATGGTCCCCCAGACAACCATTTCAATGTTTCTAACACAAATATATCTATGTTGACTTTATCTTTAAATCATGAATCAAATTTCTTATTGTGTTCAATTATCATCCAATTTTCATTTATTTATGCATATCATAACACTAATTCGGAAGTATGTGATGATATATATGATTAAAACTCATTTATGTTTTTCAAAATTTTATAAATGTGCCTACATCACTTCATCATGTGGAATGAACTTTACCTTTAAGCCTTTAATCCATCTACCATCACTTCAACTTTCATATGTCAAGATATAGGGGGACCATTATGTGCCCCTTTATACAAATAATCAATACATAACTCAATCACCTCTTCTGATACATATTTTTGAATAATAGAGACATATGGTCGATAAGGATATTTAACATATCTATTCAAATTTTTCATATATCATTCAAAATGATACATCCATCGTAAATATATAGGCCCACATATTCTTATATCATGATCTAAATGAATCACTTGATGAACCATTATATCAAAAAATGTAGGCGGAAAAATCATTTCTATTTGAAAAATAATAAGAGAATATTTATTCTCCAACACATATAAAAAATTTGGATCAATGAATTTGGTATAAATGGATTTGAAAAAATTACATAACCTAATGATAGTATTTCTAATAGTTGTCAGTAATATACCATGTAGTGTGACTGGTAGAATTTGTGGCATCAATACATCTCAATAATGATATTTCATAGCTATTAATTTAAAATCCTTCAATGAAACTAAATTTTTCACATTTTAATAATAACTACTAGGTAATTTAATACCAGAAATACATTAACAAAAATTCAACTTCTCATTCTTGCTTAATGTGTCACTAGTTGAAGGTAAATATTTTTTGTTTCCTTTCATAGTGGGAGATAAATCCAAACATATTCCCATTGATATCAAGTCTAATCTAGAATGAAATCCGTCATTTTATTTCCTTTTATGTCTAACATAGATCGAGTCAAATTTCCATATATGTTTTTCTCAACATGTATAAAATTGATGTAATTTTTTATCTCTATAAATATCTAACTAGGTAGTTTAAAAAATATGGATTTTTTCTTAAAAATATTGTTTTAAAGACTAGAAATTATTTTATTTCTCAATTTTGAACCAATATTTTTCACCCTATCATAATATTTTTCAACTAACAATGGTCATGGGGGAATATTGTATTCTTGTAAATCGTTAAAAGAATTTATCAATATATGGTAAGGATCATCAATTTGCAAAAATCTTTAATATCCCATGTACACTATCTTTCTTCCATTATGTAAGTGATAATATTAAGTCTCTTCTTCACAAATTAGATATGTGTTATATCCCTTAACACTATATCCAGATAAGTTTCTCTATGCAGGAAAGTATTTTATAGTGAACATTATCATGGAATGCAACAGAAAATACTCTTTCTTATATGCATCCAAATCATTGACACTTGTCTCTCATCTTAGTTTCAAATCATCAATAAATTGTTAAATATACACATAAATATCAATTTCTAGCTATTTTGGTCCAAAAATCATCAAGATCATCATAAAATATTATTTATTCATACAAATATGTGGATATAAGTTATAAAATTCCAACAAAATAGGCCATGAACTATGTTTGATACTTAGGCTCTGATATGGACTCATTCCATCAGTATACAATATCATTATGATATTTCTCACTTCACATCCAAAATCATAAAATATTTTATCAGTTATCTTCCATTGTGGTGGAAAATAAGGGTGATGTAAGTTACCATAAAAGATACGCCCATCTGAATTCTATCTTAACCTTTTTATGTCAATTCAATTTGAAAATAGATGCTTCAAACAAGGAATTGCTGGAAGTGACTAAATTTATTTAGTATGAGCATGGATTATGGTACCTAAGAATGAATCACAGTTTAATTATCATAATTTAATGAAATAATTATTGGATGGCATCATTAGAAAGTAAAAAAATTGGTTTTTCATGAGGATAGATTTCAGTACCTAAGAATGAATCTGAGTTGAATGTTTCATCCATCTAATATCATTATGTCCCATATATAGGATATCTTAATAAATATTCATATTCTTTCCTATAAAACACTCAATAATTGGGGAAAACATGTATCTTTTTATACCCCATTCCCAATAGGATAATATTTTATTCTCCTTGTAATTGGAATCTTGAATCTCGCTACCTTTTGGAAGTAACTCTTTTTAAAATCTCAAGTAGGTTAGAGAAACTTTTATCACTCCACCCACTTATTTTTTTCATGTTAATTAATATCAAACCCACTGATTACATTGTATATTTACTAAAACATGAAAATAATGGTTTCTCAAAATCTCCAAACAATTATTCAAAAGTTTCTATTTTTTGATGGTTTTAGCACCTAAATCATGAATTAATTCTTCAATACCATTCTTTTCCTCACTATGAATATTTTCATTAACATTAGATGTTGAATTTTCATTTCATTAACCATTAAAAATCCAACCTGTATAATTAACAGTAAAACCATATAAAATTTGATAATCCTTGATTTCTCTAGTGTTTACATTATCATATTCAATCACTTCACAAATGGATAGAAAATCAAATCTATGATTTGAATATTTCTTTTAGAAAATTCCAAGAATTCATCAACTCTTTTTTCATATTCACATGTGGTTCTTTGTAAAGTTATCCAATTATGATCCATTCAATACCTAAAATCACTATATGATCCGTGAATATATGAAAACATCTAAAAATATATATATATATATATATAGATAATTTTCTTAGAAATATAATATTCAATAAAAATGATTGGTAATCAAATAGGAAACAGCAATGATGATTAGGAATAAAATAAAAAAATAATCTACTAAAAAAATTATGATTTTGTAACAATATGTAGGTTTTTCATGCCATGTATATTAGGATTTTTATTTAATTAATGCTAATAATTTGATCATATATGGAACTAATGATCCAATCATTTAATCATGAATCTTACTTATAAAATAATTATAAACTCTTATTTCTCACAAAATCATCAATAGAGAATACAAAATCCCTCAAGGAATAAGATATGACTTCATACCACATATATATCAAAATATAACATCCACGTGATAAACTAAAATAATTAAATCAATAATATTTAATGTAGTGATATTTATCAGATCACATTGTAAAATTATATCCAAATCATAATATCATATAAACGATTTAATAACCTTGTCAAAAATACCATATAATTATATAAAATCACATCAACCACCCATCAAAAATTATTATAAGATTATTTATCAAGTCACTAGATCATTTCAACATTTCATTCCAACTATTTATATCATCCCTAGTAATAAAATATCAAAAAAAAAACAAAAATTCCACTTCAATCCACATGATTTAATTGAATTTATTCAAATGACTCTATTTTTATCTTTTTCTTATTATAAATTTATCAACATTCATCATCATCAACTAACTAACATCCAATTATCATTGGTTAACTAATATAATGAAATATTATATGTATCCATACCCTCTCCTAGCATCTCATCATAATAGATCAAGTTCACCAACTTTATCGTAAAAGTTTCGTAAAAACATTAATAAATATTTAACACACATTATAAAGTCTAAAAAAATATTAAATAAATTTAATTTACATATCATTGCTTCAAAAATATATTAATGAATATATATTACCATAACCATTTTAAAATTTCATAAATAAAAAATTTATCAAAATAAACAAAACATAAGAACAAAATTTAAAAATAACAATAAAATACATGAAAAAAATTGAAACAATAACTCAACAATATAGCTAAATGATAAATAATTTAACTTCAAAATTTAAAAAAATACAAAATTTGGATTTCACCAAGGAAAATTGATCAATAATTTGAACATTCTCCCTCAAATTAGTTTGAAGAACAAACAATGAAAGATCTAACAAAAATGTAAATAAAAATGATAAATAAATAAGAAGAATGAATGAAAATAAAACTGCGAATGATGGTTGGCTGGAAATCTGTTTTTAAATATAAATGCTTTTGTAGATGATGAAATAATGAAAAATGATGAACATTTGAGACCCATATCGTGAAATGATGACAAATATTGAAGAAAATAATTAAGAATCATTATTCAAATCACTGGTTCACCATCGAGGAGGTCGTGAGTCGAAAACTGGGTTTGAGAGTTCTAAAAAATTAGGGGATTCATGATCCTGTGTCTATTAAATTAATTTTTTTGGTATCTATTTTGAAGAAAAAAAACGCTGATTTTTTTTCGAATTATAGAGTCATTTCTCAAAACAAATTTCTGAAAATATTTTTTGTATTTAATGAATCAATTATTGTAAAAACTAATGTTGAAAACCATCTTTCATGGTGTTTTCTAGAGTTGGTTTTGTTAACAAATAGACACCAAAAGTCAAAAAAAAATGTGTCGTTTTATGTTAAAACCAATGCCAAAAATTTTCTACAAATTTATTTTGCATCTTTTTATAAAAACCCAACACTATCTCTTCAATGTTAAAATCACTGTTTCTATTAGTGCATCTAGTTCAATTACCTTGCACAAGATGTCTAAGAGATCATGATTACAGACCCATGGATTGACTACTACTTGTTTTTATGTTATTTCATTCACCTTACTCATGAATATTCATATTTATATATATATATATATTCTTATGGGACTATACATGTATACACATATAAGTAATAACATATATAGTGAAACATTCTTAGTTTACTGGAATCATGAACATGGGATTTGACTATGGTTTTATGTTTATTGGCTTCACATATATTTTCAGTTTTGTCTTAGATGGGCTTAAAATTTTTCTTTTTCATACCCTTATGAAAGCATATTTTATAGGTTTATCATTGGGGTGACCTGCTGAAATTATTTCTCACCCCTTCACGTGCACCTTGGTGTATGTGTAGACCTTTTTTCTTCTATTCAGGTTGAGCATAGGTACATGGTGAATAGGGATGAGGCCTAGAGTTTAATGTTTGAGCGGAGCAACTCATGTGGATTCTTCTAATAGGGTTGGTGGAGTTCGACAGTGTCTGGAGTCTGATAATGAGGAATGTATCTGAGTTAGTAGTATATGCCTATAATTTTATTTCAGTATCTTTAATTTTCATGTATATATATGTCTCGCATAGTGGGTGACCATTAATGTATGAATGACATAGTTTTTTGAAATTGTATAGAATTTTCACTTATTGTTATAGCATGTTCTATTTCAGTTTATTTACTGCTTCTTCACTCTGTTTATTTACTATTGTGTATAATACATAGTTATTTCCTCTATTTTCTTACTCTAGTTTGAGTTAATAGTCTACCCACTATCACAACCAAGGTCATCGTTGTTAGTCAAAAATATCTAGCATATAGGGAGGTAGGCTTGAAGCCTCATACTGAACTGGTTCAGAGCACCGATTTAGTGGAATTTGGGATTAGAAGTCATAAAGTGGTATCAATGGTGTTCATTTACATGGATTAACTATTTGGGAAATTTTATTTATGAGTATTAGGAATTTATTTGAACTTGTTATGGATATAAGTCTGGTGTATCAGGAACACTAGTTTCGGTACAATGTCCCAGTTTCCAAGGGTAGGGATTATTGTTTCGATCTATGATTTTATAGTTTAATATGATTATATCTTTTTGAGCAACACACATTTTGTGTTTATGTTAGGATTTATTGTTTATTTTTGCTTATTGGCATATTTTTTAGAGTTTAGGGATTAATTTTTGTCTCTTGGATGGAAAAGAGAAGTGGCGTCTCATGCATCATATTTGGAAGGTAAGATTCCCATAATATAGGAATACTGGTGTGTAATGTTTTCTGATGAATGAGGCTTAATCAATTATGAAAAATTATATATGTATATATATATCATTCTGATGGAATCTTATGTTGACCTATATTGAGGCATTGGTGTTGTGGCTGATGACTCAGTCCTCAAGCATGAGTGGTGAAGTGACACTATTAGGTCAATAAGGCACCTGATGCCCTTCTATTTTACCCTTTTCATAGTGTTCTATCTCAAGTCATGGTTGTATAGTCAGATCACTGAGTATGATATTGATGGATAGTAGAGATTTTAATGTGAACTAGACCACAAGGGGAAATTACTGTATACATATTCCCATTGAGTTTTAGTTTATTCTTTTTTCTATATTGTTATCATGACCTCTAGGGATCAGTTATTTATGTGGATTCTCATTGAGAATCAGGCTTTATTAGGCCATGTTTTTAGTTTTTACCCATGTTGGTAATTGTTATCTTGACCTTCATTTGAGAGGTTTTATCATTTGGGGAAGGTGGTAATACCTTGTGACCGATTTGTTAAACTTGATCTTGAAGTATTTTTGGGAGGCCTATAGACCATTTTTTTACTCAGACCCCTGTAGTTTGATGTCAATTTTTTATTCAAGGGAAGCTCGCATGATACAGGTTGGCATGTGTTTTCATATCCATTTTTATGCAATTAGTTTTGTTGTATTATCATTCTAATATCAATGTACGATAGGTGTTCATGTTTTGTGTTATAGGCATGTTTATGACTTCATTTTTGGACAAGAACCTAGGGTGAAATGGTATAAAGACTGTAATTGATAGGTTGGATTGTTTGGGTGATTTAATCAGTCAACCAGTGTTTCCACTATTGATAATGTAGTTAGATGATGGGTAGATGCTCATGACTAGAACGATGTCGTGTGATGGGTGATTATGGAATAAAATCTTGGCACATATGAGGTGAGTATTTTTTAAGAGGAGTTCCTAGGGAGAATCCAGACAAATGAAACTGAAATGTCATGTAGCACAGTCATCTTTTCCTTATAATGGAAGAGTCGTGGGAGTATGTATTTGGTGATAAAGGTATGGGCTTGTTTCGCATGGTACCATTTGAATCGTAAATCGGTGAGTGGTCAGGTGTGAGCTGAGGACTGATGTTTTCAATACCTTTTTAGGAATGGTTTCCCAAGATTTGTGGTTAAATGAAGAACGTACCTCCATGGTAGAGGAGACATTGAAAATGAATGGGGTGATGCAAGATGGTCGACCCATGGCTAGAACTGGACATTAATTGTTGGGAGACATGGTGTAATGTGTTGGTTAAAGGCAGGTTAGCCTAGTTGTTGTAGGCACGGCTTGGAGGAGTGGTGCATGGATTTTGTTTAATATTAGTATACTTATGGATAGAAAAATCTTGTTCTATCTTGATATCGCCTTTAGGATTCTAAGAGATCGTCGGTTCTACACTGAGTTCCATTTGTTTTCAAATTTTCTTACCTAAGTGAGGATGGAAACAAAATGAGGTTATGCTCAAGGATTGGTATAAGGTAATCCATATGGTGGGGAGTTCACCATTGGCCATCTGAGGGTAGTGACCATTTTTTATGATAAAATATGATGTTTTCTAGGATCTATTGAGATTAGAGTCGGTTTTGAGATAATTATGAGGGTATTCTTATGGTGGGGAGTGCTAGATCATTTACAGTTAATTTTCTTCCTCATAGGAGACATTTGTTGACACAATGAGACATGTCATTGGACAATTTAGATAACTTAGTGTGAAAATAATTGGGTTGGGATCATGGATTCTAGTGTTTCCACTATGATTCTCTGGGATGAGAAGTTTTACGGTGGGGGGATTGTAATGACCCTTTCATTTCTGGACTGAAGATTTTTTTGAAATTTAAATTTTTCTATCTGATGTTTGTAAGGCATAAAATCATATTTTCTTCAAGTAGATAATCTTATATAATTCATCTGACCACTCTGTTGGTCCCGGAATAGGGTGTGTACCCTATTATATGAGTTTTATGGAATTCTAAGCTCTCAAGATTTAGTTGTATAATTAATATTTAATATTTAATAAATTAAATATTATTTTATTTGTGTTGGTTCTTTTAGAAATATCAGTTAAACTAAACATCAGATTGACATTCAATATCCTCTATTGATTGTAGAATAAGGATTTTTTCCTATGTAAGGAATAATCTTGATTTGGGCACTAGGGCCTCCCCGATCCCATTTGTCGTTTCTTTTTCTTTCCTTTTTCTTTTCATTTATTTTTGTTTGTTTTTTTCTTCTTTTTCTTTTCTTTTCGTTCATTCCACCCATTTGATTCTCATGGATCCCCCCTATGGTATCCTTCTTAATTCAATAGAGAGAAAATAGTGAGAGGGAAAGGAATATATATATATATATATATGAACAAAGGTACTGTCATAGATCTTGAGACAAGCTGGATTGTCATGCAGTAGTCGAGGAGCATCGAAACAGGTTAAGCTTTAACAGATTCTGTCTAAAGGTAGTTCATTTTAATTTTTCTCTGCAAATACATGTTGATTTATATTTTTAAATTTTTTATCCTTTATTCAATTATAATAGAACCACTTGGGGGTCGATCTACAACTTTCAGGTTGAAAACAGGGGTTTCATGTTGTTTTTATGGTTTTATGTTTTGGAAAACCCATCTACATATGTGTGGTTTTGGAAACACATAGTGTGTGTTCTTCTAGTTTCAATAAGATGGATTTTTTAAAGTACACATCGTGAATTGGAATTACATTCTATGTACCTAGACTCAACAGTGTAGTAGAGATCTCATCCAGGTTTCTCATGTAAGGGGGGACATTCCATATAGAGAATATAGCTAGACCATATGTGGGTTATATGCCATGTAGGAGTACACAACCAGGATGTGTGAGGTTCACGAGAAGGTACCCATAGAGGGTACACACCTTGTATAAGGACAACACACTGTGTATTTGGGAATTTACACATCCAGTCAGGTAAAAATGCATGCCCATGTGAGGATTTGGGAGTACACATTGTGTTATCAGGGAGAGATGCAGTTAACTTCCCCTTATATAACCCTTGTGAGGTTTTTTCGTATCTTTTTTCCCAATATATGGAATTTTAACCATGAGTAGTCTATTCTGAGTATCTTTTCATGTATATCACAATGGTAATACATGAGAGGTGTTTTGAGGAATCCTAGGTGGGGTTTTATGTGTTTTTTTAATTGAGAGTTTCTTCCTCCAGTTATCGAATGGTAGCTAATGATGGCTATGATGAAGAAAAATACACAACAGGTGGTGAATTTATCACTTCAAAAACATTGATGAATTTTTGAAACTTCTATAGTAATGCCTCGTACCTTTCCTTCTCTCAAAATGATTGAGCATAAGAAAATAATTATAGAAATGAACACAGTGATGTATCGTGGTTGAAGGCACCTAGATCCCTTAGTCCACTCCACCTAAACTCAACTGTATGAGCTTATATATTTTACTATAAAGTTCTCTTATCTGAATACCATTAACTCCACAAAATATTATAGGCAGTTAACACCTTACAATAAGACATTACAAAGCCTTTCAGTTCTTTTACAAGAAACTATAAATCCACATGTTTGGGAAAGAAGCTGACACATAAGCACAACTGAGTACGAGGAGTTGAAACTCCATTAAATCAAAAGAGTTTTATTTTTTGAATGGTAGAAGTTAAATATCACATATTTCAGTAATAACTAAAAAAATAAATAATATCTATTGAATAACATAGTTGCAAAATAGATCATCCATGTTGTATAGTCTTTCTTCAAATAGCCATAAAGAAAACACTAGACAGATGCTTCAATATGTTTGTCTCTAAATTGTATCTTCACCAAAATGTTCTTTGTTCTTATAGAAAAATATCTAAAAATAATGTTAAGTAGTAATGACACCAACAGTAGCAGGTTGATCAGATAGATTAAAACATGTATGTCTCCAAAATTTAGCTTTTAAAGAAACGACACACATCTTTTTCTTATGTATAAATCCTCCAAATATTTGTCAGTATTTCTAACTTTATGTATATAGATTATGCATATCTCTTTTTGATGAAAATAGTATTGATATTTATATAGAAAGTCGAACAAATATAGGTCAAACCATCTCCATAAATATTGAATAAAAATCCTTAATATTTGAACTCAATTTATTTCAAGAGCATTGTAACTTCCCATAAGTATAGAAACAATTTACTTCATTGAATAAGATCCTTTATAACAATCATAATGAGTGTTTTAATGAGTCGTAAATATATTTGAAATTGTATCTTATTTCATCAAGACCTTTTCAAAATTCAAAGATAATATCTTGGATTTAATACTCTGTTATTGAATAGTCAAACATAGGGTTCCTCCATGAAATGAAAAAATATCAAATGTATAGTTGATATACCATTTGTTTGTTTCCTAAAAAGTAGGGTTCAATCTTATAATAGGGTTATTTATCTGTACTTTCCTGAGAATGTAGGATTTTTTACCCATATGCATCGTTATGAACATTGGGTTTCATTCATTATGCATTGTTTTGAATATAGGGGCATTTCCTTATGTTATGCATACCAAGGTAGGGTATGAACAGTGCTTCTAGAATACATTAAAACACATTCCCAATTATTTGGTGAATATTACTCATTGATAAATGAATTGTATATAATTATCAAACAAATATTCTAATGAATAATAAATTTTATAAAATTCACATAAATTAAATTCATTAGATACATAAATGTTGGTATTTTTTAACATCAAACCCAAAAAAATTACAAAAATTATTCATTAAATATATGTTCAACAATCTCCTCCTTTTTATGATCATAAATTCCATTATAAAATAAAATCAATAATAAAAAAATTTTAAAATGAATTTCAAAATACATTTTTATTTATAATATTTCATTTAGAAAAGAAAATTATCCCCCATAAAGACCTATTAAAATTTTGTCTTTAATATAAAATGATTATAGAAACCATTTTCTCTCATATGTAGATATGTAAAAGTAAACTTCTACCCTAATGATAAGAAAACAAAATTATCTGCTTTAAAACATATAAACATCTTCAGTATGAAATTCATACCCATTCCAAAGGCTATTTGAAAATGTAAACTTATTCACCTTTTATTAAATCAAAAACATAAGAGTATAAAACATAACTCCCCTTAAAATTCTGCTATCATAAGAATGGAAATATTTGAACAATAATTATAATACAATTATTTTTATAAAAACTCCCCCTAAATTATATCATACACAATTATTTAATGTATTTAAAATAATATTTTTTCATAAATTTAATCAAATATTGTTGATAAAAAAAATAAGATAATTTAAGAAACAAATAAATATTAAGATCATACATATGTATTGAAAAAAATAAATTATGAATTAAAATATATAACTCTTTTTAATATATAGTTCATATATAATTTGATCAAAAATAAAATAAAATAGTTAACAAGTTGATCGTTCTTCTGAACTTTCTAAACTTTGATCTCTTTCTCTTTGAGCATCCAAAACTCTTGAGAGTTCTTATAATATTTTTTGAACAAATTTTGTTATTTGATTTGAATAAGAAAAACTTTTTTTCAAGAAGAAATAACTCTATATTATAAAAATATAGTTGGTTAACAGTTTCTTTTCATAATAATTTCTATCTGAACTAGAATTTCTATTCTAAAATATTTAAAGTCTTCTTTTGAGAATGGAATTTCCTTCGTACTCTGATATTATTTATTTAATAAATCAAAAAAACATATTTGGTTTGGATTATTTCTACACTTCATTATAATAATTTTTATATTCATCCAAATCATCATAAAGAGTCACTTTTTCTTTATTCAAATAGTCGAATTTGTATAGAATAATTTTATAAATTAATTGAGATTAAGAAACTTCCAATTGTTTATCATAATGAACATTCTCTTTTCTTTCAGAATATTTTTCTAGTGAACTTTTAACCAATGAAAAAAAAATTCCCTTCTAAAAAATAATTAGAATTACCTTTTTCAAAATAAATAAATAATCTATTTTCCAAAATGTTTTGATAAAAATTTATTGTTTTAGAAAATAATTATATCTTTAATGAATATTTTTTATCAAAATATTAAGCACAAACTTTTATTTTTATAAAAGTTGTTAATGTTCCATAATTATATAAATATTACAATAAAATACTTCTTGGATCAGTTTTTCTAATAATGATTCTTTTTATGACGAACTACTTCAGAGTTGTTCACTCATTCCATTTGATCAACCATTCAAATATTTTTACAATATAGATCAGTGGTATAATCCTAAAAAAATCAAATAATAGTGTCTTTTGTTACATATATGCTTTTGGGTCCATTAGTGTAAGCAATTAATTTTCTTAGTAACCAAAATTTATAGTTTGAGTAGACATTTTAATATCATAGTAGAACAATTATTTTGAACAACAAGAATCATTAAAAACATAAATTTTTGTTTTTTGAAACAATAATATTTTTCATAATGACGGTTAGTAACACTATAAAAACATTTAATAAATGAAATATTCTTACATTTTACACCAGGAATAAAATAATTCTTATATACTTTTGGTCTTTCACAATAACTTCTAATTCCAATTTTTCCTTTCGGAATATTATATTTTCCAAGGTTTTATTTTAATACTTTTATCCTTTGATAAAACTACTTTATGATTATTTTAATTCATCGACATCAATCAATAATTATTTAATCATAAAATCATGAAAATCACATGAAACTTTAGAGTCATTAAATTCTAAATATAAAATTTGTTTTGAAAAAAACATTATCCAATAAAATATAATCATAATTTTTTATAATTTGTTAATGTTATCACTTTAAAGACACATATTTATCTTATAAAATAAAGAAATATCTATTTAACTCATCTTAAGATATTTCTTCCAAAACTAGAATTGTTAGGACAAGAAGATTATACCACATTAGCAATGTGATAAATAATAAATAAAATTTTTTATTTATGTTTAGATTAAGAATGTGTAGATGATTCATCATGTGAACCATAAGTATTACTCCAAGTATATTTTTCATTTTTTTCCTTTTATCTTGTAATTATATTTCTATTATGATTTTAGAAAAGTACAGTTATACTTTATATGAAATTTTTTCTTGCACTCACAACATCTCTATTATCCAGTCCCTTCATTTTTATTTCTCTATATATTTTAAAATTTTACAGCAAGATCTGATAAATATTTATCCAAATCTGGATTATATGAATTAGATGATTCATCAAAATTAATTTTGACAGTATCTTATTTTCATAAATTATGATTCTCAACATCGTCATGTATCTTAGCATCATACATCATTAAAGATCCAATAAATTACTTTATAAATAAATTATTCATAAGAGTAGATTGATGTATAGATATAGATGTTACATTCTACTTTATCGATAGTATTCTAAGTACTTCCAATGGTTGATCTAATTGTGATATTGAATCCCCTAAAGAGGCAATATTTTTTCAAATCTATATCATTATTCTATCCCTTTGAGTGATAGTTGCATCCAAAAAAATTCTAAATGTATCAAACTTTAGTTTCATAATAGAATACCTTAATTGTATAATATTTTCATTTCCTTCATAGGAAACAGCAATAGTCTACCACATTTCATATATTATAGGACATTGTGATACTCAATTGAATTCCTTAGATTATAAACCACACAAAATTTCACTCATATAGTCGGAATTGAAATCATATTATCATTCTTGTTTTTTCATTACAATATTCAAATTCCTCTTTAGGAATCTCATATGGCTTAATAGCCTTCAAATAAACCCTTTTTCAATGATTTTTCAAAAAGATGATCATACAGGATTCCTAGCATCCATATTTATCACCATTAAAGTAAGGATGATTTATCATAGACATACCTTCTTTGGAATCCTCCATTTAAAGATTTATTCATCTAAATATTTAACTCAGGCGTGTTAGAGCTAGTAAAATTTTCTAAAAAAAATCAAAAATAAAATATACCATAAGATAGTTTCCTTTGATACTAATTGTTATTTTAGGATGGAAATAATGAAGACAAAAACACAATAGGGGTGAATTGTGAACTTAAAAAACATTGATTAATTATTCACACTTGTCTTAATATGAAGAGAACCTTTCTTTCTCTAAAAATGAGTGAGAAATGGAAAATAATAAAGGAAATGAACATAGTGATGTATAGTGGTTCAGGAAAAAAATATCCCTTAGTTAACTCCACTAACACTCAACTTTACATGCTTTCAAATTTTACTATCTGACCCTCTTATCCTAAGACCTTAAAATGAAAAATTTGGTACATAAAGATAGAACCTTTCAATAAGACTTTAAAATCCATCTAGTTCTTTTATAGGGAGTTGTATATCCATAGTTTAGTGAAAGAAGTTGAAAGTTAACCACAACTGATTACAGGCAGTTGAAACTCCAAAAAATAAAAAGAGTTTTTTTTAATTTTATTTGTTAAAAATCACATATTATAGTAGTAACTAACAAATGAAACAAGATATTCATTGTAGAATAAATGAAAAATATACCTTCAATGTTGCAGATAATTTCTTCAAATAGAAGAAATGAAAACACCAGATATATGTTTAAACAAATATGTATCTAAAGTGTATATACACCAAATGCATTATCATTCTTGTAGAATAATATATAATAATAAATTATAGTATCATCAACATAAATAGAAGTAGGTTTATCAGATAGATCAAAACTTGCATGTCTCCAAATTATAGCCCTTAAGGAAATGACTCTTATCTTTTTATTAAGTATAACTCCTCTGTATATTTGTAAATATATCTAAATATATGTATGTAAAATCATTTATCTCTTTTTGATTAAGAGTGTATTGAAATTTATATTGACGTTTGAAAAAATCTATGTCAAACTAGCTCTAGAAATATCACATAATAAATCCTGAAAAATTCACCCAAAAAGACAATTTAAAAAGACAAAATGCTAAACCATAAAACTACTATAATCAAAAAAATATTTTTTTAACAAGTATCCCAACTAGGATAAAATATGATCTAGATTTATTCTAATAGTTATTAAAAATTTTGTCTTTTTAATAATTAAAATATTAAAGGGTATTTAATTAAGCATATATTTTATGTGAACATACATTGGATATATTTAATTAATTTTAATTTTATCCAGGCAACTGATAAAATATTTGAACAATATTCTTTTTAAAATATATGAAACAATATTTAAAATTTAATAACTCCCGACCACAAATATTTTTCATGTATTTAATTAATTTTAATATTAAACAGTATTTAATTAATAACATACATTGGATATATTTTATTAAGCATATATTTTATGGGAAAAATATTAATTTTATTATCAGCTGCATGGAGAACAATATCTAATATAAATTTTATCATTAAAATATTTTATGTGAACAATTATCTCTGTTGTGGTGGGGAGTCACACTCCAAAGGAAAATAATTTAAAAAGACAAAATGTATAATAACTCTTGGAGGGTCCACTAAAGTTTTGTAAAATAAATCAAAAAAAACCTAAAATCAAATTATTTTATTGATAAAACATACATTGGCTGAACATAAAGTTTATAGTATTTTATTACATCACTATTGGGTCATTTTGATGTCATAAATCACATTATATATTTAAACGGTATATAATTTTTACCCAAAAATTTGATTGTCTCAGAAAATTATGAAAATTTCACTGTTGGAAAATTTTGACATCCTGATTCCAGAAATAATATTAATTTTATCCAAATAACTTTCTAAATATTTTAATTTTCACTTTTAAAATAAAAACTGAAATTTAACAAAAATTTATGGTTTTTGAAAAAAAAATTATTTCAAACCTTAATAAAAATAACAAATTGCATTCATAAAATTATACGATCATTTATATTTAATAAAAATTAATTTAATAATAATAATAATAATTTATTAAAATATTTTTTAATTCAAAAATCCAATAATTCATCAAAAATAGATTTCTTAGTTTAACATTAACTAAATATATTATTTGTGCTTTAAAAACTATTTACAAGGTAACAATAATAAAACGAAAGTATATTCATTATTCTATAAAAAATTAATGTACATAGATAATGTACTAGTGTCTTGTTACATAACCCCTTATAACACCCTCATAAGATCGAAGTGTAAGGTGTGTGATGGTGACAGACTCTTGGGGTGGCTCGAATAACATTGCTCGGGTGGTAGTCTCTATTAACTTCCACTTCTCTCATAGGTTGTCCCGTTCAAGCATAACATATTCATTCTCTTCTTAGGCTTGGTCAAGAGTGAATCCCAAATATGAAACCTCCTTTCTGAGCTCTGACAAATGGGCTCTGTATGGGGCACATCTACTGGATGAGGTCATCGCTTCCTTTGTCTGAGTAAATTGGATTTTTTAAATCCCTATATTTATACAAATCATGTGACCAATATTCAACAGATACATTAATAACAGTCACAATTCTTAACAATATTTTAAAATCCAAAAACATAAAACGAATGAAGTTGACATTCTATATAAACATTTTACATAAAGAGAAATTAAATTAGATCAAGAGGGATTTACATTAATGAAAGTTTTGGTTGTTACACATACACATGAATATTGTTTTCACTTTTCAATGGATAGAATGAGAGGAAGGTAAATTATAAATTACCTTTATAGGATAATTTTTATACTATATATATCTAATATATTAATTAAATATATCTTTATTTCCATCCATGTAAATAATAAATGGAAAACGGATCAGATCACTTTGTAGAGGTGGTAGTTCAGACATATGCACGAGCAATGTTATCATTTTTCAATAGATTAGACAGTAATAAGGTACATATTATATGATAATTATAGAAAAATATTTATATAATTAATATCATTTATATTCATTATTTCCATATTTATAACCATCTACATAAATTATTGATTACAAAAGATTAACACTACTATGGGGAGATGGTAAGTCATACGTATGCAAAACAGTAGTTTTCAGTTTTCATAGGATAGAAAATAGATAGAATATGGTTGTAACATAACTATAATAACATATAATTATATTTATTATATAGTAGATATTAATTTATTATGGTTAAAACCTTAAGAGTAATTAAAAAAGAAATAATCTTGAAAGGGCTAGTAAATATAATTACCACTTCTTCTATATACTTCATTCATATTTACAATTAGGGGACCCTGTTTTGGTCATTTGGAAGAGATATAACCTATAGATCCTGGATAAGTATGTTTAGAATGGAATTTTTCATGTTTTTTTAGATATATGACTCATATTTGTGTAACGAGTTAAGAGAAAGGGGTGTCTTTTTATAAGGGATGGAAAGGACACACTTAGAATTTGTAAAAACATTAAAATATAATTAAGTCATTCTCAAAAAAAATATTCCAAATGGAAATAGAATTAAATCCATATGGTCAAAATATCCTCATTAAATATAATTTATATAATTTTTTATTTCATTTTAAACCATAGATTTTGGTTTATCCCCTTGGTTAACCAATTTTAATTTCAATCATGGTACTGACTATTTAAATATTAAAGGGTTATAATTTCACATATAACATAATAATTGTATCATAAATGGAATGGGGATGAAATTTCATACCATATATCATCCCATTTTCCTATTTTAATATTTTTATGATTTTTAAATAATTTAATAAAATATTATTTTCATAAAATAAAAAAAATATGTTTGACATTATTCATTTAATTTGACATTAATGGCATTAAGAAAAATATGAAATTAGAATCCTAAAATTTTAAACAAATATAATATTATATATATATATATAATTCATGGAACACTATAAATAAACCAAATTATATTTCTTTTACTATTTGAAAAATCATTTATTTTACATTTCTATTAATTGAATAAATACCATATTGTCTTTGCATAAGTGTTTAAGAAAATTATTCGATCTCTAAAAATTTAAAATAAATTATCGTGATAAAAAAATTATTTATATTCAAAATATAATTTTATATTCTCTCATAACATATTAATATTGTTATGGGAACATTTAGAATAAATTAAAATCAATATACTGACATTTTGGAATTTCTTTTACTTAAAATAATATAAAGTTCATTACTATACTCAAATGACTTTAAAATACCATATACTCTAAATTGGAATGTATATAGATGAATTCATACCATCCTATTAAATAAATTAAAGGGTTGGGTTTATTTTTAATTTCTTATCACCTTATTTTTAACCATAATTACCCAATCTACCCTTTACTGATGTGATAAATTTTACCACAGTTACTATTCATAATGATTAAAAATAAAAGAGACATATTTACCAAATATAAACACCATGATTCCAAATATGGTAAAAAAATTTCAAGACCCAATTATATTAATTTTAAGAAATTAATTTTAATATAAATGTGTAAAACTCAATGAAAAATAGTTTTTAAAATAATTCATTTTTAAGGATAAAAATTTACTTATATCAAAATCATGAAAAAAAATATACAAATAAGATTATGGTAAATAAAAATGGATCATATGTTACCTTAATAAATAATACAAAATATAATGGGACTTTTATGTGACTTTATTTAATAAAAACATATTAAAGTTTTTCAAAAATACAAAATTTACACTATTCATTGAAAAACAAATCATTTTAGAAAAATCCAAAAAATTCACCCTAAGTATTTTGATATGATAATTTTAAAAATTAAATAATTTCTGGAAAATTTAATTTTCAAAATTCTAGAATTTGGGTTATAATGATATTCTTGAATAAGATTATCTATATTGTGATATTTTTTTTTGAAATAAAATCTTACTATAATTGAAGTCTGCTTGTTACATTCTTCCCTCCTTCAAAAAAATACATCCTCAAAATTTCTAAAATGTCAACTCATGAATATATTTGGGGGGTTTCTAATCATAATTTCCTCTATTTCCCACGGCACCTCTTCTATCTTATAATTTTTCAAGATTACATTTACTATTTAAGTTGTCTGGTTCCTCAACACTTATTCTCTAGGGTTTAGAATATGGATAGCCTCTTCATAGAAAGATACATCAAGTTACAATTATATTTACTCATTGGTGAGAATATGAATTTTATATGGAATGTACTTCATCAAAAAAGACATATAGAACTTGTAATGTACTTTAGATAATTCATAGGCATTTATAAATAGTAATTCATATCCTTAATTTTTTAATGAATTTCAAAAGGTCTGACGTACCTAGGACTATATTTTCCTTTCTTTACTAATATTTAACACCCTTCGATGGATATAATTTTAATAAAATGTGATCTCCTAGTTGAAAATCCAAATCATACCTTTAGATATTGGCATTTATAATTTTCATACTTTGAACTGCTTTAATATGGGTTTTAATTGTATTTACGTTTGTTATGGTATCCTCAATATGATCTACACCCAAAAACATTATTTCATCAACTTCTTCCCAACAAGTTGAAATATAAAATCTATTTTCAAATAATTTTTTATACAGTTCCATTTAAATAATTTAATGGAATCCATTGTTATAGGAAAAACCCACCAAAGGTAAATACTAATCCAACATACCTTGAAATTTAAGTGATAATGATCTAAACATGTCTTAAAATATTTGAATGGTCCTTTCAGGCTATACATTGGTTTGAGGGTGATAGGAATTCATCAAATGAAAATCATTATCTAGATGTTTTTTATGAATTCTCTAGGATTTATATGAAAATTATTGATAATGATTGAAGATAATTAAATAATATACACCATAATTCCTCACAACATCATTAATATAGAGTCATGTAATGCTATCAAGAGGTAAATATTCAATTATAGTGAGTAAATGTTCTAATTTGGTAAGATGGTCAATAATAACCCACATTTCATCATTCCTTCCAGGGTTATTTGGTAATACACTAATAAATTTCATAGTAATGTCACCCTATTCCATATAGGAATAGGCTTAGGTTATATGAATCTTTTAATATATTATCTCTCATTATTCACTTTTGGACGAACCAAATATCTTGACATATAGCCATAAATTTTTCACATCATATTATTCCACTAAAAATGTTCCTTAAAATATCTATATATCATTATTCTACCAAGTTGTATAGAGATATTGGAACTATTAGAATCATATAATAATTCCTTCTTCAGCTTAGGTATAGATGGAATGCATAACCTCTTTCCAAATTTCATAATTTCATCTCCATATATAAATTCTTCCATTTTCTCATCATTCACCACATTAATTTTCTTTTGAAAGTTCTCATTATTAACATGAGATTTTATTATCTTTTCTAATATAGTGGATTTGGAAATCATTTTAAAAATGATTTATGTTTTTTCTTACTTAATAATTTTCATATCCATTTTTACTAAATCCTTGATCATAGGATCCCTGTCAATCTATTATTTGTTTAGGACTCCATGATAATTCTTACTCAATGCATCTACTACCTTATTTTATATCCCTGGGTGTTATTGTATTGATAAATCATAATTTTTGATTATATAGAGTCATATCTTTTTCCTATTATTGAAATAATTATTTGAAAATATGTTTTTAGGCTCTTATATTGGTTTTATATCTCAAATCATTCCCTCTATTGATAATGTATTCACATATTTAAAGTAAATATTACAACTTCTAGTCAATATCATGATTTGGATAATTCTATTCATAAGACTTTTATTTCCTCGATATATAGGTCATAACATTCTCATTCTATATAAGGACCCAACCAAGTACATTCTTTGATGCATCAATATATATCACAAACCTATCACTTCCTAATTATAGAGTAAGAATATGAATTTTCTCCAATATCCCCCGCAATTCATCAAATAAATTTTAATATTCTATTGTTCATATGAACTTAACCCCTTTATGTGTAAGCTTGGTTAATGGGTTGGCCAATCAGGAAAATTTTTGAACGAATATTCGATATTAATTAATGAAACTAATGAAACTGCATACTTTAGTTATATTTTTTAGTGTATTCCATTCTTTAATTTCCTTTTTATTCATAAGATAAACTGAGATTCCATACTTGGATAAACTATTTCCAATATAAAAAACTTTTTGAATCTATAATTAATACTTTATGAATTTCCTATATAAATCATTTCCTCTAAGAGTCTCAAGAATTATCTATAAGTGGTTCTCATGGTTCTCCTTGATTTTAGAGTACACCAAGATATCATTGATTATTACCACAAAAAATATTTCAATATATTACTTGAATACTATATTCATTATATACACAAAAATTTAGAAATAATTAGTTAATTCAAATTGAATTACTGTAAACTCATAATATCCAAACCTCATAGAGAATTATTTCTTCAAAATATATTCCTCATTTAATCGTAATTGAAAATTTCCACATCAAAGTTAAATCTTTGAAAAATATTGATCTCTATGAATTTTATCTAATAATTCATCAATATAAGGCATGTAATACTATTTCTTTATCCAAATAGCACTGATTTCCTTATAGTCAATTCAGAGCTTTATATATCTATCTCACTTCTTAATAAAAATAAAATGGCACCCCAATGTGAAACACTAGGGAATATAAAACCCTTTACACAAAACTCATGTTTTTTTATTTAACTCCACTAGTTACATAGTGTCCATTCTATATGGATTATTTTATATAGACTTTGAATCATGCATTAAATCAATGTAAAACTCAAATTATACTTTTGGTGGATGTTTGGGTAACTCCTCATAAAATAAATCATTAAATTATTATTGAATAGGTACATTATATATTTTAATATATTATTTATATTCATATATTTTGAATTTTATTATTATCTATGAATATCGTTCAGAAGGGCTACTATATGTGGATCTAAACATGACTCAAATGATGAAGTCTCGCTTTTAAAATTAGTAATTTTACTTCTTCATCCCAAATTTAAATTTCTTTTTCTTTGAAATTATTTTTTTAATTATGTTTCCTAAGCCAAAACATACAAATAATTATATTAAAATAAACCATAAGGCTTGTAATGAGGTATAAAAATAGCTTATATTCATGTTTCATAATGGTAATTGACTAACAAATCCTTTTTGTGGGTATACTTCCTTTAGGAGTTTTTATTAATAACTCCATTATTATGGTTCTTGGGGAATATATAATTTTCATGGAAATTAGGGTAGATATAAAAATGTGTAAAGAAATAGAATTAGGTAAATATTTATCTAAATTTGAAAGTATTATTAAAGTACCTTTCCCTTCGTCTTTATGAACTTTAGTGTCACTTTTAGTGATCACGTAATCTATCCCTTCTCCCCTCAACCTCTTTTATGATATTTTCCCATGATTCTTGGGACACTTTTTTGAATAATTCCACATCTCTTTATAGTTTTATCACTAGATATTCATGGTTTATTTATTTTTCTTATAGTTAATTTATATATTAACCTTATCTCCACACTTATAATAAACTTATATTTCCTTAATTTATTTCCAAGGATGTTTCTATCAACAATTTTTACATGATAAAAATTACTACATTCCATTATTCTTCTCTGATGTGTACCCTTTTTCTTTGAGCTCATCCGAACTATTATTCTCTTGATTTACCTTAAAGATTCATAATCAAGGAAATTCCTACTATTTATTAATGGTACTTGATATTATGTCCTCATATAATGAAATCATTTGAGAAACTAGTTCTGTAGAGAGACTAAACTTAATGCCATAAATGAAATGGTAAATCATGCATTCTAGATTATGTATGTAGTATAAATCATTATTAGATAGTCTTATAAATTTATCCTCATACTACTTCACACTATCTTCTTCCTTGTTATTTAAATAATGTAATTTTCCATCCATTTAATCTCTCTATTCTTGGTAGAAGTATTTATTAAAAATTACATTAAAAGTTTTCCATTCCATGATTTCTATTTCCTCAACCCCTTTAGTGGTATGGAACAATGACCACCATTTATTGTAATCTCCATTAAAATAATAAACTTTTATAATAACCTTTTCACTTTCACTTTATCCCAAATAGAGATATATATATTCAAGATACATAATTCATTAAATAGCTACCAATGGATTTTTATTTCCATTAAAAGATAGAGTCTTTTATAACATGAATCAATCCAAAATATTATAGATGCATTCTAGAACCATGAGTTTCCATATTTGAGAAATATTATTCATTATAACATGTGTAATCAACCCTAAGATTTCCATTCTATTCTTAGTTCCAATACCAGTTTTTTTGGCCTTCTTAGCATGTTTTTATATACATTGCTTTTGGTGGTCATTTCCTTTCTTCCATTAGGAATCATCGCTAAATAATGACACACACTAAGTTAATAATCATTTTTAATATTGATTCATAGAATAAAATTCCATATAATGGTAAAAGATATTAAATACTCTATAGTATTATCATAATTCTCATGTCATCTATGTTTATTTAAATTAATATTATCAAGGGTTCTTCTAAAATTCATCTGATGCAAACTATAACACCCATACTCCAGTAACCCCATGCTGGTGTCTACTTTATTACACTAGAATTGATACAAGGGATCTCACCATGTAATATTGATTAGTTTATTAGTCTTGGAAAACAAGATATATATATGATTCCCATATTATATTATAAATATAAAATACATTGCTTATAAAAATATTATTGCATCCTTGATATTATTAATAATATCCTTCTTCAAATTTTTGGGAAAAGAAAAAAATAGTGTGTGATCTCATAATCTCAATAAGGATTCTATATAGTATAAGTTATAATGAATCAATAAGGTATAGTTAATATTTCATGTTAAGTAACCAAAAACACATTCCATTTAATCAATAACTTGCGAAGGAAATTCCTCCAACGATAAAATAAATTGAGTATGATCATGGATAATAATAACCAAATTCTCAATGAAGGAAATGCATAATATTAGATTTCATAATATCAAATTCACGATATCTATACCATCAAGGCCTTGTACCAAGACTATTTAATCGATGGGTAGGTATATGCCTAAATTCTGTTTAGTTTGATCAACAGATTTTTCACATGAGACTAGTTGAGGAATCATCGATATATATAATTTTGGAATCCACTAGTCACAGCATGTCTAATTAATTATTTGAATATTAAATTTAATTCATAATAATGTTCTTTATCCATAATTATCCATATTGAGAAAAGAATATGATATATTAATATTTCCCCACTCAATCAAATAATTTTCAAAGTATAAAACCATATGTAGATATGGTATATGTTTTAAGAAATAATCATCTCTCAAATGGATATTTATGATAAATTTAATGTCCCAATGATCACAATAAATTGAATGTTTCAATAGAAATTTAAGGGCCACTTAATTAGTAAGAGATAATATATGACCATTGATTCATCGAAAATATTGGTTGTGTATTAAATTTATATACTTTGGAAATATAAATAAAATGGAAGTGAAATATTAAAATAATAATTCATTAAATATTTTCTTATAAAACCATTGAAAACTTTTAGAATACACTAAGATCATAAAATGGTTAAAGTTTT
This sequence comes from Viscum album, assembly GCA_963277665.1. Taxonomy (NCBI): domain Eukaryota; kingdom Viridiplantae; phylum Streptophyta; class Magnoliopsida; order Santalales; family Viscaceae; genus Viscum; species Viscum album. The sequence continues at coordinate 2,138,815,731 of OY728128.1, read as the reverse complement.
AAGAAATCCCTTAATTTTATATATATTAAAAACATTCCTTTTTTTATAAAGAAATTCAAAATTGAACGTATCAAAAAAAACATTAGGAAAATCCTTTATAACCTTTTAAAAATTCAGGGATAATATAAAATGTCTTTTGAGTGAATAAAAAAGTGTCTTTTTTAAAAAAAATTGAAAAATATGGATCTTGAATAAAAATATACAAGATCAAAAAAATATATGATCGAATTTTCTTTTAAATATTTCTTTACTTGATTCAACATTAATAGAAATAAAAAGATAGAAAATAATATAAAAACACTTTAAAAGAGTAAATTTGAAGCAAAAAAAATTAATCATCACGAATAAATAAATATCCATAACTCAAATTCATAGTATATACACCACATAAGAGTGCAGAGTACCAACTACGTCACAATGGATGGACATTCAGACGAAATCCTTTACCTCACATTTGACTTTCCACATAAGTTATGATGAATCCTTTTATAAAAAAATTAGATTGGTTATACTTATAAAAGATAACCATATACATATCTATAATATAATATATAATCCCATTAAAATAATTAATCACCCTTTTTTAACAATCATTTAATATTATCAATTTTTTGGGTGTTAACTGCTTTGTTTTTCCTATATGTTTTAATTTAGTAGTCGTGGTATTTACCATGTTATCCTGGTTATATCATCTCTATAATTTTATTAAAGATATAAATATATTATATATTCAATATAGATATATCTTTAATCATCTATAAGTTATAGATATAGGGAAATAAATCACAACATTCATGGAGACGGTAGGTTGTATGTACGCATGAAATCTATTTTCACTATTTAATGGATGGAAAAAAGAAAGATAATAAATAATTAACCATTAAATAATCATTTTTATTTATTAAATATATCTTTATTACCATCCATGTAAATTATAAATGAAAAATGGATCACATCTCTTTGTGGAGGGGGAATTCCATACTTACACACGAGCAACGTTATCGTGATTCAATGGATTGCAATGCAAGAAGGTATATATGATATTATAATTATAGAAGCATAATTATGAAATAAATATCATATATATTCATTATTTCTATCTTATAACCATCCATTTATAGTGGTGATGAAAAATGAATTACACTGCTACGTGGCGATGGTAAGTCGTGCGTATGAAAGAGTGGAGTTTTCACTTTTTATGGGATAGAAAATAGATGGAATAAGGTTACTACATATTCATATTAAGATCTAAGTATATTTAAGATATATTATTTATTATTTTAGGAAGTTTATAAAATATTAATAAGAATGATGATAAGAAATAAACTTAGAAGAGTTGATAAATACAATTACCTCTTCTTGAGTAGACTTCCTTTAGATTTCCTATTAATGGACATAAGTTTGGTCTTTTCTAAGGGATAGACCATCTATTGCATGGATGATTAATTTTATAAGCTAATTTTCTAGATTTTTTACTATAAATATGGCTCAAATTGGTGTGAATATTTTAGATAATGGGGTGACTTTTTTTAAAGGAGGAAAGAACACACTTGGAATTTTTAAAAATGGTTAAAATATAATTAAGTCATTTTCAAGAAAAATTATTCTAAAGGGATATAGATTCTAATTAAATGGGATATGGTCTAAATAAGAACATCTAATTAAATTTATAGAATTTTTTGTATCATTTTAAACATTATCTTTTGTTTTAACCCCTTGGTGAACCAATATTTATTTTAACCTCATCAACAACTTTTTAAATATTAATGTGTTATAATTTTTCTTATTAAATAAAATTTAGCGCATAAATACACAAGTGATGAATTTATTTAACATATATTATAATTTTTCTCTTATTTAAGTATTTTTATTATTTTTAAATAATTTAATAAAGTAATATTTTCATAAAATATCAATAATGTCATTTTTTCACTATTCATTTAATTTGACATTAAAGACGTCAATAAAAATATGAAATTAGAATATAAATGTATATAACAACTAAAAAAATTATATATGTCTGTAAATTTATTTTAAAACTATAAATAAACAAAAAAAAATTACTTTTAATATTTTAAAATTCATTTAATTATTTTTTTATTAATTAAATAAATACATTATTAGCGTTTTGTAAGCATTTAAGCTAATTTTTCAATCATAAAAAATTAAAATAAATTACCATTTTAAAAGTAAATTGTTTATGTTAAAAATAAAATTAATATTAGCTCATAAAATATTATTATCCTTATGTGAACATATAAAAGAAATTAAAAGCAAGATAGTGACATTTTGAAATTTTCCTTACATAAAATAATATATATTTCATTACCAAGTTCAAATGGATCCAATGTTCTGTATATTATAATATAGGATACATATTTAAAAATCCATCCCATCCAATGAAATAAATTAAAGTTTGGGTTGATTTCCAATTCCTTATCACCTTATTTTTAACTGTTATTACCTGATTTACCCTTTCCCGATGTTATAATTTTTACAACATTTACTATTCATACAGGCTCAAAATAAAAATGAAAATTTTACCAAATTTGAAACACATGATTATAAATATGATATAAATTTTTCATGATTCAATTTCTATAAATTTCATAAATTGATTTTAATATAAATGTATAAAAAGAAATGAAAAGAAATTAGACAAATTCATGTTTAAGAATAAATAATAACGTATTTAAAAATAAGGAAAATTGATGATGAAAATTATATTTTTATAAATAATTTGAATGAAATTTTAATTTAAGATCAAATACAAAATATAATGGTAGTTTTAAATTTCATTATTTTATAACAATAAATAACAATATTTGAAAAATTGGTATTTTTCAACTATTCACTAAAAACAAATCATTTCATAAAAATAAAAAAAACATCACCCTATGTTAATTTTTATTCCATAATTTAAAAAATAGAATAAAATAATATAATTAAATTTAAATAATTTTATATTTTTTAATCAAATTCTTGAATAAATATCTATGTATATTACTATTGGTTAATTTAAATGAAAATCTTACTATAATTGAAGCTCGGTTATTACTTTATGATTTTAAAATTGTATAAAAAATGTAAAATATATAATATAATTATAATTATTAAGATAAAAATTATAATTCACATTATTTCCCTGTCATTCTTTGATAAATTAAAATTTTAATCTTGTGTTGTGAATAAAACCACTTCCACGAAGTAACGTATATCAGTTTTCATCTACTTTATTTATTATTTATTAAAATATATTTAAGTATTATTTATAATATTGAAATTATCTAAATATTCTCATTATTATTATTTAATAATTATATAATTACTAAAATAAACTACATTCATATTCATAATCATGCATTAATTATGGCGTGTTCATGCATGGTTATGACCAACCACGAACTTAAAAAATATTGTAAAATAATATAATAGATGATTATGAGACCTTTATTACTAGTAACATATGATATAAATAATCAAATAAATATTTAATTGCGGTCCTATAATAGTAACATTAATTTCAAACTCATTAACTTAAATATCAATGTCCATTCATACAAAATCACCAAAACATAATCATCATTGATTTTATATTTTTAAGGATCACAACCAATTCTCCTATAGAATAAAATTAAAAATTATAAATAGTTATAGACCAAAAACCCTATAACCTTTTATGAGCTCGAAATGATGAAATTTGGGAGAATAATGAAGAACAACAACTATATTATGAAACAAGTTCAAAACAATCAATATTACTCACACCTGATATTGAAAATAGATAATAACTATCTAATAATAATATTGAGAAAAAATTTAAATTAATTTTATAATATATTATAGATAATAAAAAGGTTCTAAAGTATGTTATTAATATTTTCATTTTTTATACAATTAATTAAATTGTTTTAATGGAATTTGGAAATAATGGTAAGTCTTTCTACTAACTCAATTTTCTACAACTGAGTTACAAAAATTCTTATAGATCTTTATTTTTTCAAAAATGTTTTATTCTACCAAATTAATTTCATTTATGTTATTTCCTCTTAAAATTTTTGAGTTATACAATTCTTACTTATAACCTCTTTATAAAATTATTCTTACCCCAAATATTATGTTACTTGAAAGATGTTTCTTGTCGTAAATTTTCACCCCCTTAAGAGATATTTTATATTATACACCATGTTTTTTTATAATTTTGTATCTAATTACCATTTAATATTTTATATTATGATCCCCTTAATATTCAGTTTATTTAATTTTTCATTTGAAATCATATCCATCATTTGGTTTTGACTCGAAATATTTTATAGTTTTAAATGTTTCTTGTCTCAAATTTTCACTCCTTGAGACAAATTTCTTATTATACACTATGTTTTATTTTGTATAGTGTACCTATTTTTTCAATAATATTTTGTATCATTATCCTATAATTATCCATAGTATTTAATTTTTAATTTTTAATCATTGAATTCAAGGGGTATTTACTCGAACGTTTCTATGGTTTTAAGGGTTATTTCACTCAAATTTAAATTCCTTGAAACATAATGATATTACAAATCATGTTTTATATTATATGGTAAAAATAATATCCCTTTTATATTTTATTTCATGATTCCTTCATTTCCCATTCTATTTAATGTTTCATTTGATATTTTATCATCAATTATGTTTGATTCAAATATTTATAAATCCATAAGTGTTATTTGTATCTATTTTTATTCAATGAGACATTATTAAAATTATGCCTAATATTTTTTTATATAGTGTATTAAAGAACTATTTCCTTTAAGAATAATTAATATATTTTAATTTTTTTATCCCGATCATGTTTTTTTGTTCTTATGTTACTATTACAATAAGTGTTTTTATTTATAAATATTTCTTCATTAACATGTGATTCATATTCACCACTTGTTTTTCCTTTTTAGTGTATATATTGGCCAAGGATTTCTTTATAAATCCTGTCATACCATTTTATTTTTGGGGATATAACTTTTTTAAATCCACCACTTAATTTGCTTTTTCAAATAATCCTTTGTTATATTTTTAATTTTTCTTCTGATGTCTTTCCTCTGTGAACACATTATATTTTCTTCCTTTGATTGAAGGGTGACCAGATAGATTTTGTGAGTATATTGATTTAGGATATTATTAACATAACCATATACCCCTTTTCTATATGATTATAGTAATATTGATTATTACAAATAAATGTATTTTTTATTTATTGGGGAAATATTGATAATATGTAAACTCCTTATTTCAATATTTATGTTTATTGATTACTAAAGTGTCACATACCTAACATGTAAATTACTCTATTTTATTCTTTTCTTGATATTGGATCCTTTTTTAAGGTTTAGGTTGTATCCTAATTTTAATTTTTGAGTTTTGGGAGCCTTTGGGTGAGTTTTTTTTAATCAAAGCTTGGGGATTAGAAGCATGTGGTGCATGGTTGGAACACAGTTAGTGAAAACCATTCACCATCATCCAAGAAACTGTGAAACTCTTAGTTTGGTGTCTCAAGCATGGCGCATGACCTATGCACTTTTAATAAATGGTTTGGCAATATTGTGTTGTGGTTCTATAGTGGAGTAGTGGTGTTTGGCAGGGTTGTCGCACGGTTCGGGAAACTATGTGGTCAAACATTGTGGGGTGTCCCTTTTGTATAGTGAGGGACACACAATTGGTGTATATTTTGGATAACCATGTGGAAAAACCATGTGAGCTACCTAGATTCTTACAAATGTGAAATTTAATGTTTTCCCCTACAATCTTTTAACCCAATTTTGGGATTTCCTCCCCTTTTTTGACCAACGCACACCATGGGAGCCTCCAATATTCCCTCTATTGGGATTCCTTTGTCTATGGAGGATTCTGGAAGTTTCTACGGTGAGTTCTTGTAGTTTTTTTGTATTTCTTCTCTTCCCTTCCTCCTCTCCTAGTTTTGTAGTTTTTATCAATAGGGGTTCCCACTTTAAAACCACTAGAAGAAATGGATGATGTGTGGAAGGATTTCATTAGTGTCAAGGTGTGTGGATTGTCTCTTGTGCTTGGTTCTTCCTTTTATGAATTCTCATTGCATTATCACGTCATTAAGGTAGGTGTATCTGTCCATTTCCTTTCTAAAACATTCTATTTAATGCTCAATCTTTCCTAAATGGTTTATAAATGTGATTCACTTTCTTTTGTTACATTGGAATGATTTTTTTTAATTTTCTTGATGTAAAATGAGTTTGAAATGTTTTTTATAATGGTTTTTTTAATTATGCTTAAGTAAAATGTATCCAAGGTACTTTATAAAATATCAATTGACATTTTAAAGTTAAATTGAGTGTTTTTTGGTGTTTTTTTCCATTGAATATGTTTCAGAAGTGTGTTTGAATTGTGATTTGGTTTTTATATTTGTAATTGAGTGACCAATATGGTGTGACACTAATATGTGGATAGCTGTGTTGATTTAAATAATGTGGTGTTTTATGTATACTTTATAAAATGATTTGAAAGTGTCTTTGATAATTTTTTATTTTGGAAATGTGTTTCTCATTTTTCACCTGAGATATTATTAGAGTTTTTTTTTAAACTCGTATGATGAAAAACCCCATTTGGATCTTTTTGTTGTCTTTGAAAACTTATTTTTGATGTGAAGTGATGTGAATGATTGATTATCATGTTGAGTTTCTTTTGGAATTTTTTTTTGAAATTCATGTGATTTATAGTCCCAATGGGAATCATGGCATGTTTTATAAAATGGGATGAAACCCTAAGTAAAGTGAGGCGTAGTCGGTATTTTAAAATAATTTAGAAAGTGGTTTTTGAAATCCAAATTTAGTGATGGCTCGATTAGATCTTTTGAAATAAATGTATTTTTCATGTGTATTTGGGAAACATAGATTATTTTTGGAAAAACCACTATAAAAATGGAATGATATCCTCTTTAGTAGACCATGCACGGAAAATTTGTTGGTATTGAGTCCAATATAACTTGGTATTCACTCCTCTCTAATGGATTGTACATTAGGATGTTGTTGGTTATGGTTGTTATACCGTGTTTGGATATGTATTATTATTAATATTATCATGGTATACCTGGGATTCATCTACAGTGTCGAGTGATAGTTTATTGTCAACTTTTATTAGATGGTTTTTCACCCCCTTTAATATATGGGCTAGGTAGGATATTCCATTGGATTAGCTAGTTTAGAGTAGCCAGTTTGTTATTAACAATGGAGAAACACCATATTCCAATAGGTGAGTCAGAACTAAGTATGTATCAGGATTTCATTTTGGGGTGTTTAGTAAATTCCCATGAATCACTATCTATATTTTCTATTAAGTTTTTCTTCATGATCATTATTATCCATGTAGTTTTATAATTGATTGTTTGTTTACTAATTTCTTTCATCATAACTTCTTATTTGGTTTCCTTTATTTTCGTTAGAACTTGTGTGGTATTTCTTGTTGGAATTTTTAATTGGGTTTTGGTTTTGAAAATAAAAAGTTTAAAAGTGGAACCTTGTTTTGAAAAAGGAAACTTTTCTATGTGTGTTTACTCAAGAAAATGTATTTTTTTAGAAATAAGTGATTTTTTTTAAATGATTTAAAATCCTATTTCCTAAATAAATTTTCAAACTAATATTTATGTATTTTTTATGAAATGAAATGCATGGACTCTATGGTGATTACCGACTGATCTTTTTAAGATCACACACTACTTGTTCTATTCGGTGTCAGCAAACCTCATCTAGGTTGGGTGTCAGGTTACATGGTATCATAGTTTGGTTAATGAAAAAATGGTATTAGAGCAGGACCTTTTTATATGGGGTTTTAGGTAGATCAAAGAACCATATTGTTGAGACTTAAGAGGTATGTATAGGAAGGATTCCATGAACCCTTTCTCGTTCTGATCATCGATTTTCTAGGGGTAGTCTGGAATTTGGTTCTTTTTTATTTATTTTTTGGATTGAGGAATGACAAGAGAGTTGAGTCCATGTCACGTTGCAATATCGTGTAGAGTAGAGACCCATGTGAGGTATGATTTCATGGTCCAAGGTCCTCCTACTTTCTGATGCTTACTTGGGTCATGGCCAACAAACCATGTTGCTGAGTTTGGTATGAACACTAGTTCCTCATTCTGGTGGTTTGATATGAGTTGTGTTTGGTTCGGTTTTCATTGTTGTGAGTGTAATTTTAAAATGAAAGTGTTTTTTGAAATTAAAATGATGTCTTTCAAGTGGTTTTGGATTGAATTTTTAAATGATTTTTAAGGGGGAAAGTGATTCTTAATTTTGAAAAAATTTAGAAATGTAAAGGTAAAAGTGAATTTATAATTTTTTGAATGCTTGGGCATGATGATAAGATAGTTTGGCTCACCCGTGGTATTCCTTCTGAACATTCTCATCCATATGAGTATGCGTGGAAAGTGCATGTTTGCACATGTGCATGGATGATATAAGTGGGGATGTTATGGACACATATGTGACTCTTCATAGGATTCCATGGGTGAATATTTGAAATTAAAGGTCTGTCTTGGTTTTTCCAGAAAGGGTTTTGAAAGGGAAAATTCTATTAGGAATTTTTTTTTCTTAAAAAATATGGTTCTTGTTTTTTGAGAAAATGGATTTTGATTTTTGGATAACAGCCTTGTAAGAAGGTGTTATTGGAAATTTGAGGTAAAATGGGATTTCGTTAAGAGATTATTTTTTTCATGAGGTGTTTGGCATGTGACCCTTTTTTGGCTTGATATGTTCTTTTTGGTTGAGTTTTCAGTTGATTTTTATTTTGGTTTTGTGTTCCTTATATTGTTCAAGATATTCCACCCAGAAAGGTTACTAAAATTTATAGTGTTATTTGTCTAGTTTTTGGTACTTCTTGGTTGTTTCCTGACTTTCATGGTGGTCTAGTTCCATTAGAGGTAGTGTAATGGCTTGGGGAAGTTCAGAGTATCTTCATATTGTTGGGAACTTCTACAGCCGTGAGATTTCATGCTACTCTAGGTTTGATTGAGGTTCCAGCATTAGATCAGTGGAGGGTGATGGCTCTATCATCGATTCAATTTGGTATGATATGGGATGTGTTCAAGACCACATTCATTTGTTGGTTCATACCTCAATAGGTGAAGATGGGGAAGGTGGAGCAGCTATTGGATATTTACTAGGGACATCGAATAGTGAAATCTTATATTGACCACCTAAATAAATTGGTTTCATTCTCTATAGATATGGATTTCAAGAATCATCTAAGAGCCCCTCATTTTATTTGGGTTCATATTCTAGATATGAAGGTGTGAGTCCTCCCATTCTATTAAGTTCACATTAATAAGCTCGTAGATGAATCATTTTTGGCCTAAGTGCAGTCAGTGGTAGTTGATAAACTGGTTTCTCTTTGTTCTCATGAGGTTTCCCAATCTAGTGAGAGGTTTATACCATAGGAACCAATTCTAAAGGATTCTTCCTTATTATTCCCTACTTATCATTTGACGGACCATTCACTCATGTGATTTCTGTGTGGTGAGTTCAGGAATTTTAAGTCGTCGTGTCGTAGTCCCCCGAGTTCTTGTTTTCCGGGTGGATTTTTGGTTCATTTAGATAATTTTTGTGAGAATGTTTTCTTAAATAAGAAATCTTGATTGGAGGATTTTAGCACCTGATTGTGAGACATTGGATGCTTCAAAATTTAGGTCTCTAACCATAGTCCTTGGAGTAAATATTATACAGAGTCAGGAATCTTCGGGGGTATGGGGAACTTTGGTTTGGTTTTTTTAATTTATTTCAAAGTAGATATTATTTATGTTCTCATTGTATATTTACTTATAGTATTTTCTTATGTTATTTTGATTTCCCCTTTATGTAATAATTTTTTGGTTTTTTACTTTAGAAATTAGGGTAGTGGTTTCATTTTGAATGTGATTCCTTGAGAAATAGTTTCCTCTTCTTCCCAATTTCAGTTTTAGTTTTCTATAGAAATTGTTTAGAGATATTAATTTAGATGGAGATAAAAATAATTTAGCTTTGGGTTCTATTCACTATTTGGTTTGAGTTCCTTTTGTGGGCTTCCCCATGTTTTGGGAGTTCCTGTGTAGGTCTCCTAAAGGTGGTGTGTTGGGAGTGTCCATGTTGGGCTAGCCCGAAGTTGTGCCATGGTGTTAGTCATGTTCTTATTATAGAGAGAACCCTCTCATGTTATCACATTATTTAGTGTATTTCGGTTTCCTCTAGTAATTTTTGTGTGTGACTTGTAAAGAAAAATGTCACTCTGAGCTTCATAGTTTTGTTTAGATTTTTTTTTTTGGATCATGTTTTGTTTATCATCTAGCTATGTGACTTTCTAGGGGTAGATAGTGTGAGTGTTGGGTAGAATTGTCACATCCCGACCATGGAAATTATTTTATTTTATTATTTTCATGATATTGGATCCTTTGATTGAGATTTGGGTTAAATCCTAGTTTTATTTTTTATTCTTGGGAGATAAGGGTGAGTTTTTGATGAATGGTGGAGTTTGGGGTTGATTAGCAGGTGACACATAGTTGGCACATGGTTAGAGGAAACCATGAACCATTGCCTAAAAAACTGTGCGGATCTTGGTGTAAAGTCTCGTACTTTACATACATGGGAATTACATTACATTTTTCAGAATATCTAATACATAACAAAAACAGACACCAAAGGACCGTAATAGTTTAGTGTCTTTGGAAACTCGGGAAAACATATTCTAATCTTGGTGAAAGATCTTCAATATCTCCCATAAAGATCTTCCCCTTTTGTTTTCTTACCTAAAACCTTTCTTAATATCCTGGGGAAAAGAAAACATTAAAAGGGTGAGCTCAAATTCTCAATAAGGGTAAACATAGAGAACATAAAACAATCTATAAACATTTGAATGCAAAAAGCTTGCACATAAAATCTAAACATCAAAATCTTGAGAAAACACATAAATCATGGAAGTATGTAAGGTATATATCATAATGGAACATCAATCATGATAAAATAGCATGGGAAGAAAACATGTAATTGTGGAAAACCATTAAGCACATGATATTATTTCCATAGTAGCCACGGCATTGCTGCCAAGACAATATTAGTGGACAAAGTCCCTTTCTGAATCGAGTTCACTCCTCGCTCCAGTCCTGTATCACTGAACCAGATTAACATACCGTTCCAGCCATGTATATCTCATGAGATATAAATATTTACCTAATGCATTGGAGGGAGATATAGGTCCCACCTATCTCATAATGAAATCATTTTTACATGTGCCACACCATAAACATAAATCGTTCATCATAACCTAAACAATGAAATGGGTTTCATAAACATCATCTCATCATAACATAATCCATATAAAAAATGGATATCATTTCATCATAAGAAAAGTGAAACCATGTAAATCACATAGACATTATACTTGAAACATACACATATGAAATAATGTCATCTTAGATGGAAAATGGTTTTGATAAAACACTTGAAAAGAATTGTTGAGGAAAGTATACTTTTTTTTAAAAAATCTTTTTCTTTTCACAAAATTCCATGAAATTTGAAAAGAAATGGATATTGTTGAAAATATCCATGAAATATTGTAGAGTAATATTTATGAAAATAAGGCATTATGAAACTTTAAAAATCAGTTCATGTCGTATAAGTTAAAAAAAACATTCTCCTCGTACTTTTAACGGAAAAGTAAAAAAGTACCACATATGGTAAACAAAAGAAAGATTCCCTCCATAACACATATAAAAGTCAAAGAGGGTTAAACATGACTTTAAAAATAAATGGAATAATATTAAACACTTTATGAAAAACATTTTTATGGACATGGATGAAAAATATACCATAGTATATACTTACGTATAAGCAATCTCATATAAAAATGAGATTTGCAAAAATTATCCCTTACCTTATGTCCGATATGATTCGTATGTATCTAAACCTCTTGTATAATGATTTAAATAATGTCATTTAATTATTACAGAATCATATTCATTGTTATGATATCATATATGGTTCACTTATGACTTTATATTACCCGTTCTTTTTTAAATTCCATGTAAAAGTAGTGTTTTGGGTAAAATCATTTTATTTATCGTACGTGTTTGAACTTGTTGTTATTGATATTATTTTAACTTATATCCTAATTTAGTTACTTACAGAATATAAATCATGATTTATATATCTTATATATTCAGTATATATATATATAATAGATAGATAAATGAAATGAAATACACCGTTCATAGAGATGGTAGGTCGTACGAACGCATGAACGCTGTTTTTGTTTCCTTATTGAATTGAATGGAATTAAGTAAATGAAACATATATGTACATAAATCCAGTATATTTATTATGTAATATATCTCATGATTATTTATTATATATATAATTTAAAATCATACTTGAATGCTTAATCATGTAAAATGAATCTCATCGCGTTCGTGGAGACGGTAGTCCGTACGTACGCACGAGTGATGATATTGTTCCCATAATTATTGAATAGAATTGGAGTTAATGATATAATATCTCACAATAATTTTGATTTTATAATAACCGTATATAGTTAATCTTTACACCATTATACCCATCCAAGTAAGGTGGTGGTGGAAAAAACTAATTACACCACGCCGTGGAGACGGTATTCTGTACGTACGCACGCGTTGTGATTTCGTTTTCTGTAGGATAGATAAAAGGTGAAATGGGTTTGTTTAATATTTATAATAACATATCAGTATATTATTGATACTGATGTTATTACTTTATAATGAAACAACAAATGAAGAGGAAGCTGAAGAAGAAAGAAAACTTGAAAGAATCGGTATAAGAGATTAACTCTTCTTCGACGCACCTCTTTTAAGATTCCTGTTAAGGCACTAGATTTGGACTTTTTAGGAGACCAGACCTTATATAATGTTTCTAGGAAAGTTGAGAAGGTAAATGGGAAGTGGTTTTCTAAGATTTAAAGCTCAAAATTATGTAAAGAGAAGAGGGAGGAGGTGCCCTTTTATAAGGGAGGAGAGGGGCACTTTAAGAAAAACTTAAAATATTATTTTATAATAAAGTCAAATTCGGTTTATAATAGCTCCAAATTGATTTATTTAGAAGATAAATTGGGGATGGGTCTAAATCCTCTCAAACAATATGTTTTAGACAAGTTTATGTTACTATTTTATCCTTATCATTTACATTTATCTCTAAGTTAAATAATTTAACTTTTACCGTGTCTTTTTGTTGTCTTGCACAATATAGTTAATAAACATACTATAACAATCCAAAAAACCCCAAGTGGTTCATTATTAATATATATATCCTTATATAAGTCATTTGGATGAACCTTTTTTTAGGAATAAAATAACAATTAGTAATATAATATTTGTTTTAAATACTATTTTATGTCAATTTTGACACTATTTGGTATTTCATTTTTGTGAAAATAATAAAAGCATGGTTAGTGAGAATAAAGTTAGTTAAATAAATACTAAAATTTCATTTTAACCTATAAGATTTGTTTAATTCATCAAAAGTCTCAAATTACATTTATTTGGGTATTTATAATATCAATTATTTTAATATTTCATTATTTAGGTAATTACTGCATCACCATTGTGTCATAAATAACATAAATTATTTAATATCTAAAAAGTATAAATAAACTAAAATTAGGTAGGAAATCTCTTTAGATTTCCAATGAATATTTAAAGTCGAATTTATCTTATCTATAACCCAATATTACAAATGTTTTAGTTATTAAACTTTGCTTTTAACTATTTTAACTCTTTATTAAATAAAATAATAATAAATGTCCTAATCTAATCCAAGTGCACCTAAATGGTCATATTGTAATCCTAAGGTTGTTTTTGGTCGAATTAAACTTATCCAATAGAATTAGGACATGTGTTAGGGTAATAATAATATCATTTTTACCCTTAATTACCCTATTTACTTTTAACTATGGTAAATAAGAGTAAAAAGTTACTATTCACCAAAAAATTATTTTTATCTTATTGAAACAAATTTTCTCCTTGATATTAACCGTGTCCCTCAGATTTTTGAAATTCCACTCACAGAAGTGGTAAAATTAAGTTTTATGTAAATTTTCAAATTCTCCTAGGAGGTGGGTAGAAGACGGTGAAAAGTTCAATAAAATTTTTATATATCTAAAATTATTATAAAATGACTCCAATGAATTACATTGGAACTTATATAGGTATTATGTATCAATTTTTACCTAAAATAAATTTAAATAAAATAACTAATTATTTAAATAAAAAGTCAGTTTTTAAATAGTAACCTAGTGTTTTCACTATTCATCAAAAATTGATTGTTTTCAGAAAAATAACAAAAATTCACAATAAGATAATATCGATATTCCAAATCCAAAAATGATGTCTATTTTTTCAAATTCAAAACAAAGAAGTGGCATTACCAAATTTTAAAATTAATTCCCATTATGAAAACAAATAGTGTGTTTTTAAGAAACAATAAATATCAAAACATCGACACTTGTTTATGTCCAATTTCAAAGTGAAATTAATTCCAATGACCAACATTGTATTAAATGGGGAAAATATATTCTAATTACTCTTTAAAACAAATAAAAAATATAATCTAACCATATAAATTATTGTGATGAAAAAAAAAATTAATTAAAATATGGCATGTTTTTACTATTCATTAAAATATGGCGTGTTTTTATAACAATATATCATTGTTTAGTGAAACTCGGTATTATGTACTACACACGCTATCAAGAAAGGTTGCAGTTGCGTGTAATTCAATCCAAGTCAGGGATATGTGTAGTGCATGGTCACTTTGGTGTAGCGTACAACACAAGACATCAATGAAATTAAAAAGAATAATTCTCATAAAATCTTAGGTTGTTACATTCTACCCCCCTTAAAATGAATTTCTCCCTCAAAATTCGTCATGGTTATAAATGGTTTACTACCTGAAAGTCTCTTTCATAGAAACCTACATCATAAAAAGTAATACTATAACATAATTTTAAAAATTGAAGTATAAAACATATCAGTTACCCAAATTAACTCATCACTAGGTTTCCACATAGGAGAACATAGGTGAAAATATGGATATGGAAGAGAAATCTATCTGTCATGTTCTGATAGAGATTGGTACAGAACATGGCTATGAAATAGCCAACAATCACAAAGCCATAAATATTTGATAATATAAGGTACCATCTGATTCACCGTATATGAGGGAACTAGGACAACATTTTTGGTTTTCAATATCATTTCCCTAATGTTGAATAATTTGAATTAGAATAAATAATTACTTAATTTTGGTACAATCTTACTGTTGTTCGTGCCTTGAACAATTTCCACTTCATCTCTTAAAGAAATGAAGTTGAATTTGTATTATGTGAAGTGCTCGCAGATCATGCGATATAATGATGGGTCATTCCATCTGTCTCAAACATATTATTAACAAAAGTTATATACATAAGTCCATCGATGGTGAGATTAATCATATACGGCTCAAAAAAATGGACTTATACTTCGTCTATCATCCTATTTAATAAAATAAAACCAGTTTCTACTAACCAAGGACTTCTTATAGGCCAGTGGTAGGAAATAAAGGTCTGTCACACTTCGATTGTGGGTTTGATTCCCACAACCTTGTTCGACACAATGGGTTGTCACCCGTCCTGCAGGTTGTCCTTTTCCTAAAACTACACTATTATAACATTACAGAAATAATATAAAAAAAAGTTTCTGGCCTTAAACAATACTATCTTATGTCTAACTTAATCCATTCCAATCTTTAGGCTTATCCAAAATACATTGGTCCAAGCTCATAGTACAAAGAAAATGATTAATTGGAAGGTCATATAACAAGCATGTGAATACCTTCATTTATCCCCCATATATCATAAGATATATCTTGTTGGTCACATTCCATAAATGTGAATACCTTAATCATGTATTCTTTTAAAACATGAATTAAAATATAACCTTAGTGAAAACATGAATGCTGTCAAAAGTTAACTCTTTCCACATGCCAAAATCCCAAAATTTCAATATACTCAAACCATGAAATCACTTTGTCCTTATATCAGTCAGGATCTCATGAATACTATTAAACAAATTATTTTCTCCTTATCCCTTAATTATGCGAATATAATCTGCATTCCAAAAATATTTCAATCACTTTTCATGGTGACCGGTACCATATTCTTATAGAAAATCACAATGGACCAATACACAGATATTTCAATATACTATAAAAGTACCTCAACAACATTATTATTGAATTCCAATACATAATCCCTTCAATCCATCCTCTTCAATGATTGGCATGGAATAGGTACTTCCTCGATTTAGAAGTAACTTATTATGTCAAGTCATTGAGTTGGGTAATGCCAATGTTCTCCATAGATAAGACATTAGAATCCATAACAGTCTGTCACTCTATGACCATTTTCTCCACATAGATAACATCTTCCCCTCCATTTGAGGTATTCCTCAAGTTTCTTCTTCCCTTCTTTTGAAATCTCAACCTTCCTTTCCCTATGCTCCTCACCATGAGAACATGCATAAAATTCCATCTTCCTCTTATTTTATGACTTAGGAATACAACTAAAGTTAACCTTGTTAATCATATATCGAGATGACTGATTCGGCGTAATCACAATATCTTTCTCTCCAAGAAATACAAAATTTCATTGATCATAGTCACCAATTTGTCCCTTGGAATCAATGTTAACCGAATTCCTTCTCGTTCCCTCCATTGACTAAGACCATAAATCATAGTGTAAGAAACAGTTAAAATAACGAGGAACCACATAATCAAAAAAATTAACTTATGGGATGTCTAACTTATAAAAAATTCTTTAATCTATGACACCTTAGGTTTACCGTAGGTTATTCATGATCATAAACATAATTCTATAACTCTAACCTATACGTATACTTAACCTTAGGTACATCCCTAGACATACCTTAGAAATATCACTAGGGATTTCACTAAAGTTTTCACATCCTAGTTTCCAAAGGTTAACTAAACCTTTCCTATGATACAAACTATAAAGACCCGTACTTGACATACATGGACATTACATTACTTTTTCAATAATATCTAATAAATAACAAAAACAGACACCAATGGACCATAATAGTTTTGTGTCTTTGGAAACTCGGAACAAAATCTTCTAATCTTGGGGAAAGATCTTCAATATCTCCCATAAAGATCTTCCCCTTTTGTTTTCTTACCTAAAACCTTTCTTTATATCCTGGGGGAAAGAAAACATAAAAAGGGTGAGCTCAAATGCTCAGTAAGGGTAAACATAGATAAAATAAAACAATCCATAAACATTTTAATGCAAAATCTTGCACATAAAATCTAAACATCAAAATCTTGAGCAAATACATAAATCTTGGAAGTGTGTAAGGAAGATATCATAATGGAACATCAATCATGATAAAATAGCATGGGAATAAAACATGTAATTGTGTAAAACCATTAATCACATGATATTATTTCCATAGTAGGCTAGGAATTTTTGCCAAGAAAATCTTAGTGGACAAAGTCCCTTTCTGAATCGAGTTCACTCCTTATTCTAGTCCCGTATCATTAAACCAGATTAACTTACTATTCCAGCCATGTCTTTCTCATGAGATATAAATCTTTACCCAATGCATTGGAGGGAGATATATGTCCCACCCATATCATAATTAAATCATTCTTACGTGTTCCACAACATAAACATAAATCATTCATCATAACCCAATGAATAAAATGGGTTTCATAAACATCATCCCATCATAACATAATCCATATAAAACAAATGGATATCATTTTATCATAAGAAAAGTGAAACCATGTAAATAATAGATACATTATACTTGAAACTTAAACATATAAAATAATGTCATCTTAGATGGAAAATGGTTTTGATAAAACACTTGAAAATAATTCTTGAGGACAATATCCATTCTTCTTAAAAATCATTTTCTTTTCACAAAATGACATGCAATTTTAAAAGAAAAGGATTTTGTTGAAAATAGTAATGAAGTATTGTAGAGTAAGCTTCATGAAAATAAGGCGTTATAAAATAGTAAATGTAACACCCCAGGTAAATAAAGAATATGACATTTTTATATTTATCCCTATTTGTGAAAAAATATTAATATTACTTTAAAGGGAATTATATTCTCGATGGAGAACCCAATACGCGACAATGAGTTCCTTTGAAATCTTATGTTGCACTCTAATAATAAAATAATATTATTTTAAATGGTAGTTAACGCCTAGCCATTGTAATGGCGGGAAAGAATGGAACTAACTAAAAAATTATTATGTATGTATGTCAAATATTTTTACTTTTAGCAATAAATTTTAGAGGATGAAAAATGCGAATAATCCAATTTTTAAGCATAAACATTCTATAATTCTTTAAAAGGTCGATTAACCGCCTTCTGATGGAGAACCTCTTTTAAATCCACTTTTTAACAATTTTATGTGTTATATTTGACAAAATAAAATTCTTCTTTAGAATCGGGACATCAAAATTTTCTTTGTGTAAATTTATGGTATTTTTCCGATAAAGTTCATTTTTTAATGAATAGTGAAAAATGTTGTATTTTAATTTAAAACCGCTTTTTAATGTAATTTATTTATATGATTATATTATATTTTGAATTGGTTTTAAAGTTCAATTAGAATATATTTTTACCATTTAATCCAATTGTGTTCATTGCAATTAATTTAACATTGAAATCGTACTTAAACTACTATCAATCTTTTGATACTTATTGTTTCATAAAAACACGCTATTTGCTCTGATAGCGGGAATTAATTATAAAATTAAATAATGCAACTTATATGTTTTGAATTTTTTAAAATAGACTTCATTTTTAAATTCAGAATATCAAATGTATCTTAGGGTGAAGTTTTGGTATTTTTCTGAAGAACTTCAATTTTTGATGAATAGTGAAACCACTAAGTGGTACTTATAAAAACTGATTTTCCGTTTAAATGAAATTTTACCACCTCTGTGTTCTGAATTTAAAAAATACAACATAAATGGTTTTCATTAATAAGTAAAATTTGGTTCAATGGAATTAAAATAATTTTTTGGTGAATAGTAACTTTTAAGTTTTTAATCGCGATTAGAGGTAATTAGTGTAGTTTAAGGTAAAAATAATGTTTTAATAATATTAGATGAGCTTCCAAAATGTCTTAAACTTATTGGATGTGTCATGGCCGACCAAGAAAATCCATGGGTAAACTTGGGGACCCCATGGAGCCACTTTGGAAGGAAAATGACATTATTATCTTTTTATTTAATGTAAAAGTAAAAATGACCCAAACATGAGTTGTTTTACTAAAATATTTTTTAAATGGGGTTATACAAGTCCGATATTTTACTATAAATATTCATTGGAAAGATAAAAAGATTTACTAAATCATAGTATTTGTTTTATAATTTTTAGACATTAAATAAAGTAAATTAGTTATGACATCATGATGATGCAGTGATTACCTCATTATTTAACGATTTAAATAAAATGAAACGATAGTGTAAAAAACTAAAACCTAAACTTGTCAAAAACCTATTGGATGGGTATATTTAGAACCCTTATCACCTTACCCTAGAATTATATCAATGTGGGACCTTTTAAATCCGAAACTCATTTTAAAATAATGTAATATTTCTTTACTTTCCAAGAGTGCCCCTCCCCTCCTCTTATAAAAGGCCCCCACCACTATCACCTTACCCACACCTCTCAAGCCTTTGGTTCGGCCAAGATCTGACCATTTTGTCTCTCCACATCCCTCTATTACTCCTAAAAGCCTCACTTTGGGAAGAAGTCTTCCCAATGAAGCCATTGATCTCAAATCAAAAAGAGATACCCGATTTTAAGGTAATGTCTTCACTTGTGTTCTTTTGTTTTATTTTTCTTCTCCAACCCCCTAAACTCTTTTTATTCATTTCTTTTGTAACAAATACAGTATCATCAATATACTAGGATGTTGTTATAATAAGAATTCGAGCTACACTTACACACACCTACATCAAATGGTTAAAGAACATACTGTTTCTGTGGATGGAGAATTTCTGCCTCATGAAACGATGATTGTTCAACACTCATATAACACCTTAAAAGGTGGAAATTAAGATTTCAATATATTTATATATGATATATAATATTTTTATGTTTTACTTAAGCTTATGTATTTTTCTTTTTTGGCATACCATTATGGTTTCTATTGTGGGTAAACACGATAATTTCATTTTAGGAAGTGCGGACTACTGCCCCCTCAAAGTGATTTGATTCGTTAATGCCATGTGTGGGATGTATAAAGGATGGATTTAAAGTTATATGTTACATATAAATGATTAATATAATTCTTTAATTAAAATATAAAAACCTCTCATTTGGTTTTAATTCCATTAATATGACATAGAAATGAAAGTAGCATTCATGTGTACGTACGGCTTACCGTCTCCATGAACAGTGAATTTCATTTCTTATCTCTAAATGATTATGTAATATTATAAATAAATGTATATTATGGATATATATGATATATATGATATCCAAATCATTAATATTATTCTGTATATAATGAACCTTTGACCACATGAACAACATGTAATTGTAAGAATTCCGCTTTCGACTTAAGAACCAAATATCGACAAAACAAACATTATTAACTAAAATGATTACATAATGTTTATAACCTGTCAATAAGTGATATAAAAGGAATAATGTACTTGAAAAAGGTTCCTAATAGAGTTTAAATTAACTCAAGTTTATTATTCAGGAAGTTAAAGAACGATCGAGTCAAGTCGGACCCGAGGTAAGGGAATCCTACTCCTCTCTTTCTTTTTAAGTACACTCTTTTATGTCATTCCTTTTAAGATCATATTTCTTATGATTGGTATGTTCTTTTATATTACTCCTACTTTAATTTTTATGTTCATATTATTAGAGACCCTATTCTATCTCATTAATCGATTTTGGAAGTTTTGAGTGGCGCCGTTCGGCTTCCGAATTTTCTTAAGGAATCCTACCCCTCTCTTTATTTTTAAGTACACTCTTTTATGTAATTCCTTTTAAGATCATATTTATTATGATTGGGATGTTCTTTTATATTAATCCTACTTTACATTTTATGTTTATATGATGGGAGACCCTATTATCTCTCATTAATCCATTTTGGAAGTTTTGAGTGGCGTTGTTAGGCTGCCGAATTTTCGTAAGGGATCCTACCTCTCTCTTTATTTCTAAGTACTCTCCTTTATTTCACTTCTTTAAATCTCCTCTTTGTTATAATGGGGGGTGTTCTTTTATATTCCTCTTTATTTAAATTTCATTTTAATATGATGAGAGACCCTATTTGATCTCATCAATCCATTTTTTGAAGTTTTAAGTGGTGTCGTTAGGCTGCCGAGTTTTCGTAAGGGATTTTTCATCTCACTTTTATTCCCATGAGATTTATGCTACATTTTCCACCATTTCCTTTGAGTGGTGTATGTACTGACAATTATTATACTCATTTTGAAATATAATTTTATTTATGGGTATTTACATATTCATTGTATGACACTTCTTCAATGGGGTGTACGTTTTGAACGTTACCCAAGTCTATAAGGGAACCTTTCACCCTCCTCTTTTTAAAAGACTTCTTTTGTTATGTCTTTTAATTCACATACTATTATGTTGGGATATGTTCTTCTATATCCTTATTGATGTAAATTTTATGTCCAAGTGATGAGATACCCTTTTTCATCTCTCATTAAATCATTTTCTGAATTTTGAAGTGACGCCATTAGGCTGTCAAATTTTACCAAGGGAACTTTTTAACCCAATTTCGATTTCTTTGGGTTCAACATGTATTTATTGAATATGTCATCCTTTGAATATGTGTGAATGACATATTATTGTTTTATACTTAATATCCACTTATATTGGGTGTATTTATATTTTTTACACATAATTTTGAGATTGATTTATCCTTAATTTAAGGATACCTTCTTTATAAGGGATTTCATCACATTTTACATTTCTATTGAGACTGCATTGTTGTTATGCACCAATTCACTCTTATATGGTGTATATACTGTCCTTTGTAATATTATATCATGAATCACTTTATTCTCATGATATTATAAAGTTTTTATTAAATGTTATTCCTCAATTATTGTATTCAAGTGTCTCTCATTTTGTTAAAAACCCTTTAACTAAAATATCGTTTTAAATGTTTTAAGGATTTAATCTTATAAATATTTCTCATTAATATACATGTTTTCAAAATGGTTTTAAGGATTTATTTAAATGGATATTAATGGTTTAAAATGTTAAAAGCTTAAAAGTGGTGTAGGACACTTTGATTCAAAAATCTCTTTGTTAATTGTTTTAAATGGTTTTGAAGATGGTTTTTAGAATGGATTCATTATTTCAATATCGTAAAATGTTATATTGTTATTGCAATGTCGTAATGGTATATTTCCTTTATTCTTAAGTTATTTGATATGATTATGTTATGGTTCTTGGGCATTGTTATGAAGACGGGTGGTTTCGTGATAAACTAATGGCGGGTGAGCCCGATATAGCTCTCCAATGCATTGGGTAATGCAAAGGAGTTAAACGTTAAGCTTTCTCTGAAGAGATTTAGGGAATATACAGTGATGGGTATTCCAAATGTAACCAAGAGGGTTACTCCCTACGTAAGAATGTTATGAATGCCTCAAGTTACCCTTATGTCTTATGATTTCTATGAGTTATTCATGATTTGATGAGGTATGTTAAAGTGATTATGTTTTATAGGTAAAGTATGATTTCATTCTTATGTATACATGTACTCATGTTTCCTTTCCATATTTTTATATCCCTTACTGAGCTTTTTATGCTCATCCCAAGTTTTTGAAATGTTTTTCACGGGTCAAGGGAAAGGTACATGATATGATGATAGTGTCAAGGAAGTGTCAAAAAAGAATCCATGTTTTATTTTAAATAGTTTTCCGTTAATGGGGGAAAATGAGTACTATATTTTATGTAACCACTTTATTTAAATGTGGAATGTAATTCATGATTTATGATCTATTTCTCTAAAACTCTAAACCTGAAAAGATCCTCAATGTGAATTATTCATTTAATTAAATATTAAGTATGTTTTTATGCTGGGTCCTTATAGTTGGTATTAGAGGTCGGTTTAGACAAATTTAGGGATTAGGTGTTTTTGTTAGACACATGGTTAGTCCCTATATCTATTATTTCAGTCAAATCCTTATTTTATAACTTTTTTTCAGGACAAGTAAAGTCAGTTACGAATGGAAGGAGAAGGATCTCAAACGACATTCCTATCTCTTCCTGATGACATGCTTTCAATAATTATTTCAAAGTCATGTTCGGATGATTGTGAAACTTTTTCTAGCATACAACTCACTTGCAAGCAGTTGTTTGAGATATCGAACACCTCCACTATACCTCGTTATCATCTTGGATCATGGGTTGTATTTAGACAAATAATATTTTCACAATATTCTCATATTTTCAAGAAAGGTAAATATTATCAAGGTAATTTCAAATATTTTACCTTATCACAAGAATTTGATGCATATTATGATTTTAAAAATGTTGATGAGGAAGGAGACCATTGTGCAACCTATTTATATTTGATTTTAAAATATATTCTCTCAGAACATACTTATGGTCTTTTTAAAGGACCAATAATAGAAAGTTTCAACTCAAATTCTGTTCGACTATTTTATAGAAATCGTGTTTTATCTGATGTTTTGGAATTATATGTCATACATGATTATTTTCCAAAACTATTTTTCTGTGAACACCTATATGACCCATGTTGTATAGGGTGTATTTGGATGGAGGAAGCAAATGATTTTGAAGGATCTCTAAATCATTTTTGTAATGCATGGGATGTCTACCTACGTGATCAAGATGACGATGAAACCGAGTGGACTCCATGATCAAGGTATGTTGTCATTCATTTTGGGAATCGTTTTATTTTATCTTATGGTGGTGAAATAAGACGTCAAGAATTAAGATGTTGATATCATAATGAATTTGGATGAAAATGAGAGGTATAAGGAAACTATTGAGGTTAAAACATGTTAGGGTTATTTTTGAAGTTTTATAAAAAGGACAACACGCAGACTGTGTGACAACCAGTCACGTCGGACAAAGCTGTGGGAATTGAACCCACAACCAAAGTGCGAAAAGTATTTATCACCTACCACTGGACTACGTGAAGTCCCTGGTAAGTTTGACTTATTCTTTTTACTTATATGATTTTATGAATTAATAGTAAGTTGATTTTGGGTTATCTATGGAAATTTATTAACCTATCATTGAGGATATGTGATTAGGTTAATTACTTTTCAATACGAGACTTTAAGAGCAACTGATGTTGTTTGGAGATAAATGTTACGATTGAACTTGGAAGACTATGTGACTAAATCCTTCAAATATTTGGGTTTAAATCTTAGTTTGGAGAATTTAATGGACAAATTGTTTATCGAATGGTCCTCATTGAACTTTGGGTTTTTTTGGAAAAATTTTGGAGATTAAGAATATATTTTCTTTTTATAAAGGGTTATCCTTATCTGGATTATTTGATCTAGTACTAACCTTTTTAGTTTTGGTTTTGGTTAAATTCTAAAGACATGGGAAGTATATAGTTCTATTTTGTGGATTAGGTGATTTTCTAAAAGTTTATTATAGTACTCTTAATGTGAACAAGTCTTCCTAAATACTCATCTTTTGGAGAAAATATGAGTTTGTGTAAAAAATCTAATAAAAGTTGAAATTCAACATGATAAGTGATTATGTTTCCTTATGAATAAATTCCCTAATAAAAAGAAACTTAAAACAAAAATTTTTTCTATTAACTTTTCCTACTGGGGAATCGAATACCGTTTAACCCATCACCAGTTTGTGATTTTCTTATGGTTAACTTTCTCCTAAACATGGTTTCTATCACTCTCCATCAGAACATGACCCTATGTTTTCTCCTCCATGTCCATGTTTTCCTACATGGAATCCTAGTATGGGTTAACTAGGGTGACCTCTGTACTTCTCTTTTTTTATTTTAAAGTGATTGTTTTACTGACTCTTTTTCCGATGTGGGACATTCAATGGAGTTTCCAAGCCCAATTTTGAAATTGCGAGGACGCAATTCCCAAATGGAGGGAAGGATGTAACTCCCCAGGTAAATAAAGAATATGACATTTTTATATTTATCCCTATTTGTGAAAAAAAGATTAATATTTCTTTAAAGGGAATGTTATGCTTGATGGCGTACCCAATAAGCGACAACGACTTCCTTTGAAATCTTACGTTGCACTCTAATAATAAAATAATATTATTTTAAATGGTAGTTAACACCTAGCCATTGTAATGGCGATAAAGAATGAAACTAACTAAAAAATTATTATGTATGTTCGTCAAATATTTTTATTTTTTACAATAAATGTTTGAGGATTAAAAATGCGAATGAATCCAATTTTTAAGCATAAACATTCTAATATTCTTTAAAAGGACGATTAACCGCCTTTTGATGGAGAACCTCTTTTAAATACACTTTTTAACAATTTTATTTTTTATATTTGACAAAATAAAATTCTTCTTTAGAATCGGGACATCAAAATTTACTTTGTGTAAATTTTTGGTATTTTTCCGATAAAGTTCATTTTTTTAATAAATAGTGAAAACTGTTGTATTTTAATTCAAAACCAATTTTTAATCTAATTTATTTATATGATTAGATTATATTTTGAATTGGTTTTAAAGTTCAATTAGAATATATTTTTACTATTTAATCCAATTTTGGTCATTGGAATTAATTTCACTTTGAAATCGGACTTAAACTAGTGTCAATCTTTGGATACTTATTGTTTCATAAAAACACGCTATTTGCTCTAACAGCGGAAATTAATTATTAAATTAATTAATGAAACTAATATGTTTTGAATTTTGTAAAATAGATGTCATTTTTGAATTCGGAATATCAAATATAGCTTAGGGTGAAGTTTTGGTATTTTTCTGAAGAACTTCAATTTTTGATGAATAGTGAAACCACTAAGTGGTACTTATAAAAACTGATTTTCTGTTTAAATGAATATTTACCACCTCTGTGTTCTGAATTTCAAAAATCCAACATAAATGTTTGTAATTAAGAAGTAAAATGTGGTTCAATGGAATTAAAATAATTTTTTGGTGAATAGTACCTTTTACGTTTTTAATCGCGATTAGAGGTAATTAATATAGTTTAAGGTAAAAATAATGTTTTAATAATATGATATGAGCTTGAAACATGTCCTAACCTTATTGGATGTGTCATGGCCGAAACCTACAATCCATTGGTCAACTTGGGGACCCCATGGAGCCACTTTGGAAGGAAAATGACATTATTATCTTTTTATTTAATGTAAAAGTAAAAATGACACAAACATGAGTTGTTTTACTAAAACAATTTTTAGATGGGGTTATACAAGTCAGATATTTGACTATAAATAGTCATTAGAAATATAAAAATATTTCCTACATCATATTATTTTTTATAATTTTTATACATTAAATAAATTAAATTATTTATGACATAATGATGATGCAGTGATTACCTCATTATTTAAGGATTTAAATAAAATGAAAAGATAATGTAAAAACTAAAACCTACACTTGTCAAAAACCTATTTAATGGATATATTTCTAACCCTTATCACCTTATCCCCGAATGATATCAATGTGGGACCTTTTAAATCCGAAACTCATTTTAAAATAAAGTAACATTTCTTTACTTTCCAAGAGTTCCCCTCCTCTCCTCTTATAAAAGGCCCACACCACTATAACCTTACCCACACCTCTCAAGCATTTGGTTCTGCCAAGCTCTGCCAATTTTGTCTCTCCAAATACCTCTCTTACTCTTAGAATCCTCACTTTGGGAAGAAGTCCTCCCAAGGAAGCCTTTGAGCTCCAATCAAAAAGAGTTATCTGATTTTAAGGTAATGTCTTCGCTTGTGTTCTTTTGTTTTATTTTTCTTCTCCAACCCCCTAAACTCTTTTTATTCATTTATTTTGTAACAAATCTAGTATCTTCAATATAATAGAATGTTTTTATAAGAATCATTCGATCTACACTTACACACACCTACATCAAATGGTTAAAGAACATACTGTTTCTGTGGATGGCGATTTCTGCCTCACATAACGATGTTTGTTCAACACTCATATAACATGTTAAAAGGTGGCCATTAATGTGTCACTATATTTATATATGAAATATAATATGTTTATGTTTTACTTAATCTTCTGTATTTTTCTTTTTTGGCATACCTTTATGGTTTCCATTGTGGGTAAACACAATAATTTCATTTTAGGAAGTACGGACTACCACCCCCTCAAAGTGATTTGATTCGTTAATGCCGTATGTGGGATGTATAAAAGATGTATTTAAAGTTATATGTTATATATAAATGATTAATATAATTCTGGAATTAAAATATATATACCTCTCATTTTGTTTAATTCCACTAATGTCATATAAATGAAAGTAGCGTTCATGCGTACGTATGGCTTACCGTCTCCATGAACGGTGCATTTCATTTCATACCTCTAAATGATTATGTAATATTATAAATAAATGTATATTCTGGATATATATGATATATATGATATCCAAATCATGAATATTATTCTGGATATAATGAACCTTTGACCAGACGAACAACATGTAATTGTAAGAAGTCCACTTTCGACTTAAGAACCAAATATCGACAAAACAAACATTATTAACTTAAATGATTACATAATGTTTATAACATGGCAATAAGTGATATAAAAGGAATAATGAACTTTAAAAATTTTCTTAAGAAATTTTAAATTAACTCATGTTTATTATTCATGACGTTAAAGAATGATCGGGTCAAGTCGGACCCGAGGTAAGGGAATCCTACTCCTCTCTTTCTTTTTAAGTACACTCTTTTATGTCATTACTTTTAAGCTCATATTTCTTATGATTGGGATTTTCTTTTATATTACTCCTACTTTACTTTTTATTTTCATATGATGAGAGACCCTATTCTCTCTCATTAATCCATTTTGGAAGTTTTGAGTGGCGCCGTTAGGCTGTATAATTTTCGTAAGGGATCTTACCCCTCTCTTTCTTTTTAAGTACACTCTTTTATGTCATTCCTTTTAAGCTCATATTTATTATGATTGTTATGTTATTTTATATTTCTACTACTTTAATTTTTATGTTCATATGATGAGAGACCCTATTCTCTCTCATTAATCCATTTTGGAAGTTTTGAGTGGCGTCGTTTGGCTGCCGAATTTTCGTAAGGGATCCTACCTCTCTCTTTATTTTTAAGTACTCTCCTTTATTTCACTTCTTTTAATCTCCTCTTTGTTATAATGGGGGGTGTTATTTTATATTCCTATTTATTTACATTTTATTTTAATATTATTGGAGACCCTATTTTATCTCATGAATCCATTTTTGGAGGTTTTAAGTGGCATCGTTAGGCTGCCGAGTTTTCATAAGGGATTTTTCATCTCACTTTTATTCCCGTGAGATTTATGCTACATTTGCCACCATTTCCTTTGAGTGGTTTATGTACGGCCCATTATTATACTCCTTTTGAAATATAATTCCATTTATGGGTATTTACATATTCATTGTATGACACTTCTTCAATGGGGTGTACGTTTCGAAAGTTACCCAAGTCAGTAAGGGAACCTTTCACCCTCCTCTTTTTAAAAGACTTATTTTGTTATTTCTTTTAATTAACATACTATTATGTTGGGATATGTTCTACTATATCCTTATTGATGTAAATTTTATGTCCAAGTTATGAGATACTCTTTTTTATCTATCATAAACTCATTTTCTGAATTTTGAAGTGACACCATTAGGATGTCGAATTTTACCCAGGGAACTTTTTAACCCAATTTCGATTTCATTGGGTTCAACATGTAGTTATTGAATATGTCATCCTTTGAATATGTGTGAATGACCTTTTATTGTTTTACACTTAATATCCACTTATATTGGGTGTATTTATATTTGTCACACATAATTTTGAGATTGATTTATCCTTAATTTAAGGATACCTTCTTTATAAGGGATTTCATCACATTTTACATTTCTATTGAGACTTCATTGTTGTTATGCACCAATTCACTCTTATATGGTGTTTATATTGTCCTTTGGAATATTATATCATTAATCCCTTTATTTTCATTATATTATAAAGTTTTTATTAAATGTTATTCCTCAATTATTGTATTCAAGTGTCTCTCATTTTGATAAAAACCATTTAACTAAAATATCGTTTTAAATGTTTTAATGATTTAATCTTATAAATATTTCTCATTAATATCCATGTTTTCAAAATGGTTTTATGGATTTATTTATATTGATATTAATGGTTTAAAATGTTAAAATCTTCAATGTGGTATGGGACACTTTGATTCAAAAATATCTTTATTAAATGTTTTAAATGGTTTTGAAAATGGTTTTTAGAATGGATTCATTATTTCAATATATTAAAATGTTATATTGTTATTAAAATGTCGGAATGTTATCTTTCCTTTATGCTTAAGTTATGTGCTATGATTATGTTACGGTTCTTCGGCATTTTTATGAAGATGGTTGGTTCCGTGATAAAATAAGGGTGGGTGAGCCTGATATAGCTCTCCAATGCAATGGGTAACGCGAAGGAGTTAAACGTTAAGGTTTCTCCGAATATATTTAGGGAATATATTGTGATGGGTATTCCAAACGTAACCAAGAGGGTCACACCCTACGTAAGAATGTTATGAATGCCTCAAGTTACCCTTATGTCTTATGATTTCTATGATTTATTCATGATTTGATGAGGTATGTTAAGGTGCTTATGTTTTATGGGTAAATTATGATTTTATTCTTATGTATACATGTACTCATGTTTCCTTTCCATATTTTTATATCCCTTACTGAGATTTTTATGCTCATCCCAAGTTTTTGAAATGTTTTTACAGGTAAAGGGAAAGTTACATGATATGATGATAGTGTCAAGGAAGTGTCAAGAAAGAATCCATGTTTTATTTTAAATATGTTTCCGTTGATGGGGAAAAATGAGTAATATCTTTTATGTAACCACTTTGTTTAAATGTGGAATGTAATTCATGATTTATGATCTAATTATCTAAAAATATAAACCTCAAAAGATACCCAATGTGAATTATTCATTAATTCAATATTAAGTAAGGTTTAAGGCTGGGTCCTTATAGTAAAAATATGTTCATGTCCTATAAGTTAAAAAAACATTCTCCTCGTACTTTTAACAGAAAAGTCAAAAAGTACCACGTATGGTAAACAAAAGAACTATTCCCTCCATAACACAAAGTAAAAGTCAAAGAGGGTTAAACCTGACTTTAAAAATACATGGATTAATATTGAAAACTTTTTGAAAAGCATTTTTATGGACATGGATGAAAAATATACCCCAGTAAATACTTACGTATAAGCAATCTCAGATAAAAATGAGATTTGCAAAATTATCCCTTACCCTATGTCCGATATGATTAGTATGTATCAGAACCTCATGTATAATGATTTAAATAATGTTATTTAATTATTAAAGAATCATATTCATTGTTATGATATCATATATGGTTCCCTTATGAGTTTATATTACCCGTTCTTTTATAAATTCCATGTTAAAGCAGTGTTTTGGGTAAAATCGTTTTATTTATCGTATGTGTTTGGACTTGTTGTTCTTGATATTATTTATACTTATATAATGATTTAGTTAATTCCATAATATAAATTATTATTTATATATCATATATATTCATTATATATATATAATAGATAGATAAATGAAATGAAATACACCATTCATGGAGACGGTGTGTCGTACATATGCATGAACGTTGTTTTCGTTTCCTTATTGAATTGAATGCAATTAAGTAAATGAAACATATATGTAAATAAATCTAGTATAATTATTATGTAATATCTTTCATGATTATTTATTATATATATACTTTATAATCATACTTGAATGGTCAATCATGGAAAATGAATCTCATTGCGTTTGTGGAGACGGTTGTCCGTACGTACGCACGAGCGATGATATCATTCCCATAATTATTGAATAGAATTGGAGTGAATGATATAATATCTCAGAATCAGTATAATTTTATAATAACCATATATAGTTATTCTTTACACCATTATACCCATCCAAGTAAGGTGGTGGTGGAAAAAATAATTACACCACGGCGTGGAGACGGTATTTCGTACGTACGCATGCGCGGTGATTTCATTTTCCGTAGGATGGATAGAAGGTGAAATGGGTTTGTTTAATATTTATAATAACATAACAGTATATTATTTATACTTGTGTTATTACATTATAATGAATCAACTGAAGAATAATAAGTTTAAGAACAAAGAAAACTTGAAAGAATCGGTAGAAGAGGTTACCTCTTCTTCGACACACCTCTTTTAAGCTTCCTCTTAAGGCACTATATTTGGTCTTTTGAGGAGACCAGACCCTCTATAATGTTTCTAGGGAAGTTTATAAGGAAACTTGGCAGGGGTTGGCCGAGCTTGAAAGCTCAAAATTGTGTAAAGAGAAAAGGGATGAGGTGCCCTTTTATAAGGGAGGAGAGGGGCACCTTAGGAAAAACTTAAAATATTATTTTATAATAAAGTCATATTCAGTTTATAATAGCTTCTAATTGATTTATTTCAAATATAAAGTGGGGATGGGTAAATATCCTCTCAAGAAATAGGTTTTAAACAAGTTTAGATTACTATTTTACCCTTATCATTTAGATTTAACTGTAAGTTAAATAATTTAACTTTTACCGTGTCTTCTTGTTTTCTTACACTATATGGTTAATAAACTTACTATAACAAGCCAAAATAACCTAAAGTGGTTCATAATTAATATATATAAAATTATCTAAGTCATTGTAAGAACTTTAGATTTTTAGGAATATAATAACAATTAGTAATATAATATTTGTCTTAAAAACTATTTTATGTCAATTTTGACACTATTTGGTAATTGATTTTTATAAAATTTATAACAGCATGATTAGTTCAAAAAATATTAATTAAAACAATACTAACATTTCATAGTAACCTATAAAATTATTTTAATTCCTAAAAAGTCTCAAAGTACATTCATTTGGGTATTTATAACATCAATTATGTTAATATTTCATTAATAAGTTAATTACTGGATCAACATTGTGTCATAAATAAATTAAATTATTTAATGTCTAAAAATTATAAATAAAATACCATTATTTAGGAAATATTTCTATATTTCTAATTAATATTTATAGTCGAATTTATCTTATGTAAAACCATATATTAAAAATGTTTTAGTTATTAAACTTTGATTTTAACTATTTTAACTCTTCTTTAAATAAAATAATAATAAATGTTCTAATCTAATCCAAGTGGACCAAAATGGTAATATTTTATTCCTAAGGCTGTTTTTGGTCGAATTACACTTATCCAATAGAATTAGGACATGTGTTAGGGTAATAATAATATCATTTTTACCCTTAATTAACCTATTTACATTAAATTGTGGTAAATAAAAGTAAAATGTAACTATTCACCAAAATTTATTTTTATCTTATTGAACCACATTTTACTCCTTGATATTAACCGTGTCTCTTAGATTTTCTAAATTCCACTCAGAGAAGTGGTAAAATTAAGTTTTATGTAAATTTTCAAATTCTCTTAGGAGGTTGGTAGAAGAAAGTGAAAAGTTCAATAAAATTTTTATATATCTAAAATTATTATAAAATGACTCCAATGAATTAAATTGAACTTATATAAGTATTGTGTATCAATTTTTACCTTAAATAAATTTAAATAAAATAAATAATTATTTAAATAAAAAGTTGGTTTTTAAATAGTAACTCAGTGTTTTAACTATTCATCAAAAATTGAAAGTTTTTAGAAAAATACCAAAAATTCACCCTAGGATAATTTCAATATTCTGAATCCAAGAATGATGTCTTATTTTACAAATTCAAAACATAGAAGTGGCATTAATTAATTTTAAAATTACTTCCTGTTATCAAAACAAATAGCGTGTTTTAAGAAACAATAAATATCAAAAGATTGACACTTGTTTATGTCCAATTTCAAAGTGAAATTAATTCCAATGACCAACATTGGATTAAATGGTAAAAATATATTCTAATTACACATTAAAAACAATCAAAAATATAATCAAACCATATAAATTATTATGATGAAATAATTTGTTTTTAATTAAAATATGGCGTGTTTTTACTATTCATTAAAATATGAAAGTTATCAGAATAATATGAAAAATTTATCCAAAGTAAATTTTATATCTTGATCACAAAGAAGAATTTTATTTTGGAAAATTGAACTTATAAATATTTCAAAAACTATATTTAATGTGGGTGCACTATAAAATGGCGGAAAAAATCCATTTTAAAAAAAATTACTTATTTTACCCGAAAAATATATTTTGTTCACATAACATGTTTTAGAAAATGTGTAAGATGTATAATAATGTTATAAAATTAAATATTAATTTAATACTATTCATAATGGCTAGTACATAATAATATTATAACAATATATCGTTGTTTAGTGAAACTCGGTATTGCGTACTACACACGCTATCGATAAAGGTCGCGATTGCATGTAATGCAAGCCAAGTAAGGGATTCGTGTAGTGCAAGGTCCCTTTCGTATAGCGTACAACACAAGACATCAATGAAATTAAAAAGAATAATTCTCATAAAATCTCGGGTTGTTACACCTGGTTTGGTTTTTGGGGTGGGGCGCATGGCTTGGGTGCGGTTAGTGAATCCTTGCAGAAAGCATGTAGTGTGGTTATAGAATTGGGAAGTGGTGTTTGGAATGGTGGTAACACAGTTTTGGAAATCATGTATCCAAACTATGTGGGGTGTCCCTTTTGGACAATGAGAAGTACATGGTTATCCCAAAGTTTAGTAAATTCTACGGCCAAACCATATGAGTTGCCCATATTCCTAGAAATGTGAAATTCCAAGAATTCCACTTTGATCTTTTAACCCTATTTCGTGGTTTCCTCCCCTTTCTCAACTTAGTAGGACCATGGGATCCTTCAAGATTACCTTCTTTAGCCTTTCTTTGTCCATGGAATCTTCTTGAATCTTTTAAGGTGAGTTCTTTTGGTTTTTGTAATTTCATTCCCTCTTCCCTTCCTCCCTTTTTGATTTCTTAGTTTTTCTTAGTGTGGGTTACCTCTTAGAAAACCCCTAGAAGAAAGGGATGATGTTTCGATCGATTTAATTAGAGTTAGGGTGTGCATCTTGTCTCTAGAAATTGGTTCTTCTTTCATCTGAATTATCATTGCATTTGAATGTCTATGAGGATGGTGTGTCCATCAATTTCTTTTCTAGAACATTCCATTTTAGGCGGAGTTTTCTTAAACTATTTATAAATTTGAAACTCTTACATTGGATAAATTGGAAGTATTTTTTGTGTTTTCATGATGTAAAATGAGTGAGAAGGGGTTTTGTATATAGTTTCCCTAATTATTCCACTATTAAATGCATGAAAGGTGTTTGATAAAATACTAATTGATATTTTAAAGTAAAATTGAGTGTTTGGGGGTGGTGTTTTCATTTTATTATGTTTTGGAATTTTGGTTGGATTATGATTTGGGTGTTATATGTGGCATTGGGTGACCTTTATGGTGGGACCCTCATTTCTAGCTTGTTTTGTTGATTTAAAATCAAGTGGGTTGTTATGTCATCATTGAAAAATTATTGAAAAGTTTTTTTGTAAATGTTTTTATTTTGAAAATGTGTTTCTTGGTTGTCACTTTAGATATTATTGGAGTTTTACTTTAAAACACTTATGATATGAAAACCCATTTTGATCTTTGTGTTGTCTTTGAAATTTTGTTTCTGGTGTGAAGTGATGTGAATACCAAATAGGAATGTTGAGTTGTTTGAGGAAATTACTTTTGTAATTCATGTGATGTATTGGCCTGGTGGTCATATATGATTGTTTTGGAAAATGGGTTGAAAACCTGGGTATCATAAGGCCTAGTTGGCATTTGAAAATGATTGATAAAGTTTTTTCTAAAATTCAAATGATGTGATGGATGGATTGGAACTTTTCAAAGAAATGTATTTTTTATGTTAATTTGTGATACTTTGATAATATTAGGAAGAACCGCTAGAACTTTGGAATGAGATCATCTCTAGTGGCTCTTGCATGGGAACGTTGTCAGTATTGAGTCCATTAAGACTTGGGATTCACTCTTATCCAATGGATTGTGCATGAATAAGATGTTGGTTATGGTTGTTATACCATATTTGGTTGAGTATTATTATTACTGTTATCATGGGATTCATGGGAAGCATCTTGAGGGTCAGTGATGGTTTCTGGTCAACCCCGATGAGATGGGTTGGTGCACCCTTGAATTGATGGTTCTAGGTGAGATTTTCCACTCAATTAGATTATATAGAGCAACCAGTTGGTTATTGACTATGGAGCTACACCATATTCTAGAAATTGAGTCCAAACTGAGTACATCCTAGGATTTTCTCTAGATATTTTTAGTAAATTACCATAAATCACAATATGTATGTTCTATTTACTTTTTTTCATTTTGGTTAATATCCTCATGGGTTTATACTTACATATTACCTTTTTTACTTATTAAGTGAATTCTTAATTGGTTTCCATTATATTCATAAGATCATTTGTGGTCATTCTGGTTTTTATTTTTAATTGTGTTTTAGTTATGGAACTGGCATGTTTTAATGTGGAACCATGTTTTGGAATAGGAATGATTTCCATATGTGTTTACTCTTGATAAGGGATGTTTGTGGAAAGTGTTTCTTGTTTGTTTAAACCGATTTAAAATCTTATTTCCTAAATTTATTTTCAAACTAGTATTTATGGACTATTTTGGGAAAGTAAATGCATATACTTTTTGGTGATTACCTACAGAGTTGTTTAAGCTCACACCCTACTTGTGTCATTTGGTGTTGGTAGACCCGAGCTATTTTATAGGTTCAGGTTTTAAGTTCTGGATTCTAGTTCATGTTTCCTTTGGTGAATGTTGGTCTTGTGTTCAGTGATAATCATGAGGTCGCATGGAGATCGTGTTTCATGGTTTGGTTTCAGATCATTTCAGTTTTGTTTCATTTAGCAGCTGTTGTATCTATATCAGTTGTGTATCTATTGATATTCTGTTATTCTTGGTTTATTATTATGTGCCCAGTTTGTTTATTTGGTCTTGGTTTTGTTTGGTAAAAATCAATCCCATTGTGATTACTTTGATTCCCAATACTAATTTATATCCTTTGTGGATTGGGAACTCCCTTCGGTCCATGTCACGGATCAGGTTGGATTTCGGGTTGGATGCAATCCTAGTTTGCTTCATGACATAAGGAAAGTTGGTTATGTATTTTATAGTTTGTTCATTCTCTGATATTATGAATACATTAGACTTAATTAGGGATTTGTGGGGTCCTCAATTTCTCTTTGTTTTATCGATGGGGTCTCATGATAAAAACTAGCTTGGTTATTTTGGTGTATGGTTGCCCAGAAAAGATATTGTATAAACACAAGGCCTTGATGGTGATATCATGAAGTATAAGACCATGATGACATGTCTTGGGGTTTGGAATCAACTGTCTGATAATATACATTTTATCTCTAAATAAATTTTTATTTTTATCCATGTAATCATTTCATTTACAATTTTATACATAGATATATTATGATTTCAGTTTCATTCGATTATACAATTACCTTTAGTTATTTATTCCTACCATATTATTTCAACTCATATTATGCTCAGTTATGATATTCGATTACTATCACTTATTTTTTCCCTTAATGGGTGTTTGATATCACCTTTCTTAAGTAACTATTTCCCCAAATTTTGAATAAAATTGATACACATGATATGTCTATGTAACGCCCCGACCCCAGTTTCCCAGAGTCGGTGCATTAATTACATAACATTGGCATGATCACAAGAAAGGTCAAATCTCGAAAGACCGATTGGTTTAGTAGCCTTGGAAACACTAGATATATTCATAAGTTTTACATTACATCATAAAATGAAAAACTACTACAACAACATAATGTTTCCACAGTCCACACTATTAACCCCTCATAAAATCCCTGCAGGTCATTCATAACTTACTTCTTCACTTCCTGGGAAAAATAAAACATAGAAAAGGGGTGAGCTCAAATTCCCAGTAAGGATAACAATAAAGTGGAAACTTTCATAAATAAGAATAAACATTTAAGGCAATGTATAACTAAAACAAAAGCCTTTTAAATACGAACTTTCAACATGGTATGGCATAAATAAAATGAAATAATGCCATTTACTTATTCACATGGATATTCTACTAAATGAATAATCACATGCAAAAATCAATAACCACTTTCATAATGTTGGAATGCATAATGCCAGACTATCATAACCACATATCCAAGGCCTCGTGCCAAGACTACAAATAAGATTTTGTCAAGGCCTTGTGCCAAGACACTAGTTTGTCTCATGAGACCTACCGATGCATCGAGGAGCTATAGCGGGCTCCACCCGTCACTTATTATGTCCAATGCATTCCCATATGAAAAGGTTTAAACATAACATAAACATTCGTATTAAAACTAGCATACGAAATGTCAATACTTTCACAATAAACTATGAATGGTATAAAAATAGCACATCCACAGTCAAACATATCACAAAACCTTCAATACAATATAGAAGTTTTGTATCATAATAAATCAACTTCAAATAATCTTAAAATCCATCAAAGGATGTTGACATAGATGAAATCAAAATTCTTTTTAAAGAAATATCTCCTTTTATTTTGAAATCATTTAAGATCCATATAAAATAAAACATTTTCTTTGAAAATATTCTTATAAGCTTGTAAGGAAAGTTTTGAAGATTTTATAACGGCGTAAAATAACCGCACCCGCCGTATAAGTTAAAAAAAACATTCTTACCTCAATTCTGTCGAAAAGGTTAAAAAGGACCTTGTTTTGAAAACGACGGAAAGATTCCTTTATAAACCTCTTATAAAAAGTCAAACAAGGGTATAATTGACTTTAACCCATATTCTTGTAAATAGTAAAAATGTTTTGAAATACATTTTGAAGAAACATGGATGTGGATGATAACGAGATCCCAGTAGATTATTACGTATAAACAACCTCGGATAAAGAAGAGATTGTGAAATAACCCTTACCTTGTACTTTTCCTTGGTTGGGGTAGGTTAACCTCGTGTATAATGGTGAAATAATTGTTATTAAATTATACAAGAATCATATATATTAATATTATATCATATATGATCTTTTAACATTGATTTGTTAATAATATCTTAGAATTATCGTCGTTTCGGGTGTTAACTTACTCATTTTCTTTTATATGTTTTGTTACATAAGTCATGTTTGTTGTATCTTATTCATATCCAGAATGATATCAAGCCCTTAAACATCATTTTTAAATCATTAAATGATAATTATACTTGAATGGATACGATGGAGAATGAATCTCATCGCGTTCGTGGAGACGGTAGTCCGTACGTACGCACGAGCGACAATATCATTCTTTTGATATTAAAATAATATATAAATGGATGGTATATCATATATACAGAATCATTAACATGTTATATTTATTATTTACATGAGTTACACATCATTATTATACCCATCCAAATAATATTATATTGAATAACAATTACACCACGACGTGGAGACGGTAAGCCGTACGTACGCACGTATGGTGACATGTTATTCAAAGGGTGGATAGAATACTGAATATGATTGTACCATATTTATAATAACATCACAGTATATGTGAGATACTGGAGTTATTATTTCAGAATGGTAAGAACAAAGGAAGAAGAAGTGGAAGAAGAAATGAACTTAGAAAAGGGTGGTGAAATCATTACCTCTTCTTCGGGTTCTTCCTTTTGATTTGATCAAAAGGGCTCCTTAGGTTGGCTTTATGATCAAACTAAGGCCTCTAGGTTGTAGTGAGGGATGTTGGGAGAGTATTTGGGCAGAGTTTGGCCGAACCAAAAGGTTTTGAAGGTGTGAAGAAATGAGAAGGAGGAGTGCCCTTTTATAAGAGGGGTGAGGGGCACCTTTGGAAAAGTTAGAAATATTAATTTATAATAAATTCATATTCGGTTTACAAAGGCTCCAAAGTTGACTATTCAAAGGATGAGGTGGGGATAGGTCGAAAACAACTCATCCAATAGAATTTAGACAGGTTTGGGTACTTATATTAACCTTATCTTTAAGTATTAACTCTAAGTTAATTAGTTTCACTTTTACAATGTCTCTTTGTATTTTTATATAATATGGTTAATAAACATACCATATACATACAAGCGACCCCCAAGTGGTCCATTAATGATTAACCTATCATAATATAAGTCTCTTGGCCGAACCTTAGATTTTTAGGAATTTAATATCAATTAATAATATAATATTTGTTTTAAGAACTCTTTTATGTCAATTTTGACACTATTCAATAGTTGATTTTTGTGAAACTCATAACAGATTGATTACTTCGAACAAAGTCCATTACATCAATCCTAATATATCATATTATCCTAGAAAATTAGTTTAATTCATTAAAAGTTTCATATTATATTTATTTGGGTATTTATAATATCAATTATGTTAATTTTTTACTATTTTAGTAATTACTGCATCATCATTGTGTCATAAATAAAATAAATTATTTAATGTCTAAAAATTATAAATAAACCATCATTATGTAGGAAATCTTTTTATCTTTCTAATGAATATTTATAATCGAAAATCCAACATGTATAACCCTATGTAAAAATTGTTCTTCTAAAAGATGTAAGCTTATGCCATTTTTATTTTTATTTTAACTTTATTAATATAATGTGTCCCTACCACATACAAGTGGCTCCAAGGGGTCCCCAAATTGACCCAAGGATGCCCATGGTCGGGTATGTGTCCACCAATAAGGTTAGGACACGTTTTAGGGTAATTGTGTATTATTATAATATTATTTTTTTAACCCTTATTTACCGGATTTACCCTTTAACCATGGTAAATAAAATATTTACCGCAGTAATTATTCAAAATGTCTAAAAATAAAAGTTACCTATTTACACAATTTGAACATCCTGATTCCAAATATGGAATCCATTTTTCTAAATTCAAAACACAGAAGTGGCAGAAATTAATTTAAAATTAATTCCCGCTGTCAAAACAAAAAGCGTGTTTTTAAGAGATAATAACTATCAAAAGATTGACACTTGTTTATGTTTGGTTTAATTGTAAAATTATGTCCAATGACCAACATTATATTAAATGGTAAAAATATATTCTAAATATACTTTAAAACCACTCAAATTCATAATTTATCACTATTAATTATTTTGATTAAAAAAGTTGTTTTCAATTAAAATTTAGTAATTTTCACTATTCATCAAAATATGAAAGTTATCCGAAAAGTACCAAAATTTTACCCTAGACTAATTTCGATATTCCGAATCCAAAAATGAAGTCCATTTTGAAATATAAAATATATATGATTTCAAAAAGTAGGTATTACTATTCACAACGGCTAGTTTAATTAGTTGTGGTGTGTGTTAGAACTCGAGGTTGCGTACAACACACGCTATCGCATTATTCGAAGGGAAACGTACCGTAGAAGCTTGGGGTGTTACATTCTCCCCTCCTTCAAATAATTGCGTCCTCGCAATTTCTAGGGTATTACTGTATAAAAAGACTCGGGTGGTTCTTCATCATAAGTTCCTCGGGTTCCCACGTTGCCTCTTCCATCTTATGATTCCTCCACAAAACTTTTACCAGACGCGTCGTCCGGTTTCTCAGTACTTGTTCTCTTGTATCAAGAATCCTGACGGGCTCTTCGCAATAAGACAGATCGGGTTCCAGTTCTAATTCCTCATAGGTGAGTACATGCGTTGGGTCAGGCATGTATTTTCTCAACAGAGATACGTGGAACACATCGTGAACTTTGGAGAGACTTGGCGGCATTGCCAATCGGTAAGCTACAACCCCAATTCGTTCTATAATTTCGAAAGGTCCGATGTACCTGGGACTCAATTTACCTTTCTTACCAAAACGTATGACTCCCTTCCACGGAGATACCTTCAGAAAAACATGATCACCGACTTGAAATTCCAAATCCTTCCTTCGATTGTCGGCATAGCTCTTCTGCCTACTTTGAGCTGCTTTGATGTGATTTTGGATTACTTTCACCTTTTCCACCGTTTCCTCCACCAGCTCTGGGCCTACAAGTTTTCTTTCACCAACGTCATCCCAACAGGTTGGTGTACGACATCTCTTTCCGTATAACGCTTCATATGGTGCCATCTGTATACTCGAATGGAAGTTATTGTTATAGGAAAATTCTACCAGTGGTAAATATTGATCCCACATACCCTGAAAGTCAAGTGAGCAAGATCTCAACATGTCTTCTAAGGTTTGAATAGTCCGTTCTGATTGTCCGTCTGTCTGAGGGTGGTAAGCAGTGCTCAAATGAAGTTCAGTATCCAGGGATTTCTGAAGACTTTTCCAAAATCTTGAAGTAAAACGGGGATCACGATCAGAAACAATCGATAGGGGTACTCCATGAAGTCTCACAACTTCATTAATATATAGTCTTGCTAGACGTTCCAGGGGTAGATCTTCTCTTATAGCAAGAAAATGTGCTGACTTGGTAAGACGATCAACAATAACCCATATTGCATCGTTCCTTCTAGGAGTCTTCGGTAGCCCCATGACAAAGTCCATAGTAACATTGTCCCATTTCCACTCCGGTATGGGAAGAGGTTGCATGACTCCTCCAGGATGTTGCCTTCCAGCTTTCACTTGTTGACAAACCATACATCTTGACACAAAATCAGCAATCTCCCTCTTCATGTTGTCCCACCAAAAATGTTCCTTCAAATCTCTATACATTTTGGTGCTCCCAGGGTGTATAGAGAAATTGGAACTATGAGCATCATCCAGCAATTCCCTTTTTAGATCAGGTATATTGGGAACACAAAGTCTCTTCCCGAATTTCAAAATTCCATCTTCATACACAAAGTCTCTCAATCTCCCATCATTCACAGCTTTAATCTTCTTTTGGAATTCGTCATCATCGGTCTGAGAACTCTTAATCCTTTCTAGTAAAGATGGTTTGGCAACCATTTGAAAAAGCATTGATGTTTCACCTTCCCTGGTTATTCCCATGTCCATTTTCACTAGATCCATGAAAATTGGA
The DNA here is from genome assembly GCA_963277665.1 of Viscum album. Taxonomy (NCBI): domain Eukaryota; kingdom Viridiplantae; phylum Streptophyta; class Magnoliopsida; order Santalales; family Viscaceae; genus Viscum; species Viscum album. The sequence continues at coordinate 2,138,773,435 of OY728128.1, read as the reverse complement.
TCCCTTTCAATTCTCATATTGTTCAAAACTCCATGGTCTTTTCTACTCAAAGCATCTGCCACCTTGTTTGCCTTCCCCGGGTGGTAGTGTATCGTACAATCATAATCCTTGAGTAATTCAAGCCATCTCCTTTGCCTCATGTTGAGTTCTTTTTGTGAGAAAATATACTTCAAACTCTTGTGATCAGTATAAATCTCACATTTTTCACCATAGAGGTAGTGCCTCCATATCTTCAAAGCAAAGATCACAGCTGCTAACTCAAGATCATGAGTAGGATAGTTTTGTTCATGAATTTTCAACTGTCATGATGCATAGGCAATAACTCTATCATTCTGCATAAGGACACAGCCAAGTCCTTTCTTCGATGCATCACTATAAATAACGAACCCATCATTCCCCGATGGTAGAGTCAATATAGGAGCATTGACTAATCTTCTCTTCAGTTCTTCGAAACATTCTTCACACTCTTTTGTCCAAACAAATTTAACCCCTTTACGTGTGAGCTTCGTTAATGGGTTAGCCAATCGGGCAAAATTCTGGACGAAACGTCGATAATAACCTGCCAAACCAATAAAACTACGTACCTCAGTTATACTCGTAGGTGCTGGCCATTCTTGGATTGCCTTGGTCTTAGAAGGATCAACAGAGATTCCATCTTTAGAGACAATATGGCCAAGAAAAGAAATCTCCTGAAGCCAGAATTCACACTTGCTAAAATTCCCATATAATTCATGCCTCCTTAGAGTCTTCAAGATAATGCGCAAGTGATCTTCATGATCTTCATAGGTTTTGGAGTATAGCAAGATATCATCAATAAATACCACCACAAATTCATCGAGATACTCCTTGAAGACTCTATTCATCAGATCCATGAATATAGAGGGTGCATTAGTCAATCCAAACGGCATTACAGTAAACTCGTAATGCCCGTACCTGGTTCGAAATGCTGTTTTCGGAATGTCTTACTTTTTTACACACAACTGATGGTATCCAGATCGAAGGTCAATCTTTGAAAAGTATTGAGCTCCATGCAGTTGGTCAAATAAATCATCAATACGAGGTAGGGGATACTTGTTCTTTATCGTTATAGCATTGATCTCCCTGTAGTCGATACATAACCTCATAGATCCATCTTTCTTTTTAACAAAAAGAACAGGGGCTCCCCATGGAGAAACACTAGGGCGAATAAATCCCTTATTACTCAATTCCTCTAGTTGTTTCTTTAGTTCGACTAACTCTACAGTGGCCATTCTATAAGGGGTCTTCGATATAGGCCTTGATCCAGGAATCAAATCAATAGAAAACTCAACTTCTCGTTCTGGAGGATTTCTAGGTAAATCTTCTGGAAATACATCTACAAATTCTTTCACAACAGGTACATCCTCTATTTGAACATTCCTTTCCTCACCCGCAGTTATTTCATTCTCTTCCTCCCCAATAATTGAATTTAGTTGAGCTATTGAGGGTGGATCTAAATAAGAATTAGGTGGTGACGATTCTGCTCTAAAAATAAGGTGTTCCTTATCATTATCATCAAGAATCGTAACCTCTTTCTTCTTACAATAAATCTTCGCATCATAGTCCGAAAGCCGGTCTATACCGAGGATTATATCAAACTCGATCATAGGTATGACGATGAGATCAGCAGATAAAGAAAATTTATGTGCTCTAATGGGGACTGATTCACAAAACTTTGTTGCAACGATACTTCCCTTAGGAGTTTTAACTGACAACTCCCTTATTAAATCAAATTGGAAATATCTAATTTTCTTAGAAAACTGGGAAGATATGAAACAATGCGATGATCCAGAATCAAATAATGCATTTGCTAAACTTGAGGAAACCATTAAATTACCTGCCACCACGTCTTTCGGAGCTTCTACCTCAGCAGTAGTGATAGCATAAGCCTGGCCTTGATCCCTTGGCCTTTTCTGAGGTAAGTTCTCCTGATGATTAGGACATGCATTTGCATAATGCCCCATCTCCCTGCAATTGTAACACTGAACGTTGGTAGCTTCCTTCTTCCCCTTGCAATCATGAGCTTGGTGGCCTTTTTCACCACACTTGTAACAGACTCCCATTCCCTTCAAGCAAGTACCAGGATGTTTCTTCCCGCATTTACCACAAGATGGATATTCAACCTTTCCCTTCTTCCCCTTATTTCCATTCCCAGATTGATCAGCAGGTCTCTTCTTCTCTTGCTTCGCTTTAAAGTCATAAGACTTAGAGAATTCTTTTTCGGTCTTGATAGCACATGAGACAATGTCTTCGTACGACGAAAAGGATTGTGAGACTAATGCTCGACGGAGAAATGGTTTTAACCCATCAAAGAAACGATCAATCTTACTTCTTGGGTTGCGAATATAATCTCCAGCATACCTCGCTAACCTTGTAAAGTTAGCCTCATACTTTGTGACATTATCATCCTCCTTTTGTCTCAGACTCAGAAATTGCCTTTCCATATCTGCTCGATGGTCGCGAGGAAAGTATTTTTCTAAAAACAGATCTTTGAACTCCCTCCATTCCATGTTTGATACTTCATCATCTTCCTTCATGTTTTGAATCAATGACCACCATTGATCAGCATCTCCAGTGAGGCGGTAAACTGCCATGATAACTTTTTCCCTTTCACTGCTCCCCAAAGCCTGAAATATTTTCTCTAGGGAAAATATCCATTGCTCAGCTACTAAGGGATTTGTATTCCCATTAAACGTTGGTGGTTGTTGCCTCATGAATCGATCTAACATTGATCCTCTACGCTGCGGATCAGGGTGCTCCATACGGGTAAGGTTATTATTCATAACCTGAGTAAGTTGTCCCAGTATGGTGATTAGCTGATCAGCACCAGTTGCATCACCAGCCCCACTATAATTATCTTGAGCAGGAGGGAAATCCCTACATGGAGTGCGTGCATTGATACGGTTTCCATTTCTTCCACTAGGCTCCATTTCTAAACAATGGCATAAACTAGATCAGTTTATGAATCAAAATACATAATCCCATACTTATAAAACACTTAACATAAATTGAACTATTTATGGATATAATCCATAATCATAAAAATGTTTTCTTTGAGGAAGTATATACTCATAAACCCTTCATAATGATTTGTAAAGATAATGAGAGTTATCCTAAGCATATCCCCCGGGAGTGTCGTAACCAAGAGTGCAGCAAGGCCTGTTGTCGTGCACCAGTTCCCGTTCGAGTCTAGCTCAAAGCGGTGTTTTCGGGTTTTACCCCTAGGTACATCTGTGCCAGAGCCGCCTCTACCTGCTCGTATCCAGACAGGGATGTATTGCTCGGAAAACTCACAAAATCTCTACAATACCAAAATTCTAGGAAGTTCTTCTATACTAATCCTCAAAGTTCATCTTAGGTCTACGTGCTCTAATCAGATTTTATCTAAATCTAGTTTCCAAGGTTTGTACTAAACTTCCTCTGATACCAACTGTAACGCCCCGACCCCAGTTTCCCAGAGTTGGTGCATTAATTACATAACATTGGCATGATCACAAGAAAGATCAAATCTCGAAAGACCGATTGGTTTAGTAGCCTTGGAAACACTAGATATATTCATAATTTTTACATTACATCATAAAATGAAAAACTACTACAACAACATAATGTTTCCACAGTCCACACTATTAACCCCTCATAAAATCCCTGCAGGTCATTCATAACTTACTTCTTCACTTCCTGGGAAAAATAAAACATAGAAAAGGGGTGATCTCAAATGCCCAGTAAGGATAACAATAAAGTGGAAACTTTCATAAATAAGAATAAACATTTAAGGCAATGTATAACTAAAACAAAAGCCTTTTAAATACGAACTTACAACATGGTATGGCATAAATAAAATGAAATAATGCCATTTACTTATTCACATGGATATTCTACTAAATGAATAATCACATGCAAAAATCAATAACCACTTTCATAATGTTGGAATGCATAATGCCAGACTATCATAACCACATAGCCAAGGCCTCGTGCCAAGACTACAAATAAGATTTTGTCAAGGCCTTGTGCCAAGACACTAGTTTGTCTCATGAGACCTACCGACGCATCGAGGAGCTATAGCGGGCTCCACCCGTCACTTATTAAGTCCAATGCATTCCCATATGAAAAGGTTTAAACATAACATAATCATTCGTATTAAAACTAGCTTACGAAATGTCAATACTTTCACAATAAACTATGAATGGTATAAAAATAGCACATCCACAGTCAAACATATCACAAAACCTTCAATACAATATAGAAGTTTTGTATCATAATAAATCAACTTCAAATAATCTTAAAATCCATCAAAGGATGTTGACATAGATGAAATCAAAATTCTTTTTAAAGAAATATCTCCTTTTATTTTGAAATCATTTAAGATCCATATAAAATAAAACATTTTCTTTGAAAATATTCTTATAAGCTTGTAAGGAAAGTTTTGAAGATTTTATAACGGCGTAAAATAACCGCACCCGCCGTATAAGTTAAAAAAAACATTCTTACCTCAATTCTGTCGAAAAGGTTAAAAAGGACCTTGTTTTGAAAACGACGAAAAGATTCCTTTATAAAACTCTTATAAAAAGTCAAACAAGGGTATAAATGACTTTAACCCATATTCTTGTAAATAGTAAAAATGTTTTGAAATACATTTTGAAGAAACATGGATGTGGATGATAACGAGATCCCAGTAGATTATTACGTATAAACAACCTCGGATAAAGAAGAGATTGTGAAATAACCCTTACCTTGTACTTTTCCTTGGTTGGGGTAGGTTAACCTCCTGTATAATGGTGAAATAATTGTTATTAAATTATACAAGAATTATATATATTAATATTATATCATATATGATCTTTTAACATTGATTTGTTAATAATATCTTAGAATTATCGTCGTTTCGGGTGTTAACTTACTCATTTTCTTTTATATGTTTTGTTACATAAGTCATGTTTTTTGTATCTTATTCATATCCATAATGATATAAAGTCCTTAAACATCATTTTTAAATCATTAAATGATAATTATACTTGAATGGATACGATGGAGAATGAATCTCATCGCGTTCGTGGAGACGGTAGTCCGTACGTACGCACGAGCGACAATATCATTCTTTTGATATTAAAATAATATATAAATGGATGGTATATCATATATACAGAATCATTAACATGTTATATTTATTATTTACATGAGTTACACATCATTATTATACCCATCCAAATAATATTATATTGAATAACAATTACACCACGACGTGGAGACGGTAAGCCGTACGTACGCACGTATGGTGACATGTTATTCAAAGGGTGGATAGAATACTGAATATGATTGTACCATATTTATAATAACATCGCAGTATATGTGAGATACTGGAGTTATTATTTCAGAATGGTAAGAACAAAGGAAGAAGAAGTGGAAGAAGAAATGAACTTAGAAAAGGGTGGTGAAATCATTACCTCTTCTTCGGGTTCTTCCTTTTGATTTGATCAAAAGGGCTCCTTAGGTTGGCTTTCTGATCAAACTAAGGCCTCTAGGTTGTAGTGAGGGATGTTGGGAGAGTATTTGGGCAGAGTTTGGCCGAACCAAAAGGCTTTGAAGGTGTGAAGAAATGAGAAGGAGGAGTGCCCTTTTATAAGAGGGGTGAGGGGCACCTTTGGAAAAGTTAGAAATATTAATTTATAATAAATTCATATTCGGTTTACAAAGGCTCCAAAGTTGACTATTCAAAGGATGAGGTGGGGATAGGTCTAAAACAACTCATCCAATAGAATTTAGACAGGTTTGGGTACTTATAGTAACCTTATCTTTAAGTATTAACTCTAAGTTAATTAGTTTCACTTTTACAATGTCTCTTTGTATTTTTATATAATATGGTTAATAAACTTACCATATACATACAAGAGACCCCCAAGTGGTCCATTAATGATTAACCTATCATAATATAAGTCTCTTGGCCGAACCTTAGATTTTTAGGAATTTAATATCAATTAATAATATAATATTTGTTTTAAGAACTCTTTTATGTCAATTTTGACACTATTCAATAGTTGATTTTTGTGAAACTCATAACAGATTGATTACTTCGAAAAAAGTCCATTAAATCAATCCTAATATATCATATTATCCTAGAAAATTAGTTTAATTCATTAAAAGTTTCATATTATATTTATTTGGGTATTTATAATATCAATTATGTTAATTTTTTACTATTTTAGTAATTACTGCATCATCATTGTGTCATAAATAAAATAAATTATTTAATGTCTAAAAATTATAAATAAACCATCATTATTTAGGAAATCTTTTTAGATTTCTAATGAATATTTATAATCGAAAATCCAACATGTATAACCCTATGTAAAAATTGTTCTTCTAAAAGATGTAAGCTTATGCCATTTTTATTTTTATTTTAACTTTATTAATATAATGTGTCCCTACCACATACAAGTGGCTCCAAGGGGTCCCCAAATTGACCCAAGGATGCCCATGGTCGGGTATGTGTCCACCAATAAGGTTAGGACACGTTTTAGGGTAATTTTGTATTATTATAATATTATTTTTTTAACCCTTATTTACCGGATTTACCCTTTAACCATGGTAAATAAAATATTTACCGCAGTAATTATTCAAAATGTCTAAAAATAAAAGTTACCTATTTACACAATTTGAACATCATGATTCCAAATATGGAATCCATTTTTCTAAATTCAAAACACAGAAGTGGCAGAAATTAATTTAAAATTAATTCCCGCTGTCAAAACAAAAAGCGTGTTTTTAAGAGATAATAACTATCAAAAGATTGACACTTGTTTATGTTTGGTTTAATTGTAAAATTATGTCCAATGACTAACATTATATTAAATGGTAAAAATATATTCTAAATATACTTTAAAACCACTCAAATTCATAATTTATCACTATTAATTATTTTGATTAAAAAAGTTGTTTTCAATTAAAATTTAGTAATTTTCACTATTCATCAAAATATGAAAGTTATCCGAAAAGTACCAAAATTTTACCCTAGACTAATTTCGATATTCCGAATCCAAAAATGAAGTCCATTTTGAAATATAAAATATATATGATTTCAAAAAGTAGGTATTACTATTCACAACGGCTAGTTTAATTAGTTGTGGTGTGTGTTAGAACTCGAGGTTGCGTACAACACACGCTATCGCATTATTCGAAGGGAAACATACCGTAGAAGCTTGGGGTGTTACAGTCTAGAAGAGTAGTATGCATTGGTAATTTTTTGGAAGATGTTAATTCCTTATTACGAATTATATATTTTCTTATATAGTGGGAAAATTTCCAATTGATGTGAAATATATGAGATTTTTTTGTTATCAGTTTTTCATAACTCTCTAAAACTATAAACCTAAAACATACTTAAAATTTAAGTGAATCAATATTATTGAGTGATATTGTAATTATTTATGGTTAAAGTTGGGTTATTCTAATTCAATTCAAAGCCAGTTTGTAAAGAAGGTTTTTTCTTACACTAAATCTGGTAGGATGAGTTTGGGGAATTATAGTTTTTATCAAAGGAGGGTTTATATTTCTTTAGAGGTTATGATGTTATTTTAGAATAAGATAAGGGCATATAAGTTAAATTTTATCATAACTCCAAAGGTATAGATAACCCTTTAGGTTATTATACGTAATATTTAATATTTTGGTGATTATAATTAGAAAACATTAATTCAAATCCTTGGGATAATTCTAAGGGGTAATTATATGTAAAGGATAAAATCTCAAAGTTTTTTTAGAGTAGATATTGTGTGATTTTCTATAAATTACATCACTATTTGGATAATAGAAATTATATACCACTGTAAAAAACATGCACTAAGGATAATAACCCTAAAAAAGGCTAGTGGAGCATTAACTCAATTTTTACTCAATGTATGATGAGTGGTCCTAAGACTTCACACTTATAGAGACACTCCCATTGGATATGTTTTAGCTAATCATGTTCACTTTATTAACCATTATAAAGGATTTGAGTATGATTTTAACTAATTATTTTAGTGAACTAAATAAAAAATGAACATGGATAACCAAGTAATGAAAAAAGAGAGTCATAGGTTTAACCAAAAGTATCAATATTAAAAATAAAGGCATCGTAAAGGAATACATATTATCATGGATCTTTTCATATTTTTATTTTTGATATTATTATATCCAGTTTAGTTTTAGTATATGGTTAAAGAAGGTTCATGAAGATGAATCTAAGAAAGGTATGTTTCTGGAAAACACAATTACTTATAATCGAATAGGGGAGTATAATTATATTTTTAAAAATATTAGTATATGCCTATTTTTATTGAAAATGTGAGTATTCCAGTCTTACTTAAGGTAGGTAGGTTTATATATTATTAGAAATTAAATCTTCATACTCTTAGTTATTTAGATTATTGTATTATATTTATCAAAGATATTTTATTATAATATAAAATATCTGATGAAAATGTTTAACATATAAGGATTTTTCTTGAGAATTTTCTCTTTAACATTTTTAAAACATATTCTAATTGCTATCAATCACCTTGAAAAGTGATTTAATGATAATGTTATATTTTTGGGTTAGCTATTGAAGAACACATTATTGAGGGATGGATAACACATTATTTTATTATACACCTGATATTAAGGTAATAAAGGCTTCATTGATGTTGAAAAATTAATTTAAATAGATTTGGTACCCTAGGGATTGATAATTGATTTATGATATTTTTTGGTTACTTTTATCACATTTGTTGGATTTTTGAATATATTTTCTTGTGTGTGATTTTGTGAACTATCAATTAATATTGTTTGAGGTTTAAATATATTGATAATTTTTTAATTAAAATATGGTTTCACTATAATTTAATGTCTTAGAGATTCTTTTGGTATTGGGAAAGTTATATTTTGTAGAATGAATGGTTAGGGTATATAATTCTTGACTATATTATTTCTTGATAGATTAATGGTGTTTGAAGAATGATACGTAACTTAATATTTTCTAAGAGAGTAAGGTATATGTCATATTATAAGTTATATACTAAATGAAAATTTTTTTAAAAATACCCTCACATTATTTCATCAATGAGTAATAACAAAATTTGTGAGGATTTAATTTATTTAAGGTGGGTAGAGTTTCACACCAATATATTTTAAATTATATATTCCATTAAGACCAAATATGTTAAATGGCATGTGATACATACAACACTAAACCATAGTAATCTATGGAATAGTATTTAAACATTAGAATTTAGCTATATAATTAGTGTTTAAAATTATATGTAACTAGATTGTAAAATAAAAAAGGTCCTCATTAATAATAAGGCATCGATGAAAATTTAATTAGTATAGCTAAATAATTAATAAGACTGGTTTATGCTTTTAAAATGTAACTTCCTAAAAAACTATATTTATGTGTTTTTTTAAAAAAATAGTTATATTATGGATAAAATATATTATTTATATGAAAAATATATTAACCCAAATTTAATTAATAATTGATAGGAAATAAAAATAATATCAAATATAATTTTCCTAAATAAAATGATTTCTATTATATATTTATGTTTTTATTAAAATTTATATTATCACCTATTAGAATTTTTATTTTTCAATTTGAGTTCATATTTGGATTTATAATGACAATACTATATTAATATGAATTTTAGTTATTTTTCAATAATAATTTTTTTAGGAAAATAGTAAAAATTATGGTTTTTACCAAAACATTAACTTTTATATATTTATAAGAAATAAAAATAAGTGTATAAAATATTTTATTTGACAAAAAAATTTAATTGTTTAAAAACATAAACATTAAATTACTATGTCAAATTTATAAAACCTCTCATTAACGTTTTAAGGACTTAAGTAATATTTTCCAATAAAAACTGTTTTTGGTGTTTTCATTTAATTACATTTTATTTAGGTAAAATTTTGTTTATATTTATATGAAAGAGACATAAATTTTATTTTTCATATATTAAACCAATTTTTATTTTTAAATCCAAATAAAATTATAATTTAATTCAATACATATATTTTAACTTAAATATACACTTTTTCTAAAAATGGGTTTTAACGTGTTACATGCACTAAGGTTAAAGTTGACTTTTATTACCCATAGATATTTAACTGAAAATTAATTATTTAATTTTTTTATTCAAGAGGTAAAAATTATCTAATAAGTCCCATTTTTTGGAGTGGAATATTTTTCTTAGGTAAAAATTAGTTACCGGAGTAAAATAAAAAAATGGTAGAAGTAAAAGTTTTATGAGTAAACGACTTAAACACCTGTTGAAAACATGTTTGAAAATGAATTTTTGGGAGAATATTAACCATAAATCATCCCCCACTCCATTATTATTCATTTTGAAGTATTTTTGACATGTGAAACATGTGCTCTATTTATATTACTTTGAAATATTTACAAAAATAACATTCTCACCAATTATAAAAGGGTCTCTCGTCACCACTTCAAAACCAAACTAAAAATTAATTTTACTCTTGAAATCTTTACATATTTCCTTCTAATATAATCTTATTCCTTTTTCTTGAGCCTATTTTGTAACTCCATGACCTCAATTACCCAGAGATGGTGATTTATTAAATAACATTATCATGATAAAAGGAATCATGTCCCGAAAGACCGATCAGTTTAATATTATTGGAAACAAGATACATACATAAGTTCCACATTACAACTTGAAAAGAAATAAAACAATAATTTATTCCATTAGCAACATCCAAGATTCCTATATTATTCCTTCAAGTCACTCATAACTAACTTCTTCATATCCTGGTAAATGAAACATAAGAAAGGGGTGAGCTCAAATGATAAGTAAGGGTAAGCAATATAGCGGTAGAAGACATAAACATTAGGCATGGTGAATAATTAAAAACACATGCATTTATAAATAATAAACATAATCACATTATGGTAGTAATATGAGCTGAGTAAATTATTCCATATTAAAACATAGTCATGGGTATTCTACTAGTAAAATATCTACAAGAACCATCATTATTATTTTCATAATGATGTAATGTATAATGTCAGATATTCTGAAACATCTTGTCAAGGCATCAGCCAAGACATCTAAAAATTATTTAGGCCTTGGCCAAAACCATATATAAAATTGGGAAAGGCCTCGGCCAATTCCACATCTAATTGTCTCATGAGACCTACTGATGCACTAAGAAGCTATAGCGGGCTCCACCCGTCACTTACTAAGTCCAATACATTCCTTATATGAAAAGGTTGAAACATAACATAATTATTCGTATTAAAAATAGTATACAAAATGTCAATACTTTAACCATAAACCATGAATGGTATAAAAATAACAAATCCATAGTAAAATATATCACAAAACCTTCAACACAATATGGATGACTTGTATCATAATAAATCAACATCAAACAAGTTTAAAATCCATCAAAGGATGTTGACATAGATGAAATGAAAACTTTTTGAAAGAAATAACTCTATCTATTTTGAAACCATTTAAGAGTCAAATAATTATAAAAGAAAACATTTATTCTGAAAATATTCTTATAATATTGTAAGGGAAGCTTCGATGATGTTATAACGTGGAATATAGTCACACCCGCTGTATAAGTTAAAAAACATTCATACCTTAATTTTGTCAAAATGGTCATAAAGTACCTTTTTTGGAAAATGACATAAAGATTCCTTTCAAAACATATAAGGTAAAATAATAGTATAAGTGAATTTAACCAATATTCTAGTAAATATTAAAAAAATTGAAATACATTTCTAAGAAAACATGGATGTGGATGATAAAGAGGTCTCAGTAGATACTTACGTAAAAACAACCTCGAATAATAAAAATATTATGAAATTAACCATTACCTTGTACTTTTCCTTGGTTGAGGGTATGTTAAACTATTTTATAATAGTTAAAACCTTGTTATTAAATTATACAAGAACTATATATATAAATATGATATCATATATGATACTCTAATATTTCTTTGTTAATAATATTTCAGTAGTATCATTATTTCAAGTGTTAACTGATTCATTTTCCTTTATATGATTGGTTATGTAATCCATCTTTTTTATGAATTGGATGTATTTGATTCATATAAAAAATGATATTATGTTCATAAACATTATTTTTAGTCATCAAATGAAAATTATTCTAGAATAGTTACGATGGGGAAATGAATCTCATCGCGTTCGTGGAGACGGTAATCTGTACGTATGCACGAGCGTCAATATCATTATATTAATTGCGAAATAATATGTAATTGGATGGTATATCATATATAAATAATCATTAAAATGTTATATGTATTATTTAATTTAGTTATACTCATTATTATACCCATCCAAATAATGAAATGTTTGAATAACAAACTACACCATGACGTGGAGACGGTAAGACGTACGTATGCACGTATGGTAACATTGTCATTTGTAGGGTGGATAGAATAATGAATATGGTTGTGAAATTTTTATAATAACATCACAATAAGTATATGGTACTGGATTTATTATTTTGGTATGGAAACAACAAATAAAGAAGAAGTGGAAGAAGAAAATAACTTGAAAGATGTGATGAAATATTTACCTCTTCTTCGGGTTCTTCCTTTTGATTTGATCAAAATGGATCTTAAGGTTGGCATTCTGACCAAAGGAAGGCCTCTGGGATGAAGGTAGGAAAGTTGGGATGATTTTTTGGAAGAGGTTGGCTGAGGCAAATGGCTTTGGCGGTGTGATTTTGAGAGAACGGCATGTAGCCTTTTATAAGAGAGGTAAGTGTCACTTTAGGAAAATCTTGAAATATAATTTTATAATAAAATAATTTTCGGTTCCTGATAGATCCAAAATGATTTATGTAGAGGCTAAGGTGAGGATGGGTCTAAAAAATATCAAAAAATAGGTTTTAGATAGGTTTAGGTCATCATATTAACATTATATGTTAGATTTAACTCTTAGTTAAATAGTTTGACATTTACCATGTCTCTTTGTATTTTTATATTATATGGTTAATAAACATACTATACACTACCTATAGAACCCCAAGTGGTTCATTATTAATATATATAACATTATATATGTCTTTTCTCCGAACCTTATATATTTATGAATATTATATCAATTAATGATAAAGTATTTGTTTTAAAAATTCAATTATGTCAATTTTGATAGTATTTAGTATTTGAATTTTTTGAAAGCCATTAAAACTTTATCACTTCTAATAAAATTTATTTAACCATCTATAAATGTCATATTAACCTAAAAAATTAGTTTAATTCATCAGAAGACTCAATTTACATTTATTTGGATATTTATAATGTCAATTATTTTAATATTTCATTAATAAGGTAATTACGACATCATCATTGCGTCATAAATAAATTAAATTATTTAATGTATAAAAATTATAAATAAAATACCATTATGTAGGAAATACTTTTATTTTTCTAATTAATATTTATAGTAGAATTTATATTCTGTGTAATTGTATATTAAAAATGTTTTAGTTTTTAAACTTTTAATTTAACTCTTTTTAACTCTTCTATAAATAAAATAATAAATAATGTCTTAATCTAATCCATATGGACCAAATGGGGTAATATTTTATTCCTAAGGTTTTTTTTTAATTATACTTATAATATATAATTATGACACATGTTAGGGTAATTATGATATCATTTTTACCCTCAATTACCCAATTTACTTTTAACCGTGGTAAATAAAAATCAAAAGTTAATATTCACCAAAAATTATGTTCATCTTATTGAACCACATTTTACTTACTGATATTAACTATACCTCTCTAAGTTTTTAAATTCAACTCACAGAAGTAGTAAAATTAAGTTTTATGCAAATTTATAAATGATCCTATGAGGTGGGTAAAAGACGGTAACAAGTTTGACAAATGTTTCATATATCTAAAATTATTATAAAATGACTCCAATGAATTACACTGAACTTATATAGGTATTATGAATCTATTTTTATCTAAAATAAATTTAAATAAAATAAATAATTATTTAAATAAAAAGTCGGTTTTAACCAATAAAGTAGTGTTTTCACTATTCATCAAAAATTAAATGTTTTTAAAAAAATACCAAAAAATTACCCTAAGCTAATTTAGATATTCCAAATTCAAAAATGAAGTCCATTTTAAAAAATAAAATTTATAAAATTTCAAAAAGTGGTTATTACTATTCCTAACGGCTAGTTTGATTGGTCGCGGTGTGTTAGAACCTCGAACTTGCAAACAATGCAAGCTATTGCATTATTTAAAGGTAAATGTACCGTGGAAGATTGGGGTGTTACATATTCTCTAATATATTGTCCTAATACCTCCATCTTTAATTAGTATTTCAAGGGAAATCTAATGTCCTCAAAGTAAGGAATTTTTCTAAACTTATTTTATTTTCATTTCTAATTTACCAAGTAAAATTTTATAATTCCTATATAATTAAGATAGTACATTTTTTACTTCATTTTATTATTCTAATGGAATATCTATTAACACGAATACACATATGTCCTTTAATAGCGTGAAAAATGCCCTTAAATAGTGCTAAAAAGTAATGTTAATCGCAGTAAGGATAAAGGGGGTCCTTTATTCATGCTAAAAAATTATTGATAAAGGGATACCCTCCTTCATGTGCTTGTTATATAACAGCACTCCCAGTATAAGAAAATCATCAATTTAAATACATCACACCCAAAATAAAGATGCAATTCAAATAGCACAAAAGATGCAAAACTACTATATACATTTAATTAAAATCATGAATACCAAAATTTAATCCCATGGTACATACAAAAATAAACAATTATTTTATTTACATTTCAAACAAAAGGTTTATATAATTATATTTAAAATTCTCCAACAAACATTCTATAACATTAATATTTCATATTTTGATGTCTGTGATCCCCTCTAAAAAATATCCACACGTGGTATTAGTTTTTGAACAAATCATCTCAACCTGAGTAAAAGAATCCACATATATAAGAAAATAATTATAATTTTTGTAATACTATAAAGAAATAAATTATACATTAATATAAAAGAATATGTAAATATTAAAAATTCAATATTTAATAAAAATTACACATTTGGAGTTATACCAGTCACACCATGCATCTTATTAGGGGGGTACATTCTTACATGTAACAAATGATTTATGAATCATTGTCCTAAAATATATAAAAATCTGAATGTGTTTGCTCTGTTTTGAGTATGTCACTTGTTCTATTACTAAAATTGATGTCATTTTTAAATAATGGCACATTTATAGTTATATCGGCCACACTATATGTTGTATTGAGGTTCAACTAATTCTAACATGTAACAAATGACTTATAGATCATTTTCCATGAGTATTAAATAATATAAATTTGTTTTCTCGGTTTGCAGTATGTTAGTTGTGTTTTTTTACTAAAATTTAATTTCAAATTGGAAACATGCATTATGATTCTTACCTGTCGTAGTGTGAAATAGTTTTATGTGAGACTACTTCCTCCATGTCACAAATTACTTCTGAATCGTTGTCCTAAATTATCAAGATAATCAGAGTGCATTTTCTTGGTTTTCAATGAGTGGAAAGTTTTGAACTAAAATTTCAATTTTAAAATAATAATGGACACTTTTAGTCATATTGGTCCCACTATGCATCGGATTGAGGTTTTGTTGACTCCTAAACGTCAAAAATGACTCATGGATCATTTTCATAAAGTATAAAAACTATCCAAATTTTTTTCTTGTTTTTTAGTACGTAACGTTTTTACACAAATTATTGAAAGTTTTAAATAAAAAAAACATTGAGTAATACCGGCCTCACCATGAATTATATTGAGTTGATATTGATCCCTACACATCTCAAATCACTAATATATCATTTTCCTAAAATATCAAAACAATCTGAATGAATTTTCTTGGTTTTTAGTATGTCACTTGTTGTATTTACTTAAATTAATGTCAATTTTAAATAAAAAGAGACACTTTTAGTCATACCAGTCACACCGTACATCAGAATGAGGTGAGGTTGACTCCTACACATCACAAATGACTCATGGATAAGTTTTTTAATGTTTTAAAACAATATGAATGTGTTTTCTTTGTTTCCAGTATGTCACTTATTTTTACATAAATTAATGTTAGTTTCAAATAAAAAAAAGACACTTTGAGTTATACTGGTCACACCATTCATTGTATTGAGGTGAGGATGATCCCTACACATCAAAAATCACTAATAAATAATTTTACAAATAAATTAAAATAATATAAATTTATTTTCTATGTTTTCAGTATGTCGTTTGTTATTTTTACTTGAATTAATGTCAATTTTAAATAAAAAGAGACACTTTTAGTCATACTGGTCACACCATTTGTCGGATTGAGGTTCTGTTGACTCCTACATATATAAAATGATAAATTGATCATTTTACTAAATTTTCCAAACAATATGAATGTGTTTTATTTGTTTTAAATATGTCACTTGTTTTTACATAAATTGATGCCAATTTTAAATTAAAAGATACACTTCGAGTTATACTGGGCACACTGTGCATTTTATTGAGGTGTGGATAATTTCAACACATCACAAATGACTTTTAGATAATTTTCCAAGAGTATAAAATCAATATTAATATTTTTGTTCAATTTTTAGTATGTCAGTTTTATTACTTTACTAAAAAATCACTTCAAATTGGAAACACACATTATGAGCCATATCGTTCACTCTGTGTTTTGATTTAGCATGAGACTACTTCATAAACATCACAAATGAATTATGAATCACTTTGATAAATTATCAAGAAATTTAGAGCATGTTTTCTTTTTTTTCAGTGACTGAAATGTTTTGAACTAAAATGTCAACTTTAAACTAATAACTGACACCTTCAGTCATACTGGTCACACCATGCATCGAACTGAGGTGTGGTTGAATCCTACATGTCAAAAATGCCTCATGAATAATTTTACTAAGATATTAAAACAATCAAAATTATTTTTATTGGTTTTTATTATGTCACATGTTATTTTTTTCTCAATTTTATGTCAATTTAATATAAAAATACACACTTAAATTCATCTCGGCCACACCGGGAATCAAATTGAGGTATTGTTGATTCATACACATCAAAAATTACTCATGGATCATTTTCCTAAAATATCAAAAACAATATGAATGTTTTGTTCTTAAATTTTAGTATGTCACTTGTTCTTTTTATTAAAAGTAATGTCAATTTAAAATAAAAAGACACATTGAGTGATACCGATTAGTTGTTGTTTTTGTTCAGTTTTGACTAGTTCAGTTGTTATTAAATAAACTATATTGACCCAAAAAATTAATAAATAGATATAAAATCCTAGTTTATTAATATTCCTTACATAACATAATGATCCATGTCGTAATAATTTAGTTCTAGGTCTTTTTGAAACATGAAAACATACAGAATTAGTTCATAAGAGTCTCTAATTAAGTTATTCTTTACTAGAAACCTTTCAAGACGTATCATTTCTAAAACCATTATTAATAAGATGAGTATATAAAACCTAATAAATGGTGATCATAGATGCTCAATAAGTGTAATAAAGGGAGATATCAGCGATCATATAAGGATAACATGAGCATAAATATATAAGAAGGTGATATTAATATTAAAAATTAATACCATGCATATCATGTAACATAATGACGATTCATGAATCAAAGCATGGTAGTTTAGAAGACATGGATATTTCAAGATCAAAGAATATTATAAATTAAAAACATACACTTCAATTCACATCTTCAAGTTATTTTTCTACATTCTTTCATTAAGTATTATACCCATTCGTTTCTGAGAACATCTATATCGTCTTTTGAATATGAGTCTTGTATACAATCATAGTAGTGTTGAAAAATATAAATACACAACGGATTAATAAATAATTTAAATTAAATAGTAATTATATTGTAAAATACCTATTTAGGAACGCTGGTTTATTCATGGAATATGATGTCTCTCTTAAATTTACAAACATAATAACCACAATATTTTCCATTTCTTTGTTTCATACACTACAGAAACATTGAGAAGAATAAGTAATTTTTTTATTTATTTTGATAGTAAAATATTAATATATATACCATGATATTTATATAGTCTTAGTACTTATCTTCATCCTTGTCCTTATCCCCTTTCCTCATTCCTTTTCTAAAACAATATTGATGTACCACCCTATTATAAAAAAATCCCCATTAAACGATAATATCAAGTATATAACTTGATGTTTTGTTATAAAAAGTTGGATGTAGTATATTAAAAATTGATAAACACCATCATGTGTGGATAGTGTTTTGTATATCGATGAATTAAATCCAAGAAATAATTCTTTCGAGTGTCCAAATTTACCACAAAGAGCATCAAATACTGCATAAAAGCACAAAAAGGAATAAGTAACAAAAGAAATGAAAATATTTTTGATATAACTAAATTTTAGAGTTTTAGCCTTGCATATTCGGTATTAAATAGATTATTTCATCTGATATTTTTCTTTCAAGTGATTTGATTAGACCTTTCACTATTTCATCCTTCTTTTTGACCTTTACTTTCATTTTTTCTATTGAAGAGATGTGAGGATTAATGAGTATGAAA
This sequence comes from Viscum album, assembly GCA_963277665.1. Lineage (NCBI taxonomy): Eukaryota > Viridiplantae > Streptophyta > Magnoliopsida > Santalales > Viscaceae > Viscum > Viscum album. The sequence continues at coordinate 2,138,754,786 of OY728128.1, read as the reverse complement.
TTTTTTCATAGAAAAATACTTTCAATTGATTTTCATATACAGACCTGCCAAAAATATGAAATGTATTTATTCATAATTAACACATTATATCAGGTTTTTGAAAATCAAATCATGAAAACATACCTCATGTATACATTTTTAACTAAGGCACATATCCAATCATAGTCGACGATTTCAATTACACTCTCAAGACCAATGAAGTCTTGAACATAATCATTGTACACAGCTTCTTCAAATACAACTAAGTGGTTTCCATTATCTTTTAACTGAGTATCTACATGAGCCTTGAATGATATTAAATTTGGATATAGAACGGGTGGAGTAATGGTGCTTCCAGTTGATCTTTTTGATTGGTTGGTAGATTCTTTAGATGGTTTTAAGAGAGTATTTCATTTCATCCCCTTATTTTTTTTCTGTAATAACATTCATCAATTAAGACCATTTTTCATTAATTGTAAATGTTTTAACCTGGAAGGTAAATTGAAAAAGAATACCTATTTTTTGACATGTTATTTTTACAAGCCATAATGTCCATGGGATGAATGATTCAAACACTTTTATGACCATATTAATATCATCGTCATGAATTGGAATAGGTATCTTGGTGCTCAGATAAAGGGCTCCACTGATTGGAACCTACTCATTCCCTATTAGAATTGGTCTAGTGTGTATCATGTCATTATGAATATTGAATACTTTATCCCTCGCCAAAAGGGATAGGTGGGTGTTGCTAGATATAAATCCAATCATTATCACCCAGTAAAATATCAGTACAAGAAATGTATTAGTGTCTTTATAATTCAAATTTCATAGAAATATTTATTAGAACATTGATTACCTCTACTAATACATCTCTTTGAGGGGAATGGCTAGCCTAATAGCTGGTGGAGGTGGGGTGGGATCTCCACATGGTAGCTATTCTTGAGTTGCTTCTTCTATTTTCCTCTCCCTAATTAAAGATTTCATCATCTCACTCTGACATTGGAATTGTTATTTAAGGGTAGATATTATTTCTCTCATATATTTTACTAATTCGCATTTCTCTTACTCTTGTTTGTTTTCTCAAAATATGTTTAGGGTTTCACCACAAAACTCATACCTTTGACACGTCCATACTGTTCTAGCCACTTAAAGGCTGCTGATAGAATGTGTGCATCTAGTATAAGTGTTTCTAACTCCTGTGATTATGTCAGATAAACAATATTGGAAAATAAGTGATTATTGTTAAGTAATAGTGATTTAAATCCAAGAAAATTATTATGTAATACTTGAACATGGTTCCCACACTTTTTTGTGTTTTTATATATTTGTATCTTTTCTTTATTTACACATGCCTCCTTTTATAGAAAATGGATTGGGCTAGAAGTGTATTTTGATTTCGAGTAATAAATATTCATATAAACATAGTAACATAATTATGGGGTTATTCCATTTCACATTAAAGTATTATAGTCGATTTAAAATATATACTAGTTTTTTTAAGTGAATCATACCCCATCCTTACTTTATGAAAGGGGTATGCTGGTTTTACAGCTCATTACTTATTTCCAGCACTCAATTAATGTTTCATAAATAAAAAAATCAATCAAAGTGATGAGTTCACATATCACCAAACAATGTATTTCTATACAAAATGTACATAAAAAGATGCATTCGCATGATGTCCAGTAAATGCATCCCCCACTTCTTGGGTTATCAAGTGTGTATATATAATTGGTGGGTGAAGATTTATTTTCCATTCAGTATATTTAAGATAATATCTTGTTAGAATTTTGTGAAATCCTCTGTGAATCTTTCTAAAAAGCATTAAAACATACCTCTTGTGGAATTCATCTACAATAAATGCACTCTCAAATGGATGATGAAGAGTAATTCAATGTTCTATTATTATTATTTTTATAAAATTATGAAATGATATCATAATGTTACTATAATATCTTCTCACATCAGTGTCTTCAATCCTGACACTACATCGTTCCATGAATCTACGTCAATCGGCATGTGTTGCTGAGTAACATTTCCAATATAGCTAGTGAACATGGCCTTGTTGGGGTTAACATATTGACTCCTCGCATTCCATCCCATCTCAAATTTGTTTCCTTTGAATTTTGCCTTAATTATTTTTGTTAACACCGTCAAACTATGGCGCTCCTATTTTTCTGTGATGTATGTCCTTAGTCACATACCATTTCCCCAGAATCAACATAGTCAACATATTCCTATGGAATAGCAGCATCCACATGTACAAGTGGTTATTATACCTCTACATTAGGAGTAGTACAAAGTTAAGAAACATTTTGTTCCTTAGGAATGGGAGCACTAGCATGTGTATAATGTCGCTCCTCTACACTGTGAGAAGTACCATGTTGAGAGACATGTGGTTCTTTGGGATTGGGAGAACCAGTGCATCCAGAAGGTCACTCCTATGCACTACAAGCAGCAGCGGGTTGAGACCCATGTTGTTCCCCAAGAATGGGAAAACCAGCACAAGAAGAAGGTTTCTCCTCTATACTGTGATCAGTAGCAGATTGTGAGACCTGATATTTCTTTGGGAATGGGAGCACCAGTAGGTGTATAAGGTCACTCCTCTAGACTACGAACAGTAGTAAGTTGAGAGACATGTTGTTCCTCAATATTGGTAGCACTAGTATGTACAGAATTCATTATCTGCAAAATTGGTTTAACATTTAATTTAGAGTATATAAATTTAGCACCAAATGAATAATAACATGAGGTAACATGGCCTATATTAAAAAATATAACTTGATTATTGAACTATCTTTTTCATTTTTAAATGATGAATGAATCTCACCCCTCTATCGATGATCCAAATCATTTTATTATGGTATCCTATGACATACAAAAACTCAGGACCTATATAAAATGATTGCGATGTCCCAATGAAAGTGTCATACTTAGTTGAATTTTCACCTCACCCTTCAATGGTATTGGTCGATAAAAAACAATTGAAAACATTAGGATTATGGGATCTGGAACATAAAATACTTGTACTTCCTGTGATTCCATTATTAATGGTTCATCATTATTCCCTTCCTTACTTAAATCAACTTTCACGAATCCCAATTCATTTATTTTAACAGATTATCTGTTATCAAACAACTTTCATTAAAAAATCGCCACTTAAAATGTTATATAATCCAACTTCTATATTTTTTTATGATAATAAAGAATGAAATATTTGTATAAATTGTATTTCTTTATTTAGTAAAAGAAACATTAAATTCTTTATACATGAGTGTAAGTCCTCTATTTTTCACGGTACGGTCTTCATGATGCTCATTTCTATAGAACGTATAACCATTAACTATCCCTTAGATTATCAAATTCTAGTTTTTCTAAAATTGGTTACCATAAAATGTATCAACACCTTATAGAAGAAATAATAAAACATAACATGAAAATAAATGCCCCAAATTATTTAAAATAACATACTTTGTAAGTCAATAAAATCACTAAAACATGATTCTAGATTTTAAAATAAAATATTCACAAGCTTAAATTTCGTGCTTTATGCCTGACATGCTCTAAATAACATTCATTAAACATTTCACTACCATGGAGACATACCACCATATTACATAAAGGGTGACGTACACATTCTTCCTTACTTAGGTGCAGCATGATCAACACATAAACATGATTGAGAAAATATAAAGTAGTGATTTTATAATAATTCATGAAAACATCTTAACTTTAGACATCCTTCTAAAAACATATAATATATATCTTACTCTTTTATGTCACATAAATATTAACATTTCAATTAAAATACACTTTTAATAGAATTTAAAATTTAATATTTAACAGGCAAGTATTTTAGAATACCAAAACCTTTACTATGTTTGATAAGGGGATGAAACAAGTCCATTCATACAAAAGTCCTCTAAATTCCATGGGTTTTTACTAAGGGAACTAAGAATGAAATGTGTAAGGGTACTCAGAAGGTAGTGCATAAGGGAACACAAAGCATATGGAGATTTAAAAAAATACCCAAGCATCATGTGGAGGCGGTGAAGAGCTTCGCAGTGGTGGGGAAGAAGAGGTCTTGCGTGATGGTGGAGTAGGGCTTCACGACGACGGCAGATGATGGATTTGCAATGGAGAGTAGGAAAATAAGTCGACGGAAACAGTGGAGGAGGAGTTGGCAGCATCAGAGGAGGAGGATTTGCAACAACAAAGAGATGGAGGAGTGACAACAGTTAGGAGGAGGAGGACGAGGAGGAGTATTCACAGCGGTCGGGTAAGACTTCCGTGAGAGCTTGAGGCACGTGAAGGAGGGGGGAGACCATTAGGGTTTTTTTATAAACTAGGGGAAGTATTTATCAGTGCTTACTAAAAAGAACTGATAAAGGAAGGTTTTAACAGTGCAAAATTAGAATGCACTAATAAAGACACCCTTTATCAGTGCTTTTTTAACGTTGATAAATATAGGCCTTTATCGGCATTAAAATTTTAGCACTAATAAAATGATAATGATAATAAATTATTTATATTTTTATATATATTTATAAAATTATATAAATAATAAATAAAAAAATTATTTATGATAATAAGTATAAATAACTACATATTTCTTTATATAAAAAATAATCATTCCATTATAATTAAAATATATATGTAATAAATATATATATATATATCATTAATATTTCATAATTATATAAATAAATATATACTAAAATTTAAATTATTATAAAATTATAATAAATATATTTATTAAATAAATATATATAATTGAATAAATATATTTTTAAATATATAAAAATATTTATAAGTAAATATATTATTTATATATAGTTATAAATATAAATAAATATATATTTATTTATTTAAATTCTAACTAAATTAATATAAATATATTAATTATATATTTTTTATAATTTCAGGATTATTTAAATAAATATATATTTAAATTTAAATTATTATAAAATTATATTAAATATATTTATATTGATATATATTTATTATATTTATAATTATAATTGCAGATTTATTTATTTATTTATTTATTTATAGTCATAAATATATATATAATAATGAAACTAAAAAATATATTATTTATAATTTTATAATTATTTCAATAATAATATATATTTATTTAAATAGTTATGAAATTATAAAAAATATATATAATTAATATATTCATTTTAATTTCATAAGTATTTAAATATATATACCTTTAAATTTATGACTATAAATAAATATTTATTTATTTATAATTACAATTATAAATATAATAAATATATTTATTATAATTTTATATTTATTTATAGATATATATATATATTATTTATACTTATAAATAAAAATATTTGTATATATGTATATTTGTATATATGTATATATGTATATATGTATATATGTATATATGTATATATGTATATATGTATATATGTATATATGTATATATGTATATATGTATATATGTATATATATTCATTAAAGACATATATTTATATAAATATATATATAATTATATAATTATAATTATAAATAAATATATTTAAAATGTATTCGTATATAATTATAAATATAATAAATATATATTTATCATTTAATTAAAAAATTATTGTACTTTTGTAATCTTTTAAATATATATGTATTTAGTAACATATATAGGTATATTATAAAAAGTATTTATATATAACTAAATATTTATAATTATAAATATAATAAATACTTTTATTATTTAAATATATTTATCATGATTTTAAGTATTTATGAGAACATAATAGCTTCATGGGAATTTGATTCATATACACCGAGTAAAGTATATATCATAAAAAATGAGTCATCAAATATATGGCAAACATGAATAGTAACGAGGGTGTAATATATAAATGAACATTCATGATGAATACACAACATATATAAGAACATCAATTTTATTCATGCATCAATTGACCAATTCATTGGAAATATATATTTATTTAAATAGAAATATATATTTATTTTATAAACATATAAACATAATAAATATAATTATAAATATACATATTAAAAAAGTATTTATATATATTTAAAAAGTGATTATATATAATTATAAACATATAAATATATAAATTTAATTAATATATTTATTTTTTAATGAAATTATATATATATATTTTTTAATTATTAAAAAAATATTAACTATAAACATTATTTTTTATTTAATTCATACAAAGAAACATTATTTTTCAATATAAATATATTTATTTTATATAAATTAATAATTTTTTTTATTAAAAACTTTTATCAATGCTTTTAGCTAGTGTTGATAAAGGTCCCCCTTTTATTAGTGCTTTCTTCATAGCACTGGTAAAATCCAGTGCATCCCTTGCCTGAATTTGTGGTAGTGTAATGACATTTCCCCTTTTTTATTGAGAAAAAACATAACTGTCATTTTTTCATTGTACACACTATCGCATATACATAGTTACGAATTTTTTTTCCCAATCACCCATATTCCCTGATTATATGGGTGAAATTAAATAATATATATAATATAATTATTATTTTGAATATAAAAATTATAATCAACCTTCTTTCCCTCTCATCCATAGAGAGAGAGAAACTTTAACTATGTGTTGTACATACTACCTCTTATATAAATTAATGTATCATATTTTTCATCTAATTTCATTATTATTTATTAATATCTATTAAAATACGATTTGAAAACTTAAAACTATCAAAATATTATTGTTATGATCAGAAAATAATGATATTATTTCGAAAATAAACCACTTTCGTAATCATAATCTTCCATTAATTATGGTATGGTCTTGTTTAGGTTGGTCCAACCACCTACTTGAAATACTCTATAAAATAATTGCATGTGTGACTATGAGAAATTAATTACTATAAATATATTATATAAATAAGAATATACTGATTTTATTTTTTTGGAATGGTAATATTAATTTTAAACAGATTGTTTAATAAACCCACATCTATTCTTGACAAATCACCGAAACATACTCATCAATTATTTCATCTTTAAGGATCATAACCAAAACTCCATTATAATGAAATTATAACATTAAAAATAGATATAAATCCTCAATTATAGTGCCTTATATGATTTTGTAATGATGAACTTTGGTATAATAATGAATAACAACACTACTATTATGAAACTAGTTCCAAATAATCAAGATTCTTCACATGTGATATTAAAAATAGATAATAACTAACTAATATGCATATAGAGAATAATTATAACTTTAGTTTATAAAAGTTTATATAAATTAAACTTTTCCCAAGATAGGTTATTAATATAGTTATTTTTTATTCATTAACTTCAATCGCTTTAGTGGAAGTTGGGAATTAATGTATGGATTTGTGAAAACTCATAAAAACATTATTAGTAAACTCTATTACTCTAAGTTTTATCTATTATAAAAAATAAATAATTTTTATTGTATTTAATACATCCTTTTTGAAGGTTCTATAATTCTTCTTTATATTATCACTATCAAATTATTGCAAAAGATTATGTTGCTTGAAAGGGGTTTCTTGTCTCAAATTTTCATCCCCTGGAGACATATTTCTTATTATGCACCAATTTTAATTTTTAATGGCCAATAGACAACACATTTAATTTTTTTTATCATGATATTTTTATTATTCATGGTATTTAATGTTTAATTTTAAATCATATCCTTCAATTGGGTTTTGTTTCAAATGTTTTTAAGGTTGAAATGGTTTTTTATCTCAAATTTTCACCCCTCGAGACATATTTCTCATTATATATCATTTTTTATTTGGAATGATTTATATGATTCCATGTTAATAGTTTTTATCATTATCTTCTCATTATTTATGTAATTTAATCTTTTATTTGAAATCATATCTTGCTGGATGTTTTGACTTTAATGTTTCAATGGTTATATGGGTTATTTTTCTTAAATCTCAATTCCTTGAGACATGATTATGTTGTACACCATTTTTTTAGTTTTATGTTGTACTTACTACCCCTTTTGTATTCTATATCATAATTATGTCATTATTTATGGTATTTAATGGTTCATTTTAAATTTTATCCTTGAAAGTGTTTTGATTGAAAAGTTTCTTATGTTAAAGTTTTATTTGGCAATATTTTCAATTCTATGAGACATGTTTGATATTTTTCAATATATTTTCTCTTATATTAGGTAAAATTAATATATTTCATTTCATTATATTTTAATTTCATTTTTTCCCTATAATTTTCTATTTATTTTTACGTTTCAATTACATTAATAATTTTTCATCTCAATATTTCTTCATTGAGATAGGATTCATATTTACCACATATTCTTCTTTTTGTAGTTTATATATTGTTCATGGATTACCTTATTAATGCTCTCATGTTATTTTCTATTGGGTGATTAAACTCATAGAAATCCATCACATACTTTTTCTTTTCAAATAAACCTCTATTATAGGTATAGTTTTCCTTTCAATGTATTTCATATGTGAACACTCCATATTTACTTCCTTTAATTAATGAATGTCAACCTAGATTTCATATCTTGATTAATTTTAGAAGTTATCCACTTAACCATATACCCCTTTCACTATCTTGTGGTAGTTTTAGGGATGATTAAAATGAAGGTTATTCCATTTATTTATTATACAAATGTTGAGAATCAATATTCATATAATTTTAAAACAGATGCTTATCGATTACAAGGGTAAGAAGGTTTTATATTGTATATTTTATTCATTATTTAATATGATGAACGCATTGGACAAAATTAGTGATGGTTGAGGCCCAAAATTTTCCCTTAGAGAATTGATAGGTCTCATGAGAGAAACTAGCATTTTTCTTTTGATGTATTTATTCTCATAACAAATATTTCTTAGACGCAAGGCCTTTACAGTAAGATCATGATGTTTAAGATCATGTTGTCTTGGATAAAAGAATGGAATTAGTTTTTAGAGATTATGAATTTCATCATTAAAGAACTGATTATTATTATTCATGTGATATTTTCTTTTCAATTTTTATCCATGGATATATTATGCTTTGGGTTTCATTATATTTGGGAATTATATTTGGTTATAGATTCCTTCAATATTATTTATGTGCATCTTATGCTCAATTTGATCTTTTTTTTCACGAACATTTTCCCTTGTTTAGAATTTGAGCTTACCCTTCTTATGTTTCCCTTACTCTAGGTTATGGTGAAAAATACTACAAATTATATATCTAGAAGAGCAGCATGTGTGGTTAATTTTGTGGGAGTTGTTGAATACTTATCTTGGATTAATCAGTTTCTTATATAGTTTAAATATGTACATTTTATGAGAAATACAAGGGATTTATTAGTTAATTGTTTTCCAAAATCTCTAAAACTGAAAACCTAAAAGGTACATCCAATTGAAGTGAATAAATATTTTTTAGTGATATTATAATTATTAATGTTTAAAATTGGTTCTCCCTAGTTCATTTTAAATCTACTATATAAATAAGTTATTTATTTACACTAGATATAAAATCATGGGTTTGGGGATTCACAGTTCTTATCAAATGATATTTTAGATAAATTGTGAGGCTATGATATTAGTTGATGATGATTTAAGGTTTTATAAGTTAAGGTTGATCATAATTCCAAAGGTATATATATCCCATTTATGTTAGTTAGGGTAATATTGAATATTATAGTAATTATGATAATAAAAATTTAATGAAAACCCTATGGATAAGTATAATACATTAGTCTCAGTATAGGATAACCCCCAAAAGTTTTGGTAAATTAGATACTGTGTGGTTTCCTAATAGTTAATTCTCTATATGGATACTAGGATGTGTATTTCACTACGGAATAGATTCATCAAGAGGTAATTATCGCAAAAAAGGCTAGTTGGACATTATCTTGATTTTCACTCAGTGTATGATGATTGGGTATAAGACAGTACACCTGTAGATACACTACTAAGAGATGTTATTTGGTTAATCACATTTACTTCATGAACAATTATGAAGTATTTTAGGTTGGTGTTAACTAATTAGGTTACATAACCTAACAAAAAATGAATGTGGATAACCAAGGAATAAACAGATAAAGTCAGAGGTTTAATCAAAAGTATCATATATCAAAAATGAATTTGTTATAGGTTAATTCATATTCGACTTAATAGTATTATGTTCATATTTTTATATTATCATAACCATTTTAGTTTTATTATTTTGATGAAACATAATAAAAAAGGTGAAGTTGAGAGAGGTATGTACCTAGAAACTATTGTGCCTTATAACCTATTAAGGGAATATAATTAAATTGATGATAATATTATTATATGCATTGTCTGATAGAAAAGGGGAGTATAAAAATAATGCCTAATTTAGGGAGTTTGATATCTTAATAGAAATTAAATATTGACACTATTAGACATTTTAATTAGTGAATTATATTTATCGATGATATTCTAGTGTATTCAAGAAGTTATAATGATTATGTAGAACATATAAGAGGAATAACCTCAAATTTTCCTAAAAACAATAACCTTGAAAATTGATTTTATGGAAAGGTTATATTTTTATGGGTAACTATTGAAGAACACATGATTGGAATATGGATAATTCTAAGGTTTATTATACTCTTGATGTTGAGATAATAAAATGTTTATTGATTTTGAAAAATAACTTAAACATTATTAGTACAGTTGGGATTGATTATTGATTCATGATATTTTTAAATAATTTCATCTCATTTTTTGGATTGTGGTATATATTGGCTGGTGTGTGATTTTATAAAAAAAATTATACCATTTTAGGGTTAAAGATGGTTCTAGTTTTTTAAAAAATATATGTTATCACTGTGGTTTAATGTCTTGCAGATGCATATATTTTTGGGAAACTTATATTTTTTAGAATGAATGATTTTTAGGTATATGAATACTTGATTTTATGATTTCATGAATTGTTAATGTTGTTTGAGTAAAGATAAGTAACTTTTCATAGCCTAAGAGATTAAGGAAGATGTTATTTTAGAATTTATAATTAAAATGATTAATATGTTCAGAATAACCTCACATGAGTTTATTATTGAGTAATAAGAAAATTTATGAGTACAAGATTAATTTAATGTGGTAGAAAACATAGCGATTTTACCTTATATATTCCTTTATGACTAAATATATTTGATAGTGTGTGATACACACAATAAAAACACATAAAGAACTAAAGAAAATTATATAATAATTAAAATTTAGCCTTATAAATAGAGGTAAAATTAGATGTAAATAAATTATTAAATGAAAATAAAGGTTATTATTAATACTAAGTCATCGATGAAAATTTAATTGGCATAACTAAATAATTAATAATACTAATTTATGATTTAAACTGTAAAAATTACAAAAAAATCCATTTATGTCCTTTATTTAATGAAACTAAATATTTTAGGGATAAAATATATTTTTGATATGAATAATATATTAACACCAATTTTATTATTAATTTATTGTAAATAAGTATTAAAAAGTTAATATTTGAAAATGCCATTTTCTTATGAAAATGGTTTTTATTATATATTTATTTTTTTAATTAAGAGTTAAATTATCAAATTTTATAATTTAAATTCAACTAAATTTACATAATTTTTTTATAATAATAATAATATCATAATATTAATTTTTAGTATTTTATAAAATAAGTTTTTTTGTTGAAGAGTGAAAAATATCAATTTTACCAAACTGTAAATTTTATGAAATTATAAGCAAGAAAAAAAAGTTTATTAAACCTTTAATTTCCTCAAATATATATTTAATAATTAAAAAATACATTTTAAAATATAATATCAAATTTAGATAACCTACGATTAAATTTTTAAATACATTAGTATTGTTTTTCAATAAAAATTATTTGTCATCTTTTAATTTAATTTAATATTATTTTGGGATAATTTGGTTTTGGAATACATTTATGAAAAAAAACCTTTATTTGTTTTATAATAAACTAAATTTTTCATTAAATAAAAAAACATTGATAATTTTATCCTAAACATAAATTATAATCTTAAAATGTATTTTTTCAAAAAATCGGTTTCTATGAGTTACAAGAACTAATGATATATTTGATTTTTCTTACACATAAAATTTTTAAATGATAAAATGGGTTTAATATTTTAAATCAATAGGTTCAAATTTTAAAATAATCTCAATTTTCTTTTAAGACATAAAAAATTATTTACTTAAGTAAAAATTAGTTACCAAGGTAAAACCAAAAATGGTAAAAGTGGAAATTATAAGAGTAATGGCCTTACAAACTTATTTAAAACATTATTTAAAATTATTTTTTTAGGTTGTATCAATATTATATCTTCCAAAACTCCACTATTTTCCATTTTGGAGTCTTTGTGACATGTGAAACATGTGGTCTCTTTATATTAAGTTGAGATATTTACAAAAATTTCATTCTCACCACTTATAAAAGGGTCCTCTCACCACCTATTCATGACCACAATAAAAACTAAGATTACTAATGAGAATGTACCCTTTTACTTACCCTAAAATTCTATTTCTTTTTCTTGGGCCTCTTTTCATTAGATATTGGCTTAAGACCTCCATTTCCAAGGACTCTTCTAAGGTAAATCAATAGTCCTCAACATGAATACTTTTTTCATAACTTATTTTATTTGAGTAATAGTTTAAAGAATATAATTCAATGATTAATATATAATGAAATAATTATTTTTTTATATGAAATTTTATTATTCTAAACTATTTACATTGTTTCCCATTATCTATTTACAAAAACCAAACTATAATTTGTCTATTGAGTGTATTGTCGCCTCTACAAGGTGACAACATTATTTTTCACCACCACCTATCATCACTGATTATAAGGTTTAAATTGAAGATTAAATTTGAAATATATATTATGATTATGATTAATAGTATGCGAATTATAATCCACCTTATTTCTCACTCATTCTATGAGAAATGAAAACTTTAATTGTGTGTTTTTCATACTACCACTTCACTAATGTAACATATCCCATTTTCCATATAGTTTATTTTTTTATTTATTACAATCTCTTAAAATATTATTCATAACATTAAAGTTATCTAAATAATATCATTACATATTTATAATAATTATATTATTCCAAAAATAACCAACTTTCATAAACATAATCATCCATTAATTATAGTACGTTCATGTTTGGGTTGGTGATAATTTCATAGATGAATATGAGAAATTAATTACTAATTATATATAATGCAAATAATAAAGTAAATATTTTATTTTTTCTATAATGTTAACCATGATTTTAAACTCATTAATTAAGATACTATCTCTCATTCATGAAAAATCTCTGAAACATATCATCATTGATTTCATCTATATAGAATATATCCAAAACTTATATAGAATTGAATTATAAAATTATAATAAATTATAAAATATAAATTAAACTACCTTTTATGATATATAATTTATTAAATTTTTTATAATAATTAATAAAAACACTGTTATTACAAAACTACTTCAAAATGATTAAGATTACTCAAGTCCAATATTGAAAATAGATAATAACTAACAAATATAAATTTATATAACAATTACAAATGTATTTTAGAAAAGGAAATATATATAATAAAGTTTCCTAAATAGGTTATTAATAATGTTATTTTTTTTAATATATGATATTCAAGCGCTTTAATGGTAGTCGGAAATTAAGGTAAGGGCTTATGCTAACTCAATTTTCTTTTATTGAGTTACAAACTTTTTTATCAAGCTCTATTGTTCTAAGATGTATTTTTTATAAAAGAGGAATAATATTTATGTTATTTCTTCATTAATTTCTATAGTTCTATAATTCCTCCTTATAACCACAATATAAAATGATTCTTACCCAAATATTATGTTACCAGAAATGGATTTCTCATAAACATTTTTCACCCCTTAAGGCATATTTATTATTATACACCATTATTTATCTAGAATATTTTATCTTCTTAACATTTAATATTTCATATCATGATACTTTAATTATTCATGTTATTTAATTTTTTCTTTTAAATCATATCCTTAAAGGGGTTTTGATTCGAATTTTTCTAATGTTGTAAGGGTTTCTTGCCTCCAATTTTTACCCCTTGAGACATATTTCTTATTATATATTTTTTTAGTAATAATTATGTATATAATATAAGATTAATATTTTTTATCATTATCATACCATTATTAAATCTATTTAATGTTTCATTTTAAATCATATCCTTCAAGGGGTTTTAAATCAACAGTTTCTACTTTGGTAAGTCTTCTTTGTTTAAAATTTCAATTCCTTGACACATGATTATGTAATAAAACATGTTTTATATTGTATGGTGTATTTTATAACCAATTTATATTGTATATAATTCATGTATCATTATTTATGGTGTTTAATGTTTCTTTTTAAATTCTATCCTTCAAGGGGGTTTGATTTGAATGTTTCTAAAGTTGTGATTTTTATTTATTTTTATTTTCAATTCCATGAGAAATTTTTAACATTAAAAACAATATTTCATTTTATAAGGTGTATTCACTACATATTTTCTTCAAGTATTATATGGCCCCATCCTTAAACCTTACTTAATCTTGAGTTATTACAAGATTACACATTGAGGATCTTTTCAGGTTTATATTTTTAGAGAATTAGATCATGAAACTTGCATTACATTCCACATTTAAACAAAGTTGTTACATAAAAGATAGTATTCATTCTTCCCATCAACGGAAACATATTTAAAATATAACACGGATTCTTTCTTGACACATCCTTGACACTATCATCACATCATGTACCTTTCCCTTGACCTGTGAAAAACATTTCAAAAACTTGGGATGAGCATAAAAAGCTCAGTAAGAGTTATAATAATATGTAAAGGAAAAATGAGTTCATATATACATTATAATGAAATCACACTTTACCCATAAAACATAGGCATATCAAATCATGAATAAATCATAAAAAACATAATACATAAAGGTAACTTGAGGCATTCATAACATTCTTACATAGGGAGTAACCCTCTTGGTTACGTTTGGAATACCCATCACAGTATATTCCCTAAATCTCTTTGGAGAAACCTTAACGTTTCACTCCTTCGCGTTACCCAATGCATTGGAGAGCTATATCGGGCTCACCCGACCTTAGTTTATCACGGAACCACCCGTTTTCATAACAATGCCCAAGAACCATAACATAAATGTATCACATAAAACATGCATAAAGGAAACATAACATTTCCACATTTCAATCACAATATAACATTTTAGTATATTGAAATAATGAATTCATTCAAAAAGAAACCATTTCCAAAACCATTTAAAACATTTAATAAAGAGATTTTTGAATCAAAGTGTCCCATACCACCTTGAAGCTTAAAATTTTAAACCATTAATATCCATATAAATAAATCCTTAAAACCATTTTGAAAACATGGATATTAATAAGAACAAATAATTAAAACATTTAAAGAGATATTTTGGTTAAAGGGGTTTTACCAAAATTAGAGACACTTGAATATAATAATTGAGGAATAACATTTAGTCAGAACTTTATAATATCATGAGAATAAATGGATTCATGATATAATACTCCAAAGGACAGTATATACACCATATAAGAGTGAATAGGTGTATAACAATAATGAACTCTCAATAGAAATGTCAAATGTGATGAAATCCCCTATAAAGAAGGTATCCTTAAATTAAGGACAAATCAATCTCAAAAATATGTGTGACAAATATAAATATTCAATGGATGACATATTCAATGACTACATGTTGAACCCAAAGAAATCGAAATTGGGTTAAAAAGTTCCCCTGACAGCCTAACGGCATCACATCAAAATGAGTTGATGAGAGATAAAAAGTTTATCTCATCACTTGGACATAAAATTTACATCAATAAGGATATATGAGAACATATCACAACATAAAAATATGTAAATTAAAATACCCAACAAAAGAAGTATTTTAAAAAAGAGGAGGGTGAAAGGTTCCCTTACCGACTTGGGTATCTTTCAAAACAAACACCCCATGAAAGAAGGACAATAGATCATTGATTTAAATACTCATAAACGAAATTATATTACACTAAGAATAGAATAATGGTCAGTACATACACCACTCAATGGAATTTGTGGAAAATGTAGCATAAATCTCACGGGAATAAAAGTGAGATGAAAAATCCCTTACGAAAACTCGGCAGCCTAACGGCGCCACATAAAACTTCCGAATATGGATTGATGAGAACAAATAGGGTATCTCATCACATTACAATAAAATGTACAGAAAGGGGAATATAAAAGAACATCCCCCAACATTACAAAGAGGATCTTAAAAGAAGTGACATAAAGGAGAGTACTTAAAAATAAAGAGAGGGGTTAGATCTCTTACGAAAGTTCGGCAGCCTAACGGCGCCACTCAAAACATCCAAAATGGATTGATGAGAAAGAATAGGGTCTCTCATCACATGAACATAAAAATTACAGTAAGTGTAATATAAAAGATCATCCCAATAACTAGAAAGATGAGCTTTAAAAGGAATGACATAAAAGTGTGTACTTAAAAAGAAAGAGAGGAGTAGGATCCCTTACCTCGGGTCCGACTTGACACGATCGTTCTTTAATCTCCTGAATAATAAACTTGAGTTAATTTATACTTCCTTAAGAACCTTTTTAAAGTTCATTATTCCTTTTATATCACTTATTATCGTGTCATAAACATTATGTAATCATTTAAGTTAATAATATTTGTTTTGCCGATATTTGGTTCTTAAGTCGAAAGTGGACTTCTTTCAATTACATGTTGTTCGTGTGGCCAAATGTTTATTATATCCAGAATTGTATTCATGATGTAGATATCATATATTTCATATATATCCAGTAAATTCATTCATTTATAACATTACATAGTCATTTAGAGGTAAGAAATGAAATGCACCGTTCATGGAGACGGTAAGCCGTACGTACGCATGAACGCTACTTTCATTTATATTTCATATTTTATAGAATGGAATCATAATGATATAAAGGTATATTATAATTCCTGTATAATATCATATATAATATCATAGTTCCATCCTTTATACGTCCCACATATGGTATTTAACGAATCAAATCACTTTGAGGGGGTGGTAGTCCGCACTTCCTTAAATGAAGATATCCCGTTTACCCATAATGGAAACCATAAAGGTATGCCCAAAATGAAAAAAAACAGAAGCTTAAGGAAAAAATAAACATATTATATATCATATATAAAAATAGTTACATCATAATGTCCACCTTTGAAGGTTTTAAATGAGTATTGAACAATCATCGTTTCGGGAGGCAGAATTTCGCCATCCACGGAAACCATATGTTCTTTAACCATTTGATGTAGTTGTGTGAGAGTGTAGCTCTAATAAATCTTATAACAACATCCTAGTATATTGAAGATACTGTTGTTGTTACAAAATAAGTAAATAAAAAGAGTTTAGGGGGTTGGAGAAGCAAAATAAAACAAATGAACATGAGAGAATGAATTACCTATAAAAGTGTAACTCCTTTTGATTTGAGCCTAAAGGCTTCCTTTTAAAGGATTCTGCCCAAAGGGAATCCTCTAGGATTAGGATAGGGATGTGGAGAGAGTAAATGGTCAGGGTTTGGTCGAGCCAAAGTCTTGAGGAGTGAGTGAAATGAGGTAGAGGTGGGGGCCTTTTATAAGAGGAGAGGAGGGGCACTTTTGGAAAGTAAGAAATATTACTTTATTTGAAAATGTTTTTCGGTTTTAAAAGGTCCCACATTGATATAATTCATGGATAAGGTGATAAGGGTTAGAAATCCACCCATCCAATAAGTTTTGGACATGTTTAGGTCATAGAGTTTACATTATCTTCTCATTTTATTTAAATCGTGAGATAATGATGTCATCGTTGCATCATTATGATGTCATAAATTATTTAATTTATTTAATGTCTAAAAATTTTAAAAAAATTACTATGATGTAGGAAATATTTTTAGCTTTCCAATTACAATTTATAACAAAAAATCTGACTTGTATAACCCCACTTAAAAATTGTTTTAGTAAAACATATCATGTTTGTGTCATTTTTACTTTTACATTAAATAAAAAGTAATTTATGTCATTTCCCAACCAAAGTGGCTCCATGGGGTCCCCAAGTTAACCCATGGCTTGTCTTGGTAGTAAATTACACATCCAATTAGGTTAGGACATGTTTCAAGTTCATTTCATATTATTAAAACATTATTTTTACCTTAAACTACACTAATTACCTCTAATCGCGATTAAAAACTTAATAAGTTACTATTCACCAAAAAATTATTTTTATCTCATTGAACCACATTTTACTTCTTAATGAAAACCATGTATGTCGGATTTTTGAAATTCAAAACACAAAGATGGAAAAATTTCATTTAAACGGAAAAATCAGTTTTTATAAGTACCACTTAGTGGTGTCACTATTCATCAAAAATTGATGTTTTTCAGAAAAATCCCAAAAATTCACCCTAAGCTATATTTGATATTCCGAATTTAAAAATGAAGTCTATTTTACAAAATTCAAAACTTATAAGTCACATTAATTAATTTAATAATTAATTCCCACTGTCAGAGCAAATAGCGTGTTTTTATGAAACAATAAGTATCAAAAGATTGACACTGATTTAAGTCTGATTTCAAAGTGAAATTAATTCCAACGACCACTATTGGATTTAATTGTAAAAATATATTCTAATTTCACTTTAAAACCAATTCAAAAGATAATATAGTCATATAAATAAATTAGATTAAAAAGAGGTTTTGAATTAAAATACTACATTTTACACTATTCATTAAAAAAATGAACTTTATCAGAAAGATACCAAAAATTGACACAAAGTAAATTTTGATGTCCCGATTCTTAATAAGAGTTTTATTTGGTCCAAAATAATTTTTAAGAGTGAAAAAAACTATATTTAATGATGGTTCAACATCAAAAGGTGGTAAGTGAACCTTTAGTGAAAACTAGGGCATATACGCCTAAAATTGAATTCTCTCCGTATTTTAAGCCTTTATCCTCTATTGGATAAATGTAAAAACATTTAAAAACATATATAATCATATTTTAGTTATTTCTATCCATTACCTCCAATACAACGGCTAAATGTTAACTACCATTTAAAATAATATTATTTTATTATTAGAGTGCAACGTAAGATTCCCAAGAAACTCGTTGTTGCATGTTGGGTACGCCATCGAGCATAGCATCCCCTTTAAAGTCATATCAATATTTTATTCACAACTATGGATAAATATGAAAATGCCATATTCTTTATTTACCTAGGGTGTTACATCCTTCCCCCCTTTTGGTAATTGCGTCCTCGCAATTTTTAAAATTGAGCTTGGAAACATCCTTGAAAGTCCCACATCGGAACAAGAGTCGGTAAAACAATCACTTTAAAATAAAGAAAGATAAGCACAGAGGTCACCCGAGTTAACCCATACTAGGATTCCAAGTATGAAAACATGGAAATGGAGGAGAAAACATAGGGTCATGTTCTGATGGAGAGTGATAGAAAACATGTTTAGGAGAAAGTTAACCACAAGAAAATCACAAACTTGTGATGGGTTAAACGGTATTCGATTCCCCAGTAGGAAAAGTTAATAGACAAAATTTTTGTTTTAAGTTACTTTTTATTGAGGAATTTATTCATAAGGAAACATAATCACTTATCATGTTTACGTTCAACTTTTACTAGATTCCTTAATCAAACTCATATTTTTTCCAAAAGACGAGTATTTAGGGAGACTTGTTCGCATTAAGAGTACTATAATCAACTTCTAGAGAATCACCTAATCCACAAAAGAGAACTATATAAATCACATGTCTTTAGGCTTTAACCTAAACCAAAACCAAAAAGGTTAGTACAAGGTCAGATAATCCAGAAAAGGATAACCCATTAAAAAGAAAATCCATGCTTAATCTCCAAAATTTGTCCAACAAAACCCAAAGTTCAACGAGGACCATCCGATAAACAATTTGTCCATAAAATTCATCAATGTAAACAAATATAAGATTGAAACCCAAATATTTGAAGGATTTAGTCACATAGTCTTCCAAGTTAAATCGTAACATTTATCTCCAAACAACATCAGTTGCTCCTAAAGTCTCATATTGAAAAGTAATTAACCTAATCACATATCCTCTATGATAGGTTAATCATTTTCATAAATAACCCAAAATCAACTTACTCTTAATTCATAAAATAATATAACTAAAAACAATCAGTCAAACTAACTAGGGACTTCACGTAGTCCAGTGGTAGGTGATAAATACCAGTTGCACTTTGATTGTGGGTTCGATTCCCGCAGATTTGTCCGACGCGACGGGTAGTCACACGGTCTACATGTTGTCCTTTTTCCAAAACTATATAATTCTCAAATCATTCCCCAAAAAGGGATAAAATCATCAAAAATAACCATAACATAATTTAACCTCAATTTTATCTCATGCCTTTCACTTCAATCATAACATATAGTAACCCATAATTACCTCAAAAGTAAGGATCATATAAACCCAAATGGTTCTTTATAACTATGTCCACAAAAGAAAAGATAACTATTACATGAATAAAATTTTCCTATATTAAACATCATGGTTACACATAATATAAAAAGTCTTCTAATGTAACCCCATCATCAAAAGAGACTTAATACTCTTAAGAATTTCACCATAACTCTTGAATCCCTTATATGTTGACATCTTACTCATTCAACATTCCTCATGATCCATTATCCATTCCTTTCCAACTTATTCCGAAATACCTCTTTCCTACAAACAAAATCTTGAATCATATCCTAAGATTCCAAAATAGGAAAACAATAGTCATAAAATAGTACATATCTTTGATTGGTCATTGTCAGTTTCTTCATCCTCAATTGGAATGGAATTAGGTATTGGTAAACTAATATTGGTACGCTCTTGGTGACCCCATTCACGAAACTTCTTCATAGGGCATGTGTTTGCATAATGACCATGCACACCACATTTAAAACATTCAATTGATCCCTCAGAAAGAACTTCTTTCCCTTTCCTCAAGTCAACTGGATGCTTCCTTTTTCCATAGAAGGTTCTTGCTTTATGACCTTTATTTCCACATATATAGCATATTTCTTTCCAGTTGAAACATTTTCTTAGGTGTTTCTTTCCACATCTTTGACAAATAGGTTTTTGAACACACTTACCTTTATGATTATTACCTGTACTTCCGTAGGGATTTGTTTCTTGCATATATGATGCCTTAGAGAAATCTCGAAGGTTAGGTTTTCAATCATGACTCCAGATAGTTGGTCGAGGATAATCACAAGAGTTCTCATTACAGCTCCCATATCATTAAGTTGCTTGCTCAAAAAACTATCACAGTTTCCTTCACATCCACTGTTACTTTGGTGCCTTCTAGATACAGCCATTTACTAAAACCAAAAAGGTCAGTGTGAGTATATCAACAAAACCATCATGTACTAATGAGTAAGATAAACACTAAGATATACTTACTCATTCACTTTATCTAAAACTAGGACTCTTTCTGAAATCCTAACCATTATGGTAATGTCACTTATTCTTAAAGAATACCCTAACCTCTAAAGTTATCTAAACCGACCTCTGATACCAACTATAAGTCCCCAGCCTTAAAACTTACTTAATCTTGAGTTATTACAAGATTTTACATTGAGGATCTTTTCAGGTTTAGAGTTTTAGAGAATTAGATCATGAAACTTGCATTACATTCCACATTTAAACAAAGTGGTTACATAAAAGACAGTATTCATTCTTCCCATCAACAGAAACATATTTAAAATATAACACGGATTCTTTCTTGACACATCCTTGACACTATCATCACATCATATACCTTTCCCTTGACCTATGAAAAACATTTCAAAAACTTGGGATGAGCATAAAAAGATCAGTAAGAGTTATAAAAATATGGAAAGGAAACATTAGTTCATATATACATTATAATGAAATCACACTTTACCCATAAAACATAGGCATATAAAATCATGAATAAATCATAGAAAACATAAGACATAAAGGTAACTTGAGGCATTCATAACATTCTTACGTAGGGAGTAACCCTCTTGGTTACGTTTGGAATACCCATCACAGTATATTACCTAAATCTCTTTGGAGAAACCTTAATGTTTCACTCCTTCGCGTTACCCAATGCATTGGAGAGCTATATCGGGCTCACCCACCCTTAGTTTATCACAGAACCACCTGTTTTCATAACAATGCCCAAGAACCATAACATAAATGTATCACATAAAACATGCATAAAGGAAACATAACATTTCCACATTTCAATCACAATATAACATTTTAGTATATTGAAATAATGAATCCATTCAAAAAGAAACCATTTCCAAAACCATTTAAAACATTTAATAAAGAGATTTTTGAATCAAAGTGTCCCATACCACCTTGAAGCTTAAAATTTTAAACCATTAATATCCATATAAATAAATCCTTAAAACCATTTTGAAAACATGGATATTAATAAGAACAAATAATTAAAACATTTAAAGCGATATTTTGGTTAAAGGGGTTTTACAAAAATTAGAGACATTTGAATACAATAATTGAGGAATAACATTTAGTCAGAACTTTATAATATCATGAGAATAAATGTATTCATGATATAATACTCCAAAGGACAGTATATACACCATATAAGAGTGAATTGGTGTATAACAACAATGAACTCTCAATAGAAATGTCAAATGTGATGAAATCCCTTATAAAGAAGGTATCCTTAAATTAAGGGCAAATCAATCTCAAAAATATGTGTGAAAAATATAAATACACCCAATATAAGTGGATATTATGTTTAAAACAATAAAAGTTCATTCACACATATTCAATGGATGACATATTCAATGACTACATGTTGAACCCAAAGAAATCGAAATTGGGTTAAAAAGTTCCCTTGACAGGCTAACGGCATCACATCAAAAATGAGTTGATGAGAGATAAAAAGAGTATCTCATCACTTGGACATAAAATTTACAGCAATAAGGATATATGAGAACATATCCCAACATAAGAATATGTAAATTAAAAGACCCAACAAAATAAGTCTTTTAAAAAAGAGGAGGGTGAAAGGTTCCCTTACCGACTTGGGTATCTTTCAAAACATACACCCCATGAAAGAAGGACAATAGATCATTGATGTAAATACTCATAAACGAAAGTATATTACATAAAGAGTACAATAATGGGAAGTACATACACCACTCAATGGAATTTGTGGCAAATGTAGCATAAATCTCACGGGAATAAAAGTGAGATGAAAAATCCCTTACGAAAACTCGGCAGCCTAACGGCGCCACATAAAACTTCCGAATATGGATTGATGAGAACAAATAGGGTATCTCAATACATTACAATAAAATTTACAGAAAGAGGAATATAAAATAACATCCCCCAACATTACAAATAGGAGCTTAAAAGAAGTGACATAAAGGAGAGTACTTAAAAATAAAGAGAGAGGTTAGATCTCTTACGAAAGTTCGGTAGCCTAACGGCGCCACTCAAAACATCCAAAATGGATTGATGAGAGAGAATAGGGTCTCTCATCACATGAAAATAAAAATTACAGTAAGTGTAATATAAAAGATCATCCCAATAAAAAGAAAGATGAGCTTTAAAAGGAATGACATAAAAGTGTG
The DNA here is from genome assembly GCA_963277665.1 of Viscum album. NCBI lineage: Eukaryota > Viridiplantae > Streptophyta > Magnoliopsida > Santalales > Viscaceae > Viscum > Viscum album. Next base: position 2,138,731,088 of record OY728128.1, on the reverse strand, counting down.
TACTTAAAAAGAAAGAGAGGAGTAGGATCCCTTACCTCGGGTCCGACTTGACTCGATCGTTCTTTAATCTCCTGAATAATAAACTTGAGTTAATTTATACTTCCTTAAGAACCTTTTTCAAGTTCATTATTCCTTTTATATCACTTATTACCATGTCATAAACATTATGTAATCATTTAAGTTAATAATATTTGTTTTGCCGATATTTGGTTCTTAAGTTGAAAGTGGACTTCTTACAATTACATGTTGTTCGTGTGGCTAAATGTTTATTATATCCAGAAATTTATTCATGATGTAGATATCATATATTTCATATATATCCAGTACATGCATTCATTTATAACATTACATAATCATTTAGAGGTATGAAATGAAATGGACCGTTCATGGAGACGGTAAGTCGTACGTACGCATGAACGCTACTTTCATTTCTATTTCGTATTTTATAGAATGGAATCATAATGATATAAAGGTATATTATAATTCCAGTATAATATCATATATAATATCATAGTTCCATCCTTCATATGTCCCAAATATGGTATTTAACGAATCAAATCACTTTGAGGGGGCGGTAGTCCGCACTTCTTTAAATGAAGATATCGCGTTTACCCATAATGGAAACCATAAAGGTATGCCCAAAATGAAAAAAAACAGAAGATTAAGGAAAACATAAACATATTATATATCATATATAAAAATAGTGACATCATAATGGCCACCTTTGAAGGTGTTAAATGATTATTGAACAATCATCGTTTCGGGAGACAGAATTTCTCCATCCACGGAAACCGTATGTTATTTAACCATTTGATGTAGTTGTTTGAGAGTGTAGCTCGAATAAATATTATAACAACATCCTATTATATTTAATATACTGGTTTTGTTACAAAATAATTAAATAAAAAGAGTTTAGGGGGTTGGAGAAGCAAAATAAAACAAATGAACATGAGAGAATGAATTACCTTTAAGTGTGTAACTCCTTTTGATTTGAGCCTAAAGGCTTCCTTTGAAAGGATTCTGCCTAAAGGGAATACTCCAGGATTAGGAGAGGGATGTGGAGAGAGTAAATGGGCAGGGGTTGGTCAAGCCAAAGGCTTGAGGAGTGTGTGAAATGAGGTAGAGGTGGGGGCCTTTTATAAGAGGAGAGGAGGGGCACTTTTTGAAAGTAAGAAATATTACTTTATTTGAAAATGTGTTTCGGTTTTAAAAGTCCCCACATTGCTATAATTCATGTATAAGGTGATAATGGTTAGAAATCCACCCATCCAATAAGTTTTGGACATGTGTAGGTCATATAGTTTACATTATCTTCTCATTTTATTTAAATCGTCACATAATGATGTCATCGCTGCATCATTATGATGTCATAAATAATTTAATTTATTTAATTTCTAAAAATTATAAAAAAAATTACTATGATGTAGGAAATATTTTTAGCTTTCCAATTACAATTTATAACAAAAAATCTGACTTGTATAACCCCACTTAAAAATTATTTTAGTAAAACATATCATGTTTGTGTCATTTTTACTTTTACATTAAATAAAAAGTTATTTATGTCATTTCCCAACCAAAGTGGCTCCATGGGATCCCCAAGTTGACCCATGGCTTGTCTTGGTCGGAAATTACACATCCAATGAGGTTAGGACATGTTTCAAGTTCATTTCATATTATTAAAACATTATTTTTACCTTAAACTACACTAATTACCTCTAATCGCGATTAAAAACTTAATAAGTTACTATTCACCAAAAAATTATTTTTATCCCATTGAACCACATTTTACTTCTTAATGAAAACCATGTATGTCGGATTTTTGAAATTCCAAACACAACGATGGAAAAATTTCATTTAAATGGAAAAATCAGTTTTTATAAGTACCACTTAGTGGTGTCACTATTCATCAAAAATTGATGTTTTTCAGAAAAATCCCAAAAATTCACCCTAAGCTATATTTGATATTCCGAATTTAAAAATGAAGTCTATTTTAAAAAATTCAAAACATATAATTCACATTAATTAATTTAATAATTAATTCATGCTGTCAGAGCAAATAGCGTGTTTTTATGAAACAATAAGTATCAAAAGATTGACACTGGTTTAAGTCTGATTTCAAAGTGAAATTAATTCCAATGACGACTAATGTATATAATAGTAAAATATATTATAATTTAACATTAAAACCAATTCAAAAGATAATCTAATCATATAAATAAATTAGATTAAAAAGAGGTTTTGAATTAAAATACAACATTTTACACTATTCATTAAAAAAAATGAACTTTATCGGAAAGATACCAAAAATTTACACAAAGTAAATTTTGATGTCCTGATTCTTAATAAGAGTTTTATTTGGTCCAAAATAATGCTTAAGAGTGAACAAAACTATATTTAATGATGGTTCAACATCAAAAGGTGATAAGTGAACCTTTAGTGAAAACTAGGGCATATACGCCTAAAATTGAATTCTTTCCATATTTTAAGCCTCTATCCTCTATTGGATAAATGTAAAAACATTTAAAAACATATATAACCATATTTTAGTTATTTCTATCCATTCCCTCCAATACAACGGCTACATGTTAACTACCATTTAAAATAATATTATTTTATTATTAGAGTGCAACGTAAGATTCCCAAGAAACTCGTTGTTGCGTGTTGGGTACGCCATCGACCATAGCGTCCCCTTTAAAGTCATATCAATATTTTATTCACAACTATGGATAAATATGAAAATGTCATATTCTTTATTTACCTGGGGTGTTACATCCTTCCCCCCTTTTGGGAATTGTGTCCTCGCAATTTTTAAAATTGATCTTGGAAACATCCTTGAAAGTCCCACATCGGAATGAGAGTCGGTAAAACAATCACTTTAAAATAAAGAAAGATAAGCACAGAGGTCACCCGAGTTAACCCATACTAGGATTCCAAGTAGGAAAACATGGACATGGAGGAGAAAACATAGGGTCATGTTCTGATGGAGAGTGATAGAAAACATGTTTAGGAGAAAGTTAACCACAAGAAAATCACAAACTTGTGATGGGTTAAACGGTATTCGATTCCCCAGTAGGAAAAGTTAATAGACAAAATTTTTGTTTTAAGTTACTTTTTATTGAGGAATTTATTCATAAGGAAACATAATCACTTATCATGTTTACTTTAAACTTTTACTAGATTCCTTAATCAAACTCATATTTTTTCCAAAAGACGAGTATTTAGGGAGACTTTGTCACATTAAGAGTACTATAATCAACTTCTATAGAATCACCTAATCCACAAAAGAGAACTATATACATCACATGTATTTAGGCTTTAACCAAAACCAAAACCAAAAAGGTTAGTACAAGGTCAGATAATCCAGAAAAGGGTAACCCATTAAAAAGAAAATCCATGCTTAATCTCCAAAATTTGTCCAACAAAACCCAAAGTTCAACGAGGACCATCCGATAAACAATTTACCCATAAAATTCATCAAAGTAAACCAATATAAGATTGAAACCCAAATATTTGAAGGATTTATTCACATAGTCTTCCAAGTTAAATCGTAACATTTATCTCCAAACAACACCAGTTTCCCCTAAAGTCTCGTATTGAAAAGTAATTAACCTAATCACATATCCTCTATGATAGGTTAATCATTTTCATAAATAACCCAAAATAAAATTAATCTTAATTCATAAAATCATATAACTAAAAAGAATCAGTCAAACTAACCAGGGACTTCACGTAGTCCAGTGGTAGGCAATAAATACCAGTTGCACTTTGATTGTGGGTTCAATTCCCACAGCTTTGTCCGACGCGACGGGTAGTCACACTGTATACGTGTTGTCCTTTTTCCAAAACTATATAATTCTCAAATCATTCCCCAAAAAGGGATAAAATCATCAAAAATAACCATAACATAATTTAACCTCAATTTTATCTCATTCCTTTCACTTCAATCATAACATATAGTAACCCATAATTACCTCAAAAGTAAGGATCATATAAACCCAAATGGTTCTTTATAACTATGTCCACAAAAGAAAAGATAACTATTACATGAATAAAATTTGCCTATATTAAAGATCAGGGTTACACATAATATAAAAAGTCTTCTAATGTAACCCCATCATCAAAAGAGACTTAATACTCTTAAGAATTTCACCATAACTCTTGAATCCCTTATATGTTGACATCTTACTCATTCAACATTATTCATGATCCATTATCCATTCCTTTACAACTTATTCCGAAAAACCTCTTTCCTACAAACAAAATCATGAATCATATCCTAAGATTCCAAAATAGGAAAACAATAGTCATGAAATAGTACATACCTTTGATTGGTCATTGTCAGTTTCTTCATCCTCAATCGGAATGGCATTAGGTATTGGTAAACGAATATTGGTACGCTCTTGGTGACCCCATTCATGAAACTTCTTCATAGGACATGTGTTTGCATAATGACCATGCACACCACATTTAAGACATTCAATTAATCCCTCAGAAAGAAATTCTTTCCCTTTCCTCGAGTCAACTGGATGCTTCCTTTTTCCATGGCAGGTTCTTACTTTATGACCTTCATTTCCACATATATAGCATATTTCTGTCCCTTTGAAACATTTTCCTAGGTGTTTCTTTCCACATCTTAGACACATAGGTTTTTGAACACAGTTACCTTTATGATTATAACCTCTACTTCCGTAGGGATTTGATTCATGCATATATGATGCCTTAGAGAAATCTCGAAGGTTTAGGTGGTCAATCATGACTCCAGATAGTTGGTTGAGGATAATCACAAGATTTCTCATTACAGCTCCCATATCATTCAGTTGCTTGCTCAAAAAACTGTCACAGTTTCCTTCACATCCACTGTTACTTTGGTGCCTGCTAGATACAACCATTTACAATAACCAAAAAGGTCAGTGTGAGTATATCAAAAAAACCATCATGTACTAATGAGTAAGATAAACACTAAGATATACTTACTCATTCACTTTATATAAAACTAGGACTCTTTCTGAAATCCTAACCATTATGGTAATGTCACTTATGCTTAAATAATAACCTAACCTCTAAAGTTATCTAAACCGACCTCTGAAACCAACTATAAGGCCCCAGCCTTAAACCTTACTTAATCTTGAGTTATTACAAGATTACACATTGAGGATCTTTTCAGGTTTAGAGTTTTAGAGAATTAGATCATGAAACTTGCATTACATTCCACATTAAAACAAAGTGGTTACATAAAAGATAGTATTCATTCTTCCCATCAACGGAAACATATTTAAAATATAACACGGATTCTTTCTTGACACATCCTTGACACTATCATCACATAATGTACCTTTCCCTTGACCTGTGAAAAACATTTCAAAAACTTGGGATGAGCATAAAAAGCTCAGTAAGAGTTATAAAAATATGGAAAGGAAACATGAGTTCATATATACATTAGAATTAAATCACACTTTACCCATAAAACATAGGCATATCAAATCATGAATAAATCATAGAAAACATAAGACATAAAGGTAACTTGAGGCATTCATAACATTCTTACGTAGGGAGTAACCCTCTTGGTTACGTTTGGAATACCCATCACAGTATATTCCCTAAATCTCTTCAGATAAACCTTAACGTTTCACTCCTTCGCGTTACCCAATGCATTGGAGAGCTATATCGGGCTCACCCACCCTTAGTTTATCACGGAACTACCCGTTTTCGTAACAATGCCCAAGAACCATAACATAAATGTATCACATAAAACATGCATAAAGGAAACATAACATTTCCACATTTCAATATCAATATAACATTTTAGTATATTGAAATATTGAATCCATTCAAAAAGAAACCATTTCCAAAACCATTAAAAACATTTAATAAATAGATTTTTGAATCAAAGTGTCCCATACCACCTTGAAGCTTAAAATTTTAAACCATTAATATCCATATAAATAAATCTTTAAAACCATTTTGAAAACATGGATATTAATAAGAACACATAATTAAAACATTTAAATCGATATTTTGGTTAAAGGGGTTTTACCAAAATTAGAGACACTTGAATACAATAATTGATGAATAACATTTAGTCAGAACTTTATAATATCATGAGAATAAATGGATTCATGATATAATACTCCAAAGGACAGTATATACACCATATAAGAGTGAATTGGTGTATAACAACAATGAACTCTCAATAGAAATGTCAAATGTGATGAAATCCCTTATAAAGAAGGTATCCTTAAATTAAGGACAAATCAATCTCAAAAATATGTGTGACAAATATAAATACACCCAATATAAGTGTATATTAAGTTTAAAACAATAAAAGTTCATTCAAACATATTCAATGGATGACATATTCAATGACTACATGTTGAACACAAAGAAATAGAAATTGGGTTAAAAGGTTCCCTTGACAGCCTAACGGCATCACATCAAAATGAGTTGATGAGAGATAAAAAGTGTATCTCATCAAATGGACATAAAATTTACACCAATAAGGATATATGAGAACATATCCCAACATAACAATATGTAAATTAAAAGACCCAACAAAAGAAGTCTTTTAAAAAAGAGGAGGGTGAAAGGTTCCCTTACCGACTTGGGTATCTTTCAAAACATACACCCCATGAAAGAAGGACAATAGATCATTGATTTAAATACTCATAAACGAAATTATATTACACAAAGAGTATAATAATGGGCAGTACATACACCAGTCAATGGAATTTGTGGCAAATGTAGCATAAATCTCACGGGAATAAAAGTGAGATGAAAAATCCCTTACGAAAACTCGGCAGCCTAACGGCGCCACATAAAACTTCCGAATATGGATTGATGATAAAAAATAGGGTATCTCATCACATTACAATAAAATGTACTGAAATTGGAATATAAAAGAACATCCCCCAACATTACAAAGATGAGCTTAAAAGAAGTGACATAAAGGAGAGTACTTAAAAATAAAGAGAGAGGTTAGATCTCTTACGAAAGTTCGGCAGTCTGACGACGCCACTCAAAACATCCAAAATGGATTGATGAGAGATAATAGGGTCTCTCATCACATGAACATAAAAATTACATTAAGTTTAATATAAAAGATCATCCCAATAACAAGAAATATGTGCTTTAAAAGGAATGACATAAAAGTGTGTACTTAAAAAGAAAGAGAGGAGTAGGATCCCTTACCTCGGGTCCGACTTGACTCGATCGTTCTTTAATCTCTTGAATAATAAACTTGAGTTAATTTATACTTCCTTAAGAACATTTTTCAAGTTCATTATTCCTTTTATATCACTTATTACCATGTCATAAACATTATGTAATCATTTAAGTTAATAATATTTTTTTTGCCGATATTTGGTTCTTAAGTCGAAAGTGGACTTCTTACAATTACATGTTGATCATGTGGCCAAATGTTTATTATATCTAGAATTGTATTCATGATTTAGATATCATATATTTCAAATATATCCAGTACATTCATGCATTTATAACATTACATAATCATTTAGAGGTAAGAAATGAAATGCATCGTTCATGGAGACGGTAAGCCGTACGTACGCATGAACGCTACTTTCATTTCTATTTCGTATTTTATAGAATGGAATCATAATGATATAAAGGTATATTATAATTCCAGTATAATATCATATATAATATCATAGTTCCATCCTTTATACGTCCCACATATGGTATTTAACGAATCAAATCACTTTGAGGGGGTGGTAGTCCGCACTTCCTTAAATGAAGATATCGCGTTTACCCATAATGGAAACCATAAAGGTATGCCCAAAATGAAAAAAAAGAAACTTAAGGAAAACATAAACATATTTTATATCATATATAAAAATAGTGACATCATAATGGCCACCATTGAAGGTGTTAAATGAATATTGAACAATCATCGTTTCGGGAGGCAGAATTTCGCCATCCACAGAAACCGTATGTTCTTTAACCATTTGATGTAGTTGTGTGAGAGTGTAGCTCGAATAAATCTTATAAAAACATCCTAGTATATTGAAGATACTGGTTTTGTTACAAAATAAGTAAATAAAAAGAGTTTAGGGGGTTGGAGAAGCAAAATAAAACAAATGAACATGAGAGAATGAATTACCTTTAAAAGTGTAACTCCTTTTGATTTGAGCCTAAAGGCTTCCTTTGAAAGGATTATGCCCAAAGGGAATCCTCTAGGATTAGGATAGGGATGTGGAGAGATTAAATTGGTAGGGTTTGGTTGAGCAAAAGGCTTGAGGAGTGTGTGAAATGAGGTAGAGGTGGAGGCCTTTTATAAGAGGATAGGAGGGGCACTTTTGGAAAGTAAGAAATATTACTTTATTTGAAAATGTGTTTCGGTTTTAAAAGGTCCCACATTGATATAATTCGTGGATAAGGTGATAAGGGTTATAAATCCACCCATCCAATAAGTTTTGGACATTTTTAGGTCATAGAGTTTACATTAACTTCTCATTTTATTTAAATCGTCAGATAATGATGTCATCGCTGCATCATTATGATGCCATAAATAATTTAATTTATTTAATGTCTAAAAATTATAAAAAAATTACTATGATGTAGTAAATATTTTTATCTTTCCAATTACAATTTATAACAAAAAATCTGACTTGTATAACCCCACTTAAAAATTGTTTTAGTAAAACATATCATGTTTGTGTCATTTTTACTTTTACATTAAATAAAAAGTTATTTATGTCATTTCCCAACCAAAGTGGCTCCATTGGGTCCCCAAGTTGACCCATGGCTTGTATTGGTCGGAAATTACACATCCAATGAGGTTAGGACATGTTTCAAGTTCATTTCATATTATTAAAACATTATTTTTACCGTAAACTACACTAATTACCTCTAATCGCGATTAAAAACTTAATAAGTTACTATTCACCAAAAAATTATTTTTATCCCATTGAACCACATTTTACTTCTTAATGAAAACCATGTATGTCGGATTTTTGAAATTAAAAACACAAATATGGAAAAATTTCATTAAAACGGAAAAATCAGTTTTTATAAGTACCACTTAGTGGTGTCACTATTCATCAAAAATTGATGTTTTTCAGAAAAATCCCAAAAATTCACCCTAAGCTATATTTGATATTCCGAATTTAAAAATGAATTCTATTTTACAAAATTCAAAACATATAAGTCTCATTAATTAATTTAATAATTAATTCCCGCTGTCAGAGCAAATAGCGTGTTTTTATGAAACAATAAGTATCAAAAGATTGACACTGGTTTAAGTCTGATTTCATAGTGAAAGTAATTCCAATGACCACTATTGGATTTAATGGTAAAAATATATTCTAATTTCACTTTAAAACCAATTCAAAAGATAATCTAATCATATAAATAAATTAGATTAAAAAGAGGTTTTGAATTAAAATACTACATTTTACAATATTCATTAAAAAAATGAACTTTATCAGAAAGATACCAAAAATTTACACAAAGTAAATTTTGATGTACCGATTCTTAATAAGAGTTTTATTTGGTCCAAAATAATGTTTAAGAGTAAAAAAACTATATTTAATGATGGTTCAACATCAAAAGGTGATAAGTGAACCTTTAGTGAAAACTAGGGCATATACGACTAAAATTAAATTCTTTCTGTATTTTAAGCCTCTATCCTCTATTGGATAAATGTAAAAACATTTAAAAACATATATAATCATATTTTAGTTATTTGTATCCATTCCCTCCAATACAACGACTACATATTAACTACCATTTAAAATAATATTATTTTATTATTAGAGTGCAACGTAAGATTCCCAAGAAACTCGTTGTTGCGTGTTGGGTACGCCATCGAGCATAGCGTCCCCTTTAAATTCATATCAATATTTTATTCACAACTATGGATAAATATAAAAATGTCATATTCTTTATTTACCTGGGGTGTTACAAATATAATTAATATATTTCATTTTATTATATTTTAATTTCATGATATCCTTGTCATGTTCATTTGATTCTTACCTTACCAATATTATAAGGGTTTTCTCCTCTCAATATTACATTATTGTGAAATGATTATTATTCAAAAATTGTTTTCCATTTTTTTTGTATTTATTGGTCATGTATTACTTTATAAATATTATAATATTGTTTTCTTTTGGGAAATTAAATTCATAGAAATCTATCTATTCCTTTTTCTTTACAAATCAACCTATGTTATAGGTATATTTTTACATCCAATGTCTTTCCTCTATGAACACTCTATATTTCCTTCCTTTCATTGAAGGGTGTTCACCAAGATGTTATAAATATATTTATTCGTGAAATTATTGAATTAAACATATACCAATAACTCTATATGGTTTTAGTTTTAGGGATGCTTTTAAAGAATTAAACTCCATTTATTAACTTTTGAAATATTTAAAATTTGTATACTAATTATATTAATAGAAATATTTATTTATTGTTAAGGAAAGTTGGTTATATATTGTAAATTTAATTCATTACTGAATATGATGAATGAATTGGACATTATTAGTGATGAGAGGGGCCCATAATAGCCCGTTATTTCATCGATTTATCTCATGAGACAACCCATCTTAGGTCTTTTGGTGTATGGATACCCTGAATAAATATTTCCTATACATAGGGAATTGAATGTAAGATAATTATTTATATTATTACGATGTCTTTGAATAGGGAGGTGATTTTTTTGTCTTTATTTTTTAATTTCATCACTAAATAAGTAGTTTTTTAACCATGGAATATTTTCATTTCAATTTTTATCCAATAATATATTATTATTACAATTTCACTATATTATGGATTTATATTTGGTTATATATTACTTCCATATTATTTATGATCATATTATACTTAGTTATGATCTTTAATTATAATCACTTACATTTTCTATTACTGCGCAATTTATGTCACTCTTATTATGATTCTATTTCCCTAGGTTATGAAGTAATGTATTACACATTATATATTTAAAAGAGAGGAATTTTTTGGACAATTTTTAGGGAAATTTTGAAGACATAATACATATTAGGTAATATATTATATAGTTTAAAAAATTGCCTATTTTATTATATTTAAATTGCCATATTCAGTTAAAAAAATCTTAACTCTGTAAAACATTAAACCTAAATGATCCTTTGAATATAAGTGACTAAATATTTGTTCATAATATTTTAATTATTGATGGTAAAATTGGGTTACTCTGGTTTATTTAAAAGGTTTTATTTAATGAATTTATTTATTTAAACTTGATTTGGGATAGTGGGTTTGTGGTGTCACAATAAGAGTTCATCATTAGTAAGATATATCATACCTAAGTTTCCTAAAACATAATTATTCATGAAAAACTTCTTAGATATTGAATGGAATTATTCTCTTGAGTCTAAAATCCAAGTCTCTATGATAATTTACACACATAACAAAAAAATCTAGTTATTTTAGCTATTGTGTATGTTAAATTGGTTTTAGGTTCCTTTCATTTTTCCCTATACTATTTCATGGCATGTCCATTCTTCCCACTACTCAAGTAGGTAGGACCAAGTCTCTTAACCTTGCCTCATCTCTTTCCTCTATATTTTTATAATCCACCATGATTATCCTACTACATGCAGTTTCACTTTCTTTCCATGTGTAGAGTAGAACCAAAGAATAATCTCGATTCTCTTATTCTAATATAATCACTGAGGATTAGATCTCACACCTAGTTTATCGTTAATTTGTTATACCTTGAAAAATTTACCATGGTCTTTATAGTAAATTTTAAATTATTAGGTGATAGAGATAACAAAACCATTCATATGCATCATCAACTAGTATAATTCCCATCAATGTCAACTAGCTTGTGATTGTATGGAATACATTTATGTGATCATAAAAAATATTCCATTTAATCATATATATTTTGAATAATCTTCACATTAGGTACACATTTTTTTGTATAGATGGGGTCTAATACATATCCCTATGTTCTTTTATTAAACATGTATTCATATTCTATTATAAAATGCTGAACATCATGTTTTTTCTAGAATAAAACATAAAAATACAAGAATATATAAATCTAGAAACTCTCACTCATAATTTTTCATCTCTATTGGTTTTACACCCAAAATTGGTTGGTGGGTATTATTCTAAACAACATAATTATCAATATTTATTTTATAAATATTGATGTGAGATCTATCGAAATAGTCACTATTTAGGTTGATTTATTTCATATATAATGTTATGTTTAAGAAGTTTAAACGAATTATTATGACCTCTTTCTCCAATACCAGTTGTTAGGGAATAATCTTTTGAACCAAAGAAAAATTATTCAAGAAATGAGCCAATGGTATAAAAATAAAGGTAAAATAAGGAAAATAATATAAGGATTTACATGATTTGGGAGGAATACCTACACTTATTAAGAGGCAAGATAACTTCACTATTATTGAGAGAAAGTTATAGGGCACACAAATTGAGTCCAGACACCCTAGCATAAAATGAGCTCATAAAGAAATTTGAGGTTATAGTAACCCACATTTTTATTTTACCAGATATATATAGTATTACACATGGATATAGTTCTCAATTGAATAGATTCAATGATGATATAGTACCTGTGTTGGTAAATTTCAAATGGCTACATCGCTAATAATGAACCAGCCTAATCTGAATCAACACTTCACTTAGCCTAGCCCACCACTAGGCCCAAATGGAAATCGTGATCCCCACAGACTGGAAACTAGTTCTTATATATCAAGGAAACAAATATAGAAATTGTTTCACCCTCATAATAATAATAAAACACTAAATAGAAACTTTACAAAGAATATATCAAGGGGAGACCATACATTAAACCTCCATGAAAATACAATAAACAATTTAAACGTAAATCAAATAACTAAACAAATTAATACACAACATTAATCATGAAAAAGAACTCATAAACCATATAAATGTATAAAATGGACATAATTTGAACATATAAAACATAAAACAAACCATAAAAACTGATCTGGTATAATGAGGCCAATACATATCATCTAAATAATAAAACCAAATCCAAACAACTACCAACCACTTTCTTGTAACCCCCAATCACTCACCACATCCCATATCATCCATTATTAGACTAACCCAAACTATGAACCACGAAATTTATCATAGTCTATACACCTGAAAAATAACATTAGAGACACATAAACACATTAATGTATTTAGGGTGTGATCTAAACCTTCCTAGTATGATTCCACCAAATATTTTGTGCAAATATAATAGAAATAATTTTCTTTCATGTGATTATGATGAAACCAAATAACATAGCATGATATATTTTATTAAGAATCTCACTAATTTAAGTAAACAAGATCTTATCCAAATTATTTTTAAAAAAATAATTCTCAATAAATTAAAATAGATTCTTTAATTAGGATTTATAAAAACAATCACAAATCTCTTTATTATTTTCAAAAAAATTAAACACTTTTTATGAAGCACACTTCACTTTCCTTTTTTTAACTTTATAAAAAAAAATTGAAAATTAATTTTAATGTAATATAAAATGTTACAAAAATTAAATATAAACACATACAGACACCAAGATATCAATAGTTTAAAATTAAAAGTAAGATAAAACTATGGAAATGGGGTCGTAAAACCAAGTTAAGAGCTATGGGATGAAACAAAGAAAATAAATAAATCACGTAAGTAATACTCAATGTAATATAATCATCATATGAAACTCCCTAGGTTATAACCACAAAATATTGGACCTAGAATAAAGAACCTTTAAAAAATAAATCATTTGGTCATAGGTGTACGTAATTACATTCTACCTCAGATTACCCACTTAGTCTCAGTGGGAGATTAACCCCTAGTAAAACACAGTTATATATAATAAATTGGATACTACATAATCTACTATAGTGTACCACTCATACCTATATTCTACATATGTACTTATGTTTCCTTGAATGCAATTAACATGACGTCGGTAATAATCATGTTTCATGACCAATAAAATGATCAAAATTAAATATAATAGTAATTCACATATAAATTGTAATTCTATCCTAATAAATAGATAATTTTAATTGCATAAAAATCATAAAAAAAATATATAACATCTTCCTTAGGGTAAACAATCCATATTAGGAATAATTGTTATTTTATACTCATTATTGAATTATCCTTTATATAGTTCTAAATATATATTAATAAAAAAATAACATGGAATTACAATTCATATTATCTATTTCAAAACATCCTTTTAAACATATTTTAATACCAAACCAATTCATTACCCATGGAATTGTTTTTAAAAAGGTGAAAAATGGGACCCTTTAAAAATAATCTTGAGACACAAAACCATATCACTATCCTTTTAAATCCACTTTTTGAACATAATTTCTAAAAGTAATCCATGTGAAACAATGACTAAAATTGAGTGAATATACAATTACTATTTTATTTAAAAAAAATTAAAGTACCCAAAATATCATTTATTTTGAAATCATTCATTTAAAATCACACTTTTAACTATTTTAAGACCCAAAAAAGTTCAAATATATTTTTTAATAAAATATAATTTTAAAAATCTATATAGGAATTTTCTCAAACAATTTTCATTCAATGTCACTAAAGAAATTATAAAAACCCTTAAACCCAATTTATAAAAAATAATAAAACCTTTTTAACATTTTTTAAATCCATTATGAATACCACATGTATATTTAATTTATCAATATATATTATTTAAAAACAACAAGAACCCAATGATAGGCCCATTAAAGAAAATTCATAAAAACACCAACCTTCAATCAAGGGGATTTAACTCATAGTGAGTAAAAATTTATTGTAAAGCTAAAACAAAAAAATATAGAGCCCTTTACAGGCCCCAAAACACCAAAAAGTTTCAAATTAGAACCACCCATAAACCATAATCTTTTACAAACCGCAACTAGGGTACATGAGAGAAGATAAAACTAAGAAATAATGGTTGTGGGATGAAGGATAGGGGAATAACAAGAGGAAAAGAAGTATTTAAATCAAGATTATAGTTGAAATCCAAAACGATAAGTTTCAAATGGAATAGGAAGGGAAGGAAAAATTCCTTTAATGTGACTAAGGCTTCATCAAAAAAGGGAAGATAAAGGCCAACGTCATTAAAATTGATGAGGGGAATTTATAAAATTTCATGTTTTTAAGAATATTGGAATAATTCATGGTCTGGATACATAGTTTACCAAACCATATGTCAACTATTCTAGAGTCAGTGGAATTCACCTATAAAACTCACATTGTTCGGATGCATGGTTTCTCCAAATTGTACATTATCCATATAGGTCACCTCTATACACAAAATAGACCCACAAATTTCCTAGAGACCCTATATAGTTTAATGAACCAATTACCAACCATGAAAAACCCATCCTTAAAAACTATAACACAAATCATGGGTAACTAGCATGGTTTCCACTAACCATGAAGTAACCATGTAAAAAAGGAAAAACATTAAAATTTCAATCTTAAACTTCAAAAAAATTAAATTACCCAAAAATAATATAAAATAAAATAGAATAGTGGAATTGGGTGTGATAGTTACCATTATTGATATCGTTTATGACCTATCTGACAATTATAACCTAGAACCTCTACCATGGGGGTGTTTCCCATCATAAATCCCAAATAACCTCATCATAGTGGTCAAACCATTAGATTTTATAAATTATTTTTAATTACATTTCTTCTACACTTTTCCTAATATCATATGATAGCTTGAGCTACACCATTCCAACACTAGATATTTGTGTTATCCCAATGGTGAGGAATTTATTTTTAGTTAATTGTGTTTTTAAAACAATTTTCTTATTTATTAACTATTTCTACTCTATGTTGTGATGATCAGTAGTTAGACTTAATGATTTTGGTAATGGTATCTCTTCCTCTATAATACATATTTCTTATTTTTTTATTATATTTGATCATGACCTCCTTTTATTGTATTATCCATAAAACAGTGGTTTTGGGAAGAATATTAGAGAGTGGTCGAACTATTTTGGTCTATGTATAGTGGGATTACTTGATTCATTTAGTCTAATAAGTGGAGGAGTAATTTATTCATTTACTCGATTGAGGTATGATGTATATCACTATAAATTGAAAGATACAAGGGTTTGTGTACTTATTAATGCTTTGAATTTCTCATAATAAAAGGTAAAATTGATTAGTAGACTGATGAATAATGTATATTCATTCCTATAATTGGGCATAAGAGAGAGTAAAATAATTCAATAAAATTATGATAATACATAACAAGTGATACTTTAAAAGATTAACATTATTATATAAAATTTTGTTTTATTAATTTTTATTTTTCATTACAATTACCATACCAACCTCCAATATTTTATATGAATTATTTCTTTCAAAAACATAAAAATAATATATTTATATATATAATATTCACATAGTAGAGTGGTTATTTGGAATATGACCCTGGTATTCACTTATAAAACATTCTAGGAGAATTATAAATATTATTTCAAAATCTATATGACAAATGGACTATTAAAATTTCAGATTCATTATTAAGGATAAAACTCTTGTCACTAATGTTGTTACTATTATGGATGTTTATGTTATATTTCTATAATTATGTGTGATGATACTGATGATATAATATCCCTATGAAATTTTATCAGTCCCTCATCAATATTTTATAGCCTCTTGTGAAATGGGAGGTTTGTTTGAGGTCATATAGCATGCTGAATTAATCAAATGGATTGTTACCAGTGTTAAGATGTTACAAAATGAAATCCAAGAAATTTTTTATTTTTTATATTATTTAGGGATTGTAAAATAGTTATAGTTCTGGTCACATTTTTTATGGAATCCTTATTTTTTCTTTTCTATAAAATGTTATGTCTAGAAATCTAAATTAAGTAGTTTTGATTTTGGTTACTACTTATTGTTGTAAAGGTATAGTGGGTTTTGATATAGTATAATACTTATGTCTTATAATTTACTATTTTAATATTAACCCAAGATGGAAATAGGATTGTGTTCATTAGTCATACTTATCATATAGGATCACCTGACATGTGAATTCTTGTATGTGATTGAGAAAGTGGTTTCTAAAAAAATACATAGGATTCAATTATTTAAAAAAATGAATTGTAAGTTATATAGTTTTTTATCAAGTGGACTATTGGTTGTACATTAATTAATCATACACAATAATGATTATTTTGTTATAAGAATCTATTGATTGTAATTTCATCGATATGTACATGGATGAGACAACATACATGGAATGTGTAGTCAGGTATATTGATAACATGATGGGGTGAGGCCCTTTTATGGGTGGGTTGGAATATATGTTTCCTTGAGTTGTGTAATATTGATCCAATGAAATTTTTTCATGAGTTATGGAAAATAGAGTATTATGGTCTCTATATTAGGTGGGGTGAGTCTGGTTGTGATGTGATACAACTCAGGATGATGTGAGTTAAGTGCGTGAGATGAGTAGTATTGTAATTTTCCTATTTCTACTCAACATATATTGAAATATATGTGGTTATCTAAGAAAGAGGGATAATATTGGAACATTAATTCCCTAGATATAATAGTATTGGTATATTTATAGCGTAGTAAAGATGGCATGAATGTTATGTGTAATTGAGTGGATGGTGAATGCATTTTTATTTCTTTTAGTATATATAAGAAAGAAATTTGGTAATGCTTCTTGGTAATGAGATTGAAAAATATTGAAGGAATAGTTAGCTAACTAATTAGGCATGTGAACCTTGAGATGAAAAAATATTACTCAATATTGCATGAATAAATTAGTATAGCCAGTTAGTATAATATAATTCCCTCATTTATGAGTACGAATCAAAATAAAACTATAGTTTTTATGTATAATTTTGAGATTCATTATTTGAAATATATCCTTCCATGGATATGAGAGTCAGATATCATACTATATATATGGTTTGTATCATGGTAGTATATAAGTTTATCCTTATGATAGTGAGAACTGTAATTAGTTAAAAAAGATTAGCCTTTGGTAGGAAGGGAGACTTTCTAATTTAAGTATGATAAGAAATATCTTAGAAGTGAAATTATGATGAAGCCTATGACTCTTCAAAATCCATAAATTATAATATAAGTCATGGGATTCTATTGAAACATAGATAATTATCAACATGAGAATTTAGTAGTCATGCGAAATCCATGGAAAGGTGATAGACACCTCATCTTGGCCAAAAATAGATAATAGTGATAGCCATTTTTGTGAACATCATGCATTATTTAGAGTAAGATAATATTTGATGGTTGTCGAGTGTAGACTAGCCAGTATGATTTAATATATTAGGATATAACTAGAATTATAAAGGGGTTCTCTATGGTGATATAGTAAAATGATAAGGGGCTATGAGGACTATAATTAAACTGGTGACTGCTCCCGTCGTGAGGTGTGGAAAATTGAAAGTATTATTCCATTATAAACCAATTAACTAGGTAGTTAGAAGAAGTAAAAGTTTATCCCATAGAAAAAATGAGAATAAATAATCATCATGAGTTAGTGGGTCTCATCCTATTATCAAGACAAAAACAATTGATGGAAGGTAATAGATGAGAATGTGAAAATATTTGAGAAAATTAAATTAAAACAAATGAAGGGACAAAAAATCTTAAAACAAAAATGTCCAGGTTGTAACTTTAGTAAGGCTTATTACAATAATTATTCCTTATCATTAAAATTATAATTGATAATTTTTTACCATGTACATTTCATTAAATTATCATTTCTTTGTCTGATGACAATTAATTACATAATTAAAATATTAATCCCTTGGTCTAGTGATTAATTACTTAATACACATTAGAGTTCTTTACCTCTAAAACAGCGGCAACAAGGTCACCCAATGTTCAGTGGTTTCCCCATTTCCACTCCTTTATGTTTCTCCATTTGTGTCATTCTTGGTCTGATATAACATCAATAGTGATTATGGAATTTATTTCCTTAAAGTAATTCTAAAAAAATCATATTAAAAACAACACACAAAAATTAGAATTACAAAATACCAATAATATTTACTACAATCCCAATACAAGAAACACGCCCTCTTATGAACATGGTCACAATTTTCAGGTTGAGAAAAAACTCGACCCCTACCATGGATATGAGATGGAAAAAATGTTAAAGGGGGGGTTACACTAAAACATAAATGAAAACAGTAAGGAAAACTCAAATTTTAATTTTGGATAGAATGATCAGAAGAGAGGAAACTACTCCCCCTTGGATGTCCAACCTTAAACCAGGAGGCTAGGATCTCTATTTATAGAATATTATACCACACGATGTGTTCCAAAAATTATAAGTCATTTACTGAAGGAAACTTAATTTTTAAGCTATTTTCTCCATTAGAAGGTGATCTACCATTCCCACTCCCATTGATTTCAGCATGGAAGTGGTTAGTTGTTTGGGTACATGAAATGTTTCACCACCTCACATGGCATGTATAGTCTATATCAGCCACCAACCATGTCTGGAAGGGAATACATGGAATGTGAATAGTAGTTACATGATGTGTTGGATCTGTAAGAAACATTGGAATGTACTTGAGATGGTTGTATTGTGTCACTGCCAAGGTACATGGAATGTGTTTATAAATTACATGCCATTTATATTTAAATTATCATTCTGATCTCTCCTGATTTGTGACTTTGGATGGAATATTCTAAAAAATCATCAAGAATAGAAAAATGAAAAAATTTATCCACAAGACAACTTGTATTTGATGAAAACATGTTTTTATACTAAATAATATTTATGAAAAGGTAAGAAAAAATTAGTCACATCAAAATCCCCCACACTTAGTCACTTTTTTACCCTTAATAACAATCACAGTATCTAATTAATAGAATTCAAACTCTGAAAAGAGAATAATTAAATCAATTATACGTATAAATACTATTTTTTAGCTAAGGATTTTAATAGGCACATAACATATTTCTATTTAAAATATATTTTAATAATGTCTTATTTATAATTAAATTATATACTTACATCCTCTTTTATTCACATTTTTCATCTTTTTATAAATACACAAGCCACTTGATGACTTATCTCACTAGAAAATGACACACTCATCAGTTAAGATAATATAATCAAATTTATTCTCAATATGAAGTATATCCACCCTAACCATAGGCTTCCAAGTACTCTCATTCAACTATTTAGAAATTAAATCACAAAAACCACGAGTTATTTCAATAAGCTTCATATGTTTTTGAGACTAAGGTTAGGTAAGAAATTATGTGAAAAGAAATCTCAGAGGCTTGAAAAAGAGGCTAAGTTCTCAAACAATAAAGCCTGATATTCAATAACAATGTTTAATGAAAAATGAATCCCAATAGGATCTCTCAACGTTCACCATCACCCTAGTATTCTCATTCCAAAAATGGGATTATCAACCATTAATAAGTATAATGAATGAATTTGGTCCTATTTTTAATTTTTTTATATATATAAGGACCACATAAGAATACAATGAAAAATGGATTTAGAACACTTATTCCCAAATGAAAAAGCGGTACTCTCTCCCACATGACTGACAATTACTTTTTTTATTAAGGAAAAACTTTTAAGGAAAAGGTGAGAAACCAGAAAACATGACTTCAGTGACAAAAAAACATCAAATCATGCCCCAACATCTCAAAGTTCAAAAAACTACATCAAACCACAAAGAAAGGCCCCTCCCAAGAATAAACAACATTAAATCCAATTACCACCATTCCAATGCTGCACGACAAGTTGTAATCTCTCCCACATATAATTTCAATGTTGGTCACAAAAATATACCATGACTAGGAAAACTCCCTTGTTAAAGATCAAATGAATAATCATGTAATATGATCAAATAATTCAGGTAGTAAAGATAAATTGGCTTGTAATGTGGATTATTATCAAGGAAGTTCATAGTTTCTATGGGTTTCATGGAGGTTATATATAGGGTGGGTCTCAAGGTCAAAGGGGGTGAAAATATCAATCAAATGGATCAATAATTTTAATTTGATTTAAAATCTTCATGTTTTGGGGAGAAAATGTCACAAGTTCTAATAGTCATGCAAATCCAAATAATATCTCATGAAAGAGGTTTTTATAAAGAATCTTGTAAATGGATCATAATATCTATATGGAATAAGGATAATAATGGGTCAATCAGGTCATGACATGAATAAAAAATATTAGTCTAATTAATGAAAATGTCCAATAAATTAAATAAAAAATCAAACAATATTAGCAATCATTTTAAAATACATTAAAATAATAATGAGCTTGTAACATTTAATATTCTCATCTATGTATTTATTATTTATAATTATAAATAATCTAAAAAATTCCACATTTGAAAATATTTTATCTATTAATGATTTCCCTTATATTAATTTGAGGAAAATGACTAGTCTAGTCAAGATATTCTCTCCCACACTAAATACCTCGAATTGTCCTCCAAGTGAAACACCATAGAAGAGAAGAGTATGTGGTAAAATAAAACTACTCTAGGGAGAGAAGGATCAATGAAAGAAGTAATCAAAACAAAGTGAGTAAAATAAACACAAAAATAATAATCCCCTCATGGTGAGCTCGATAATAGAAGGAGAAGTCGAAAATGAGATTTCCTTGACACCCCAAAGTACCTGTGATTTTTTATGAAATTGAAAACAAATATTCCTGCATATAAACCATCACATCACAAGAATATAACAATATATATATATAATGAAATAAATGTATATAAGGAGCCATTGTGTCACCTCAGAAGAGGCACTGTCTGAAACCGGGGTGATTTAGAAAAGTAGGGGTAGTGGCAGTGGAAGCCATAGGTGTTGGGTCCTCGCTCTATGTGGTGGGATATGTGGGAAAATATATTTTCATAGAAGGAGAGGTAGTGTATGGTCCATCATTAGATAAGATCATAGAATCTGTGTCTAGAGCTATAAAGGGAGGATACACTTTAGAAGCCTGAGGATCTGAATGAGGAGATGGTGTTGGTGGGAGAGGAATTCCCAAGTACTGAACAATGAATCTCATCATGCCCTCAATCTGACCAAGTTGTTGATCCATGAAGTCTAAGTGGTTCTCCATATTTATTTTTTGTGGCCTAATGTGTCCTGGTGGAGGGAGATATGGAGACCAGCTGAAAGTGCGAGTGGAGGTGGGGTTATGGATGGTTCATAAGAAGATGGAATAGAAGAATAATATTAAAGGTAGGAATAATTTATAAGGAATGAAGAAGGAACATTTGTTGATGGATGGTGTGGTATCATATCAGTAGCACTATTGAGGGAAGGTGGGTCATCTCTCTCCATAGGTGTGTCTAGTGTGTCCATCATGAGCACAAAGGCATCTCTTAAATGCTCTTCCATCCTCATGTGTATGATCATGAAAAATTACATCTACTGGGGAGAAACTAAGAAATTGTGATGGATAGATTTCACGAACACCCCCAGATAGTTTTCCAATCGAGTAGCGTATAATATGTTTTTCAAGTTTCCCTAATTTTTAGTGATCATACAGTGGAAGTATGAGGTGGTGAAGTTATGTAGATTAGGGTAATATGTCAAATGATACCAGTAAGAAGCTCTATATCTTGTCTGTACATGAAACCCATATCCTCATGGTGGTAAAAAAAGGATGGCACTAAAGCAACGATGGATGAAATAGAGGGGAGGTTAAAGGATGAGGGTTCAATTTTGTAAGGTGGGAGCAGACTTGGGGACAACACCAACATGGTCCCTCCATATGGAAACAAGCTTGGAATGGTCAAGGAAGGTGAGGAAATAAATATGGGTGGGGTGGATGGATGGGGATAGAAACTGTATCCTCAGCCGAACAACCCCATGGTAATTAAATAGTTTCATCCACCCATATTGAATCTAATAGGAGTCACCATGTCATAGGGAATCACTCGGTAGTTGTCCTGCTGAACTTGAAAATAGAAACGAACTCCAAAAATAAATCTATTAATTTATGAGTAATGACCTGGGGTTTTTAAAGTAAATGTGTGTACTTATGTAACTCCTCACTATCCTCCTAGATTCCCGCATGCAAATGAATAGTAATTTCTAAGAATCACCCACTCATCTAGATAATGCATCTTGAAACTCTCCACATACTATATTTAGAAACATGAAACTCATCGAAGATACGACAGGGGTGTGTCTGGGATCAGGTTGTTGTCGGTGCTTGCTGTGTAGAAGTATCATCCCTTGATGAAGAAGGTCTAGATATCATGGAAGTGTGCTGGATCATCTACTGTTGTAGATAGATATGTAGTAATGGGGGTTGTGGATAGTGTAATGATTGCACCACATTGTTTCATGCTAGAAATGTTATCAAATGGGTAAGGGGATACACTGTCTTCTATACTAAGGGAGAAATTCAAGGATGTGGGTGTCAATGGGATTGGAGGAAACATTCATGCCTTATAGGTATTTAATTATTCATACATGTCCCATTTCTTCTTGAATACTCATTTGAAACCAATATTATTCACATATATTGGAGGTTCTACCAAAATCCATACTTTCTTTTTGTATAAGTAATCTATTTCAGAATTCATGGATTCTTTCCACTTGGAAATATTTTTTCTACTTATTTATTCCTTGTAGGTTAGAGGATATTTATTATCAACTAATAATTAGTATCCATACTTGGTGACTAGAAAACCATACTGATCTAGTTCTCAAACCTCTGTAGTACTCCTACGTAGTAATGGTGTCTTTACAATAGTTTCTTTTTCCATGGGGATTTGTGGAATTTTTTCCTATTCCAACTCTTATGTATCTTAATCCTAGACATCATCAAATTATATCTTTCTCCCACTATGATTTTTATAGATAAGATAATACTCAAGAAAGGTGGGAATTTTTTCTACCAAAAACATTTTTCTGAAGGTTTGTATAGGAATTATACATTTTTGTCTTTACGATATCCTACAAAGATACACTTTGTTCCCCAGGGTTCAATCTTGTTACATAAAGAGGCCTTAAGAAATGATTTGTATCCATACACATGTAAGTAAGACAACATAGGTTTCTTTCCATTCCAAAATTGGTATAGTATACCATTTGTTTCTTTATTTGGCACTCAATTTATTATGTATGTAGCTATTTGTAATGTGTATCCCTCAAAGGATAAGGGAAGAATCACATTACTAATCATTGGTATCACCACGTCCAACAAGGTGTGAATCCTCCTTTCACATACACCATTACACTGAGGCGTATAAGGAGGAGTGAGTTGAGATAAAATCATGAAATCCCATAGATAATCAATGAAGTCTTGATTAAGATATTCTCCACCACAGTCTGAGCAAAATTTCTTAATCTTCTTACTAAGATATTTTTAAACTTAATTCTTGTATTCCATGAATTTTTCAGAATAATATTACTTATACCTAATTAAGAAGACATATACATATCTACTAAAATCATTAGTAAAAGTTATTAAGTATGACTACCCACCCCTTTATTCAACATAAAATGGTCTAAACACATCAGTATGAACTAATTCAAGAATATAATTTTCCCTTTCTCCTTTTCCACTAAATGGGGATTTGGTCATTTTTTCTTGTAAACATGTGTGACATACATAAAGTGGTTTTAGTTCAAAAAAATCCAAATATCCATATTTATGTAATTTAGTCAAATGGTTTTCATTTACATGACATAGCCGATGATTCCAAAGATGGGTGTGGTATGAGTCATGTGAAGTAACATAGATATCAATTTCCATTATTTGGTTCATGTAATAAAACACATAAAGGCCATTATTTAAATGGGACATAACATAAAAATGATATATTTATAAAATAAGAAAAATTTATTCCAAAATTTTAAAATAAATCCATCGGTATCATTTCTGGATATAGAAATAATGTTTTTGGAAATTACAGGAACATAATAACAAAACTTTAAAACCAATATCATTCTAGTTAGAAATGTAACGTGGTATTCCCCGATAGCTACCACAACAAGTTTAGATCATTCGGTCTCTCTAAGATCTACCTATACTCAGTTAATATTTCTAAATCTACTTAGATCCTGAATTTGAATGCATATGTGAGAACAACAAGCTATATCTAAAAACCAATTTGTAGAAATAGATAAATTTCAATCAATAACAAATCAAATTGAAGATTCCCTTTTCTTCATTGGATGGGTGTACTTTTTTTCTAGTGACCCTTCTTTCTACATGAGAAATAGACAGAATCATGTTCCCTTTCCCCTTTATCTTCCTCTTCTTGGAAGGGTGTGAATAATCTTTGGGCTTATATCTATTCTCTTTCCCTTTCTATTTTTTCACCCTAAGGATGTAAGGTTTTTTACACTTCCCATATCTATCTATTAGTAAAATAAGAGTAATAAGATATGGAAGATACTTGTCAATGTTATTCATATTAAAATTCATAACAGAATTTTAGAATCACTAATTGAGTGATGGTATAATGAGTTAGGTGGCCAGTTCTTCATGGATTTTAAACATTAGAACCTCCAAGCGCTCCATGTATCCAATGAGATTGACTACGTGAGGCCTATCTTGGGCACCCTCTCTATGGTTACTCTGAAAGTGAACCTTTAAAATCTCAAATCATTCTTAACTTGATCTATCCTAGTAAAGACCATGGAGGTGCTCAAGAATGCTATATGCACCCATGTTTTCATGATACTGTATTAGTTAACTAGAAATTGATGAAAGAAACAAACATTGAACATCCACCAAATCACAAAAATATTTTTCATATATAAGGAACCCTTTACCACTCACCTCTTTTGCAGACCGATTAGGCATTGAGGATTATAGCACATAAGATTTTTGTTCATGGTATCACACAACCTGAAGGTGTCTAAACCAATCGTGGAAGTTACTTCCATTTAAGAGGTTATATTTCTCCAATATTGATTATAAGGATAGTGTGGATGATGAAATTGTCATTTTATTCTACAATTAAAAAGAGTAGATTATTAGTAATTTTCTTGATTACAAAATAATTTATTTATAATAGATTAAATATTTTTATTTATTTATTTGTTAAATCCTCCACTATTTTATCAAGTCTCAATAGCCATCAAAATTAAAAATGAAATTTTTAGTTTCTAAAATATTCTTGTGGAAATTTCCCCAATTACTTTTCTTAATGATCCAGACATTGTCCATCACAAATGTAATAAATTAATTAGGTAGTAAGTCTTTCCAACTATAGGCTTATAGCTCCTTGATCCATTGAGAGGATTCCCCTATCCTGAAATCCTAACTTGTATTTCCTCAACACTTACCTCCAAATTTTTATTGAATAGACTTTTTCCATTAAACTAAAAACAATTTTAGTTAATTCAAACCCAAACACTCATGATAACTTCTGATAAAAGTAAGTTTCCAGACTTTTACTATGT
The DNA here is from genome assembly GCA_963277665.1 of Viscum album. Taxonomy (NCBI): domain Eukaryota; kingdom Viridiplantae; phylum Streptophyta; class Magnoliopsida; order Santalales; family Viscaceae; genus Viscum; species Viscum album. The sequence goes on along the minus strand of OY728128.1, from coordinate 2,138,704,642 downwards.
ACCACACTTAGTTTTGTGGTTTTATTCCCAATAAAGTAATGGAATTATTTGTCTTTCATAATATTTAATTGCGGTATTTTAATTTATTATGCATAAATTTTTATCTTTTTATCCTTTAAAATTCTTACTTAATATTAAGTGGATGTTACTTAAGTAATTAAACATGTTTTATAAAACATTTACACATAATTTGTTTATTTAAATTATATCATTTCACATTAATTCAATTATTTATGTGATCGCAGACTTGGATCCATAAAATAAATAATTTCATAGACATAAATAATTAATTAATTAAATGACTCATTCATGAGCTTTATTTAATGGTTGTTTTAATAAGTAGAAAATTAATCAACCTATAACCTAGGGAAATAACTTATATTTCTAGTATTTCCCTGAGTTATAGCATTCCACCTGTCCATATTTGTATCACCATGGTTGTAATCTTTATGGTTCTATCTTGAACTGCATCCTCATGCCTTGGGATGCACCATTAATTAAAAATATTTGTTACTCGCATATAGGTTAGGGGAACTAAAGGACTGGTTAAATGGGGTTACATAAATATCCTTGAACATGTAGGTCCTACATAATAATGGTGGGAGGGATGAATCAGAGGCCATAATTTAATTTAATATTAAATAATTGAAACCTCATGCAATAAATTAAATTAAAACATCAAACACATACATCGGTCTTGTTCAATCTCATTAACGGTAATACATACAATGAATACGTAAAATTAAATAACTAGTATTAATTTATTTCATTATTCTCATATTATTTAAGATAATCATTCTTTCATTAATAAATTAGTAAATTAAGTAATTTACTACCTTTATTCTTAATGATAATTTAATATTATTTTGAGATACCCATCATTAATGTAATTCATGGAAAATAAATAGTGGAACCAATAATGCCACATAAATGATAATAAATTTATTGAGCATTTAAAAATATTTAAAACCATTATTAAATTTTCAAACACACAGTGGTGTTCCAATCAATAAAACCACGTCTTAATGTTGTAATTTTCAAATTTAATGTAATTTTAATTTATTTCTGTCAATGGGAGACTATGTGGAATGTATATGCAACTATACTCCATATACCTTGGTTTTCGTTTATCCAAGTCACACACCTGGGAATTCAGCGTGTTTACATGGTTGTACTACATTGTATGTACACACCAGCTACACACCATGTCCCCGCTTTTCATTTGTCAGGTTGACCTAGTCAACACGCAATGTGCAATAAAATCACCATGTGTAATTAATTTCTCAAATCATCTAGATACAATGCGCATGGGTATACGATATATGCTCGGGCTGATCACCAAGTAACCTAGTTTTACTAGACAATGATATGGAACTTTCCAATAGAATCTTTGGACATTCTTCATTTTTTCTTAAACCTTTAAGAAAATGAAACACTAAACAAACAAGATTAAAATGTCTATAGCATGTTAATTCAAATCATATTAAAGAATTAATAAATCGAAATGAAAATCTAACCAAAATTTCACATATATCAACAGTCAAATAAACAATTATAAATTTAAACGTTGCCCTTATGATACCACTTAATGGATCTAGGTGTAGTGGAAACATGCAAAGGTATGAAATGCATTAAATTGTTTTTTTAATAATCATTGCCTGAAACCAACAGAGAGGATCTTGCATGTAAAATTTATAAATAATTTATTTAATATTTTAATAAATAAATAACTTGTCTTCGAAAATTTATTCATTGGTGAATGTTGATCATTAAAAAGGAACCTTTCAGATTACCTTCATTGCACTGTGAGGATCCAAGGATATAATTCCTCTAGCGGTGATCCACACGTGCTCCTATGATCTCTAAGCAACATCACTCGATCTCTAGGTTCTATTGTGGAGAGTCGAATGTCTTGTGTTGTTCATTATTTATTACTCGTTCTTTGGTTTTGAATAAGTCTCTATTTCTCTTCTCGTTCTTGATAGGGAGATAGAATGATGAGTTAAGGGAGAATTTTTTTGTCTCCAACAATTCTATATTCTCTATTTTTTTATTCTCTAGACAATAGATATATTCACATATTTATAGAGTTGGGATTTTGGTTAAAATATTATTTAATTTCATACCAGCCATTAAATAACATTTATTACCTTTAATAAACCGCATGATTCATTATAATAATTATATAATTTTTATTTTGTGGCACACACAAAAATGCACAATAAATAAGATTATATAATGGTCTTGTTAATTAATATTTGTCACCAGAATGGGTCTTGGTCTATTTGAACTCCTCTAAAAATTATTGAAAATACGAATTAATATTTTATTCATAAATAAATATTTTATTCACAATCAAGTGAATAAATATTTATTAAAATATTTAATAAATAAAATAAATATTTTATTAGCAAGTTGGAGAATAAATATTTATTTAATTTATGCGATCAATATAACTTTAATATAACTATTTCTCGGATGTGAGAATAATATTTCTTCAATTAATGAAACTCAAATAGAAATTAATCGAGATGAATGGAATCACATAGTGTATAAATCTCTAGGATTCTTTCTCATTGGCATTAGGTGGTCTTTTCTAAAGTCCAACATTTCTATCTGGCAATGGGTCAGGGAACCCAATAGAAAGAAATTAATATTTCATTTTCAAAAACCACATACAGATGATCATTTTTTACTATAATCCCTTTATCATAATATCTCAACAAGAAGGTTTCACATATATTTCACCATCCTATATGCACGATATGTCTTTCTTTTACTCTCTAAAATAAACATGTTGTTACACTATGGCCATGGAATATAATGCGTCTATTTTATTCTATTCAAAGGGCTGAGATATCAACTTCTATAAAGATGTAAGGGACAAATATTTTCTCAAATTATTCATTAATGACAAGTCACTCGTGACACACCCAACGTATCCAACTTATCTATGAAATGTAATCATCGTGGTTTATGAAATACATCTAATTAAAAGATTTGTAACATGAATTAATAATAATATCAATGTTTAAGGACCGTCACACACACTCGTAGATAAGAATATTCGATGACATCAAAACATGTGGAATTCCTACTAGTGGGTATGTTCTCATAATTGCACGTCTTATAGATTACTAAGTGATAACTTCATGAGAATAAGCCTCATCTTCTTATGAGCATTCATACCTAAAATTCTATGTACTATGTGTCCCAAAATAGTACATTATCCAACTAAGAACATTTTTTGAGAATATTCTCATAGCACATCAAGGTTCTCATCATAGTGGGGAACTGCTATGACCTTATCAATGTGACATATACTCTAGTACATTATTTCATTAGAGTTATGCATAATAACAAACAACATGTAATAAGAAGTTTTATTCATATTCAAAACATTAAGTACTCATGTAATCAAAGTACAACCAGTTGGTTTTAGGACGCCAATCCCAACAGAATGCACATGCCATGTGTTTTTTAAATTCATAATAGAGCGAGTTTGGCCATGTATATATAGTACACAGTGTGTGTTCTTCAATTGAACCTATATATAGAGGGTTTAGCGGAACACCACACCAGATCCCAAATAACCCTATAGGTTTATAAAATAATGAAATAAAGTTTGAAGATGCACATAGCTGGATCGAGAAATGAAATGAGGATGAGATTGTGTCCTGAAATGATTAGAATTAAAGTATTTGTGTGAGGAAGACTGAGAGGCATACAAAGGAATATTTTCCCGAGAAAGAAAATGAGGAGGGGGAATGTACGACACAAGATCAGTCTGGTTAGGGCTCCCCAAATTATAAATCCAGGACACATGGCGTGTGAAACAGTACATGCTGTTTATGTGAGTTATTATTATTATTATTATTATTTACATTATAGTTATTATAATAAACTATATAATAATAATTATTTTTTATTAAAAAATATATACTTAATCACAATAATAAACCTATATGTGTACTGCATCAGATAAATACACATCGCCTTTTCTAAAATATGAAAATGATAATTACAATATTTGGTACGGTGCTTGAGGTGCGATTCGAACTAGTGATCGAGCTGATCCAATGGAAAAACCTCAACCTCCAGAGGTAAGGTTTTTGTACTTTAGGTTTTTTATCTTTTAATATTTAAATTATATTTGTAGTATTATACATTAAGAGAAGAACACAGGGAATTTTATTTTAATTATTGAATAATTGGGATGATGTAGGGAGATTAGTTGAGTTCGACCCCAGGTCTTTTTAAAACTAGGTTATGACTTCCAGTCACCCCACATCACCAATATATGATTTCTTATTTTTTTTCAATTTTCTTAATTATTAATTAAAACATAACAAATATCAAGTTTACCAAAATACACACCTTGTGGTTTTATTTTAGTGAAAAATGACGGAACTGAACCATCCAGTAGGACTCAAACCTGATTCTTTTAGATCTGTGGGCTACGACCCTACCAGCCAATTAATCCCCACCATTAGTTTTCTTTAATTTTGGAATGGTTTTACTTACTTTTAAAAAAATTACATACATTATTTACTTAAAATATGGGATTAAAAAGAATTAATCTTATACCAAAGGAGGGTATTGATCAATTCAAACCTGCGATGGATTCGATACACTCTAGTGACATTTCCATTTTCATAGGCTTTATTCCTATCTATTAAAATAATTATTATTTATTTATACTAAAATTTATCTTATAATATACACTAAAAATAAATGTATTAGTCTTTTATTTAAATAAACACAGTGTGTAACCTCATTTTTTTCTTATCCAATAGTGGATGAGAGAATGTAAGGTATACAGAGTGTGGAAGATAAGAAAATGTCCTATAATTATTAAAAACCATATATAAAGGGAGATTAGAGTGGTTGTGTTTCCTCCCAAAAAGTAATTTTTTTAGATCATTGGCTTTACCTGAGGTAAGGTATTTATCCATAATACGAAAGTCGATGTGGTTTCCATTGTGTGAACCACCACATGGGTTCGACGCCCTAGCTATTTAGCTATGTTTCCTGACATTCAGGTGGTCTAGGTGGCGGCTAAAAGTATTTCTACTCCATAAATAGTAGATATCAAAGGTGAACTTGTTAATTGGTGTGATTATGTACATCCTCCACATCCAGAGTTTTCTGCTTTGATACACTACAACCCTGAAAATAATTTCAAGAGTCCTATATACCAGGTAAGTGATCAACTAAGGGTTATTAAATAAAAGAATGACAAAATTCAGTATTAAAATGAAATGAAATGTTCCCATATTAAAACATTCAATTTTTGAAAATTAATTTGAGAAATTATCAGTGAATTACAAGTGGGTCCCACATAATAACATATCTCCTTAGTTGAAATTGGGTTAGAACACCCTGTTTTAAATTCAATAGAAGTATCCATATTATAGATTATCTATAAAAGTTTCTCTACTATAGTATAAAGTCATTCCAACCTTTCGATTTGGTCTGAATGGCATGTGGTAAAGTATTTCATCATTAATATTAATTTTTCAGTGTTACTCAAAGATGGTTTTGGAAGAGAATAAGAAATGGGTGGGGTGAAGAATGTACATGGGTATTCCTCTAATGGTAACCCTCATCCATTTATGGCTAATAATATTCTAGTTACAATAATAATAGTTTTTTATCATTCGGATAAAAAACCTTTCAATGTGGATTATACAAATAAATATTTGAATAAAAATTCATAAGGATGTGGGGTTGTGGCTTCCAAAAAGTTATCAATAAAATAAAAAGTAAAATTCTAGGTAAAATAACCTTAACATAGACTCACACTAATTATTTCCATCTCCTCAACAACAACACCAGAATTTGACCTCTCTCGTAGTGAGGTGTAGCAAATTGAAAGTATATTTCCATTCTAAACTAACTATCTAGGTAGTTAGCGGAAGTTAGGGATGATCACATAGGGAAGTAAAGAATAAATAATCACCATGAGTTGGTGGGTCTTAGGTGATCATCTAGAAAAACAATATATTAAAGGGAAGAGATGAGAATGTGAAACTATTTTCAAAAAAATATTAAAACAAAGGAAGGGCCAGAATAATCATAAAAAACATGTCGGGGTTGTAACTCGATTAAGGTTTATCACAATAATTATTCCTTATAATTAAATTTTTAAATGATATTTTGTTATGATGGGGATTCAATTAAATTTTTGTTTCTTGGTCTCATAATATTCAATTCTGTAACGAAAATATTAATCCCTTGATATGGTCATTAATTATTTAAAACACATTAAAGTTTGTTACCCCAAAAATAGTGGCAACAAGCTTACCCAATGGTCATGGATTCACCTGTTACAACTCCTTTATTTTCCACCATTGGTTTAATTCTTGGTAAAATATGACACCAATATTGATTATTGAATTTAGTTCATTAAAGTAATTTTAAAACAAAAAACATAATAAAAACAAAAAAACAGAATTAGAATTAAAACATATCAATGATATTTATTACATCCCAAATACAAGAAACCTAGCCTCTATGACCATGTTTACGGTGTGAAGGATGAGAATATACTCAACCCCTACCATATATAAGAGAGGGGAAAATGGGACATGTGAATTACACTAAAGTATAAATGAAAATAATAAAGTAAAACTCAAATTTCGATTCAGGGGAGATGAATTGGTAGAGCGGTGGTACCTCCCCCTTGGAAGTCCAGCCTCTAACCTGCAGGCCTTCTTCTCTATTTATAGAAAATGATACTACACCATGTGTGCCTAAAAATTGATATAATTTACTTATGTCAACTTCATTTTTCTCTCTTTTCTCCACTGATAGGTGATCTAATGTGCGCCCCCCCCCCCCACCCCTCCTCTAATTTCAACGTGTTGGTGGTCGGTTGGTGGGGTACATGGCATGTTGTGCCGCCTCACATGAAATTTCAAGTATAGATAATCAACCAACCAATTTTGTACTATAAAACATGTCATGTTAATATTATTTCCATGGGGTGTTATCTCTGTTCATCCACATGGGTGTGTACTCAGGCTGGTCGAACCATGTCTAAGAAAAATATACGACATTTTTTTTATAAATCAAATTTCATGTATATTTATATTTTTATTCTCATCACTCCATATTTGTGAATTTAGATTTAATATTATTAACAATATTAAAATAAACCATATAAATAATTGTATCCCCAAAAAAACATGTAGTTGGGGAAAACATGTTTTTATACACAATAAAATGTATGAAAAGGTAATAAAAAATCGGGCACATCAATTGTCTTGGCCAATTATCTGAGTGTGAGATAAAAACTATTGAGAAGTGGAAAGATAGTGACATAATTATATTGTTATAAGTATTTTCTAAGATTCTTGACACTCAGTATGATTAATAAGGAGTTGGAAGTGTTCCTTAACAATGGTGTGTCAAGAACTAAAGAATTTATGAATTTAGAGCATGTTGAAAAGTGGGAGTTTCATGGTAGTGAGTAAGGTCACTAATATTAGGGTAAATCCATTAAGACTCAGATGTTATAAAAGATTATCATTAGTGATTTTAAATAGTGTCTTTGTAAATAATCATGATTATTATATACCCTAGAGTGAGGCACATGGGATGGATTTATTATAGTGAAATGAGAATTAAGTAATTGTTTTTGTGTAATGATAAAACCTAAGAAATTTGATATAATTTTTGAACAGGATAAAGGAAATATTATGGTGAGGATCACACCATTAATTATTGAGGATATAATGTTTTATACCAAGATACTAATAGGTTTAAGATCCATATGGATACATGGAGAAGGGGTGAATTAGTGTTTCAACTTCTTTTACACTTCATCTGTCAACAACCTTATTCACCTGTGAATTTATTATATTTCATGGTACATTTCAATTAAGTTATGGTAAATTACTAAATTTTAATGATGTTAATATCTTAATTCAGTAACCACACACACATATAAATAAAATAATGTGAGAATAGTGAATTTAGATAGTTTTCAATTCAAAATAAATAGCTACAACTTTTTTATGATCCATAAAACTGGAGATCAAATTAAAAAATAATCTTCATATGTAGAAATGAGGAATCATTATCCTTAAAATAACATTAAATAAATAAATATATAGATATATGTAATGTTATATTATACAAACAAAGTGATAATATTAAAGAATTATAGAAAAACAAGTCTTTAACCTCTAAAAGTCACTATAATTCTTTATAGATGAATTGAAACTAAAATTTTCATCTTAAAACATATAATTTATTATTAAATATTATGTAAAACAAATCTTTAATATAACTAACACTATATTTTCATTTTTAGTGAGTAATCTTGAGGAAATAAAAATATTCAAACTTCGATCGATAATAAAATTCTTAAAACATGATAGTTCATAACAAAGTAATCTTCAAACTCTAAAATAGTATCATATATCTTTATTTCCAAGTATTTAAACTTCAATTAATGAGTTTATAATGATATTATACACTTATAATTTCTCTTATGTGTATTATTATTTCAATTACACTATTACACTCTTCCTAATTGTTGCAACACATCACTATCTTTCACTAACATAGTAACACATGATTTATCATTAATTAAAACTCATATTTCAAATTCAAAATCCAAAAACAAAATTCCTATTACAAATTATCCCACTAAAATTTGATCCATTAGATAAATCCATACATCCTTTTCCCCCTTGATATGTTTTAGGGATGTGATGAATTAATTTTGAGTATCCTATGATTCATCCATGAATCCATATTATCAAAATCACTTAAAATAAAAATTTAGAACAAATCATGTTGTGGCCTATTCCATTGTAGAATCATCAAGAAATTCAATATTTGGAAACATATTTCACAAAACAGAAAATTTACTTTCTATATAGTATCATATAATCACCCAACTTCCTGGGTAATTGTGGCTCATTGTGATGTAACCTATTGAAACCATTGTAACACCCATCCCTTTTCAAGGTGTAAATTTGATAAATTTTATACCCAGACTCATTTATTGTGGACTTTTATACGTTTTGTAGGTGTCATAGATAGACCATGAACATATTTTAAGAAAATGGGTTAGTGATGATGAAATATAAAAAGCTACAAATATCTCCTCAAAAGTTTTGTGGGTCCTACTAGAGTTTTGTTGGGTGTGGTAGTGGATACTGCCACATCCAATAAGATTCTACTAGGTAGGAAGTGGAACCCCGATGTATTCCGAGCAGAGTTATAATGATCAAATTCTTGGTTTTTTTAATTTAAATTGAATAAAATTAAATGGGGTTTTGATTGTGTTTTTTTAAATGATGTTTTCACCCTTATTTTAATCGAGTAACAACATACCCCTATCCCTCAATTCTCCCTTAGTTCTTCTCTCTTACTAGGTGTATTTCTCTCATGTAATATTGAATCTTTGAGTTGGTCATTTTTTTGGGTCTCCAAAGGTATGTCAATCAATCTTGATTTTATTCTTGGGTTTCCTCATCATTTCATCATGCATCGGTGGTTAAGAAATAATTTGGGGATTTTATTCAAGATTTATGATTTTTTAAATTTTAGTACAAATGATCTAAAGATATTTAAGGAGAAGGACCATACTAACCCCATGTGAGTGGCCCCTTGATTTCCCATGGGTTTTTCAATGTGTGGAACTCATTATATGAAATGTGGGTAATGAAATATTTTTATGTATTCACTAAAACTAATTTAAATCATTTTCAATTAATTATTATGGTATGAGAAGATAAATACATGGAAATGAGTGGTCTTAAAGTGGTTTGAGCCCACAAAATTGGTCATAAAAGACTAATTCCCATTTGATATATGTTTTTTAACCATGAATTTGGACCATATATGGGTTCCTATGACTAATAAATGACACAAGGAACCCCATTTAATGTCCTAAAATGTTTAATAATAATAATTATCTTGGAAATGAGCTAAGATAGAGAATATAGAGAGCTAGGGTTTACATAAAAAAATATTACATATTTTTATAATAATATTAAATACATAACATTACAATACATGCTATAATTTTAATGATTTAGTTTCTTTGGATACTAGATACATAATACTATAATTTCATAAAAGATATTTGAATTTTCCCACATAGAACACTTATTAGGCATGCCCTACTTAAAACCATTCTTATTAACCTAGGGAAGGAAAAAAAATAAAGTGTGAGCTCAAATGCTTGGTAAGGGTCAGAATAGGAGATATAAATCAATGATCATACATTAGAATAATATAAGAATAAGGGTATGAAATCATGATCATAAATTACAAAGTTTATATCTAATATTTCATAGATCATAAGAATTAGTCATGATATAAAACTTTATCATAATAATAGACAATATCCATAAGAGTGTCTAGTAATTAATAATCAGTCATTAGCTATGATAGAAAAACGTAAACATAATAATGTCACAAAAACATAATATTATAAAATTGTGAACATGCATAAATATAAACCGGTTCACTCATTAAGTTAAATACATGAAATGAGGACCTTTAATAAAATTATGGACATAAAACCAAGTCCATGCATAATTTTATGGATATAGAAACCAGGTCCATACATAATCTTATGAACATGAAAACAGGGTACATTTATAATAATAAAGACATAAAATCTAGTAAAATGTATATAATTGTGAACATGAAATCTATTTCAACCATAACATATTTATCTCATGAGTTATCCATCTTTACACAATGCATTGGAGGGTTATAAATATCTTCCCACCACATAATCATAATCCCTTAATACATACACCAAAATATCATTAAAACATTTAACATTTCACTATAATTTTACCCATGGAAAATGAATTGGGTTTTTTAATCATATTATCATCATAAAAATAAACTACCGAACGAAATAATAAGGATGGTTTCATAGAATTATTTCCATATTGAATCATAAGTAACTTTAATGTATTTCATCATATATGATAATTCCCTTAAAATATCACTTAGAAAATTTATTGAAGAAAACAACCTTTTGATTTTAAAACTGCTGATTTAAAATTCAAATGATTAAATAATATTGAGTAAAACATTTTATTTGAAAATAAATACTGAAACTTGAAAAATATGCTTCAAAAAATTTATTATTCATGATGTTGTTAAATTATGTTCATTTTGTATATGTTAAAACAAAGATTCTTTTTAGATTTTCAGTAAAAAATCAAAAATAACTTGTTATAAAAATAATAAGAATATTTATTATAAAAAATATTATTAAAATTAAAATGTGGGTTAAAATGAATTTAAAAATCATTATAGAATTTTCAAAAACATTCTTAAAATATTTTTTAGAAAATATAGACATGGAATAAAAGGTGTTTTCATCTGAATGGATAAATTAAGATGAATTTCCATATAAATATTCTTTTAGTATCTTGAGTTTTAAAAGATAATAAAATGAAATAAAAACATTTAACATCTAGAAATAACCATTACAGAAAAACTTAATGAGATTCTTGAGATATTGTAACAACCTGGGATTTTTTGAGAATTATTCTTTTTAATTTCATTGACGTCTTGTTTTTTTACTCTACAACAGAGGGACCTTTCACTACACGCATCCCTGACTTGGCTTGAATTACACACAATCGCGACCTTTCTTGATAGCGTGTGTAGTACGCAATACCGAGTTTCACTAAAAAACGATATATTATTATAATATTATTATGGACTATCCATTATGAATATTATTTACTAAATTTTTAATTTCATAACATTATTATTAATATTAAAAATTTTATAAAACATGGTATGTGAATACAATTAATGTTTTTGGTCAAATAAGTATTTTTTTTAAAAAAATGCAGTTTTGCCGCATTTTGATGGTGCACCCACTTTAAATCTAGTTTTTGACATTTTTATAAGTTGAATTTGACCAAATAAAATTCTTCTTTGTAATAAAGATATAAAAAATTACTTTGGATAAATTTTTCATATTATTCTAATAACTTTCATATTTTAATGAATAGTAGAAACACGCCATATTTTAATTAAAAAAATATTTTTTCATCGCAAAAATTTATATGGTTATATTATCTTTTTAATTTTTTTTAAAATGTAATTAGAATATATTTTTACCATTTAATCCAATGTTGGTCATTTGAATTAATTTTACTTTGAAATTGGATATAAACAAGTGTCGATCTTTTGATATTTATTGTTTCTGAAAAACACGCTATTTGTTTTGATAACGGGAATTAATTTTAAAATTAATTAATTCCACTTCTATGTTTTTAATTTGAAAAAATCGACATAATTTTTGGATTCGGAATATCGAAATTATCCTAGGGTGCATTTTTTGTATTTTTCTGAAAACTTTCAATTTTTGATGAATAGTGAAAACACTAGGTTTCTATTTAAAAACCGACTTTTTATTTAAATAATTATTTATTTTTTTAAATTTATTTTAGGTAAAAATTGATACATAATACCTATATAAGTTCAATGTAATTCATTGGAGTCATTTTATAATAATTTTATATTTATAAAAATTTTATTGAACATATCACTACCTTCTACCCACCTCCTAGGAGAATTTGAAAATTTACATAAAACATAATTTTACCGCTTCTGTGAGTGGAATTTTGAAAATCTGAGAGACACGGTTAATATCAAGGAGTAAAATGTGTTTCAATAAGATAAAAATAATTTTTGGTGAATAGTAACTTTTTACTTTTATTTACCACGGTTAAAAGTAAATTGGGTAATTAAGAGTAAAAATGATATTATTATTACCCTAACACATGTCCTAATTATATTGGATAAGTGTAATTCGACCAAAAAACCCTTAGGAATAAATATTACCCTTTAGGTCTACTTGGATTAGATTAAGACATTTATTATTATTTTATTTAAAGAAGAGTTAAAATAGTTAAAATCAAAGTTTAATAACTAAAACATTTTTAATATAGAGTTATACATAAGATAAATTCGAATATAAATATTCATTAGAAAGCTAAAAATATTTCCTACATAATGGTAATTTATTTATAATTTTTAGACATTAAATAATTTAATTTATTCATGACACAATGATGATGCAGTAATTACCTTATTAATGAAATATTAACATAATTAATGTTATAAATACCCAAATGAATGTAATTTGAGACTTTATATGAATTAAACTAATTTTATAGGTTACTATGACATGTTAGTATTTATTTTATTAATTTTTTTCGAACTAATCATGCTGTTATGATTTTCACAAAAATCAATTACCAAATATTGTCAAAATTGACAGAAAATAGTTTTCAAAACAAATATTATATTATTAATTTTTATTCTATTCCTAAAAATATAATGTTCGGAAAATGACTTAGATAAGTTTATATATATTAATAATGACCCACGTGGGCTTATTTTGGCTTGTTATAGTAAGTTTATTAACCATATAGTGTAAGAAAACAAGAAGACACAGTAAAAGTTAAATTATTTAACTTAGAGTTAAATCTAAATCATAAGTTTAAAATAGTAACCTAAACTTGTCTAAAACCTATTGGATGAGAGTATTTCTACCCATCCCCACTTTATCTTCTATATAAATAAATTTGGAGCTATTATAAACTGAATATGACTTTATTATAAAATAATATTTTAAGTTTTTTCTAAGGTGCCCCTCTCCTCCCTTATAAAAGGGCACCTCCTCCCTCTTCTCTTTACACAATTTTTAGCTTTCAAGATCGGACAAAATCTGAAAATTTCCCTTCTTAACTTCCCTAGAAACATTATAGATGGTATGGTCTCCTCAAAAGACCAAATCTAGTGCCTTAAGAGGAATATTAAAAGAGGTGCGTCGAAGAACAGGTAATCTCTTCTACCGATTCTTTCAAGTTTAATTTATTCTTCAACTTCTTATTATTTAGTTGTTTAATTATAAAGTAATAAAATCAGTATAAATAATATACTGATATGTTATTATAAATATTAATCAAACCCATTTCACCTAATATCCATCCTATGAAAAATGAAATCCTCGTGCGTGCATACGTACGGAATACTGTCTCCACGTCGTGGTATAATTAGTTTTTCCACCACCACCTTACTTGGATGAGTATAATGGTCTAAAGAATAACTATATATGGTTATTATAAAATCATACTGATTCTGAGATATTATATCATTCACTCCAATTCTATTCAATAATTATGGGAACGATATCATCACTCGTGCGTACGTACGGACTAGCATCTCCACGAATGCGATGAGATTCATTTTCCATGATTAACCATTCCAATATGATTATTAATTATATATGTAATAAATAATCATGAAAGATATTAAATAATAATGATACTTTATTTATGTACATATATGTTTCATTTACTTAATTCCATTCAATTTAATAAGGAAACAAAAACAGCGTTCATGCGTACGTACGGCCTACCATCTCCATGAACATTGTATTTCATTTCATTTATCTATTTATTATATATATATATATCATTAATATATATGATATATAAATCATGATTTATATTCTAGAAGTAAATAAATCAAGATATAAGTAAAAATAATATCAATAACAACAAGTCCAAACACGTACGATAAATAAATATTTTTTACCCAAAACGCTTCTTTAACATGGAATTTACAAGAGAACGGGTAATATAAAGTCATAAGTGAACCATATATGATATCATAACAATGAATATGATTCTGTAATAATTTAATGACATTATTTAAATCATTATACAGGAGGTTGGGATACATATGAAGCATATCAAACATAAGGTAAGGGATAATTTTTCAAGTCTCATTTTTATCTGAGATTGCTTATACGTAAGTATTTACTGGGGTATATTTTTCATCCATGTCCATAAAAATGTTTTTAATAAGGTGTTTAATATTATTCCATGTATTTTTAAAGTCATTTTTAACCCTCCTTGACTTTTACTTTGTGTTATGGAGGGAATCTTTCTTTCGTTTACCATACGTGGTACTTTTTGACTCTTCCGTTAAAAGTATGAGGATAAGGTTTTTTAACTTATATGGAATGAACAGATTTTTACAGTTTCATAACACCTTATTTTCATGAAGATTAATCTACAAGATTTCATGACTATTTTCAACAAAATCCATTTCTTTTAAAATTTAAAGGCATTTTGTGAAAAGAAAATGATTTTTTAGAAAAAAGGATATTTTCCTCAAGAATTCTTTTCAAGTGTTTTGTCAAAACCATTTTCCATCTAAGATGACATTATTTCATATGTGTATGTTTCAAGTATAATGTATCTATGATTTACATGGTTTCACTTTTCTTATGATGAAATGATATACATTTGTTTTATATGGATTATGTTATAATGGGATGATGTTTATGAAACCCATTTTATTCTTTGGGTTATGATGAATTATTTTTGTTTATGTCGTGACACACATAAGAATGATTTCATTATGAGATGGGTGGGACCTATATCTCCTTCCAATGAATTGGGTAAAGATTTATATCTCAAGAGATAGACATGGCTGGAATGGTAAGTTAATTCGGTTCAGTGATACAGTACTTGAACGAGGAGTGAACTCGATTCAGAAAGGGTCTTTTTCCACTAAGATTGTCTTGGCAGCAATGTCTTTGATACTATGGAAATCATATCATGTGCTTAATGGTTTTCCACAATTACATGTTTTCTTCCCATGATATTTTATCGTGATTGATCTTCCATTATGATATATTCCTTACATACTTCCAAGATTTATGTTCTTTCTCAAGATTTTGATGTTTAGATTTTATGTGCAAGCTTTTGCATTAAAATGTTTATGTATTGTTTTGTGTTCTCTATGTTTACCCTTACTGAGAATTTGATCTCAAAATTTTTAGGTTTTCTTTTCCCCAGGATATAAAGAAAGGTTTTAGGTAAGAAAACAAATGGGGAAGATCTTTATGGGAGATATTGAAGATCTTTCACTAAGATTAGAAGATTTTGTTTCGAGTTTCCAAAGACACTAAACTATTACGGTCTTTTGGTGTCTATTTTTGTTATGTTTTATATATTCTGTAGAAATTAATGTAATGTCCATGTATGTCTAGTATGGTTCTTTACAGACATATATCATGAAATTTCATCATCATAAACTTAATCATAAAAAGTGTTGGTATACAATGAGATTGTTATATAAAACCACTTCTTATTGGGTAACTTTGGAATCAAAACATATTGAAATAGATAACCTTAAATAGATAATAAATTCAATAAAAATTTTATGAGAATAATTATAGAACATATTCATTAGCAATATATACACCACACAATGGAAACAAGAGGTTAATATTGAATAATCCTCACAAAAATAAAAGTGAGATGAGAAACTCTTACCTAAAATTAAACTTTCTTAGAAATCACTATAACCTCCAATAATATGCTTTAAATCTCAACACCCATTTATTAAAAATTCTTTTTTAAAATCATCATTTCTGGTTGTTAACTGTTTCATTTGTCATGAGAATTTCGGTTTGGTAGTTTCAGAACTTATGATTTTATCATGGTTGAATCGTCTATAGAGTTTTAATAATTATATAAATATCATATATACTTATTATATATATTTATATTCATCCATAAAAGTTATAGGTTGAAAAATTAATTACACCATTCACAGAGACGGTTGGACGTATGTATGCGTGAATGATGTTTTCACTTTTCAAAAGATGAAATGACACAAATTTAAATAGTAATTCACCTTTAAATAGTAATCATAATATCATATATATTCATATAATATATCCTTATTACAATCTTTTTAAATAAAAAATAAAAAACAAATCACATAGTTTCATGGAGATGGTAGTCCACACATACACACGAGTGATGTTATCATTTTCTAAGAGAATAGAAAGTAAGATAATAGATATGATATTATAACTCCAAAAGATTCATCATGTCATAAATAATATATATGAATATAAAACCCATAATAATAACCATCCAAGTAAATCGGTGATGAAAAATGAATTGCACCTCTGCATGGACACAGTAATTCAAATGTCTGCATGAGTGTTGTTTTTTCTTTCTATTGGATAAATGAAGTTGGATAATGGTTGTTACATCATCATAATAAAAAATAAATATATTTATGATACATATTAATAATTATATAATGTATACCATGTATTTATTGGAGTTATAAAAAGAAATAAATTTTAAAATTCTTGGTTAAGAGTTACCCCTCTTTGTTAAGAAACCTCTGTGGCTTACACCTTAAGCCTTGAAGGGATGGTATTTTGGAAAAAAAATCTAGGATATAGAGAAGGAATCCTGGAATTTATTATTTTAGGTATTTATAGAGCTATAAGACTCAAAATGTGTGAGGAATATTGGAGAACTTGTGTCCTTTTATATGTGAGGGGAGGGGCACTCATGGAATTACTTATAGTATTAAATTAATATAAATTAATTTTTATAATCAAGTGACTACAAATTCACATATTTATAATATAGGATGAGGATAATTGTAAATCCTCTCTTAAAAATAGGCAATTTTATGTGATATTATAACCCTTATCCTTTAGTTTTAACCCATTGGTAATCCTTTTAACAATTATCGCAAAATCAAAGTTTTCTTCAATTTATGGGTCAATAATGATACCATAAAAGGAAAAGTGACCCATAAAAGGGAACCAGGTTGATATTTTCAACTATATCATATTAAATTTTGGAATATTGTATTTTTATGAATTTTATATCATTTAATAATATATTATTTATTATAAAATATCATTAATGTCATTTTTGGGAATATATGAAATATTATAATAAAATATGTGTTTAACTGATGTAAAATGGTTCCAAATTGACATTTATTTGAATATAAGTAAGGTATGGTATTAATATAACTATAAAATAAAAATTTTAGAAGTTTTTATATCATTTTAATCCTTATAGTTTGGTTTAACCCCTTGGTTAACCAATTTTAACATTAACTGTGGTAATGAGTTTTTCAATATTAAAGGTTTATAATTTTACATATATGTTGAAACTTGGTTCATAAATGACAAAGGGAATAAATTTTGGAAAATTAAAATCTTTAATTATCCTCTTTATAGATATTTAGAATTTTTAAATCATTTAATAAATTTTATTTAACATAAAATAATATTAACGTTATTTTAAGAACTATTCCAATAATTTAACTTTGAAAGCAACGTGAAAGTGATGGAATTAAAATATAAACCATTCACACATACATATTATTTAATATTTATCTAAAAAATATTATAAAATTATAATTCATCCAAATTTTATTAATTTTTATATTTTTAAAAACATTAATTTTGTTTCTCTATTATTTGAATTAATATAGTGTCAGTGTTGTGTAAGCATTTAAGGTAATTATTCAATCATTAAAAATTAAAAATAAATTACCATAATAAAAAAATATAATTTATCATTCATGTAAACATTTATAAAATAACTTATCCTCATATTATTATTATGTAAAAAATTTATAGATACTAAATTCAAGAGTGTGGAATTTTATATTTATTCTTAGTATAAACGTCATAATCAAAGAAAAATGTCTCCAAATGGCCATATATTCTATAATTATACTAAAATTGACAAAATTTACTAATATAATTAGATAAATTTAATTTCTATTGAAATTAAAAAGACTTATCCTAATGTTTTAACCCGGTTCTACCTCTTTAACCCTTATTGAGGTGAAAAATATTTATTAGGATTATTATCTATAATGACCAAAAATAAAAAGGAACCATTTACAAATTTTTATACATATGATTCCAAATATTGAATCCATTTTTCAAGATAATTAATATAAGTTATAGAATTTAATTTAAAATTAAACCCTCAAAATTCAATGAAACCCAACCTTCTAGAAAAATAATATTTTATATAGAATAAAGACAATTATTAAAAAATAAAAAACAAGATTAATTCCAATGAATTTAATTGTATTATTCATAATATAAGTAAACTAATTTTATTTTTAAAAATATTTTAAAATAAAATGAAACGTGGTATATTATTTAAATGAAAATATAGTTTTCAGTGGAAAATCAATATTTTTCACTAATCATCAAAAAATCAATATTTTTTGAAAATTATAAAAAATTCATTCTAAGATAATTTTGTAATGATTATTAAAAATTAAATCTAGTTTTTTAAAATTTAATTTCTTAAATTAGAATAAATTAATTATAATTTCCATGAACAAAATGAAATAAAAATAATTTTTGAAGAAAGATCGTTTTTATGGATAAAATGATTTCACTAAAAATTGAGTGTTCATTTTATTAACATTTATAAATAAATATGTGCTGAGTATGATAACTATATATATACTTCTTAATAAATTTACTCATATTCATACCCATTAATTCAATGGTTATGTCACATTTAATTAATAATATTTTTATATTATGTCTAAATTTATTTAAAGCTCAGTGATGCATGTTTAGAAAGCTATTCAGATCATTATTATTTTTACAAAAAATTTGAGGTGTTAAATCCCCCCTAAATAAATTATTACCTCATAATTATTCTCATCCATAAAAGGTTTAATATTTAAAAATACCCCTTTTGAAACCTACATCATAGAGAGGGATAATAAAACATCCTTTGAAAAAGGGGTGTTTAAAACCTAAAGTTTACCAGAAATATCACATAATTAGGTTCACATATAAAGATAAAATTAGTGAGAAGTTCAAATTTTTACATGGATAATAAAACTATCATCTAAGGAATAATAGAGAGTGATATATAATATGGTCATGATAAAGTTAATGACCACAACTCTATAAATCTTTGATGGGAGAAAAGGTCATCTATTCATTGAAAAAGAAGGTAGAAGTATAAATTTTATATTTCAAGATAATTTTCCTAATATTAAGGTATTATATTAATATAAATATATATATAATATTAAAATCTACTTATTTGATACCATTTTATTTCATAAACACAATTTCATTATTGGTTATGCTTTGATCAATTGGTACATTATCTCTTACTCTATGAAATGAGTATTAAAGTTGAATTTTTCAGGCATGAAGCACTAAAATTAAATTTTAATGGATAATAAGATCTATAAAATATTAAAAATCAATCTTTATTTCTCTAAATATTAAAAAAAGAAATTTATTATCACAATTATCCATTATGGAAAAATATAATACATTAATATCTAAAACATCAATAATAACAAACCAAATTTAACTTTTTTCCATTCCAAACATAGTAAACCTTATGGCTCCTCCAAAATATATTATAAAAAGATTGAAACTAAAATATAATAATGTTTTTTCTTATATCCTTACCTAATAAACATAATAATTATCTTGAAATAATTTTAATAACTCATAAGATTTTATACTAAAATGTATAAAACATGATTATATATTCAAGAAAATATATTATTCATTTCCCAAAATAAAGTCACAATAAAATCATATATTCTTCCAAAATATAATTCAATTTTTATTTCTTAATTAATTTCTTATATTTGAAAAAAATATTTCCATTAGAATTTCAGGTTCATCCTTGCACTAATAGAGGATCATAGGTTGTTTCTGAATATCAAATATGATTTCCTCCTTCCAGAACTTTATATAGAATATATATAGAGAGAGTAAATCAATTCTCATAATAAAATAAAACTTAAATAAAGGATAATATTTTATATGCTTATTAATACAAAATTGAACATTTAATCCCCAATAATGGACTAGAGGATAAGTTTTCTCTAACTATCATAATTCACTTATATTGTTGTTATTGCATGATCTTTACCTTTTTTCTTTATCCTAATAGGTTGTTCTATATTATTGCTCTCATTAGCCATTGGATTAGGGAATTGATTCCCATAATTCCAAAAATCCATTCATATATCTTTCATTGAAGTTTTATTTGTGTTTTTTTCATCTCTCTCAATATTAATTTCATTGAGTAGTCTATTCACATCACTTCAATATTCTTTTGATCGATGGCTAGGATTATCAAACATGAAACATTTTTTTATTCATTTTCGGAATTAATGTGAGTTCTCCTTAACACATTTTTATCCACTATAAGGTTGATAATTTTTCTTCCCTATATTTGACAAACCACTGGAGCTTCCATGAAACTCTATCTTTCTTTTCTCATCAATAGAACCATGAGAGTTTTCAGATTCTCTTTCCACTTTGAGTGCACATCGAATTATTTCGTTATATCTTCCAAAGTCCCTTATGGCTAATGAATTTTTATTACATGGTCTAAAACCACTAAATAATCAATAAATATTTCTTTCAGGTATTTTAATTAAACTAAAAGAATATTGTGATTCCCTACAAGTCATAATTACGCATTAGTCGAGCATTGGTTTTTCTCCTTTGGTGTCTGAGGATATTTGATGGATTAGAGTATAAAAACAAGAGAAATTGTGAGAAAATATAAAGGTTAATAGTTAATTTTTATGGTTAGTATAACCATGTGATAACCATTTGGTATGCCTCTATGAAGTTCTTTTGGAATTTTTCAGGTTATTTGCATGGTTAGACAAACCATGTGATATCCTCAGTGAACCATGTGGGGTGTCTTATGGTTGTCCAGGGGTGTAAAATATTTTGTGCAAAGTTTTCCAAAATCTTGTAGACCCATTAAAAAAAATTCACCCTAAGAATGAATAGATGGTAGGGGAGCATAGTTACGGTGCATGGTTAATTTTATCATTTAGTCGACCCCCAGAAATCGTGTGACTCCCTCGAAACTCTTAAAAAGTATGATTTTAAAATTATCCCCTAAGTTTTTTTAAATCCTAATAACAACATAACCTCATATTGACTCATCCTAATTATCCTAGTGTTTTGGGGGTCCCTTCCCTCAGTTTCTAATAGGTTTTCATTTTTTCTTGATTGATCGCATTGAGGTATGTTTAATATTTTATCTATAGACTCCGCTCTTATTTGTAAATATACAGTAGATCTCTTCTCATATCATCCTATAGAAAATAAATAAGTCTATTATGTGGAATATAATGGTTTTTATGGAGGATTTATGTTATTTATCATGGATATAATACTGTGAGGACCCAATATACTCTTTCCTAGACTCTGTTTTCGAAAGTAATTTATTCTACCTTCATTTTGAGGTAGGTGTTTCTATAAAAGGGGTTATTTTAATGAATTTATTATTGTTTTTGTAAAATTAATTTGTTTTATTAATTTAATATAATTGATTTTTGGTTTCTTGTTATATCTTGGAAAGATTCATTTTTTAAGGGGTTTTTCTTTAAAAATTGTTTTTTTCACACTAGGTCTTTCATTAAATGATTTAATGGTTATTTTGATTCAAAAATGGGTTTTTAAACCCCAAAGAAGATTGGATTATATTTTAAACTTTTCTATAAATTTTGAACATGGTTTTTAAATGGATTTTGATAAATTTGGCACATTGGGAACCTTGAGTGCATCAGTAAAGGGACATATGTGACCCTAGTGTGTGAGACACCACTAGTGGTTACTTTTGTTATATAGATAGACTGTGGAAGGTCTTGATATTGGTTAGTACTAATATATTATTGGTTTAGAATATTTTATTTTTATTATGTATTCCCATATTCTAGGTCCTAATATAGTGTGATTTTTTATTTTTTATTGTTTATTGTATGATGGAATTTTTCATGTATTTTTTCTCACATGTTTTCACATGATGTTGTATCATATAGATTTTCAAGATCAATTATGTAATGGTTTTGTGTTTACTAGATTATCTCATGGTGTATAGATATGATTTCATGTTTTATCACTTATACTTTTCATATTCCTAGATTTTTTAATATGGAAGGATTTTTATAAAAAAAAAAAGAAGGAAAATGATTTAAAAATGGTTTTGGATTTATGAAAATTCATTGTAAAACTATTTGTTTAAGGATAGAACTGGGGAATTATTGATATTATACCTTATATATACTCTGTGGTGGAATCTTGATTATATTTTTCCTGACACCCTACTTTTTTCCATTAGGAAGTTTTAGATGTTGTTTTTAGGACCTAGGAAAAGGCAAAGAAATATTTTACCATATAGGCTTATCATTTCATCATTACCTTCATAGAGGGAAGGTTGGGAAGTGATGGTTGGTCACATGGAGACTTGTTGGTATTGTATTTTCTTACAATTTTGTTTAGATAGTTTGGCATGGATTGCATGGATCTCATATATATCTCCTTCTATTAATTTTTTCTATAGTATTATGTCTTGTTATTCTTTATACGATACTAGTTTTCATTTTCTTGTTTCACCTCACCACCATGATGGACCATCTCAGGTGGCTTGTCTAGTTCACTACAGTTGGTTCATTATAGAATGGTATCAAGGGGTTTCTCAGCATGATGTTTGTTAATACAGCCATAGTTTTGTCATGTTCCATTGGTAGATAGAATTTATGACCCTAATAATTTGGGTATTAAGTGCGGGAGGTTGTCTGACCAACTAACTTTCATTTATGAACTCAAGTTACCATGGGTGGTTATAAAATTTTTACCAATTTTGAGACAAAGAGTTTGAGTTTATTTAAATAAACTGAATGGGGGTTTATTTAAATAGAAATTTTCTTCCATAAATGGTTTTCTTTCAATCATAGAATACATCCTTTCTTTAAATTTTTAATGTTTTATGGCATTGACATAAATTGACAAAGTTGGACTTAGCTTTTAGGTTATTCCCAAAATCTTATTAATCTTTTTATTGTGCTTAACTGACAATTCCTCTAAAAATAACGCTTCCAAAAACAAGATAGGATGTAGTGATACTGGATCCATAGGTGAATCCTCAAGTGGAACCTACTTTTTAAATAAATAATCCATAAAACTTATACTCTATTACAAATTGGTGTTGGAAACCAGGGATTTGTGGTGGATCATGGGTTTAAATTTACTATGAAATATCCACCCATATTCCATGGTGAAAAAGAACCCAATGATTTTTTTGAGTTTTTTTAGAATATTGAGCGGATCATTTACTTTTTTAATACTCTTGAATAATCATGGGTGATATTCTCCATGTAAATGCTCAAATTATTAGGAAATAGATAGTTGGACTCTATTATAAAGGCTAATTTGTACAAGGATCTTACATGGAATTATTTCAATAAAATCATTAATAAATAGTTTTACCCTTATACATTACATGAAATGAATACCTGATAGTTTCTAAACTTAGAGTAAGGGGATCATACCATTCTAGAGTATTCCACCTATGTATATAAGCTAGTACATTTGAAACTATATCTACTCAAAAATTAGAACCTAAAGGCTCAAAGACTTGAGTTGGTATTGAGGCCAGATATTTGGCTAATTTTAATTTTCATGAGCCTTCTAAACTTTATATTGGTAGTCAACAAATCATCTTTTTCTGATGCATATGTACCTATAAATCCAGGTTTTGGTGGAGATTCTGTTGGTTTTTTTGTTAAATAGGGTTTATCTTCTATACAAAAAAGTAATCGAAAGGGTGGTTAGTTTTCTTTAGGGATAGTTTTAGGGGATTTATCAAGATATAAGAAGTTTTTTTTTGTTATTAGTGTGGAAGGAATGGTCATACCAAGCCTAACTATATGGATCCTCCTAATAATTTCTATTGTTATATATTAAAAATCAAATAGAAGCATTTTTGTGGAAGGATTATCAGGGATGTAAAGTATGATCCACTATAACCAATCATTCATAGTTTCATACTGATGCTTCCAAAGGTGGTGGGTCTAATCCTTAGGCCAAGGGGGGTGTTCATGTGGAAAATAACAAATAGATTTATATGACAAAGTATGCATGATAGGAGTCTAAAGTAGGGCTTGAAACTATTTGTGGTATAGTGTTTATTTTATCTTTTATGGTCTTATATTTTTGTATACAGGTGATAATCTTTATTTTATTTCATTAATGTTGTTTTATGTGTCAGGATTATGTTTGAACTTAAGATTTTCATGTTGGATATTTCCACACCTTTGGGAAAGAGGTCCAAGTAAGGTTTCAAGTGTCCCATGTCGTGAGTGGCGATAGCAGATTATGAGGTGACATATGACTTTTTAGTTCATGATATTGACATCTTTGACATGATACTTGGAATGGATTGAATAGTCTATATTAAGACCTAGATAGATGGTTATCGTCATTAGGTTTGTTTTTTATATTCTTTATGGGTCACTTAGGTTTTTCAAGGTGAGTGGGACTCTAGATCGGGAAGGGTGGTTCTTGTTATTTTTTATGTTAGTGTAATATCTTATAGTTTTTAGATATTTCTATTAATGTTTTTTATTTTTATTTTTTGGTTAAAATGATTCCAATTTTAGAGATTGTGTACCCTAAGAATTTTCTATATGATTTTCTTATTTTACCAAAATAGAGATAGGTCAAGCTTACTATTGACCTTCTACCTAATACGATGCCCATTTATATTATATATTATCAAATGGAACTTGATGAGTTGGTGGAACTTAATGTCAATCTTGAGGATTTAGTGGTTAATGGATTTATTCATCCTAGCATGTAACAATGTTATTTTTCTAACCACTTTGCTAAGAAGGTATACGAGAGCCTCAAACATTGTGTGAATTACTGAAAGTTGAATTGGATGATTGTTAAGAACTAATATCTTTTTCTTAGTATTGATGATTATTTTCCATCTTAGACGGTTATATTAGTTTTCAATGATTGAACATTAATTAGGGTACCACTAGTTGAGAGTCTGAGAATTTAATATACCTATGATAGAATTTATGAACCATTATGGGAATTTCAAGTTCCTAGTAATTCCATTCAGTCTCACCAATTCTCTCGTGGTATTTATGGCTTTGATGAATTGAACATTTCATCGATTCTTGGACTCTTTCATTGTTGTGTTAATGGATGGTATTTTGGTGTACTCAAAGTCATAAAGGATCATACAAACTATTCTATTAACATTCAATGAACCTTGAAAGAATATCATCTATATGGTATGCTTTCCAAATTTGATTTTTGGTTCCATGAATTAAAAATTACGGGGAACATAAAATTTGACATGGGAGTATGAGAAAATAAAAGTGATTATGTCCTTGGAGCATCCCATAAATGTGTTAGATATTCAGAGATTTAGGATTTTATCTCATTATTAAATATGGATTGTTATGGATTTATCCAAGCTCACATCTTTAATGATATATTTAACCTCTAAGGGTGTAATATTTGAATGGAATGACAAATGTCAGAGATATTTTGAAGAGATAAAGGTGATGTTTAATTATACTCCAGTCTTGATTCTTGCAAAACTGATTTCATGTTATTATGTTTTCCATGATATTTTTGGAATGGGTTTAGGATGTGTTTGGATGTAGAGTAAATAGGTGGTGGAATATGGCTCCCACGAGTTATGTCCTCATCAGAATAACTACCCTCTCAATGATCTTGAGTTGGCAGCGGTTATGCATGCACTCAAAATGTGGACACTATCTCTTTGAAGAGAGGCTTCTAGAGTATTATAATAATAAGATCCTAAAATATATTTTTAATCGGAGGGATATAAAATTGACAAAGATTCATTGGGTAAAGTATATTCTGACTTCTGATTTTTTTATATTTAATAAGCTCTTATGAAAGGGGATTTTTTATCGATGCATTGAGTAGAAAATTACCAACACAAGACATGAAGGAATCGGATGAGGGGTGGTCTCTAATGCTTTTCTTTCCTAAGATGATATTTAGATTTGAATAGGTTTGTGAATAGGTGTTCTTTTCTTCAATTAAATCAATATTATCTTTTAATGTGTTGTTTTGGATTGAGTAGGTGATATAAACCGAGTTACAATAATTTAGTAAAATCATTTATGGTGGGGAGACCTCGAATGAGTGGTATCAATATACCAATGGAGAATTTCACTTTTGTTATAGGTTGGGTATTTTGATTTCTATAAGGCATAATATTATGCATAATAGTCCATATTCATGTTATTCCATACAACCTAGGGCTACCAAAACGTATCATGACTTGAGACGTCATTATTTATGGCTAGTGATGAATCATTCAATTTGATATTTCATTTTACAGTGTCTCACATGTCAAAAAAATTAAGGCAGAATACTAGAGAGTTATTGGTTTATTGAAACCTTCACCCATTCTGGTATGGAAGTGGGGTGATATTTCTAAGGATTTCATCATATTTTTTCCATGGACTCCTAGTGGGAAGTATTTCATTTGGTTAATCATTTATAGACTTATGAAATTATCTTATTTCTTACATATCAAGGAGTCTCCAAAGGTATAATATCTCAAATAATTGTATATCTAAGAGATTGTGAGACTTCATGGGGTTCCCTATATGGATGTTTCTAATATGGACCTGCAGTTATCATCAAGGATCTAGAAATATTTACTAGATTTAATGTATTTATAGTTTAAATTGATCATGTATTATCATCTATTGATAGATGGTTATATAGAGAGATATATACAGGTATTTAAGGATATGCTTTGGGCTTACATGCTTGATTTTTGTGGATCTTGGGAAAATCATTTACATCTAGTCAAATTTTCCTATAATAACAGTTCATGTGATTCAATGATGAAGAATAATTTTAAGTGTTCTAAGGGTAAACATTTAGATCTCCCTTGTGCTATTAATAGTTAAGAGATAAATCCTTATTGGGATCGAGTATCCTTTAGTAGATGATGGAAAAGGTATAGTTGATCTCCAATATATTGGTCACAGAAGAGAGCCATCAAAATTTTATATGGACCATTTTTTCATCCTCTAAAATATTATCTTTTATTGATTTTTTCTTAATGTTTCACCTCACATGGGCCATCATCGGTTGGGTAAGAAATTTAAGTTCGCTCTACGGTTTGTTTGAACATTTCATGTTGTGGAGTGACTTGTAATGGAGGCATATCAGTTAGACTTATCATCCCATTTGACTATGATCCATGATGTGTTTCATGTTTTCAAGTTGAGGAGGTATCACCCAGATCCTTCCCTTGTGATTGGGTGGGAGGATGTTGATCTTGGTCTGGATACCACAAATATTGTGAAACCTGTTCAAAATATAGATCGCTCTATGTGGTAAAATGATTCTCTTGGTCCGAGTACTGTGGTAGCATGGATAGGACAAACACAAGACATGGGAGTGAAAATCATTAATGAGGAAGTAGTATCCTCCTCTTTCCATGGGTCAATAATCTTGATGACATTTTTGGGATATAAAGAGCTTATGGTGGAGGTAATTTTGATTCACCCTCTGTCAAAAGTACTCCTTAGCCGAGCCTTGATTTTTTCTTTTGGTTTTTTCGAAGATTTAAAGTATCAGAATATGAAAAAAGGTAATTCAGAATAAACTATAAAGTAAAATGGTTATAGCACATGATTTGTTGAATTATGTGATTACCATGTGATTTTCCTCTATGAGGTTCTTGTGGCCCTTTGATGTTTTTTTAGGGTAAGAAAATCTATTCGACATGACCAGTGAATCATGTAGGGTATTTGGTGGACTTCCATGGATGTCACATAGTTTGAGAATAGTTTTCCCAAACCATTCCACCCTCAGTGTAAATTTTTCACCCCCTAGACAGATTGGGAACTAGGGGTGTATGGTTAAGGTGCATAGTTTCTTTAACCATATGACATGCCCTAAGAAACTATGTGACTCCCTCTAAAATATTACTAATTTGGATTTCAACGTTTTTCCCTTGGTCATTGTAAAGATTAATCACCCCTAATATAATATTGGATCATTCTAACCCTTCCTTATATATTTTGAGGTCTCTCCCATTATATTCTAGTAATTTTTCCTTCGTTCTTGATATATCACATTAAGTTATGTTGTGTTTTTTATCTGTTATCCCTTCTTTTTTGTAGATATATTCTAGATATCTTCTCCTATCATATTGTTGGAACCCAATTGGGTTGTGATTCTAGATATAATGGGTATGATGGAGGAATTATTTTGTTTCTCATGGATCTTGAATTTTGAGGACCTAGTCCACTCTTCCTCGATCTTTATTTTTAAAGGTGATTTGTTCTACCTTTATTTTGAGGAAGTTGTTTCTATAAAAAGGATTTATTCTACTAATTTCATATTATTATTATAAAAATTATTTTTGTTATTCATTTAATATAAGTGATTTTTATTTTTAATTTATTTCTTGGAAAGATTCCTGTTTCTATATGTGTATTTCATTAAAAATAGGTTCATGCACACCATGAGTTGGATTAAATTCTTGAATTGTGGTTTTAATTCAAAAATGGTTTTTCTAACACAGTAATGGATTTTCATGTATTTTAAAATGTTTTATTAATTTTTATAGTGGTTTTGAAATGTATTCTAACAAACTTTTCACATTGGAAACTTTGTGTGCATCGGGAAAGTGATATAGGTTACCCTAATGTGTAAAGCACCACTATATACTACTCTTGTGATATCAATGGACTGTAACGGGAATCAATATTAGTTAATACAAAAATATTATTAGTTTTAGATATTTTATTTATTGTATGTATTCCCATAGTCTAGGTTTCAATATGGTGTGGTTTTTCATTTATGGTTCTTTGTCACATGATGTATTTCTTTCATGAATTTTTTCCATATGTTTTCACATGAGGTTATATCATCTAGCTTCACATGATGGATTACATCATGGATGTGTGTTTACTTTATTAACATGGTGTGTGTGTATTTTTTCCTTTTTAGCACTTATACTTTTCATATTTCTATATCTATAAATGTGAAAGGATTTTATGTAAAAACTCTTAGAAGCAAGGCTTTTCATAACTGGAAACGAAGTGTATTTTGTGTTTGTTCTCAATCCACATTGGGGTTGATCAATGAGTTTTTAAGGAAAGTTATATTTTGGTGGAGATAGTTTCAGTGTTGAAGGTGGCATCATTTCCCAGTGTTTTCCTAAAATTTTGAGCTCAAAATTAAAAGGAAGGTAAAAGCTTCATAAAATATGGATTTCCATGATTAACTCACCAAAATTATTGTAAAGGAATAGATTTCATTAAGATTTGTGTTTTTCAAAGGTTTGGAGATTCAAAAAGGCATCTGATGTCAGGAAGGTTTGAAGGATCACTAATAAGTGATGGGTGATGGTAAATATATGTGACTATTATAATCTTCATGAATGGATAAACTTTATCTGGAGCTTCATAGGGACTAGGTGATTTGTGAACATAAATGTAGAGGTTCTCAAAAAATATTTGGTGAGATAAAAATCTTTAAGAAAGTAAAATTCTAAAAATAGGCATCCATACACAACATTTGAGAATGGAGATAATTTGAGAAAATGGTGAATATATCTACTTTTTTGAAGGTTGTGAGATTATAGAATCAATATCTTTTCATGATAATAAGCATTACAAAAGGTTTTTTTAAGACTTAATTGATTCTAATGATTTTTATAAAAGGGAGATTTGTGAATATTGGAAGTTTCACACGGGATTAGAGTTCCAAGAAGGCTAGGAGTTCTGTGAAGGTTGGTAGCTTCATTAAAGTGTGTGGGTTTAGTAACGCTATTTTTTCGGTGAAATATAAAGGGGGTTTTGTTAGATATGGGAACTTTGTGAATAGTTGTGTTGAACATCTTGTTTATGTGAATAGTTCTTTCAACTACATCAAATCAAGAATATAGTGTAGGAAAATTCTCATTCTAAATGAGTAAAATGGCTTAAATTCTTAATCTACTGATGTGAACTTCAAATTCATAAACTAAATAAGACTTCTCCCAAGGTGGTGAGCTAAGGGTAGTCTATAGAAATTTTCCAAGAGTGTTCATTTATATCTCTAAATTCCTTGTAATGGCAGAGTGCCTGGAAAAAATTGACAATGTATAATCTTATATACTGCACAATAACTATTGAATCTTAGTGTATTTTGGTTTGATTGACACACTATTAGTGTATGCTCCTTAGATTATACCTTAGTGTTAAACCAAGTAAAACTGTTATGTTGTATCTCTATATATGGATATTTAATAAATGATTGATTCCTTCATATATGTTTCACAAGTTACAATCAATATGGGAATAATATCCATCACATTAAAATATAAATTTTACACCCAAATTCACCCCTCCCCTCTTAGGGTGTTCTAGGGTCCTATGAGTGGTATCAGAGTGAATAGGTTCTAGGTATTAAATCTTACCTCTAGTGTGTTCATTGATAATTCAATGAATGTTACGGGAATTCAACTCTTTGATGGAAGAAACTTCCAGATTTAGAAGAATATGGTGAGATATTATCTATAATCCCTTGGTATAGAAGTTATCTTTTCCAAATATCAAGGGATTTAGGTCAGTCATACAATAGGCATTTTTATTACTGAAATAGACAGAAAAATGATTAATGTAGCTGCCAAAGAATAAAATTCGATTACTGAATCTCTATATGATCAAATATATTTTAAGCTGATGTGTTGGACTCCATCCAAGTTCATGTGGGAAAAACTAGAAAATATATATATATAAAGGTGATAAAAATTGAAGGATTTCAAACTCCAAGTTTTACATAATTTGGTTGATGATCCAAAAACTCATTCAGATGAAAATTAATTTAGATATTTTAATGGAATTACTAATGTTTTTAGTGAAATTCAAATACATTGTGAATAAATTAACGATATTGAAGTTGTGAATAAAATATTGATAAGGCATCTGTCACGACCCGCCCTCGGGGTCCGTGCCGTGACTACCCCAAGCCCGCCTTCCATAGGCCAGGGGCTGGCGACTAGCACCAAGGCGTAAATTCCGGTAAAAAGGGAAGGCATTGCCTTTGTAAAGTAAACAAACACCACAGAGTAAGCAAGCGGAAAGTAAACACTAAGCAAAAGCAGAGTACAACTGAAAGTGCGGTAAAGTAAATGGGCCAGTATACAAACCCAAACTGAAAGTAAAGTACAACTCGAAAGGGAAAACAACAACTGAAAAGTAAAAGCCGCTACACCGGGCTGTCCACTGGAAATCCCACCTGAAGGGTGGGTACAGATAGCTCCACTGCTCCTCGGGTCCCGCCATCCGCTCCGAGCACGTCCCGTCCAGTGGTCCACCTCCAGGTACCGTCCTGCTCTGCAAGCCTCAGCTAAGATCAACGCTGTCTGTCGTCTGCAACCAACACAACGTAGTGCGGGCAAAGCCCGTGCAGGGGTGAGTATAAGCTACTCAGTAGGGACCCCGAGACCCCTGAAGGTCTCTCAAATCCACAAAGGATAAACCACGAAAAAAGGTACAATCATGAAGTAACAACCGACACTGCTTAGGTATATGCCCATACATATACCTAAGTCATCAAATTCAAATACGCTCCAACCTCCGAGCCCAAGTACAACTCAGTCCACACAGGAAAGTAAACGTATTCCACACAGGAAAGCAAAACGTAATCCACACAGGATAGCACAACACAATCCACACGGGAAAGCAACAGGATTCAGCTCACACAGGTATACATCTTCGAAAGACGATAAAGATGATCTCTGATCCATCTAAGTCATCGGACCCACGAAGGATCGATAGGTAACTAACCCCCGCAAAAGACCCACACAGGATCGGGCCCACGTAGGACCCGTAGGCGCTGGTTCACACAGGACCGCTGAGTGCAAAGACCCACACAGGATCGGACCCAGATAGGATCGGGCCCACACAGGACCTGTAGCACTGATCCACGTAGGATCGCTGAGTGCTGAAGTCGTCGCCGTCGAATCCACACAGGATCTCTGTACTGTCGTCGTCGCAGTCACAGTAGCAGTAGTAGCAGTAGTAGTCACAGTAACAGTCGCAACCAGCACTAGGGTTCCCGCACACAGCAAGCTCGTTCGGAGGGTCCGCTCCACGAGCCGAGAGGCTGATACATCAACTGTCTCAAAGTCTATAGTTGATGTATCCAAAAGTTCTGTATCGTCAACAGGAACTCAACGCAACAGACGGCGTGTCGATCGGACGCCCGGTCTGAGAGTTATTGGCATTTTCGTCACCGGGGCCCAGTTGGTTTTTAAGGCAAAACCAACCCGACCGTACTCCACCTGCGTCCAAACCTCGGGCGGAGTATTCCAAAAGAACCGTCTCACTAAGAGGAACACAACAAAGCTGACGGCACGTAAATCGGACGCCTGTAGCTCAAGATATGAGCGTTTCTGCTCCGAGGGCCCGGTTGGTTTCGTGAACGAACCAACCCGGCCGAACTCAAAGTATTCTGAAACCCTAAGTGCGATATACCAAAACGACCGTCTCAATCCAAGGATCGTGTTGCCGCAGACGGTTCGTCGATCGGAGGTCCGTGGCTCAATTTATGGCCAAAAGACCGAAACTGATTCGAAACGGGGGGGTCCGGGTCCGGGCCGACCCGGCCCGACCCCCCCTGGGTCGGCCCGAACCGGGTCGCCCGACCCGGGTCCGACCCGGCCCGGCCGGCGGCGCGGCGGACGGGCGCTGCACGGAGGCAGCGCGCGGGGTGGCGGGGGGGGCAAGGCCCCCCGCTTGATTGGGATGGCGGTGCGGCCTTATGCCGCGCCCTTTGAAAAAAAACGGCCCCCCACGTGGGGGCCGGCTTGAAGAAACCGGGGGGCCTCCTGCCCCCCCTCAAGGAAACCACCCCCCTCATAAATGAGGGGGGGTTTTTTAAGCTGGCAAGGGGAATTTATTTCCCCCGCCTTTTGACCTTCCGGCCGGCCAACTGCTGGCCGGTTTTCTCCAACGGGACCGGAAAATCCGGTCCCCCTTCCGGCTTCCGACGCTGGCGGCCCGGCCGCCGGTCTTCTCATCCCGCCATGGCCCGGAACCGGCCGCAATGTTTGTCGTCCGGCGCGGTGCGACAGCACCGCGCCCCTCCGCCGCGCCTTTGATTTCCTTCAACGCGGCGCGACGGCGTCGCATTCTTGATGATTCTTCCATGGCGCGCGCGTGACGGCATCGCGTAATAAGATTCGGGCGAATATCCACGTGGTGCGACGACACCACGCCACCTTGATTCATCCGCAATATAAAACATCAAGAACGAAGGAGGGGGTTCGGCCGTGTTCATGCGGTCCGGCCCCCTCACGTTAAAAGATAACACAACTTAAAATATTCAATATCCTCACGTTAGACATGCTAGAACCACGAACAAGAATAAAATAATTAAACAAAAATCAACAACCCCTACCTTGGGTAAAGGTTAGAAGATTTGTCAACGTCCCGCGGAAGAACGTCGCGGAGGTCGGCGTCACGGTAATCCTTCGTCAAATCCGATGACGAAGAGGTACGTCCGAAGAGGCACGACGTTGGCGAAACTTCTTATGTTGACGAAGGGAGTCCGACGAGGAAACGGTGTTCCCTCTTGTTGACACGGAAGACGAAGAAGAGAGGAGCGGCGTTCTTCGTCGCAGCTTGAGCGTTCTTCGTCAAGGATTGAGCGTTCTTCGTCAAAGTTTGAAGAAAAGGAAATGCTCTCAAAAGCTCTCAAGATGGCTAAAGAGTTCTAACCCAAAAAAATAAGCTAAGAGCTTATTTTATTAAGTCAACCAAACCATTTGAATTTCAAAGGTTTGAATTAAGACAACTCAAGCCATTAATTAACCAACTTGCCATCTAAAATTAAAAGGGGAGTTTAAGGGAGAAGATGAGAGGTTTAGGTTCGTGTGGGTCCCACCACACTTAATCCTCTCAAGGGAGGTTAAGTGGGTGTGGGTCCCACCCCTAACTCCCTTTGAGAGGAGTTAACCTACAAAAGTAAAATAAAAAGAATTCCACATTTTTTTATTCAACTTTTTATAATTCTCCCAAAAACTAACTTTCGTCCCGCAATAAACGCAACTTCTGAAAAGGTCTCCTTAAGCGAATATCAGTGTTGCGAGTTCATCGGTGCCCTCGGATTTCAATTCCGAGCACCGGATCAAAAGTTAGGAATTCCCGCTTGTTCGTTCACTGAACGTACCCGAGCCAAACTTCGGAAATTGATTCTGGGCACTCCGGGCCTCGAAATCAGGTGCCGTCAGAAACCGCGCTCTTCTAAAATTCCAAAGAAATTTAAGAAAAAATTTCCCTTGAATTTTACGGGTCTTTACATTACTCCCACCTCAGGGCTTTACGTCCCCGTAAAGATACATCAAAAACTAGGGAAACAAATGAGGGTATTGAGCACGCATCTGAGCCTCCCACTCCCATGTGCTCTCCTGGAGATTCTCGTGCTGCCATCTGATGCGCACAAGAGGAATCGATCGCCCACGCAGGACCCGTTCCTGTTGATCCTCTATCTCCACAGGAACCTCCGAAAAATTCGCCCCATCGTCAACGTCAAGCTCCCCATGGTCAATGATGTGCGTCGGGTCGTGCACGTATCTCCTCAGCTGAGACACGTGGAAGACGTCGTGCACCCGGTGCAACTGAGGTGGTATAGCCAGGCGATAAGCCACCTCACCAATCCTGCTGAGGACCTGGAAGGGTCCGATGAAGCATGGTGATAACTTGCCGCCTCGGCCAAATCTCTGAATACCACGTCGAGGTGAGACCCGCAAGAAGACGTGGTCGCCATCCTCGAACTCTAGTGGCCTCCGCCTCCTGTCAGCATATGACTTCTGTCAGCTCTAAACTGTCCTCATCTGCTCCTGGATGACTTGGACTTTCTCTGTCGTGGACTGGACCATCTCTGGTCCCAAAAGTGCTGACTCCCCAGGGTCTGTCTAGCACAAAGGAGATCTACAAGGTCGGTCGTACAACGCCTCGTACGGTGCCATCCCGATGGTGGAGTGGTAGTTGTTGTTGTACGCAAACTCCACCAAGGGTAGGTGGTCCTCCCAGCTACGACCAAAGTCGAGGACACATGCACGGAGCATGTCCTCGAGAGTCTGAATGGTCCTCTCCGTCTGACCATCCGTCTGAGGGTGAAAGGCTGTGCTCAGACGTAGTTGTGTCCCGAAGGCCTCCTGTAACCCCTTCCAAAGCCGGGAAGTAAAGCGGGAATCTCGATCGGAGACGATAGATGATGGTACGTCGTGGAGCCGCACAATCTCTTGAACGTAGAGACGTCCCAAGCTCTCTACTGAGCCCTGCTCTCTGATGGGTAAGAAGTGTGCTGACTTGGAGAGTCGGTCAAGAATCACCCAGATGGAGTCGTGACCTCTGGAAGTACGTGGTAGTCCAGTCACGAAGTCCATAGATATGCCGTCCCACTTCCACTCCGGGACCTCCAAGGGCTGTACCAAGCCTGCTGGTACCTGATGCTCTGCCTTCACCTGCTGGCAGGTGAGGCATCGAGAAACAAACTCTGCTACTGACTTCTTCATGCCCGGCCACTAGTGCTGTCGTCTGAGGTCCTAGTACATCTTCGCCACTCCAGGATGTACCGCCAAAGGAGAAGTGTGAAACTCACTCAGCACTTCCTCTCGCAAAGCGACTGGTACCATGGTACGTCCTCTGAAAAGGATGTCGTGCTCTGCTCCAAGGGAGAAACCATCAGGTGCCTGTCCCGAGGATATCTGTGCACGCCGTGTCTCACAGTCAGCGTCCTCACGCTGTGCCTCTCTGACCCACTGCAGTAGTGGAGGGGTGACTGTGAGAGACTGGAGGAAGGCTGCTCCATCTCTATCCATGAAGGATATCTGTAAAGAGGCTAGCTGCTCCGTCGCCTCCTCTAGTAGCTGAATGCCCGTCCTCCTGCTGAGGGCATCGGCTACTACGTTCCCCTTCCCAGGAGTATAGACTATCTCAAAGTCATAGTCCTGGAGGAACTCGAGCCATCACCGCTGTCTCAGGTTCAGGTCCTTCTGAGAGAAGATATACCTGAGACTCTGATGATCAGAAAAGACTGTAAAGCGCTCGCCCATCAGATAGTGTCGCCATGTCTTCAGAGCGAAGACCACTACTGCTAACTCCAGGTCATGGGTAGCGTAGTTCTGCTCATGCGGCCCCAACTGACGTGATCCATAGGCGATCACTGCCTGCTCCTACATCAGAACACATCCGAGTCCGGTCCTTGATGCATCGCAGTAAACTACGTACCCTACTCCCTCCTCAGGCAACCTCAAGATAGGTGCGCAGGTCAATCTCTGTCTCAGCTCCTGGAAGCTCTGCTGACATCTGTCTGACCATACGAAGGGTTTCCCCTTCTTCATCAAAGCTGTGAGTGGTGCCGCAACTCTAGAGAAGTCTGGCACGAATCTCCGATAGTATCCAGCTAGTCCCAAGAAACTTCGAACCTCAGTCACGCTCCTGGGTGGCTCACATGCTAACACAGCCTCGATCTTCACAGGATCCACTGCAACTCCATCCTCAGAGATAACGTGTCCCAAGAAGTGGAACTCACGTATCCAGAACTGGCACTTCGAGAGCTTACCATAAAGCTGGTGCTCTCAGAGTGTGTCTAGTACAACTCGCAAGTGATAGGCGTGCTCCTCCTCAGTCGTAGAGTAAATCAGAATGTCGTCGATGAAGTCCACGACAAACCGATCGAGGTATGGCTGAAAGATCCTGTTCATGAGAGCCATGAACACTGCTGGAGCATTGGTTACACCGAAAGGCATAACCAAGAACTCATAGTGGCCATACCGACATCTGAAGGCCGTCTTCTGCACATCCTCGTCTCTGACTCTGAGCTGATGATAGCCTGACCTGAGGTCTATCTTCGAGAACCACCGTGCTCCCTTGAGCTGATAAAAGAGGTCATCAATCCTCAGTAGCGGATACTTGTTCCTCACTGTCACCTGGTTCAGGCGACGATAGTCAACACAAATTCGCAAGCTCTCGTCCGCCTTCTTGGCGAACAATATCGGGGAAGCCCAGGGTGAAACACTGGGTCGGATGAACCCCTTGCCCTGCAAGTCCTCCAACTGTACCCGTAGCTCTCGAAGCTCGGTGGGGGCCATCCGATATGCTGGAGTGGATATCGGGGATGTCCCGGGGTACAAGTCAATATAAAAGTATACCTCTCTACGAGGAGGTAGCCCTGGTACGTCGTCAGGAAAAACGTCTGCAAACTGATCCACCACTGCAGGAAAACCAGGACTCCGCACGTCAACTGCTCCAAGGATGAGGCTAGCTAACTGATGAGTAATGGGCTGTCCTCTCCTCCGCGGAAGTCCATCCTGTGCTGCTAAGGCTCCCTTCTCGCCGGTGAAGGTGAACCTACTCCCGTCGGTGCGTACACATCGCACCTTGCGCCTAAAATAGTCAATCTGTGCATGGACCGTAGATAGCCAATCCATGCCCAAGATGATGTCGTAAGGCCTCGACGCTGCTACAAGACGATCCCAGCTGAAGCTCTCGCCTCCTAGAGTAATCTCACACTACCGGCACCAGTGTGTAATCGTCGAGTCTGCTCCCGTAGGAGTCTCTAGCCGTAAGGATCGAGCCAACGGCTCTGTCGGAATCTCTGAGCTCCGAACAAGGGCAGCGGCTATGAAAGAGTGACTCGCTCCTGTGTCTACAAGAACTGCAGCAAGGGTGGAATAGACATAGATAGTACCTCGAATCATCTCGGGTGCGTCGTGGTCGTAGGCCTCTACTGCCTGGAGCTGTGCCTGTCTCTGCCCGCCAGCTCCATGTGGTCGGGGTGGACCTCCTGGTGGTGGTGGTGGCAGAGCCTCAAAGCGTCGCCCACCACCGGCTGCTCGTCCAGCTCCTCTGCCTCATCCGCCTCCTCCCTGCGGACCGCCACGGTCGACCCTCTGCCTCTGCCTCGGTGGTCCCTCAACTGACTGCTGCTCCTCGGCACGGCGGGTCGGGCAGTCACGAGCCATGTGGCCCTGCCCGCCGCACGAGTAGCACTGTCTGCCTCTCGAAAGACTGGCTCCGCGCTGTGTGCCCCGCACTGCTGAGCCAGTGTCCTGAGGTCGTCTGCCCGAAGGTCTGGTCTGCCTGGACCCCTGAGTCATCCGTCGACTGCCTGCTGCAGATGACTCTGCCACGTGCTGCCCTGCGGTGGGTCGCTCCGCTGGTGTAGACTTAGCAAGGAAGCTCTCGATCAGAAGCGCCCGCTCCAGTACTCCTGTCTGAGTCGGTATGCTGAGGGAGATCAGCGATGCCCTGATATCGTGTCTCAAACCCTGCTCGAAGGTCCGGGCCCGGAAGAATGGGTCCCGTACCATGTCGGTCGAGTAGCGCGAGAGATCGGTAAATCTCGTCGAGTACTGAGCGACCGTCATGCTGCCCTGCCGCAGCTGAAGAAGCTCCTGGATACGCACTGCACGAAGGGTGGCTTGGACGAACTCCGAGCGGAAGAGGCTCTCAAATTCCGTCCAAAGTAGAGATGCCTCATCGTGCACCTGGAGTATCAAGCTCCACCATCATCCTGCTGCTGCGTGTAGTAGGCTCGCAGCGAGGATCACCATGAGGTCTTCTGGTGTCCTCACTAGCCTAAACACTCGTACCACTGCCTCCAGCCAGTCCTCTGTTGCATGGGGATCCATCTCCCCGCGAAACCTGGGCGGTCGCTGGCGCTGAAACTCATGCAGTGCGCTGAGGCGACGTGCAGCGTCAGCGGCTGGCGCTGGAAGCATCGGGGGCTCGGAGGGTAGTGCTACCGCCGGTGCCACTGCTGACAAAGGGCCCTGCACCGAGGCCTCGTCGCTCGGTGGGTTGTCGTCACGCTCGACTCTCGGAACCCTAGCTGGCTGTCGTCGTGGGGCCATCCTGAAAAGGAAACAGGTGCGCCACGGTCAGAACAGTATACCTGGTGAGCTGATATAAGTAATCACAAAGAAAACTTTGAAACACACACGCAATCAATGTTTTCGTGCATTAAGTCGGAAATCAGAAGTCAGGGTCCTGGTGTACGGATACGTCGGCCGCCGCACCAACACTGGACTCCCTGGACTGATAACCACACTCAATACGCTAAACATTATTGCTTCACATAGAAAAGATCAGAGTTCGTGGTAGAACCGAACTCCTCTGATACCAATTTGTCACGACCCGCCCTCGTGGTCCATGCCGTGACTACCCCAAGCCCGCCTTCCATAGGCCAGGGGCTGGCGACTAGCACCAAGGCGTAAATTCCGGTAAAAAGGGAAGGCATTGCCTTTCTAAAGTAAACAAACACCACAGAGTAAGCAAGCGGAAAGTAAACAC
This sequence comes from Viscum album, assembly GCA_963277665.1. NCBI lineage: Eukaryota > Viridiplantae > Streptophyta > Magnoliopsida > Santalales > Viscaceae > Viscum > Viscum album. Next base: position 2,138,664,610 of record OY728128.1, on the reverse strand, counting down.
TAAGCAAAAGCAGAGTACAACTGAAAGTGCAGTAAAGTAAATGGCCCAGTATACAAACCCAAACTGAAAGTAAAGTACAACTCGAAAGGGAAAACAGCAACTGAAAAGTAAAAGCCGCTACACCGGGCTGTCCACTAGAAATCCCACCTGAAGGGTGGGTACAGATAGCTCCACTGCTCCTCGGGTCCCGCCGTCCGCTCCGAGCACGTCCTGTCCAGTGGTCCACCTCCAGGTACCGTCCTGCTCTGTAAGCCTCAGCTAAGATCAATGTTGTCCGTTGTCTGCAACCAACACAACGTATTGCGGGCAAAGACCGTGCAGGGGTGAGTATAAGCTACTCAGTAGGGACCCCGAGACCCCTGAAGGTCTCTCAAATCCACAAAGGATAAACCACGAAGAAAGGTACAATCACGAAGTAACAACCGACACTGCTTAGGTATATGCCCATACATATACCTAAGTCATCAAATTCAAATACGCTCCAACCTCCGAGCCCAAGTACAACTCAGTCCACACAGGAAAGTAAACGTATTCCACACAGGAAAGCAAAACGTAATCCACACAGGATAGCACAACACAATCCACACAGGAAAGCAACAGGATTCAGCTCACACAGGTATACATCTTCGAAAGACGATAAAGATGATCTCTGATCCATCTAAGTCGTCGGACCCACGAAGGATCGATAGGTAACTAACCCCCGCAAAAGACCCACACAGGATCGGGCCCACGTAGGACCTGTAGGCGTTGGTTCACAAAGGACCGCTGAGCGCAAAGACCCACACAGGATCGGACCCACACAGGATCGGGCCCACACAGGACATGTAGCACTGATCCACGTAGGATCGCTGAGTGCTGAAGTCGTCGTCGTCGAATCCACACAGGATCTCTATACTGTCGTCGTCGCAGTCACAGTAACAGTAGTAGCAGTAGTAGTCACAGTAACAGTCGCAACCAGCACTAGGGTTCCCGCACACAGCAAGCGCGTTCGGAGGGTCCGCTCCACGAGCCGAGAGGCTGATACATCAACTGTCTCAAAGTCTATATTTGATGTATCCAAAAGTTCTGTATCGTCAACAGGAACTCAACGCAACAGACGGCACGTCGATCGGACGCCCGGTCTGAGAGTTATTGGCATTTTCGTCCCCGGGGCCCGGTTGGTTTTTAAGGAAAAACCAACCCGATCGTACTCCACCTGTGTCCAAACCTCGGGCGGAGTATGCCAAAAGAACCGTCTAACTAAGATGAACAGAAAAAAGCTGACGGCACGTAAATCGGACGTCAAGATATGAGTGTTTCCGCTCCGAGGGCCCGGTTGGTTTCGTGAACGAACCAACCCGGCCGAACTCAAAGTATTCCGAAACCCTGAGTTCAATATACCGAAACGACCATCTCGATCCAAGGATCGCGTTCCCACAGACGATTCGTCGATCGGAGGTCCGTGACTCATGTTATGGCCAAAAGACTAAAACTGATTCGAAACGGGGGGGTCCGGGTCCGGGCCGACCCGGCCCGACCCCCCTAGGTCGGCCCGAACCGGGTCGACCCGGGTCCGACCCGGCCCGGCCGGCCGGCAGGCCGGCGGCACGGCGGCGCGGCGGCGCGGCAGCCTGGCGCCGCACGGAGGCAGCGTGGGGGGGGGGGGGGGCAAGGCCCCCCGCTTGATTGGGATGGCGGCGCGGCCTTATGTCGCGCCCTTTGAAAAAAAACGACCCCCCACGTGGGGGCCGGCTTGAAGAAACCGGGGGGCCTCCTGCCCCCCCTCAAGGAAACCGCCCCCCTCATAAATGAGGGGGGGGGGTTTAAGCTGGCAGGGGGAATTTATTTCCCCCGCCTTTTGACCTTCCGGTCGGCCAACTGCCGGCCGGTTTTCTCCAACGGGACTGGAAAATCCGGTCCCCCTTCCGGATTCCGACGCCGGCGGCCCGGCCGCCGGTCTTCTCGTCCCGCCGCGGCCCGGAACCGGCCGCAGTGTTCGTCGTCCGGCGTGGTGCGACGGCACCGCGCCCCTCCGCCGCTCCTTTGATTTCCTTCAACACGGCGCGACGGCGTCGCGTTCTTGATGATTCTTCCATGGCGCGCGCGCGACGGCGTCGCGTAATAAGATTCGGGCGAATATCCACGTGGTGCGACGGCACCACGCCACCTTGATTCATCCGCAATATAAAACATCAAGAACGAAGGAGGGGGTTCGGCCGTGTTCATGCGGTCCGGCCCCCTCACGTTAAAAGATAACACAACTTAAAATATTCAATATCCTCACGATAGACATGCTAGAAGCACGAACAAGAATAAAATAATTAAACAAAAATCAATAACCCCTACCTTGGGTAAAGGTTCGAAGATTTGTCAACATCCCGCGGAAGAACGTCGCGGAGGTCGGCGTCACGGTAATCGTTCGTCAAATCCGATGACGAAGAGGTACGTCCGAAGAGGCACGACGTTGGCGAAACTTCTTATGTCGACGAAGGGAGTCTGAGGAGGAAACGGTGTTCCCTGTTGTTGACACGGAAGACGAAGAAGAGAGGAGCGGCGTTCTTCGTCGGAGCTTGAGCATTCTTCGTCAAGGCTTGAGCGTTCTTCGTCAAAGTTTGAAGAAAAGGAAAAGATCTCAAAAGCTCTCAAGATGGCTAAAGAGTTCTAACCCAACAAAATAAGCTAAGAGCTTATTTTATTAAGTCAACCAAACCATTTTAATTTCAAAGGTTTGAATTAAGACAACTCAAGCTATTAATTAACCAACTTGCCATCTTAAATTAAAAGGGGAGTTTAAGGGAGAAGATGAGAGGTTTAGGTTCGTGTGGGTCCCACCACACTTAATCCTCTCAAGGGAGGTTAAGTGGGTGTGGGTCCCACCCCTAACTCCCTTTGAGAGGAGTTAACCTACAAAAGTAAAATAAAAAGAATTCCATATTTTTTTATTCAACTTTTTATAATTCTCCCAAAAACTAACTTTCGTCCCGCAATAAACGCAACTTCCGAAAAGGTCTCCTTAAGCGAATATCGGCGCTGCGAGTTCATCGGTGCCCTCGGATTTCAATTCCGAGCACCGGATCAAAAGTTAGGAATTCCCGCTCGTTCGTTCACTGAGCGTACCCGAGCCAAACTTCGGAAATTGATTCCGGGCACTCCGGGCCTCAGAATCAGGTGTCGTCAGAAACTGCGCTCTTCTAAAATTCCAAAGAAATTTAAGAAAAAATTTCCCTTGAATTTTACGGGTCTTTACAGCTTCCACCTCTGTATTGTCGAAAATTTCCATCCCTTAAGGAAATGGATCAATCTATACATTCTCTTGATGATCTTCTAAGCAGTCTGGTGGCTTATGAAATGAGATTTAAACTATAAGAAACATCAATTCAAGGAAGTAATAAAATGGAATTCAAATCCATGGAAAATATTGATGTTTCCAAATTTAGTGATGATGTATATTATGTGTATAATGAGTTTCTTTCTCTTGTTTTCAAAAAAATCATGAGAGTAAAAGGGAGTTTTAAGGCAATCTTCCTTTTCCTTGATTTCGGCATGGTAATATAGGGTACATTTCCACTTGATGACCAAGGGAAATTAATGATGTATAAAGATGAACTAGATGATAACTTCATTTTAGAGTATGTAGAGACTGAGTTTAAATATAAATCTAAAGAATCCATGATGGATACAATTGAAATGGTGGAACCCAAATAAATATGAATACAATCATTTGATTTGTGTTTTTATATCAATGTGGAACTTGATGGTGCTCTTGATGAGATTAATATTCTAATAAATAAAAATAGAATGATGGGAGTTGTGTTGAATGTGTTATCATAGTATGTTGATTATATTGAGATATAAATTATTTGACTGTAAGGAGAGGTAGAATAAAATTTAATAAATCTTGAAATTATGGAAGAGGTCATGGAATTTAAACTCAATATTGAAGATCTGGAAAATGTCATCAATTAACATACATAGAGACTTAAGGAAAAGGCTATGATAGTTGATGGAATTGAAGAAGAAGTGGTTAATTTAATGAAAAAATGGAAACTAAATCAAAACCATTATAAATAAATAAGAAAAAATAGTTTGGAATATTTTAATATTCATAACTATTATAAAGAGCTAAATGTGATTCTAAAATAGTAGATAAGGCCTTGAATGATGAAATATCTACATTTATGGGAAAATGGAATTATATGTGATGTAGAAACATCGAATGTTATAAATGGGATGATCCAAGATAAATGGAAGAATAATTTTTCACATATCACAAAGATGCCTGATGTATTAAAAAATAAAGATTCGAACCAAATAAAAAAGGTGATAAAAATAATTTTCTAGTATCTATAAAAGATTTTCGGTCAAATTACATTACAAAATAATGGTAAATGTTGAGTAAGGGAAGTGAGAAGATATTTCCCATATAAAATTTCTGTTTTATGGATTTCTAATACATACCATGTCTTATTAGGATAAGGCAAGGATCTATCTGAATAGAAAAGATCCTGGAAGTCAACAAATGAGAATGAGACCATATCCATCATTATAAATAAGAATTAGTTTCTCTGGATTTTTTTTTCACTATTCTCACTATACCTATAAAGATATTCATTACAGGAAGAGGAAATGTAGGAAAATTCTTATAGAACTCAGTGATAATTGAATACCCATAAACCAAGAAGAGTTACTCTTGAAAATAGCTATTATACTTGGGAAGAAGAATATGAGTATTTTGAACCCATGCATATTGAAAAGAGATTAGAAAGGATATATTTTTCCTCCACTAAATCAATTATATCATTGAAGGAAAAGAAGATGATCGATAAATCAAATCTTGCAGAAATAGCTCTCAAAACTACAAAAAAAAATGTAGAACCTAGATTCTTGATAACAGATTCTCATCTCATGTGATAAGAAATATAGATTTATTAATAATTTTAATAAATGGGTTGATGGAATAGTTATATTTGAAAATAATGGTTCACTAAATATCAAATGTATTGGAAATAAAGAAGTATAAAATGATTAGCTAAGGAAAACTAAAGTTCTATACATATATAGTATACATCACAGTCTTCTGAGTCTTAGTAAACTCTATGAATCAGGAATCATAGTTAAATTTAAATATTAGGAGAGAATTATCTAGTTAAATATAGGTAATTCTCTCATGAAATTATACAGAAAAATTGGAAACTTATACTAGTTTGATAGTAAATATAACACTTGTTTCTTAACAATTTAACAACAAAACCACTTGTGACACTGAAGGTCGGGTCACATTAATCAACAGAGCATGGAATGCATATCTAAGATTAATATTTTTTGGAAATTACAAATCTAAATTTTGATCAGGAAAATACATGTGATGCATGCTTACAAGAAAATATGTTTAGGAGTTCATATTTTTTAAAGAACAAGAGGGCATCAAATCTGTTTGATCTCATCCACACAGATGTATTTGTTATAATAAATGTGTCTAGAAAATATATAGAGATGAATTTCATTACTTTTCTTTATGATTATAGTATAATTTATTGTTTTATGTTTATATAGAAGAAATAGAAATTGATTAATTTCATGAAGAGTTATTGTTAAAGATCTGCCAATGAAACAAGTTGTACAATTAAGATTATAAAATTATAAAAATGGAGGAGAATACACATAAATTGAATTTTAAAATTACCTTGAAAATAAAGGGATAAATCTTGAGGTTTATACAGTGAGAACACCTCAACAAAATGGGGTTGTTTAATGTAGAAATCCGTAGTTGAATAATATAGCTAGAACTATGCTAATTGAGAGTCATGTTTCTTGTAATTATTGGAAAGTGGATCTTCAAGTGGTGGTGTACACTCAAAATTGAACATGTCCTTTTATAGTATAGATAAGGACACCATATGATATATTTCATAGAAGGAATCCCTATAAAAAATATTTTCATGTTTTGGGAATAAATGTTTCCACTGAAACAAATAAGAAAATCAAGGAAAGTATGGTGATTTTGTGGATGAAGAAGTATTCCTTGGATACTCAATGAAGAGTAAAGCCTAAAAATGTTAAAATAATCATTTTATAAAGATTTTGTAAATTAATTATGTTAATATAATTTAAGATAGATCATAAATACATCCATGAGATCTATTGACACTACAAAATGCTTTTCATGCACTTTTTTCATAGAATTCATGATGTCCCCCCCCCCCACATAGACAAAAATGTTGAGTTTGAGAAGATATGTGTATGAATTTTTGAATAAGATTATTTCTATATTTACATGTACCAAAAGACTACTCCATAATAAGGGATAAGTGGAAATGACCCCTCTCTAGGAGTAGGCCATGGATTTCCAAGTTCAAGGGTAAAAACTTGTTGATGCATTAAAATGAAACTTACATGTTTCCTTTGGGAGAATTTGGTGCACTAACCATAAAATTATGTGTATATATCATCAAGATATTTTATTTGACTATTCAAAAATACCAAATAGACTCACAGATCCAAATTTATGGCTCTTAGAAGTTGGAAAAAATTTGTAAAGGAATGTGTGTCACCGCGTAGGCCATCCACATAGGCTATACACAGAGATCCAATGACACATGCCCATCCTCGTTGGCCCAATAATGTAGTTCCATCTATGCAGGGCCATCAACATTATTCAATTCACATAGTCCCACCTGAGGGTCTATAAATATACCCCTTTACCTCAAATTTTCTGACGATGATCGAACTCTCGGATGGTGAATCCTAAAGAGGGATCTGGCTGCGCAAGTCCTTCCCCCAAGTAGTCCATCCTTACTTGGGAGACCTACCATCGCTTATACTCACTAGGGTGAGGCCCACATCATATCACTTGGGTGTCCCACCTGGGTGACCCACTTGGGCGACCCATACCTAGGTGACCCATACATGGGTGAACAATACCTGGGCGGCCCATACCTATCTCCAACCTAGGAAACCCACCTTGAAGATCCATTCCTCGACAACCCATACCTGGGTGACCCATTTGGGAGACCCATACCTTGGAAAACCATACCTGGGTGACCCACCTAGGTTACCAAAACCTGAAAGTCTATAAATAGATCCCATCCGCCTCAAATTTTTAGATGACAGCTGAACTCCTTGATGACGAATCATAGAGAGGACTCTGGCTGCACAAATCCTGCAACAAATTAGTCCATCCCTACTTGGGAAACCTACCATGGATCATCATCACTAGGAAAAGGCCCCTATCCTAGAACTTGGTAAATACACTAGGGTGACCCATACTTGGGCGACTGATACCTGTTCGACCCACCTGGGTGACCCACCTAGGCGAACCACACTTGGGTGACCCATACCTCAGTCGGTGACCTGTAACTGGGCGACCAACCTGGGTGACCAATACCTAGGTGACCCTCCTAGTTTACCAATACATCAGTGACCCATAACTAGGTGATCACGTGGGTCCATACCTTGGGAGATGTGTCCCCACACCCCCAATTAGGATCACTATCGGACTGTGGTCTCGACCCATCAGGTTGGTCCCTTTTCTATAATCACTAACCCCCATGAAAAATGGAGAGTTGTACCATGATCTTTTTCGGCTGGGTCAAGGACATTTTTTGTTATTCCTTATACGTCCTTAACTTCCACCCCTAGAATATCATGATTTGAGATACTTCTACACACTCCATGAAATGCCTTGAGTCAACATACTCCTCTTGGTTCCTTTATCTTGTTATGAGTTGAGATTCTCCTCTTCGATTCCTAGATTACCTTGATTTGATACACTCCTCAAGATACTCATAAAACCTCATCACCTGAATCTGATACTTGGTTGAACAAATATAATGGGAATCCTCTTTAGTAATAGTCCCTAACCAGTACAAGGTAATCCTTTTCAATAATAATATACAAAAAGTACAATGGAATCCACCTTAGGAATAAGCCCTAACTAGTACAAGGGAATCCTCCTTAGGAATAATCCCCAACCAAACCACAAATGGGAATCATCCTTAGGAATAATCACTAAATAGTAATAGGGAATTCCTCATGTAGTAAGCCCCTAAATATTATTATAAGAGATTTAACCCTCACTCCTCTCTATCTTCTAGCCACTGGATCAGAGAGAGGATGGGCATTAGATTCCTCTCTTATTTCTCCCTATCCCTTCCATACTCAGTCTCAATACCCTTGATTCATTATTGGTTAAAGTGAAGATAGGTAAGTGTAGTATCCCTATCCTCTTACATTAGAAAAATAGGGGTCAGAGGATGTAGGAAAGCTCAACACCCCATCCCACTCCATTTGGGATTTGTTTCAATGTCCACTAGCAGAAAAAATCAGATTGTGTGGTTGGTTGAATATTCTGCTTCCTATTGTTTCTCACACTGAGCATGACTAGTTGGGCATAGAGGTTAGTTTTGATCATTAAATCCATATGATCTAATCAATTGAGCTAAGAAAACTTTGATTCCTTCTACAATTAGGATACATAGGACTCCAACCAAGGGCCTGAGCATAATGAGAATTCCTCTCAGAAGTAATCTCTAATCATAACCCAAAATCAATTGAACTATGATAACTCTAATACTTTTTATAATCAATATTTTTAGGACTCTAACATAGGGTCAAAACTGAATGGGAATTCCCCTCCGGAGTAATCCCCAATCATAACCCCCAAATCACCCTAAGTTAAACACCCTTCAAGGTCCCTTTAACCGGTCATCCTTCTTAAGAGTAATCCCCAATCATGTAATTGAATATTTTGGGAGACAATTTCTAGAATAATACCCAACCTAATCCTCTCAATGTACAATACACTCATGCAATACAACCCTTAAAAAATCCTCCATTGGTGAGGTTCTTAATAACTGAACTATGTGGGATTTGATTCTCATCCTTATGGGATACGTAGGGATCCTCCCTAAGGTCCAAACCCAATTCCCCAAATCAACCCTTTTATCTCAGGGAAGTATCCTAAGAAAGGATTAATTAAACCTATAAACTCACATCCCTTCAAGGTTCCCTAGGCTGCTTCAGCATAAGTCTCGCACCAAACATTGACTAGGAATCTTCTTCCTAGATGTCCTTTCCAACTGATGTTGAACCATATGGTTAGGTCCTTATCACATGACATTAAATGGTATGATGTGCCAAATTAAATGGCACAAAACTATGTGGTTTATGATTCCTTTCATAAGGATATGTAGGAGGGACGTTTACAAGTTCGATCCCTACACCAAAGCAACTCATGTCTCCCTGGATGAAGATACACTTTAGAGAACCCTACTAAGTGTCTAGTAAACCAGCATCATCGTAATAATAACCAAAAAAACCTCTAAGTAGTATAGAAAAGGATACCATCAATGGATAACTTCAAATACATACATATATCTCTGTTTATAATGAACCCGGGATACATATAGAAGATTCTATGCTCTACACATGCTAATAATGGAGTTTTAACTCTAGGGTGACCCACATCATACTTGGGAATCAATAATGGAATATTAAACATCATTTAAATCTATAAGAGAGTCTTAGAGTAGGCAATAATTCCCACTAAAAGGATTTGATGTGCCTGAAATCCCATCCTCTTAACTAATGTGAGTTCTTAAGAATAGTTGGTAAAACTCCACGTTGAGAACCGACCATTGGAAAACATGTCCCTATGGATATAGAATAATTGGGTGTTTTGGGTTCCATGAACAAACCCTTTAGAAAACATTAAAAAATAGTGATTCCTGACCTAAACACATTCTTAGAGGGTAACAAGATCTTATGTTGATATGATTAAAGATAAATATGAAATTGGACGAGGGATAGATTCAAATGGGAAAATAGTGGAACAATTTCAAAACATTTAGGGCTCACAAAATGATGGTGATTCATAAGAGGAATAATAGTAAGAAACCATTGTTGAACAAACATTATCAGAACCTCAAAAGATAAATAAAAGAGTATAAATTAATAAATTTGTCATCATTACGGATTGTACTGCACCTACACTTATAAGGAGAATTTGGAATGAAGAACATTCTTCATTCTCATCAATTGTAGAACCAACCTGGTTTCAAGAAGAAGTTAAGGATGAATCATAGGTTAATTCCATGAATAATGAACTAGACCAAATTAATAATAATAAAACATTGGATCTTATTAATAAACCATAAAATAAAAATGTTATTGGAAAAAATAGATCCTCAAAAAAAATTATGAGCATGGATATATGATCAGAAACAAGGAAAGATTGGTTTATAAAGGATATGCACATATTAAAGGAATTTGTGTTTTTGAAACTTTTTATCCCCTAGATAAACTGGAGTTTATCAGTCTCTTTCTTGACATGGAAATTCAATGAGGGTATAAATTTAATCAAATTTATATCAAAACAAAATTCTTAAATGGGGTTCTTAAGGAAGAAGTCTACATTGAACAACCAGTGGTATTTTTATTGAAAATAATGATATGAAGATTTGTAAATTAAATAAGTCTCTCTATGGTCTGAATCAGTCACCATGAAAGTGGTATTCTCGATTGGATGTTTATTAAAATAAATAAATAATTTAAAAGAATAGGTGATTAAAATAATCTATAGGAGAAGAATTCTCATAAATATTAATTTATAGTGTTTTTCTATGTGGATGATAATATTTTTTGTGGAACCAGGTAGGGATCAGTAAATTAATTTTATAATCACATGAAATCTGAATTTTAAATTCCTATTATTGGTTATCGCTCATACTTTTGGCGGAATTATGTGGTTCAAAAAAAATATTATACCTTCATTTCTCAAGAAAAATATGAAAGATATATTTTAAATAAATTCAACATTCATTACTCGAAACCAATGTGAAATTTGATTGTGGTTGGGGTAAAACTCAGAAAGATTAAGGATGAGAAATATGTGGATCCCACCTTATATAGGATGATTTTTGGAACCTTGTTATAATTGACTACAACATGGAAAGATTTAATTTTTTTCAACATGATAAGCTTCTCACTTCTTAATTAATCTACAAGAAGATCATTTTTCAGTCGTTAAAAGAATCATGATATATATTCAAGGTACTCTAAACATTTGATTATAATTTGCAGTATGAAGTGATGATGAATTATAAACAATTTTTATGTTTATTGGTCTGGAGATGTGGTGTATAGAATGTCCACAAGTTGTGGTGTGTTATTTATTTGAAAAAAAATAGGCTGGTTGAGAAAGAAAAAAGTAATCACTTCTCTTAGTATGGATGAAGTTGAGTATATATTTACAACAAATTCATGCACTTAGTTATTCAGGATGAGAAGAAAAACAAATTATATTGATGATGATGTGAAACAGTTTATGGTGATTCACTATGACAATAATAGCATGATCGATCTTATGAAGAATCTAGTTCATAACTCTTATACCAAACATATTGAGATTATATATCACTTCATCAAAGAAAAAAATTTAAATAAGGATTTCTTAAAATGGAGCATGTTGAAACTAATGACTAAGTGGTTGAAATCTTGGCTAAGCCCTTCTAAACACCAATGTTCAAGAAAAATCTGTTGAAACTTAGTACTTATCCACCTCCCATTACATGAGTACGTTATGGTAGGTCCCATCTCCACATTTTTTGTTAACTATTTTAATCTGATTATGGATGTGATGTATGTATATTAGAGAGATACAATCCAGGTATAGTTTTTATCCCTAAAATTACAAATATAATTTCTTTGGGTTTATTTCCAAAGGTAGAGATAAGTAGAATTCAATTATTTCTAGGTTTGAAGGGTTGGATCCATTGTATTGGTTGATGTTTTATCGAGGAACAAAATTCTCTTATGCCACTCTTGTTTTCTACACAAAAATTTTATCGCATAGACATAATGTGTTGCATGATCTATTTCATGCCTATCAGGTTTTTGGTCAAGGATGATTCTTTATCTAATTTATCTATATATTTTCAACAAACCCAAAGGGGGAGATTGTTGGAACCAAGGATTTTCATAACATTAAATGCATTTTATTTTATTTTTTTCAATCCACACTATGGTTGATTAGGGGGTTTGTATGGGAAGTGATCTTATGGTAAAGATGGAATCGTTGTTGAAGGTGGTTTCATTTTCTCATGTTTGAAAAAAAACATTACCTAAAAATTAAAAGTAAGGGATAGGCTTCAAGAAATATGGATATTTAGTATTAAATGAAAAAAATGTTAAATTCATGGGTTTCATGAAGATTAGAGTTTTTAAGGTATGGAGCTTCATGAAGGAATTTGTTATCATAAAGATTTTATGGTCCATGAATGTGCAATGGGGTGATGGTAAATCTATGTGACTATTAGAATATTCAAAAATAGGTAAACATTCAATGGAGATTCGTAAAGACTATAATCTTCATGAACATGAATGTAAAGGATTAAAAAAATGTAATGGTGATAACTAAAGATTCAAAAAATCCAATGTTTATAAATATACTTCCATAAGAAACATTTTAAAATAAAGATAATTTTAGAAAAGTGGGAATCACTATGATTTTTTGAAGACTCGGATTTTTGTGAATTAGGAACTCTTCATGAGAAAAAGAATCATGAAAGTTCTTGTTAATACTTAACAGATGCTATAGTTTTTTAGAAAATATACTTTCTAGAAGATTGGGAGTTTCAATAAGTCTTATTATTACGAAAAGTCTTGGATTGCAAAGGTTAGGAGTTTTGGGATGGTTAGTAGCTTCATGAATGTGTGTGGGTTCACAAACACTAGTTTTTATTTGAAACATACAGGTGTTTTTGCAACATATGGGAGGTTTCAGAATAGTATTTTTGAACATATAGTTTAATTGAATTGATCTTTCAAGTGCGTCAACTTAATACTATGGTGAAAGTATTGTCTCATGATAATCAAGGACAAGGACTTAAATTCCCAATCTAATAATATTCCCTTCAATTCATTAAACTAAGTAAGACGTTACATTAGGTAATAGGATATGGGGAGTTGACGGAAGTGTTTAGAGGGAGGTAGTTTGTTATCCTGAAATTATTATAAAGTCAGTGTTCCTGGAATAGATTGATTGTGTCTGATCTTCTATACACCACAATAACTAGTGAATATTAGTGGATTTGTGTACGATTGACAAATTATTATAATGTGATCTATGGACTACCTCTTAGGGTTATCCATTTAAAGTTTCTGGTTTGTCTCTATGTATATGAATATTAAATAGCTGCATGATTCCATAAAATAGGTTTTACAAGATCCTACCAAATGTGGGCACAAGATCTGTCACTTTAAAAGAAAATGTTGACACCCTGATTCACCCCTATCCTCTTCGGGTATTCTAGGGTCCCATAAAACTAAAGGAAAATGATTTAAAAATGGGTTTATATTTATTAAAATTCATTATAAAACTATTTCTATTTTAATAGATAGAACTGATGTGTTCCTATTATTATACCTTAGATAGACTTTGTGGTGGAATCCTATATGTATTGTTTCTCACACCCTACTTTTTAATTTGGGTGGTTCTAGACATTGTTTTTCAAGACCCAGGTAAAGTAAAGGGCATCCTATATCATTATATCAACTCCTTTATTTATTGCCTTTATATCATGATTGTTGGGTGGTAATGGTTATTCACATGGTTACTTGTTAGTCTTTTCTTTTAATACTTTCTAGTTTACCTAATTTGGGTTGGATTGCATGGATCTTGGATTTATCTATTTCTTCTATGTTATATTTTGGTTGTATTTATTTTTTTCTTCATATGATACTTGTTTCCATTTTCTTCTTACACCTCACAACTATGATTTGCTAGCTCAGATGGCTTATCTAGTTGACCTTGGTTTTTTCGTTACACATGCCTTGCAATTTTTGTAAAATTTACCACATATGTGCCCATGTATTCATCATCCTTATTCTTAAGATCAAGGAATTTGTTCTTCATTTTTTTATGTAGAATATGAAAGAATTACTTACTTAAACTATCATCATAAAATCATCCCATTTTATTAAATCAATTTATTACTCTTTCCTCATTTTCTTAATATGATTCCACTATTGATTTTATTCAACTTTAAAATGATAAATGATAAGGAAAATTTTTTCATGGTTCAAGCACTAAAGAAAAGATAATATCTTTTTCATCACATTGATCCATTTCATAGAAACTAGTGGATCATAAGACCCAGAGAATTAGGGTAAACTATGTCACGTAAAAGTTTCAATGGCATGGTGTTCCATCCTTGGTTCATTCATTATTTCAACATTTTCCATGTTACTACTCATATCTTGAGAAATTTCACTGACAATAGTTATAAAATATTACACCCCAACTCCTAATCCATTTCATTTGTCATGAGGATGACCATTTCATTTACCATCAGATTTATTGTTCACTTGATTCCTTAAGCTTCCAACCATTGATTAGAACCCAAAAATATAGTGTGAGACACTATATTCATAGTTAGAATTCATATAATCATTCAAATCATTAATATTATGTCTAAATAAAGACACATTATTTCTAATATATAAAACCATAATTTTAACCTAGTCCATCCTTAGTTATAATTTATTCAAATACTTCATAATGTTTCATAAGAAAAATGTGATTTAACCCAATCATGTCCCCCTAGAGATTCAAACCATGTGCATAATAAAGGAACACTCACCATGCACCAGAATGATATTAGGTATATACTCAAACAACTCCTTTAGGGTTATTACCACTAAATACATCTCTGTCAAAACAACATCCACTTATAATATCCAGATAGGGATAGATTTCATGGAAAACCACATAATCTCTTCTTTAAAAAAAACTTTTGGACTTTATCCTATACTTAGACTTATCCCCATTTTTTCGCCAAATTTATATAATCCTAATCTCCAAATATTGACTAAACCCTTCTCTAATACAAACTATATAGACTCAATATTTACATACATAAATATTAAATCATTTTATATGAACAGTCAATACATAACATTAAGTTCCACACTAAAACCTTAAAGGTCTTGTGTCTTTAGAGACTATATACATAATCCATTTATTTCATGAAATATCTTCAATGTTTTACACAAAGAATTCATCTTTGTTATACACTACTAAAAATCATTCTTCTTAACCTGGGGAAGGAAAAACATAAAAATGGTTGAGCTCAAATTCCTAGTATGGTTAAACATAAGATATATCAATCAAGGATCATACATTATCTTAATATAAGAATAAGGTTATGATATCACAATCATAAATTACAAATTTTATACCCAATATATCATAGATCCGAAACATGGTTCCTGGAATTAAACTTTATCATAATAATAGAAAATATTCATATGAGTACAAAATCATTAATAAATAGTAATGAAATATTAGGGCACAACATAGACATATTAATATGGAAAACCCATAATCTTATAACATTGTGAAAATGTGTAAATAAAAAAACATCACTCATTAAATTAAGAACATGAAATCAGTCCCTCTTATAAAATTATGGATATGAAACCAGGTCCATGAATAATCTTATAGACCTAAAAATATGGTCCATGCATAATCATATGGACAGGGAAACTAGGTCCATGCATAATCTTATAGACATGAAAACCAGTTCCATGTATAAAATTGTGAACATGAAATCAGGTTCACACATAAAATATTTATCTCAGGAGTTATATATATCTACCAAATGAATTGGAGGTTTATAATGTACCCACCTATCTTATAATCATAATACATTCATATTTATGCTACAAGGTCAGGGAAATAATTAACATTCCATCATAACATAAACCATGGAAAATAGAATGGGTTTTGTAAACATCTCATCATCATAAAAATAAACCATATAGATAAAGAATAATGAATTTATCATAGAATAATATACCTAGTTAAATATAAGTAACATAAAATGATGTAATCGTATATTATAATTCATTTGAAATATCACATGGAAATTTTTTTAGGAAAATGAAGTTTTCAATTTAAAACCACTTATTTAAAATTAAAATTATTTCAAAAATATTGATGAATCATTTTATTTTAAAATAACTCAAGAAAATTTTAAAATAATCTTCAAATCATTGATTTATCATAGCAGTTTTAAATTCCATTCTAGTTATATACATTAAAACAGATATTTCTGTCACATTTTGTGTAAAAAGTCAAAAAGTACCCTGTTCGGAGAATTATAAGAAGATTACTTTGAAAAAATTTATAAAAAATAAAATATTTTCTAAAATAACTTTTACTAATAATTACAAAATAGTAAAAAATATTCTTAAAATCATTTTTATAAAATATGGACATGGGAAAAATGATTTTTGATCGAAAATAGAAATAAAGTGGGATTTCCCTAAAAACTTATTTTGGTATATTGGGTAATTAATGAGAAGAAAATGAAATTAAAAAATATAGAATACAAAAATAATGAAAGTATTATAAATTTCATGTGATTATTGGTAGATATATGATAAAATTTCATCATTAGAAACATAATCATAAACAATCCCGATAAACAATGAGATTGTAACATAAAACCATTACCAATTTTGTAACTTTCAAATCAAAACCTCATGAAATATATAACCACATTTAGATATATATATATATACAAATAATTTTCATATGAATCATAATAAAATATATTAATTGGAATTATATAAACCATGAAAAGGAAAAAATGGGTGGATATAGAATAAGTCTCATAGAAATAAAAGTGATATGAGAAACCCTTACTTCAAATTCAAATTTCTTTGAAAGTGATCCAAAACAATGTATAATAAATTTAAATTTATTATACTTCTATAAAAAATAATTTAAATTCTTATAATATTATATATTATCCACTTATAACATTTCAACATCCATTTATTAATAATTCCTTGTTAAAATCATTATTTTTAGCACTTATCCGTTTTGATTTTCATGAGAATTTTTGTTTGGTAGTTTTGGTCCATGTACTTTGATAATAGTTACATAATATACATAATTTTAATCATAATATAGATATAATATATATTAATTATATATATGTTTAGATTCATCTATAAAATGTAGAGATATAAAACTTAATTACATCACTCATGGAGAAAGTAGGTTGTACGTATGCTTGAACGTTGTTTTCACTTTTCGAAGGATAGAAAAAAATAAAGATAAACAATAATTTTCATTTATAGAATAATTATTATAATATATATATATAATATTTATTAAATATATCCTTATAACCATCCATGTTAATATGAAATAAAAAAATCACAACACTTTATGGAGGTGGCCATCCACATGTACGCATGAGCAACATTATAGTTTTTGAACGGACTATAAAGTAAGAAAGTATATATTATATTTCAATTATAGAAGAATAATAATTTCATATATAAAATATATAAAATTTCATCCCATAATAATAACCATCCAACTAAAATGGTGATGAAAAATTAATTACACCTCTATATAGAGACAGTATGTCGTACGTATTCACAAGCGATGTTTTTTCTTTCTGAAGAAAAAAAGGATAAGGATAATGGTTGTTACATCATAATAATAACAAGTAAGTATATTTAATATAATTAAGTAATTATTTTATAATATATACCCTGGATTTATAAGAGGTATAAGAATAAATAAAATTGAAAACACTCGGTTAAGAGTTATACCTCTTCATTGAGAAACCTCTTTTGGATTCCACATTAATCCTTGAAGGGATGGAATTTGGAATGGATGGAATCTCTAAGATTAGGTGAAGGGATTTAGGAAGGTATTATTTTATATATTTTAATAGATATAAAACTCAAAAAAATTTATAAATATAGGATAAGATGTGTCTTTTTATAAGTGAGGAGAGGGGTACTCTATGAATTGTGTAAAGTATTAAATTAATTTAAATTAATATCTATTATAAAGTGAATAAAAATTGACATATTTAGAATATAGGCTGAGTATAACTCTAAACCCTCTCATAAAATAAAATTTATACAATTTTATGTTATGTTTTTATCATTATATTTTTTAACCCATTGTTGATCCTTTTAACAATTACTATAAAATCAAACTTTTATACTATTTAAGAGTCAAGAATGATGAAATAAAATGAAAATTGACCCATGAATAGACCATTTTTATATTTTAAACCATATCATAATTATAAGGCCCCATCCTTAAACCTTACTTAATATTGAATTAAATGAGTAATTCACATTGAGGATCTATTCAGGTTTAGAGTTTTAGAGAATTAGGAAATAAGTATTACATCTCAAAAGATTACAAAGTAGTCGCTTCTACTAAATTTCCATAAAATAAAAACTCTTTAAAAGAAACATGTATAGTTCCATGTTTTAGGTAGCATGACTTTCCCTTGATCCCATCCTTGACCCTATTCCACGCTATGTCCTGTGAAAAACATTTCAAAAACTTGGGATGAGCATAAGAAGCTCAGTAAGGGATACACAAAGAATGAAAACTGTTAGATTTTCAAAACATCAAGTAAACCATGAATACTTTATCAATGTAATACTTTTCACCTTCATGAAGTAGTAAAAACTTTTCACTGAAAAAAAATTATCATTACTTACCTTTTTGTAACCAAAGGATTACCATAAAACCCATATAAAGAACACATAACATATATAAAGGTAACTTGGGACATAAACATACTTAAGTGGAAGAACCATACGGTAGACTTCCACACATATCACTTAACGGAATAGCCATACGGCCAATTTCCATACATACTTAATGGAATAGCCATACGGCCGACTTCCATACCCAATGCATTGGAGGTTATAACGTAACCACCCGTCCTGGTATTCATGGCACCACCCGTCATATGGTTTATAACGTAACCACCCGTTAAAATGTCCAAGTACCAGTATAAAATCATAAAACATAAAACCAATAAAAAGGAATGATAAAATTACCACATTTCAATCACAATATATCATAAATATATTGACATAATAGAATCCTTTTTCAAAACCATTTTCAATACCAAAATACATAAAAGAGTATATGGTATTTATTTCATTTTAAAAACATAACGGATTGTTGAGGAATCCAAAGACCAAATAATACTCGTGGCGGCGGAAAAGGTCGTTGTCACCGCGTACGTTAAAAAACATTCCTTTTTGTCGTTTAGTAAAACGCTTCGTAGAAAAAGATTCCTTTTGTATAAAAGTAAAAGTCAAAGGGTTTTATAAACCATATAAAAGGAAGTTGTGTATAAAACGAAATATGCCTCAATGAAAGGAGATTGAGACGAAGTCCCTTACAAAGACGGTATCCTTGGTTTAAGGATAAATCAATTTAAATAATTATTTGTGACAAATGAATACACCAAATATAAGTGGATATTAAGTGTAAAATAATCAAAGGTCATTCACACATATTCAAAGGATTACATATTCAATAACAACATGTTGAACCCAGAGAAATTGAAATTGGGTTAAGAAGTTCCCTTGACAGCCTAACGGCGTCACATCAAAATGAGTTGATGAGAGATAAAAAAAGGGTATATCATCACTTGGACATAAAATTTACATCAATAAGGATATATGAGAACATATCCCATCATAACAATATGTAAATTAAAAGACCCAACAAAAGAAGTCTTTTAAAAAAGGGAGGGTGAAAGGTTCCCTTACCGGCTTGGGTAACTTTTGAAAAGTACACCCCATTGAAGAAGTGTCATACAATGAATATGTAAATACCCATAAATGGAATTATATAACAATAGGATTGTAATAGTGGGAAGTACATAAACCACTCAATGGAAATTGTGGCAAATGTAGCATAAATCTCACAGGGATAAAAGTGAGATGAAAAATCTCTTACGAAAACTCGGCAGCCTAACGGCGCCACTTAAAACTTCCAAAATGGATTGATGAGAGGAAATAGGGTCTCTAATTACATCAACATAATGTTTAAAGAAAGAGGAATATAAAAGAACATCCCCCAACATAACAAATAGGAGCTTAAAAGAAGTGACATAAAGGAGAGTACTTTAAAAGAAAGAGAGAGGTTAGATCTCTTACGAAAATTCGACAGCCTATCGGCGCCACTCAAAACTTCCAAAATGGATTGATGAGAGAGAAGAGGGTATATCATCACATGAAAATAAAAATTACAGTAAGATTAATATAAAAGAACATCCCAATAACAAAAAATATGAGCTTTAAAAGGAATGACATAAAAGAGTGTACTTAAAAAGAAAGAGAGGTGTAGGATCCCTTACCTCGGGTCTGACTTGACTCGATCGTTCTTTAATCTCCTGAATAATAAACTTGAGTTAATTTATACTTCCTTAAGAACCTTTTTAAAGTTCATTATTCCTTTTATATCACTTATTACCATGTTACAAACATTATTTAATCATTTAAGTTAATCATGTTTGTTTTGTCGATATTTGGTTCTTAAGTCGAAAGTGGACTTCTTACAATTACATGTTGTTCGTGTGGTCAAAGGTTATTCATATCCAAAAATGACATTCCTGATTTGGATATCATATATATCATATTTATCAAGCATATACATGTATTTATAAAATCACATAATCATTAAGAGGAAAGAAATGAAATGCACCGTTCATGGAGACGGTAAGCCGTACGTACGCATGAACGCTACTTTCATTTCTATGTCGTATTAATGGAATTAAAAATATATGAGAGGTATGTATATTTTAATTACAGAATTATATTAATAATTTATATGTATCATACATCATATATATCCATTATATATATGTACTTATAATAGTACATTACATTTGGGGATAAGAAATGAAATGCACCGTTCATGGAGACGGTAAGCCGTACGTACGCATGAACGCTACTTTCATTTCTATCTCATACTTTAATGGAAAGAAATAATAATGATATAGAGGTAAATAATAATTCCACTATAACATCATATATAATAACATTAAATCCATCCTTTATACATCCCACGTATGGCATTAACGAATCACATCACTTTGAGGGGGCGGTAGTCCGCACTTCCTAAAATGAAGATATCGCGTATACCCATAATGGAAGCCATAAAGGTAAGACAAAAATGAAAAATAAAGAAGCATAAGTAAAACATAAACATATTATATATCATATATAAAAATAGTGACATCATAATGCTCACCTTTGAAGGTGTTAAATGAGTATTGAACAATCATCGTTTCGGGAGGCACAATTTCGCCATCCACGGAAACCGTATGTTCTTTAACCATTTGATGTAGTTGTGTGAGAGTGTAGCTCGAATAAATATTATAACAACATCCTAGTATATTTAAGATACTGTTGTTGTTAAAAAAGAAATAAATAAAAAGAGTTTAGGGGTTTGGAGAAGCAAAATAAAACAAATGAACATGAGAGAATGAATTACCTTTAAAAGTGTAACTCCTTTTGATTTGAGCCTAAAGGCTTCCTTTGAAAGGATTATTCCCAAAGGGAATCCTCTAGGATTAGGAGAGGGATGTGAAGAGAGTAAATGGGCAGGGTTTGGCCGAGCCAAAGGCTTGAGGAGTGTGTGAAATGAGGTAGAGGTGGGGGCCTTTTATAAGAGGAGAGGAGGGGCACTTTTGGAAAGTAAGAAATATTACTTTATTTGAAAATGTGTTTCGGTTTTAAAAGGTCCCACATTGATATAATTCGTGGATAAGGTGATAAGGGTTCGAAATCCACCCATCCAATAAGTTTTGGACATGTGTAGTTCATAGATTTTACATTATCTTTCCATTTTATTTAAATTGTCAAATAATGATGTCATCGCTGCATCATTATTATGTCATAAATAATTTATTTTATTTAATGTCTAAAAATTATAAAAAAATCACTATGATGTAGGAAATCTTTTTAGATTTCCAATGACTATTTATAACCAAAATTTGGACTTGTGTAACCCCACTTAAAAACTGTTTTAGTAAAACAACTCATGTTTGTGTCAATTTAATTTTAACATTAAATAAAAATATATTATTGTCATTTTCCAACTAAAGTGGCTCCATGGGGTCCCCAAGTTGGCCCATGGCTTGTCTTGGTCGTCCATGACTCACCCAATAGGTGTAGGACAAGTTTCATGGTGTTTTCACATTCTTATAATATCATTTTTACCTTAAATGACACTAATTACCTCTAATCGCGATTAATGAAAAAAAGTTACTATTCACCAAAAAAATATTTTCATCCCATTGAACCACATTTTACATACTAATGACAACCATGTATTTCGGATTTTAAAAATTCAATACACATTAGTGGTAAACTTTCATTTAACTGAAAAATCAGTTTGCTTGATTACCACTTAGTGGTTTCACTATTCATCAAAAATTGGAGTTTTTCAGAAAAATACCAAAACTTCACCCTAAGCTATATTTGATATTCCGAATTCAAAAATGAAGTCCGTTTTACAAAATTCAAAACATATTATTCACATTAATTAATTTAATAATTAATTCCCGCTGTCAGAGCAAATAGCGTGTTTTTATAAAACAATAAGTATCAAAAGATTGACACTAGTTTAAGTCTGATTTCAAAGTGAAATTAATTCCAACGACCACTATTGGATTTAATGGTAAAAATATTTTCTAATTTCACTTTAAAACCAATTCAAAATATAATCTAATCATATAAATAAATTATATTAAAAAGAGGTTTTGAATTAAAATACAACATTTTACACTATTCATTAAAAAAACGAACATTATCGGAAAGATACCAAAAATTTACACAAAGTAAATTTTGATGTCCCGATTATTAAGAAGAGTTTTATTTGGTCCAATAGAATGTATAAGAGTGAACAAAACTATATTTAATGACGGTTCGCCATCAAAAGGCGATAAGTGAACCTTTAGTGAAAACTAGGGCATATATGCCTAAAATTGAATTCTTTCCGTATTTTAAGCCTCTATACTTTATTGGATAAATGTAAAAACATTTAAAAACATATATAATCATATTTTAGTTATTTCTATACATTCCCTCCATTACAATGGCTACATGTTAACTACCATTTAAAATAATATTATTTTATTATTAGAGTGCAACGTAAGATTCCCAAGAAACTCGTTGTTGCGTGTTGGGTACGCCATCGAGCATAGCATCCCCTTTAAAGTCATTTAAATATTTTATTCACAAATAGGGATAAATATGAAATGTCATATTCTTTATTTACCTGGGGTGTTACATCCTTCCCCCCTTTTGGGAATTGTGTCCTCGCAATTTTAAAATTGCGCTTGGAAACATCCTTGAAAGTCCCACATCGGAACAAAAGTCGGTAAAACAAACACTTTAAAAAAGGAGAGATAAGTACAAAGGTCACCCTATTTAACCCATACTAGGATTCCAAGTATAAAAATATGGACATGGAGGAAAAAACAAAGGGTCATGTTCTGATGGAGAGTGATAGAAGACATGTTTAGGAGAAAGTTAACCACGAGAAAATCACAAACTTGTGATGGGTTAAACGGTATTCGATTCCCCAGTAGGAAAAGTTAATAGATAACATTTTTGTTCTAAGTTACTTTTCATTGAGGAATTTATTCATAAGGAAACATAATCACTTATCATATTGACTTTCATATTTTATTAGATTCCTTACACAAACTCATATTTTCTCCAAAAGACGATTATTTAGGAAGACTTGTTCACATTAAGAGTTCTATAATCAACTTCTAGAGAATCACCTAATCCACAAAATAGAACTATATACTTCCCATGTCTTTAGACTTTAACCAAAACCAAAACCAAAAAGGCTAGTAAAAGATCAGATAATCCAGAAAAGGATAACCCTTTATAAAAAGAAAATCTATTCTTAATCACCAAAATTTTTCCAACAAAACCCAAAGTTCAATGAGGACCATTCTATAATCAATTTGTCCATAAAATTCTTCAAAGTAAACCAATATAAGATTGAAACCAAAATATTTGAAGGATTTAGTCGCATAGTCTTCCAAGATAAATCGTAACATTTATCTCCAAACAATATCAGTTGCTCTTAAAGTCTCGTTTTGAAAAGTAATTAACTTAATCACATATCCTCCATGATAGGTTAATCATTTTCATAAATAACCCAAAATCAACTTACTCTTAATTCATAAAATCATATAACTAGAATGAATCAGTCAAAATAACCAGGGACTTCACGTAGTCCAGTGGTAGGCGATAAATACCAGTCACACATTGGTTGTGGGTTCGATTCCCGCAGCTTTGTCCGACGCGACGGGATGTCACACGGTCTACGTGTTGTCCTTTTTCCAAAACTATATAATTGTTAAAACATTCCCCAAAATGAGATAAAATCTTCAAGAATAATCATAACATATTTTAACCTCATGTTTATCTCATTCCTTTCATTTTCCATCATATCATAGAGTAACCCATAATTACCTAAAAATTAAGTATCATATAAACCCTAATGGTTACCTTAATAATTATTACCAGAATTTCCACATCGGGTTGGCCATCTCGTACATGATGCATTAGAGAACTCACCAAGGTTTAATTGGTTGATCATGACTCCTTGATATTTGGTTTAGAACAACCACGAGTTTCCTCATTGAATCCTCCATTTTATCTAGTATCTTAATCAGAGAACCACCACAGTTTCCTTCAAACCTGTTGTTTCTTTGGTGCCTGCTAGATCCATCCATTCACTAAAAATAGAAATGTCAATGTGAGTATATCAACAAAACCATCATGTACTAATGAGGAAGGTAAACACTAAGATACACTTACTCATTCACTTTATCTAAAACTAGGACTCTTTCTGAAATCCTAACCATTATGGTAATGTCACTTATGCTTAAAGAATACCCTAACCTCTAAAGTTATCTAAACCGACCTATGATACCAACTATAAGGCCCCAGCCTTAAACCTTACTTAATATTGAATTAAATGAGTAATTAACATTGAGGATCTTTTCATGTTTAGAGTTTTAGAGAATTAGGACATAACTATTACATCTCAAAAGATTACAAAGTAGTCGCTTCTACTAAATTTCCATAAAATAAAAACTCTTTTAAAGAAACATGTATAGTTCCATGTTTTAGGTAGCATGACTTTCCCTTGATCCCATCCTTGACCCTATTCCACGCTATGTCCTGTGAAAAACATTTCAAAAACTTGGGATGAGCATAAGAAGCTCAGTAAGGGATACACAAAGAATGAAAACTATTAGATTTTCAAAACATCAAATAAACGATGAATGCTTTATCAATGTAATACTTTTCACCTTCATGAAGTAGTAAAAACTTTTCACTGAAAAAAAAGTATCATTACTTACCTTTTTGTAACCAAAGGATTACCATAAAACCCATATAAAAAACACATAACATATATAAAGGTAACTTGGGACATAAACATACTTAAGTGGAATAACCATACGATCGACTTCCACACATATCACTTAACGGAATAACCATACGGCCAATTTCCATACATACTTAATGGAATAGCCATACGGACGACTTCCATACCCAATGCATTGGAGGTTATAACGTAACCACCCGTCCTGGTATTCACGGAACCACCCATCATATGGTTTATAACGTAACCACCCGTTAAAATTTCCAAGTACCAGTATAAAATCATAAAACATAAAACCAATATAAAGGAATGATAACATTACCACATTTCAATCACAATATATCATAAATATATTGACATAATATAATCCTTTTTCAAAACCATTTTCAATACCAAAATACATAAAAGATTATATGGTATTTATTTCATTTTAAAAACATAACGGATTGTTGAGGAAGCCAAAGACCAAATAATACTCATGGCGGCGGAAAAGCTCGTTGTCACCGCGTACGTTAAAAAACATTCCTTTTTGTTGTTTAGTAAAACGCTTCATAGAAAAAGATTCCTTTTGTATAAAAGTAAAAGTCAAAGGGGTTTATAAACCATATAAAAGGAAGTTGTGTATAAAACGAAATATGCCTCAATGAAAGGAGATTGAGACGAAGTCCCTTACAAAGACGGTATCCTTGGTTTAAGGATAAATCAATTTACATAATTATGTGTGACAAATGAATACACCAAATATAAGTGGATATTAAGTGTAAAATAATCAAAGGTCATTCACACATATTCAAAGGATTACATATTCAATAACAACATGTTGAACCCAAAGAAATCGAAATTGGGTTAAGAAGTTCCCTTGACAGCCTAACGGCGTCACATCAAAATGAGTTGATGAGAGATAAAAAAAAGGGTATCTCATCACTTGGACATAAAATTTACATCAATAAGGATATATGAGAACATATCCCAACATAACAATATGTAAATTAAAAGACCCAACAAAAGAATTCTTTTAAAAAAAGGAGGGTGAAAGGTTCCCTTACCGACTTGGGTAACTTTTGAAAAGTACAACCCATTGAAGAAGTGTCATACAATGAATATGTAAATAACCATAAATGGAATTATATAAAAATAGGATTGTAATAGTGGGTAGTACATAAACCACTCAATGGAAATTGTGGCAAATGTAGCATAAATCTCACGGGAATAAAAGTGAGATGAAAAATCTCTTACGAAAACTCGGCAGCCTAACGGCGCCACTTAAAACTTCCAAAATGGATTGATGAGAGGAAATAGGGTATCTAATTACATCAACATAATGTTTACAGAAAGAGGAATATAAAATAACATCCCCCAACAAAAAAAATAGGAGCTTAAAAGAAGTGACATAAAGGAGAGTACTTTAAAAGAAAGAGAGAGGTTAGATCTCTTACAAAAATTCGACAGCCTATCGGCGCCACTCAAAACTTCCAAAATGGATTGATGAGAGAGAATAGGGTCTCTCATCAAATGAACATAAAAATTACAGTAAGATTAATATAAAAGAACATCCCAATAACAATAAAGATGAGCTTTAAAAGGAATGACATAAAAGAGTGTACTTAAAAAGAAAGAGAGGTGTAGGATCCCTTACCTCGGGTCTGACTTGACTCGATCGTTCTTTAATCTCCTGAATAATAAACTTGAGTTAATTTATACTTCCTTAAGAACCTTTTTAAAGTATATTATTCCTTTTATATCAATTATTACCATGTTATAAACATTATTTAATCATTTAAGTTAATCATGTTTGTTTTGTCGATATTTGGTTCTTAAGTCGAAAGTGGACTTCTTACAATTACATGTTGTTCGTGTGGTCAAAGGTTCTTCATATCCAAAAATGACATTCCTGATTTGGATATCATATATATCATATATATCCAGCATATACATGTATTTATAAAATCACATAATCATTTAGAGGAAAGAAATGAAATGCACTGTTCATGGAGACGGTAAGCCGTACATACGCATGAATGCTACTTTCATTTCTATGTCGTATTAATGGAATTAAAACTATATGAGAGGTATGTATATTTTAATTCCAGAATTATATTAATCATTTAGATGTATCATACATCATATATATCCATTATATATATGTACTTATAATAGTACATTACATTTGGGGATAAGAAATGAAATGCACCGTTCATGGAGACGGTAAGTCGTACGTACGCATGAACGCTACTTTCATTTCTATCTCATACTTTAATGGAAATAAATAATAATGATATAGAGGTAAATAATAATTCCAGTATAACATCATATATAATAACATTAAATACATCCTTTATACGTCCCACGTATGGCATTAACGAATCACATCACTTTGAGGGGGCGGTAGTCCGCACTTCCTAAAATGAAGATATCGCGTATACCCATAATGGAAGCCATAAAGGTAAGACACAAATGAAAAATAAATAAGCATAAGTAAAACATAAACATATTATATATCATATATAAAAATAGTTACATCATAATGGCCACCTTTGAAGGTGTTAAATGAGTATTGAACAATCATCGTTTCGGGAGGCACAATTTCGCCATCCACGGAAACCGTATGTTCTTTAACCATTTGATGTAGTTGTGTGAGAGTGTAGCTCGAATAAATCTTATAACAACATCCTAGTATATTTAAGATACTGGTGTTGTTAAAAAAGAAATAAATAAAAAGAGTTTAGGGGGTTGGAGAAGCAAAATAAAACAAATGAACATGAGAGAATGAATTACCTTTAAAAGTGTAACTCCTTTTGATTTGAGCCTAAAGGCTTCCTTTGAAAGGATTCTGCCAAAAGGGAATCCTCTAGGATTAGGAGAGGGATGTGTAGAGAGTAAATGGTCAGGGTTTGGCCGAGACAAAGGCTTGAGGAGTGTGTGAAATGAGGTAGAGATGGGGGCCTTTTATAAGAGGAGAGGAGGGGCACTTTTGGAAATTAAGAAATATTACTTTATTTGAAAATGTGTTTCGGTTTTAAAAGGTCCCACATTGATATAATTCGTGGATATGGTGATAAGGGTTCTAAATCCACCCATACAATAAGTTTTGGACATGTTTAGTGCATAGATTTTACATTATCTTTCAATTTTATTTAAATTGTCAAATAATGATGTCATCGCTGCATCATTATTATGTCATAAATAATTTATTTTATTTTATGTCTAAAAATTAGAAAAAAATAACTATGATGTAGGAAACCTTTTTATCTTTCCAATGACTATTTATAATCAAAATTTGGACTTGTTTAACCCCACTTAAAAACTGTTTTACTAAAACAACTCATGTTTGTGTCAATTTAATTTTAACATTAAATAAAAATATATTATTATCATTTTCCAACGAAAGTGGCTCCATGGGGTCCCCAAGTTGGACCATGGATTGTCTTGGTCGGCCATGACTCACCCAATAGGTGTAGGACAAGTTTCATGGTGTTTTCACATTCTTATAATATCATTTTTACCTTAAATGACACTAATTAACTCTAATCGCGATTAATGAAAAAAAGTTACTATTCACCAAAAAATTATTTTCATCCCATTGAACCACATTTTACATACTAATGACAACCATGTATGTCGGATTTTCAAAATTCAATACACATTAGTGGTAAACTTTCATTTAACTGAAAAATCAGTTTGTTTGATTACCACTTAGTGGTTTCACTATTCATCAAAAATTGGAGTTTTTCAGAAAAATACCAAAACTTCACCCTAAGCTATATTTGATATTCCGAATTCAAAAATGAAGTCTGTTTTACAAAATTCAAAACATATTATTCACATTGATTAATTTAATAATTAATTCCCGATGTCAGAGCAAATAGCGTGTTTTTAGAAAACAATAAGTATCAAAAGATTGACACTAGTTTAAGTCTGATTTCAAAGTGAAATTAATTCCAACGACCACTATTGGATTTAATGGTAAAAATATTTTCTAATTTCACTTTAAAACCAATTCAAAATATAATCTAATCATATAAATAAATTAGATTAAAAAGAGGTTTTGAATTAAAATACAACATTTTACACTATTCATTAAAAAAATGAACATTATCGGAAAGATACCAAAAATTT
This sequence comes from Viscum album, assembly GCA_963277665.1. NCBI lineage: Eukaryota > Viridiplantae > Streptophyta > Magnoliopsida > Santalales > Viscaceae > Viscum > Viscum album. The sequence continues at coordinate 2,138,635,251 of OY728128.1, read as the reverse complement.
ACACAAAGTAAATTTTGATGTCCCGATTCTTAAGAAGAGTTTTATTTGGTCCAATAGAATGTAAAATAGTGAACAAAACTATATTTAATGACGTTTCGCCATCAAAAGGCGATAAGTGAACCTTTAGTGAAAACTAGGGCATATATGCCTAAAATTGAATTCTTTCCGTATTTTAAGCCTCTATCCTTTATTGGATAAATGTAAAAACATTTAAAAACATATATAATCATATTTTAGTTATTTCTATCCATTACCGCCATTACAATGGCTACATGTTAACTACCATTTAAAATAATATTATTTTATTATTAGAGTGCAACGTAAGATTCCCAAGAAACTCGTTGTTGCATGTTGGGTACGCCATCGAGCATAGCGTCCCCTTTAAAGTCATTTAAATATTTTATTCATAAATATGGATAAATATGAAATGTCATATTCTTTATTTACCTGGGGTGTTACAATAATAAATTTTATGAATATATAATTTTTATGAATTTTAAATAATTTAATAAAATATTTTTATTATAAAATATTATTCATGCCATTTTTAAAAATTAATTATATAATATGTGTCTAACTCATGTGAAATGGTTTGAAAATGAATTTTTTTTAATATAAGTAAGATTTAATATTAATATAATCATTAAATAAAATTTTTATATTTTTAAATGTCATTTTAAACCTTATAATTTGGTTTAACCCCTTGTTTAGAGAATTTTAACCATACCTATGGTAATGCCTTTTTAATAATATGGTTTATATTATTATATTAGGTGCATGGGGGTACAATTATATTCAAAAAAAACACACATTGCACACACACTAGCTAAAAAGGTGTGTCATATCCCCACACCCCCCACCCAATGAATAACCCACCCAACTGACCACTTTAATACATTATATAAATTTTTGGCATGAAAGTTTAGTGGGCATGAATCCCATTACACAGCTCATAGGCCCACCATTGGATGGCCTAAATTCCATTCTTGCATCATGTCTGCATCACTGCATGTTCGTCATGCCTATGTCATCACCACCTTGATGTCCTGAATTCCTAGTGGCCAAAAATCCCAATCGAGATGAATATTACAACTACTATAGTACCCAGCTACAGTGCTGATACTACTATATTACTATAGTACCACCATTATGCACTATAGTACTACTAAAGTACCTACAAAAATTATCCTCCACTCGGATTTGAACTTGGGTCTGATGTAAGAAAATAACATGACAAAACTTTTATTAAAATATAAAAATATAATGAATCCCTAATATTTTATATTTATCTATTAAATTTATGAAACATAATAATTCATCCAAATTTTATTACTTTTAATATTTTGAAAATAATTTATTTTATTTTCCTATTAATTGAATAAATATTATGTCATCGATTCATAATAATTTAAGGTAATTATTGAACACTAAATATTAAAAATAAATAACCATGAAAATAACAATTATTTTTTCTATAAAATATAAATTTATAACCAAACATATCCTCTTCTAATCCTTATGTAAAAAAATTAGAGATATTAAAGTCAACAGACTATCATTTTTATATTTATTCTCAATATAAAGGTAATAATCAAAGATAAATGGAACCAAGTGTCCATATATTCCATACTTGGACGTAAATTTCTAAAATAAACTCATTAAATAGGATAAATTCAAGTGTTATAGAAATTTTAAATCCTTAACACAATGTTTTAACCTAGTTTTACTTGTTTTACCCATACTGAGGTGACAAATATTTACCAAGGTTATAATTCATAATGAACAAAAATAAAAGGGACCCATTTACAAAATTTTATCCAATTAATTAAAAATATTGAATTAATTTTTCAATATTCAGTTCACATAAGTGGTGTAATTTTATTTTAAATTAAACCCACAAAATAAGTTGAAAAGGAGATTTCCATAAAAAATGTTTTCAAAATTTAAAACTCTTTTATACCAAAATACAACAAAAAATTAATTCTAATGGCCTTAATTGCCACCAATTCAAACTTATTTATGTTGATTAGATGCCACCATTGATTAACTTTAGGTGGATGAGGCATCACTATACCCAAATCAACCAAACAATTTTTTAAAAAATTAATTCATTGTTTGGTTGATTTGGGTATAGTGATGCCTCATCCACCTAAAGTTAATCAATGGTGGCATCTAATCAACATAAATAAGTTTGGTGATCCATAATTCACTGTAAGGCCAGTGAGATGGTGGAACCTTGTATGCTTTGAAATGTCATGTTTGTGGTATATCATCCCCAAGGGATTTTTTATTGGTTGAGAATTTTTCACTTTGTTGAGTTATACCAATGGTATATTGTCCACTTGGGGACTTATTTTTGTAGCACACCATCCACCTAATATTTGATTTCGGTGGTGTATCAACACTTGAGATATAATATTAGAGGTATATCATCCACCTAGATGATTGTATTAGTGGTGCATTATCATCTTAATTAAGTTGTATTTATGTTTAATTGTCCACTCAAAGACCTATATAGGTGGTATATATCCCAAATATGGAGTGATATCAATGGTATATCATTCACTAGGTTGATATGTCTTAGTGGTTCCTTTTCCACCATGGATATGAAATATTGGTATTCCATTTTACTATGCATGGATAGTGGTGGTGTATCATCCACAAGATATTGGTTATGCCTCCTTCACTAGGTGATTTCATGTCTACCATTGACATTATATTGGTGATAAATATTTCATTTTGATATACTCTATTGGTGATAGCATGTTAACCTCTTGATGTAAAATGGTGATATCTCATTCACCCTAATTGTTATATAATGATTTATATATTTTTCATCCTTGAAGTTTGTTTATACTATATTTATATCAACCCATTCTAACACTAGTCAAAGATGGTATAATCACACATGGATTGGTAGGATAACTTTATATGATGATATGTTTGTCTATTTACATAATTAGAAAATCATATTGAACATGAACATGAAATTACTAGAATTTATAGGGATGTTATTGTTGGTGTCCTACTGAGTATACTCACACTATTTTCAGGTCTCCTGGTAGGTGGTAAGAATTCATGTTCTGTGATATAAGTAAAGTCAAGGGCCCCAGTACTTTGGATGGATATCTGGTGGAACCTGATTAGAATTAAAGGATGGTACCAGACTAGTACTCAGAACCAATTTTAGAGATGTATCCTTTAGTTTTTTATACATTTAGAAAAAAAATTATATAATCTCCCCATAGGAGATATTTTTTACATTGACAGAATTATATTTCACGCAAAATAATTCATTTTGATGCATCATGAGTTGATATTTAATATTTTCTTTAATTTAGTTGTAATATTTATCATATGTAACATTTATATTAGGATGAATATTTATTTATATTTATTCCATTGTGTTTTGATTTTTATTTTTACATGAGGTTATATTCTCCTCAAATTCCATATCTCAAACCTCACTACTAGTCATAATCCTCTTTAATTAAGGGAGGTGTGTTTGAGGTGCGTACTACTGAATTCTCACATAGTGTAAGTGAAATATATCTAGGATTTTACAACCTACAGAACCTAGATGAATACCAAATTTTCACAGTATAGAAATTGTGGTTTGATTTAAGGATTTATGTCATAACCACCTTCCCCATTATGTAGTCCCCTTTACATTCCAAAAACATCTAAAACATACAAAATCATATAATTATGCATTATGGTGTAAAAAATAATTCCACAATAAAATTTTATTCTTCATGGTGTAAACCATTTCTCAACCCAAAATAAACTAAATATAAAAACATCATCACCATCCTATTATAGTATCATATCTATGTTATGAAATACCAACTCAATAATATTCAAATTTAATAACCTTATCATGACATAATCATTTTTTGATGCAAAAATATATATTCTACCTCACAAAATTTTTATCTATGGAAAGCTTATCATGGAATAATGGATTCAAGATACCTATTTTTCACTATAATCTATACATTATATAACCATATTTTAACATATACACAAAGAATCCATACTTTAAAAAAATTACTATATTAACTTCATCACAAATTTTTTAAATAGTAAGAAATTTATATATCAAGCTATCAATGTAAAGTGAATTATTCTATTTTAACATATTCTCTTTAATATTAATTGATCCAAATACTTTTATTTTGATTGAATCATCATTTATAAATACAATTGAACCATCTTTACATATTTCAAAATCATTGAGAAGCTTTATTTCACATATCATATTAGAAAAAATCCATCGAGTTGACTTTTTAGATATTTTGGGTTGTTTTTATTGAAAAAGAATATTAATAAAGTTACAAAGTAGATAATTCCATCATGTATTATTGAAGGAAATTATATAGAGAAGTTTTACCCATATTCAAAAATATGGTGTAGAAATTTTTACAAAAGGAAGAATTCCTATGAAAATGAGTAGATGTTTGTGGATTTTAATTTTCATGAACTCAATGAAATTCGTGAACTTGTAGCAATGTGTTTTTTAGAATCGTGAAGGTTTGTGCAGTTATTTTTTTCCTAATTAATTTTTCAAATAAAAAAAGGAACTAATCTCATCATTGTTTGTATATAAGAATACTTATAGGAAAATTATTAGAGATAAGTACTTTGTTTTCTGTAAGAATAGTGTAAATGTATTTATTATGGAAATAAATTTACATTACCAATTGTTACATGAAAAAATAATATTTTGAGAATAAGAATTTTCTTGAACATATTTTATTTTATCATAAGTTATACAAAAAATTGTTTTACATGAACTATACGGTAATTGCCAAGATTTTTTTTGAAAAGGTGGAATTAATCATTTTGAGGAAAAAAATAGCTTCATGAAAGAGTAGTGAGTTCTTAAAACATGATTTATTATAATCCAAGGGGATAGTTATTCCACTCCCAACATTATACACTTTAGTTAATTTGGTAATTTTAAATATTTTCATCATATTCTCCTTATATGTATCTTGGTGTGGGTGAATCACATAAAAATTATTACATCTCTTGCATGATTTGATTTCTATCCTTCATTTTCATGAGATAAATATAGAAGATGGTTTTTTTCATAACTAAACAAGATCATAAGTGGATTGTTTAAATTTTACATACCCTAATTCCCCCCCCCCCCCCATGGTGTTCAAAATAGTGTGGGGAAAACAAGTTGTATTAGAACTGAAGTTCTGATTCTGTTGAATTTGTCTCTGATTGGAGGTTTTGGTAGTAGTAAATCAAAAAGGGATTCTTATATTTGATGGAAATAACATTTAGGTTTAGAATAAATAGATGTATACTTATTTCTAATCATTAGTCATGGATTTTTATATAGTTTCAATTCATGGAATTTCAATTATTATAGAAAATGGTGCTTTATCAGTAGGAGGCCTTAAATAACTGCATGTCGACATAAGATGAATCAATGCATTAAAGGGTGCCTTTATCTAATATAATATTTATGAAGGTTTTATCCTGTAAATACTCATACTCCATGTGGTAAAATATTCTTAATATCTATGAATGAAAATAAAAGGAATTATAATCTAAATTATAGGTTATATGTAACATGTATAAGTATTTGAGGATTCAGTTGAATGAATATGTTGATGCATTATTTGATTAGGTAAATGTGATATGGTGGACATAAATTGACTTATATAAACTATTGATGATGTAAATATCATGAATATTATATTGATAATGTTTCCACCAAGGTTAAAAACAAAATTTTCTTTGCTCTAGGATAAAGATTCAATGGATCTGACATTGGACAGTATTCATGGCACTCCTATTACACAAGAGATGAGGAATAATGGTAATGTGGATGGTGAGAAAAAAAAGAAATATTAGGAAGTGTAATTCAAGGAATTAAAAAATCTTACCATATATAATTATTATGAATAAGATTATATTGACGTGTTTATGTAATTATTTTCCTCAAATATGAAAAGTTGGAAAGGAAAGTTCAAAGGGAAACAATCACTCACATGTTTTCAGAGTAACAAATTTGGGCATGGTGTTGTAAAATATCCTAAAATGATTTAAGAAAATGATGATGATAATGATGTGACCATGAAAAATCATTAAATAATTTGAAATTTTGGAGGATTAATAAGAAAAAATTATTCAAAAGAAGAACTACTTTCAATAGAGGAAAATAATTGAGAATAAATTGGATTTGAGGAATTTTAGGATAGTAATACCTTAAATAATATATTCATATGGCTATTGTATACAAGTCAAAAATAAGGGAAGATAGTGAATATAGTGAAGTATAAGTATAAGGAAGTGTTTAACTTAAAGTAGAGTTAGAGGTTTCACTTGATGAGATAGATTTTTGGATATCAAAAACAAATAAATCCAATGGAATGGTACATGACTCCAAACTCTACATATAGTATTAATAAAAAGAGAAAGTTAAATTAAAGGAGGAGATTCAAAAAGATCAATTATGAAAAATCTATAAAGCTCGTATAAGGTTTTTCAATACTAGATCATGATCTATGAGTGGGCCTTAATTATAAATAGTTTGAGTAGAATACTGAAAGATTGAGTTAAGTATATTAAAGAGTTTAGGGAATAATTTATTAGCTTGTAGAGAAAAATAAATCAATGAAACAAAATTATCCTTTAGTGATGGTTTATTAAACCACTTCTAATTTTATAAAATAATTTAGTGGTGGTTTATTAAAAACCTCTACTAAACCTTTTTTTATGGACCCAACACTTCTCCCCCCAACCCCCCCCCCCCCCCACACACACACACACAAACACCCAATCCCCCGTGACCCCCCACCCCCACCCCCCACGAATCCCTAGGAGTCCCTAACATATCCTTCCTTGCTATCGCTCCTAACCCTCTCCACCCCCAAACGCATCTCGTCGCCCCTCATCGTGCCTTGACGCCCATCTCCAATGGTCACTACCTTCACCGCCCCTTAGCACCAGTCTCTATACCATTGTGGTGCGGTTATGGTATGGTCGTGGGTTATTTTCTCTAAAGTGGGTTGATTCTTAGTTCTTTATTTTCAATATTGATAGTTTTGGTATGATCTTGTATTTATAGGTTCCCATTGTGGTTCGGTTGTGGTTTTCCACAAGATTATGGATGTTTCCAAGCTTGTGGTGGGTGATTCCATAATTTAACATTATTAAATGAATTTATTATGCTTCATGTGCTTCTTAATTGTTTTTTATGAATTTTTTGAATGTATAGAAATGTGTTTTAAAAGGGTTTTGATGTGAGTATGGATTAAAAGATGATTTTGAAAATGAAATTCGTTAAGTTTTTTGAGTCCCTTATTTTTATGATTTCTAAATATGTTCCATGAATTGTGTAAATATTATTAATTATAGTTGTATTATTGAGTATTGAATTAATTATATTGGTTTATATCATGATATTAGGTAAATATGCCTTCTCCACTATATTATGGTAATCAAGTGTTAATTCATACTCCACTATATTAGGGGAAACATGTAGTGATATCGGATTATCTATGTTATGATTTAATATGATTATTTATATGTAACAATTTTATGCCACACTTTTAAATTAATATTTTATGATCAATGGATCATATTTATTATATTATGTTTCCATAATCTTACACTGTGGAATATGTTTTGTCATTTTAGATTACATGTCCTTATATCATGACATGTGATTAACTGTCATGAATCTATGAAATTTTTAATAAGTTATTTATTGAATTATAATGGGTAATATATATTTATGATCTAACCATTAATTTTATATTTATAAGTTTTTAGCTTACTAATAATTTGATATTATCCAAATCATAGCTTTTCTATTATAATATCCTCGTTTTTTAAAACCTTTGCTTTCTGATTTCCCAAGGCTTAGAAGTATCAAGGGGGAGTTCAAGGAAATTCCCACTAGAAATTTATATAATATCATACATGGTAACTTGACCAATAGTATTATAACTTTAACATATCTGTGGTTAGATTTTTCCATGGTGCGGTCAGTCGGTTCCTCGGAATGGTTTTTTGGTTTTTTTTTGTTGTTTGTTGGTTCATTCATATGGTTGGTTGGTTTCTTCTTGTAGTTTTTTGGTTCTTTTATTTGGTTATTTTGTTCCTTATTATGTTTGGTAGATTTATTTTTCTATTCACTCTATCATTTATTTAGTTGGTTGGTTTCTTGATATAGTAACTTATTCCTTCATTCATTCAGTTTGTTTCATCTTGCGGTTGATTGGTTCCTTCATTCAGATAGTTTATTTATTTTTGAAGCCACTTTATTCTTAATACAGTCGGATAGTTATTTCTCATTATTATTTAGTTCGTTAATTTGGTTAATTTATTGGCTCCAAGTGGTTGATCCATTCTCATGATTGGTTTAATCGTTTGTAAAAAATTTTAGTTCTTTAAAATAACAAGATTTTTTACAAAATTATGTGGAAAATGATATTAATGTAAAATTTACAATTAAAGTCATAAATAAATATTTTAATATCTATTTTTTGGGGATTGAATTTTTTATTTGAATTCCATAAAAATATGGTTATAATATGTTATCCCACATTCAATTATTTAAACAAAATTAAATGGAAATTGAAAAGGTATATTGATAGTAATAATTTTTAGTGTCATTCTAGGATCTATTTTGGGAAATTTAATATACATGATTTCATTTATCATAGAAATTTCATGTTTCATTTGAGTTTGGAAAAATAAATACCTTACTCATAAGCCTTGGATTCATCTACCCTAGTTGTCAATCCTTTCACCTGATGATTCCTGGCATGTTCTACATCTTGGTTATCCATTTATTTTCTAAAGTCGGGAGTAATGTTTAAGGTAGGATTTTGTTTCCATTTCATATTCCTAACATATATTCAATTATTATAAGATTTATCAATCCCTTACCATAGTGATGTCAAAGTTATGGCATCATCAGTTTTTTCATCTGTTTTGGTGTATCACGACATACAAAAAACTACAGGGATCAGATCCTTATTCTCCTCTTCTTTTTTGGATCTTTTTAATTTTCATTCTTTAGTTTTATAGTGGGTGTATTCTACGGAATAACTAATGATTGTAATTAACTATATTAAATTTAATTGGAAGGAAGTGGGTTTATTCGCATGGGTTTATCAATTTCCTTATTATTTCTGACTATTTTCTCTTAAATATTTTAACATATTGTGATATGAATATTGTGGATTATATGAATTTTAAACTATTTTTGTCATTTAATAACCCTTCAATTGAATTTTTGTTTAAACCAAAGTTTATAAATGGCTTAATATAAATATTTTCAATGAATTTAATTCCCATGTTAATATATAAGCTTTGTAAAAATACCCATGCATAATAAAATGATTTAATGTAAATTCCCCATTTAAAATAATTATTTTCAAATATGTGGTTTTGAAATATATTATTTTCTGATTCATGTTTTTTTTGGTGGCCTTATGGATATGTATATTTTTATAAAGGAGGTCTGTTTTTTTAGGGGGTGAGTCATTACACCACATTGCGCCTTAGCACCTATTAAAATAGTGCGCGAGGCGCATGCCTTTGGCGCGCCTCAATGAGGTCGCATCGCCTCACCTATGAAGAGGTGCTCCATATGTGCCTCGTCACACCCCTCGCTAAGGCTCCCTAAGGCGTGCACCTTTAACAACCCTAGATTTAACCATGAGTTTGGTTATGATGCAGGTTTGTCCTTATAATGTACTATAAAATGAATATACATGTTATGAATTCATTAATTTAGTATAAAACATAAGAATGTGCTCATAAGTCACTTCTTAAAGGAATGTCAACTAGTTTTTCTAAATAAAAATGTACTAAATTAGATCCAAGAACACATTTACTTGAATGAATTTCCCTTGTAAATGGAATTATTTTTATTGTCCCTCTAACTAAAACAATTTTGATAGGTTTTCTTACAAACAAGAAAATTCCACCTATAACTTCATTATTGAACAAATGAATTTCTATACCCAAAAACTCAATCCAAATAGGATCCACTAAAGAATACATCCCCTCTATCCAATTTGTATAACACATCCTTTATCACCATCAATCCTCCAATTCACTCAATGAAAAAAAATGTTACAAAATGTATCAATTAAATAAAAAATAGTATCATAATAGTAGCTTAACAGTTTTGAGAACCATGATGGTCCTCTAATCAATTATTGATATTTTATTATGAAACTTTTTTCAATTATTTAATAAAAGGGTTTTTTAATTAAAAATGTATTTCAATATATATTTTTTTCTCATGTGTTTCTTAAAGGTTTTTAAATAAAAAAATTAGCTCTTTTACACAACATTTTCTTCTCAAATAGACTTTATGAATTTCATTTATCTCTTTAAAAATGCTTCATTATTTACCATACGTATTTATATAAGAAAACCTTATTTAACATATTCATATTTTTTTCAACCAGTATATATGAATCTCTTTCACTATTTAGTAATAGTTATATGTTTTAATTAATTTTATATTGTGTAGGCACATTATGATATACATGGATAAAAGATGGATCACATTACCAAGGAACACACCTCAGTATCCAAAGGGTTTGGAAGAGTTTTTAGATTTTCCAATTTCCAATTGATTCGTTGAAGGGATAATAAGATTTCCATGTCATAAATGTAAATTTAGAATATGGTTGAAGAGAGATGAAGTTAATGAATACTTGATATTTAAGAAATTCCCTACTAAATAATTTAGTTGGATTTAGAACAGATAATTGAACATTATAGAAAGCTTGAGCACTGATTTCAATCCATAGAATGAGCTCCCAACTTCGTCAAAAATGGAAAATTAAATGAAAAACCCCTATAAATGATGAATTCAGAATTTCAAGACACCAACATCAACATCAAAGCATTTTAGAACAAACATTTGAGGGTGCTACAAATAGAAACATGACAAGTGATGTTTTTTGAGACTATAGGACAACTAGATTAAGATTTTAACAATTTATTGGATCCTCCTCTTGATTCTGTGGAGACTAATATAAGAGAAAACTTCACTAAGAAAACAAAAACATTTCAAGGTTTAATTGATGATGGAAATAAAGAGTTTTATAGTGTATATTGGAAATATTCAAAACATTATTTTCTATTGAACTTGTACTATATCAAATGCCTATGTGGAATTAAAAATAAGGAAATGTCCATGATATTGGAATTGTTGTGTGATGAATTCTCTAAATTAAAAATCCCAGAGTCTTTTTATGATAGGAAAAGGTTGTTAATAGTCTTGTTATGAATTATAAAAAAATACATGTGTGTCCCAATGATTTAATGCTTTATTTGTGAGAGGATTCAAGAAGACAGGATTGCAAAAAAATTCTTCTTCTAGATGGTAGTCAATGGGTGATTTTGGAAGTTTGAATCAATATAATACCATGAAGAAGAAGAAAAGAAACACACCTACAAAGGTTTCACATTACATTCCTTTAAATTCTCAATTGTAAAGATTATTCCTATCATCGATAATTGTCAAACACATAAAGTGGTATTATGTAGATAATAACAATGATGGGTTAATGCTAAATACATGAGATTTAAAATTGTGGAATAAATTTATTCATTACATATAAATTTCTCATCTGATCCTAGGAATGCTTGATTGGGATTGGTTTTCGGTGGATTCAACCTGTTTGGGACATTGAGTACAAGTTATATCATTTTCCCAGTTGTTTTGATCCCTTATAATATTTCTTTGTGGATGTGTGTGAAACAAACATATTTTAGAATTTCGATGATTATTCCTAGAAAAAATGCATTGAAATGATATTGATGTATACCTTCAGCCTTTAACTAAATTATTATAGGAGTTATGAAGCAACAGTGTTGAGACATAAGATGCTTCTTCTAAAACAATGTTTAAAATGCATGTTGTTCTAATGTGGACCATTAGTGACTTCCCTAGACTTGGGAATTTAGTTAGTTAGAACACTTACATGGGTTTGTCTTATCATATTTGTAACTTTGATTTTGTTCCCAAATAGCTACCTCACAGTAGAAAATGGTGATTCCTATTCCATCAAAGATTTCTCGATGCATCTCATAGATTTCGGCCGAACAAGTCAAAATTCAACAGTTTAATTGATTGTAGACCACCTCCAACATTTTAAACTGATTCTGAAATATTAGAACAACTTGGAAATGTTTAAACAGGATTTCAGAAGGTGAAAATTTTGAATGATAGTGTGAAACAAGTTCGATGTGCATCGTCAAGTGAAATCGGAATACAATAATATAAGAAAAAAAGTATATTCTTTAAAATTCTATATTGGGAATTTAATTTGTTGTAGTATAATATTGATGTGATTAATATTGAGAATACTTTTTGTGAAAATGTGATCTTCACATTTTTTTAATGATCATAGAAATTCAAAGTATCATCTCTTTGCTCGGAAAGACTGATAAGCAATGAATATATAACATGATCTCTGGCCAGATGAGAATAAAAAGTATTCTTCGGTAAAATTTTCAATGAAAAATCGGAATAAAGATACATTACATATAATTTTAAATAATTTTAAGGTGTATGATGGGTATTCAAGTAACATATCAAGTTTTGTGGACTTATATCATCATTTGTTACATGGATTTAAAACTCATGATTCACATATATTTTTACAGTAGTTACTGCTAATGGAATTGCGTACATTATTACTTGAAAAGGTTACTACTATTGTACTCCAATTTTTCTCATTTTTAAGAAAATTATGTGAGAAATCTCTACATCCATTTGATCTTGACAACCTTCAGGAGAGATTTGTATTGACACTTTGTGCAATAGAGATGATCTTTCCTCTATTGTTTTTTATGGTCATGATGCATTTAAATGAGTATTTGGTTGAGGAAGCTAAATTAGGAGGCCCCATGCATTATCGATGGATGTATCCAATTGAGAGGTACTTTATTTATATGTTTTTTAGATAAGTAAAAAATTCTTAGAACTTAATGAAATACATATTTATGTATTTTTATTTTATTTCATAGATATCCTAGGCATTTAAAATCATATGTGAGAAATAAATCTCAACCTGAAGGTTCTATTTTTGAAGTCTATTTGATAGGGATAGTGTTTTACCCTTTTTTAGATAATTGTATGATATTGATATAAGATTTAATCAAGTTTGAAATCTTGAAGACACATAAACTCAATCTCAAATACATGAGAAATCAAAAATATTTCTCCTTGTTGGCAGATCAGTTGGGAGGACCTCAAATGTTTCACTGAAATAAATGTAATTATTACAGGTATATAGATATGTGCTACTAAATATTGAAATTTTAGATCCATTTATTTAACAGTTTATGATGAAAAAAAACAGAAAAATGAGAGTCTGAACACAAAATGAGAAAGATATAACGAAAGTTATTAATAAACTTCTTGTAGAATGGTTTGCATGATGTGTAAGTTCATAAATATTTCAATAAATATGGATATTAGGTTGACACTTATATTTTGTAAATATAATATTGTATATTTCGCTTTTTAGATCGTGAATACTGATACTCAAGCAAATTTGTCAGAATATTTGAATTTTCTTGCTCGAGGCCCTCTAAAACAAGTTAGAAAGTTTGACGCATACAACGTGAATGGATTTAGATTTCATACAGTTGATCAAAAATAGGATTTGAAAACACATATTAGTGGTAAATTTACATTTTTTTGAAGTGAGATACTATATAAAGTTGACTGATATTATTTAATTAAACTATCATTGGCATTTTTTAGTTGTTTAATTCAAATGAAATTGGGTCAATATTATCAGAGGTGTTAAAAGAGATTCTTTGCAATTTAATTTTGTGAACTTATTCTCACTTTATGGATGATGGTGATCATAAACTACATGATCTTTATATCTTATCATCATAATAAAAAATGGTATATTATGTTAATGATGTTGTTGACGAAGGGTGGAGTGTAGTTTCTCAAATAAAACAAGGATATTTTTATGATATGGGTGATGAAGTAGAAGATTTGACCGATGACATTGAATCTCATCAAAAGAAAGAAGTGTATTTATTTTTCTATCATGATATTGAAAATATTAGTCTAGCAATTGTGGATGAAGTTGATTAAGTAATGGGGTTATAAATCGACATTATTGAAGGGGAAAATGATTATATGTATAGTTATTCATTAATTTAAAAACCACTTATTTTATTTGTGGAGACATTTATTTTTATTTTTATGTATATTTTGTTTGTTAGTATTTTTCATCTATTAACATTTTTAATTGTTTTTTCTCCCTAAATTTTTGGTAATATATGTTCTAAACTTAATTTTATTTGATTAAATGACATTAATTCCAAGGAAGAAGCAGGGAACCACTTCTATTTCTTCGCAGGGATAGTGGAGGGTGAATTTTATAGGAAAAAAATTTAATATAAATAAATATAATTCACTTTTTTATACTAACTAATTGTTTATAAAATATACATAAAATGAAACGTATGGAAAAAATTATGAAAAGTTCAGATGTATGGCATCTGACCGAAGAGAAGATAGTTGTCCCATTTGATTCCTATTGGGTTCTTACGAATGACACAACAATATTACTTGGATATATTCTAGAGAAGTTGGATGTGGATCCTATTTCCCTTCTAATTTCATATGATTATTGGAGATTGAGGAGCAATGTCAACTTTAAAAGAAATTTGGGTGTAAATTGTTTCTCTTGTATTGCTTTTATGGTGTTATGAATTTAGAGTTGGTTGTAAATATGGTGGAGGTTATGAGGTTTGGTGGAGATGTTCTAAGTTCATTAGCACTCTTTTTTTGAACCAATATGATGGGAATGCATGTGAATATATATATATATCTATTTGCATTGTATGTTTCTTTTGATTTCTATATGCACCCTACCCATTCAAGGTGTTTTATGAACTTTGGTGGTGATGTTATGATTTGGTTGGAACTCTTGTTTTGAACCCATAGGATGGGAATGTATGTGGATATATATGTGTGTGTGTGTGTGTGTGAATTGTATGTTTATTTTTATTACTATATTTACCCCAACCATACCAAGTGTTATATGAATTTTTCACAATGTTTTTTTAGGGTACTGGTACTGGGTTGGAAAAATCACTAGAATTTTTTTAGTTGTAAATATACCATTAGTGGCGGTTTAAACCAATGCTAAGTAAATATACCATATTTAGAGGCAGTATAAATCACCACTATAATTTTTTATTTTATTATTTTTGGCATTTTTAACCACCTCTGAATACATGCAAGGTATAATTTAGTGGCGGTTTTGTTCTTTAGCTGTGGTTTTTGTTAAAAACAGTGTATATTTTTTAGTGTAAGTTAAAACTGCTCCTAAACACTTCTTAGTTTCTGTTATCATTTAGATATGGCTGATGTGGTTTTCATGTCGTTTTCCCAAGAAAAAAATGAAACTTTTTTTAGGAAGTTTTAACCACTACTAAAAAAGTTTTCATTTTTTCTAGGAAAACCACCGCTAAATGTGTCTACTATGACAATTTCTATAAACCGCCATTAAATTGAAGACGCGGTCACGTATTAAACACTAACACCCAATTTAGTATAGGTTTTATAAAACTGCCACAAAATAATATAGAGGTGGTTTAAAACTCCATCATAACAGAAATAAACCACTGCTATGTGGTGGATTTCATGTAGTGAATGATTAAGATAGATTCATAACTCTTAATATTACATCGACGAATCAGATCAAATTGATAGTGAAAAAGGTGAAAGAGAGGAATGGAGACCTGATAACATAGTTAGAGAATTTTATTTAGAAAAATATATATATATTATAATGAAAAATATAGTATGGATATTTTTATATGAAAAAGTTACTATTAGTCCATGTCAAGCCACGAGAACCCTTGCCAATTCACAAGTACCCACTACAAAGTTTCAGGACTATTTAGGTGATACTCAGAATTAGAAAACTCAAAATATTCAATGTTATAAAGGATCTATACTTAATAAAAACATACCTTAGATAAGGTGCTATTATTGTGTAAATATGGGACATACTCAAAGTTGTGTGTACCATATTCTGTAGGTACTAGAAGGCCTAAGAGAAATGAAGGTGACCACGCATAACTCAATAGTTTACATATTATTTCATTGGATATTTTTATAGTGTGTTTGATATAGTTATATAGAAAATAATTTATCATAAACAATGTGGAGGAATTTATCAATGATGATCCAAAGTAGTCATACATAGTAATTCAAGGAATCATGAAGTATGATAAAAAAAATGTGGCATCTTCTAGGTCAATGGTATTCTTCTCTTTATTTCTATTTGTTTATTTATTTATCTATTATTGGATTTTCTAGGATTTAGAGGCCAAAAAATAAATTTTCATTGAAATAGAAATGGCACAAGGTTTGTGTATAGTTATTAAAAAACATGAGGCTAACCGTGTGAGATATGTATTTATAGGATAATGCAGTTTAGAAAAATTTCCAAATTGTTTTTCTAACTATTTGGTAGCATCTAAAAACTATGAATACTTGTGTTAAGGAGATAGTGGATCCCACATTTTTTGGAACATGGTTCTCTTAACTGTGTGTCCAAACTTTATGGGTTTTCTAAATAATTAATTTGTTTGTTTTTAATAATTCTCCATTTCATGAAATACACCAAATTCACCACTCCCTTCATTCTCTTATATCTCTCTCCCTATAGCATGGATATTTTCCCCCCTTAGTTTCTTGGAATTTTCTCTAGGGATTATTGGTAATATTTCTTAAGGTAAACCTTCAATCTCTTGATTTCTTCATCCTTTACCCATGTTCCTCCTTTATTATTCCATTTTTAGGGAATTTTGAAATACTATAATTTCATATAGCTGAATATATAGTTGTGGTTAGGGGATTTATGTTTCTAATTCATGGTTTATGTGTGTAAGGATCGTTCTATTCTAATTAATGTGCAATTTGTTTAAGGTGAAACATTCACATTTGGGTTCAAATTCAAAGTCTCTATTTAAGGGTTATATTCTATGTATTACCATTGGTTCTTAATTTTCTTTGGTTTTGTTTATTAAATTGACTTTAAATTTGGTTGATAAGGTTATTTTATCCATTATTGTTTTGATTTATGAAAGTTAATTATACTTTCATGGTTTTAAAGGGGTTTTTCATAAGAAAGTATTTTTAATGCATATAATGTGTTTGATAAAATTCCTTAAGGAAGATTTGTGGTTTCAGGTGGATTTAAAAATTCGGTTTTCAAAAGGTTTAACTTTTCAATTAGTGTTTGATTATTATGTGCATGTTTCATTCAAGGAATTTTTATTTGTAATACTTTATGTGTTTTCAAATTTCTGGAACATGGGAGACCATGGGTGTGTGAGTGGCTTATGAAATTCAATCATTAGATTATTTTGTAGAATATATTGGGAGTATTACCCATGAGAACAATTGATGCAATTGAAAGAACGTTTCCTGTGTGGATTGAGAGATCGAGTGTAAAAAATATAGGTCCTAGAGAATACTAATAGAACTTCCAAACATTTTTTCCTACTTATCCAAATAGAAACTTTTCTCTTGGTCTAATCCATAATAGATCCAATTGGTTTTATCCAATTATTCTTATTCTTGTGAATTATTTGATTTGTATGCCCTTATGTTTATATATAAAACATTTTCTTGATATATTGTGAATCTTATATTAATTATTCTTCTTATTCCATACTTATATGAGTTCGGTATGTTTGTGTAGTGTAGTTTTATTTGCTTTTTATTTGATATTTTTTCAATCATGTTTTAAAGGAAGATTTATTTTTAGAAAAATAAGTAGTTTACAAAGAAATTTTTCAATTTTAAATTATTTAAAATGTATAAATCAAAAAACAATTATTGCTTTTCATATAGAAAGGAATTATACAGATTTATATTGGTATCATATTAGTATTTTACCTCACACCATGCATATGCCTTTGGGCGTATGAAAACTTTATTTGTAAGAAACAGGTAAAGGAAATGGAACCATATTAGTTGATGATTTTTCTTGATTACTTTCAATTTTTGTTGTTATGTGAAGTTATAGATGATAGGCTCATGGATTTTCGCGTATATAGAGCATTGTGGGATTTGGATCATTTAGGATGTTGTGTATCAGCCTCTTAACCTTTTCCCTATTGTGAGATTCAGTTTATTTTATTTGTTGTACATTTTATATTCCTTATTATAGATTTTATTGTGATTTTGATTATGATATATTTTTTTAACTATTGTTTCATATACTCTATTTGGATATTTTTTCAATTGATACTAATTATTTTTTGGTGGACATATAATCCATGGACTAGTCATTCTATATTTTTATGGGTTAAACTATTACCAAATGGTTAAGTGTGATACCCTGTTGCTAATCCCCAACTCATAGTGACTGGGAACATGCTTAGAGCCTTGTTGTAGGATGACCTGTGTGAAGGGGTAGGTTTAAGTGGGTTAGTTTTTTATAAAAGGGTGTCAGGGCATGCCCTCTTTTTATTTTGGGGCCAATGGTAGATAGGTGATAAGTCCATCAGAGCTTGTACGGTAGGTGTGAAGAAGTTCCTAGATAGCTCTCTATCAAACCAAACTAGAGTTTACATGGGTGTTAAGGAGTTTTTAAAACAATTTTTACTTATTTTTGCGTTTTTTATGAGATTTGATGCTTTTTATCATTTAATATGGGTTTTGGGAATAACCTAATAGTGGTTTCAATAAATTTGAAGTTTTAAGGTGAAAGAGGGGTGGAACAAATTGGTACACAGTTAGTATAAACCATGTGTATCATGTATTTCCAGATCTTTAATATTTCCAATAATTTATTTCATGGTTTTTTCATGGTCTTTCAAATATTTTATCAAAACCATGTGTTGTGGAAAAATTCTTGAAATTTATATTTTTTAACTACATTTTTATTTGGGATATTTGATGATTTTAGTGTTGTTTTTTTTAGATTTATTTTAATGTTTTTTGTTATAATTTATTTTAATTGAGATTAAATTGTTTATTGAATGTGTTTTGTGTCTTTTGTTTTGTTTATAATGCCTCCAAGAAGGGCCTCCTATGGTAGAAGAGAGAAGGAAATAGAGAACACTCTAAAATGAAACCATCTAGCTGATCCTTATTTGTTATAATCAATTATCTAGGTTATCTAATACTTGGTAAAAGAGGTTAAATAGATTAGGCATGGAAAATTTACCACACTTAGATGTTCATCATGTAGATTCCATCAATTTTATAAAGATGCAATGGAACCCATGAGACTGAGTAATGGATCAAAATGATCAAGAATATTTTCATTTTTTATGACCCTTGAGACCTAAAATGTTTTCTTCATGACTTACATATTAGAGGGACCATGTAGGAAGTGGTGGGAATCCACTATGTAAGCAAAGATACATGAGGATACCATCTTGACTACTTTCATGACAAATTTCAATCAAAAAAAATTAACACACCAAGGGTGGTGAAGTATTGTAAATTTGTGAATATAGAATAAGGATGTCATTAAATGATGGGATACTCTAACAAGTTTTAAATATTAGTTAAATTGTATCTCAAAGTCTGTATGGATGAATATATCAAGGCTAGGCATTTTGAAATGGGTTTGAAGGCTGAAATAAATTCAATGTTTATCAACCTCTAGAGACTAAATAATAGTAATTTTATAGATAAAAAAATTGGATGAGGTAAATTTAACTGAGAAAATAGGTCTTAGTGGGTTTTATCTAGTAGTAAAGGTAACCATAGCTCTTCCTCTAGCCATAAGAGGATATAGGATGAACCTCATCAGGGAAGTATAAGAGGTGTTTAGTAATTACCGGGTTTAGTGTTAGTAGGTTCTTAATGGAAAAAGAATGTTACTTATTATTAGTGTGGAAAGTATGTCCACCCTAGACCTAATTTTATAGAGGCTATAATTTTTTTTCACTAGTGTGGGCATCCGAGTTATATCTAATTCTTCTGCAAGACTCCCCCACAAGGGAGTGGATTTGGGTCTCACTTTTATAAGGTTTAATAGGTGTGATGTTATTCTTTCAATGGTGTAGGATCTCTTCCTCATCTTAAAATGGAATCTCATTCTACTAATAAGGCTTGGTTGGACCTAAGTTAGGATGTATTTATGCAATAGAGATTTCACCTAAGCACTTGGATTCTTGGTCATCCACCATGATAGGTATGGTGTTTATTTATTATTCTAGGGATTTAGATTTTTTTGATATAGATTCATGTCATTCCTTTATCTCTTTAAATTTTATGAATGCTTTAGGTATGATATAAGATTTGATTTCATTTATTATGGATGTACTTACCATTTTCAGAAGAAAAAAAGAGAAAGCATTTAAGTTCCCAGATTTTCATGTTTTAGTTTTCAATGGGGAGGTCATGTGGGGCTTCCTTATTTTGGACCTGAATATTTTTTATCTCATAATCAAAAAGGATTGTATGATCAATTTCAAATATCAAATTGACTATTATCACCATAAATTCTGGTTTTTATCTCCTAACAGGAGAACTCATGTTTTCTAGGGTGAGTGGACCCAAGGTTAGGGAGGGTAAGATCAATTGTTCTAGTTGTGGTATTGATTTCATGTTAGTTATCTATGTTTTTCTTTGATACAATAGTATATGAATCATATGGTCATATTATTGTGGTGGTGGGTCTGTAATGTGAGGAGTTTCTGGATGATTTTTCTAGGTTTTTTTCTCTATGAGAGGCCAATTTTACTATCGACCTACTCAATGGGACAATAGTCATTTCCTTATATTCATACTAGATGGATCCAATGAAGTTACCTAAGCATAGAATGCATAAATATTACATCATATTAGATAAATATTCAATACATTTAACTATAACACATGCATGAGGTTAGTAATGATTTAGTGTCTTTAGAGACTAGATACATAAACGTCTTATTTAAGTACAATATTCATCATCTCAAATATCTTTCTATACATTAGGTACCCTTCTAGACTCTTCACACTTATAACCTTCCATCAAAACCTTGGGAATTAAAACATAAGAAAGGGTGGTCTTAGATGCTTAGGGAGGGTAAACATGGGATATATTGACCATTAGATCATAAGATGATCATAAGGGTATGATAACATATTAAAGTTCATGTTCTCAATGAAAAATAA
Source organism: Viscum album (assembly GCA_963277665.1). Lineage (NCBI taxonomy): Eukaryota > Viridiplantae > Streptophyta > Magnoliopsida > Santalales > Viscaceae > Viscum > Viscum album. Next base: position 2,138,614,082 of record OY728128.1, on the reverse strand, counting down.
TTATACCCATAAAATATTAGATCATAAGTTTAAAAATAAATTTATTTCTAGAATTATAATCAATAAGGGTGTCAAATTAGTAATCATTATTCAAAATTCATAACATAGGAATGTTGAATCATAAGAATTCGGAGTCATAATCTTAGGAACATAGCTAAACACAGTGATGTTCGTGGATAATATTTTGAGTATAGCTATAAAATTATCAAACTCACAGATAAAAATTCAAAAAAAGTTATTCTCAATCATCTCCACACATATTCAAATGATCATAGATAAAATTAATAATACTCACACATCAATATGTGAACAAATTTATTTTTAATCATGTTCAATCCTATCATCATTATCTCAGGAATATAAATATCACTTTACCCAATGCATTGGACGGATATGAAAGACCCAACCACTAAAGAATAATAATTCATTCATATAAATGTCATAATATCATAAAACATTCATCATATCAACATAGCATAACCCATAGAAAAAATGAGTTCTAAAAACATCACATTATCATAATCATAGAACATCCAAAGAAATAATAAGGATGGTATCATTGGATCATACCCCTAGTAAACCATAATTAACATCAAAAGAAGTTATCATAGATGATAATTTTCTTTAAAATATCTCTGTAATAATTCTTTAGGAAAATAACCTTTTATTTTTAAATCACTTATTTAAAACCCAAATATTCCAAAAATATTTAAGAAACAATTTTCTTTGAAAATAACCATGAAAACTAGAAAGGGAAACTTCAAAACATGAAATGGTCATAATGGAAGTAAATTTCATTCATGTCTTAATTGTTAAAAAAAATATTCCATTGAAACCTTTGATAAAAATTATATTATTCCAAATACTAAAATGAGATTATTTTTAATCCTTTTTTTAAAAAGTAAAACATTTTAAAAATGGAATTAAACTATCATTGAAAAATATTCAAAAAAATTATAAATAGTTTATAAAATATGTATATGGATTAAAATTGTTTTCTATAACACCTTAATATTTTTTGAAATTTATTTTTTGAATTAATTTAATCATTTGGATTTTTTTTTTATTTCATGAAACACTGAATATAGCTTATGTTACAAGAAATCACCATGTTATACTTCCTTTGTATGAAACACCAAGTAGATATTGTGCTACCTGAAACACTTATATTAGATTTTGGTACACATAGCACTATATTTATCTTGTGTTACACGCAATGTCGATTTCCATTTATAACTTGTGTGACACACAAGACTTATTTTTACCAAACTACAATTAACTATTAATAGTATTATTAAAATATAATTATAGTGTAACCAATTAATTGGAATGGAGGTTATTAATAAGATAAATTAAATTATGAAAATATGGTTTACACATGTATATAAGAAGAATTATTTTTAAAATAAATTAACTAGAAATAAAAACAAAACCCTCTTTAAAATATAAAAGATATTTTTCTATAAATCTATATTTATGCAATAAAACACATTTTACCTCAATAAATTAATTAAACCACTTTTTATAAATGAGTTTTTTGATATATATATATATATATTGTTTATTCAAAAATTTAACATTTATCTTATATGTTTTATAAACAAGAGATAAGAATAAATCCAATATAATGAAAAAAAGATATATTTTTTTAAAATGTTAATTTACCACCTATTAATGGTTCACCTATTTTGAATATAATTTCTAAAAATTTAATTATTTTTATTTGAATAAATAAACTTAAATTTTTAAATAATGTTATAAAAATTTACTTCGGTTATTTTTTGGTATTTTTATGAAATATTTCATTTTTTGTATGAATAGTGAAAAATACTAAATTTTAATTGAAAACTAATTTTCTGTCTAACTTATTTGTATAGAAAATTATTTTTTTATTTTTATTTGAATTATATTAAGATAAATTATAAATCTATTAATATAATTTTGGTCATTGGAATCAATTTCACATTGAAATTGGATATAAACATATTTCAAACTTTTGAATATTTTCACTTTAAAAAACTTGTTGTCTCATCCCATCTGTGGGATTGATTTTAAATTAATTTATACCACATATGGGTTTACAATTTGTAAAAATAGATTCAATATTTTTAATTATAATAATTGATAATTTAAATTAAGTTCAAATTAGTTTTTGAAAAAAAAAGTTATATAAAGTAATTAAAATTAATTATAGCGATTAATGTAAAAATAAGTTTACTTAGTGGAAAAACATTAACTTAAGGGGAAAAATAACCTATAAACTTGTTTAAAATACATGTTATGGACATATATCTAACATATCCTCCCTTTTATAAAACAATTAACATTAATGGAGACACAGGATGTAAATGAGACCTCTCAATAGGTTTTACCTTTTTATTTTTACAAGAATGTCACTCCTCATCCACTATAAAAAGGGAACTCATCCCCTCACTTTTTCACACCTCTTAATCCAACTAGTCCTAAAACCCACTGAAAAAGTATCCTATTAAATTTCCTCTCTTAATCCTATAATCCTTACATTTGGTTCAATCATACTAAGGAATCCCTTTGGTGTAAACCAAAAGGAGTTACCTAAAAAATAGGTAACATCCTTCAAGAGGCACTTTTGTTTTATTTTTTTCTTCACCACCTATATTATTATTATTACATGATTATATAACAAACTTAGTATAATAAATATACTAAGGTGTTTTTATGACAATTTTATGACCTAAACTCACACACACTTCCGTCAAATGGGATACACAATCATCGTTCGTGTGTACGGTGGACTACCATCTCGCGAACCGATGTCGTTCATTCTTCCATCACCACCCTTATAGGTTGGTAATAATGATGTAATTAGTATTTTTATATGATATTTATGATATAATTATACTTATTTTATAATTATATTAAACATAACTTCATTATTTACATTTTTTGGAATATGATAACTTCATTTGTGGATGTGTGGACTACCGCCTCTTCAAAGCGATGTGATTCGTTCAAAATTTACATAGAATGTATTAATGATGGTTTTAATAAATTTATATTATATATATTTCATAATAATTATATTTTAATTATAATATATATATACATATATTTCATTTACTTTCTTTCTTTCAGTACAACAATAATACAGAAACAACGTTCATGCATACGTATGGACTACCGTCTCCATGAATGGTGTATTTAATTTAAAATTTATATATTTAATAGATTAGTATAAATACATATATAATGAATATATATTATTTTTATATCATGTTTTACATTCTTAAATAAGTAAATCATTATCTAAGTTGTGGTATCATTAATAACAAGTCAAAACATGTATGAAAACCAAAGGGGTTATTACACAAAACATGCCTTTAATAAGAAATTGTTAATAAATGGGTAATATAAAACCATAATAAAATAATATATTTTATTAAATATAATAATATGTTTATTTTAAGGATTTATAATAAACTTATATGTATTATACATGAGGTTTGAATGTGTATGAATAAAGTCGGTGTTGATACTTCCTCCCAAGAAAGAAGCCTCCGAGTAGTGGTGACCTCCCTCTCCGTGTGCATCTTGGGTTTCTCCGCCCGATCTTCCCCTCCCATCCTCTGGCATGGGATGGCTTTGTAGATGGATGCCTTTCTTAGGCACGGAATCGGTTAGCAATGGATCTGTTTGAATCGGCTTCAGTTTTGGTTCGTCAGCGGCTGCTTCGAGCCCTTCGGCTTCAGGAATTCGCTTTTGATCTGGTATGTTCGACGGCAGATCTGTTTTGCTTGTGGCTTTGGTTTTTCAGATCTGCATCGACGTGCGATGACCTCGGTGTTCTTGGCTTCAGGGTTTTGGTTCGGTGTCGAGTTCGCTCCTCTTGGATTCAGTTCTCACCGCGGCTTCGGGGTGCTCTTCTTCAATTCAGGTGTGCTCACAGTTGGCCTCGATGGTTGCTGCAGCTCGGTTGTGGCTTCTGGCATCGGCTCTGGTGTGTTCAAAATCTGCCGGTGACCTTCTGCCACTGATTCTTCTGCTTGGCTTCATCCTGACTCATCGTCGGATTATCGTGCAACGGTTTTTTCAGGGTCGGACCCAAGGGCTCGGAGGGAGGGTGCCTTATACTCTGATTCTCTTGAGTTGGTTTGGTTTGGTGGATTTTTTTGGTATGTTTAAATGGTTTGGTTTGATTTTCTTGGGTCAGAATTGGATGCTATGATGTTGTTGGTGAAACTGGTGTGGTGAGACCAGTGTAACTAGATTCTGTGGAGTTGGGTGTGGCATCAGCACTGCCTGTACTACCTTGATTTTGATTCTTTGTTGCCTTTTTTGGATGTGTTCTTGGACCATCTCACATCTCTAGATGGTTTGGGTGAACTCTGATCGGAGTTCACCTTCGGGTTAGTGGTTTTGGGGCTGATGTCGATGGTCGCATCGGCGGCATTCAAGGAGTCCACTTCTGAGGTTTGTTCAAGATCTTCTGATGTTCTTGTACCCAGGTTCATGATTTGAATGACTGTGTTTTTATTTGGTATGTGGAATGAGTTGATTTGTTTTCCGATGTTTTAACGTTGTAAGTCGTGAAGTCAAGTAAGGTTTACCACTTTTCCTCAAAGTGTTTGTTGGTTTCTCACTTTTTCCTCAAAAGTGTTTGGATAATAAAAAATTAATTTTTAGTGAGTATGAATAAAGTCCATACTTAAGGTAAAGATTTTCTCATTTCACTTTTATTTCTGTTAGATCAATGTTATATTCACTACTTATTCTTGTTGTGTGGTGTATATAATTCCCTGTGATATTTTATGTAACATCCCAGGTAAATAAAGAATATAATGTTTTTATATTTATTAAATTTTTTTAATTAAATATTAATTTTTCCTTGAATGGGATTCTATGTTCGATGGCATACCTAATACGCAACAAAAGGTTTCATTGAAAACTTACGTTGTGCACAACTTTGAGTAATACTGAAAAATATTAATATAATATTATTATTTTAAATGGTAGTTAAACATAGCAATTTTATTGGCAGGAATGAACAAAAATGACCATATTATGATTAAATAGGTTTCTTAAATGTTTTTATTTTTATCCAATAAATTCTAGAGGCTTAAAATAATAAATATTCCGATTTTAATCATAAATACTCTAATATTCATCAAAATATCGATTTACCGCCTTTTGATGGAGATCCCTCTTTAAATATAGTTTTGGCCACTTTTATATGTTCTATTTGACAGAATAAAATTTTTCTTTAGAATCAGGACATCAAAATTTACTTTGGGTAAATTTTTTGTATTTTTCAGATAAAATTCATTTTTAATGAATAATGAAAATACTATATTTTAATTCAAAATAGCCTTCTAATATAATTTATTTACAATGTTAGATTATATTTTTAGTTGGTTTTAAAGTTTAATTATATTATGTTTTTATTCTTTAATCCAATTTTTTTCATTGGAAGTAATTTCACTTTGAAATTGGACATAAATAAATGTCAATATTTTGAGAGATTTTATTTCTTAAAAACATGCCTTTTGTTTTGAAAGCGGGAATTAATATTAAATTAATTTCTGCCACTTATCTATTTTGAATTTAGAAAAATGGATTCCATATTTTTAATCATGAGGTCTAAATTTTTAAATAGGTAACTTTTATTTCTATACATTATGAATATTTACTTCAGTAAATATTTTATTTACCATGGTTAAATGGTAAATCTAGTAAATGAGGATAAAAACATAATATTATAATAATATTAAATTACCCTAACATGTGTTATAATTCTATTTTTTGAAAAAGTTACGACTATGTTCATCCTTAGGTTGATTTTGGGACCACATGGAGCCACTTTGGAGTGATAATGACACTTTATATTAATTAATTTAAAGTAAATACAAAAATAACTTAAACACAAATCTTTTAGTAAATCTATTCTTAAATAGGTTTATATAAGTTATCTATTCGAATATAAATATTCATTTGAAATATAGAAATATTTATTACATCATGATAACTTCTTTATAATTTTTAGATATCAAATAAATAAAAATATTTATGGCACAATAATGATGTAGTGTTTACCTCTTTAATGAATGATTCAAATAAATAAGATTATGAAGATTACAAAAATATCCAAAACCTGTCCAATTATTATAGGATGATTTTATTTAGAACATTAGTCATCTTATATTTAACTTTAATGACTTTTGGACCTTTATAAACTGAAAATAATTATATAATAAAATAATATTATCAAGCTTTCCTAAAGATCCCCTCCTTCCCCATATAAAAAGCCATCACTTCTAACCCATTACTCACACTTCTAAAGCCTATTGTCTCATCAAAACTATAAAAAATTAATCTCTCTACATCCCTCTCCTCCTTTTATAATCCTTACCCTATTCATACGGCAATTTATGTAAACCTTTTGGTTCAAACCAAAGGGAGATACCCGATTTAAAGGTAGTGTCTTCTCTTAAGTTCTTTTGTTTTATTTAACTTCTCCAACCCAATAAACTCATTTTATTCCTTTATTTTATAACAACAAAAGAATCCTCAATATAATAGGTTGTTTATATAAGAATTATTCGAACTAAACTTACACACACCTCCATCAAATTGGTAAAGAACATACTATTTCTATGGACGGCGAACTACTGCCTCATGAAACGATGATTGTTCAATATTCTCCTACCACCTCTCATGGAGGCCATTATGATGAAAAAGTATTTATATATGATATATATTATGTTTATTTTTTATCTATTCTTTTGTAATTTTTATTTACAAACATACCTTTATGCTTTCTAATATGTGTAATATGATAATTTCATTTGAGGAGTTGCGGACTACTACACCCTCAAGGTGATATGATTCGTTCATGACATACATGGAACGTATAAAAGAATGAGTTAATGATATTATGTAACATATATATCATATTATATTATACTTTAATTATAATATACCTATGTATCATTAAGTTTTCATTCCATTAAATATGAAATAGAAATGAAATTAGCGTTCATGTGTACGCACGGCTTACTATCTCCATGAACGATGTATTTCATTTCTTATCTCCAAATGTTATATAATATTATAAATACATACATATACTAGATATATATTATATCTATTATATCTAAATCATTAATATTATTTTGTAGATAATGGAATTTTGACCACATGAACAAGTTGTAATTATAAGAAGTTCATTTTTGACTCAAGTACTAAATATTGACAAAACGACAACTATTAACTTAAATGATTTAATAATGTTTATAACATGGTAATAAGTGATATAAAAGGAATAATAAACTTTAAAATGTTTCTTAATCAAGTATAATTTAACTTTATCCTATTATTTATGAGATTAAAGAACAAATGGGTCAAGTCGGACACGAGGTAAGGGATTTCTTATCTCACTTTTAATTCCATGAGATTTCCATTGTTCAACACATATTTATTAAATTTGTTGTATTGTGTACTACCATTTGATGTATATTATCATTATTATATTTATATTCATGGTATTTTGTGATTCATTTGTTGTTATTAACTTATGGTTTTACGACTCAATTGATTACAACGTGGTAAGGGGTTTTTATCTTACTTCTTATTCCCGTGAGATTCATGATATATTGCCACTATTTTCCTTTTGTGTGGTGCATGTACCGCCCATGATTGTATTACGTGTATAATATAATTTAATTTATGGGTATTTACAACTTCATTGTATGATTTTTCTTTCATGGGGTGTACATTTCATAAGTTACCAAATCAGTAAGAGAACCTTTCACCCTCCTCTTTTTAAAAGATTTTTTTTGTTATGTATTTTAATTTAAATATTATTATTTTTGGATATGTTCTTATTTATACTTATTGATATAAATTTTATTTCAAAGTTATGAGATAACTTTTTCTCTCTCATAAACTCATTTTCTGAATTTTAAAGTGACGCCGTTAGGGGACTTCTTCACCCAATTTCAAATATTTGGGTTAAACTTATACTTCTTGATTATGTCATTCTATGAATATATGTGAATAACCTTTAATTATTTTACACTTAATATCCACTTATATTGGGCGTATTTATATTTTTCACACATAATTATGTCATTGATTTATCCTTAATCAAAGGATATCATCTTTATAAGTGACTTCATCTCAATATTCTTTCATTGTGGCATATTATGTTTTATGCATGACTTTATTTTTTACGGTGTATAAAAATATTTGACTTATCATTTCATTCAAAAGGAATATTTTTCTACAATGAATTTTACTAAATATAAAAAATGTTTCTTTTTATCATAATTGGTGACAATGACCTTTTTCGCCATTGTGAGTATTATTTGATCAATGGCTTCCATCACAAGCCATAATGTTTTGAAAAGGAAAATAAATACCATATACTCTTTTACATATTTTGGTATTGAAAATGGTTTTGATAATGGACTTTTTATGTCAATATATTTAAATGATGTGGAAATTTTATCTTTCATTTATTTTTGTTTTATGTGTTATTAATATGTTATGGTTCTTGGAAATTGTTTACGTATATGGGTGGTTTCGTGATAAACCTAGGGCAGGTGAGCCCGAGATAGCTCTCCAATGCATTGGGTAATGTGACGGTGGTAAATGTGAATGTTTCTCCTAAGAGATTTAGGGAATATACTATGATGGGTATTCCAAATGTAACTCCCTACATAACTATGAAAGCTACAATGTAAGTATGATATGGATGCCATAATTTACCTTTATGGTTTATGATTTCTATGTGTTATTCATAAATCTTATGATTTCATGAGGTATTTTATGATCGAAATGTATGTTTTCATTTATTTTTATTTATTTATGGGTTAATGTTTTCTTTCCTTATTTTATAACCCTTGCTGAGATTTTTATCCTCATACCAAGTTTTTGAAATGTCTTCCATATGACATAAAGATGAATAAGGTCAAGGATGGGATCAATGAAAATTCATGTTGTCTAAAACATGGAACTAGACATGTTTCTTTTTATGATTTTTTATTTTATGAAAAAAATGGATACTGAGTAGTATTGTCGACATGTAATTTTCAAGTTGATATGTAATAGTTATGGCCTAATTATCTAAAACTCTAAACCCGAAAAGATAATCAGTGTGAATTATTTATTTAATTCAAGTTTATGTAATGTTTTAAGGTCGGGTCCTTATAGTTAGTATCAAAGGTCGGTTTAGATAACATTAGAGGTTAGGGTGTTATTTAAGTATAAGTGACATAACCATAATGGTTAGCATATTATAAAGATCCATAGTTATTTTGGATAAATTGAATGAGTTTAAGATAACATGAATAAGTCTATCTTAGTATTTACCCTCCTCTATATGATGATTTTACTAATATACTCACACTTAGCTTTTTGGTCTTATTAAATGGTTGCATCTAGTAGGAACCAAAGTAACAGTGGATGTGAAGAAAACTGTGATGTTTTTATGAATGAGAAACTAAATGAAATGAGAGATGCAATGAGAACTCTTGTAGTTATTCTCAACCAACTATTTGGAGTCATGATTGACCACCTGAACCATGGTTATTTTTATAAGGAATCGTATATGTGAGAAACAAATACCTATAGAAGTTAATGTAATAATTATAAAGGTAAGTATGTTCAGAAACCTATGTGTCAAGGATGTATAAAGAAACACCTAGGAAAATGATTCAAAGTTATGGGAAAATGCTATATATGTGGGAATGAAGGTCATAAAGCAAAAACCTTCCATTGAAAAATAAAGCATCCAGTTGACTCTTGGAAAGGGAAATAAGTTCTTTATAAGGGAACATTGAATGTTTTAAATGTGGTGTGAATGGTCATTATACAAATAGATGTACTATGAAGAAGTTTCGAGAATGGGATCACTAGGATCGTATAAATATATGTTTACCCATACCAAATTCCATTCTGATTGAGGATGAAGAAACTAACAATGACCAATGAATGTTATGGATTATTTCTTAACAAATGTTTTGATATTATTGAATCTTAGGATATGATTCATGATTTTGTTTGTAGGAAATAAGTATTTCATAATAAGTTGGTAAGGAATAGTTAATGGATCATGAAGAATGTTTAATGGGTAATAATTCAACACATAAGGGATTCAAGAGTTATGGTATATTTTAAGATGATTAAATGCTTAAAATTATTAAGGATCTTTTGAGGATGGGATTATATTGGAAGACTTTTGATAGTATGTGTTACCCTGAAGTTTGATATATGAATATTTTATTCAAGGAATAATTATCTTTTCTTTTGATGAGTTATGGTGGAATTTTATGTTTCTATTTTTAACATATGGTGATTTGTGTTATTTATGGAAATGATTAACCTATTATAGAGAATATGTTATTTGGTTAATTACACTTCAGTATGAGACTTTAAGAGTAGTCGATTTTATTTGGATATAAATGTTAAGATTTACTATGGAACACTATGTGATTAAATCTTTCTGAGTTTTGGGTTTCAATCTTAGTTTGGGTTACATTGAGGAATTTTAAGGACATTTTTTATTGAATGGTCTTTGCCGAAATTTGGGTATTGTTTGTCGAATTTTTGGGATTAAGAGTAGTATATTTTTTTATAGAGTTTTATCCTTTTTGAGGGATTATCTGGTCTTGTACTAAATGTTTTGGTGTTGGTTGATGTCTAAAGACAGGGGAAATATATGGTTTATCTTTTATGGATTATCTAAAAATATATAAGTTTATTCTAGTTCTTTCAATGTGACCAAGTTAGTTTTAATACTCAATTTTGGAGAAAAGATGAGTTTGTGGTAGAAATTTAGTAAAGGATGAAAGTATACATGACAAGTAAGTATGTTTCCTTATGTTTTTAGTTAAGCTCATAAATAAATTCCTCAACTTTATGAAAAGTAACTTACAACAAAAATATTGTCCATTAACTTTTCCTTATGGGGAATCAAAGACCGTTTAACCCATCATGGGTTTGGGATTTTCTGCTGGTTAAATTTCTCATAATCATGTTTTCTATCACTCTCCATTAGAACTTGATGGTTAGTTTCTCTTCTATATCCATGTTTTTCTATTTGGAATCCTAGTATGGGACATATTGGGGAACCTTTGTATTTCTCTTTCTTTATTTTAAAGTTATATTTTTATTGACTCTTTTTCCGAAGTAGAACTTTAAATGAAGTTTCCAAGCCCAATTTAAAAATTGTGAGGATGCAATTCCCAAAATAGGGGGAAAGATGTAACATCCCAGGTAAATAAAGAATATTACTTTTTTATATTTATCAAATTTTTTGAATTAAATATCAAATTTACCTTCAAGGGGATGATTTGTTTGATGGGATACCTGATATGAAACAACAGGTTTCATTGAAAACTTATGTTGCACACAAAGTTGAGTTATACTGAAAAATATTAATCTTATATTATTATTTTAAATGGTATTTAATGCATAGTTGTTGTATTGGAAGGAATGAAAAAACTAACCATATTATTATTAAATATGTTTCTTAAATATTTTTACTTTTATCCAATAAATTTTAGATTCTTAAAATAAGAAACAATCTGATTTTAAGCATAAATAATCTAATATTCATTACAAGGTCGATTTACCGCCTTTTGATGGTGAACCCTCTTTAAATATAGTTTCAGTCACTTTTATATGTTCTATTGGAAAAAATAAAATTCTTCTTTAGAATTGGGACATCAAAATTTACTTTGGGTAAATTTTTTCAATTTTTCTGATAAAAATAACTTTTTTAATGAATAGTGAAAATACTGGATTTTAATTCAAAAATTCATTTTAATTTAATTTATTTATAAGGATATATTATCTTTTTAATTTTTTTAAAGATTAATTATATTATGATTTTAATATTTAATCCAATTTTGTTCATTGGAAGTAATTTCACTTTGAAATTGGACATTAATAATTGTCAATCTTTTGATAGTTATTATTTCTTAAAAATACGTTTTTTGTTTTGACAGTGGGAATTAATTTTAAATTAATTTATTACACTTCTATGTTTTGAATTTCGAAAAATGGATTCCATATTTGTAATCAGTAATTCCAAATTGTGTAAATTGGTAACTTTTATTTTTATAAATTATGAATATTTACTTCAGTAAATATTTTATTTACCATGGTTAAAGGGTAAATCTGGTAAATGAGGGTAAAAAAATAATTTTATAATAATTTTAAATTACACTAAAATGTGTTTTAATCATATTTTATGATACATTTCTGACCATGGGAATCCTTCGGTATATTTGGGTGACCCCATAGAGCCACTTGGGAGTGATAATGACACTTTATATTAATTAATTTAAAGTAAATACAAAATTTACTTAGACATATATCTTTTAGTAAATCAATTCTTACATGGGGTTATATAAGTTATATATTCGACTATAAGTATTAATTTTAAAGCTAAAAAGATTATATACATCATGATAATTTTCTTATAATTTTCAGACATCAAATAAATAAAAACTATTTATGACAGAATAATGATGCAGTGTTTACCTCATTAATGAATGATTTAAATAAATAAGATTATAAAGATTATAAAAATATCTGAAACATTTCCAATTATTAGTTGATGATTTTACTTTAAACATGAGTAATTTTATCTTCTAATTTAATGAGTTTTTGACCTTTGGAAACCGAAAATCATTATATAATAAAATAATATTTTCAAGCTTTCCAAAGGAGCCCCTCCACCCCTTATAAAAAGCTCTCACTTATAACCCATTCCTCACAATTATAAAGCCCCATGGATCATCCAAACTCTTCCCAATTAATCTCCATACATACCTATCCTCCTCCTAGAATCTTTCCCCTAGGAATAAAGCAATTCATGTAATCCTTTTGATTTAAACAAAAGGGACATACCCGATTTAAAGGTAACATCTTCTCTTAAGTTCTTTTATTTTATTTTAATTCTCCAACATAATAAACTCTTTTTATTCCATTATTTTATAAAAACACCAATATCCTTAATATACTAGGTTGTTTTTATGAGAATTATTCAAACTACACTTACACACACCACCATTTAATGGGTAAAGAACATATTGTTTCTGTGGACAGCGAACTACTGCCTCACGAAACGATGATTGTTCAATATTCTCCCACCACCTCTCATGGTGAACATTATGATGGAACTATATTTATATATGATATATATTATGTTCAATTTTCTCTATGATTCTATAATTTTTATTTAAAAACACATCATTATGCTTTCCAATATGTGTAATACGATAATTTCATTTGAGGAAGTGCGGACTACCACCCCCTCAAGGTGATATGATTCATTCATGACATACATAGTATGTGTAAAGGATGGAATTAATGAAACTATGTAACAAATATATCATATTATATTATACTATAGTTATAATATACCTATGTGTCATTAAGTTTTCATTACATTAAATATGAAATATAAATGAAAGTAGTGTTCATGCGTGCGTACGGCTTACCGTCTCCATGAACGGTGCATTTCATTTCTTATCTCCAAATATAATTTAATATTATAAATACATACATATACTGGATATATGTGATATATATGATATCTAAGTCATTAATATCATTTTGTATATAATGTATTTTTACCACATGAACAACTTGTAATCATAAGAAGTTCATTTTTGACTCAAGTACCAAATATCGACAAAACGACCAATATTAACTTAAATGACTGCATAACATTTATAAAATTGTAATAATTGATATAAATGAAATAATAAAATTGAAAAATGTTCTTAATAAAGTATAAATTAACTTTATCTTAATATTCATGAGATTAAAGAATGAACGGGTCAAGTCGGACACGAGGTAAGGGATTTCTTATCTCACTTTTAATTCTGTGAGATTTCCATTATTCACCACTTATTTACTGCAAGTGGTGTATTGTGTAATGAAATTTGATTTATATTATCATGATTCTATTTATATTCATGGTATTTTGTGATTAATTTGGTTTTTATTAACTTTTGGTTTTACGACTCTATTGATTACAATGTGGTAAGGGGTTTTTATCTCACTTCTTATTCCCGTGAGATTTATGCTATATTTCCACTATTTTCCTTTTGTGTGTTGTATGTACTGCCCATGATTGTATTCCTTGTATAATATAATTTAATTTATGTGTATTTAAAACTTCATTTTATGATCCTACTTTCATGGGGTGTATGTTTCAAAAGTTACCAAATCGGTAAGGGAACCTTTCACCCTCCTCTTTTTAAAAGTCTTCTTTTTGTTATGTCTTTTAATTTACATCTTATTATGTTGAGATATGTTCTTATATATCCTTATTGCTGTAAACTTTATGTCTAAGTGATGAGATATAATTTTCTCTCTCATCAACCCATTTTCTTAATTTTAAAGTGACGTTGTTATGGAACTTCTTCACCCAATTTTAATTATTTGGGTTAGACTTCTACTTCTTGATTATGTCGGTCAATGAATATGTGTGAATAACCTATAATTGTTTTACACATAATATCAACTTATATTGGGTGTGTTTATATTTTTCACACATAATTATGTCATTGATTTATCCTTAATCTAAGGATATCATCTTTATAAGGGACTTCATCTCAATCACCTTTCATTGAGACATATTTTGTTTTATACACGACTTTATTTTATACAGTGTATACAAACATTTGACTTCTCATTTCATTCAGAAGGGATATTTTTCAACTAGAAATTTTACTAAATGACAAAAATGAATTTTTCATTTTAACATAAGCGGTGACAATGACATTTTTCACTACGGTGAGTATTATTTGATCTATGGCTTCCTTAACAACCTGTAATGTTTTTAAAAAAAATACTATATACTCTTTTACATATTTTAGTATTGAAAATGATTTTGATAATGGATTTGTTATGTCAATATATTTAAATGATGTGGAGACTTTATCTTTCCTTTATGTTTGTTTTGTGTGTTATGAATATGTTATGGTTCTTAGGCATTGTTTATGTATATGGGTGGTTCCGTGATTAAACTAGGGTGGGTGAGATTGAGATAGCTCTCTAATGAATTGGGTAACATGATGGAGGTAAACGTGAATGTTTCTGCTAAGATATTTTGGGAATATACTATTATGGTTATTCCAAATGTAACTCCCTATATAGCTGTGATAGTTATAATTTAATTATGATATGGATGCCATAAGTTACCTTTACGATTAATGATTTCTATGTGTTATTCATAAATATTACAATTTCATGAGGTATGTTATGATCAAAGATTATGGTTTCATTAATTTGTATTTATTAATGGGTTAATGTTTTATTTCCATATTTTATACCCCTTACTGAGATTTTTATGATCATCCCAAGTTTTTTGAATGTCTTCCACAGGACTAAAAGACGAATAGGGTCAAGGATGGGTTCAAAGAAAAATTATTACTGTCTAAAACATATAACTAGAAATGTTTCTTTTTAAGATTTTTTATTTTATTAAAAATAAATGGATATTGAGTGGTAGTGTCTACATGTAATTTTCAAGTTGATATATAATATTTATGGCCAAATTCTCTAAAACTCTAAGCCTAAAAAGATCCTTCATGTGAATTATTCATTTAATTAAAGATTATGTAATGTTTTAAGGTCGAGCCCTTATATTTTATATAATTAATTTAAATTTTTCAGGATATTAAATGTTCCAATTGATGTTATTATTTCATTTATCTCATGATTTAATATTTACTCAAGTAGTAAGGGGGTTTCTAGTATCACTTTTATATCTGTGAGACTTATGCCTTATTCACCACTTGTTTCTTTTGTGTGGTGTATATACTACCCATAAACATATTATATGATCCATATCCTTACAATTATGGGTATTTAAATATCTATTTTATTATCTCTATTTCATGGGGTTTACAGTTCAAAAGTTTCCAAATCGGTAAGGTAAATTTTGTCTCAATTTTCCTTCTTTGAGAAACATGTTATGTTATTCACCTATATTCTTTTATGTGGTGTATATAATTCCATTTAACATGTTATATAAAGAATATAATTGTTTTCATGATATTTTAATCATTATTTAATGTTTTTTTTGATATTATGATATAAAGTTACCAAAATTGTAATATTTTATTGCTACAATCTCATCGTTATCAGGATTATTTATGATTATGCTTATATTGATGAAATATTATGGTAAATACATCAATAACTCTCATGAATTTTATTATCTTCTGGTTATTAATGATATCCTCATGAAATGGTACCATTTTTTCATTCTTTTGTGCTTAATATTATTTAGAAATTGTTTTTAAGAAAATCCAACCTTATTTCTATCTTCGGTTGGAAATCTATTTTATTAAAAAACCCTCTTTTATAAAAATATTTTAAAAAATGTTTTAATATTATAATATGAGTTATAAAAGAAATTATTACCATGTTTTAACTTTTTAAAAAAATAAATTAAAATTATTCTTTTTTTCTTTTTCTAATAAAGGAATATTTTTAAACGTTTTACAGTGAAAAAGGAATGTTCGATAAGTACGAACTTACTCACAGTCATTACTATAATTTTCATGAAATTTAATTTGAAAGTTTGAAAATTTATTTATAAATAAATATTTTTTCCTAATATTATGTAAATTCATTATTTTTTTAAAGTGTTCAAAAAAAATGTTTTCAAAATGTTTTCAACATTTCTTTATAATTTTTCAAAGTATTTTCAAATAAAAATGTTTTCAAAATGTTTTCATGAAATATTTATAAGTTTTAAATTTATTATAAAAGAATAAGGTTTTAAAAAAATTCAATATTCCTTTAAAATTTTTCAATGTTATTTTAAAATAAAAATGTTTTTAAAATTATTAATGTTTTAAAATGAGTTTATAAAAGAGGAAAATATATTTTACTTAAGAAATGTTTTAAATTAAATTGAAAAAATCTTGTTATAAGAAAATGATTTTTGAAATGGTTTTATGAAAAGTAATTTCAAATAAAAGATATTTTATTTAAGAAATTTTGCAAGTTATTTTTCAAAATCTATCTCTAAATAAGATGAAATAATTTCACATGTTTTATTCTTTATTGGGGATATGTTCCAAGGAATCCATTATTATTCTTTTTTTGAATGGTTTATGTTTAAGATAAAAAGTTTTTTATGAAACCCATTTCTCTTCCAATAGTTATAAAAGGATAAAAATATTATAAAACCCACTTTATTTCACAGGTTATTCTATGATTAAATGATTATGAAACCAGTCTATTTCCCATAGGTTTTGATATGATGAAATTATTATGAAACCAATTTAATTTCTTGTGTTATGATATAATGTTTATGAAACCCATCTATTTTTATGGTCCATGATATAAGGAATGTTTTATTATCTTGTGTCACACATATTTATGAATTTATTATGTTACAGGTAAGACCTATATCTTATTTTAATAAATTTGGGTAAAGATTTATATCTCATGAGATATAAATTAATGGAATGAGGAATGAACTCAGTTTATTAAAGGGCTTTGTCCTCTAAGATGGTCTTGAGAGTGATCATTGAATACTAAGATGGTCTTGGAACTGAATCTTGACTACTAAAATGCTTTAGATAGTGAACCCATTCCACTATAAGGAAAGGGATGTGACTGGGGATGGTGATGTGTCCCACCCAGTAGGCGTATCCCACAAAAATTTCCCTTATAGGTCGTGGCAATAAGACTTGACTTATAACGAATTATTTTATATGATTACGTGTATTTCACTAATTTTATGTCTTCTTACAATGTTTTTATCTCATGGAGTATAGTCCTGATTCTATTATTATTCATGTCTTATGAACTAAAAATATTTATTCCATGACTCATGTATATGATATTTGATATGGAGGGTATTATCTTGAAATGTTATTATCTTGTTCTCATAGACTTATGATTATTTTATAAATACGTATCTCCTCTATTTACCCTTATTTAGAATCTAAGCTCACCCATTCTTATGTTTCCTTTCCCTAGGTTATGAAGAAAGCTATTAAGTATAATTCTTAAAGTGTAATATCTTTATGGGGATCATTTAAGATCTTTCACTAAGTTAGAAGATTGTGTTCAAAGTTTACAAAGACACTAAACTATTACGGTCCTCTAGAATATACTTAAGAATTCTTCTGAATATTCATCTAAAATGATGTAATATTTATGTATGTTAATCCTGGGTGGATATAATTGGTATCAAAGGAAAGTTTTAGTAAACCTCTGGAAACTATGATGAGAAAATTTTAGTGAGATACCTAGCGATATTTCTAAGGATATTTCATGTATGTCTTGAAGGATAAGTTTAAGGATCAGTAAAATTATAGGAAAATGTCCTAGAATTTTTGTAATGGATAGAGTTATTGGTTTCCTAAAAATACATACTTTTATAGATACTATATGTTTATGTGTCCTTGGAATAGATGTACATATGGGTAACAACCCTAAAAACATAATATTGAGCTAGACTCAATTGGGAACTATTGAATGAAAACGGGCCTTCCTGCACACCTAGTTTGACACTCTCAGGGGATATTCTTTGAGAATTCACAAAATATTTACAAACCACATGAAGGATTTAAATATAATATTACCATGTATAACATAATTATAATCCTAATGTGTCATAGATTTAAAAAAGGTGTTATAATTTAGACATCCTATAAGTTATTTTTTATTATTATATAGTTTTCACTATGATAAGTGTTGTCACGCTATGATTTCTAGTTTTATTCAATGGAGGGAACCATAAGGAATTGAGTTAACATTTAATGAGATGAAAATTTTTCGGATGAGTTTTCAAATAGGATAATTACTGGAGTGGCGGATTATGTGATCATACCTAATCAGTTTTAACGAAACATGATTAACAGTATGTACCATAACCAACTCTCAGACTCGCCAAAAAGAGAAATATGGAGTTCATTGATATTTTAGGTAATATATACCATCAAGGAAAGAATATTTAGTTTCCTTTATGTTGATAAAGTGGAAAGAAGAACCCAACTGAATTTCTTAGTGCGATGGGAAGATTTTTGATAGTGGAAAATAAGGACGCAAAGAAAGTAATTGGAAAGGGAAAATGAAAATTTTGTTTAATGCAATGAATGATAATAATGGCCTCTCTAAGACATCATCTAAGATTGAATTGTTTAAATGTAGAATGAATAGAAATTATGAAAATTGATATCCTAAGTGCAATACTCTTGAAGTGAATCAGCAAGGTGGTATGAGTAATATTTATATTGTTGATGATGATGAGACTATAGGTAAAATATGAAAGGAAATAGGTATAAAGTAATAGGATGAGTTATACGTATTAATGTAATATGGATGAAGGGGAATAATTAAAGTGTTTGTGTATTTTTATTAAATTTTTATGAATTTTAAAATATATAAGTATTATTTAGTTTATATTTTTCATTAAGGATTTACAATAATATGTTGAATAGTTATAATGAACTAGAAAAGTGATTGAATGGTATGGATATATTCATAGAAAACACATGATTAACATAAATATAACCCTTAATATGTTCTTAATGTTGAGGTAATGATGTTTGGAAAAATATGTGTTGTGTATGAATATCTAAGTTGAATGGTACTGATTACCTTGGAACTGATTAAGGAATTATTGAAAAGTGTTTTACACTCTCTTTGATAGAGTTCACATCATTTTTTGGATTTAAGAAATATATAAAATAATCATTTTAATGATAAATAATTAATGTTTTAAATATGGATTTATGGTAATTAACATGTTTCAATAGAGTACATGATGAAGTTATTCAAATGTTTTTTATGTGACAACTAAGATGTAATTTATGATATACGGGGGATAAATTCTAATTTGTTTTTGAGAAATATAGTATCATTATTTATAATGTTTTGAACATTCATCTACAAAAAGTTTTAAAATGTTAACCATTAATGGAATAGTTTAAGTTGAATATAAGATAAGGTTCTAAAGATTAAGGTATTATCTCTCTATATGAGGATTTATGCATATTGGATAACATGTGATAATCATTTTTTGTGATAAAGGTAGATGGAATGATCTATCATTTTATTTATGGATCTCAATAGCTACTAATTATTCGGGGATGACTAATTCCTCTTAATTTCACAGAATAATTGATTAACTATAAATTGATCAAGGCACAAAAAAAGGTAGATTGTGCCAAAATCAAGTAAGTATGTCTTCTCATGAAAACTATTAAACTTTAGGAAAAGGTTATTGAAATAAAATTTTGTCTTGTTGTCATCTTTTTTTATGATATCAATGACCTTTTCAATTCTCTTTTTTTTGTGGATTTATGATCATTAACTTTCTCATAACTATGTTCTTTATCACTCTCCATCAGAACATGATAGTTATATTCCTCTTTCATGCCCATTTTTCACTTTCCACCTATTTTCTCCTATGTGGAAACCTAATTATGAGTTACTTTGGGTAACCGTTATGTTTCTAACAATATTTCTTTAATGGAAGTTTTAGTATTTATTTTTATATTGTGGGTTTCTATAAAAGGAACTTTCAAGTATAAATCCATTGATAACCAAGACATATTTTAAAGGTTAAATTAATTTTAAGGGGGTAGAATGTAACACTTCGATATTTTGTGAAATATTATTTTCGAATTAATTTAATCATATTTATATTGTTCATTCCACACAACACTAAATCTAGATTTTGTTATATGAAATCACTAAGTTAGTCTTTCTTTTTACATATAACCAAGTATAGATTTCTCTACATAAAACACTTAGATTATATTTTGTTACACACAAAACTATGTTTAGATTATGTTTCACATAATTCCAAGTTCCTTCGATAACTTTCATGACACACAAGACCTATTTTTAACAAACTATAATGTATTGTTTATATTATTATTAAAATATTATTATAGTTTTCACCTAGCTATTGGAATAGAGATTATGAATAAATTAAATTATGAAAAAAAATTGCACATTTATATAATAAAAATTATTCAGTGACCAATTAAATAGAAATGAAAATAAAACCCTTTTCAAAATATTGGAAATCTTTTGGTGAAAAACTATATTTATGCAATCAAAAATGTTTTACCACAATAAATTAATAAAAAAATATATTATTTTAATAAAATTATTAAATATATATATATATATAATTCAGCCAACTATTCAGTATTAATATTATGTGTGTTCTAGAGAAGATATATGAATAAATACAAATTTATGAATAAAATGATGTATTTTTCAAAAATGTAGTTTTATTGCCTTTTAATAAAACTCTTATTTTAAATCCAATATTTTATAATTTTATAATTTTTATTTTTAAAAAAACCCTTATTTTTTAAAGTAGTTTATTAAAATTTACATTGGGTGAATTTTTGGTATTTTTTTGAAATATTTCATTTTTTGATGAATAGTGAAAAATATTGAATTTTAATCAAAAAATGATTTTTCATATAATTTATTTATATAGTAAAATTATATTTTGCATTTTGTTTTAAAGTATATTTAAATAAATTATAAATATTTTAATACAATTTAGTTCATTGGAATTAATTTCACATTTAAATTAGATATAAAAGTATTTCAAACTATTGAAACTTTCACTTTAAAAACCAATTATCTCATTCTATATATGTGATTGATTTTAAATTAATTTATCTGGAATCTGTGTTTATAATTTAGAAAAATTGATCTAAAATTTAGAACCAGAATTTTTCATAATTTATAATAAATCCAACTTAGTTTTTGACCAAAAAATATTTGCGAATATAATTAAAATTAATTAAAACGATTAAGGTAAAAATGAGCTTACTTAGTGGTTAAACATTAACTTAAGGGGCCAAATAACCATTCCACATGGAAAAAACCTCATTATAGAACTATTTCAACCACATAATTCATTTTATAAAAAATTACCATTATTTTAGACACATTATGTAATGGATACCTCTCAATAGTGGTTACCTTTTTATATTTACTTGAATGTCACTCCTCCACTATAAAAAGAAAACTCACCCCCTCACCTATTCACACATATCAAGAACATTTTGCTTGGAAACCCCCTTAAAAATATCCTCACAACATCCCTTCATTCATCACATAATCTTTCATTTGGGAATAAATTTAACCAAGGAATCCCTTTGGTGAAAACCAAAAGGAGTTACCCAAAGAAGAGGTAACATCCTTCAACAAGAACTTTTTTATTTATTTCTACGCCTCTCAATTATTCTTATTCCATTATTATATAATAAACTCAATATAATTAATATATGGATCTATTTTTATTCTTATTTTATTACCTACACTCACACACACTTCCATCAAACAGGATATGCAATCATCATTTTTGTGTACAAAGAACTACCACCTCGCGAACCGATGTAATTTATTCTTCCATTTTTAACTTTAAAAGTTGGGAGTAATGATAAAATTAAAATTTTTAGATTATATATATAATATTTATGATGTATTTATGATTATTTAATTATTATATAACACATAATTTCATGCTTTCCATTTTTGAGAATACGATAACTTTGTTTGTGGACGTGCGGACTACCGCCTCCTCAAATCGAGGTGATTTATTCACAAATTACATGGAATGTATTAAATATTAGTTTAATAAAAATATATTATATATATTATATAATAATGATACTTGGATTATAATTTATATAAATATATAAATATATTTTTATTTACTTTTTTTAATACGATGAGAATATAGAAACAGTGTTCATCTATACGTACAGCCAACCATCTCCATAAATAGTGTATTTCATTTAATATTTCTATATTTTATAGATTAATATAAATAGATATATACTGAATATATATGATTTTTATATCATGTTTTAAATTATATAAATAATTAAATTATAATGTAAGTAAGAGGATCAAGAATAAAAAGTCACAACGTATATGAAAAACAAAGCAGTTATTACCTAAAAAGTAGATTTGACATGAAATTTTTAATAAATGGTTAATATAAAGTCATGATAAAATAATATATGGTATTAAATATAATAATATGTTTATTTTATTGATTTATAATAAACTTATATTTATTATACATGAGTTTTTAATGTCTATGAATAAATTTAAGACTTAAGGTAAGGATTTTCTCTCCTCGCTTTTATTTCTATGAGATATATACTATATTCACCCCTTATTCTTGTTGTGTGGTGTATATACTTCCCTATGATATGTTATATAATTAATTTAATTTTTTGATGATATTAAAAGTTTCTATTTATTTTATTCTTCCAAATACATCATGATTCAACAGTTACTCATGTAATGAAGGGATTTCCAATCTCACTTTTATTCCAGTGGGACTTATTCCTTATTCACCACTAGTTTATTTTTTGTGGTGTATATATTTACAATTAACATATTATATGATCCTTATCCTTAAATTTATGTGTATTTACATTTTTAATTGATTATCTATCATTCATGGTGTTTATGGTTCAAAAGATACCAAATCAAAAAAGTAAATTTTTTCTCAATTTGCCTTCTTTGAGATACATATTATGTTAAGAACCTATATTATTTTACATATTGTATATACTACCATTTAACATGTTATATCATGAATATAATTCTTTTCATTATATTTTATGCTTTATGTAATGTTATTTTTTCATTGGGATTTTTATTCAAAGTTACCAAAGTGGTAAGAGTTTATTGTTATAATCCAATCGTTATCGAGATTGTTTATGATTATAATTCCATTAATGAAATATTATGATCCATATCTCAATAAAAATAATGAATTTTTTTATCCTATGGTTATTTATAATATCCTAATGTAATTTTACTATTTTTCTATTCTTTAGTACTAAATATGATTAAGAAAATGTTTTTAAGAAAACCCGACCTTATTTCTCTCTTCAATTAGAAATTTATTTTATTCAAAACCCATGTTTTCTAAAAATGTTTTAAAAATTGATTCAATATTATCCTATAGTTTTTAAAATGTATTTTTACCCATGTTTTACCTTTTAAAATAGTTTTAAAAGGAATATTCTTGTTGTTCTCCAATTAAGGTACATTTCTAAACTTTTTATGGTGAAAAATGAATGTTCAGCATTTATGGTATTACCCAATTTCCTAACCATAATTTACTTTAATCTTACTTTTCAAAAAATCAATATTTATTTATAAGTTTTTAATGTGTTTTAAAATAAAAAAAATTAAAAAAAAAATTAAGACTTATTTATTATTTTTCAATATATTTTTTAAAAAAAGGTTTTGAAAATGTTTTTAAGCTTCCTTTATATGGTTTCAATGTTATTTTCAAATAAAAATATTTTCAAAATGCTTTATATTTTAAAAAAAAATTCAAAGTGGGAAATTTATTTTACTTAAGAAATGTTTTAAATGAAATTATAAAGCCTTATTTATAAGAAAAATGATTTTTGAAATGGTTTTTGAAATGGTTTTTGAAATGGTTTTATGAATACGATTTTCAAATAAATGTTATTTTCCTTAATAAATTTTCCAATTGATTGTAGATAGAATGAAATATGTTGCATGCACTTATCCACATTTGAATATGTATTTCCATGTGATGTGACTCAAAATGACATCAACTGGGCTCAAAAAGTTCACGGTGCGACTCTGCATTTTTCATGGGGGTCAGTGACGGTAGCGAAGGTATAGGCCTGAAGGGTTGGGACCACAACCTAGCACTGATCCCAAGTAGGGTTGTGGGGGTGCATCCCCCATGGTGAGGATCAATTATTTGGCTACGTCCCTAAAGCAGCGCCCAAGGTATCGGCACACAAATACCTACACACCACCATGTAGGAGATGATTAAAGTAATAATTTTGGCTAAGTCCTAGAGCTGTCTCCCTAGTCTAGCCAAATCACCGATGGCTTGCAAGTATACTTGGGCACCACCCATCCGACATGAATTCACTTGTGCACCACAAATTTGGAGTGCAAGTCAATTGCGCACCCAAACTCCTTCACCCAAGGTCCTATTTTTGTCTATAAATGGACACTTGGGGTCATCATTTGAATGGCAGAATTTTCCTTAAGTCCAATTGTTGCTCTGGTCACCCTAGTGCTTCTCTAAAGTCTTCCTAAACTTTCAATATAGTTTTTTAACACCTTGAGCAGATGATTTAAAGGAGGATCATTTGACTAAAGTCCTTTTAGTGTTTGAAAACCATAACATTTGTGCACCTAAAGCGTTCAATCTACCTAAATCTGAAATGCTTACATGCCACCTATTCCTTTCATAGGAACTTGAGAACCCCACTTCTAGGACCACCTGTGAATACTATTTAATGCTTGAGCCAAGTCTTGCCCAAGTATTACCATACAGGTTGTTCAACGATTAAGTAAATATCAGGTCACTTGAGTCTACTTGTGTGCCCATACTTTTGTGCCCTTATCTACTTGATCACCCCTCTTTGATTCACTTACTCTCTTCAGTATACAAGCCATCAAGCCTTCCTCAAATCCATTCATGGCAAGGCTTCTTCTTTCATGGCTCCCTTGTCTAAAAGGGTTTCTGTTGATACCTTCACCAAAACCTCCTGACTTATCAAAACTTTGCGAAAGGCACCTTAGCATTTATCCTATTTGGGTTTGTACATCCATAGTCAGAGGTTTCCCATATTTGTTTTACAATGGGTTTAGGGTTCATGGAGTGTCGGTGGGTTTGTATATCAAGGGTCATGTAGACCTTTCTCCCAGGAACAGTTTTGGGAAGTTCCAAGTTTGGAAGAGGGTTTGGGTCCTGACCTCTCCCTTCTCAAAGAGACGACCTGGAACCTCAGGTATCTAGTAGGGAAGGTACATTTCACACAAACTTTTCATCCTTTGGTGTAATGTAGAAGTCTACCTCCCCTACCAGGATCAATTTTAGGGAAACCATCCTGGAGTAATCCCCTAGCTTTTCTTGTAGGAGGTAGCATCATTGCTCCTCCTATCTCCTTCGGTGACAAAGACCAGAGGAGAGATGGGAACAGGGACTTTTGTTACCCTTTCCCTCTCTTGTTGAGACTTTTCACCATGAGAATCCATTTGAGTATAATCCCATAACATTTATCCCTTCTTCTTTTCATTGTACCCTTGTCCAATGTAAAGATAACAGAGGGAGGTCTCGTCGCCTCACCCTCTTCCTGGGTCTCCTTTCCATCATCCACTGTTGCCACCGTTGGCTCACCCTCCTCAACCAGCAGAGGAGGAAAATTGAGTGTCATTGTTTAATCATTCACATCCTATTATTTGTCACGGTTATCATGACTTACGTGGTCATAGAGATTTGTGATGATTACAACATTTTCCCAAACATCCATGGTGAAGGAACTGCAAGAACTTTAATTCTTATTCAAACCAAGATACGTAGGAAGCCCTTTCAATGCCTGAGCTTACCGTATATCCTATTCAGAAATCCAACCCTAATTCCCTTAATCTGGGAATCCTCCTTAGTAATAATCCCCAAATTAAACCCCCAAAATCGTCAAGTCATCCTTTTCAGGAAGTAGGCCCAAACTCATTTCTCTCAGAGGACTATACTATCCTATGAGATTTATCGAACTACGTGGTCTTTGATTCCCAACCATATGGGATACGTAGGATGCCTCCTTGGGGTTCAAACCCAATATTTCAAATTAACCCTATTCTACTTGGGCCATATTCCAAGCAGGGTCTAATCTAACTTGGAAACCCATATCCTTTTCATGTTCATTGGGCTTCTTCAACATAATTCTCACATAAAACTTTGACTAAACACCTTTTTCTTAGATTTCCTTACCACATGACATTAAAATGTATGGTTAGGTCCTTATCACATGACCTTAAAAGGTATGATTTTTCCCATTAAGAGGCACTGAACTAGGTGGGTTCTGATTCCTTTTACAAGGATACACAGGTAGCCCATTTTATGGGTACGATCCCAATATTAAAACAATCCTTCGTCTCCCTAGATGACAATAAATTTCATAGTGCCCCGCTAAGTGGTTTAAAAAACTAGTTTCATCATAATGGTGATTAAAATAATCTTTAAATTTTATATTTGATGATACAACTGATGGAGAACCTTGAATACATATGGATATCTTCATTAATAAAGAACCTTGAATACATAATGATGATTCTAAATTTTACACATGTTAATAAATGATTGTAAATTACAAGGGAAAATTATGTTATACTTGGTGAATTAATAATTATTCATGAAAATATCTAAAATTTATTAAGAGTGTCCCTGAGTAGACAAAAGTTCCCCCCAAAAAGGGTGCGATGAGTCTGACCTCCCATCCTCTCGACCAATGCACATTTCTAAGTGTCATAGTGTTTAAAATTAACGGATTCCTTCCTTTGGAAAGAATGTACCCTTTGGATAAAGGACTGTTGTAAGTTTCCATTTCCATAAATAAATCCAATGGAAACTACTTGGAAGTAGTGATTCTTAAAATAATAACACACGTTTCAAGGAAATACGAAACAAAAGTGGTGAATCCAACATGAATCCTTAACTAAGTTAATAATGTTACCCACCTGTAAGGCCCCTATCAATTGATAAAGGAAGTCCAGATAGAGGAATAAATCATTCATGTATTCATCTAATAGATTTCTCTTTAATGGAGTTTATTTTTGTTTCATGTTTTTTTTTCAAGAACTCCCTTCAGTCCAAAATGTCTTTCTTCAAGATGACATCTGTGAACTTCCTGACCGCTGCTCAAGTTAGATCTTCATTCACATGAAGGATGTTATCACCCACTCAGCATCTTCAATGTTGGGTCTCCAACATATTGGTAAAGGATTATTTCCAGCATGGTACAATCCTGAATTTTGAGGCTACCTGACATACACTCCATGTCAATAAAATTCTTCGATTATCCGGCCAACGACAACCGATGATCAAGAAGCAGATGGTGCCAAACACCATTTTCAACTATTTTGGATCCTTATCCTCAGAACACAATAAATAGTCCCTCCCATAATATAGAGAGGTGGGTAGAGAGGTCACCCAGGGCCTCAATTCAAGGAAGTAGGGATCCTTCCTGAGGAATCCCACTAAAAATCGCTACCAGCAGAATTGTGCGGTAGTGAACCCCCAACATGATGGGGGTGTTACCTCTGGACGTTCGGCTTAGGTATCTCAAACTCTGGCACTCAAGACGAACCGATGGGTACAAAGTATGGTCAATAGGGAGAAGGTTATTACCTATGCCCCCTCCGGATAAGTCCATCAACCTAACTTGATGGAAAACAACGAGCGGGCATATACACTTGTCCTTCCTAATTTTTCCATCCAGCAGACTCGTCGGGCAGCAGCCCACCAATCCCACCAGATAAATCTAGTGGAATACTGTGAATAGGTACATACACCTACTTAAAAGTTATCAGCCAGTCTGTAGGCTCGTCTGATTGCATTTAAAGAATCTCATCAATCTAATGTAGTGGAAACTGGTAAACAAGAACATACACCTGCTTAAAATCCCCATTTCTTCCAGTAGTCTCGTCTTCCAGTATTGAAGGAAGTTCATCAACCAAACTTGACGGGAAACAAGAAGCAGGAACATACACCTGCTAGCGTTCATCAAGCCTGCCAATAGACTCATTTAGCAGCACCCAGAGAATTCAATTGGAAAGCTTCAATGAAAAATATGGGGTAGAACAAACTCTCTGCCCCCATGAATGAGTACTATCAGTACCCATTAATAGTAAAAGGAGGACAGGAGATGGCACATAAACCTACTCCAGATGTGGAATGGACGTATATTACCATTCTGTCTGCTAAAGTCACCAAACACATCTTATTAATGGTGAAAGGGAAGATGCAAATCTCTGCCCATATTCTAGAAGCATATCAGGATATTATAACAACTACTTCAATTGTACCAGGGGAACAAACACATAAATATATCCCCACATATGGGATGACACATTGGCACACCATCCCGTAGTATATAAACACCTATGTTCCAGTATAGTTGTTTCATGGGGCATACTCTGCCATATCATAAGGACAACAAGATCAGGAATATACACCATTTTCAATTGGAGGTAATCAGTCTGTTATGTTAACCAATACAATGTAGGCACATACACTGACCCATGATAACCACTTCTCCTAGAAAGTGGCCTCAACTAAGTGTAAGATAACATCCAAGAATAAGTCTTATCAAATACTGTTAGAAAATCAAGAGCCAAACTACAATTTGTCTCCTTTTAATGTTGTAGTTCTTGAACCTCTCAGACATTTATTTTTTACTGCTCAGGATCATATCCTCTCATTAACCAATTATAGGAGTGGTGGTAATAATTCTGAATTTCCCCATCAGAAACATCATCATGAAGGCTTGATTCCTGAAAATTCAGTCAATCCAAAGAGCCTATCTCTGTATGAGAGCCACAGCAACCCTACATGTGTCCAGAAGACCAAGGAGTAATAAGATTTATCCCTTGCTTTAATACACCATTATGGTCCTCCCCATGATGGTATTTTCTACAAAAGTCCTCTCCGTAGTAGTATTTCTAATTGTTAAGATATATCTATAATTGACAAATGTAGCGATGAGAAATGCCTCTTATCTCGAGGCACTGTAAAACACAGGGTCAGTCATGTCTGATTCCTTTTCATTGACAGGTGAAACACTTTCCCAATTGGAAGAAAAATTAATGGAATGTTCATTCTCCGAACCTCCCTTGGGTCATTGGTCTTCTAATATAGAGCATCAAATTTTATCATACCAAGTGCATAAATCTCTAGTAAAAGAAAATGAAGATATGTTAAACATGAGAAAACAATTGGCTAAAGGAGAAATACCAGTCATGTTCTGACCTTGGGAAAATTATTACTATAACATTCAAAAATTCATGGAAGAGGATTGTATTCATGATATTCGCCTCAACTTATAAAATATTCTTCATCATTTGAAATCTAAAGTATTATCATATGATAAATATAAAAATCATATAAAGGTAATAGAAGGGTTACAGCATCAAATTGAATTGTAATATCTCTCAGTTTCCCAACATCCAAAGGTTGAAAACAACATAGAACCCTTCAGCGTGCATGCCTCAATGCTCTAAAGAGGATATGTAGGTTAATTTCCGACACCCCATCTAGTGTTCGTATTAGAGGATGGGGTGCACATGGATCATTTCATTTCACTACACTTCAAAATTAGAAAAGTCCACCAAAAGTGGTCTAATGTAATGTTATTTCCCACAGTTAGCCACAGTCAATGGATTTTGTATGTAATCGAATTTAAGTTCATGAACAGGCCTCAACCAGCTCTCATCTGGGTCAGGGCCAAAGAAAAGAAGTTGTTGACTTACTTTTACATCAAGCATCTGAGAATCTTGAGAAGGCATCATTCTTAGAGGATGTCAGCCGTAAGAGAATGAAAATTTTTGAAATAGCACCGTGATCTTCCGAAATAGGTGATTTGAGTGGTTATCAGATGATGCACTCAGCTAATGTTCAAACCCAAATTTGCAAAATTGGGAGAGTAGTTATACGAATTTCAGCTATAAAAGTTCAAGAATCACCCCATATTTCAAGGCTAGGGGTTTATTTAATTCAACCATCAAATTCATTAAACAAATTTCAGATGTTTGAAGAAGAAGAACAGAAGCAGTCCTAGCCTGCAAGGCTGGGAGCTTTTTTACATCTACAATACCTTACTCAAAGGAAGTCAGTTTTCTCCTAATTATAGAAGAAGACACAAAAAGAGCGGACAAATGAACTATCCAAGGATTCCCTTCAGGTTACTATCTGTCATTCTGCTCTTGATAATCCATTATATATGAGAGCAAAGTCGTATTGAAGATATAGAGGGAGACGATCTTACAAAGATACTGACAGAATGCCATCTATGCATTATGCTTCAGTAAATGTCATTAACATTATTATAGAAGATCCTTTAGAAAATGAATATAGTTTAGGGTAATAAAAAGATGAATTTATTATCCATAATATGGTACACACTGAGGCAAATGAAGAAGGTGCATGTACCCGAAATCAGAGGCTTACCCAGAATCTAGGTATGCCTTAAAATAACCACCACCCCCCCCCCCTCCAAAAGGCATCTAACAAGGGGGAAGGTAAAAGTTAGATTGCATCTCACATTTATAATAGAGAAGGTCAATATCTTTTGCTTGAAGAGATATTTTCCCAGCAAGAATAGGAGATTAAAGAGTTAAAAAGACTCAATACAGAGTTACTTCAAAGCAGCATTTCTACTATAAGTACTCCCCAGGAAGATCCTCAACTTGCACATCCTATAGGAAATCCTCATTAAATAGGATTTTTAGTAACTACAGATGTGGATAATGAGTTCCCTTCATTGGGTACACAACCAAGGTAGGATCAAACACATCTTGATAGGCATGTTCATATGGTATATCCAAGGTAAATATCAGCACCATCACTAGTGGTTTTTCTAGTCATTGAATCAGCTCAAGCTCTATTTCTTGTACCTGCACAGGTCCCAGCTCATCCAGATATTCCCCAAATTCTTATGAACACAATTGAGGCATTAATGAATCAATTGGAAGATATAGAGGAACGACGTGTACCAGTTTATCCAAAAAATAAAACTTTCCCTGACTGGGTGGACATGATTCCTCCCCCACCAAATTTTTTGAATACCACTTTTCCAATATTTAATGGTTCGGGAGATCCGAAAAAACACTTAACACATTTTTTTTCTCATTGTGATCCCATGATGGGAACTCCTCAACAACAAGAAGCAGTAAAACTTAGGTGTTTTGTGTAGTCACTACAAGGACCAGCTTTTGTATGGTGTACAAGTTTGCAATCTCAATCAATTACTAGATGGGAAGATCGCCATCAGAAATTCCTTCATAAATTTAGCTCAACGCTACCAAAGATGATAGTTTTTTATCTTACCAATTGTAAAAAAAGGTAAAATGAATGAGTTACATATTTCATTACTTTCTGGAAAGGATTAACGTATTCCTTAATTCAGGCACTCCCTCGAGAAGAGCTGCTAACATTTTGTGTAGCAAATATGTGTTATGAGTTACGCACACCAATGATCCCTGTAAAATACATAGGAGGGTTTCGATACCTTACTTCAATTTTTCAATAAACAGAATATTCTATTACAGAGACTAAGGCTAAAACATATGTACTTCCATCGGCTCCGGGAAGGAGAACGGGGAAAGCAGAAGCTGCTATAGTTACATTAAAGCAAGCACATGTACCTGCATCCACCTCAAAACCTTCATCGTATCAAAGAGATCTCCCTCCAGAGTGTTAGAAGAAACTAACGCATCATAAAGATGATCAAAAAGATCAGAGGAAGAAACAATTTGAGTAATTAAAAAGAAAAATTTATTCCTTCCAAAACAAACAAGTTCCTGGTTAATTCATCTCAGATCTGGAAAACAATTTGGTTCATTTTCCAAGGCGGAAGAAACCAAAAAAAGAAGTAGATTAAGACCTTCCAAATTATTGTCCCTTTCACTAGATGTTAGGGAATCCCATTTAGGAATGTTTTGTTTTTAAGTAACTCTTGAAAAAAATCATAGACTCTGGACAAGTGAAACTGAAAAGTTCATCAGCTCAAGTAGCATGTGTTACTACTACTGATCCAGAGGAAGAAGGAGAATGGCAGGAAGTTAAAAGTAAAAATTTGTAGAAATATGATGATTGGATGATTAGGAAAATGATCAACCAAACTCATGCCATTTTATGAATGCATTTGAAACAACTTATTATGTCTTCCGCTACTCTTGACACAGTAAAACCACCTTCATAAAACGGTCTATCCTCAAGGAAACTAGGTGAACAGAAGGAAAAAGAGTATTAAGAAGAAGAATAAGAGATCGTGTTAAGACCAAATTTTTCCTTGACCCTATAATATTTCATTCCATCTGCTTCAAAATCATGGGCACCACCCCGCCAAATGGCACAATCAGAACTAACCTGTCAGGAAGAATCTTTATCAGATGAAGAATTGATCTTTGGTTCTATTAACATTATCCACTTAACAGATCCTTATGCTGATGGTGATTGTGATTATAATGATCCATAGTTCCTTGTACCTAATTGGGGAAACATATTAAGAGGCCAAGGTTTAGGATATAGGGGAAGACATGGGAATTATAGAAACCAACATTTTAACTATACCCCTACTCGAGCCATTTATGTGGCAGAAACTCATGGAAGATCCCTTCAGTGGGCTCAAGAAGAATAAGGAGTTTATTACATGCAATACAGGTTCAGTTCTAACATGATTATTTGGGAGGACCGATTATAATTCACACCATATTCCTCTCAGAAATTAGATATACCTAGTTAGTCTAATCTATCAAAGCTAGGAGTATTTCTAGCTTTTTCTCCAACACAGGGTACATCTACATCAGAAGCATCAGATTCTAAGACACCTGCAAAATTGAATTTTCATACTGGGAAACATATACCTTCGTATCAAAAGTATGATGTTTTGAAACAATGGTCTCATGTACCATCCAAGTTATCAATTCTAGATGCCTTTAATCTGTCAAAAGATCTTCGAGAATCACTTATTGAGGCTTTGTCAAGTCCTCAAGAGTTTGAAACTGAAGTTTCTGCTGCTAAAGTTTGTCGTATAGAGAATGATCTTACAAAATTTCATGAAATCATATCTTTTATAGATTAAGAATAATATGATGTTGTACATGGAAATATCAAACCCTTGTAATTATCTAGAAAGTTCAATGACATAGACATCTAACGAGCCTTCATTGACTATGGCTCTAGAGTCAACCTAATTATTGTTCGTACACTTCGTCAATTGGGTCTGACTGAATCAGAATTATCTGATTCCATTTTAAGATTGAATTGATATGACAATAATGAGCAAGAACCTCTAGGTGAGGTTACACTCAGAACTCAATTTGGAGATCTTGTGTCTAATTCATATTTCATGGTTGTTTGTCGGGACACAGTATTCAACATTCTGCTTGGAAGGCCCTGGCTACATCAACTTGTTTCCATACCTTCGTCATAACACCAATGTCTTAAGTATTGTTTCAATGATCAAATCAAGACATTTTATGGTGACAGGGCTCTATTCAAAACACGTGAATCTCAATAAATTGAGGTATAATTTTATCACACAAAAGAAATTAGGGCCATGAAAAAGGAAATAACAATAGTTAATGCTGCAAATGGTTTGAAAAAGATTCCAACAAACCCATTCATACATTTGAGTATAGATTATGTGCTACCCATCAATAAAGTAGAAATGGTAAAAACAAATATAATCACTCATCCAATAACTTTCATAATGTCAATTGCAGCAACTGAGTCTGGCATCATGGAAGAAATTGTTGATTCACCAAGTAATGATGGAAGCTTAAATAGAGATGTCTTCATATCATCTGATGAACAACAACAAGCCTCTACTTAATAAATTAGAGTAGAAGATGTTATAGAAATGTTAAAGGAAGACAAATATGTTGGTTTACAATCCATCATCTCCTCTTTATTACCCAAGAAATACCATTCATCATCAGTAGGGTCAGAAATGATTTCCTCTTCTTCAAGATGTTTAAATACTGGCTCTTCTCCTAACTCAGAATGTTTTTTTTATTCATTTACAATGAAAGTAGAAAAATAATAAATAATATGTAATGAATAAGAAGAGGAAGATCTCATGGATGCTCCACCATCATTTTAGGAAGGTGTATCTACCATTATGGATGAGCTCAGAGAAATAAATATGGGTATAGAAGATGATCCACACCCCCACTCTAATTAGTGTTTCCATGACCTCTGAAGAGAAATTGGTGTATACTTAATTTTTAAAGCAACATCAAGATATATTGTCTAAGAATTATACAGAAATTCTAGGTATTAATCAAGATCTAGGCACTCATCATTTGGGTTTTCTAAAAAAACATCGTGGATTCAAGGAGGCAGCAAGAAGAACACACCCAACTCATGCCTCTAAAATTGAAGCTAAATTTGATAATATTATAAAGGATAAATTTTTCAGGGAAGTTCAATATCCCAAATGGATGTCCAACATTGTCCCAGAGAAAAAGAATAATGGGCATATCAGAGTTTTCATTGATTTCAGTGATCTTAACTGGCATTGTCCTAAATATGATTTTCTAGTTCCAATTAAAGTGCTTTTAATTGATGCAACAGCTGGCTATGAAGCTCTTTCCTTCATGGATGGTTATTATTGGTATATTAAAATCTATATGTCCCTAGAGGATAAAGAGTCTACAACCTTTATATCCCCTCAAGGTGTGTATTTCTATCGGTTAATGCCCTTTTTCTTAAAGAATGTAGGTGCAACATACCAACTTTCCATGCACCATATCTTCAAACCCTTTTTATAGAAATTTGTAATATTTAATGTAGATAAATTGGTGGTCAAATATATACAATGTTCAAATCACTTGGCTTCTCTAGAGACCATATTCAATAAACTTTGACAATATAGTTTGAAGATGAACCCCTTGAAATGTGCTTTTAGGGTAACCTCAGGAAAGTTCCTTGACTTCATTGTACGCCATCATGGTATCGAAGTTGATCCTGATAAAAAAATCAATACTTGGTATGTCACCTCCTTGAAATTTGAAATAATTAAGAGGAATATAAGGACACATGGCCTATATTCAGTGTTTTATCACCAATTTGGTAGGCAAGTGTTTTCCGTTCACCAGATTAATGAAGAAGGGATTCACCTATCAATGGATTAAAGACTGCCAAGAAGAATTTGATACCCTCAAGAAATATCTCTTGATTCCACTAGTATTAATGTCACATGTTGAAGTAAGACCATTTATTATCTATGTAACAGATTTAGAGCAATCATTGGGTTCTTTCCTTGCTCAAAAGAATGATACTAGTAATGAGAACAGTCTTTACTATCTTAGTCAAATTATGCATGATGTAGAAACTCATTATTCAAGTATTGAAAAGTGTTGTTTTGGAATTAATCATTACATTTAAAAAATTGAGGCATTAACTGAAACATCATGAGGTCCAATTTGTATCATAAAATAACCCACTCAAATTTATCCTAAGTCATCATATGCTTATAGGGCGTCTAAAATGGTGGGCAGTTATTCAACAACAGTTTGATATCCATTTTGTGCCTCAGAAGGCAATAAAAGGCCAAGCTCTGGCTGACTTCCTAGCTAAACATCCTTTTGTGGAAGATATATCAGTGAATAATAAACCTCTTGATGAATAGGTTTTCTCTATTCTAGATAATTCCCAACTTGGGAAATGTACTTTGATAGTGCCTCTAGAAGTCCAACAGGGAAGAGAATGGAAACCCCTAAATTAAACAAAGTTGGGTTAGAAATTGTCCTTATTTTCCCATAAAAGGAATTATTTCCTTATTCCTTCCTATTATCTGAAGGAGATACCAACAATGAAGTAGAATATCAATCTCTCATTATAGGACTGGAATTGGCACTTCAGGTGCAAGTGAATCACTTAAAAGTGAAAGGTGATTCATAATTATTAATCCAGAAAATAAATGGGGAATATTCTATCGAAAAAAGAGTTAATCCATTTGGGTGATTACATCGGAAGATTAATGGTTGAATTTCCCTCAGAGACGACATTGTCTTATGTCACTCAACCACAAAATTCCCAAGCTGATGCACTGTAAAATGCAGCTATATCTCTAGAAGATCCAAATTGGGATGAGACAAACATTAGCATAGCCCATCGTCATGTGGTCTCACCTTTCGTTCAACCTATAATGGAGGAATTTAATGAGATTAGCCATATTTCTGAGCCATATGGTCATACCACGGGATGGAGAACACTCATTATGGAATACCTTTAAAATGGGATACTTCCACAAGATAGGGCTGAAAAAGAGAAAATCCAACAATGAACGGCCAATTTTACTCTTTATGATAGTCCAGACCACCAGAAGATCCTTTACAAACAAGGCTTTGATTGAATCCTCCTCAGATGTATTGATGGAGAAGAAACTGCAACAATCATGAAAGAAGTGCATTTAGGAGATTGTGGTGCCCATCAGTCTGGGCACAGACTCTCTGATCAGATCTGAAGGCTCAAATACTTTTGGCCTTCAATGACGTAGGATTGTACAGATTTCCCTAAGAAATTCCATCACTGCCAAATGCAAGACAACTTCTTTCACCGACCTGTGGATTTTCTACATATAGATAAATACTTCTGGCCATTTTCCATATGGGTAATTAATATAGTAGGTCTTTATCCTCCAGCTATGGCTAAACAGTTCAAGTATATTCTTAATACTACTGAACTCTTGTCCAAATGGGCTGAGGCAATACCTCTCAAAGAAGTCAGATATAAAAGAATTTTTATTTTTGTTAAAACTAATATCATCAACATATTTGGTGTCCCTCATACAATTTTGACAGAAAATGGCACCAATTTTTATTCTTTTGAGGTAAAAAAGTTATATCAGGAACATAATATCAAGTCCAACCATTCACCTCGCTATCATGAAGTAGCCAATAGGCAGATAGAGGCCTTCAATAATACCCTATCAAATATACTCCAGAAGATGGTGGATAAAGATAAGAAATCATGTCCTAATAAACTTTTGAATGATTTATGGGATTATGAGACTACTAATTGTACTTCCACTTAGGAAACCCCATATTCATTGGTATACCGAATAGAATCAGGTTTTCCAATTGAAATGAAATTTCTTTCACTTAGAGTTACAATATGTGATCATTTTTCTATAGATTAGAGGTCTCAGAAATGGTTTAATGAGCTAGAATTAATAGTTTAGAAATTATTGCATACTTTTTCATCATTTATAAGTATATTAGAATAGAATAGCATGAGATTTTAACAAAAAAAGTTCACCTTTGTTCATTTCTTGAAGGAGAATCAGTATTGGTCCTCAGGAATCCAATGATACTAGGAAAGAAACCTCCAAATATTGAGCCAAAGTGACAAGGACCTTATTCTATACATAGGGTCTACTCAAATAGATCTTATGCTTTAATCTCAATGGATGGAGAGCTCATCACCACTCCAACTAATGTGAGATTCTTGGAGAAATACTTTGTTTAATTGCACAGATATAATTAAAATGATTTTTAAACCACTTAATTTTATGTAAATAAATAATAAAATAAATCCATATAAAAATATATACACCACACAAAATAAAACATGTGGTAAACATGGGTTGAGTCTCGATAAAAAGAAATTGGGATGAGAAATACATTACCTTGAGTAACGACACATTTTTCATATTCTCTAATTCCTAAATAATAAAATTATATTATTTTTATAATTTTTTAAGAAAAATTTTACTATTAATTCCTTTATAATTATTCCTTTTATTTCATTTATTACCATGACTTATTTAGCTTCAAAATCAATTAAGTTTTTTTCGGATGTTTTGAGGATGTTCGGTTCATATTCCCAAAAAAAATTCAGTAGGTTGATCATGGTCAAAAGGGTCATGATTCAATCATATAAAGAATAATAATCATAAAAAATTATCATATAATTACATTAAATAAAATTTTATAACCATCCATGAAATGTTTTCATGAAAAATGATTCACATCGCTTCACGGAGGTAGTAGCCACATGTATGCACAAATGACATTATCATTTTACAAAACAATGAATGGTATGAAGGTAACTAATATATTATCTTTAAAAATAATTATTACTTCTTATATATATTATATATGCATTAAATCCATAATATTAACCTTCCTATTAAGGCAGTGATGAAAAATGAAACCCTTCACTTCCTGGAGATGGTAGTCTACACGTACACACGAGGAATGTTTTCATTTCCCATAGGATGGAAAGGGAGATTAAAAAGGGTTGTTACATAGACATAATAATATTTAATTATATTTAAGAAATTGATGATATTATATCATCATGTTTATATAATATTTTATGTTGTTGAAATAACAAATAAACATGAAAACACTCGATTAATAATTATACCTCTTCTTCAAAAAAACCACCTTTGGCTTACACCTTATGCCTTATAGGGTGGTCTTTTGGTGAGACGAGAACCTCTAGGATGTGGGGATAAAAATTTTTAAGTAATTTTGGAATGTATTTTTTTATAAATATGTCTCAATATGTGTGAGGAAGAGAGGATATGTGGTTCCCTTTTTTAAGTGAGGTGGGTGGAAATCTTGTAAATGCATGAAATATTAATATATAATATGCATATAACTTGTGTAAAATAGTTTAAAATTGTAATATATTCTAATATCAGTTTTAAAATGTTTAAATAAATTCAAAAAATAAAATTTAGACAATTTTATGGGGAATTTTAAACCATATATCTTAGTTTAATCTCTTCATTAACCCTTTTAACCTTAACTATAGTAACACATTTATCAATATATATGGGTAATAAAAGTAATTATAAAAATTAAGAGTGTAACATACATGAACCATGAATTAAATTATTTAAAATTTTCCATCCAATTAATTTTATATAGTATTTTTTATGACTTTATAAATATTTAAATATAATTTTTTAAAAATAAAACTAGTTAAGGTCATTTTTGAGAATACTCACAAAATTTGAATTTAAACCTTTCAAGAAAATAAAAGAATTATAATTTAAACAATTTAATAATAACTTATATATTATAATTATATAATAAATTTTAAAAACATCATAATTCTTCCAAAACATATTACTTTTGATAATTTTAAAATAATTTACTTTCTTTTTATACTGCTTGTGGAAGTGTTGTGTCGGAATCGCATAAGCGTTCAAGGTAATTATACCATCACTAAAAAATAAAAATAATTTAATATAATTAATTTGTTTTGTTTTTATTTAAATTTATAATCTATATTCAATAATATATCATTTTTATGTATATTCATGTCATGAAATCATAATAATTGGAGAGTATGACACCTTATAATTACTCTTAACTTAAATTAATATAAAGGTTGTAATCAAATTCAAGTGACCCCAAAATTATTTATTTTATTAGATAGGATGGTTTTGGTTTAATTACAATCATCCAATGAAATAAACTCATGTTATGGGCTGATTTTGAGACTTTATCCCCTAATTTTAACCTTGTTTAACCCATTTTACCCTTTATCATGATAATAAACTTTTATTATGGTCACTATTCATTATAAAAAAAATGAAAGGAAAAATATTACCAAATTTGAACTTATTGATTAAAAATATGAAATCCATTTTTAAATATTCAATTTGTAAATGTGTTAAAAATTAATTTTCATATAAATGTGTGAAATGAAATGAAAAATAATTTTTAGAAAAGTACTCGTTTTAAGAATAAATTGAATTTTATAAAAAAATCATGTAAAGTATAGATTATAAAGAAATTAATTAGATTATTTTGAATAAAATAATTTTGTGACAATATAAAAAATCCAAAACAAAATGTTTTAATGAAATTACATTGTTTAAAAGTAAATATATGATATTTGTTTGTAAAATTGATATTTTCAGTATTCATCTGAAAAATTAACCTTTTCCAAAAAAATTATCTTAATATTATTTTGACATGATAATTTAAAAAATTATTTAATATTTATAATATAAAATTTATAAAAGTTTCAGATATTAATCATAATAACGGTGCATAAAATTCTATAAAAATCACTTTTGGACAAAATATTTTTTTAAAGTATAAAATAAATGTGCATTCATTCCTTTTCTTATAATAAAAATTAGATTAATGTTAATTAGTTTTTAAATATATTATTATAAATTTAATTAAAATAATTCATATGTAGTGATTAATAAAATTTACGTTGATAAAAATACATTATGAATATAAATCAATTTTTTTGAAAAGTATATCCTTTAATTATATGTGATTTTATTTATAATTGATTTCTTATTTATTGATAATAAGTAAATTAATATTAATTAAGTTAAAATTTTAAAAATATATTTAACAATTTAATTAATCTTGTTCATACCTGTTAATCTAATAGTCGGGTCATAACAGTCATATTTTAGTAATAATATTTTAATAGTATATATCAGTTAATTTTAACTTTAGTGATACACTTGGTATATGCTATAGAACATAGTATTAATTTAAAGGAACATTAAAATAATATCAATGGTTGTTAAATCTTTCACTAGCCTCTGGCGATCAGGAATATACTTCAGGCCTTGTGGCGAGAAAAACTTGGTGATAGAGAAAGTTGACCTGGGTTGGTTTGTTATAAAAATACAAAATTAATTTTCATATTTTCAAGATGAATTTGATCTATTATATTTATAGGAGGATCAAACATACTATTGATCATTATATGTGTAGAAAACACATGGATTAAAAAGAATAGTGATGATAAGGAAATTTTTGTAAATATTTCTTTGAAAGCATTAGATCATGTTTGTATATGGATTTTTAAAAGTGGATATACTTACTATATGTTGTAAACTAAGGATCTAATAATAATAATAAATTATGATAAATAATGCATCATAGAATTTTTCAACGACGAAGGGTTAAATATTATTAAGCCTAGAAAATAAAAAAAAATAGAGAAAGGACATGAGTTGTGAAGATGTCTGAGTTATTGATGGTCTCAGTCATGACTTTCTAAATGTAAGTCAACTATGTGACTCAATAAAGAAATATAATTTCAATAAGAATAATTGTATCTTCAATTGGAAGGATTTTATAGTTTTGATTAAAGTGAAGAACCCAAATGGGGGTCTTTAACTCATCCATGGAGATGAAAGTATGTTATTTCTATCGAATGAAGAAAAAATACATTATTCTATAAAATTCTTGGTCACTAGACCCAATAGTACTTAGAAGATCTTTTAAAGAATAATGGTACTTTTAGTGTCCCTATACTATCATGATATCATACACACACATGTGTTGTTTGTTAAAAAGTGATGATTATTCAAAATACATACAATGTGAAGGATAAGATTTCAACAAGGTTTCTTAAATTGGTTCATGTTGATGTGGGTAGGATAATATCACCAAGGGTCATTGGTGGGAATATATACTATGTGTTATTAATTGATAATTAATGTAGGATATATTGGTTTATGGTTATCACCCATAATAATTAGGGATTAAATTACATTAATAATAATAAAAGGAAGGGTTAAAAGTTGTATGGGTAGAATATTTTGAAACTAAAACTGAAAATGGAACATAATTCACTAATATCCAAGTTGAGGATTATATTTAGAGTCACAGTATAAGGAACCAAAATTTAGTAGTGATAACTCCTTAATAAAAAATTGTGATTGAGAGGAGAAAATAGATCATAAATAACATGTCCTAAATGATGATTATTGATATTGAAATAATAGATAAGTATTAGAAGGAAGAAATCATGACATTATTCTATATTACTAATATATATTTTTATTGTTTGGGAGAAGAAAATGATCCATGTGAGATATATTATGGTAATAAAATAACTTTGAAATATTTAAAATAATTAGAAGTAAGTTAATTATTCTCAATAAGAAGAACCACAAAAAAATTTAATATTGTGAATATAAAGGGAATTTTCATGGCCACTCATCCAAAATTAAGGCATACGATTGTTTCAATAAAATTCTTGGAAATATTATTAAAATACTTGAGATCCTTATGGGGTGAAATGAGTATAATATTTAGTAAAATGGTGGGAAAAATATAAAGGAAAGTGATGACGATTTGAAAATCCCATGGGGATCATAAATAGATTATAATTATTTTCAAGAAGACATTAATGAGGATAAAAATGAATTTTGATCAGTGGATGCATAAAATATTAGTATAAGGGATGAAATTTATGAGTTATATATTATCAGTGGCTATATAGTTATAGTGAAAATGAGGAGAATAAAGTCTATATAGGTAACTCCACTATTTCCTCAATTATATCCAAAGTGTTGTGAATATGATTTATATGAGAACAGATTCTATGTGATGCATTAAGATATTAACTAAATTAAGAAGAGTCAATATGTGAGGATATTTCTTGGTCGATAGTTAAGATTATTATGAGAAGTAAGATGGGTTTCCATAAAATACTTAATGAAGTCAACAAGTTGATTCAGAACAAGGCATGACTTGTGTGTACAGGGTACCCCCAACTTGATGGTATCAATGTAGATGAAACATTTTCTCTCATAGATTGGTTAGAAATGATTATTCTTGTTTATAATGGTGAAAAGGAGTTTTAGTGTTTTCCAAATTGATGTAAAATCAACATTATTTAATGTATTTCTTAAATAATAGGTGTATATTAGAAATATTAATGGTTTTATTGTCCATAAAGAAGATATAAAATAAGAGAGTGATCAAAGAATAATTTTTCTTATATATATAGATAACATAATCTTTGGTGGATCTAAAGAGTCACAATGAAAGAAATTTTTATAATTTATGAGGTGCGAGTATGAAATGTTGGTGATGGGTGAGTTGAAATTTTTTATTGGTTCGAAGTTGATACAAAGAAGGAATGAAACATTCATCTTACACTCTAAATATGGAAGGTATGTTCTATAAATATTTAGACTAGGGTATTACAAGGAAATGAAATCATATGTTTTTACTCAAATAATATTTTCAAGGGATAATTATAGAAAAGTAGTTAAAATCATGGAATAAAAGAAGATCATTAAGATCCTTTTGTACTTAATAACTATAGGACCTGATATTCTATTTTCTATATATCAAGATATAAGGTATAGATTAATCCCAAAGAAATATACTTAAATGTGGTAAATATAGTGATGTGTTACATCAAAGGAATGGTGTATTTAGGATTTATTTATAGTGCAACATCTCATCTAAATCTATTGGGATATGTGGATACAGATTGGGTAAGTCTAGAAGATCATAGAAAGACAACATCAGGCAGTGCATTATATCTTAGAGGATTCCACATTTCCTGTTGTATCAAGAAAAAAATTATATTTCATTGATCACTATATAAGGTATACATATTGTTTCCAATCAATATTACACACAATTTTAATTTAAGAATTAATATATTGAGGATAT
The DNA here is from genome assembly GCA_963277665.1 of Viscum album. Taxonomy (NCBI): domain Eukaryota; kingdom Viridiplantae; phylum Streptophyta; class Magnoliopsida; order Santalales; family Viscaceae; genus Viscum; species Viscum album. The sequence continues at coordinate 2,138,570,089 of OY728128.1, read as the reverse complement.
ATGAGTTGAACTGAAGTATCATATCTGTATTAAATATGATAGTACAAGTGTTATCAACTTCAGAATAAATATAACACTTCACTCATTGATGAAGAATATTGAAATCAAGTATCACTACATTAATGAGAAGGTTGAAATGGGATTTTTGTAATTGTATTATGTTCCTTTGTAACTTCATGTCGTAGATATCATGACAATGTCCTTACCCAATGAAATATTTGAAAATCATCAGCTAGATCAATGATTCCAATCAACTTTTTGTATATAAATAAGTGCGGATATGGGACCCCCACTTCTCAAGGAAAGTTGTGGGTTTACTCATGTGTTAGATCTCATCCTTCCACTTTCTACAAACAAAGGGTATAACTTTATATTCATTAAAAAATGGGTATATGTTGTTCAATAATAGGGGATATATTTCTCTAACCATTAAATGGATATGGTTTATTTGTAAATCTAAAATAAAGGGGTTTTTAAACATGTTAGGTGGAGAAAAGAAATTGGTCTAGTTTTAAAGCGCCATGTGGTGGTCGAGATGAACATTACATTTTACTCTTATTTGTCACACTAAGAATGACTCATGTGGGATTAGAGTTCATGTTAATGAAATATGAAGTCATTATAAAGAGTTTTAGAGAGTTTATTTTGTATTCAGTATGAATTGAAAAAAAAATTCAAGGTGATTAAGAATTTTGAGTTGTTTTTAACAAACCCAAATGGTGAAATTGTTAGAAAAATTCATCAAGATAACTTTGAAGATATTTTGGTTTGTTTTTTTTTTTTTTGATAAATCATATTTACAAAGTTAAAAAATGGATAAGAACATGAGGTATTCATAAAGTAAGTCTCTTAAATTTTTTGAAGTCTGTTCAAGAATATTACATAGAAATTTATAAAAAAAAGAATAATTCTAATGAAAACTAGGAATATTTTCTTAAAACTGAAGATGCTCGACCTTGTAGATATTTTTTAGCTTGATTTTATTTTTTTTCAAAAATCATGAAGGGTTTTGTGACTCATGTTTTTTAGGTTGATTTTTCCTATAAATATGGAATTAATATTTCTATTATGTGTGGAGAAGAATAATTAGAGGAATATTTGGAGGGTTAACAACTATGTTTTCATGTAAGACTCACTTTAATTTATTTTTTGTGTGGGGAAATTTATGTGACCCAAAGTTTCATTTATAAGTACATTAAATGTACAATAATTTTTATAATCATGTGTTAAATGAATATCCGTTGTGAAAAAAAATTGGTTTTGAGTAAACCATAAGTGAATTACCCATAATTTTTATGGTAAAGTGGAATTCTTCATTCTGATGAAATAATGGATTCATGAAACACTAATTATGGTGTAAACATAGTTGATTTAGTTTATATGAGGAATATCTTAGAGGAATAATGAATAAACTCTATTCAAGAGAATAGTGATTTCTCAAATCGTGATTTGTTATAAACTAGTTGTTCAGTGATTATACTCTTAATATTGTAAAAAATAATGAACTTTCATAAATTTTCTACATCAACACATATTTATTTTATTCTCCTTGGATATATCCCAATGTGGGTTAACAAAGTAAAAAATGACATTTATCTTACATGATTTCATTTCCATCAATCATTAGTGTGATAAAAAAAGAGAATAGTGTTTGTCTCATGACAGAAAAAGATCTAGTGTAACCACCCAAAAATTTCCTTGATACAATTACTCATGTTTCAAAATGAATATTTTCTTATGTTTTACAATAAAATAACATATAAGAACATAGAAGGAATTTTATATTTCATTATATATCATAAATTAATATTGATTATAATTTATATAAATAATATTGGGTGGTAAATGAAAAATAATAATGGACACACTAATGTATACTCCATAGGCTAGAATTCTCTAATAAATATCACTCCTGCTATAAAAAAATTAAAATGAAATATAAGAGTTATGAATATAATAAACATTATCAAGCAACCTGTAGAAACATAATAAGTGAATTATTTAATGATGAAGTATGAGAATAGTGTTGTATATCTATATATTGTAATGGGTAATGTGGTTGTTATGATATGACCATTACCTAACCATTGGTCATTATGACCATTGGTCAATATAACCATTAGTCAAAATAACCATTGGTCATTATGATCATTGGTCAACATTATTTTTAGTCAACATGATTGTTCTGAATTATTACCATTGTAATTAGTTTATATAAAGTATCTTAATGAGAAATAATTAATGCATAAGGTAGAAACAATGGCCCCAACTAGTAGTACCACGCCTTTTGAAACCCATCTATTAGAACTTAGTTTGGAGGTAGTTTCACTAAGTATCTCCCTTAACCAATCCCAATAATAGATTCAACAATTAAGGATAAAGATAAATTGACTATGGGATAAATTTAAGGTAATAGATATTACCATTAGATCAATGTTAGTAGATCCAACCCATGAAAGTACCACCATCATACACCTTAACCTTAAGGCATGTTCTAATGTAATGAGAGGTTATGTTTCTAGACCCTTGTATTATAAGCTTTAATTTTCTTTTTAGAAATTAAATAGTGGTCTTTGTAATCCAATTTTGGTTTTATTTAAAAAAAATACAAATGAATATAAAATGAATATGATAAATAGTTTTGTTGATAGAAGTAAAACGTAATTATATTTTTGGGGAAAATATAATTAAAATACATTTTTAAGATAAATTTAGGTATTTAAAATAAATTTTATTTTCATGAAATAGTATTATAAAACACCATTTATTTAAATATAAATGATAATATAATTATATTATATCCTATATAATTTTTATAAGTGTCAGAAAGTTGATTTTATCATAAAAAATGTTATTTCTCAATAAACATATTTTATTATAAATATTAAATTTATAAAATTTAGATATTTTTCTATATAAAATGGATTTCATTTTTAAAATTATCTTGTTAAAAGTAACAAATAATGAATTTTCAATAATTTTATGGGACAATCAAATTCTTAGGTAAAAAGTAAAATATGGTATAAATATATGGTGGGCATTATGACATCATAATGACATAAAAGTGATATAATGTAAATACCCTGACTCTAGTATCATAGAGTCAGTATTTACATTATTAGATTGGTGCTAGATGCAAGTGATTCCATCCCAAAGGGATGAATGGTTTAGTATTATTGAAAAACCATATACATACTTAAATTTCACATTACATTTGAAAACACAAAATATAACATAGTGTTTTCTATGACAAAACCATTATTCCATTCTGTATATCCCTTCATATCAATCATAATACATTTTTGGGAGTCATGGGTAAATAAAACACAAGAAAACAGTGTGCTAAAATGCTCTGTAAGGGTATGTGTAAATTAGAATATATCATGAATACATAAATAATAATCTATATGTAAAGGTAAATAACTAAAAACACAAGTCATTTAAAAGTAACATTAGAATGATTAATAATATGGCAGAAACAAATGATGATACAATAATTCCATATAAATATTCATATGAACTTGAAATGTATCCATAGATACCATAACTAATCAAATAATCTCATGTGCATCAATAACTAATCTTATAATGAGGTAATTCATAATGTATTACAACATTAACATACTAATATGGCAATTTTCTAAGACATCTTATATAAATTGGAAATTCCTCAGCCAAATAACCAAGAAATTTTATTTTGTGAAACCTATTGATTCGTAGAGGGGATATAGTAGACCTCACCCATCACCTACTAAGTCTAATTAATTCCTCATGTGAAAGGGGTAAAATATAATCAACAAAAGCATTTGTATTTAAAAAATGTTATATGAAATGTTAATACATTCCCCAGTCAATAAACATAATCATAAATCATCTAGATTAATATAGATAATGGTATCAAAATAGTACATCCTCCACCAATCTAATCATAAACAATATATAGAAATAATAAGGAATGTTTAATTACAAAAAATATTCAATTGAGCATAAGTAAAATAATGGTTGTTGTCATTGATAAATAAAAATGCTATAAAAATTTCATTAAAAATATTCTTGAGGAAAATACATTTTTCACATTGAAAATAACTTAATAAAACTATTAAGTTAAATAATATTAGGAAAAACATTTTCTTTGAAAATAATCATGGAAAATTTTAAATAAAACATCAATGAAATGTGTGTTCATTATAGTGGGAAATTCTGTTCAAGTAGAAAAAAATTATTTACACATTTTTGGTAAAAAATTCTAAAGAAAATTTGTTTAGAAAAGGGTAGGAAGATTACTTTTGGAAACATTTAAAAGTAAAACATGGAAAAATTACTTTTAAAAATCATATTATAACATTAAAAACGTTTTTGAAAATATTTTATTAATGTATGGACATGGAAGAGAAAGTATTTTCAACCAAATTAAGAAATGATGTCAATTTTTCATTAAAACATTATTCCTATCTATTGAGTTTTTGTAAAGAATAAATTTAATTGAAAACTTTTAATTTATATAAATAAATATAGAAGAATAAAATATATTGTTTTTATTATATAAAGATAAAATAATTCCTCCAGTGGAGACATAAACATAAATAATTCTTAATAATGGTGACATTGTGAAATAAACCCTTTCCACTTAGGTATCTTTTGAATCTTAAGCCCATGAAATAAAGAATATTATATAGGTATTAATATCCCAAAATTTTCATGATAATTATCATAAAGGAAAATCCTGATAAGTATACACACCACACAAAGTAAACAAGTTGTGTATGACGCATTTTTCCCATATAAATAAAAGTGAGATGAAAATCCATTACAAAGACTATACCGTTAAAGTGAGAATAAATCACTGAATTGAATATGTGTATAAAATGAAAATAAACATAAAGTTATTTTAAATAAAACATAAAATAATAAAACTAGGTAGAGGCATATTTCCGGGTACTGTAGTAGGTACTACAGCAGACACTGTAGCAGCACTGTAGTACTGTACACTATGCGGGTATTGTAGCAGAACTGTACACTTTAAAGTTACTATAGTAGAACTGTACATTGTGCGGTACTATAGCAGGCATTGTAGTAGTTACTATAGTAGGTACTATTCGGTATTGTACCAGCTAGAACTATTCACCTTAGGCCACGGTTTTGGGATTTGAGTCCTTAAGGCTTTCGGGCCACCCATGCCTTCAGGTTAGTAGGGATTTCAGGCCACCTTTAAGGCCCTCGATCCACCTCAAGGATTTCGGGCCACATGCAGTTTCCCCAGACACACTACAAAAAAGGAGTAGCCCCAGAAGAGGATTCAGAGCAGGTGCACTCACCAGAGCAGAACCAAATGTATTGTTAGAATGAGAGGGTATGGCTATGACATCGGTACCAGCCTGTTCTTGTACGGGAATCCTAGCCAGACAGCCATGAAAAGGTGGAGAGCTACTATCATGATGCAGATGCTGGGGAGGGGCAGTTCCTTGTAGATATTCTGGTTAAATTCCCTTAGACCTTCGAGTCATGTAATCTCCTTAGTCTATGGGCCTTGTAATCTTTGATCTTACGGGCCTTGTAAGGGTTCTCCCTGATACCTTGAAAGGGGGGTTATCAAAAATTAAATAAAAATGAAGGCCTTTGGGCCATTCGGGTGAATGAAGAAGTAATATAACCCAATGAAAAGAAATTGAGTTATAAAACACTTACCACTTGGTAACATTCAATTTAAATTACCTTGGTGAAAATAGTATTAATTGAAACTTAAATTAACACTAATTTTAAAGGATTAATTATATAACATTTAAAATTTTAATTATATACACAATATAAAAAATTTGGGTGCATAACATTAAAATATGCCTCCATAAAAGGAAATTCAAATTAAATCCTCTACCTTCGGTCCAAATTTCTTCATATGTGTCCGAAAATATTGTATAATAAATATTTATTTATTATAAAAATATTATATAATCATAATAAAAAATATAATACCTTATATTATTTACTTATAATATTTTATCACCCATTTATTAATAATTATTTGTTAAAATAACTTTTTCAGTTAAAAACTGCATCATTTTTCATGTATGTTATGGTGTGGTGGTTTCAGTAATTATAATTTGATAATTTTTCATAATATCTATAATTTTAACCATGATATAAATATAATATAAAATCATTATATAATTATTTAAAATAGTCCATAAAACACATAGATAGAAAAATGAGTTACACCATTCCTGGAGATGGTAGGTCGTATGTACGCGTGAATGTTGTTTTAATTTTTTATAAATTGAATGAAAGAATGGTAAATAATAATTTATAATTAAATAAAACTTATTATATTATATAAACCATTTATTTTAATCAAATACATCCTTATTACCATCCATGTCAAAATAAAATGAATAATGAATCACATCACTTCATAGAGGTCATAGTCCACATGTATGCACGACTGACGTTATCATTTTTCAACAGAATAAAAGGTAATAAGATAAATGTAATATTATAATTAAGAAAATTAAATACATCATTATATCCAACTATGAGTGGTGGTTATGGAAAATGAGTTACATCGATTCAAAAGGCGGTAGTCCACCGTACAGACGATCGACGGTTTTGCTTCCCATTTGATGGAAGAGGAAATAGATATAAGTTATGAAAAAAAAAGTAACAACTAATTATATGTTAGATAGTTTTTTTATAATATTTTTATTATTAAAAAATTATTTAATTTGGTAATATAAGAAATAAAAAAGAAAGAGCGTAGTGAATACAATTACCTTCTCTTTGAAAAACCACTTCTGGATCTCTTATTAAGGACCCAAGGGTTAGTATTTTGGGAATACCAATAGATCTAGAATATGTATATGTATGTTGGGGATATATTTTTTTATGTTTGGGTCAATTTAAATGTATTTATATGTGTGAATAAGTGAGGGTATTAGGTTATCTTTTATAATTGAGGAGTGTCCTTTGTTTAAATATGCAAAACTATTCAATAATGGAAAGTCACTCGCAACCCATGTGCCTCAAAAATTGATAAATAGTATATTTTAAGTAATTTAATAATGATAAAAACCTTAACCACAAAAATAATTAATCATTTTTTAAAAAAATTATTCCCTTATCCTCTATTTTTAGTTAGTTTTACAATTTTAGCTTTCACAAAGGTGACTAGTTGTTTTTTAACCTTGGTAATTTATCCTTTAAGCCTAAAATTAAATGAGAATTATTAGATAATTTTACCCACTAATTATAAATATTAAATAAAATTTATCAAATAAAATTCATATGTGTGTCAAAAATTAATTTTAACACAGGGGCATGTATTGTACAAAACCTTATTTTAACCTTAACTATGGTAATTAATTTTTTTACTATCTTTACTATTCATTATGAACAAAAATTAATTGAAATTATTATCTGATATTATTTATTATTATTTAAAATATTGAATCAATTTTAAAAAAATCAATTCACGTAAGTGGTATAATTTATTTTAAAATTAAACCCACAAACACATCGAAAAGGCTATTTTCCAAATAAATTTTTTCTTAAGTATAAAAAGTTTTTATATAAAATATCAACACAAAAATTGATTTCAATGACCTAAATTGGATTAATTAAAATATAATTTTACTAATTATACTTTTTAAATAAAATTTAACTTTTCAAATTCTTTAATTAAAAAGGTAGTTTTAAATTAAAATCTGTATTTTTCAATATTCATTGAAAAAAAAATTCTTTTTATAAAATTCTAAAAAATTAACACTATGATAATTTTGAAATATATATTTCAAAAATGAAGTTAATTTTTCAATATAATTTTATAAAATTGGTAAAAATTAATTTTAAAATAAGTGTACAAAACATGACGGAATGGTTTTTTAGAAAAATACAGTTTTTAGATATAAAACTAGATTTATTCATATCCCATAGAAAGAAAAAATTTAGATTAATGATAAAACATTTTTATAGAATATATAATATATAAATTTCATTATAATCTTTCACCAATTGTGATTAATATAATTTATTAAGAAAAAATCACATTGTGCGCATAAAAACATTTTTTTAGGAAATATTTTCTTTTACTTTCAAGTTATTTTTATTTTTATTTATAATAAATTGATAAAAAATTAATTTGTTTATAAATATTTAAACCATATACTTTTCATAATTTAGTTAATCCTATTCATAACAATCAATTTAACATCTACGTTATGATGTTATTCTACATTACAGATCATTTAAACTCAGGGTTTTGTGTACCACAAGCTGTTAAAGTGATTAAATTTATTTATAACGAAATATATCTTAAAATATCATGGTGTTACATTCACCCCAAAATAAATAAATTTCATCTTTATAATTTGATATTGTTCTTAAAAATAAAGGGTTTGACATTTCAAAATACCTTTTTTTAAAATCCCACATTGTAATTGGGGTTATGATGCACGCCTGTCATAGGGCATGGCAAAAGCAATTTAATTTTCCCAGTGCAGCATAGAGGCTGACCCGGGTCGTCTCCCTTGAGGAGCCTTTTCAGTTGTTCACTCACTTAATCTAATTCACCTAAATTAATTCTATTTTTTCTTTTATATTTTATTAAATAAATGGAATTTAATAAAATAAATGAAATTCATAAATCAGAAGAAACTAAAATTTAATTCTAAATTACCATGCAATGCTAAACAGAATGTAATTAAAGAAGAAAGGAAGTTCTCTTGAGAGAACTTTCAGGGAGCACCTTCATTGGCCAGATTCAAATATTCTTAGTGTACACACTCCATAGTATGTTTTTACACCTTATTCTACCCCGATTATGAATGAAAATTCTACTTAGCAATCCCCAAGCACACCCTCCATCCACCTCCTCAATCGAGGGAAAATGGTTGTAGATTAAGAAGTTAACCTTTAGACAACCACAGTGAGGATTACACCCACTATAAATTATCCTTAGAATTAACTCAAAGAATATTAAAAAGATGTTTTTGGGTTCAAGAACCTGATTACTCCCTTGGGATATTCCTCTTATTAGTTACTCATGATCATGAGTATTATAGTTCACAATGGTAAGATGAGAGGAAGAAAAGATTGTGGATGGTTGGTCACAATAATAAAAACAATGCATGAATTTTATTAGAAATCTAAATTACAATTGAAAACTAAATCAAAAATAAAGAAAAGAAATAAATTAAAAATAAATGTGGAAGATTTGAGGCCGGCCTCCATTGGTGGAGATCTTTTCCTTGGTGCCTTGAAGGAATGGATGGAGAATGGGATGATTTTGGAAGGAGGTGAGGGCCTCCTTTTATAGGCAGAATTCTTCCTCCAAAAGGTGACGCATTTTTTACCCCATAAATAACCTCTTCACTCATTATAACCTTCATTAATGTTGTTCATAAATATTTTTTCTGTTAATTATAAGACTTTAAGATCCTTTGGACACCGGATGAAGGAGTTATGATTTTTTCATTGTCGGTTTTTGATTCTGGATGAATCATCCAGAAAGCTTATTTTAAGATTATGTCATTCAATAGCCACATTAATGGATTCAAAAATCCATGTAATTTATTTTTTGATCTCATATTTGAGTCCTATTTCATCCCCAATTGTAATCAACGCATTTTAAGGTGTGTAGGCTGAGTTGTAGTTTCGTTACAGTGGTGGGGTCCACGACGTCCGCCTGGAAAAATCCCCAACTTCAATGAATTTTTAGGCTCTTTAGATGGCCGAATTAGCTCCTGGTCCAGAATACAAAGTTGAAGGAAATAAAATTATAATTCTAAAAAAAATTGAATCGCAAAATTTGGACACATATTTTCCATTAAATGACTAAAATACCCTTGATGTAAAAATCTTTCTAAAATCTAGAATTAGGCATTTTTCACATTTAGGCTCAAAATAACACTAAAACCTAAAAATGTGACAATTACCCATCCAATAACACTATGGTGGGATTATAAATAATGATTTACAGTATGAAATATATGAAAATGTTAGCTTCATTACTCCCCCACACTTAAACATTCCACTCCTAGGAAATCATCTTACATCTAAATCAAAATCCATACAACAATCAAAAATGAGAAAATATCGATGATCTTATCCAAAATAGAATTATATCATGTCTCGTATATGAATAATAATTCAATATTATTTTCATTTCAGTCATTAAAATTTTTTCAACCTCATAAATTAATCCATTTCCCAATCACAACCTACCTCACATTGAATTTTATTTCACTCTTCACTCAAGTGAAATTGATTCTAGAGTTATGCTCATACTTGGAAATCGCATGTATCACCATAGGCTTGTGAAAATACTCATTTATCCACGGAGTGAAATATGAAAATTAATTAAATCATTAGATATTTAATTAATGGTTCAAATGATTATGTGTCTTAGGTTTGGTGGGAAAATTATTGAAAAAAGTTCCAGACTAGAAAGAGGAGGTTGGACTTTTAAGTAAAATACATGATTAAATCATGGGAAAACACAGGTAATTCCTCTCTCAATCCCACTTGAAAATGTGAAAAAAACACCACACCCCTTTTATGACATGGTACAAGATCCAAAAAGTGATTATAATTAATTATATCATCTAAGTTCTCCATTTTTCAAATCTCCAGAAAGGCACAACTTTATTTTCTTTTTATTCTTTTTCTTTTTCATGGAAGATGAGATGAAAATTGAATACAATGAATGAATGAAAATTCATGCCATTGATTTTTGATAGGGACATGAGTAATAAATAATGTACAATAATTTATTCAAGATCATCTCAATTTTTTTCATTTTTTTAAGGAGAAATGGATGAAATAAATAAAGCACAATAATATGATGACACATGCCCAATTCTATTATTGTCCACTACCCAAAATATTTACACACACCTCGCACCACCCATAAATGATACAAATCCAAATTAAAACACATGAAAGGCCATTCCCACACACTAAAACTTGAAATAACCATGGTAAAAATACTAAAAGTGCTGGTAGGTAAGGAAAAGGTGGCTTGTAATGTGGCTTAAACCTATAAGGAAATTCATGGAATATAATGGATTACGAAGGATAAATTTAAAGGTGGGTCTCAAGATAAAATGGGGATGGCCAAAGATACGCCTCAATCATTTCAAATACATTCCATGAAATCCAAAGCTTCTAAAGAGAATTATTCACAAATTATGATTCTCACACAAAATGCAGGTTTCCCTCAAGAAAGTGTGGGTATTAGGAAGAATATGTAAAAGTGGTTTAGAATACCTCATAGGATTGCAAAAATATTTTGAGTCAGTGTTTTATGGGCATGGATTTCAAAAATCAGTCAAACTCATTAAAATTATTGAAAATCCATTTCAAGGGAAAATAATTCATATCAACAATCATTTAAAAACCATTATTTCAAAAATCATTTCAACTCTTTCAAAATCAATTTATGTGTGAAAAGTGATAAGAATATTCATTAAAGATCAAAATATGTTTTGGACCAAAAAATGAAAGGAGTTTAAATTATAATCATTAAAAGTGGTCTCCCTTTTGAAATAAATATTTGGTCCTCTTCCTTTAATTCTCGGGGCTTCCTTCTACCTTTATGATCCTACAAAAGAAAAATTACTCAATTAATCACAAGGATCATTTCATTTAAGCTCAAAATGAAAAGAGGGAGGGGTCACATGCTTGACTAATTCCTAATACTGAATTTGAAATCTAAATTCCTAATATTTAAAATTAAATTACTACAAATCAAGTAAAGGATAAATCTTGGTATGATCCCCCAAGTGGGCCCTGGCATCTTTTACTGCCTCCAGAGGGCAGTACCAGTTTTTATCCATAATATGTCGGTGGATGAAGCTTCTTTGATTTAAACCACCACATGTGGATCTTCCCAGCTTGATGTTCTTTTTTCTTATTGAGGAGGACTCCATAGACATAGTATACCAAATATGCCCCCTTCACAATTTGGTACAACTTGTATGGGGGAGGTAGGATGAAGTACATCGCCTCCTCCTCGTTTTTTTTCTACTTTTGCAACATTCCCTTCCCCTTCTTGTGCTCCGCCTAAATATTCAGTGTGTTTAGGGAGCTTTAAATTTCCCTCAATAGGTGCAGTTTATTTTCCCTCATCATCCTCCAAGGAATAATATGAGATGGACAAATCTGAAAATTCAAAACTATTAGGGGTGATACTCAAATTAGTTTCAATAAAATTAAAAGAGTTTGTGTTTAAGATTGTTTCATCTCCCTAAGTCAGTTCAACTTTAATCTCATCTTCAATTGAATGTGCCTCTTGGAGTTGACCTTCACTAGATGGAGGTAGGTTGTTGGGCTCCTCCACTTCGAGTTTTTATTTGACTTCATGGATGTCTTCAGTGAAATCTGGAAAGACTATTGGCACTTCCTTCTTGGCCTTGAATCTTTTTTATTCAACTCGGAGTTCATCGACCATGGCCATAAAATCTTCCAGTGAGATTCATGTTGCTGGGCCTCTTTCAACCTATTTGACCATTATCATTAGTGCATCAGCTCTTAGTTGGAGGGCCTCTTCATTATAGTCTGTTTCTTCCTCCTGAACCTATGAATAATTATTCCATGTAGAATAATTTGAGTTCGAATGCCTCATAGAAAAAGTATTTTTCAGATTTTTTTTAAAAATGGAAACAATATAAAATTTGAAAATATAAAAAGTAATGTAAACAACTGATTAGCTCCCCAGCAATGAAACTAGTTTTGACGCATGTCTGTCTTAGGGTGTGGAAAAAGCAATTTAATTTTCCTAGTGCAGCATAGAGGCTGACCAGGGTTGTCTCTCTTGAGGAGCCTTTTCAGTTGTTCACTAACTTAATCTAATTCACCTAAATTACTTCTTTTTGTTGTTTTATATTTTATGAAATAAATGGAATTTAATAAAAGAAATTAAATTCATAAATCAGAAGAAAATAAATTTAATTCTAAATTACCATGCAATGCTAAACAGAATGTAATTAAAGAATAAAGGAAGTTCTCTCGAGAGAACATTCAGGGAGCATCGTCATTGGCCAGCTTCAAATATTCATAGTGTACACACTCCATAATATGTGTGCACATATTATTCTATCCCGGTTATGAATGAAAAGTCTACTTAGATATCTCCATGCACACCCTCCATCCACCTCCTCAATCGAGGGAAAATGGTTGTAGATTAAGAAGTTAACCTTTAGACAACCATAGTGAGGATTACACCCACTATAAATGATCATTAGAATTAACTCAAAAAATTTTAAAAAGATGGTTTTGGGTTCAAGAATCTGATTACTCCCTTGGAATATTCCTCTTATTAGTTACTCATGATCATGAGTATTATAGATCACAATGGTAAGATGAGAGGAAGAAAAGAGGTGGATGGTTGGACACAATAATAAAAACAATGCATGAATTTTATTAGAAATCTAAATTACAAATGAAAACTAAATAAAAAATAAATAAAATAAATAAATTAAAAATAAATGTGGAATATTTGTTGTCAGCCTCCCTCGGTGGAGATCTCCTCCTTGGTGCCTTGAAGGAATGGATGGAGAATGGGATGATTTTGGAAGGAGGTGAGGGCCTCCTTTTATAGGTAGAATTCATACCCCAAAAGATGATTCGTTTTAGACCTTGTACATGACCTATTCATGCATTCCACCCTTCATTAATGTTGTTCATAAATATTTTTTCCGTTCACCCTCCAACATTAAGATCCTTTGGACACCGTATGAATGAGTTATTATTTTTTCATTGTCGTTTTTTGATTCTGGATGAAGCATCCAGACAGCTTCCTTTAAGATTATGTAGTTCAATAGCCACCTTAATGGATTCAAAACTCCATTTAATTTATTTTGTGAACTCCTATTTGATTCCTCTTTCATACCCAAGTGTAATCAACGCATTTGAAGGTGTTTAGGACGAGTTGTAGTTCTGTTACAGTGGTAGGGTCCATGCTGTCCTCCCGGAAAAATCCCCAACTTCAATGAATTTTTAGGCCCTTTAGATGGCCGAATTAGCACCTGGTCAAGAAGACAAAGTTGAAGTAAATTAAATTATTATTATAAAAAAATTTGAATCACAAAATTTGGACATATATTTTCCATGAAATGAATAAAATACCCTTGATGTAAAAATCTGTCTAAAATCTAGAATTAAGCGTTTTTCACATTTTGGCTCAAAAAACACTAAAACCTAAAAACGTGACAATTAATCATCCAATAACACTATGGTGGGATTATAAAAAATTATTTACAGTATGAAATATATGAAAATGTGATCTTCATCAAGTTAACAAAACTTCCTCTTGATAAGAGAAAAAGGGAAGTAAGAAGGTCATATAGAATAACACATAACTCAGTTTCCATGTAGGAGAACATTAGTGTGAAGAGAAAATATAGACATGTACGAGAAAACTAACGCCCAAGGACTAATAGAAAGTGATAGAGAGCATATATTTTATAAATTTAAGGAACACAAGCCCATAAACCTGTGATGGGTGAAAAGATCATTGATTCATCAAAAATGAAGTAAATTTATAAAAAAATATTTCTAAATAATTTGTATAAAGTTAGGGTATTATTAACTATTAAGATAAAGAAAACCATAAAATAAATTAGCTTAATATATTTTTATTTAATAATCAAAATTTCATCATTTGGTTGTTCTTTGATCAATTTTCACTTCATTTATCACTCTAATTAATGTATATTCAATATTAATTTTTTATACCTAAACAAATAAAAATAATGTTTAATATATCCTAAGATCCATAAAAGAGTGATAATTATTTACATATATATTTAAATATTTACCAAAACCAAAATGGTTATCATAAGTTTTCTAATACAATACATTAATAACTAAACCTCAAAATTAACTCCCAAAGTTCTACTTAATATTTATACATAAAAGTATTTAAGTAAAAAAATCATATTAACTAGGATAAAATGAAATCTTGTGGAAGGCGTTGCACCCTTTTCGCCTTTTGGTTATGGGTTCAAGCCCCACAGCCTTTCTGGATCTGACAGGTTGTCTCCCGGCATGTAGGATGTCATTTTTTCAAAACCAAATTAAAATAATTCTTATAACATACCCAATAATATTATGAACATCCCCAAAAATAATATTAATCTTCAAATAACTTTTTAACTACTGAGGTTTTCTATACAGATTTTTTTTTACAAAATCAAATAATCTTAATTGACTATTATTATCTTAACATGAATGATCATATTAACCCTAAAGGTTATCAGTACCATTAATCTTAGGAAAATATTATTCTTCCTAAAATAATACTTCATGTTTAACATAAGGGTTGCATATACCTCAAATCAATAAAATGACTCCCAAAATGTTATTAATTTAATGAAAATCCCATCACTTAAAACCTAAAAATGGTGTCTAAGAATTTGAACTTATGATTATCCTTAAACTAATAAACCCATTATGGTATCCATAACTCTTAAGTTAATATTAGATTACTAAATATATGCTTATAGATATTAACATAATCCTTATATGTTTCATTATTCTTATATCAAAAATATCATTGATAAAAACATAATTCTTGAATCCCAATACATAGATACTTAAACCATTTTTTCTTCAATGATCAGTAAAACAATTTTCCTTCCTTGCTCTAGGATTTAACCTTTAAAATAGAAAAATAAATTGAATAACTCATAGGTTCTCTAAATTTAACACAATGAACTATAAATGGATCTCTAGGATGAAATTTATTTCTCTCCTTTATACTCCTCACTTTTCATCAACAATTCGTTGCTCTATACCCTTATTTTCCACACATAAAATATTTTCAAGTTCCTTTGATACATTATCCTAGGTGTCTTTTTCCATATTTCTAACATGAAGGAAATTGAGACTCCTTTCCTCTATGGTCTCCACCACCCGATATATTTGTATACTCCACCATTCTCTTCTTTGGTGAGTTTTATACTTGGTTAAGGGGTGTATTGTTAATCATATATAGGGATAACAGATTATTCATTATCACAATATCTTTTATTTCAGTCATCATCACATTTGGTTGCACATAATCACTTAATTTTCCATCAAAATCATCATTAACATCATTCCTCCTAGTTTCATCTATTGACTAAAACCAAAAATCATGATACGAGAAACAATAATCATAGTGGGAAACTGCATAATCATGAAAAATAATTATATGATGTCTAAATCATGACACGTTATTTTAAAACTATGACTACCTAGGTTTAACCTAGGTCATTCATCATTATTGTCGATTTGAATACTTTATAATAGTTCATAATTAAAATGTGAGTTATCCAAACACATATCCTAGGTGTGTCAAACAAGATGCATAGTAAGGTAACACTCATCGTGCAATAGAATGATGTAAAAGATATAATCAAACCAACTCTTTTGGGTTTAATTACCCCTATATGCATATATTCTAAAACCACATCCACTTTTAGTATCTATACTAGGATGTATTGTTAATAAAATTGTAAATCTATACCTTGACAAAACTATTATTTTAATATATATATATAGGCTTATCCTCAATGTCATTCATAGGGCTATATTCCCTAATCTATGTTTTCCAAAATCATATTCCCAAGTATTCTACTAAAAATTCTTTGATACCAACTATAAATACCTAAACCATAGTAGACTAGAGCCAGTGGTTACCTTATACATTGGTTCTAGATACATGTTATCGCATCCTAAAGAACCAAATAGTTTAGTTGTATTGTAAAACTGTATACATACTTGAATTTTACATTTCATTTGAAAATATAATATAAAAAAGTATTTTATTTTATAAAACCAATATTTCTTTTAGAATATCCCAACATATCAATCATAATATATTTCATGGCATCTTGGGAAAAGGAAACATAAGAAATGGGTGAGATTAAATGCTCGGTAAGGGTATGTGTATAGTGGAATCTTTTATAAATACATAATTCATGATCAATATGTCAAGTTAAATAACTGAAAATACATTCCATTTAATCAATAACGTTTTTATGGAGAATAATATGGTAGGAATAAATGATTATCAAATAATTATATATAAATAATAACATGATCTTGAAACTTATACATGGATATCATAAATAATAAAATAATTATTTGGACATCAATAATAAATCTCATAATGGAATAAATCATACACATACCATCAAGGACTTGTTCTAAGACATATTACATAAATGGGTAATTCCTCGGCCAAATACCCTATCTAGTTTGCCTCATGAGACCTATCATTGCATAGAGGGGATATATAGGGACCCGTTTATCACTTATTAAGTCTAATTATTTCCTCATATGAAAGGGATGAAACATAATCAACATAAACATTTTTATTGAAAAAATAGCATGTGAAATGTTAATACTTTCCCTGAGCAATAAACATAGTCATAAACCATCCATAGTAATGTGGCGAATAATATAAAAATAGTTACCCTCATTCAGAATAATACTAAAT
The DNA here is from genome assembly GCA_963277665.1 of Viscum album. Classification (NCBI taxonomy): domain Eukaryota; kingdom Viridiplantae; phylum Streptophyta; class Magnoliopsida; order Santalales; family Viscaceae; genus Viscum; species Viscum album. Next base: position 2,138,552,616 of record OY728128.1, on the reverse strand, counting down.
GATCTATAGAAATAATAAGTATGGTATCATTACAAAATATATCTAATGTATCATAAGTAAATTAAATATTTTTTTCATTTATAAATTGAAATTCTATAAAAGTTTCATTAAAAACATTATTGTGGAAAATATCCTCTTCACTTCAAATATCACTTTTAAAAACAAAAAATTTCTAGAATATTAGGAATAAATTTTTATTTTAAAAGAATTATTTAAACTTATAATGCAATCTTAAAATAAATTAGTGGTCATAGAGGTGATAAATTTTGTTCATGTTATGTATGTTAAAACAAATATTCCTTTTAGATTCTCCATAAAAAGTCAAAAAGTATCTCATTTAGAAAATGACAAGAAGATTCATTTTAAAACATTTTATAAAAAGGTAAAAAAACAGGTATGAATTACTTTAAACAATAAAATTATAATAGTAAAAACATTTTTAAAACATTTTTACAAATCATGGACATTGAAAAGAAATGATATTTGAGTGAACTGAGAAATGAAGTTGATTTACCTTTAAAAAATTATTTCAATCTCTTGAGTTATTAAATAAATGATATTGAAATAAAAAACTATAATTTATACAATTATCTATATGAGAGAAATATATATTGGTTTTAGGATATAAATATTAAATAATTCTCCCAATGGATACAAAAATATAAACAATCTTGAATAATGATGAGATTGTGAAATAAACACATACTACTTGGGTATTTTTGAATTGTAATCCCCATAAAATAAATAACCTTATATGGATATGTATATACCATAATTATCATTATAATAATCAAAAAATATATTCATTGGTAGAATATACACCCCAAAAAATAAGTAATAATTGTATAGGGCATGTGTCCTACAGAAATAAAAGTGAAACGAAAATCCCTTACAAAGATCAAACTATTGAAGTGAGAATTAATCATTGGATCGATTATTTTTTCCAAATTAAAATACTCATAAAATGAGTTTAAATAAAAAAATAATAATTAAAATTAATTACTCATGCAATATTAGAAGATCAAAGATGATGAAGAAGTAATATAACCTAATGAAAAGAAATTGAGTTACGAAACACTTACCCCTTCATAACATTCAAGTAAAATTACCTTGGATGAAATAATATGAATTGAAAATTAAAATACCATGAAATATTAATTATACATGATATATCAATTAAAATAGGTATTATATACATCTTATAAAATAAATTAGTTTCAACACATTTAAATATGCCTCAATGAAGAAAAATTAAGATGAAATCCCTTACCTTGGGTCTAACTTCCTTCGAAAGTGTACAAAAAACCTGTATAATAAATTTATATTTATTATAAATCTATTTAATAAAAATAATAATATATTTCATAACATATATTATTTACTTATAATATTTTATCACCTATTTATTAAGAATTATTTATTAAAATCATTGTTTCGGATAATAAAGCATTGTTTTTCATGTATGTTTTAGTTTGGTAGCCTCGGTTCTTATACTTTAATTATGGTTCCATAATATCAAAAATTTAAAACATAATATAAATATCATATATATTTATTATATAATTATTTATAATAGTTCATAAAATTTAGACCACAAATTTTAGAGATTGAAAAATGAGTTACACTGTTCGTTGAGACGGTAGGCCATACATACACATGAACTATGTTTTCATTTTTTGGTGGATGGAATGAAAGAAAGATAAATAATACATCACCTTTACATAATCATTATTATATAATATAAATCATACATGTTCATAAAATTCATCCATATTACTTTCCATGTCAAAATAAATTGAAAAATGAATCACATCACTTCGTGGAGGCGGTAGTCCATAGGTATGTATGAGTGACATTATCATGTTCACACAGATTATAAGGTAATAATTTAGATGTGATATTATAATTCAATAAGTATAATTATGACATAAATATCATTTTTATACATTAAATCCATCATTATATCATCTGTGAGAAGTGGCGATGGAAAGAGAATTACATCGGTTCGTGAGGCTGTAGTTTGTCGGGGTCATTTCCCATTTGATGGAAGAGGATATTCATATAGGTTATACCATCAAAATAATAACATATTAGTATATGGTATATTATGGTGTAATTAAATTGGTATTATTAATATATGATTTATGTTGATAAAAGAAGTAGTAAAATAAAATAACTTAGTGAAGATAATTACCTTCACTTAGAAAACCCTCCCTTAGATCACTTATTAAGGACCCTAGGGTTGGTATTTTAGGAATACCAATATCTCTGAAACATTTTATTGAATATTTAATATATAAATTTAACAAAAAACATTCACCAATAGTGTTTAATTTATTTTATTAAGATAAAAACAAAATGCATGCATAAAAACAATTTTTTTGGAAAACATTTCTTTTACATTCAAAAAGTTTTTATTTTTATTTCTAATCAATTGATAACCAATGTGTTTATTTATACAAGTATAAACCATATAATTTTCATAATTTATTTATTCTTATTCGTACCCACCAATTTAATTTCTTGGTTATGATGGTATATTATATTATCGTTTATTCAGTTTCGAAGTTGTGTGTATTGCAATATATCGAAGATATTAAATTTATTCATAAAGATATATATCATAAAATATCAGGGTGTTATATATAATAAATAATTTAATGGATTTTTCAACCAAATTTTTTTTCTCACCGATATAATTTATTTAAACATATTAAGATTATTTTTACAAACTTATAAAGAACCTTCCAAAACAAATAGGATATTTTAAGATTTTAAAAACAATTATTTATGAATATGATTCAGATACATGTCTTCAATGATATTATTCTAAATATTTAGGTTCTTAAACTAATAAAATTTTAACAACCACTCAAATTTGTAAAATATCATTATAAAAACCTTATGAATTACAGTGTTTTTATATTTTTTATTAACTAGGTGTCCAAGGCCTAAGTATAGAAATTAATAAAAAAAATCCCTCTTTTACTATAAAAACCCACCTATTATCCCATTACACTCCACTAAAAAGACTTTAATCAATAATTGACTCTCAATTTATCTCTTTAAAGTCTTCATAACGATTTATTACGATTATAAGAATCTCTTCCCAAGATTCAAGAAGCAATATCTCAAGGTAAGGGGTTCTCTCCCTCCTCTTTTAATTCAATAATTTCCCTTATTATAAGCCTTTTTATTTTCAAATAATTATTTTTATCTATTTTAATAAACATAACTTACTTCCAAAATGATGAGATACTACCTTTTCTCTAATTAAACCCCTCCATGAACATTTCTTTACCCCTATTATGTTATCAAAATTATCTCTTGATTTTTCATGAAATGTTTTTGTGAATACGCACCCCAATATTCATTTAACTGTATTCATATAGATATAAATATGATTCATTGATTTGGGGATTCCATTTATGAAAACCAAATTCTCAAATAATGGGTTAAAAGTATGAAAAAAAAATTTTGTTGTATTATCTATATGGCACACATGAATCTAGATATATGAATGGTGCACCCTGATATCACTTCAATGCATTGGGTAAAAAATTAATCACTATAGATAAAAATTTTATGATACCTTGGTGAATAAACTTTGAAATATGTTTTACAAAACTATGTTTATGAAACATGGTGATATACTTATGAATGTATCATCTTTATGTTGTGTCCATGTTTCTATGTAATTTCTATAATACATATGATCATGATCTTATGTTATACCTCTTATTCTTATGATCATGGTATTATGTTATGCCTTATGTATTGACGATCATACTCTATTGTTCTGCCCCATTAATTTTCCATGGTTACATACTTCATATTTTTTTATACCTTACCATGATTTAGGATCACCCCTTCCGTTTATGTATATCCACAAGAAATATTATACATTGAAGTGAACTATGATGTGATTAAAGGTGACTTTAAAAAGGATTAATGGGGTTTATGTTTATGTTTTCCCTATGTAATTCATGTATTGTGTTCCTAGTTTCTAAGACACTAAACCTAAAATGGTTCTTTAAATTTATAAATGTAATATTTTATAAAGTAATTATATTAAAAATCATATTTTAAAAAGGTGGGTCTCTATAGTTTCTATTAAAGGAAAGGATTATTTATTTATGGTAATTAGGACTAGAAAACATTAGTAGAAACCCTAGGTATAAGTTTAAATATAGGAAAACCTCCCAATAGTTGGGTAAAGTATAAATTGAGTAGTTTATAAGAACTAAAATACATGTCTATATATAATAATTGGATGTGGATATGGAAATGATTTACATATGTTTAACAACCCTTAAAGGGGTCGTTGTGTATTAACTCAACTTTTACCTAGTGAATGATAAATAGGCCTTTACACACACCTAGTTTGAAAATCATGGGGGAAATGATTTTTTTTAATTTCATGATTTTTTCAAACCATTACAAAGGATATATATAATGTAATTTTAAAAAATTGATGTATAAAATCCTAGAAGCATGTTATTATAAAATTTTAAAATTAAACTTCTAATTATAACTGTTATCATAATATTGAAAATAGTATAAATTTTATAATTTATGTTTTATACTAGAAAAATGGTTTGAAATAGAATATATCATGTGAATAATAAATGTTATAGAAAATATAGTAATGATATTCTTAATATGATGGAAGTTGGAGTTGAAAATTTCATAATGATAATGAATAAATTAACTCAGGTCATTAATAAAAACATAAACCTTGTTGAGTGTTTGGATTCACCAATGAAGGAAAAATTAATAGTTGGATCCTTCATGCATCAATAAAAAACAATCATTAGTAAAACCTATAATTAAATTATCACATAATAATGGATTAATACTATCGAAAATATATTTTATGTTATTCATTTTTCGTAGAAAGAAAAAGTTACTTTGGAAGTTTACAACTTAGTGGGAGAAGTCAATCAGTGGTGGACACTAATCAATAACAAGAATCCAAAGAATGATGTTATGGCCATGGAGTGATAAGACTTCAAAAAAGTTGTTTTAATAAGAATTTTCCTCACACCCTTTGAACTAAGATAGAGAGGTAATTCCTTGAGGTGAAGAAAAAGGATACTGAATTGATGGGAAATTATGAGATGACCTTTACAGGGATTTAATAATAAGTATCAATATTTTAAATTTATTATTATGGTATATTGATCAGTTATTTGGTGCGATAATACCACATCTACAGAAAGCTTTATCAATTAGAAACTTTGATAGTTAAAAGGAAATATTATGGTGTGTACTCAGATTGGAAATGGGGTATGGAGATGCAAAGTGCTATCATGGAATGAACAGTAAGAATAGGTGTATGAAGACAAATTTCAGAAATAATTTTGACCATGATTGAGAAGGAAAGAACCAAAAACAACACATGTGCAATATGTGTGGGAAGAATCATTCGATTACTTGTCTTCATGGATATGGAAAGTGCTAAAAGTGTGGAAGAGATATACATATATCTCAAAACTATCATGGAGAAGTAGATCCTTGACATATGAATTCCATTGAAAAAGGGAAGGTGGTATAATAACAACCCATCATACAATTCTTAAAGTGTTGTTATAATGATCCTCTCCCCAACCAATGTCCAAATTATAATATAATTGAGGGAAAATTCCATCAACCCCATTAGAGGCTAAGGGATAAAGGTCATACTTTTGAAATCATGATGGAAAAAGTTGTGTCTCAAAATGATGTAGTGCTAGGTACACTCATCATACACTCAAATATATCAAGAACATTTCTTTATTCTTATTTAATGAATTCCATTATTTCTTTCAAGTTTGAAAATAATATCAAATTAAACCCTGAACTGCTAGTGGTCAATTTGTAAGTTAAAACTCTTAGAGAAACTATTAAGTAATCAAGTATATATAAGAATTCCCCTATTAACTTTGATGAGTACAATTTTTCCATAAACTTTTTAGTCAATCCAATGGTGTAGTTTAATATAATACTTAGGATGGATTGGTTGACAAAATATAATTCCAATATCAACTGTATAAGTAAAAAAACCTTAGTTAATTTGAAGGGAAAACCTAAAATTATCTTTAAATAAGAGAGATCCTAACTTGAGTCTTATTAAAAAACACCTCATATTACCATATTTATGGAAATTATTAGTGTATAGGGAGAATAAATATAAAGTATAAAGATAGTATATATACCCATTTTTTAGGAATATGTTGATGTATTTCATGAAGAGTTTCATGGACCTCCCCTAGAAAGATAGGTATAGTTCTCAATTTAACTCATACCTAGATCTAAGCCAATATCAAAGACCCTATATAGAATGGTATATGTGTAGTTAGTTTTATTAAAGAAGAAATTTTAATACCTTTTAGTGAAGGTTTTTATTCAACTAAGTGTGTATCCATGGGGAGCACATATTCTCTTTGTGAAGAAGAAGGATGGATCAATGTGGTTATGCATTAATTATAGAGAACATAATGGGATCACAATCAAAACAAATACTATAGAAACCCAGTTTTTTTCAGTGTAAGACATTAAAATATTTATATATATTTATATATCTTAGCATTGAGATATAATTTGATTCCAAGGACTAGTGTGCATAGAATTTATTTTATAAAAAATATTAAATATTTTCTTATATTGCATGAACAACTTCTTAAAAAATGTATAATTATTAAATGTAATTTCTGATTAGAAATCAAAGAACAAGGTTGAGTTTTTAATGTAGTGATTACCCTAGTCATTATATAAAATGGGTCAGCATGGGGGAGTTCAAACTCCTCACTTGTTGGTGGTACGTTCGGTGAGTTAATTAATTATTAAATTAACTAATTCATTTCTTTCGACGTAGAAAAAAGATCTATAAGATCACTACTAGGCTTATTTCTCCAGGGTTAGCCACATAAACCATAGGATAAATCCAAATCTATCCCTCCCTCTACCATTTGATAATTTCATCAAATGATAACGAAATTCCAGATTGGAACATATTAAGATGCAACGAACGCAATGGAATATCTCAATCATTGGAGAATGTATTATTCATAAATGAATGATCCATAATTGTGGATAAACTCATCAATTATTTTTTTTACACCCTTTTGATTAAATATTTTGAGTATATTGATCTTTTTTCTTCGATCTATGTCCTTTTTCAGCCCTTTCATGTGACCAAGTACTGAAATATTATTTAAACATCAACTGTTTTCTTACCCTAGGTCTCCCGTTCTTGATTGACTAGAAAAAAACACTTGGAATATATCATTTAACATTTTGTGGTTATTTGATCCCATTTTTCTTCACATTCATCACTGGTAGGACCCTACGATCTCAGTTTGATGTTGTTGGGCAGTACCGAGCCTAATCAATCCCCCAAAATTGTGATGGATCGACTAACAAAGAACATATTGATGATCCAAGACTAGATTTGGGAAGCTTGTGAGTCACGAATAATTTTTTTTTATGGTTTGAGATTAATAAATTGAAGTTTGAAGTTTTGGGATGAGATACGGATGTCTAAATAACCTGCAGAGCTAATTTCTACTGAGCGATGTCCCAAATTCACCTACCATATCTAGATCCACCATTTTTTGCTGGAGATATTCTGAAATCAAAGGTGGAAAGGATAGATTCGAGGCATAAATATTGGACCTGAGAATATATGAAAACCTATACTACACTCTATGTTCAAGGATCAACACATGGTGTGTGTCTCCCTCAGTGGAGGAAGCTAAGGTTTTGAGAAAACTTAAGGATGACACAACATGTAGCTCGCCTACACGTCGTGTACCCCTTCTCCAATTGGATAACCTATGTGGAGAATCACATGGAAGGTAAGCCATATGGGAGTACATGACCACATACATGGTCATATACCTGAGTATATAGACACATCCAGGTCACACAGGTGGTACCTTGTGTGAGGAAACTCACCATGTACAGAGTACATGGGGTATAGTACACGGACATGGAAAGCAGGACAAGGCTTGGTCCCGGTTAGCCTACACACACTATATTGTCCACCGACACAGCATGTACCACTACATGGTATGGATCCATGTAATAGACAGGGACATGTCCAGGTAGTGGAGCAGGACCATATGTCATGTGGGTCCCCTCACACATCATTTACCCCAAGTTCCTTTTTCAGGAAACTTCTACTATCTATATCTTCTTGGTTTGAACTCCTATTTTAGCCCACAAGTAGCTTATATTAAGTTTTTTTCACGTATAACATGATAGTGTCCTCGGTTTTAGCTTCAGATATGTGATGTGATATTTTCCCAGTAGTGAACCTAATAAGACAATTCTAGATGATGGTGGTGATCGTGCAGGATCACCATGACCTTTCCAAGTGGTACCCTCCAGCAGGGTTGGAATGTAGAGTTCCTCAATGGCCATACTGAGTTGACCCTCCAGCTAACCTGGTTTGTTTCAGACTTAATGTATACTGATTTGACCATCTATAATATCTAGGTAGTGGCATACTTGATGGATCATGAGTTGACCCTCCAATATAGTTGGGTAGTGGTGTCCTTGATGGATACCTAGTTAACCCTCCAGCATAGGTGGGTAGTTTCATCCTCAATGGACACTGAGTTGAACCTCCGACATAACTGGGAAGTGAAACCCTCAACAAATAACTAGTTGACCCTTCATAATAGTTGATTAGTGGATTCCTTGAAAGATACTGATTTGACCCTCCAACATAGTTGGGTAGTGGCATCCTCGACAGATACTGAGTTGACACTACATCATAGTTAGGTAGTGTCATCCTCGATGGATACTGAGTTGATCCTCCATTATTGAAAGTTAGGGTCATCCTCAATATATACTGAGTTAACCCCCATCATATCTAGGAATTGAGATCCTTGATGGATTATATATTGAAACCCCCCTAACATACTAGGGTGTGGGTCCTCTACTTCTAGTTGGTGGCCCCTTGACTGTGCGTCACTTTACGAAGCGTGGTTAGACTTGGATGGTTACTTCTGGGTAGATACATGAGATATTAGGAATAATTTATATACTTTTATAAATATTTTTTTACTCTTCTTCTTTGGTTGATCTATGAGAGAGAGATCCCATTACTCTCTCATTTGAGATTCTTTTGATTGAGCATATATATATTATTATGTATCTACACTTGGGATTGGGTTACTCTCCTTCCAGGAGAGAAAAAGACATGTGGGGTAAGCCACTTGATTTATATGTCTATTTTATCATGTTTTAATGAGTCTAATATCTACTATATGTGGCGAAGAGTCGGCAGGTAGTTCATCTTCTCACCTTGTTTATCCCCTTGAGTTTGTATAAGATTACTTTCACTCTCTTTTAAATTTTAGTTGTTCTCTTTGACTGTATATTATATCTATAGTCTTTCTATTCATGTTGTATCTCTTACTACTCCCCCTAACCCATTTATCTTTTGGGGTGTCATGTTGGGTATGTATATACTCACCCCTACATGGGCATTGCCCACACCTGTCATGTCTTATGAAAATGACTTATAGGTCGACCGTAACTTCAGAGGAGATTAGGGATAGTTGGTGCTTGGACTATGTATGGTTGTCTTAGCATAGGATTTAGGAGCAAGTCCCTCTAAACTATTTATTTTACCAGTTTTATCGGGTTGGGACATATTTTTGGTTGGGGTGTATTTTTCTCTTTTCTTTTCAGTTTACACTACCATACTTTTGTACCATCTAGAGGTTCATGCATTTTTTGTATACTTTATAGCAGTGTTTCATCTTTTCTTCTTTCCCTATACATTCTTTTGTTGAGATGGATGTGTGTGTTTGTATAGAAACTTATGAAAATTCCTCCCCATGTTAGTTATGCATTCGATGCTGCTCTCCAACCACTGGCCTATGGAGGAAAACTTGGGGTAGTTACGGCTCAATCCCCAGGTTGGGTCAGGTCGTGATAAATACCCTCTGCCAAGGATTTATTATTGTTTTTGACTAGCTTCATGGAGATTAATTTCTCTCCAATATTGACCTTCTATCAGGGTATCATAAAATAAGGATGAAGAAAGAAGATATTCTAAATACTACCTTCCAAAAAAGATATATAGACTATGATTTTGTTGTTTTTCCCTTTTTCTTGACAAATGTTCCTTCCAAATTTATGGATTTGATTAATGATGTATTTAAAGAGTACCATCATAGACTTATGGTGGTCTTTATTGATGATATTATGATTTATTAATAAATTCATGTGGAGCATGATGATCATATAATTATCATATTACAAACTATAAGGAAAGATAGGTTTTTTGGTAAATTTAAAAAATGTGAGTTTTGATTATAATAAGTCACATTATTGGGACACATTTTGGATAGTGAAGGAATCATAGATGATATAGTAAAGACAAAATTCATATTGTAGTGGTCTTAACCTAAAACAATAATTGATATTCATATTTTCCTTTCTCTAGATGGTTACTATAGGAGGTTTGTGAAAAACATTTTACAGCTTTCTAATCCACTAACCAATTTATCTCCAAATAGAGTTAACTTTATCTGGGAAAAGGCATATAAAGATAGTTTCCAGGAATTGAAGAATATTTTTGTTAGTGAAACTATGCAAAATTTTCCCTTTAATGGGTAAGTATACATCATTTATAGTGATGCTTCCTTGAAATGAATTGGATGTGTTCTCATAAAAAATGAAAAAGTGATTTCTTATGAAACATAATAATTAAATCCTCATTAACCAAATTACCTTACACATTATCTGGAGTTAGATAAAGTTATATTTTCATTAAAGATATGGAGACATAAGTGTGATATATACACTGACCACCAAATTCTAAAGTATATATTCACATAAAAGGAACTAAAAATGACACAAAGGAGATGGTTGGAGCTTCTTATGTACTATGATTGTTCTATTCATTATCACGCTAGAAACTCAAAAAATTACTAATGAATTGAGTAGGAAATACCATATAGTTCTTAAGATTATGAAGATTGATGGAGACATATTGATTAAGGGCCTGGAAAATATAGAAATAAAATTCATAAAGGGATGAAAATCATCAATCTTATCACAAATGATTCCTCAACCATAATTAATGGAGAAGTTCAATATATCACATAGAGATTATAATAATTTACAACATATGATAAAAGATAATAAAAATGGGAATTTTTTTTTATTTCAATGTTGATAAAGTGTGAGCATTGTGGTTTGGTAAAAATCTATATATCCCATCAGATATAAAGTTAAATAAAGACCTGATAGATGAAGATTCCAACTATTCATTCTCTATACATCCCAAGAGTACCAAAATTTATAGATATCTACAAGATAATTATTTGTGGGATAGCATGAAAAAACATATTGTTGACTATACTAGAAGATGTTTGGTATCTCATCAAGTGAATTTAGAGTAAAAACTATACAAAGGACAACTACAACAACTACCTGTGCTTGTATGGAAGTGTGGAAACATCACTATGGAATTTGTTATTGTCCATCATAATACAACTAAGGGAAAAATTCCATATGGGAAATCATTGATAAATTAATGAAGTATAATCGTTTTATATCTATATGATAGGATTTATAACTTGGTCATATTGATCATGTTTATATTAAATATGTTGTGAGACTTCATGGGGAACTACTATCAATTATCTCAGAATTTGATCTAATATTTACTTTTATGTTTTGTAAGAAACTTTAAAAGGATATGAATATCGAAATAAACCTTATTTCATCCTATCATAATCAAACTAATTAGAAATCTAGGAGTACTATTCCAACATGGGAATACATTTTAAGGGCTAGCTCACTTGATTTTTAGGGGAGTTGGGACTAACATATTCTCATTGTTTAATTCTCCTATAATAAAATTTTTCACTTGAGTATTCAAATGAATATTTATAAAGAACTCCATAGTAAGATATTTAGAACTCTAAAATGTGGGGATGAAGTTAGAGAAGGGAAAATATTAGTACCATACATTATAAAAGACACTATGGAGAAGATTCATGTTATCCAAAAACATATCACGGATTCTTAGAGTTAACCAAAGTGTTATGATAAAAATTAAAGGAAGGATGTAGATTTTCATATTAGGTATCATTTATTCATCAAAATATCACCATGGAAAGGTTTCATGAGATTTTTAATAAAGGGAAAACTGATTCCAAGATACATTAGACCATTTGAAATTAAGAAACATGTTGGAGAAATTTCATATAGGTTAGAACTACTTTCAAATCTTTCTAAGGATCACGATGTCATCCACGTGTCCATGTTAAGAAATTATATGTTAGACCCAACACATAGTCTATAAAAAATGGTATATAATTAGAACATAAACAAGAATATTAATATGAACTTTTCAACATTCTTGATGAAATGGAACAAGTGTTGAGGAAAAAGACAACCTGGCTTGTGAAAGTATTGTGGAGAAATCACAAGTTTAAAAAAGAAACCTAGGATATTAAAGAATAAATGAAAGAAAAATTATCCCATTTATTTTAAATAAGGTCACAAATATTGAGGGAAAATTTACTTAAGGGTGACAATGTAACGGCCTAAAAATTTCCTTAATAAAATAACACATGTTTAAAAATGACTATTTTATTTTGTTTTACAATAGAATCATATGGAATTAATTTTATATTTAATTACATATCATGAATTAATATTAACTATAATATTTAAAAATAATATAGGGTGATAAATAAAAAAGAAAAATGTGCACACAAAGGATTGAATTCTCCAATGAAGATCACTCCTATTATAAAAATAGTAAAAATAAATAGAACAGTTGGGAATATGATACACATTATCAAGGGAAGTGTAGAACCTTTATAAGTGAATAAGATAATTATGAATTATAATAATGGTGGAGTGTATATATAGTTTTTAATGGGAAATATGGCTTTTGGGATCTGACCATTACCTAACCATTAGACAATATGATTGTTATTCAACATGATCATTGGTCATTATGACCATTGGGCATTATGATCATTGGAATTAGTTTATATAAGGTATAGATAATTGATATTTAAGGGATAAATTATGGACTTCACTTGTAGTATCATTCCTTTTAAGTCCAATCTATCATAACTTGGTAGGAAGATAGCATTGTTGGGGTTCACCCTTAACGAAGACCAAGAAAAGATTCCACAAGTTCGTATCCATAAAAATCAACTATGGGAAAAGTTTAAGTCATTGTAGGTCCCCACTAGATCAATGTTAGTTGAGCCACCCCATGAAATTACCATCATCACACACCTAACCCTTAGGGAATATGTAATTGTGATAACGGGTTATGTATCTTGACATTAGTATTATAAATCGTAATGTTTTTTAAATGAAATATTTATCTCTCCAATCCCATTTTCATTATTATTTTATTAAATAAAATACACATAAATATATTCTAAATATGAAAAAATATATTTTTGGATACAAATAAAAAATAATTTTATTTTTGGAAAATATATAATTAAAATAAAATTTTATGATAAATTCATATTTTTTATATAAAACTTATTTTCAGGGAATGGTATTATAAAGAAAAATTTATTTAAATATACATGACAATATGATTTTATAATGTCCCAATTAATGTTTATAAGGGTTTAAAAGTTGATTTTTGAAAAAAAAAACTATAATTTTTAAATAAATATGTATTTTATTTTAAAAATTATATGTTACATATTTAGTTGATTTTATGGATAAAATGGATTTCATTTTTAAAATCGTTACATTGAAATTATCAAATGGGAAATTTTTCATAATTTCTTATAAGTGATGAATTTTTTTCAAAAAGGTAAAATATGATATAAATATAGGGTAAGTATTATGAAATAATAATTAAATAAAAGTGAGTTAATAAATACATTAATAGATTTATCGACAAAAAAGTTTTTTATCATTAAAATAATTTATTTTATTGTAATGTGATTTATTTTTCAAACCTATAAAAAACCTTCAAAAACCTAAAGTAAATTTTATGATTTTAAAAGTAGTTATTTATGAATATGACTCACTTCCGCATCATCGATGATTTTATTTTAAGAATTATGGTTCCTAAACTCATAAAATATTAAAACCAACTCTGTGGAAAATATAATGGGAAAAACCATAGTAAGGATAATGGTTTTTTATTTTTTATTAACTAGGTGTTTAAGGCCTAAGTTTTGAAATTAATAAGAAATTACCCCTCTTTTTCAATAAAACCCACCCATTATACCATTCGTCTCTACTCCCAAGACATTTTGTAACAAATTCCTATAAAATTATCTCTATAGTGTCTTTAAAATGAGTTTTTAAGGTTCCAACAAACACTTACCAAGATTTAATAAGAAACCTCTCAAGGTAAGGGGTTCTCTCCCGCCTCTTTCAAATTCAATAATTTCCGTCATTATAATCCATTTCAATTCAAAATAACTATGTTTCAATGTGTTCATAAACATACCTTACTATCCAAATAATGAGATACTACATTCTTCTCTCATTGTACCCTTCCATGAACTTTTATGTACACCCATTATGATACCAATATTATCCCATGATTTTCTATGCCATATTTTGTGAATACATATCCCTATATTCAATCAAGTGTATTCATAATTGATTAGGTACTTCAATTTATAAAACTGAAATTTCTTACTTTTGGATTAAAATGATGAAAATAATTTTTATTTTATATGATATATGTGAAACATAAGAATTTATACATATGAAGGTTGTTTCTATATAGCACTCTAATGAATTGGATAAATAATTAATATCTATAGATAATATGTTTATTATAACTTAGTAAATAACCTTGGTAATAAGTTTTACAACACCTTGGTGATGAACCTTGTTTATATTCTTATGAATGTCTCAACTTTATGTTGTAGCCTTATTTATATGTTATGCATAGTGTACTTGTGATCATGATCTTATGTTATTCCTCTTATAATAATGAACATGCTCTTATGGTATGCCTCATATATTTATGATCATGATCTATTATTATGCCTCAGGAATTAACCATTCTTTCTTACTTCATATTTCCATTTTTATCCCTTACTAAGATTTATACTCACCCTTTCATTTGATGTATATCCCAAGGAAATATTATACAGTGAAGTAAAATAGGTTGGTATCGAAGGAGTATTTTAATAAGATTAAATAAAGTTTATGTTAATGTTTTCCTTATGTACTTCATGTATTATGTGTCTAGTTTCCAAGGAACTAAAGCTCAAAAGGTCCTAAGAAGTTATTAATGTAATTTTTTTTAATGAATTGTGTTAAAAACACATATGAAAAAGGTGTTCCTCAACATCAAATGGTGTAATTTTTTAGTATGTCATACTCTCACACCCCCCCCCCCCTCTCAGGTTATTCACTCTATTGTGGGGAAAAAATATCATGTGTGGTAAACGTCCATTGTCTAAAATCTATGGAAATATTTTTTATTATGAATTAAATGATACTTCTACTAGTGTAAATTTATCCTATAAAGTCATTTTTTATGAACCTTTTAAGTATTACAATTCATACTCAACTAAGATATAAATATTGTAAGATAATTTTCATCTTCGTGACCTGGTTATTCGCACCTTTTTCGGTATTCTTTCAACATATGAAATTGACTTATCATATTTATTTTATAAAATTATTCTTTCATATGAAATTATATCCTTTTACTGGACTAACTCACCCTAAACTCCTACCTTTAAAACCTACTATGTTTATTTAGATACCCTTAATTTAACCAACATCTCCTTACCACATTTTTTAATCCACTATAGTACCAAAAATAGCTATAAAATGAAAACATTCTTCCTTAACTAGCTTATTATCTTGATGGTGTCACCCATTTTCCTTCATTCAATTGACCTTTAATTTTAGTACCATTTTTGGAATAAATATTTTTAAATCCTTTTAAAATAATCCTTTTCTCATCATACTTATTCCTTAAATTATTCAACCTGCCATTTACAGTATATTTTTCCTTCAAGTTATCATTTTCGAAATATCCATATTTATAAATTTCATTTTATTTTATCACATAATTAAATTACTTTACCTTTAACTTCAAATATTCTTTTTATTATATAAATCCATAATGTTTTACTCATATTAATTGAGATCAATTCTAATTAACACAATCATCGCACTTCTTTGAGGCATCATCACCTTTTATTATTCCCTTTAATCAGTCTACCACTTCATGTAATTATTTCTCAAAGTTAACCTTGAACTTGTTCACTTGACTTTTAGTATCCAATAGATTTTATTTACCACCTTTAAAAAAATTATTTCTCTTTAACCTTGTTTTTTAAATTATCCTATATCTTATTAACTTTGGTGAGTAACACATTTAAATCTTCTAATATTTTATAATAAATGTGATTCTTTTTCAACATGAGAAGAATCAAAGTCATTAGAAGTTTTAGAGACATTATATAAATTTCAATTATATTTATATAACTTTGAGATGTTTCAAAGAAACTTCTTCAAGTCATTTATTAACATAAACTTCATCTCATTTTCTTCTTCCTTGTTATCGCCATCATCTTTATCACTAGTTAACTCATCATAATTTACTTTTGTGATCAAAAAAATGTTCCTTCTCGTCAATTAAATCATAAAAATTAGTTTCATATTCACCATTTTATTCATAATAAAACATAGAAAAAAAATTATTTTTTAAAATTTTGAGAAATTATTACCTTTTTCATTATAGGGAAACTTCTTTATGTAAAATTTTTATTTTTCTTATTTAAAGAACTTATCAATGACTCGACTTCTTCAAAAATTTCTCCTTCCTTTGATTTTGGAAAATTAGAAACAAAATGTATAATATAATCACATTTAAAACATTTAAATATAATATTTCCTCAGTACTTTCCATTTCCTTTTTAGACACTTCTTGATATGAATGATATTTACTTCTCAAACTTTATCTCAACATATTCATCATCCATTGAATTGTAATTTTTTCTGTAATTTATTTTAAAAACTTCTCATACTTCAAATATTTAAAGGATGTTTTCTTTTTAACGTTAAAATTCTTCTTAAGAGTACATCATTTCCACATTTCATAATAAGTCAATATGCTATGGAAATTATCCAATGGAATTGTGTTATATACACAAACTAGAAGTTTCGATAACTTTGAATCCAATTTATTAAGCATGATATGAAGTGTATTTTTTTAATACTATATAATCTTTAATAGTCTCACAAAAATCTCTTGTGGTTATCACAAATGTATTGAATCTTGTGAATAATTCTTAAAAAAATTCACCATTGTTTATTGGAATGTCTTTATACATAAAATTAAAAATCTATAATTGTTCTTCTTTTATATTAGAAATACCTTCATTAATGTTTTCCAACTTATACTATATGACTTTACCTATATTAATCCCAATAAATTTCATGAATTCCTTCATTAATAGTGATAAAATAATTTCAATATTATCATTACCATCATGAAAAATATTTTTTCTATCAACATCAGTCATTGAAGAACCTTCCATGTGAGAAACATACCCATTTGTAGCAACTTCAAGAACATAAAAGTATATGGAAAATATATATGTATATATCCTATCATTACAAATTTATTGTTTATTTCTATAAAATTTCATAATCCCCATGTTATTTAATAAATTTATGTGATCCATTATGAACATAAATTTTAAAACCAATACATCTTCAAAAATAGAGGACATGTGTAACTTAAAATCATTAAATAGATTTTTTCCTTTAAAGGAAACCTATAAAAAAATATCAGATACCGATTATTGGATACCAATATTTCAATAAGTATTAAGATCTACAAAGTTACACTAATAGGTTGGTGAATAAGTGCATCAATGTCTTTTATATTCCATCACTGAACAACTATAGTTACCAATTAAAATAATCAACTTTCTTGATATTTTTCACTTTATTCCTTTATATTTACTGAATTATAAGGATGTTAATCACTTAATTATATAACCAAACACCCAAAAATAATAATTATAATGATTACAGTGAAGTTTAAAGTTTCTCCATTTAAAATGAATGGTTGTATCCTTAACATGGAAAATCTGGAGATCAAAAAATCCACTAATAATCATCGAAACAAATGTGTAGGGATTTTCATTAAACCCATATAATTTTCAATTATACCACATAATAAAACTTATAATTTTCAAGAAATAAAAAAATTCTTTAACCTCTAAATATGATACCAATTTTCCATTGAAAAATTCCACCTTCACTTTTATTCTTCAAACACTGAATTTGTCATTAAAAAATGAGTGAAATATTTCTTTAATATCCCCAACACAATATTTATTTATTCATTGATTAATCTTGATAAAAGATCAATATATAAAATTTAATCAATAAAAAAAATTTCAAAACATAATTATAGTATAATAGACACATTAGTCCTCTTCAAGAGTATCATCTACCATCGCATATAAGAATTTAAAACTCTAGACACAAGTTGACAGAAAACCTCTACAATTATTATTTATTTTGGTTTCATTATTATTCCCCTTCATCTGTTACATTTTTCAGAATTCATCTAACACTTCAACTTATTCCACTAACACATTATCACACAATTCGTCTTTTACTTAAATTTTAATTTCAATTTCAAATTACAAAACCAAATATTTCTTCTAAGTTATCACTCTTTAATTTGACACATTTGATAAATTGATGCCTCTTTTTCACCCTTGGTCTATTTTTAGGATGATATGGTTTGATTTTGAGTATCTAATGAGTTAACCACAAATCCATATCATTAACATCACTTAAAAAATAACTTTATCACAAATCATGGAATAACCATGCCCACTATTGCATGACCATGAAAATCATAGTATACCAAGGTATCACATAGTGAAAAAAATGTTGTTTTAAAATGGTTACCTTCAACCAGTCAACTTCTATGTGAATTGGACATGGCCTATCTCATAGAGATATGACTTCTGATTACCTTCAAATCCACAATAACATTAAATTTCCATGGAATAAACATTATGGAATGGTTTTAGACTTTATGGTGAAACCACATTTCTCAAGGTTCAATCCTCACTATTGGAAAAAAAATATTATAACAATGGTTTTTAACCATTGGTATAGCCCCCAAAATTGTTGGTATAGGTTATACCAACAGTCTTGGTGGACGTTGTCTTGTCTGGAATTCATATAGGTGGTCTATACCAACGGTTTTAAAACTGTCGGTATACATAATATGAAATACCTATACCAATGGTTTTCAAAACCATTGGTATATGTAATTCAAAAAAACCATAACATGTTTCAATCCCTATACCTCCGATTTATATTTCAAAAACCTAACCACTAAACTACAATGATTTTTGGATACATAATATGATAAATATGTATATGTATATTTAAAATTAATTTTTTTTTGATTTATTCAGTTTTATTATATAAAATAATTCATTAAAAATAAAAATACCAATAAAAATGATTTATAAAACCATTGGTATAGTCCTATACAAATTGATTTCCAAACCATTGGTATAGGTATTCTGGTTTTTTGGACCTATACCAATGGTTTTTTCAAAACCATTGGTATGGGTTATTTAAATTAAATCTATACAAATGGTTTTAGCCACACCAATGGTATATCTATCACCAATACCAACAGTCTTGGAAAAACCATTGGTATAAGGTCATTTTATGGAATTTATACCAATGTTTTGTCTAAAATCATTAGTATAGATATGACCTATACCAACTATTTTTCCAAAACCATTAGTATAGGGTCATATTATGGCACCTATACCAATTTTTTTGGTCAAAACGTTGGTATAGGGTCATTTTAAGGTACCTATACCAAAAATTTGGAAAAAAACCATTGGTATAGGTCTCTTGGTATAGGTCAAGTTTCTAGCTGTTCCTCTTTCACTTTCAAAATAACCAAAAAAATGAATAAGTACTACATTATTAATTATAACATGATAAATTATTTCATAAAATAATATTATTATTAATGACACAAACCTATACTCATACAAAAATATCATGAATAAAAAAAACATGGTCCACATGTTATAGCATGATCTCTATGTCATGAAAGAATAGCTATAGAATCATTAAATTTAGAAACCTCGTTAAATTATAATTCATACTCATTGTGGTTTGATATGTTCTACCTCACCAAATTTTCATCTCTAAAAATCTCATCATGATATAATGGATTCCTTTTGTGGCGTTCTTTTTCATTTCCAATCAAAAACATCTATAAAAAAAATTATTCAACTCCAAAACACTTACAATGATAACCAAACTCCCCAATGATATTTAAATCATCTTAATTTTCCAAAATTCAACTGATTTTGAGTGTGATACATTTGTTGAAACAATTATGATAAATATATTGAAAATAGAAGACAACACTGATCTCACATATAACATTCAATTTACTCCTCAAACAACCATCAATATCTCCCTTTGTTAAATAACCATCATATGGGATACTTATATTCTAAAAAAAACTCTTATGGTATCAATATATGATACCTGTTATGGGTGGATTATAATGAATTTGTTAGGTGATGTGTGTAGAATACTCCACCCAATGGTAGTTAAGGTTTTGTATCTATGCTTGGATACAATAAGATAAGATATGTTAGGTTAATGAGAAATATATTGGTGGGTATATATATTATCATTAACTAGGTGATGTTTGTATCTTTGGTATTTAATTGGGTATGAGATTCAAGAAATAGATAGTCATAGTTATTGAAATTAAGGAATTTCAGTGTTAGTGGGAGATTGTGATGATATGGGAAACACATCATAAATTCATGTTATAGATATAGTATCATGTGTGATAATGTAAAATCTCATGCAAATTATTAGGAGATTCTCAAGTGAATCTCTAGATGGATTATGGTTAGGTGTAGACCAACTACATATATTATAGAAATATAATTATAGTGATTGAGTACAGAATAAATGTCACAGGGATCGGGGAATCATTAAGGATTTGGTGAATTCATTCACCATTATAGTGCACAAACCATCAATATTTGTGGGAATTCAATATGATGGGAAATAAAATATTATTTATCATATGAAATTGATTTAGTAAATAATAATCTAATAAAATCATGTCATTTTATGGGTTACCACTCATTATAAAGAATCAATGAATGAACCTTTCAGAGAATATGAATCTTTTCTAGTTCGAGGGTGGTAGAGGCATGAATATAACTAGTTAAAGGATGATCATTAGGATAATTCATTAGATATTATTTATGGGTGAAGATCACTAGATATTCAAGAGGATGTTTATGAAGGATAAGAAACACTATAGTGTGAAGTTTTTAATGGTTCTCACCATCAGGTACTATTGACACCATAGAAAATCAAAACTTTTTTAGAATTGGAGTTGGGATTATTTTAAAATTTTGTATTTTAATTATGAAATATAGGGTATTTGCATGTATTAGATAGATAAATTTATGTTTTGGAGGTGTAATAACTAGTTTAAAGACCAAAAATGAGTTTTTAGGTATTGGGTAAATAAAATAAATAGTGTTATTATTGTAACCATAGGGTGACCTATAAAATAATATCGGGTACACATTATAAAGACTATATATATCCTTGTGATGGCCTTCATGTTGATGGTGGGTTACCACTAAGTTCCTTGTGGGTCACCAGGTGGTTGAATTTGGGCTATCGAGTACCCAGTGGTCCCGAGACTGGTTTTTTTAAGGAGGGGTAAAATGGGGATTTCCCCAATTTTAAAATTAAAACCTCGCATGATGGTATTATTTTTTATCTATTTAAATCTAGGGGATAATATCCCCCCTTTGATTCTACTTTCCTCCTTCTTTATCCCTTGATCCTTATTTTTTGTAAGAGTT
Source organism: Viscum album (assembly GCA_963277665.1). Classification (NCBI taxonomy): domain Eukaryota; kingdom Viridiplantae; phylum Streptophyta; class Magnoliopsida; order Santalales; family Viscaceae; genus Viscum; species Viscum album. The sequence continues at coordinate 2,138,530,726 of OY728128.1, read as the reverse complement.
TTAACTAATTGGTTGAGCTATAATCCTTCCCTTATATTTTATCTCATCTCTAACATTATTCTAATCTAATTTAGAGTTATTCTAGTTGGGTTTTTATGACATATTTCACCAAATAATATGGATATACAACTGATATAAGTGTTATTTTCCTTGTTATGAAGATAAGAGGCTAGAGGTTGATGAACACATGTAGTTTCATTTCATTTTACTTGAATATAATTCACTATATAGATTATTATTGATTTTTTATTGATTTTAAGTGGAATTTGGTAGATGAATAGACTTGTAATTTTTTTTGATTTTTATCATAAAGGAACTAAGATTTGTATATTTGTCATTGGTTCCAAATATTTGGCATCGCTTAGAAATTTTATCAAAATTATATAGATTTTGGATTTAAATATAAATTAATGTATAATTAATTATTGAGTTTTTTTGGATGATTTAGGGATTCATAATATCTTGTAATATGGATGGAGAAAGATTTTATAGAATTTAATAAAAGTTACATTAATGGTGCAACTCCATGGTTTAGGTGGGAGGTCTCTAATTTTACTACTTTTATCTATGAATTTTATATGTCGTCTAATATGCAAGACGGGGTTTGTTGGTACTATCAACATGGTTGATATATGATGGGGATTGGGTGAGTATTGATAAATATAAATTACCTAATGGGATTCTTGTGATAATACTTGACACATTATCTTGTAAACTGATCCACTTTTCAACTCTGATTAAGATATACACATGATCTAAATAGTGAAGGACCTCACGATTGGTTTTCAGCCATGGGATTTGGCATGAGTATCCTAATGAGTTCTTATGTGATGTGATGCATTTCACCATTGAGTGTGGTGGTCTATGGGTGTGATAATAAAATTTTTTATTGATAAATATTATATAATTTGGGTTATACATGTGGGTAATATAGATGATCGGTGTAGAAACCCATCTCAGATACCTAAACCATACTGAAGCTAACTCGCCAAAAGTCCTCATGTACACATCTTGATCACTAGAGGCTAGCGTAAACACTGAGTGAAAATTTATTCAAAACTAGGAGATAGTTTAACCTATTTAGATTTATATCAAAATACTTGTAAATCACAACAAACTTTTGACATAACCCTTATAGATGAAAGAAATCTAAAAACCTCAAACATGTCCACCATCAAGGTACCTTTAATTGAGAATACTTGGAAAATTAAATAATTAAAAATCTATATGAAATGAAACCTCATATAAAAATAGTATAAAAATATTAATACATCATATTTAACAAGTTTCACTAGATACAATAAATTCTTACAGCTACTCAGGGAAGAAAACAGGTCCTAGGGAACAAAAAAAAGGTCCCCTCAATAGTATGTCCATTAGATAATGTCTAGGAATATCATTAATGTCCCCACATGGTTCATCAATAAAAAACTCCAAAATTTTACATCTAAACTATAAACACCAACTGTGATGACCACCCATGCTATGGTGCTTCTATCCTTTATAACAAGGTGCTTCAATATTACCTAGTTCATGTAGAATAAGATCAACATGCATTATTAAGGAACACATGTAGGGTATGACTATAGTGTACCCCACAGAATTCACCACTCAACCTCTACCAACATTCCATAAAACAAAGTGCACAATACAATAGTGAAAATAGGTAGACAATAAATAAATCATAAATTAGTTTATCAAATATAGTGTTGATAAATGATTGAAACATTCTTGGTTGATATTCTAATAAAATAATAATAAGAATCAGCCAAACAATATTTAATTCATGCTCAAAATCCAAGAAATGGTTCTTTTATACCATAAGTGACATCTATATAATTGATTTTTATCAAATATAATTCTATAAAAGAGGCATTGTACATATATACATACATATATATCTAACAATACTCCATAGGAAGCTTCTCTATAATTAAAGGGGTAATTGTATACATATAACCCTAAAAAATCTCTTCTAAGAATCCAATTATTTTCTTATAAGAAGTACCTATATTCATATATTTATATATAACCATATACATATATATATAAACTTCATCTATATAAATCTCCCACCTCATAGAGAAGAACATATGATATATACTCATATATCTCTATGTGTAACTAGAACATGTGTCACAAACTAAACCTGAAAACAAGGTTTAAATATCCATATATGGAATATATGAAACTAATCTAATAAAAATGAAATAAGAATAAAAATGAAACCTTTGTGAATATAGATAATTTCAATTTTGAAATTTAGTAGCATAACACATGGTTTTTAAATCATAAATATACTCCAGATGTAACAAGTGGCATGCCCAAATATATAAAATATCAGTTAAAATTTTAGGAATCATAAGGAATTGGTTTTAATTTCTTTTGCACAAAGTAAACTCTAAAACATGTCCAATTATATTATCAAACATATAAGGTAACTCATATTTCAATATTCATATCACTAGTCGGAAATAACATGGTCGAGGAATCATAAACAAACCTAAGACTTCATATTTTATGAAATAATAACAAAACTCACATTTTGGATTAAGAAAATCCATTTTATTATAGGTGTTTTCAATTAAAAAATTTATCTAGTTATCCCTCACCCCACCCCATACCACTGAAATCACAACATTGTGATAGTATGAGATAAGGAGAATAGTTCTCCCACATTAGCCTATATAAAACCAATTTCTCAAGACTAGAAAGATAGATGTACTACCACCATGTAAACTAACCTAACCTAACATAAGATGTCATAAAATTTTTCATCACTTCAATCTTAGGATATGGATTTTCAAAAGGAAAAATTATGGAATTTCATTTGATTCGCTTAAGACAAACTTCTATAATAGCTAGACCAGAAGGAATCCAAAGGAATTGAATAATTTTACAAGAACTATATTTATAAAAGATGGTATTTAAGGCACTTATATAGATAAATAGATAAAAATAGGATATTATAGTAAGACCACAACTAATTCTCACTATAGATGAGATTTCATGGCTAAAAGAAGCGAGTCAGTCTAAATTTGTTAAGATATTTGTTTGAGAGGATTTTGAGAAGAAGGAGAGAATGAAGGTTGTCTACATGGATACAAATGAGTATAAAATACCAATTTAGTGGTTTTGAAAAACTATATTTCGAGGTGAAATTAAAAATTCACCCCCATAATTAAAAAATAACAATTCATCCATTCAAATACCTGGTTGGGCTGAAATTGGTATTGTGGCTCACCAGAAACCAATTTGTTCCCAATGTTGTCTCAACACGTGTGTCCTATCTTTTCTTCTTCTATTTTTCTCAAAACTCATCCAAAACCTATAAAAATTTAAAAAACACCCAGAGATGAATTTAAAGGATGAAATTAAAGTATAATTCTAACATATAAATATGATCTTATTTGCAGCTAGATTTTCTAGACACTGTACTTTGTGATTGTAAGTCATTGAGTGTAACATGACCAGTCTAATCACTGATCTATAACCCAAGATAAACCACCAAATGAACTCAATTGATCCTCCCCATGTTCCAGAGGCTATCAACAAGTTGTTAGGGTGTTATAAACCTTATGGGGAGACTATACCCTATAATATAATTGTAGGAAATAACATGTTTATAAAAAATCCATAAACAGATATAAAATTAGAGTGAAACCAAATGGATTTAATTTGGAAGGGAAACAATAAAAAATAACATCACCATGATATAACAAATTTAACTCATTAAAAAAATCATTCATATATCATTGTAGGATCACCCAATGGGATGTTCATATATTGTAAAGGATATGACTATAAATAAAAAAGGAGATCATAAAATATCCTCCATATCTAATGAAACTTTTCTCCCTAACATATCAATATCCACTAGCTCATTTACCTATAACTGGTTATTTACTTAACTATTATACCAACCATAAGTTCTACATGAACATTAAAATGATCATGTGGGGTGTGAACATAAAACTCAATAGACCACCTTTAATGGTATACCTAATAAAAATTAGGATATATGTTCATGAATTTGAGGAATGAAATGGGATCTATAACATAATAAAAACCAAGGTTTAATGGGCATAAAATACCATTATATCACAGAATTAAACAAGTGCCCATTACATCTCCTATTATCACAAAATCCATTGAGTGGGCATAACATTCCTGATCACAAACAACTTCATGGTAAATGGTCATATAATTCTATATCATGGTGATAACATATAAATGGAAAAAAACATGTGTCACAATCATCTCATCTCACTATATCATTGATAGAAATCATAACATCATCTCTTCATAAATATAAGTTAAATGTATTAACATATTGATATATTATATGTGGTAGCATATCATCTTTAATTTGTAAAAAAATGTAGTAATTACAAACCAAATCACCCAAATAAACTCAAACCTACTTCATACAATATTGATAACAATATAACATGGGAAATAAACACATGAATCGTCATCATACAATATATTAAACTCATAAAAACACAAAATTTTCTAATCTTAACATGAGTCCAAGATAAATATATGGCTCACAGATCAATGTATCATGTCTCAACTTAACCCAAGGATACCTACAAGTGGCTAACTATATAGAAATTTTCACAATAAAAAAAATATTTAGAGGAAAACTCTCAATCATAACTTAGTTTCAAACATAATACATTTTATTCATCCCCAATATATTCCACATGAATAACTCAAACACTTTTCAAGAAAATTTGAAAATGTAAATAATCATAAAAACTCTTTTAGGATCAAGCACATAATTTCAAAAAATATCACATACCAAATTCCTAATTCTTAATCACTTTAACCCATTACATAATCAAATAATATAGAGTATCCTTTCCCTATTTTTATATCACAATATTTCACTTTAATGATAATTTTTGGAATAAACATACCCCTTTACACCACACATTTTTTATAATAATGTTTACCATGACACATAGATAAATATTCCATTTAATTTTTTGTGTTTAACCCCCTTCACACAAAACATTTCACCCATTTACATCATGTTTTTAGTATAAATTTTAAATTAATATTCATATGATATCTAGTGTCATTTTCAAAAAAATCATAAAAATTAATATAATCACAATATAAATTAAAATAGTTGTGAACTAAAATTAACATGCCAAAACACTATTTAAACATCATTTTCATCCCTTATTGTCTCATCAATAATTGCTCCATTAATGATTACATGATTTATACATTTTTAAAATTAATTATCCACATTAATTCTTATCTTTTAATAAAAAATTATATAATTCCATAACTTTAACACAAATCTGGTACATAAAATTAATTCAAAATTATTATTCAATGGTAGATTTAATTTTCCATGTTAATTAACCCTTAATAAATCACTAAATCAAAAAAAATACAAAAATCATATATAATTACCCGTTAAACATATAGAAAAATCAAGAGTTCGTATACATCATGATATAAGAAAGATTCACATAGGGAATGGACCCCTAATTCCTCCAAGAACACAAGAAATCAAGGAAATATTAAAAATCAAAGTAAAATAGAAGAATTTAAACATGGAAATAACTAAACATTGTCTACTTCTAATAAAACAATATTGTATTCGATGTTATTTCCAAGATGTAGGTAACACAACTATTAGAGCCAAAATATAACCTAAAATGATGGATATATCACTCATTGAATTTTGAAGACAAAAATAGGTATTAGGGACAAAAATGCTCAAAAAAAATAATCCCCAACATTATAAATACCATATTAAATTCCAAAACTCATTATGGCAAAAAGATAAAAATTACCCAATTTAAATAATCACCCAAGAGACTACCAAGTACTTTATAACCAACCATTAAGTAAGTAGTGGTAGCTCAAGTTACCCAGGATTGTACCTCCATCACCAGGTACTCAATGGAACATTCTAAAAATTCTTAACATGTTCTATATCCATTACCTTCTCCCTTCACCTCCCTTCATCCACAAATCCAAAATCCAATTATAAAAATAAACAATAAATTAATTGAAATAAATTAAAATAAAATAAAATACATTTATTTATGATTAGGATTATTAAAAAATCCCCATTATATGGATTCTCATCCTCAAGAAGCATCATCGAGTTCCAAAAATGAACTGATCTAGCTACTGGTACCTCATTTAAACTTCTCATTCTCAGGTTTCTTATTATAACCATCCATGATTCCATAGAGAACATATAATTTTCATAAACATTCACTAAAATATATTCTCATGATGATAAATAATTCATTCCCATCTCCATAAAAGAATCATCAGGCTCAATATTCATATTGTCACACTGAAGCACATGTGATGGATCTAGTTTATATTTCCCCATCTAAGATACATGAAAAAAACATCATGCATAGTGTTTTATTTTTAAGTAAATTACAAATAATAATCATCCTCCAAATTAATTTTCCAATATATCAAATAGAATGAAAAATTGTAGTTCCAATTTCCCCTGCTTACCAATTATTTAATGTCCTAATTTGTATGAGACACAAAGAAGGACATGATCACCAATAGAAAACTATATAGAATTATGTATAAGATTTTAATATGAATTCTATTTTATCCATGTTAGACCTCTTCCAAATAATTTTTACTTAATTATAAGTTTTATAAACCAAAATAGTCCAAAAGAAAGGCACCTCACCACTTTTTATTCAACATAAAGGAGATCAATATAGAATACCATAAAAATATTCAAACAAAAAAACATAAAAAATCTTATAATCTATTATTAAAGAAAAACTATATCAAGGCCACATGATCCCACCATAAACCCCCAAGATAAATAATACACATAAAAACTATATCCTTAAAAATATAAAAAGTTTACTTAGACTATCCATCCATCTATGGATTATAATCCATACTCAAGTTCAATTGAGAACCCAAATCTTTCTACAATTCTTTACAAATTAAAGATAGGAATCTAACATAATGATCAATCACAACATTTTTTGGTATCCCATTAAGCCTCACAACTTCTTGGACATAAATCTTCCCAATCTCTTCAACTATCAAAGTCTCTATAATCAAAATAAAATGGAAATACTAAGTCAGCCAATTGTCAATGACATGAATTTGTCCTTACATTTATGCCATCTAAAAAAACCTTACACAAGGACCATGGTAAAATCATCCCACTTTCATTCTATAATTCATAATGACTGAAGCTTCTCTAATTTCCTTTAATGTTTAGCCTTCACCCATTTATAGGTATAGATTATTTAAAAAAAATATGTATTATTATCACCAAGTTTAATGAATACACACTGATAAGGGGAATGAATTAGGGTGTGCACCAATTAATAATTTATCCTATAAAAAAAATTATTAGTGGGTCGTATTCACATGTGAATAGAAATATCATTCAGTTTTCCACACTCCATTAAAACTTTCTCAAATAATTTCATCCAACACATGATGAAGTATAAACAAAAATCATAAGAATATGTGGATTTTACATGGTTCACCCACACTAGGATACATCCAATGATGAAACATTGATGATGTGTTGATATTCCAAAATCCACTATACTCACATTAAATAGATTAAAATATTATTAATGGTCACTCTATGCTAAGGATCACTTCCTTAAAAAACGTTTAAGATGACACACTACCACTCTATGGTCACTCTCTTCTCTTCCTTCACACACTTCTCAAAAATTTATTAGTTTATAAACTTATAGTCCACTTATCAATTTATTTACATGAAGGTCTCTTTTATATTAGTTTAAGTAACTAATTATCCTTTCATATTAATGTATATATTAGATACACTATTTATATCCACTTCAATGAAATTATAATTCTCCAAAGTTCAGATGATATCTACTTAATAATGAATTGTTAAAATCTGTGTTTTTCATAAACACTTCATGACTACCACAATACCTCTATATGAAGTTCAGTTCCTCACTTGAATTAACTTTTGATACACTCAATATATTTCTCTATAATTATCCAAATATGATAACTAAAACTCCAATTTATGAGACGTATTTAGAAATCTAGATATATTAAGGAAACCCTAAATTCATCTTGAATCTTCTCCTTATATAAAACTAGATATAGAAAATAAATTAATCTCATTGAACTAAATATATTTTTTTCATTCTACACTAATCCAGATAGTCAATGTGTTTAACTTTTCTTGAACCGTCTTCAATAAATTATATCTATCAATGAAAGTCAGATCTTTGATTATCTTCTTTTCTATTTATTTTTCTTTTTCCACCATGATTTTGATAAATCATTCCACAACTTCTATAATTGTACAACAAATTTGTGTAAATACTTATTAATTCTAACTTTATAATCAATGTTGAGAATCACATCTTACTTGTTAAATTTCTATGATTTTTCTAGGTTACATACATGATTCTTTCTATCAAATATGTTTATTAAAGTTAAATTAATCTTTATAAATTCACCAAAAATCTAATATTTATTTAATTTCAAGAAAAAAAATTTATATTTTCTGATTTACATATTCCATTAAAATTATGTATTCAAAAAAAATGTGTTAGTTATCCAACTTAACAACATTATCTAGGATGTATGACATAATCATTCATGTATTGGAGACTTGTAGTCATTTAAAATTTTGATCCTTACGTAATATCCATAATTTATGGCATGGAATGGTCCAAACCACATCATAGTTGTTTTCTAGGTGAAACACCATGTGAAATGGATTACTCCATACTCAGCTTCCTTGTTTAAGTTAATCTCTATAAATCTCAATAGAAGAAACACCTTTCTCTGTAACATACTGCATTACAACATATTTTTATGATTAACCTTATATAAATAATGATATAAATTTAAAAATATACATTATAATTATCCTCTATTCCTATAAAAAAACCTTTAACCCATCACATATTTCAAAACTCCTTAAACAATGGAACCATGTTATTTTACTTCAATCAAAACATATATGATCTAATCATCACCAAAATAGATTCTATTATTGAAATTCATTCCATTACACTCTTTAACTACATTGAAATTATGTGAATGATTCACATTTCATATCGCATTTTATGTTCCATACTTAATAAAATTGATTAACGCTTAGTTTTTTAGATGAATTTCATAAACTAAAAAACTTTCTATACTAACGGTGTTTTCATGAAAATAGAAATTACACTATATAGGAATGATTTCCAAAGAACACATAGACTAATTAACTCTCTATTTTTCTTAAATCACCCTATCATGGTTATTCTCAAAATCCATGAAGCAATTTTATCCTTCCCTAAACTCATTCAATCCAACTTCAAATACCTTCAAGAATCTCCATACTCCTTCAAAATCCATAAAAATATAGAATAACAATAATTAACCTCATATAAACTGGATTTATCATCATGATTAAAAACTTTATCTCCTCTTCAATCATTGATTGATCTACTAAATATATATATAGTAATGTAATGCATATTACACCAAGTCTAGTTTCCATGTATGTCAATAATCTCCAACTTCATTAATACAAAATCAAGGACACTAGTATCCTAAATTTTAAATTCCATCAAACCTTAAATAAGTAATAACACCAATAACATATATTTCAATTCCAAATAACCTTCACTAAATATGTACTCTATATAGAGATAATAATCATCATCTTAAAAGACACCCAAAGATCGATGGAAATCACTAAGAGGGAGGATGAATATTTTATTCAAATTATTTTTAATTTTAATTCATTAAAACCCCCTCAAAATGTGTTAAATTGAATAATATTACTAACTAATACACTCAAATAAATGGTTTACCATCTTTAAAATGTTCACCTATCAAAACAAAAAGGTTAATCTTTGGCATGATCCAATTTTCATCAATAATATACAACCGAGTAGTATCAACTTGTGAGTACAGAAATATGGGTATATCCTTGTGCATTAATTACATGTATCATGATAGTTTCGAGTGATTATAACACTATAAAAATGATAAATTATTTCATTTAAAAACTAATAAAGTTTTCTATGGAACTAGACTTCCAAAGGTGTTATAGAAGTAACACTTCTATTCTTATTCTTCAAACGATATTGTCCCATAATTCTTGTTTTCTATCTATGTGGAATCAATATTCCCTTGTTATTTTTCTTTATAAATCAAAATACTCTCCATAAATATTTAGATAAAATTATATTCTTTACTCTTCTCTTATGCACACTAGTTTTTCTCATTAATTAACAATACAACATATATTGTTCACTAGCAGAAACAATTATTTTTTTAGTTTGAATTTGAAATTGAAATTAAAATGAATAACCCAATCTCAAATATTTCTAAAATTATTATCTTTATTCCCAATTATTTATTCTTCTTATCCTCTATTTTAGTTCACTATAGTATAGAAAAAAATGTTAAATCATGATTGGGTGGTTACACTATAACTACTCTATATTATTTTATAGTATCTCTTTCTTCAATGTGTAAACTTATTTATTACTTTGAATGAATTAAAAATACCAATTTTTTATGTTTAAACCTTGACCAAACTTATTTATCATCAAATAATTTAATTTAAGTTTCTTCAAATAATTCTAGAAACTCATATTTTAATTCTATAGAAATTGTGAATTTTTTACCAAGACTTTGACTCATACACAAATCTGGATCACTCATACACATAAGTATAATCACTCAAATATAGATTGAAATAAATTATATCTAGAGTAAAATAACTCATATAAAAGATAAAATAACTATTACACATGACATAAATACTCTTATTCAATCCACAATGACTGATACACATCTCAAAATGACACATATGAAAGTTAATAATGACTAATATGGTCTTCCGCGATAACTCATATAAACCTATAGACTTAGCCAATTTTTATCTTAACTCCAAATTATAGAATACTTAAAAATACTTCTATACTTCTTATAAACTTTTCAAACTAATTCCAATAAACTTTAAACACTCCATAAATATTTTTATTAACTTTATATAAAATAAATCATAAAACATCACTTTAGTTTCAATATGATTTATGTGTTGAAAAAAAATCCAACAAAAGAATCACATCCACTTCAACATTCTTCAATATTTCTTATCTAGATGAATACCATAGTCTAGAGGAACTTATTCAGTTCATGTACTTCTTTATAAGACTAATAATTTTGTTATGTACTCAACATCTTCCAAAAATAAATTAGGATTAATAATATCCTCCTTTATATTTTATTGGAATCCAAGGAACATAAATCACTATCAAAATAAATCCTATTATTAATTAATTTTCATTCAATAATTATAATATTAGTTGAATGATATTATTTTAGGAAATAATAACATTTAATAATAATTCCATTTTGTCTATAAAATAGTGATTTACATTTATACCTTATTTAAACATAACCCTCTTGATTCAACTTTGTGAAATTATGCCACATGAAAATTGGTATAATAATGGATCATATATTTTTTAATTAATACTTCATCATCACATAAAATAAACCCTCAACTATAAAATATTATCCATGGAATCTATAATATATAAATTCCTACATGCACTTAAATAAACTATTAGAACATTTTACAAATACACAATGTTGAATTCATAGTTTACACTTTTTAATAACTCTCTATAAATACATGCTCCCCCTAAGATATTCCCCTACCTAAAATAACACATATCAATAGGTAACACCCCCTATATTTTTATTCTTCCACTTTGAAAACACATATGGATATAAATATAAAGAAATATTTATGTTTCCTTTTTCTCTCACTTTTTCAACAATATCCAAATAAAAAGATGAGATATGGGGTGAATAATCATATCATATCCTTTAGAGGACTGAGGTTGAAATACCATCATAAATTTCAATCTATAATAAGTATTATTTGGTAATGGGTTAGTGAAAATATCATCCACTTTATCCTTTGTAAGAATAAACTCCAATTTCAACATACACTTTTCCACAAACTCTTTGTCGAATTAATTCATTATATAAATGTAATTTTTAATTAAATTTTGAACTAGTTCTCTTGAAGTAGTAATCTTACTTTGATTATCATAACCTATCATCAGTGGTAATTCCACATCCTCTTTAACATCCTCCAACTGAATTGTCATCCACATAAGTTGACTTATAACTAGAGTAGAAGACATATAATATACTTTATCAGTACTTTGAGTCATAAAACTTTTCTTATTAGTGTGTTAACAAACACACCAATATTTTAGGAAGAAAAATACAACATATGTAGAACTCTTATCATCAACATTTTCTTCCCAATATGAATCTGAAAATCCAAAAAAAAAATAAGCTTTACTTTTCTTTTATATTTCAACTCAAATTCAATTGTTCCTTTTATTTACATGATAATCCTCTTTGATGCTATAAAATGTGGCTCTATTATAGAACTTAGATACCTTATACAAATTGTAACATCATAGAAAATATCTAACCTTAAATATATCAATTATAACAAAAATTATAAGAGTTTCCAAAATTCCCTTGGATCCACTTCCTTTCGTAACATATTATAATATACTCGACCCAGTTTACTCATAAGTAACAAAACCTAGTTTTCCATATGGACTCAAGAATGCCTCTTTGTATTCTAGAGGATACTGACTAGAAGTGATGTTCTATAATGGTACAATTGGGATACTATACCCTCTTTATTAGAGTGTAACATAGTGGTGAGATATAGACATAAATCAGAAAAAGTATTCCTAATGGAAACAGTAGAATAAAACTTATAGAAAAATAAAACCAACATAAATAATAAACAGTTTCATACCTAATAACATATAAATAATGGTTTCATGCAAGGGTTCTATACAAAATTTATGATATAAGGGACAATAGATTAGTAGTCATATACAACTTCTAGTAAAAAAACAAGAAGACTAAAATCTATCTCCAACAGAATCACAAGAATAATCTCATTACTATTCCATCAAACTCTATACTAGTACAAAAAATCAGGCATCCATAGCTGGATTATTTCCTTTATCCCTACATGTATCAATGAATTTTGTTTAGGTACTAATTACTGGCCTATATACAGTGTGAGTAAAACTTAGTTTCCCACCACCAACATTGTCTAGCACTATCCAATATATGAATATACAATGAGAATTGTTCTAGTAATAATCAATATAAAATAGTAAATAAATAAACCAAATTGGTAGGGGTTCCTCATGGGTAACCTTTCATAAACTACCTACTTCGGCTTAAGCTGGAATGTCTTTGAACACTTAACATTTTAGGTTTATGTTTATAAGTTTAGGGCCCAAGGTATACAAACAAGAAATTATGAATAGTGAGAGTTATGTAAGTTTCCACAATTTCCATGGAATTTATGTTTTATAAACTAGGTGAAGTACATAGAGGTTTACCCTTGGTAGTTCACCCCAAAGAGTAAAAATGATACCCGAGCTCTAGGAGCATGTCCTAGGTATCCTTAGTGTTGTATTTGAAAGGATAATAAGTTTGTAACCAAGGTGGTTCGTAATATTAAGATTTATTCAATGATAATCATCCAAGAAATTTTGTTTATTTAATTTCTAGAAATTTTGTTGAACCATCAATTCTATGTCAGGACATTCAAAATCTATGAAAAATAACAAATAAATGTGTGTTATGTGACTTGGAAGACGAATTAATGAATCGGTGGAGTACCATGATCCCATCCATGGAAAACCAAAATTAGAGACCAAATATCACTCAGGGAATACCTCACCTTTAATATAATTCAAGGTCCATGACCATAATCAAGAAATGATTTAATTAATAATCAAGTATCCATAATGATAATAATATCCATTATCACATTTTATAATTAAACACGTATAAGAGACATTACCATTCCATTCACCTTTAATTTTTATAAATTATCCATTTTATTTATATAATAAAATAAACTCACCTATGAATGTTCCTCAATTACATTGCCTAGGATTAGGAGGCCTATCAAGGAATCACTCTATTTCATTTAATTAGATCTAACCCATTTATTTTTCAAATCCAATTCAACTCACCCCAAAAGGTGGTTTAATATTATTTCAAGGAATAACATTAATAATCCTTTAAATAGAATCACCCTAAGGGGGTGTCTTGAATTAAGGTACAAATCCTCTAATGGTGATAATTAGGGTGATAGGATAACACATTTAAGGTGATAATAATTTTAATAATTTAATTCAATATTAAAGGGGTTTTTCATGAAAATTCTAGAATAAGAAATGATTGTGGTTAATATAAGCATAAATTATTTTATAAAAAAAGGGATAAACCATATAACTTATACCTGTAGTAGACTCTTCATCTAGTATTGGCCTATAATATAGGATAGAATGGGAAAAAATAGAGAAAATAGATAAAATCCCACAAAAAATGAATTTTATATTACATGGATTTAAAATTCCATACATTAAAAGAAAATAATAAAGGAATCAAGAGGAATAAATGACTTTCTAATGGTGATCTAACATGAATGACTAAAATTGAATCAAATTCCTATTGATGAATGATTCTCAAAGCCTAGGTTGAGGGAGAAGGTATATCTCAAGCAGAGGAGGCGGATGTTCTTGGAGAAAAAAATAAAATAAGGGTTAAGAATTGCATAAGGTAGGGTAAAATGTAAATTTTACCCATTTCTAAATAGTTCAAAATCTTTTTCCACATAGTTAGCCAAACCATGATCCAACCATGTTCTAGCATTATCCCATTGAAAACAAACCTTACATAGTTTTTGTGTGATTAAAATACCCGTGTGAACACCATGAAGATCACATATTTAATAGGGATGTACAATTTTTTATAGTTGTGTAACCTCCCTCTCATGATTTTTCAAACAATTATTCTCTTATTTTGTAGCCACATAGTTGATCTGCATAGTTAGAACTAACTATGAGCCTCATCCCGCTTCTCTAAAAAATCGAAACTCCAAGATCTGAACAAGACATAAATACTCTAAAACCATTATTTAAACTCTTAAGAAATTTTATTAGAGTAAAATAATATGTTTAAAGTGAAATGTAAGGATCATTATCTCTCTAAAAATTCAATATTTTATAACCTCCCCTCCTTAAAACAACTCATCTCTAAGTTTCCCTTTTGAGGATAATTGAACACCATCTGAGAAATGTTCTGAACACTAAGAATATGCATCATCATATCTCTACTAGGTCTCAAACTATACACATCCATGCTTCCATGGCACCCTAACTAGAGGAACTATCCTACTATGTTGATCCTTTATGGTGTAATCAATAATATGAATCGGGTACTCCTCAAAAGAAGCATCTAACTCAACATAATCAGGATAAAGGATATAAGATGGGTCTGAATGATAATGGAATAACAATGAAGTTTCAAAAAAATGATTTATATCCTTGAATCTATGAGAGAGTTTTATTTGATAAGCAACCAGTCCATACCTCTCCAAAACCTCAAAAAGTTTGATGAATTGTGGTGATAGCTTAACTTGTCACCTAAACTTTTGATGCCCCAGTCTAGTATAAAAATGTAAGAAGACTCAATCCCTAACATTGAAATCCATAAGTCATCAACGGTGATCATAATATGGCCTCTTCTTAGACTGATCTATATCCCTACACTTTCTGATAAGTTGTACCATATTCAAAGTCTCCTAAATGATATGAGGTACCATTAGTGTTTCCACTCCTTCTACTAACTAGAACAAGGGTGAATAGCATAGCCTACCATATATGGTCTCATAGGGATACATCTTTATAATAGCATGAAAGGTATTATTAAAAGAGAATTTAAAAAGTGGTATAGTTTTCTACCAATAACCTCCAAAATCAAGGATATATTATCTAAGCATTTCCTCTAACACCTAAATAGTATGCTCATACAAACCATCAGTCTGTGGGTGATAGGTTATACTCAGATGTACCTGTGAAGTAAGATCCCTTAGAGACCTCAACCAGAACCATGATGGTATATGGAACTCCATGAATGCATATGATCAACCAAACATATATCCACCCTATTTCTTCCACTTAAAAGGTATATTAAATAGGCAATAAGTGGATGATCCTCGTCATCCTATCTATGATAACCCATACTATTTTACTACCTTGAGGTGACCTAGGTAAACCCATCCAGAAATCCATAGTTGGATTTTCCCATTTCCACTCTATAATAAGTAATATCTATAACATTCTCATAGGTTACTAGGGTTCTTCCTTCACCTACTACTGGTAGTAACACCAAGTAATAAAACTTATTATCTCATTTTTCATCCCCTTCCACCAATATTGGTGGCATATGTTTCGGTACATCTTTGTAAGATCAGGATGTACTTCCCATGAATATGTATGATACTCTCACATAAAATATTGTTGTGTGTATATAAAAACCGAAAAATTCCTATGAATATGTAATATCTCATACCTATACCCAACTAGGTAATGGTTCTTCCCCAAAAACACTCTTCCTTAGGTCAAAGCACTTGGGATCAGAGAGTCATATCATATTCAACCTATCCATTAGTAAAGAGGTCACTAATTACAATGTAACTAAATGTTTCTTGAGAAGGTTATATTCCTCTAAATTAATCTCAAAAAACAATTCCATCAATAACCATTCAAAACTGGCCTCCTGAACCACTTGTGTATGAGTCTTCCTACTCATAACATCAGCCACTGTATTTCCTTTCCCATGTGTATAAGTAAGTTCAAAATTCAAAGGACTAAAGGTATTCATCCCATATTCACTATATGAGATTAAATTAACACCGATTGAATATGTATTTAAGTCATTTTTAATCTGTTTATATATAAAAATACTCTCCCAAAATATAATTACTCTAACAACTTAAGTCATAAACCACTGATGCTAACTCGTGATCGTGTGTTGAGTAATTATGATCATGAAAAATCAACATATGAGTCCCATGTGCCATGAATCACTCATCCTGTATGAAAACTACTCCCATGCCAATTCTTTATGAATAATAATAAAATTTATAGATTCTTTTAATATCATGTAGAATTAGGATCGGTGATGAGGTAAGTCTTCCTTTCAACTCCTGAAAGGATATTCTACAAGTTTCAGACCATGTGAATTTAATACCCTTCTCTTTCAAGCCTCCAATAGGTGATACATGGTGTGAGAAATCATGAATAAATTTCCTATAATAGCTAGATATCCCCAAGAAACTCTGAATTTTAAATAATTTAGTGGGTTTCTCCCCAGAAACCATGAATCTTTATTTCTTTGGATACATAGATACCCCTTTTTCAATATTATGTGACCTAGGTAGTGAAATTTATCAATCTAGAAGTGGAATTTTTTTATCTTGGAAAAACATTATTCTCTCTCAGTGTACTCAAAATAATGAAAATCAGTTTAGAATGATCATGTAATGTTTAATAATACATCAAGATATTATCCAAAAAAACAACTACAAAATAATCCACGTATGGGTGGAAAAACAGATTCATTAGGGTGATGAAAACTACTTGCACATTCATGAGACCAAATGGAATAATCAAATATGCATACAATAAATATATACTACATAATTATTTAAGGGGTATATATGATGGTTTGACTCATACCTTATGATATCCCAACCTCAAATCTGTCTTTTAGAAACCCCAAGATCCTTGGAGCTGATCAAAGAGGTTATCTATTCAAGGTGGTGGATACCAATTCTTAATTCGAAAAAGATTCAATTTTCATTAATCTACACAGAGACTAAGTGTTCCATATTCCTTCTTGTTGAAAATTATGGGTGAACTTCAAGGAGAGATACTAGGTCATATAAAACCCTTAGACTCACGGTCCTATAGTTATCTCTTAAGTTCTTAATTCTTAGTTAGAGCCATCTTGTAAGGTGGAATAGATACCAGTGATGCTCTTAGAATAAGATTTATAGTAAAATCTACCTATCTATTAGCAGGTAACATGGATAAATAATAATGGAAAGAATCCATGAAAATATACACTATAGGTGGGAAATCTACTTGATCTTTTCACTGATCATTCAAAAAAATACTAGCAATCTAGGGAAATACTCCACCCATACATGATGCTCTGGTCCAGCTCAAGATGTATATAACGACCCATCTTTTCATGAAGGTATGGATCATTTTGTTTTGATTTTATTTATTTTAACTATCCTTCAAAATAGTTCCTAATAATGTTAAGGAGGTATTGGGGGATTCTAGGGCTCATTCAGAACTCAAATCCCCAAAATGTGAAGAAAATACTAGGTCGCACGGTTAGGAGAAATAGTGTGGTTGTAGATAGTGGGGAAGTAGGGGTCGTATGGTTTGTCTAAAATAGTGTGACCACAAGTGAATGCTTGTGCAGTCTACTACAGGTTTGGGATAGAGTATTTCCATATGGATTATGTACGGTTAGACAAACTATGCACCAAACTATGCGATGTGCCCCTTTAAAGTAGTAATTGTAGCACGATTGGGGCATAGTTTGGCCAACCATGCATTTAAACTATGCACCCATGTTTTTTAGGGTGAATTGACCAAATTTCTTTTAATTGCCCTTTTAATATATTTTTATTCTTCTTTCTTTTTTCCCCCTGTAGTGGCCTCCTGGTTCTCTCCCATTGAGCTCTAAAACTCTTCATTCTAGGCTTTGTGATAAGTACTTCATCCCAACTCCAAATCACGATCTATCGGAAGAATTGGATCAGACTAAATATGCTCTTATTGTCTCTTTCCTTTGATCTAAGTTTATATTTGGATGCATCATTCTATTTAGGTCCAAGTACATTTTCCATATTTTTAGGGAGTTGGACCATTTCTCAGATCTCTTCCAATCGACTCTGAATTTAAGTTTGATAATAAGTGAGGATTCGTCTATAGCCTTGAGGTAGGTTGTCTCATCATTTTACCCATGAGTTTTTATGCTTCATAGTTATTCCATTGTGTCACATTCCATATTTTTATAAGCATCCCCATTTTATTGATTTCTTTATATTAAATTGATCATCACACCTTGATAAGCACCCTTTGATCCTTGTTTGGTAAATTATAGGATATAGACCTCACTTATAGACACCCCTTGGGTGTGCCACTTGAAATTTACCTTTGTAATTAATTTATTAAGTACCTGAAACACCTCTTAAGTGTTCATATTTTGTTATTAGAAAATTTCCCCTATTATATAATTCGATAATGAAACCAATTCACCTTTTAAGTGCTTATCCCAACTTGCAATTGGGACCACCCATGTAGAAAAAGGCATGTTTGGAAAAGGAACCTTCTAAATATCTCTTTGAGTGTTAAAAATTGGTTGGACATGTTTTAAATAAATAAATATATTCAATTATATGGGGTGAATTATACATCATGGTTAGATCTTCCTTAAATGAAATTAATGGTTTTAGTGAAATGGTTAAAGGGTATTAAGGCCACATATACTATTGATTTACATAAAAAATTCCTAATTGAATTGTTATGTCATATTATTATATATGGGATTGGTAAACATGAAACATGAGAGGTCATGCCTCATGTAATTTATTATAAATGATTATTCCTTGATATGGGATTTAGTATGATGGTAATGTATATTTTGATCATGATGGTATCATGTTTCCTTAAATTGGGTGTTGAGCATGAAGCCTCACACCATTGACACTAATTGTAAGTTGGTATTAACGTGCCACATTTCTTTGTTTTAGTGATGACATGATGGATCACTCCCCATCCTGAGTGTCATGATTGATTTCTCACACTCTTATTGGGATTTAGGTATTGTTCCTGATTGCTTGAGCTTATAGTCTCATTAGACTGGTCATGGATGTCTGAGTTATGCCCCGGTCCATCCAACAGCTAGTATTTCAGGTATATGGCCACTTGTGTTTTCACATACTTGGTTCATATATGTGGGTGAAATATATAACAAAACTATAAATATATTATTATTATTATATACATAATAACTAATTTGACCTCTATTCTAGACATGAGACGAATGAGGTAGAGCTTCCAGGTATCTTTAGGTACCTGAGTGGGCATTTATTAATTTATTCAATTTTTTTTATTTGACTATTTAAGCCTACACACTGTTTAGTTACGAGCACTACTCAGTTTAATTCTAGACTCCATTGGTGGTGGCTTACTAAGATTTATATCTCACACCCTACTCGGGTTTCCTTTGGTACCCGAGAAGATTATTTGTTTGTAGGTTCGGATAAGGTAAAGGGCCCTACTATGATTTATTAAAGAATTTTACATATATTTGGAGCTTAGGAGCATAGGATCAAGCATACACTCAAGATTATAGTGGATAAGAATTTTATTTATATACTTTTTGTCTAGCATGATTATAGGCATGTATCATGTTCCCCTTTTGTATACCATCATACCATGCATCCATGTATTGACACTTCTATAGTAGATTTTGTATTATTATCAGACATTCAGTTATATTTATTCTCCTGCTACTTTATTTATTCTATTTGTGATATATATGGTTTAGTTGTTGTATTTTTATGCTTTCATCTGTTATTCCACTATTATTAGAGGGTATAGTCTTTCCATCAGACCACCTCTACACCTTCATTGCTAGTCGACAGCCTCTGGTATACGGGGAGGTTTTCTTGAGGCCGTGTGACCCACTAGCTTGGGTTATGTGTGGATCCCACATCAGGACATTACATAGTGGCATCAAAGACTTATTTCTTAATTTGTATTAATGTTTGGGTAATAGACAGGATACTAGAAGTTAAATTAATTTTGAATTGACCCCATGCTTGGATGTAGCTAACCCATGTATAAGATAAACCCAAATTACCTAGGATGGGAAATTGTTATTATTGATTATGACATTTATAGTTGATACGACTTCACCATTGGGTGACTTGCATTTTTTATGGTTTTTTTATTATTGGTATGATTAAAATGATATTTATTTACCTAATCCTAATGAAATGAGGTATTTTCATTAGTATATGAATCATCATAGGCATAATAGGATTAATATACCATGAATTTTTCCTTGTCACATCTATTTTTAGTGTACATTTACCTATTTTATATTTATATTTCCTTGAATATGTATTGAATTGTTATGAAACTTCTTATAGGGATTGGAAAACATGATTGATACTTAAAAGTTTCACCTTAACCTAATAGTGTTTTCCTGAATAAGTTAAAGAATTCACCTTGTGTATTCAATTATGGCACATTGTTCCATGGACCATTGGTCACATGGGTTGAAGCATTTTATGGTGTGGATTAAGTGGATTCCATATTTTATTTAATAACAAGTATGGTCCCTTATGGATTGTAAATTTTAATCCTTCTAATTCAACTATTTAAAGTGGTTTAAATATTCAAACAATCATAAGTTTAAAAGGAATATGATTTTTAAATTAATATTAGCTATCTTATATATCTGAAATAGTGACTTTGACCTAAACCTAGCCTTATTAGTGGGTAGTGGGGTATCTATTGTGTTCTTATGGCCTATTATGGTCTCTTCTACCACTTGGACCAAGAGTTTTGAGAAGTTATAGAGGCGTGATCATTTTTATAATAAGTATTTATACCTATACTAGTTATCTATCTACAATCTCTTTAACTATTAAATCAATTCTGATGTTTTCTTTTGGCATTGTAGAATTATGCCTCCATGACGTCCTATGGTTGCATGCCCTGAAGGAAGTGATGACCATGTACCTAAGGTGGTGGGACTTTAGCCTCCAGTGATTCCTCATATAGTTCCACCAATGGAAACTCTTCTTATATCTAAAATGGTAATCAATGCCCAATTTGAAGAGGTTTTCTTACATATATTACAGAATATGTAAGTTTCTATTGGACCTAACCCAAGTATAGAAGAGTTGACTCAAGAATTCCAACTGTAGCATCCTCCCACATTCTCAGGGGATGGAAGAACTCATGATATAGAGTCTTAGATTGAATCTATCTTTTATATATTCAAACATATGGAGGCTTCTCTAGATTGGAGGTTTAAACTTACTATGAATATGTTACATGATTTATCCAAATGGTGGTGGGAATTAATCACCTGGGCAGATCGAAATCATGATATGGTATGGGAATATTTTTAGATGATCTTTTATGACTATTTCTTTCCCTATACAATGAGTAATGATAGATCTAGATAATTTATAAATCAATAGGAGGGGAGCATGTCTATGATAGAGTACTCTTCTAATTTTACTAAGATACAGTGTCCCTCTCCTAGTCTAGTGAGTGAAGGACTTATGACCACCCGGATATTCAAGGATGGATGGTATATTCCATCAAGTCATAGGTTAATGTCTTTTGATTGATGACCATATCCAAAAATCATCAATTAGGACCTTATTATAGAACAAAACTTTAGGGAATATAATGGTGTGAATCAGGGAAGTTCAGCACCTAGAGCTATTAGTGGTTCTTCTTTTGGAGGAAGAGACATCTTTAGGATACTCATGGAGGTAGAAGAAGTCAGGATACTTGTGCATATAGCTTTTTGATATGTCACTAGTGTGGGAATATGGGACACATGAAGCCCCAATGCCTACATGATCCAGTCGAGTGTAGAGGTTGTTGTAGGATGGGTTATATCCAATGTTTCTGTAGGAACTTCCCAATAGTGCCTAACGAGCATGGATCCACTCCTACTCCACCTCCAAGACCAAAGCTAGTGGGGTCATTCCAAGAGATCAGATGGAATACCACTGGTCTATTAGGTTTATATGGTGGTCGAGGTAGAGGTAATCGGGCTTATGATTCTTAGTTTCAATAGAATAGGCTTGCTCAGGGTAGTCAGGCAGTTACTTAAGGCCACAGTACAGGCCAGTTACATGCAGTACAGCTTACACTAGAGGTACAGAGCATCGAACATTATACATTTCGAGGTATTCTTCTAGTTTCCTTCCCTTTAGTGTCTTCTTTATTATACATAGGTGTGTCTCACTCTTTTATATTAAAGAATATTATAGGAAGTCTTTTCCTCAAAATTAAACACTTTCATGGTGTTATGATTCTTGATAACTCATTAGATATTCGATTAGAGATAGTTCATAATTATAAGAATTTTAACCTTGAGAGAGGCGGATACATTTTTGTATGGAATATTTTCATCCTCAACATGAAGGGATTTTACATAATCATCGAGATGGACTAGTTAGTTCCCTATTGATCCCACATTGACTACTATCATTGTAGGGTGATGTTTGCATCACTATAGGGTGTTAGAAACAAGCATTAGTGATAATGGGATGTGCGAGCTACGTGATCAGTCCCCGAGAAAGTGAGGTTGGGTGATGTGAATGTACATATTTCCATTATTTTCCTAAATGACCAGGGGTTACAAAGTGCTATTTTTCTTCCAATAGTGAGTCATTTTAGGGATGTATTTCTTGATGAATTATCTGGATTACTTCTTTTGCAAGAGGTAGAGTTCACCATTGATCTTGTTTCAAGAGTAGCACCATTGAATATTACTCGTTATAAGATTCCACTTAAGGAGATCTTAGAGCTTAAGAAACAATTGAATAATCTAGAGGTTAAAGGTTTTAAATTCCCCAACACTTATACTTGGGGTTCACTAGTTATTTTTTCTAAGGATAACGATACCCTTAGGCTCTATATGGATTACCGTTGTTTGAATTAGCTCATAGTGAAGAATCGGTATCCAGTGCCTAGAATAGATGGCCTATTAAATTATCTCTGAGGAGTGAGGGTGTTTTCAAAGATATATATGAAATTGGGATATCATCATGTGCGTGTCAGGACATCGGACATACCTCACCCAGCTTTCATGAGAAGGTATAGTCTATACGAGTTATGACATTCAGACACATAAATGCACCTTCAGTATTCATGAATCTTATGAATTGGGACTTCCACTAAAATCTAGATTCATTCATGGTATTTTTTTTTATGATATATTGGTGTATTCATGCTATATACACAACCATGACAACCATCTTGAGATTGGGATGAATACACTGAGAGAACATAATCACTATGCAATGATCATTAAATCCCACTTTTGGATCCGTAAGTCCACTTCCTAGGTCATATAATCTTGGAATCAGAAGTTTCAGTAGACCCTGAGAAAGTGAGAGAAGTAATTTCCTAGGATCATCCCAAGAATGTTTTTGACTTTTTGAGTTTTTTGGGGATAAATGGATATTACATATGCTTCATCCAAGATTTCTCAAGCCTTACAACACCGCTTACAGACATGAACAAGAAAGGTGTGAAATTCATATGGTTGTAATCTTATCAATTAGCATTTCAGGGGTTGATGTTTCATTTGACTTCAGTTCCAATACTGATTCTTCTAGATCCGGGAAAGATCTATACTATATATTTTGGAACATTGAGTAGTGGACTTGTATTTTTTCTGATTTAGGATGAGTGAGTCACTACGTATGGGGCTCATTAGTTCAGACCTCAAGAGCGGAATTACACAGCACATGACTATAAGCTAGAGATTATAGTTAATGCTCTACATTGTTGGAGAAACTAGAAACTTGTAAATAATTTTTGGGTATTCACAAATCACAAAAGCCTCAATTACATATTTACACAGTGATATCTAAATCTCAGACATCACAGGTGGGTTGAGTACTTAAATTAATTTGATTTTGAGCTTTCTTACACTCTTGGTAAAATCAATTTTGTGGTTGATGCTTTTATCTGGATGAATCAGACACATGTGGTTTAGGAGTCCAGTGGTGGAATTATTCCCAGAGATGCACATTGAGGTTTAGGATTACCATGGTCAGACTATCTTCTCATCCTTAGTAGTGATTTCTACTATCCTGGAATGGGTAAGAATGTTGAAACTATATGACCCTGAAGGCCTTGTACTAAGGTAAAGAATATCAGATGATGATACATCTTTAGAATATACCATGAATGGGGATGATACATTACTATTAAATGGGAATGTGTGGGTCTCAGCATACATTAGATAGGATCTGATGTGGTAATTACAACCTCAGTATGGGAATTTCACCCCGGTGTCACCAAAATTTATCGATATATGTGGTGCCAGTATTGATGGCCTGGTATGAAATGTGATATTACTGGATTCATCACTTGATGTTCCACCTATCATAAAGGTAAAGGTGGAACATCATTGTATGGCTAGGATTTTATAGTTGTTTTCTATTTCTAAGTAGAAATGGAATGATGATTGGATAGATTTTATGACCGGTCTACCCAGATCACCTCATGGAAATGACACAGTGTGGGTTTTTTTTATCATTTGACAAAGTTCAAGCATTTTTTTACCAATTATAGAGACCTCCTAGGTAGATAAGATATGAAGTTTATACATTAGAGATGGTGTATATCTTCATATAGATCCTCATTCTATTGTTTCTGATATAGATACTCACTTTATGTCACAGTTATGGTAGGGGTTATAGAAGGCCTTGGGTACATAGGTGCTTTTGAGCACATCCAATCACCCATAGACCAATGGATAGATGGAGTGTACTATTTAGTTGTTAGAGGACATGTTTCATGGATGTTTCTTTAACTTTGGGGGTTATTGGGAGAAACATATTCCCCTTCTTGAATTTTCTTATAATAAAATATTTTAGGCTACCATTGAGATGGATTATTATGAAACATTATATGGTGGGACATTCCATTAACCTATGTGAAAGTTAAAGGAAAGGGAAACTATGATTGGACCACAACTCATAAAATAGACTTTAGAGAAGGTCCAGCTGATCAGAAAGCGCATGATGACAGCTCAGTCCAGATAGTGGTCATATGCCAATAGACGCTGGTGACCTCTTGAGTTCGAGGTCAGAGGTCATTTTTTCTTACGAGTCTCACCCAGGTTGGGGCTTAGGCATATTTAGAAGCATGTTAATCTCCCACTGAGGTTTGTTGGACCCTTCGAGGTTGTGAAATTAATCAGACTAGTGGATTAAAATTTGGAACTTTCTTAGAGATATCGGTTTATGCATGATGTATTTAATGTATTTCATCATTGTTGATACCATCCATACCTATCACACATCTTTCATTCTGATGAGATTGAGATGAATGTGTATGATTCCTTTGAGTAGTATCCCATTAGTATAGCATATCAGATCATGAAGATACTTCATGGAAGGTTCGTTCCTCTCGTACTGGTGCTATGGAAGCATGACTGGGTAAAGTATGAGAGCTGGGAATATGAATCTAATGTAAAATCTCAGTGTCCATAATTCTTCGCTGATGATGCCTCTTTATACTTAGAAGTCCAACTCGGGGATGAGTTACTTTAAGAAGGGGAGGTTGTAATGACCCGTCTTTTCATGAAGGTACAGATAATTATTTTATTACATTCCTTAAAAAGGACCTAATAATAGTTCATAATCAAGTCAAGGAGGGCTTGGGTGCATCTAGGCCTCCTTAGTAGCTTGGAGTCAAAAAATTGGAAGAATGTTTTGGGCCACATGGTCAGAGAAATCATGAAACCTATCCCACATAGTTTTCACAAAATGTGTGGTTGTAGACAATAGGGAATCAGGGGTCGCACGGTTTCTATCCAACCATTTAACCCCAGGCACATTCCCATGTCGCCTACTATAGGTTTGGGATATAGTGGTTATTCATTTATTTTTCATGGTTAGACAAAATGTGTGTGAAACCATGAAATGTTCCCCTTTGAAGTAGTAACTAGTGCACGATTGGCACACAGTTTGTCCAACTGTACATCCAGACCATGTGCCCTTGTTTTTTAGGGAGAATTGAACAAATTACCCTTAATAAACCATTTAATAACCTTTTATTATTCTTTTTTCCTTCCCCCTATAGTGTCCTCCTAGTTCTCTCCCATTGAGATCCCAAACTCCTCAATCTAGGCTTTGTGATAAGTTCTTTTTCTAAACTCCAAATCACGATCTATTAGAAGAATTGGATCCATCTCAATAATATCTCATTGTCTCTTAAATTCAATCTAATTTTATCTTCAGATCCATCATTCTATTTAGGTAAAATCTCATTTTCCATTTTTTCATTATGTTAGACAATTTCTCATATATCTTCCAATCTACTCAAAATATGAAGCTGATATTGAGTGGGGAGTCATCTATAGCCTTGAGGTAGGTGGTTTCATTATTTTCCCCATGATTTTTTATGCTTCCTAGATATGTTGTTGTGACACAAGATATATTTTGATAAGTTCCACACTTTTAATGAGTTTTTCATATCAAATTGACCATCACACCTTGATATGAACCCTTTGGTCCTTGTTTGGTATATTAGAGGATGTAGACCTCACTTATCGACACACCATGGGTGTTCCACTTTAAATTTACCTTTGTAATTAATTGTTTAAATACCTAAAACACCTGTTAAGTGTTTGTCTTGGGATATTAAGTGAATCTTCTATAAGGACCCAGCCTTAAAACTTTACATAATCTTTAATTTTACACAAGAACATACATTATTACACATTGAGGAACTTTTTTGGTTTAGAGTTTTAAAGAATTAGGATATCTTACATAAATGACATACCACATTTATACAATAAGATACTACTAAAATAGTATCCATTTTTTCAAAATATAAAAAATTAAAACATAAAACATGATTTCTTAAATAAAACTCCATATCAAACATCACAAATCCCTTATTTATCTTACCCATCATTATATCATATGAAAAACATTTTTAAAATAAGGGATGAGTATAAACCTTTGTACGGGATACAAATAAAGAAAGCGTTAGTCAAGTGATACCATAAAAAAAATACCCATAATCATAAAACCTCATATGCATAGAAACATCATGTAGTTTCCTTGGGACATATTTACCATATCACTCTTACATTCACCCTTAAACATAGAATAACCTTTGGTCAACTTCTATCTCCAGATTACCCAATGCATTAGAGTGATATAATGGGGCTCACCCATCATATCTTGAGCTATAATGGGATAAACCCAAAATATCTTGAGATATAATGGGATCAACTCAACATAAATAATGTCCAAGGAACATATAATGGAAATAAAGTATCTTGAAAATCAGAATAAACCACTCATGCCATATACATATAATAAAAACAACCCTTTTGAAATTTATTAAAGAGAGTTTTAAAAGAATTTTAAAAGGGAAGTCCCTATATAATTGGAGTGAGAATTAATAAAATTTAATGGATATGTTTATACACATTAAATACACATAGTAAAACATAATATAAACAAAAAATTAATCACACTAATAATCTTAATACCATATAATGAATAACGAAGAAGGTTAGCCCAAAGAATGGAAATTGAGTTAAGAATTCCCTTACCTCGGGTTCCTCTTTCTTTAAATGTGTTTAAACCATGTGTATAATGGTTAAAATATAGTTTTTAATATCTTAAAGAAACATATTCATGTTTATAACACATTATATGATCATTTCATAGAATCATTTCACCCTTTAATTATTTTTATTTTGTTCCTTCCATTGTTTTGGGTGCTTTCATTGCATGTTTTCCATGATCGGTTCATGATGGATGTTCTTGTCGATTGGAAGTGAAACTACAAAATTGGAAGAGAATTGTGGTTACACATTTCCAGAACCATAAATTATACCATTTATATTTTTGAATTCTTAAATGAGGATGATTCATTAGTTAAAACATTAATGGTATTTGTTTAGATCATTTTAGTGGTTCTTTGAGAATAACGACCTCATTTTGTTTTATAAATTAAAACCATGTGTAAAAAATAATTATAGAACCATCAATGATAAATAATAAATATATTATAACCTAGTTCAACCATAAAAATTGTTTCATGACCAGACTTGAAGGAATTAAAGAAAATTGAAATCATATCGTTCACAATGTTAGTAATTCGACACATCATGTACAATGTTTCTATTCCTTGAATAAGTGAGAGAGGAAAAGAAGAATGATGATGAATTTTACATGAACATGAGAAAATACAGAATATAAAATATTTCTATAGCTTTCATTCCTCTTGGATAAGTGAATGTGAGGAAAGAAGAAGAAAATAATGGAACTCGAAATAAAATAAAAGTTTAGAAACCCCTTATGAAAATTCAGCAGCCTAACAGTGTTGCTTAAAATTTCATAAAATATTTTGATGAGAGAAAAGGGGTCTCTAATCATTATTAAATAGTATGGGTAGTAAGGGGGATATTTAATGACATATCCCAATATATTCCAAATGAAATTAAAAATAATAACATAAAATGAAACAAAATAAAGAAAACAAAAGAGGAGGTTTACCTCTTGATCTCTTCTCCTTGATATCCTTCTTAAGGCCTTTGGTTTTGGCCTTTGGGTGAGACCAGCAGGTCTTGGACGTGGGTAAGGAGTTTGGGAAGGGAATTTAGAATAAATTAGACAATTATCAAGGCTTAAGAGGTGTTTGGGGAATAGGTAAATGAGGGTGGTATTTATAGTGGATGAGAGGAGGTATTTTACATTATTTAATAGGATATCTCCAGGTTGTCCAAACCATGCACCAACTGTGCACCAGCACTATCGCATGGAACACACCCTTAGCATGGTAAGACAAATTGTGACCATGAAGATATCCAATAAAATATTCCTTCACCATTTCACATAGTTGTGAAGCCTCCATTTAATGGTATTTAAAAACATGATTATGCTCTTTAGGGTCGTATATTTATCACTAATCATGCACCTTATCTATCTTCTCCAAAAATTGAATATCCGGGCTCTAAAAAATCCCCAAACACTCCCAAGACATTATTTAAACACTTAGAAACTTTTATTATAATAAAATAATAGGTTAAAACTGAAATATAAAATACCAATGCCTCTCTAAAAATCCAAGAACTTACAACCTCCCATCTTTAAAATAACGCCTCCCTAGTTTTCCCTTCTTAGGATGGTGGAAAATCATCTAAGAAAAATTTCATCCATTGATCATGTACTTTGGCCACTCTCTACTGAATCCCATCCTATACATAGTCATGATTCCATAGCTCCAAAACTAGAGGAAATGAACCTCCACATATATTATCTATTCTATAATAAATAATAAGAACCAAGTACTCCTCAAAAAACAATAACATACAACTCAACCACATATGTATGAAAGACATGATATGGTACTGAATGATAATAATGTTACTGAGAAATATGAAAAACATCATGCATATAATTTTATCTATGAGTTAGTGTTATTAGATAAGCAACTATTATGATCCTCTCTAAAACATCAAATCTTTGACAAACTGAGAATATATCTTACCTTTTCACTTAAACCATTAATGCCCTAGTCTAGTCGAAACACACAAGAAGACTCGATCCTCAACCCTAAAATCTATAGGTCATTGACAGAGATCATCATACGACTTTTTCTAAGACTGGGATATACCCATACACTTCTTGATCATTTTTACCTACTCTAAATTCTCTTAAACAGGATGAGATCCCGGTAGTCCTACCTCTCCTTCCTATAACCAGAATAGTGGTGAATAGAACGGCCTATTGTTGAGTCAATAAGGTTTAATTATGAATTTTTCATTCCTATATGTTTTTAAAATCACAAACACATTTTCTTAAGGAAAATTATATTTCTCTAAGAATTATTTTCTTAAGGAAAATTTTATTTCTCTAAGAAAGGTTTTATCCTTACCTTTTTTTTAATGTCTTATTCAATGTCTTCTTATAACTAATTATAAACATTTTTTATTAAGTCAAAATTTCATATCCTTATCAAAAACCTCAGAATCTTACAGTTCATTAGCTACTGAATCTTAATATTTTAAAAATATGAATTCTATGAAATTCAGACTCTGAATTATATGAAATTTAGACTCTGAATTCTATGAAATTTAGACTCTGAATTCCTTAGAATTTAGACTCCTTGATCATTATAATTTAGACTCCAAATCCCTCATAATTTAGACTCTGAATTCCTCTGAATTCAGACTTTTAATTCCTCGGAATTCATACTCCTAATTCCTCAAAATCCATACTCTTAATTCCTCACAATTCATATTCTGAATTCCTTAGAATTCGGACTCTCAATTCCAATAAATTCTGAATCTGAATTCCTTCGAATTAAGACTCTGAATTCCTCAAAATTTAGACTCTGATTTCCTCATAATTCTGACTCCGAATTCTTTATAATTCATACTATGAATATCCATTTTTCTAGAATCTAATTGTTAATATATTTAGACTCTGAATTCTATATTTTCTAGATTCTAATTATTCATATTTGTTTAAGCTACTTTATTTTTATAATATATTGTTCCAAATTTATTAGACCTATTTTAATTAAGGTTATTAAACTTAAGAATGTTTTTCTTACATGATAAAATTTCCTTACACATGTTTTTGTTACAATGAAACAATGTCATACAATTTTTTTCTAACAAATCATTGGTTGAGTGACACGTGTACAGGTCCCTCGGAGATTCAAGGAAAAATATGATCATTAGAGGAGGGATCCAACCATTGGAATCCATGCCTATAAATAGGATCTCATTTTTATGAGATCATTTTCTATTGATGATTATAGATATTAAATACTGTGAAGTCATTTCTAGAGGGAGAGAGACTCTCATGCCTTGTGTGATTTTTGAACATATTTTTCAGCCACGAATGACTTGTTAACCTTAATTTGTGCAACTCTGATTGTTTGTGTGTACAATCAAGTGATTCCAAGGATAGGAAGATAGAGGTTAGGACTACCTTAAAGTTTAAGTACTTATGAGTATTTGAAGCTAGAGGTGTTGACTACCTTAAAGTTTTTGGTCTTGTAGGAATAGCAAGACAGACTCTGATATTCTTATCGAGGGCTTATCTTGGTGTGGGTAAGACAAACTTTCTTGAAAGCATAAATCAAGGGACATTTATCCAAGGTTATCGGATACCCTTATCTTTAGGTTAAAATATTTTCTACTTGTTTACTTGTTTTTGTTACAAGTTTTAATTCTATTGTATTTTGTTTGAAGAAATAAAGTATAACTTTCTTATAGTTTCTTATACTTGTATACTCTGATAAATAAACTTATATAGGATTTTAGGTAGAATCTTCCCTTAAGATAAATTTTCTTATGTTTCCTTAAGTTTAAATTGTTTAATTTTAGGTTTCTTATAATTGGACTTGAGCCCTTCCAATTATCCCCTTAAGTAAGAACCAAAGCGGGTTTGTGAATTTAACTTGTTTAACATTGTTAAATATAGATTTCCTTAATCATAAAAGCAAAAGTTTTTAAACATACAATTAACCCCCCCCCCCCCACTTTAATTTAGAATCTACATATTTTATTTACATCCAAAACCTATTGTATAGGGCCTCATAGGGATCCATTTTAATAATATCTTAGAATCTATTATTGTAATCGAATTTATCAAGAGGTAGATGTTTCTCCCAATAACCTCCAAAATCAAGGAAACATTATTTGATCTTTTCCTCTAACACATGAAAATTAATCTTAGACTAACCATTGATTTATTCATGATAGGTTGTACTCATAAATACCTATGAACCAAGATCCCTTAGTAACCCCTGCCAGAACCATGATGTAAACTAAGAATTACTATCTGAAATTATGTTATGAGGAACTATTTTAAATCATATGACCTCCCTAACATATATCCAACCTATTTATTTCACTGAAAAGGGCTCCTGGATAGACTATAAGTTGGAAACCTTCATCAACTTATCTATAATAACCCATATTATGTCACTGTCTGAAGGCGACCAAGGTAAACCCATCATGAAATCCATAGTGAAACCATCCGATTTCAACTAAGGAATGAGTAATGACTATAAAAATCTCATAGGTTACCTATTTTTCACCTTGAACTACTGATAGGTGGAACACTAAGTAACAAAACCCGTTATCTCCTTTTTCATCCCTGACCAATAAAACTGATTGTGTAAGTCTCGATAAAACTTGGTAAGAATATGATGTATTAACCAAGATTATGCATGATACTATCACATAAACTCTTCTCATGTGTCTACTATAACCCATACATTCCCATGAATATGTAATATATCATCCAGGTCAATAACCCAACCAGTTAGTAGGTCCTCACCTGAAACACTCTCCCTTAGTACTGAGACATCGTAATCAGAAAGTTGTCACATATTCACTGTATCCAGTAGTGAATAGGTCACTAATAACAATGAGAGTGCAGGATGTTCAATATAGTTATAAAACACTAAATTAATCCTAGAAAATAATACCTTTAACTTCCATTCACTACTGGCCTCCAAAACCTCTTGATTCTGAGTCTTCATACTTAGAGAATCATCCATTGCATTATCTTTTTTAGGTGTATAATAAATCTAAAAAACAAAGTAATAAAGTTTTTCAGACCATATTCACTGTCTGATATTCAAGTAAAACTGATTGAATATGTATTTAAGTATTTATTGATCCATTTAAACAATAAACCACTCTCCCAACAGATAATGCCTCAAACAACACAAGGCATGAACCAGTGATGCTAACTGAAGATTTTTTGTTGGGTAATTATTCTAATGAGGCCTCAAAAGATGAGACCTATATGTCATGAATTTCTTATCCAGTGTCAAAACTCCTCCGATACTAATTTCTGATTCATCACAATGAACCATATATCCTTTACAAGGATCATGTAGAATCAGTATTGTTTCTAGTGTAAGTTTTCTATTTAACTCATTAAAGTCTTTTTCACAAGTTTTGAACCATGATAATTTTACATCCTTCTTTATCAATCTCATAAGAGTTACTACAAGGAATGATAAACCCTTAATAAATTGTCTATAATATCCATCTAGACTCAAGTAACTATGAATTTCAAAGACGTTATTGGAATTATCCCAAGAAAAACAGCTCTAATTTTATTTAGATCCATAGATACCTCTAATTATGATATGATGTGACCGAGTAAGTGAACTTTGTTAATCTAGAAGTGGAATTTTTTATATTGGCATACAACCTATAATCTCTTATTCTACTCAATATGATTCGAATTTTTTTAGTATGATTGTGTTGAGTTTGAGAATAAACCAATTTATCATCCATAAAAACCACTATAATTGCATCTAGGTATGGGTGGAAAGCTAGATTCATTAGTGATTTGTGAGACCTAATTGTATGACCAAATTATTGTAAAATCCATATCTACTATAGAATGTTGTATGTGGTATATCTAATGGTATGACTCATACCTGATGATAGCTCAACCACAAATTGATCTTTGATAAAACCCAAGATCACTGGAGAAAATAAAAGTGGTCGTATATTCAAGTTAGTGAATGAAAATTCTTAGTCATAAGATGATTAAATTTCAAGTGATCCATAAATTGCCTAAGGGTTCAATCTTTCTTCTTGGAAAAAAGGATGGGTAAACCCCAAGGACAGGTATTGGGTCATATAAATCCCTTAGCATCTAGGTCCTTTAGCTATCTCTTAAGTTCCAGAAGATCATTTGGATCTATCTTATAAGGAGTAATAGATATCAGTGTTATTCCTAGAATAATATCTATAGAAAAATATACCTCTATCTTGAGCGGTAACACAGAAAATATTTTAGGGAAAATAACCCTAAAATGATCCACTATAAGTGGGAAATCTTATTGACGTGTTCCCTAGTCATTCCATAAAAGACTAGAAATATTAGATAATACTCCATCCAACCCATAATGCTATAGTCTAGATCAAGATACACAGATATCCCATTCACCATTATGAATATATTTACTACCCTTTAGTGATATGAAGGACACCCTCTAATGATAACAACTAAAATGAGCATGAAATGTACTAACTATTTTATCCCAAGAATAATGTAAAAACCTTTCATCTCAAGGATGAAGAGGTTCCATGCGAAATTATAGTCACTTATCTCAAGGGTTGCTCCTTACATCAAAAAAATCACTAAATGAACCCCCAATAATGTGTAGAGATTAATTAATCCCCAAAAATACTTGATATCTTGGACCAAACATTCCATAATTTCCATAGATATTAAAGAATGTAAAGAACATGTATTTAATAGAGAATTTATTGAAGTAGAGGATACTAAAATCTTATCTTAAACTGTAAATAGACCGACACCCTACTCCTCATTTGTAGGTTTTAATACATATATCTAGCCTGATCTATGGCCCTAAGTCATAATCTAACTACCTCAATCCAATTAGTCATTCTGGCACTATATATCAGAATTATGGATTATATGGCCTCATATACCTCCTTTTCTTATATATCCTGTAGTTCTCCAACTCCCTAACTAACATGTAGTAGTTGATACCACTCCATAACATAGAGTTAGTTCATATCCCCTCTCATTGGACACTAGAGGAAAGGTTCTAAAAACACTAAATATGACACATCTTTTCGTAGTCCTAACACTCAACTTTTTTATTAATACAATGGGGATTCATGTGTCCTATACTACTAAACTGATGAAAAATTACATTGATACCCCAGTACACACATTGAGTATTTTCACCTCTATGAGAATGCTCAAAATGACACTTCCTATCACTGGTCAAAGTATTACTGATGAACCAATCTGACCCACACTTTAAGTTTCAATTAGATTTATCTCAATGATAAGGTATTCATTAACTATATTGGATATAATAGTCAACTAGAATAAATTAACCTATAAATGGATGGAATAGATGATCCCATCCTCAAATCTCCAAGCCTTAGACAACTCATCACAAATTAGATTAGGAATAAAACACAAAATCTCTACAAAATGAGCGGAGTGGTCCATAACATATAAATTTACTTGATCAAGGTTCATAAACTCTATAACTAGAATAGACCTAAACATATCAAAGATAAATTATTCAATGAAATCAATCTAGAAATCCCTATAGACTATATCCTGATGCTGATCATCATTGGTTAAAATATCCCACCATTTCTTCGATAACCTAATAAACATGTAAGTTGCAATGTTCACTCTCCTATCTATAAGTGTCTCTAAATTATTAAAGATATATAGAATGTCCTATATCCATGACTCGATATCCTGAGGACCAAATTTCCACCAAAAGGTAGAAGTTTACTGCTACTTTAACTCCCTAGTCAACTCTTCCATATAAGAGGTAGGTCGTGGGGGTCCTTGCATAGACTGTATCAGTCGTAATAAGCCCTCTCAAAACCGATCGTTGACACCCAGATTAGAAATAGAAAAAGGTTATATAGGTGTAACTACATGATTTAATGCTGGTGATTTAGGTACCACCACATATAGAGCATAGTCATCATTACCTTCCTATCACACAACTCAAGGTCTCTATGGTCGAATGTTTTGACAATGCCAACCGCATGCCTCTAAAAATTATTTGATAAAAGAAGTGATCATAGATAAAATAATAGGATAGGAAAAAATAATTCTTATATAAGAGTCTATAACCATATATACCTAATCCTAAATTAAGGTCATGTTGACATAGAAGATCATAAATAATCACAAGAGAGACTCCCACAACCCACTACTAAGGTCGGGTCTGCATTGCACATCTCATATCAAAGGTCCTAGTATATGGAGTGTCAATTTCAAGTTATATATAAAAACACCCTTTAAGTTTCAATTGGAATACCTATTTAATAGGGACTATTTCATTTAATAATTTCATATCATAATTATATATATATATATATATCCTAGTTCACTTAGATGAGTTTTCCATTCTCGAGTTTTAAAGTCCTATGATTTATAAGTTGCAATTGGTACATCATGTAACCACATATATCCTTTCATGATGGTTTAATTATATGTATCATCATTCCCTATTTATAAATATCCATTCACTTTATAAATTTCAATTATAATCCATTTAATTATAACCACTAACATTTTAGACCTTTTGACAAATAGTCCCTGGATCAAACATGCCATAGTTGGTTAATCAAGGTAAAACCATCAATCTATGTGGGAAAACCCATTTTGGTTGATACAAAAACTTAAATTATCCAATAATATATCCCCTATAATAAATTTTATCACATTTTCATATATAATAGTCAAGTCACCAAGAATATTTAGTAGTAAATGCATGTAGTAATATAAACCTGGCATAGAATATGCATGGGATGTAAATACTCATGTTTCTATAATGATGTATGAGTCAATACTTCTTAGTCATTTCATGAAATGTTAAAATAAAAAACATGTAATGATAATAAAAATCACAAGTCATATGCATCACACAATGGTAAAATCAATAAAATTTTAATAGGAAAATACTAGATCATCATGTCCTATCATAGGAAACATAGATTTTTCTTATGTGTGGGTTATCTACTCCCAAGTCTAGTCTCATTACCAAATTCTAAAACATTACTAGTATTCTATCTACCAACCCAAAACAATAAGGCAAAAGTAAAGGAAACTCTCTGATAACACTTGTAATTCCCTGAACTCAGTTCACTCATAAGTAACCAAACCTGATTGAGCACATGTCCTCAAGAGTGCCTCCCTATATGAAAAAGGCTTAAAAATTGTTTGAGGGTCTATGATGGTTCAATAGAGAGAATATAAGATCTTTATTAGAGTAGAAAATAGTTTTGAGATATAGACTTAAATTATAGGAAGCAATCATAATGGAAATAGTGAAAGTAAACATACAGAAAAAAAAAATTACATAAATAATACCCAGATTCATATCTAGTAATATATAAAAAATGGTTTCATGGAATGATTCTATACAAGATGGATGATAAAAGGGAAAATATAACAGTAGGAATATACAATATGTTATATAAAAATGAATAAAAAGAGAAAAATATATCACTAATAGTATCATAATCAAAGCTCGGTCATATGCTCGTATACTTCATCATATTATATAAAACTAGGTTTCTATACCTAGATTATTACCTTTTTCCATACATTCATCCATAAATTCTGTCTGGGTACTAATTGGAAGCCTAAACTGGGTGTGAGAAAAACTTAGTAGGCCACCACCAATGGTTTCTAGCACTATCCAGTCTGTGAATATAAAATGAGCAGTATGTTGGTAATAATCAATATAAAATATTAAATAAAGAAACCATGTTATTTCATGTTCCTCATGGAAAAACCATTCGATATTGCCTACTTTGTCTTAAGACATAAATTCTCAAAACACTTAATATTTTAGGTTTATGTTTATATGTTTTGGATCCAAGGTATATTACTAATGCATTAGGAATAGTGATAGTAACATAAATTTATGAAATTTCCATGGAATTTAAGTTTTATAAAATGGGTAAAGTATGTAAGGGTGTACCCTTAGAAGTTCACCCTATGGGGGAAAATTATTCCAGAGCCATAGGAGCATGTCCTAGGTAGCCACAACACTATACTTAAAATGATCCCATGGTAGTAACAAATTCGGTCCATAATATCAATCTAAATCCAAGGTGAATCATCCAATGCATTAAATTTGTTTCATTTCTGGAAATATAGTTGAACCCTAAGTGTTAACATGGGGAATCCACAATCTAAGACAAATATTGAATCCAAGTTTGTTCGATCACATGATAGACGCATCAATGAGTCAGCAGTGTCTCAATGAGCCTTTCCAAGAAAACCACAATGGGAGTCCAAGTATTGTTTAGTGTTAAGATAATTCATGGTTTGTGACCATAATCGGTCATAGTTAAATTAATCATCAATAATACATAATGCTTATTATATCCATTATCACATTTTATAATTAATCAGGGAAAGGTGACATGATAATTCCATTTTACTTTCTTTTGTATCAATTATCCATTTAATTTATATAAAAAAATCAACTCACCTTTAAATGTGGTTCAATTACATAGCCTAGGGTTAGGAGGTCTAGTAAAGTATCACTTCATTTAATTTAATTACATTTAACCATTTTATTTCTCAAATCCAATTAAACCTTCCTAAAAAGGTGGTTTAATTTTATTCCCATAAATCACATTCAAAATATTTTAAAGTAACAAAACTTAAGGGTGTGCCTTGTATCGAGGTATAAATCCTCTGATGATGTTATTTAGGGTGAAATGACCACACATTTCAATTCATGACAATTTCAATAATTTAAATCCACATTAAAAGGGTGTTTCATAGAATGTTAATCACACATCATGATGAATCATAATATAAATTTCAATACCTTTAGGGGAAAGAGATATACAACCTACCTTATACAGATAGTAGACTCTTCATCCAGTATTAGCCTCTAATCTGGGATAGAATAGAAGAAATAAAATAAACAGAAAATATAAATGAAAATATTGAATATTAGATCACATATATTTATCATTAAATATGTAAAAAATAAACAAATAAAGAAATTAATAGGAATTAATGACTTACTTATGGTGATCCAAGATGACTAATGGCACATTAATCAGAGTCTGATTAAGGGAGGAGGCTCAAAGCCTAGGTTGAGGGAGAATAGAGCTCTCAAGCAGGTGAGGAGGATATTTTTCATTGAGAGGAAAATAAAATATGGGTTAATATTTAATGAATTTAGGGGGAAAATATATATTTCACCAAATTATAATGGGGTCACACAGTTTTTCCATACAGTTGGCCAAACTGTGCACCAATATTGTCCCATGGAACACACTCCTCATGTAGTTTATGCATGGTTAGAAAAATCATTTGTACACCATGAGAATAACCTATACAATAGTCTATCACTATCTTTCATGGTCATGCAGCCTCCCTCACATGATTGAGCCACATGGTTAGCACTAATCTTGCACCAACTATGTGCGTCATCCTGCTTTTCCATAAACTAGTGCTCTGGGCTCTTAAAAATCCCAAAATGATCCCAAACATTTATTTAAACTCTTAGGAACATTTATTGGAGTAAAATAATAGGTTTAAATATAAATTTAAATGATTAATACCTCTATAAAAATATTTTATGTTTC
The DNA here is from genome assembly GCA_963277665.1 of Viscum album. Classification (NCBI taxonomy): domain Eukaryota; kingdom Viridiplantae; phylum Streptophyta; class Magnoliopsida; order Santalales; family Viscaceae; genus Viscum; species Viscum album. The sequence continues at coordinate 2,138,490,847 of OY728128.1, read as the reverse complement.
ACATACCATTATAAAACATGATTTACACTAAAATGGGAGTGTAAAATGGCGTTGATTCTTCAATTATGAACTTCTTTAGAAACTCCTGAGCATACTTATATTGAGAAATAAAAATTTAGTATTCCTTTTGGGAGATTTTTTAAAACCAAAATATATCTCATCTTGTCAATCATGGACATTTTAAATAACTTATTTATATCTAAATTAAACTCTTTACAAACTCTTTCTTCGTTTATAAAAAATTTAATATCTTCTAAATTAATAATAATAGTGAGAGATATATATTTATCATCTTTTATATATAAGTTTTTATACACTCTTCCTTTTCAAAAAGTCAACTTCATAAAGTAGATATCCATATTAGATTACTAATCCCTTAGTAATTCTTTCATCCCATAGAAAGATTTCTTTAACCTATAACCATACCTCTTATCTTCTCTGAGAAATAATTCACAAGGTTGTCCAATAAAAATATCTACTTCCAATTCACCATTGAGGAAGGAATAATTGAAATCCATTTTGAATATCTTATATTTCCTTTGTGTTGTAATAGTATTAAAAATTATAATGGTTTTTATCCTTTCCACTAATCCAAAGGTCTCATTAAATTAATCCCTTCTACATGAGAATACCCATTACACATAAGTATTTATCTGTTTCTTTAAACCTTTAATTTTTTATTCAACTTGTTTCAGAACACACTTTTTTTCAACAAAATTATTTTATTTAATATTAGTGACCAATTTTCTAGTCTCATTATTCTCTATCTTGTTTAGTTCTTCATTCATGGAATCAACCCACCCTTGATACTCCAAATCTTCTTCAATGATTCTTGGTTCATCCCTTGAAAACAATGAGGTATGCGATGTTATCATTAAGGTTCTCATAGTTTTAACATTATAACTTAGATCTATAATGATTTTTTGGACATAAAACGTCTTTATAATCCTTAAATATGATGGATAAGTTTGTTCTTTATCACTGGAATAGGATGAATAAACATCTTCAACCTACACATCATCTTCAATTTAATCATTTTCTGAAAAATAAAATAGGTTTTTTGAAAAAGAAAATTGTTTCACCATCAGTTTTGTAACTTTATTCTTAATGTGTATCTTCTTTATTTTTATGTTCTATAACCTTAACATCAACAGTGCAAATATTCTTCCCCATAAATTTTTTGTAACATCTATATCCTCTTCTATTTGGAGGATAACCAAGGAAGGTCTCATCAACACCTTTCTGCTCAAACTTCACAAGATTTTATCCTTTAACTTTGAACACATGGGATTCCAAAACCCCTTAAATACTTAAAACATATAGATTTTTTTATAATGAATATGATATGGGGACATATCTTAATTTGTCCTATATAAGAACCTATTTTGAATATGAACCACAAATCTAATTTCATGTCTCCAAAAATACCAAAATTTTCCATTCTCTATAAAAATAGTCTTATCCATTTACACTAATATCCTATTATTCTATTCATATAAACTATTTAGTTGTGTTTTGTTTGGTGTTCTAATTTCATAGTGAATATCATGCTTCTCAAGATAATCATGAATTCTTCCACATGTGTATTCAGCACCATTATCTGTCTGAATCTTATTTAAAGGAAAAACACATTCCTTATTTTTACTCATTCTTAAATTCATAAACATTATTAGAGACACTTATTTATGTTTTAAAAAAATATTTCAAGTAGTTTGAGTAAATTTATCAATAAAGAAAATAAAATATTTATCTCTATTTTTTGATTTATTCTTGATGGTCCCACAAATGTATGAATGGATCATCTTCAATGGATGATTCAATTGAATCTCTACCTTATTGTGTAATAAATTTTCAATATTTACCTTTTGAAATGTTGAGAAAATATAATTCATCTATTTTTTAGTATAGATATGTCATGAACATTATCTTCTTGAGTGATTTTACTCATGGTATTATAGACAATATAACCTAACCTTATATTCCATAGTTTATTTTCTTCTTTTTAAAGACCCGAAAATTCCGTGGAAATTTTTTTAAAATACAAGAGAATTTTACGAGTCTGCGAAAATTGACAGTGCTTGATTCCAAGGCCCGGTGTTCCTGGAATCATTTTATGAAGTTTTGTTCAGGTATGTTCAGTAAACGTACAATAGGGTTCTTATAAATTTTGAACCAATGCTCAGAATTGAAATCTAAGGGCACCATTGAACTCGCAGCACTGGTATTCACTTAAGAAAACTTTCACCTCAATGGAAGATGGTCGGGAATAAAAGATATAATTTGAGTTTTACGAGGAATAATAAAATAAAATAAGTGCACGTCTTATTTTATTTTATTTGTTATAACCTCCTCATGGAAGTTGGAGGTGGGAACACAACAGCTTAACCTCCCATGAGAGGTTATGGTGGTGGGGCCCACTCGAACATAACCTCTAGTGAGAGGTTATGACATGGGGACCACACAGGGCTAAACCCCCTATTGATGGAGGAGAGTAAAACCTCTCAACTCTCCCTCATTAATGAGGGAGATCCTCTTGACCTCAATCAATTAATTATTTGTATCCTTTTAATTTAATTTAGCCTTTGAAATTTGGTTCCAACAAAATAATAGATAAATTAATCTATTATTTCGCAGAACAATTTCACTTGGGTTATGGGAGAGAAATCTCTCAATGAGGAACCTCATATTTCAAATAAAGAACGAAGGATGAAAAATGTTGATGTTCTTCGACTTTCTTCCTCGGATCCTACCATCGTGAGAGGTCTTCGACGACAGACTTCTGCATCGTCGTCAATGAGCTGACGCAGCTCGGGTTTGGAAGTGCTTGGCGGATGCGACGAATGATGATCTTCTTCGTCTACTTTCCATGACTCCATCAACGAACGACGAATGACGAACAAAGGTAGGGGTGTTTTTTTATTTGAGCAATGTAGATTCTTCCTTCCATGATTGTTTCTCTTAACCCGCATGCTACCAAACTAACATGGAAGGAATGTTCCAAATGAACACGGCTCGATCCCTCCGTTATTCTTGTGAATGTTTGGTGTGTTCTTCACATTCTTCATGGGTTAAGAACAACGAATCATTGCAAGTTTGTTGTGCGACGAAATGATCCCAAACTAAAGACCCAACATCACAATGACCTAGCAGAGGTGCGACGTCTATAGCGGGCGATAGATCAGACCAGAATGGGAAGTATCGTTCCTCGATCGTTCATCGTGTGGGTGAATCAAATCGTGTTTTTGAAGCCGATCGGAGACCCGAAAACACCGAAGACGACTATGGGACATCGGGGTGACTTAGTGTTTGATGTTTCATGAAGAAAGGACCGTCAGAATGAAGAACGGACTTCACGGGAGGCGCACTGTTTGGAGGCATTGTTTCTGGAAAATTCCAGAATACACAGCGTGTACTTAAGACAAACACGCCATGTAGTACGGGCGTTTTGCAGCTTGAGTTTCAGACGTCAAAAAAGTAACACATGGTGTGTGACCCCAGTCACATGGCATGTATTCTCTGCATAGAATGGCAGAAGTGTCTTCACAAGACATGTCATGTATTCTGGGAAATACAAAGACATGGGTAGAATTACACGGCCAAGAGTCACCACATGTAATCTCTACGCAGAATGGCAGAGGTGGCTTTGTGAGACTCAGCATGTATCATGGGGATACACAGACATGGGGTGGAGTACACGGGTATGTACTTTACCACATGACCAGGCATGGCCAGTGGCATGGGCTACCCCGTGTACCAGTTACATGGTTTTGCGAACACGGGTTGAGGCTGTGTACGGGCACATGGCCAGGGTACACAGAGCCGACCCCAGTAGCTAGGACACAGTGTGTAACCATACCACACGCCATGTACTTTCTTTTCAACATGACCATCCTTACGATGCGGGACGTTGTACACGAGCAGTACCCGAGGTCTGAAGACACTGCATGTGCCTCATTCCTACACACTGTGTACTTTTTGGAAAATGGCTTGGTCATCTTGTCCTCAGTATCATGGACACGTTTTTTTGGGTTAGACCCCTATGACGTGGCGGACCTTTGGGATACTTCTTCTTGGGAATTCGTGGTAGTTAATGTATATACACTTGGCATGAGGAGTGAACCCTCCTGGAATCAAGCATGCTTTGTGTGGAACCATGTGGCTGGATGTGCACTGAAGAAAATTCTTGGATCTCGTACGGGTTTGATAGCTCTGACTACTATTCATGGATCCTGTGTGGGTTTGACAATTCTGACTTCTGTTTCTAGATCCTGTGTGGGTTCAACAAAATAATTGTTCCTGGATACTATGTGGGTTCTACAGTTCATATTTCTATTCCTGGATCCTGTGTGGGTTCGAAAAAATAGATGATTCAGTGGATACATCTGATCATCTATATCTCTCTACAAAAGTTGTATACATGTGTGAGTTGAGTCAGTAAGTTTTTATTTTCCTCATGATTGAGATGGATTACTTGATAACTTAGGTATATGTTTGGGCATATACGTAAGTGGGGTTATCTATTGATTTCATACTTTTTGGTTTATCCTTGTTGGATTTTGTGAGACCTTGAGGGTAGTGGGGTCCCTACTAAGTATCGTTATACTCACCCCTACATGGGCTATGCACGCACCTTGTTGTGTTGGATGTAGATGATGAACAGCACTGACCAAGACTGAGTGTATGAGGACTTGACAGTACCCAGAGGTGGAACTCACGACGAATCGGTACCCGGAGGAGACTGCCGGACGTGGTGTGCTGAGGAGGCTATCTATACCTACCCTTTAGGTAGGATCTGTAGTGGTTGTTCTTCGAGCTACTTTTCTCCTTTCATTAGTTTTTTCCTTTTCAGTTGCACTTTTACTTTACATTTGGGCTTGTATTTCCAGCCCCTTTACTTTTTAACACTCTTTTGTTATATAGTTTTACTTAGTTTTTTTCTTCCATCTTGTACTCTGTTGTGTGTGTTTTCAGTTATAAAGGCAATGCCTTCCCAGATTTAGGGAATTATGAATATGGTGTCAGCCATCGGCCCATGGCCTATGGAAGGCGGGCTTGGGGTAGTCACAAAACAGGCCCTAGGGTATGGGTCGTGAAAAATTGGTATCAGAGGAGTCAGTTCTACTGCGGAACTTAGGACTCTGATCTTTTCTGTGAAGCAATAGTTTTAAGTGTAGTGAGTGTGGTTTTCAGTTCAGGGAGTCCAGTGTTGGTGCCACGACCGACGTATCCAAACACTAGGACCCTGACTTCTGATTTCTGACTCAGTGCATGAAAACACTGATTGTGTGAGTTTTTTGAAGATTCTTCTTTGTGATATCTTTGATTCAGCTCACCATGTATAAATTATTGACCGTGGCGCACCTATTTCTTTTTAGGATGGCCCCACATAGACAGTCAGCTAGGGTTCCAGGCTTTGTACGAGATGGCAGTCCACCGAGCGACAAGGCCTCGGTGCAGGGCCCTATCACAGTGGAGGCACCAGCAGTACCACTACCCGTTGGGCCACCAATGCCACCATCCCCAACAGCAGAGAGTGCATGCCGCCTGAACATGTTGCATGAGTTCCAGTCCTATAGGCCGTCTAGGTACAGGGGAAAGAAAAACCTGCAGGAAGCTGAGGATTGGATGGAGGCTGTGGTGAGAGTTTTCAGACTGGTAGGGACACCATTAGACCTTATGGTGATCCTTTCTGCAAGTCTCCTTCAGGCAGCAGCAGGTAGATGGTGGATCTTGATGCTTCAGGTGCATGACGAGGCGACACTTCTCTAGGTAGACTTCGAGAGCCTATTTAGGGCATACTTTGTCTCAGCCACCCTACGTGTGGTGCGGATACAGGAGCTATTGCATCTACAGAAGGGTAGCATGATGGTAACTTAGTACTCAGCAGGGTTCACCGACCTCTCGTACTACTCCACAGATATGGTGCGAGACCCATTATTTAGGGCTCGGACCTTTGAGAAGGGGATTAGGTGAGAGATCAGGGCTTCGATGATCTCCCTCAGCATCCCGATGCAGGTGGGTGTGTTGGATTGAGCCCTCTTAGTGGAGAGTTTCCTTGATGAGCAGACACCAGCAGCGAGCCCTGCCATCGGGCATCATGTAGCGGAGTCTTCTACAGCTAGCAGTAGACAGATGTCTTAGAGTTCCAAGAAGACCAGACCATCCGGAGGATGATTTCAGGACTCGGGTTCGATTGTGCTATGCACACGAGATAGAGCCAGTCATTCAAGGAACAGGCATAGTTTCACATTCGATGGACAGGGTCACATGGCTCGTGACTGTCTGACCCGCTGTACGGATGATCAGCAGACAGTTGAGGGACCTCCCAGGTAGAGGCAGAGGTTCGATCGAGGCGATCTATAGGGCTCAGGTAGACATGGAAGAGGATCTTGTCAGGCAGGTGGTAGTGGATGGTGTTACGAGGTGTTACCACCACCACCACCAGGAGGTCCACCTCGACCACAGGAAGCAGGTGGACAGGGGAGAGCTCAGCTTCAGGCAGCTGAGACTTACGATCATGGGGCTCCAGAGATGATTCGAGGTATGATCTGTGTCTACTCCACCTTATCTACAGTTCTTATAGACATAGGTGTTAGTCACTCTTTCATTTCCACCGCCCTCGTTCAGAGCTCAGAGATTCCAACGGAGCCGTTGGCTCGATCCTTACAGCTAGAGATTACTACGGGAGCCGATTCGACGATTACACGCTGGTGACGGTAGTGTGAGCTTACTCTAGGAGGAGAGAGATTCGGCTGGGATCTCCTAGTAGCAGTGTTGAGGCCTTACTATGTCATCTTGGGTATGGATTGGTTATCTACAGTCCATGCTCAGATCGACTATACTAGGCGCAAAGTGTAGTGTGTCCGCACGAATGGAATCAGGTTCACCTCCACCGGTTAGAAGGGAGCCTTTGTAGTGCAGGACGGACTTACTCAGAAGAGGTAGTAGCCGATTACTCATCATTTGGCCTAACTTACCCTCGGAGCAGTTGATGTGGAGAGTCCGAGTTATCTTGTAGTGGTGGACCAGTACGCGGATGTTTTCCCTGAAGATGTTCCAGGTCTACCTCTTCACAGAGACGTAGACTTTTACATTGACTTATATCCCGGGATGGAATCGATATCTACTCCAGCATATCGGATGTCTCCCATTGAGCTTTTTGAGTTGCGGTTATAGATGGAGGACTTTAAAGGAAATGGATTCATCTGGCCCAGTGTTTCTCCCTAAGCAGCCCCGATTCTGTTCGCCAAGAAGGGGGATGGGAGCTTGAGGCTTTGTGTCGACTATCGCCGCTTGAACTACGTGACCGTGAAGAAAAAGTACCCACTTCTGAGGATTGATGACCTCTTTTATCAGCTTAAGGTAGCATGGTGGTTCTCAAAGATAGACCTTAAATTAGGTTATGACCGGCTCAGAGTTCGAGACAAGGATGTGCAGAAGATGGCTTTCTGATGTCGGTATGGCCACTATGAGTTCTTGGTTATGCCTTTTAACGTAACCAACGCTCCAGCCGTGTTCATGGGACTCATAAATTGGATCTTCCAGCCATACCTCGATCGCTTTGTTATAGTCTTCATCAACAACTTTCTGATTTATTCGACTATTGAGGAGGGGCATGCCTACCATTTTCAGGTAGTACTGGACACACTTCGAGAGCACCAGATTTTTGGTAAGCTCTCTAAGAGCCAGTTTTGGATCCAAGAGGTTCACTTTCTAGGTCATGTCATCTCGAAGGCTATAGTTGCAGTGGATCTGGTGATGATTGAGGCGGTTCTTTCTTTGGAGCCACCCTAGAGTGTGACGGAGGTTCGGAATTTCCTGGTTTTGGCTGGATATTATCGGAGGTTCATACCAGACTTCTCCAGAGTTTAATCACCACTATCATCCTTGAATAATAAGGGGAAACCCTTCGTGTGGTCAGAGAGATTCCAGCAAAGCTTTTAGGAGCTGAGGCAGAGGCAGACTAGTGCCCCCATCTTGAGGCTTCCAGAGGAGGGTGTAGGGTACGTAGTCTACTGCGACGCATCAGGGACAGGACTTAGGTGTTTCCTGATGCAGGAGCGAGCAGTGATCATATATGGTTCTCAGCAGCTGAGACAGCATGATCAAAACTATGCTTCCCATGACCTGGAGTTATCAGTAGTGGTCTTCGCCTTGAAGATGTGGCGACACTATCTGATGGGCATGAGTTTTACAGTCTACTCTGACCACTAGAGTCTCAGTTATATCTTCTCTCAGAAGGATCTGAACCTGAGACAGCGATGTTGGCTTGAGTTCCTCTAGGACTATGACTTTGAGATAGTCTATACTCCTGGGAAGGGGAATTTAGTAGCAGATTCACTCAGTAGGAGATCTGGTATACAGCTTCAAGGAGAGGCGACAAAGCAGCTAGCTGCTTTACAGATCTCCTTTTTGGATTGAGATAGAGCAGTTTTTCTTCAGTTTCTTACAGTCACTCCTCCACTTCTTCAGCGAGTTAGGGAGGCACAGCATGGAGACGCTGACTACGAGACCTGATGTGCTCATATGTCCACAGGGAAGGAACCTGATGGATTTTATGAAGGTGGGGAGCACATCATCCTCTTTAGAGGACGTACTATGGTGACAGATTCACTTCAGGAGGAAGTGTAGAGGGAGTTACACACATCCCCTATAGAGGTACATCTAGGAGTGGAGAAGATGTACCAGGACCTTCGACGACAGTATTTGTGGCTAGGTATGAAGAAGGAAGTAGTACAGTTTGTCTCTCGATGCCTCACTTGTAAGCAAGTGAAGGCGGAGCATCAAGTACCAGCAGGCTAGGTTCAGCCTTTAGAGGTCCCAGAGTGGAAGTGGGATGGGATATCCATAGACTTTGTGACAGGACTTCCACATACATCCAGGGGTCACGACTTGATTTGGGTGGTCGTCGACTGACTCACCAAGTCGGCCCACTTCCTACCGATCAGAGAGCAGGGTTCAGTAGAGAGCTTAGGATGCCTCTATGTGCAGGATATTATGTGGCTACACAGAGTACCTTATTCTATTGTCTCTAATTGTGACACATGGTTTACTTCCCGGTTATAGAAAGGGTTTTAGGAGGCTTTCGGGACGCAGCTTCATATGAGCACCGCCTTCCATCCTCAGATGGATGGTCAGACTAAGCGGACCATTTAGACCCTCGAGGACATTTTCTGTGCATTTTTCCTCAACTTTGGTCACAACTTAGAGGATCACTTACCTTTGGTGGATTTTTCATACAACAAAATCTATCACTCCACCATAGGTATGGCACCTTTTGAGGCGTTATACGGGCGACCTTGCAGATCGCCATTATACTAGACTGACCCTGGGGAGTCAGCACTAGTGGGACCAGAGATGGTACGAGCTACCATGGAGAAGGTGCAGATCATCAAGGAGTGGATGAAGACTGCACAGAGAAGACAGACGTTTTATGCTAGCAGGATATGGCGACCTCTGAAGTTTGAGGATGGAGACCACGTCTTTCTACGGGGCTCACCTCGATGAGGTTTATGGAGATTTAGTGGAGGTGGAAAGTTATCTCTGTGATTCATCATACCCTTATAGGTCCTCAGTAGAGTAGGCAAGGTTGATTACTGCTTAGCTCTTCCACCTCGGTTGCACGATTTCATGACATCTTCCACGTATCCCAACTGAGGAGATACGTGCATGACCCTTCTCACATCATCGACCATGGGGAGTTGGACGTCAACGATGGGGAGACTTTTATAGAGGTTTCAGTGGATATTGAGTATCGATAGGAGTGGGTCCTTCGTGGATGGTCGATACCACTAGTGCACGTTTGTTGGCAGCATGGGAATCTCCAGGAGAGCACATGTGAGTGGGAGGCTCAGATGAATGCTCAGTACCCCCATTTGTTCTCGTAGTTCGATTTGTAGCTTATGAGGATGTAAAGCCCTGAGGTGGGGAGAATGTAAAGACTTAGAAATTCCATGGAATTTTTTTTAAATACATGGGAATTATACGAGTCTGTGAAAATTGACGGTGCTTGATTCCAAGGCCCGGTATTCCCGAAATCAATTTCTGAAATTTTGTTTGTGTACGTTCAGTAAACATACAAGCTATTTTTATAACTTTTGAACTGGTGCTTGGAATTGAAATCTGAGGGAATCGTTGAACTCGTAGCACCCATATTCTCTTGAGAAGACTTTCACCTTGATGAAAGATGGTTGGGAATAAAAGATAGTTTTTGAGTTTTACGAGGAATAATAAAATAAAATAAGTGCACGTCTTATTTTATTTTATTTGTGATAACCTCCTCATGAAAGTTGGAGGTGGGACCACCACACCTTAACCTCCCATGAGAGTTTATGGTGGTGGGGCCCACCCAAAAATAACCTCCAGTGAGAGGTTATAACGTGGGGACCACACGGGGCTAAACCCCCCTATTGATGGAGGAGAGTAAAACCTCTCAACTCCCCCTCATTAATGAGGTAGAGCCTCTTGACCTCCATCAATTAATTAGGTGGATCCTTTTAATTTAATTCACCCTTTGAAATTTTGTTCCAATGAAATAATAGATAAATTAATCTATTATTTGGAACAACGATTTCACTTGGGTGATTGGAGAGAAATCTCTCAACGAGGAACCTCATCTTTCAAATGAAGAACGAAGAACAAAGAACACTGATCTTCTTCGACTTCCTTCCTCAGATCCTACCGTCATGAGACGTCTTCGACGACCGAATTCGGAATCATTGTCAATGAGCCAACGCAACTTGAGTTTGGAAGTGATTGGCGGACGCGACAAATGACGATCTTCTTCATCTACTTTCCGCAACTCCGTCAACAAACAACGAATGACAAACAAAGGTAGGGGTGTTTTTTTATTTGAGAAACATATATTCTTCCTTCCAAGATTTTTTCTCTTGACATGCTTACTACCAAACTAACATGGAAGGGTCGGGCCAAATGAACACGGCCCGATCTCTCCGTCGTTCTTGTGAATGTTTGGTGTGTTCTTCGCGTTCTCATAGGTGACGAACAACAGATCATTGCGAGTTCGTTGTGCAACGCAACAATCCCAAATTGAATACCCAACATCACAATGGCCTAGAGGAGGTGTGACATTGATAGTGGGCAATGGATTGGACTGGAATGGGAAGTATCATTCCTCGACCATTCGTCGTGCTGGTGAATCAAATCGTGTTTTTGGAGCCGATCAGAAGCCCAAAAACACCGGAGATGACTATGGGAAATAAAGGTGACCTAGTGACTGAAGTTTTGTGACGAACAGTCTGTCAGAACAAAGAACGGACTTCATTGGAGCTGCACTGGCCGGAGGCGCCATTTCTGGAAAATTTCAAAATACACGGCATGTACTTCTGACGAACATGTCGTGTAGTACGGGCGTTCTACGGCTTGAGTTTCGGACGTCAGACAAGTAACACACTATGTGTGACCCCGATCACACGATGTGTATTCTCTATGTAGAATGGAAGAATTGGCTTCGTGAGATATGGCATGTATTCTGGTAAATACACGAACATGGGCAGAATTACACGGCCAAGAGGCACGGCGTGTACTCTCTACGAATAATGGTAGAGGCGGATTCATGAGACTTGGAATGTATCCTGGGGATACATGGACACGGGGTGGAGTACACGGGAATGTACTCCATCACACTTCTAGGCATGGTCAGTGGAATGGGATACCCCGTGTACCAGTTACATGGGTTGGCGAACATGGGTTGAGGTCGTGTACGGGCACATAGCCAGCGTACATAGAGTTGACCCCATTAGCTAGGACATGGCGTGTAACTATACCACATGTCGTGTAATTTATTTTCTACATGACCAGCCTTACGATGTGGGCCATTGTACACGGGCAGTACCCAAGGTCTAAAGACACGACATGTGCCTCATTCCTACACACGATGTACTTTTTGGGAAATGGCTTAGTCATCTTGTCCTCAGTATCATGGACACGTTTTGTTTGGGTTATCCCCCTATGACGTGGCAGGCCTTTGGGATAGTTCTTCTTGGTACTTCATGGTAGTTGATGTATAGACACTTGTCTTGAGGAGCGGAACCTCCCGAAATCAAGCATGATTTTTGCGGAACCCTGTGGCTGGCTGTGCACTGACGACTGTTCCTGGATCCTGTGTGGGTTTGACATCTTCAACTACTGTTCCTGGATCCTGTGTGGGTTCGACAGCACTGAAAACTATTCCTGGATCCCATACGGGTTCGACAGCCCTGACTACTGTTCCTGGACCCTGTGTGGGTTCGACAGTTCTAACTTCTGTTCCTGGATCTTGTGTGGGTTCAACAGAATAATTGTTCCTAGATCCTATGTGGGTTCGACAATTCTGATTTCTGTTCCTGGATCCTGTGTGGGTTAGACATAATAGATGATTCATTTGCTACATATGATCATATATATCTCTCTAAAAAATTTGTATACCTGTGTGGGATGAGTCAGTAACTTTGTGTTTTCCTCATGATTGAGATGGATTACTTGATAACTTAGGTATATGTATGGGCATGTACCTAAGTGGGGTTATCTGTTGATTTCATACTTTGTGGTTTATCCTTGTTGGATTTTGTGAGACCTTGAGGGTCTTGGGGTCCCTAATGAGTATTGTTATACTCACCCCTGCACGGGATATGCCCGCACCTCATTGTGTTGGATTCAAATGACGGACAGCGCTGATTGAGGCTGAGTGTATGAGGACTGGATGGTACTCGGAGGTAGAACTCATGATGAGTCGGTACCCGGAGGAGACTGAAAGATGTGGTGTGTTGAGGAGGCTATCTGTACCTACCCTTTAGGTAGGATCGGTGGTGGACGATCCAGGAGCCACTTTTCTTCTTTCAACTATTTTTTCCTTTTCAGTTGTACTTGTACTTTACAGTTGGGCTTGTATTTCCGGCCCCTTTACTTTTCAGCACTCTTTTGTTATATAGTTTTACTTAGTGTTTTTCTTCCATCTTATACTCAATTTTGTATTTTTTTAATTATAAAGGCAATTCCTTCCCAAATTTAGGTAATTATGCCTTTGGTTCTTGTCAGCGTCCACTGGCCTATGGAAGGTGGGCTTGAGGTAGTCACGGCATGGGCCCTGGGGGATGGGTCGGGACATTCTTTCATGCTTAAGTAGCATGAAATTTTAGAATCAACCACTTGAAACAGATTTCCCATTAATCCTTGACCTCGAGTGAAAATACATATAACTTTCAATAACTCCATGAAAAATATATCCTTTTGAAATATCACTTCACTTCCATTATCACATAATTGAGAGACACTGAGAATATTGTGGTTCTTTCCTTTAACAAATAAAGTATTCTTGGATTTTAGTTGATATTTACCAATACTAGCTACTCCAGCACATTATATTTGATTAACCCATCATTTTAAAGGGAAATTGATCATTACATTCACTTTTCAAAATATTTTAAGAGTAATTAATCTCTTTTCATGTGATATAAACTTCAACTATCAATAATCCAATGATTATCCCCATTTTTATTTATGTTCCACATACACAACTAAGAGTTTCTTCTTATATTTTCCCTTATTATTAAGAGTTTTTTGAGTATTGTAAATCATATTTTTATATTCTGGTAGAAGGATGTGGCATTAATTCTCATGGTTACCAAACTGGTCATGCTATCCATAGACTTCTTCAGGAACTTTAAAACTATTTTGTGTTTTCTATCTGTAATTTATAATCTTTTTCTGAGATTTCTTCATTTGAGAGGGATGAATCCCATTAAAATATTTCCTCCCAAAATTCATAAGATAATTATTATACTAATAATTAAACCAACTCATATTTCCCATACTCTTTAATACTTCATAGTACCAATAGTATCAATAGAAAGCATACTTTACTTTGTAAGCAATATGTTGTCCAGAATTTTATGTTTGTCTTTAAACCTTCTTTGAGTCGCAATAATTGGATCCTTTTTAGAACAAAATTTATTCTAGGATACCAACAAATTATTATTCAATGTAGTATTATTTTTCTCCCTTTTTTCATTCAAAATTTATAGTATTTGTTTAATTCAAGTTGAAGTTCCCATATTTTCCATATTTCTAAGATTCACTCAATTTTTCAAAATAATTATTCTTCTTGACTTTATTATTATTCTCAAATGTTTCACCATATTTTTAAGTATTTTTTCACTATTATAGTGTTTTTTTTTATTTACAAGCCTCGTTCTTCTTTCAACATTATAAAACCTCTAAAATATAATTCAATAAGGTGGATTTAAAATTGTTCTGTTCTTATTCTACCTTAACCAATTTCTATTGAATATGGTTAGGATACTTCATTTTAGACTTTTATATTTATTATATATTGATTTTAAGACTAATATAATCACCACGAATCATTTTAATATCTTTAATATCCATAGTAGACTTCTATTTTTATTCAGTTTAGATAGATTATTTATTATTTAAAGATTGATAATCTTTTTTTAATCTTATGATCTCCTTATCCAATTTAGAGATCCTTAAGAGACATTCTTTTAACTCACCATTTAGAATAAATTTAATCTAAATATATTCCTCTTCACTTATAAAACTACTTCTTTCATCACTAGTTATATTTTTATCACTCACTTTAGTAATGAGAAATTTTCTATCATCTTCATCATCGAAAGTCTCAACTTCCTCTTCATCTTTACTTCCATCACTTTCTTTAGATAGTAAATTTCTATTTTTATATTTAGTTAATTTATTACCATTATATTCGGAAGAAAACTTTGACTTATTGGTTTTCTTTTTAGAGAATATTCTGGTTTTTCTTCTTCATTTTCAATGTATTCTTCATCTTTTTATTTTGGGAAATTTATTTCTAAGTTCCCAATAGCTCCACACCAACTACATTTTAAAGAGATATTTCCCTTGAACCTTCCATTGAAATTTTCATATTTTTAGATATAAGATACATAATTTAATCAAACATTATATCCATGTATAAATATAAATCAGAATATTCACATTCATCTTCACCAACCTTCTTCTTATACTTCTATTTCTTCAAGGATTTAAATGAGATTTCTTTTTCCAGGATTAAATTTATTCTTGAAAACATTATATTTTATCAACTTATTTGAAATTAAAATCTTTTGTATGTCATCAAGAGGAAATGTTCTAAGATATTTATCTTCTAAAGCTATGACTTTTTCATCAAACTTTCCTGGTATGATGAGAAAAATATTTTTCCATAGTATAATATTTTAACTACTCACCAAACCCAATACTTTTACATCAAACATGTACCTTATGCCTTTTTCATTTTTATTACTTTGAATTTTATAAATTCATACTCTTAAAGGGAATATAATATAGTATTTCTAGAATATTCATCATTTTCAGGACTTTTCTAATCCTCTATTTTAATGGAAACTCCTTCATCATAGGGAATAAATTTATTAGTTATAACTCCCAAATTTTTATAATTGATAGATAATAGTTAAGGTAACATCTTATCCTTCCATATATGATTACCCTTCTAATAAAACATGGTAATCCCCTTATTATAATCTAAATTGTAGTTATCCATTATATAAAACAAAAAAATTGTGGCAAATATTTAACCATAGAGATATTTCAATCCTCCAAACTCCAAATAGTAGATCATCATCAAAGAAAATAACAGCTTAGATACTAATTGAAATGTCAACAAAAAAATTAATGTAAATCACTAATAGGGGGTCAATCAATGAATTATATTATTTTTAGTTTTATTTATTGAAACAAACACCACCACCTGTTAAAGTGGAAAATATTTTTACCAAACACATACACACACACAAAGGGCTCAAAAAATTATAAGGTTCACCTCTCAAAATGAGAAGGATAATCCTTATAATGATATAGATTTCACTAAGACTATATGAACCATTGGTATCAACTTATGAGTACATAAAGTAGGGTATATATTTTTACATACGTTACACGTCTTCCAAAAGTGTTGACTACTTCCTATACTATTATAATGATAAATGATTATTTTTCAATAATAAGAAAACCTTTGATAGAACTGGACTTCCAAAGGTGTTGTCTCTGTGTTGATTATCTTATTCTTATTTAACCAAAACTATCACAAGTTTCTTCATTTTTATCCTTGAGATATGCATGGTATCTTTTTTTATCTATCAAAATATTATTAATAAATATATAAAGATCAGTCTCCTTTTTCATCTTCTCCTATGTATGTCACTTGTTTCTCATGAATACGTGATAAAACATATATCATGCACCTATAGTAGTAAATTTAATTTGAATTTTAATATTAAATTCAAAATCAAATTAATAACCATTTCTCATCATTCTCTATTTCTTATCTCTTATTTATTCTGATCCTCTTTTGTTCTAGGTTGTTACAGCATAGTAGAAAAGGTTGTAACATGACTAATTAGTTACGCTATAATTACTTGTTCTTATTTCATAGTATCTCTTTCTTAAAAGTGATAAGATTTTTCTTCCTTTTATATAATCAAAAATACCATTTTGTGATGTTTAAACCTTGACTAAACAACTTTATAATCTCCTAATTTAATTTTATTTTCTCTAAATAATTATGGAAACTCACATTTTAATTCTACATAACTTCCAAATTTTTAACAAGACTTTAACTCAAACACACATTTGTATCACTCATACACAGTATAAGAATCACTTATATACATATTGAATTGAATCATATGAAGATATAAATGTGTAATATAATGGATTAGATGATTCCTTTATAATCTATAATGATCCACACTATAAGGCCCCAGCCTTAAACATTACATAATCTTGAGTTAAATCAAGAATTAACATTGAGGATCTTTTTAGGTTTAGAGTTTTAGAGAATTAGGCCATAACTATTACATTATATCTCAAATATTACAAAGTAGACACTTCTATTCAGTATCCATTTTTTCATAAAATAAAATAAAATCTTAAAATAAAACAATAATTCTTTTATTGATATAAATATTCTTTAATTCATCATTTCTCTTACCCTTCCTTATACCCTATGAAAAAACATTTCAAAAACTTGGGATGAGCATAAAAAAGATCAATAAGGGTTATAAAATAAATAAATAATACATTAGTCCATCAATACATACAAAACATAAGATCTTTAACATACCTCATTAAATCATAATATTTATGAATAACAAATAGAAATCATAAATCATAAAGGTAACTTGTGGCATCCATATCATACTTACATTATAGCTTTCACAGCTACATAGGGAGTTACATTTGGAATACCCATCATAGTATATTCCCTAAATATATTACAAGAATAATTAATGCTTAGCTATGTCATGTTACCCACTAATTGGAGAGTTATCTTGGGCTCACCTGCCCTAGGTTTATCATGGAACCACTCATATACGTAGACAATTCTCAAGAACCATAACATAATCATAACACATGAACAAGAATAAAGGAAAAAATGACATTTCCATATTTCAATCAAAACATAACATTTAAATATATTGACATAATTAATCCATTATCAAAACCATTTTTAATACCAAAATACGTAAAAATGGTATATGATATTTTCTTTCCTTTTAAAAACACTACGTATTTTAGAGGAATCCAAATATCAAATAATGCTCGTGGCAGTGTAAAATTTGTTGTCATTGCATACGTTAAAAAGAAACATTACCTTTGTCATTTAGTTAAATGATATGTAGAAACAATATTCCTTTTTAATGAGATTAAAATCCAAACGGGTTTATACACCGTATAAAAGAAATTCGTGCATAAATCAAAATATTCCTCAATGAAAGAAGATTGAGACGAAGTCCCTTATGAAAATTTGGCAGCCTAACAGCGTCACTTTAAAATTCATAAAATGAGTTGATGGGAGAGAAAATGGTCTCTCATCACTTTTATATAAAATGTACAGAAATAAGGATATATAATAACATATAAAAACATAATAAAATTGAAATTAAAATACATAACATGAAATAAGTCTTTGACTAAAATAGGAGGGTGAAAGGTTCCCTTACATTGAGTCCAACTTGTCTCATATGTTCATTGTTATTCCTGAATAATAAAATTAATTTAATTTATACTTTATTATGAACTTTTTAAATTTTATTATTTCTTTTATATCACTTATTACCTTGTTACAACAATTATTTAATTATTTTAGTTCATATCAGACATTTTTTCGGTGTTCGGAACTTGATTCAAAAATGAACTTGTTATAATTACAAATTTTCCATGTGGTCGAAAGTCTATTATCTCCATATTTTTATTCATGATTTAAATATCATATATATCTAGTATATATGTATTTATAATATTCCATAACATTTGGATATAATAAAATGAAATGCACCGTTGATGGAGACGGTAAGTCGTACGTATGCATGAACACTACTTTCATTTTTTTCATTTTTAAAGGAATGAAAACTAAATGAAACATAAGTATATTATAATTATAGTATAATATATATGTTATATATGTTACATAAGTTCATTAATTCTATCCTTTATACATTCCATGTATAGTGTGAATGAGTCATATCACTTTGAGGGGGCAGTTTTACGCACTTCCTCAAATAAATTATTGTATTTATAAAACATGAAAATCCTAAAGGTATGTTATAAATTATAATTAAAGAAGAATAGAGATAAAATAAATATCATATATATAATATATAATTAAAATTCCATCATAATGTCCACCATGAGATGTGGTAGGAGAATATTGAACAATCATCATTTCATGAGGCAGTAGTTCGTCGTCCATAGAAACAATATGTTTTATACCCATTAGATGAAGGTGTCTGTAAGTTTAGTTATAATACTTCTCATAAAAACAACCTAGTATATTTAAGATACTTTTTTTTATGTAATCAAAGAAAAATAATATAATAGTGAGTGAATAAATATAATAATGGAAAGGAATTTTAGAGAAGATGCTACCCCTTAAAACATGTAACTCTCTTTGATTTGAGCCAAAAGACTTTCTTGAATTTCCTTATTCCAAGGGTAAATATTCTAGTATTAATAGGGGAATGATGGGAGATTATTTTAGTATATTTTTTATGAGAAAATGGGATTGATAGGTGTGTGTAATGGGTTAGAGTTAGTGTCCTTTTACAAGAGGGAGGAGGGGCTCTTTAGGAAAGTTTGAAAGTATTATTTTATTATAAAATGATTTTCTATTTAAAAAGATACACAACTCATTAAATTATAATATAATATGAATATAAGTAGAAATAAAATCATCCAATAATAATTTTATAGGTTTTGGATATTTTTTAATCTTTATCTTTTTTATTTAACCCTTTTTTTAATCTTAACATTTTATCAAGCATTTAACACTTTGAGAATCAATATAGTTACCAAAACATGAAAAATATCCAAATAAAGAGTCATTAATAAAATTTGAAACTTATTATAACTATTTGGATGAATCTTATATTTTTTTGGAATTTTAAAATATTTTATAAAATATTTTATATTTTAAAATATGAATTATGTCAATTTTGACACTATTCATATCATGACTTTTTAAAAATCTATAACAACCTGATTGATTCTAAAAAACTAAATTAATGAAAATTTAATATGTAACTATCATAAAAAAATTGTGTATTATATCAAAATAACAAAATTACATTTATTTTAACATTAATATTTTCATTTATTTGAATCCTTTATTAATAAAGAAATCACTACATCACCATTATGTCATAATTAAATTTATTTAGTTAATGTCTAAAAATTATAAATAAAATACCAGGATTTATGAAATATATTTATATTTATAATAACTATTTATATTTAAAAATATATGTAACAGCCCAAGATTTTATAAAAAATATTCTTTTTAATTAATGTCTTGTGTTATACGCTACACCAAAAGGAGCTTTCACAACACGCATCCTTGACTTGCCTTGCATTACACGCAATCACGACCTTCCTCGATAGCATGTGTAATACGCAATACCGAGTTTCACTAAACAACGATATGCTATTAAAATATTATTAAAACTAGCCATTATGAATAGTAATAACCACTTTTTAAAACTCTGTAAATCTTATTTTTCAAAATAAACTTCATTTTTGGATTCGGAGTATCGAATTTAGCCTAAGGTGATATTTTGGTACTTTTCGGATAACTTTCATATTCTGATGAATAGTGAAAATTACTAAATTATAATTAAAAACAACTTTTTTAATCTAAATAATTAATAGTGATAAATTATTAATTTGAGTGGTTTTAAAGTATATTTAGAATATATTTTTACAATTTAATACAATGTTGGTCATTGGATGTAATTTCACATTTAAACCAGACATAATCAAGTGTCAATCTTTTGATAGATATTGTTTCTTAAACGCTATTTGTTTTAACAGCGGGATTTAATTATAAAAATAATTAATTCAAATTCAATGATATGAATTTGGTAAAATAGACTTCATTTTTGAATTCGGAATATGAAATATAGCTTAGGATGAAATTTTGGCATTGTTCTGAAAAACATCAATTTTTGATGAATAGTGAAACTACTAAGTGGTAGTTAAAAAAATTAATTTCTTCATAAATCTTAATTTTACCGCTTCTGTGAATGGAATTTCAAAAATCCGAGAGACACGGTTGATTTAAGTAAGTAAAATGTGGTTCAATGAGATGAAAATAATTTTTGGTGAATAGTAACTTTTTACTTTTTTTTACCACGGTTAATAGTAAATAGGGTAACTAAGGGTAAATATGATATTACTATTACCCTAACACATGTCTTAATTCTATTGGACAAGTGTAATTCGACCAAAAACAAACTTAGGAATAAAATATGACCATTTAGGCCCACTTGGATTAGATTAGGACATTTATTATTAATTTATTTAAAGAAGGGTTAAAATAGTTAAAATCAAAGTTTAATAAGTAAATCATTTTTAATATGGGGTTATACATAAGATAAATTCGATTGTAAATATTAATTAGAAAGCTAAAACGATTTACTACATGATGGTATTTTATTTTTAATTTTTAGACATCAAATAATTTAATTTATTTATGACACAATGATGATGCAGTAATTATCTTATTAATGAAATATTAACATAATTGATGTTATAAACACCAAAATAAATATAATTTGAGACTTTTTATGAATTCCACTAATTTTCTAGGTTACTATGATATAATAGGGATTCTCTAATCAACTTGGTTCGAACATATAATTCTGTTATGACTTTCACAAAAATCATATATCAAATAGTGTCAAAATTGACACAAAATAGTTTTTAAATAAAATATTATATTATTAATTGTTATTTTATTCCTAAAAATCTAAGGTTAGGAAAAATGACTTAGATAAGGATATATGTATTACTAATAAACAATTTGGGGTTCGTTTGGCATGTTATAGTAAGTGTATTAACCATATAGTGAAAGAAAACAAAAAGACACGGTAAAAGTTAAATTATTTAACTTAGAGTTAAATCTAATTGATAAGGTTAAAATAATATCCTAAACTTGTCTAAATTCTATTGGTTGATAGGATTTCGACCCATCCCCACTTTAGACTCGAAATAAGACCCTTTGGAACCATTATAAACCGATTTTGACTTTAATATAAAATAATATTTTGAGATATTCCTAAGGTGCCCCTCTCCTCCCCTATAAAAGGACACCTCCTCCCCCTCCTCCTCACACCAATTTGAGCACTCAAGCTCGGCCAACCCCTGCCAAAATCTCTTCTCCACTTCCCTAGCAACATCCTAGAGGTTCTGGTCTTCCTCAAAGACCAATTTTAGTGCCCTAAGAGGAGGTCTCAAAGAGGCGCTTCAAAGAAGAGGTAATTACCGTTACCAATTCTTTCATCTTTATTTCTTCTTCCACTTCTTCTTCTTAGGTTGTTTCATTATGAAGTAATAACATCAGTATCACTAATATACTGATATGTTATTATAAGTATGAAACAACCCTATTTCACTATCTATCCATCCTACGGAAAAAGAAATCACCGCGCGTGCGTACGTACGGAATATCGTCTCCACGCCGTGGTGTAATCTATTTTCCACCACCACCTTACATGGATGGGTATAATGGTGTAAAGAATAACTATACATAGTTATTACAACATCATATTGATTCTGATATATTGTATAATCCACTTCAATTCAGTTCAATATTTATGGAAATGATATCATCGCTCGTGCGTACGTACGGACTACCGTCTCCACGACGCGATGAGATTCATTCTCCATGTTAACCATTTAAGAATGATTATAAAGTATATATAAGAAATAATAATGAAATATATGACATTATAAAGCTACTGGATTTATGTATATATATACATATGTATGTCATCTACTTACTTCCATTTCAAGACAATAAGGAAAGGAAAACAGCGTTCATGCGTACGTACGGACTACCGTCTCCATGAACGGTGTTTTTCATTTTATTTATCTACCTATTATATATATATATATACTGAATATATATGATATATAAATCATATTTTATATTCTGGAAGTAAGTAAATCATGATATAAGTAATAATGATGTCAAGAACAACAAGTCAAAACACCTACGATAAATGAAACGATTTTTACCCAAAATGCTTCTTTAACATGGAATTTACAAAAGAACGGGTAATATAATGTCATAAGTGAACCATATATGATATCATAACAATGAATATGATTCTGTAATAAGTCAATAACATGATTTAAATCATTATACAGGAGGTTCGGACACTTACAAAGCAAGTCGGACCTAAGGTAAGGGAAATATCACAATCTCATTTTTATCCGAGATTGTTTATTCGTAAGTATTTACTGGGGTGTATTTTATCATCCACATCCATGTTTACTCAATATGTAATATTATTTCCATCCACCTAAAATTGTTTAAATCCATTTTTACCCTTCGGTGAGTTTTTAGTAATACGTATGAAAGGAATCTTTTGTCGTTTTTTGTACGAGGTACTTTTTGACTTTTCCGACAAAAGTACGAAGAATGTTTTTTTTTAACTTATACGGCACGAACGGATTTCTACTGTTTTATAAATCCTTATTTTCATGAAGCTTCCTCTAAAATATTTCATGACTATTTTCAATAAAATCTATTTCTTTTAAAATTGCATGATGTTTTGTGAAAAGAAATTGATTTTGAAGAAGAAAGGATATTTTCCTCAAGAATTCAATTCAAGTGTTTTATCAAAATTATTTTACATCTAAGATAATAAAGGGTTCTGTTTCTATCCATATTTTTACATTGATTTGACTATGTTGTGATGGAATTATGTTTATGAATTCCTTTATCTTATATGAATTGATTTATGATGTCATGATGTTTCAAGAATCCCATTTTTGTTACATGTGTTATGCGATGATGTATGTTTTATGATTATGTGGCACACATAAGAAAGGATTCATTATAAGATGGGTGGGACCTATATCTCCCTCCAATGCATTGGGTAAAGATTTTATATCTCATGAGATAGACATGGCTGGAACGGAAGGTTATTTCGGTTCAGTGATACAGGACTGAAACGAGGAGTGAACTCGGTTCAGAAAGGGACTTTGTCCACTAAGATAGTCTTGGCAATGAGTCATGACTAACAAGAAATGATTTTCCATGATTATGTGTGCATGCCACAAAGTTTCAAGTTTCATGTTATGATTATGGGGATCTCATTTTCACTTCTATGATTTATCCCATGTTATGATATTATGAGCTCTTTTGCAGGTTAAGATTTTCAAAAGCTATGTTCTTATGTATATGATGTGATTGATATTTCTTTTGTTTACCCTTACTGAGCATTTGAGCTCACCCTTTTATGTTTTATTTTCCCCAGGATATAAAGAAAGGTTTTTATGTAAAAAAAGGGAAGATCTTTATGGGAGATATTGAAGATCTTTCCCCACGATAAGAAGATTACGTTCCGAGTTTCCAAAGACACTAAACTATTACGATCCTTGTGTGTGTGTTTTTGTTATGTACTAAGTATTCCGCAAAAGTAATGTAAAGTCCATGTACGTCAGGATTCGGGTCTCTACAGTTGGTATCAGAGGAAAGGTTTAGTCAACCTTTGGAAACTAGGATGTGAAAACGTTAGTGAGATCCCTAGAGATATTTCTAAGGTATGTCTAGGGATGTCCCTAAGGATACGTATACGTATAGGATAGTCCTAGAACTATGGTAACGATCTTAGAATTAAACCTAAGATGTTAGATATTGAAGGTACTCCCCCTTTATTATGTTGTTTTCCCTAGCATGATTTTTGCCTCTCACACTATTCTTTTTGGGTTTTAGAAAATGGCTGGAAACAAGATGATTCACAATAATGGAGGATATGATGGACAATGGAATGATATTCTTCATAATGAAATGGGATTTGGAAGTCCAAACATCATTATTATGTCGAATCAGCAATCTCATAATATGATCAATAAAGTAAAATTTGGTAAGTTTCCTGACTCGGCTAATAAGAGAAAGATGGAGTTTCATGATGATCATAGAGGAAAGAAAGTTCAATTTCCCCTATGTAATTCATGTGGGAAGAGGCATCAAGGAGAATGTTTCAAGGGAACTGGAAGATGCTTTGGGTGTGGAAAAGAAGGACACAAAGCAAGTAAGTGCAATGGAAAAGGTTCAGTTAACACCATGGATGAGGATAATGGTATTGCTACGACATCAACAATTGTTAAATGCTTTAAATGTGGAATGTACGGGCATTATGCAAACCAATACCCTAAGGGAAAGTCTCATGAAGAGAATCAGTATGGTCGTATGGGAAGTATTTATGTTGATGATGATGAAGAAACTACAAATGATATGTGATATGAAAGAAATGTTGAAGCTCGATCAATGGTCTAAGAATGTAGTGGAATGATTACATGTTTATCATGTGTAATGTTGTATAAGTAATCTCATGGAATAAGGAGACATCAAAGGATTGTTACACTGTTGTCTTTCCTTAAGTTTTGAAAGTGTATGATGAATGGTACCAGTAACCAAGAAAGGTTATTCAGATACTTTTGGAAAGTAGATGATAAGTGCATAATGAAAGGATAAGAAGATAATGAGATGTTTGATTGTATTCATTAGCTCATGATTGATATAAGGACTAAGTGATATCATGGTTTGAGTATATATAATTAACTTTTGACAGCATTCATGTTTTCACTAAGGTTCAATGGGTATTCAAGAGAATACGTGATTAAGGCCTTTGAATATTTGGAATGTGACCAACAAAACATATATTATGATATATGGGGATCAACGATGGTATTAAATCTCTGAGAATCGTTTTCACTATATTATGAGAGTCGACTGCAGTATTATGGATAAGCCTAAAAGATTGGAATGGATTATGTTGGACATAAGTTAGTATTGTTTGTTTTTTCGATATTATTCATGGGATGTTATATAGTTTTGGAAAAAGGACAACCTGCAGGACGGGCGACAGCCCATCGCTTCGGACAAGGTTGTGGGAATCGAACCCACAACCGAAGTGAGATTGGCCTTTATCGTCTACCACTGGCCTACAGGAAGTCCCTGTTTAGTAGAAACTAGTTTTATTATATTAAGCAGTATGATATATGAAGTATAAGTCCATTTTAGGAACCATATATGATTAATCTCACTATAGATCGACTTATGCATATAATTTTTGCTAACCTTTTGTTTGAGACAGATGGAATGACCCGTCATTCTATCACATGATCTGCTAACACTTCATGAATAACAAATTCAACTTCATTTATTTAAGAGATGAAGTGGAAATTGTTCAAGGCACGAACAACAGTGAGATTGTACCAAAATAAAGTAAGTATTTATTCTAATTCAAATTTTCAACTTTAGGGAAATGATCTTGAAAACCAAAAATGTTGTCCTAGTGATCTTATACCTGATGAATCAGATGGTACCTTATATCATCACAAATCTATGGATTTGTGATTACTGGCTTTTCCATAGCCATGTTCTCTACCACTCTCCATCAGAACATGATGGTTAGATTTCTCTTCCATATCTATATTTTCACCTATGTGGAAACCCAATGATTAGTTTATTTGGGTAACCGTTACGTTTCATACTTTTGTTTTTAAAGATTAGTTTTGATATTCCTTTTTACTATGTGGGTTTCTATTAAAGAAACTTTCAAATAGTAAACCATTTATAACCCCAACGAATTTCGAGGGCGAAATTCATTTTAAGGGGGGTAGAATGTAACAGCCCAAGATTTTATAAAAAATATTCTTTTTAATTAATGTCTTGTGTTATACGCTACACCAAAAGGAGCTTTCACAACACGCATCCTTGACTTGCCTTGCATTACACGCAATCACGACCTTCCTCGATAGCATGTGTAATACGCAATACCGAGTTTCACTAAACAACGATATGCTATTAAAATATTATTAAAACTAGCCATTATGAATAGTAATAACCACTTTTTAAAACTCTGTAAATCTTATTTTTCAAAATAAACTTCATTTTTGGATTCGGAGTATCGAATTTAGCCTAAGGTGAAATTTTGGTACTTTTCGGATAACTTTCATATTCTGATGAATAGTGAAAATTACTAAATTATAATTAAAAACAACTTTTTTAATCGAAATAATTAATAGTGATAAATTATTAATTTGAGTGGTTTTAAAGTATATTTAGAATATATTTTTACAATTTAATACAATGTTGGTCATTGGATGTAATTTCACATTTAAACCAGACATAATCAAGTGTCAATCTTTTGATAGATATTGTTTCTTAAACGCTATTTGTTTTAACAGCGGGATTTAATTATAAAAATAATTAATGAAAATTCAATGATATGAATTTGGTAAAATAGACTTCATTTTTGAATTCGGAATATGAAATATAGCTTAGGATGAAATTTTGGCATTGTTCTGAAAAACATCAATTTTTGATGAATAGTGAAACTACTAAGTGGTAGTTAAAAAAATTAATTTCTTCATAAATCTTAATTTTACCGCTTCTGTGAATGGAATTTCAAAAATCCGAGAGACACGGTTGATTTCAGTAAGTAAAATGTGGTTCAATGAGATGAAAATAATTTTTGGTGAATAGTAACTTTTTACTTTTTTTTACCACGGTTAATAGTAAATAGGGTAACTAAGGGTAAATATGATATTACTATTACCCTAACACATGTCTTAATTCTATTGGACAAGTGTAATTCGACCAAAAACAAACTTAGGAATAAAATATGACCATTTAGGCCCACTTGGATTAGATTAGGACATTTATTATTAATTTATTTAAAGAAGGGTTAAAATAGTTAAAATCAAAGTTTAATAAGTAAATCATTTTTAATATGGGGTTATACATAAGATAAATTCGATTGTAAATATTAATTAGAAAGCTAAAAATATTTACTACATGATGGTATTTTATTTTTAATTTTTAGACATCAAATAATTTAATTTATTTATGACACAATGATGATGCAGTAATTATCTTATTAATGAAATATTAACATAATTGATGTTATAAACACCAAAATAAATATAATTTGAGACTTTTTATGAATTCCACTAATTTTCTAGGTTACTATGATATAATAGTGATGCTCTAATAAACTTGGTTCGAAAATATAATTCTGTTATGACTTTCACAAAAATCATATATCAAATAGTGTCAAAATTGACACAAAATAGTTTTTAAATAAAATATTATATTATTAATTGTTATTTTATTCCTAAAAATCTAAGGTTCGGCCAAATGACTTAGATAAGGATATATGTATTACTAATAAACAATTTGGGGTTCGTTTGGCATGTTATAGTAAGTGTATTAACCATATAGTGAAAGAAAACAAAAAGACACGGTAAAAGTTAAATTATTTAACTTAGAGTTAAATCTAATTGATAAGGTTAAAATAATATCCTAAACTTGTCTAAATTCTATTGGTTGATAGGATTTCGACCCATCCCCACTTTAGACTCGAAATAAGACCCTTTGGAACCATTATAAACCGATTTTGACTTTAATATAAAATAATATTTTGAGATATTCCTAAGGTGCCCCTCTCCTCCCCTATAAAAGGACACCTCCTCCCCCTCCTCCTCACACCAATTTGAGCACTCATGCTCGGCCAACCCCTGCCAAAATCTCTTCTCCACTTCCCTAGAAACATCCTAGAGGTTCTGGTCTTCCTCAAAGACCAATTTTAGTGCCCTAAGAGGAGGTCTCAAAGAGGCGCTTCAAAGAAGAGGTAATTACCGTTACCAATTCTTTCATCTTTATTTCTTCTTCCACTTCTTCTTCTTAGGTTGTTTCATTATGAAGTAATAACATCAGTATCACTAATATACTGATATGTTATTATAAGTATGAAACAACCCTATTTCACTATCTATCCATCCTACGGAAAAAGAAATCACCGCGCGTGCGTACGTACGGAATACCGTCTCCACGCCGTGGTGTAATCTATTTTCCACCACCACCTTACATGGGTGGGTATAATGGTGTAAAGAATAACTATACATAGTTATTACAACATCATATTGATTCTGATATATTGTATAATCCACTTCAATTCAGTTCAATATTTATGGAAATGATATCATCGCTCGTGCGTACGTACGGACTACCGTCTCCACGACGCGATGAGATTCATTCTCCATGTTAACCATTTAAGAATGATTATAAAGTATATATAAGAAATAATAATGAAATATATGACATTATAAAGCTACTGTATTTATGTATATATATACATATGTATGTCATCTACTTACTTCCATTTCAAGACAATAAGGAAAGGAAAACAGCGTTCATGCGTACGTACGGACTACCGTCTCCATGAACGGTGTTTTTCATTTTATTTATCTACCTATTATATATATATATATATACTGAATATATATGATATATAAATCATATTTTATATTCTGGAAGTAAGTAAATCATGATATAAGTAATAATGATGTCAAGAACAACAAGTCAAAACACCTACGATAAATGAAACGATTTTTACCCAAAATGCTTCTTTAACATGGAATTTACAAAAGAACGGGTAATATAATGTCATAAGTGAACCATATATGATATCATAACAATGAATATGATTCTGTAATAAGTCAATAACATGATTTAAATCATTATACAGGAGGTTCGGACACTTACAAAGCAAGTCGGACCTAAGGTAAGGGAAATATCACAATCTCATTTTTATCCGAGATTGTTTATTCGTAAGTATTTACTGGGGTGTATTTTATCATCCACATCCATGTTTACTCAATATGTAATATTATTTCCATCCACCTAAAATTGTTTAAATCCATTTTTACCCTTCGGTGAGTTTTTAGTAATACGTATGAAAGGAATCTTTTGTCGTTTTTTGTACGAGGTACTTTTTGACTTTTCCGACAAAAGTACGAAGAATGTTTTTTTTTAACTTATACGGCACGAACGGATTTCTAATGTTTTATAAATCCTTATTTTCATGAAGCTTCCTCTAAAATATTTCATGACTATTTTCAATAAAATCTATTTCTTTTAAAATTGCATGATGTTTTGTGAAAAGAAATTGATTTTGAAGAAGAAAGGATATTTTCCTCAAGAATTCAATTCAAGTGTTTTATCAAAATTATTTTACATCTAAGATAATAAAGGGTTCTGTTTCTATCCATATTTTTACATTGATTTGACTATGTTGTGATGGAATTATGTTTATGAATTCCTTTATCTTATATGAATTGATTTATGATGTCATGATGTTTCAAGAATCCCATTTTTGTTACATGTGTTATGCGATGATGTATGTTTTATGATTATGTGGCACACATAAGAAAGGATTCATTATAAGATGGGTGGGACCTATATCTCCCTCCAATGAATTGGGTAAAGATTTTATATCTCATGAGATAGACATGGCTGGAACGGAAGGTTATTTCGGTTCAGTGATACAGGACTGAAACGAGGAGTGAACTCGGTTCAGAAAGGGTCTTTGTCCACTAAGATAGTCTTGGAAATGAGTCATGACTAACAAGAAATGATTTTCCATGATTATGTGTGCATGCCACAAAGTTTCAAGTTTCATGTTATGATTATGGGGATCTCATTTTCACTTCTATGATTTATCCCATGTTATGATATTATGAGCTCTTTTGCAGGTTAAGATTTTCAAAAGCTATGTTCTTATGTATATGATGTGATTGATATTTCTTTTGTTTACCCTTACTGAGCATTTGAGCTCACCCTTTTATGTTTTATTTTCCCCAGGATATAAAGAAAGGTTTTTATGTAAAAAAAGGGAAGATCTTTATGGGAGATATTGAAGATCTTTCCCCACGATAAGAAGATTACGTTCCGAGTTTCCAAAGACACTAAACTATTACGATCCTTGTGTGTGTGTTTTTGTTATGTACTAAGTATTCCGCAAAAGTAATGTAAAGTCCATGTACGTCAGGATTCGGGTCTCTACAGTTGGTATCAGAGGAAAGGTTTAGTCAACCTTTGGAAACTAGGATGTGAAAACATTAGTGAGATCCCTAGAGATATTTCTAAGGTATGTCTAGGGATGTCCCTAAGGATACGTATACGTATAGGATAGTCCTAGAACTATGGTAACGATCTTAGAATTAAACCTAAGATGTTAGATATTGAAGGTACTCCCCCTTTATTATGTTGTTTTCCCTAGCATGATTTTTGCCTCTCACACTATTCTTTTTGGGTTTTAGAAAATGGCTGGAAACAAGATGATTCACAATAATGGAGGATATGATGGACAATGGAATGATATTCTTCATAATGAAATGGGATTTGGAAGTCCAAACATCATTATTATGTCGAATCAGCAATCTCATAATATGATCAATAAAGTAAAATTTGGTAAGTTTCCTGACTCGGCTAATAAGAGAAAGATGGAGTTTCATGATGATCATAGAGGAAAGAAAGTTCAATTTCCCCTATGTAATTCATGTGGGAAGAGGCATCAAGGAGAATGTTTCAAGGGAACTGGAAGATGCTTTGGGTGTGGAAAAGAAGGACACAAAGCAAGTAAGTGCAATGGAAAAGTTTCAGTTAACACCATGGATGAGGATAATGGTATTGCTACGACATCAACAATTGTTAAATGCTTTAAATGTGGAATGTACGGGCATTATGCAAACCAATGCCCTAAGGGAAAGTCTCATGAAGAGAATCAGTATGGTCGTATGGGAAGTATTTATGTTGATGATGATGAAGAAACTACAAATGATATGTGATATGAAAGAAATGTTGAAGCTCGATCAATGGTCTAAGAATGTAGTGGAATGATTACATGTTTATCATGTGTAATGTTGTATAAGTAATCTCATGGAATAAGGAGACATCAAAGGATTGTTACACTGTTGTCTTTCCTTAAGTTTTGAAAGTGTATGATGAATGGTACCAGTAACCATGAAAGGTTATTCAGATACTTTTGGAAAGTAGATGATAAGTGCATAATGAAAGGATAAGAAGATAATGAGATGTTTGATTGTATTCATTAGCTCATGATTGATATAAGGACTAAGTGATATCATGGTTTGAGTATATATAATTAACTTTTGACAGCATTCATGTTTTCACTAAGGTTCAATGGGTATTCAAGAGAATACGTGATTAAGGCCTTTGAATATTTGGAATGTGACCAACAAAACATATATTATGATATATGGGGATCAACGATGGTATTAAATCTCTGAGAATCGTTTTCACTATATTATGAGATTCGACTGCAGTATTATGGATAAGCCTAAAAGATTGGAATGGATTATGTTGGACATAAGTTAGTATTGTTTGTTTTTTCGATATTATTGATGGGATGTTATATAGTTTTGGAAAAAGGACAACCTGCAGGACGGGCGACAGCCCATCGCTTCGGACAAGGTTGTGGGAATCGAACCCACAACCGAAGTGCGATTGGCCTTTATCGCCTACCACTGGCCTACAGGAAGTCCCTGTTTAGTAGAAACTAGTTTTATTATATTAAGCAGTATGATATATGAAGTATAAGTCCATTTTAGGAACCATATATGATTAATCTCACTATAGATCGACTTATGCATATAATTTTTGCTAACCTTTTGTTTGAGACAGATGGAATGACCCGTCATTCTATCACATGATCTGCTAACACTTCATGAATAACAAATTCAACTTCATTTATTTAATAGATGAAGTGGAAATTGTTCAAGGCACGAACAACAGTGAGATTGTACCAAAATAAAGTAAGTATTTATTCTAATTCAAATTTTCAACTTTAGGGAAATGATCTTGAAAACCAAAAATGTTGTCCTAGTGATCTTATACCTGATGAATCAGATGGTACCTTATATCATCACAAATCTATGGATTTGTGATTACTGGCTTTTCCATAGCCATGTTCTCTACCACTCTCCATCAGAACATGATGGTTAGATTTCTCTTCCATATCTATATTTTCACCTATGTGGAAACCCAATGATTAGTTTATTTGGGTAACCGTTACGTTTCATACTTTTGTTTTTAAAGATTAGTTTTGATATTCCTTTTTACTATGTGGGTTTCTATTAAAGAAACTTTCAAATAGTAAACCATTTATAACCCCAACGAATTTCGAGGGCGAAATTCATTTTAAGGGGGGTAGAATGTAACAGCCCAAGATTTTATAAAAAATATTCTTTTTAATTAATGTCTTGTGTTATACGCTACACCAAAAGGAGCTTTCACAACACGCATCCTTGACTTGCCTTGCATTACACGTAATCACGACCTTCCTCGATAGCATGTGTAATACGCAATACCGAGTTTCACTAAACAACGATATGCTATTAAAATATTATTAAAACTAGCCATTATGAATAGTAATAACCACTTTTTAAAACTCTGTAAATCTTATTTTTCAAAATAAACTTCATTTTTGGATTCGGAGTATCGAATTTAGCCTAAGGTGAAATTTTGGTACTTTTCGGATAACTTTCATATTCTGATGAATAGTGAAAATTACTAAATTATAATTAAAAACAACTTTTTTAATCGAAATAATTAATAGTGATAAATTATTAATTTGAGTGGTTTTAAAGTATATTTAGAATATATTTTTACAATTTAATACAATGTTGGTCATTGGATGTAATTTCACATTTAAACCAGACATAATCAAGTGTCAATCTTTTGATAGATATTGTTTCTTAAACGCTATTTGTTTTAACAGCGGGATTTAATTATAAAAATAATTAATGCAAATTCAATGATATGAATTTGGTAAAATAGACTTCATTTTTGAATTCGGAATATGAAATATAGCTTAGGATGAAATTTTGGCATTGTTCTGAAAAACATCAATTTTTGATGAATAGTGAAACTACTAAGTGGTAGTTAAAAAAATTAATTTCTTCATAAATCTTAATTTTACCGCTTCTGTGAATGGAATTTCAAAAATACGAGAGACACGGTTGATTTCAGTAAGTAAAATGTGGTTCAATGAGATGAAAATAATTTTTGGTGAATAGTAACTTTTTACTTTTTTTTACCACGGTTAATAGTAAATAGGGTAACTAAGGGTAAATATGATATTACTATTACCCTAACACATGTCTTAATTCTATTGGACAAGTGTAATTCGACCAAAAACAAACTTAGGAATAAAATATGACCATTTAGGCCCACTTGGATTAGATTAGGACATTTATTATTAATTTATTTAAAGAAGGGTTAAAATAGTTAAAATCAAAGTTTAATAAGTAAATCATTTTTAATATGGGGTTATACATAAGATAAATTCGATTGTAAATATTAATTAGAAATCTAAAAAGATTTACTACATGATGGTATTTTATTTTTAATTTTTAGACATCAAATAATTTAATTTATTTATGACACAATGATGATGCAGTAATTATCTTATTAATGAAATATTAACATAATTGATGTTATAAACACCAAAATAAATATAATTTGAGACTTTTTATGAATTCCACTAATTTTCTAGGTTACTATGATATAATAGTGATTCTCTAATCAACTTGGTTCGAACATATAATTCTGTTATGACTTTCACAAAAATCATATATCAAATAGTGTCAAAATTGACACAAAATAGTTTTTAAATAAAATATTATATTATTAATTGTTATTTTATTCCTAAAAATCTAAGGTTCGGCCAAATGACTTAGATAGGGATATATGTATTACTAATAAACAATTTGGGGTTTTTTTGGCATGTTATAGTAAGTGTATTAACCATATAGTGAAAGAAAACAAAAAGACACGGTAAAAGTTAAATTATTTAACTTAGAGTTAAATCTAATTGATAAGGTTAAAATAATATCCTAAACTTGTCTAAATTCTATTGGTTGATAGGATTTCGACCCATCCCCACTTTAGACTCGAAATAATACCCTTTGGAACCATTATAAACCGATTTTGACTTTAATATAAAATAATATTTTGAGATATTCCTAAGGTGCCCCTCTCCTCCCCTATAAAAGGACACCTCCTCCCCCTCCTCCTCACACCAATTTGAGCACTAAAGCTCGGCCAACCCCTGCCAAAATCTCTTCTCCACTTCCCTAGAAACATCCTAGAGGTTCTGGTCTTCCTCAAAGACCAATTTTAGTGCCCTAAGAGGAGGTCTCAAAGAGGCGCTTCAAAGAAGAGGTAATTACCGTTACCAATTCTTTCATCTTTATTTCTTCTTCCACTTCTTCTTCTTAGGTTGTTTCATTATGAAGTAATAACATCAGTATCACTAATATACTGATATGTTATTATAAGTATGAAACAACCCTATTTCACTATCTATCCATCCTACGGAAAAAGAAATCACCGCGCGTGCGTACGTACGGAATACCGTCTCCACGCCGTGGTGTAATCTATTTTCCACCACCACCTTACATGGATGGGTATAATGGTGTAAAGAATAACTATACATAGTAATTACAACATCATATTGATTCTGATATATTGTATAATCCACTTCAATTCAGTTCAATATTTATGGAAATGATATCATCGCTCGTGCGTACGTACGGACTACCGTCTCCACGACGCGATGAGATTCATTCTCCATGTTAACCATTTAAGAATGATTATAAAGTATATATAAGAAATAATAATGAAATATATGACATTATAAAGCTACTGTATTTATGTATATATATACATATGTATGTCATCTACTTACTTCCATTTCAAGACAATAAGGAAAGGAAAACAGCGTTCATGCGTACGTACGGACTACCGTCTCCATGAACGGTGTTTTTCATTTTATTTATCTACCTATTATATATATATATATACTGAATATATATGATATATAAATCATATTTTATATTCTGTAAGTAAGTAAATCATGATATAAGTAATAATTATGTCAAGAACAACAAGTCAAAACACCTACGATAAATGAAACGATTTTTACCCAAAATGCTTCTTTAACATGGAATTTACAAAAGAACGGGTAATATAATGTCATAAGTGAACCATATATGATATCATAACAATGAATATGATTCTGTAATAAGTCAATAACATGATTTAAATCATTATACAGGAGGTTCGGACACTTACAAAGCAAGTCGGACCTAAGGTAAGGGAAATATCACAATCTCATTTTTATCCGAGATTGTTTATTCGTAAGTATTTACTAGGGTGTATTTTATCATCCACATCCATGTTTACTCAATATGTAATATTATTTCCATCCACCTAAAATTGTTTAAATCCATTTTTACCCTTCGGTGAGTTTTTAGTAATACGTATGAAAGGAATCTTTTGTCGTTTTTTGTACGAGGTACTTTTTGACTTTTCCGACAAAAGTACGAAGAATGTTTTTTTTAACTTATACGGCACGAACGGATTTCTACTGTTTTATAAATCCTTATTTTCATGAAGCTTCCTCTAAAATATTTCATGACTATTTTCAATAAAATCTATTTCTTTTAAAATTGCATGATGTTTTGTGAAAAGAAATTGATTTTGAAGAAGAAAGGATATTTTCCTCAAGAATTCAATTCAAGTGTTTTATCAAAATTATTTTACATCTAAGATAATAAAGGGTTCTGTTTCTATCCATATTTTTACATTGATTTGACTATGTTGTGATGGAATTATGTTTATGAATTCCTTTATCTTATATGAATTAATTTATGATGTCATGATGTTTCAAGAATCCCATTTTTGTTACATGTGTTATGCGATGATGTATGTTTTATGATTATGTGGCACACATAAGAAAGGATTCATTATAAGATGGGTGGGACCTATATCTCCCTCCAATGCATTGGGTAAAGATTTTATATCTCATGAGATAGACATGGCTGGAACGGAAGGTTATTTCGGTTCAGTGATACAGGACTGAAACGAGGAGTGAACTCGGTTCAGAAAGGGACTTTGTCCACTAAGATAGTCTTGGCAATGAGTCATGACTAACAAGAAATGATTTTCCATGATTATGTGTGCATGCCACAAAGTTTCAAGTTTCATGTTATGATTATGGGGATCTCATTTTCACTTCTATGATTTATCCCATGTTATGATATTATGAGCTCTTTTGCAGGTTAAGATTTTCAAAAGCTATGTTCTTATGTATATGATGTGATTGATATTTCTTTTGTTTACCCTTACTGAGCATTTGAGCTCACCCTTTTATGTTTTATTTTCCCCAGGATATAAAGAAAGGTTTTTATGTAAAAAAAGGGAAGATCTTTATGGGAGATATTGAAGATCTTTCCCCACGATAAGAAGATTACGTTCCGAGTTTCCAAAGACACTAAACTATTACGATCCTTGTGTGTGTGGTTTTGTTATGTACTAAGTATTCCGAAAAAGTAATGTAAAGTCCATGTACGTCAGGATTCGGGTCTCTACAATATCACTTATATAACCCCATATATTAAAATTTATTAAAAGATATATGTTTATGTTAGATTTTTCTTAACTTCAAATTAATTTTTATAAAATGTCATTATCACTTACAAGTGGATCCATGGGTTCCCAAAATAGACCCAAGGATTATAATGGTCAAAAATTTATCAAAAAATAGGGTTAGAACACGTGTTAGGGTAATTTAATATTATTATAATATTATTTTTTACCCTTATTTACTGGATTTACCCTTTAAACATGGTAAATAAAATATTTACTAAAGTTACTATTAATAATGTCTAAAAATAAAAGTTAACTATTTACAAAATTTAGACCTCCTGATTCCAAATATGGAATCCATTTTTCCAAATTCAAAACATAGAAGTTTCAGAAATTAATTTAAAATCAATTACCGTTGTCAAAACATTAAAAGCGTGTTTTTATGAAGTAAAAACTACCAAAAGATTGACATGTATTTTTTGTCGAATTTCAAAGTGAAATTACTTCCAATGAAAAAAATTGGATTAAAGGATAAAAATATAATCTATTTACACTTTAAAACCAATTAAAAGGATAGTCTAATTATATGAATAAATTATATTAAAAGGCAGTTCTGAATTAAAATGCAGTATTTTTCACAATTTATCAAAAAATGAACTTTATCAGAAAAATACAAAAAATTTCCCCAATGTATATTTTGATGTCCCGCTTATAATAATTAAGTTTAGTTTGTAAAATGAAACTTACAAAAGTGACAAAAACTATATTTAAAAAGGGTTCACCATCAAAAGCGGTAAATCGACCTTTTAAAGAATATTAGAGTATTTCATTCTTAAAATCAGATTTATTCTTATTTTAATCCTCTAAAATTTATTGGATAAAAGTAAAAACATTTAAAAAACATGTTTAATCATATTTTAGTTAGTTTTTTTATTCCCTATAATATAATGGTTAGGCGTTAACTACCATTTAAAATAATAATATTATTATATTATTATTCGGTATAACTCAAAGTTGTGTACAACGTAAGATTTCAAAAAACCTATTGTTACGTGTTGAGTATGAAATCGGACATAGCATCCCCTTGAAAATAAAATTAATATTGAATTCACAAATATTAATAAATATGAAAATTTCATATTCTTTATTTACTAGTGAAGTTACATCCTTCCCCCCTTTTGGGAATTTCATCCTCACAATTTTAAAATTTGGCTCAGAAACTTCATTAAAAGTCCCACATTGGAAAAAAAAGTCAATAAAACTATCACATTAAAAGAAATAAAGATAAGTACAATGGTCACCCAAGATAACCCATTCTAGGATTCCATGTTGAAAAACATGGATATGTAAGATAAACTATGTGTAAAGTTCTAATGGAGAGTGATAGAAAATATGATCAGGAAATATTTAACAACAAGAAAACCATAACTTGTGATGGGTTAAACAGTCATTGGTTTCCCAGTAGTAAAATTAAATGGGAAAGGTTTTTGTTTTTAGTTACACTTCATAAATTTGGAGAATTTATTTATGATATTTACTAAGTAAATAAGAAAATACTTACTTTTCAAGTGGAGTTTCATCATTTAATATGTTTCTACCAAAAATTAATCATTTCTCCAAACGATGAGTATTCAAGATGACTTGGTCACACCTGAAGCACTTGTATCAACTTATATTGAATCACATAATCCATAAAATATTAACTATATATTTTCCTTGTCTTTAGATGTTAACCAAAACCAAAATGGTTAGTATAAGATCAGATAATCTCCAAAAAGGATAATATTTTATAAAAATAAATACTACTCTTAATCTCCAAAATTGAATAAAAAATACCCAAAGTTCAATAAAGACCATTAAATAAACAATTTTCCTTAAAATCATTCAATATAATCCAAACTAATATTGAAACCCAAAACTCAAAAGAAATTGATCACATATTCTTCTATAGTAAATCATAACATTTATCTCCAGATAACATCAGCTACTCTTAATGTCTCATACTGAAAAGTAATTAACCTAATCACATATTCTCTATGATAGGTTAATAATTTCTATAAATAACCTAAATCAAAATATGTCCACAATAAAAACATAGATTCTTCCAAAATAAATTTTCAACCATTACTCCAAAAATGAAATCCCATAGTATTATATTTTCCTTAGGCATATAGTGTTTCCCCAAAAGAGAGAACATCTTCCAAAATAACCTTTATCACTTAATCACCAAATCATTTTCTTATACTAATGATAACCATTTTATATAACCTAATATCCCAAATAAACTTACTCTTGATCCATAAAATCATTTAACTATAAATAATAAGTCATACTAACTAGGTACTTCATGTAGTTCAGTGGTAGGCGATAAATCCCAATCGCACTTTGGTTATGGGTTCGATTCCCGTAGATTTGTCTGATGTGATGGGTTGTCACACGATCTGCGTGTTTTCCTTTTTCAAAAATTATATAATTTTATAATATTCTCAAAAATAAGATAAATTACTCAAAAATCACCATAACATATTTTAACCACAAATTTCATCTCATACCTCACATTTTTATCCAAAAAAGTAATAACCTATAACTGCTTCAAATTCAAGGATCAAATAAACCCAAATAGTTCTTTATAACTATATCCACAAAAGAGAAGATAATTATTCCTTGAATAAAATTTTCAAATATCAAACTTATGGGTTACACATACTAGAAAAATATCTTCCAAAGTAATCCCATCATCAAAAGATCCTTAATACTTTAAGCATTTCATCATCCTAAAATATACCCTAACTCTTGAATACATTATATGTATACTTATTACTCATTAAATATTATTCATGATCTATTAACCATTCTTTTACAACTTATTCTGTAATAATTATTTCCTACAAACAAAATCATGAATCATATCCTAAGATTCAATAATGTCAAAACATCAACTAAGAAATAATCCATACCTTTCATTGGTCATTGATAGTTTCCTCGTCCTCAATTGGAATGGAATGAATAATTGGTAAATATATATTTATACGATCCTGGTGATACCATTCCTGAACCTTCTTCATAAGACATCTATTTGTGTAATGATCATGCACACCACATTTAAAACATTCAATTTATCCTTCAGAAAGAACTTATTTCCCTTTACTAGATTTAACTAGAAGATTCCTTTTTCTGTGGTAGGTTATTACTTTATTTCCTTCATTAATACATATATAGCATCTTAACTTCCTTTTGAATCATTTTCCTATGTGTTTATTTCCACATCCTTGACACGTAGGTTTTTGAATATACTTACCTTTATGGTTATTACCTGAACTTTAATTTGGATTCATTTTTCACATATATGATTCTTTAAAAAATCACCAATGTTAAAGAGGTCAATCATGACTACAGATATCTAGTTAAGAATAACCGCAAGAGTTCTCATTACCTCTCCCATTTCACTTGGTTTCTTATTCAGAAAACTATCATAGTTTTCTTCACATATATTTTTACTTTGGTGTCTACTAGATCCATCCATTTACTAAAACCAAAAATTTTAGTGTGAGTATATAAATAAAATCATCATATAATATCTTATGAGTATGTTAAAAAATAAGATATAATTATCCATGTTATCTTAAACCCATTCAATTTATATAAAATAACTATGACTCTTTCTAATATTCTAACCATTGTAGTTATGTCACTTAGGCTTAAATAACCCCTAACCTCTAAAGTTATCTAAACCATCCTATGATACCAACTATAAGGACCATCCTTAAAAATTACATAATCTTGAGTTAAATAAAGAATTAACATTTAGGATCTTTTCAGGTTTAGAGTTTTAGAAAATTAGGCCATAACTATTACATTACATCTCAAATATTACAAAGTAGACACTTCTACTTAGTATCCATTTTTTTCAAAAAAAAATGAAAATTTCTTAAAAGAAAAAAAGAATTATTTTCTTGATATAAATCTTCTTGAATTCTTCCTTTCTCTTACCCTTCCTTCTACCCTATGAAAAAATTTCAAAAACATGGGATGAGCATAAAAATCTTAGTAAGGGTTATAAAATAAATAAAGAAAACATTAGTCCATAAATAAATACAAAACATAAGCTCTTTAATATATCTCATAAAATCATAATATTTATGAATAACACATAGAAATCATAAATCATAAAGGTAACTTGAGCATTCATATCATACTTACATTGTATCTTTCATAGCTACATAGGGAGTTACGTTTGGAATACCCATCATAGTATATTCCCTAAATATCTTAGGAGAAACATTAGCGTTTACCTCTATCACGTTACCCAATGCATTAAAGAGCTATCTCAGGCTCACCCACCCTAGGTTTATCATGAAACCACATGTATACATAAAAAATTCCCAATAACCATAACATAATCATAACACATGAACAAGAATAAAGGAAATATAACATTTATATATTGCAATCACAATATAATATTTCAATATATTGACATAATCAATCCATTATCAAAACCATTTTCAAAACAAAAATACATAAAAAGGGTATATAGTGTTTATTTTCCTTTTAAAAACACTATGGCTTGTTGTGGAATCCAAATATCAAATAATGATCACAGCGGCGTAAAGGTCGTTATCACCATGTACGTTAAAAGAGACATTCCCTATGTTGTTTAGTTAAATGATACATAGAAAAATGATTCATTTTTAATGAGATTAAAATTAAAATGGGTTTATACACCATATAAAATAAATTCGTGTATAAATCAAAATATTCCTCAATGAAAGAAGATTGATACGAAGTCCCTTATGAAAATTCAGCAGCCTAACAGCGTCACTTTAAAATTCAGAAAATGAATTGATGGGAGAGAAAAGGGTATCTCATCACTTGGACATAAAATTTATAGCAATAAGGATATATAATAACATATCCAAACATAATAAAATTGAAATTAAAATACATAAAATAAAATAAGTCTTTGACTAAAAGAGAAGGGTGAAAGGTTCCCTTACCTCGAGTCTGACTTGTCTCGTATGTTCCTTATTATTTCTAAATAATAAAATTAAGTTAATTTATACTTGATTTAGAACCTTTTTAAATTTTATTATTCCTTTTATATCACTTATTACCTTGCTAAAAAAATTATTTAATTATTTGAGTTCATATCTGACATTTTGTCAATGTTCGGAACTTGAGTCAAAAATGAACTTGTTATAATTACAAATTGTCCATGTGGTCAAAAGTCCATTATCTCCGTATTTGTATTCATGATTTAAATATAATATATATATATAGTATATATTTATTTATAACTAGTATATAATTATTTATAATATTCCATAACATTTGGATATAAGAAAATGAAATGCATTGTTCATGGAGACGGTAAGTCGTACGTACGCATGAATGCTAATTTCATTTCTTTTTTTATTTTTAAAGGAATGAAAACTAAATGATACATCGTTATATTATAATTCATGTATAATATCTATGTTATATATGTTACATAAGTTAATTAATTACATCCTTTATATATTCCATGTATATCATGAATGAGTCATATCACTTTGAGGGGGCGGTAGTCTGCACTTCCTCAAATAAATTATCATATATAAAAAACATGAAAAGAATAATGGTATATTCTAAATGATAATTACCAAATAATAGAGATAAAATAAATACCATAAATATCATATATAATTACAGTTCCATTATAATGGCCACCATGAGAGGTGGTAGGAGAATATTGAACAATCATCGTTTCGTGAGGCAGTAGTTCACCGTCCACAGAAACAGTATGTTTTATACCAATTAGACAGAGGTGTGTGTAAGTTTAGTTATAATACTTCTTATAAAGACAACCTAGTATATTGAGGATAATGTTGTTGTTATGTAATCAAATAAAAATAATATAATATGGAGTGAAGAAGTAGAATAATGGAAAAGAATTTTAGAGAAGATGCTACCTCTTAAAACATGTAACTCTCTTTGATTTGAGACAAAAGGATTTCTTGAATATCCTTATTCCTAGGGTAAGTAGTAATAGGGTAATTTTTGGAGATTCTTGGAGCAGATTTTTGATTATCAAAGGGGATTGAGAGGTGTGTGTAACGGGTTAGAGATGTTGGCCTTTTATAAGAGGGAGGTGGGGCTCTTTAGGAATGTTTGAAAGTATTATTTTATTATAAAATTATTTTTTGTTTCAAAAGGTAAAAAACTCATTAAATTAGAAGATAATATGAATATAAGTCGAATTAAAATAATCCAATAATAATTTGACAGGTTGTGGATATTTTTTAATCCTTATCGTTTTTATTTAACCCTTTTTTTAATCTTACTATTTTATCAAGCATTTAACACTTTGAGAATCAATATAGTAACTAAAACATGAAAAATATCCAAATAAAGAGTCATTAATAAAATTTTAAACTTATGGTAACTATTTTTTCTAATTTTATATTTTTTTGAAATTTTATAATATTTAATAAAATATTTTATATTTTAAAGTATGAATTATGTCGATTTTGATACTATTCATATCATGACTTTTTAAAAATCCATAACAACCTGATTGATTAGAAAAAACATCATTAATGAAAATTTAACATGTAACTACCATCTAAAAAATCATGGATGACATCAAAATAACAAAATTACATTTGTTTTAACATTTATAATATCATTTATTTGAATTCTTTATTAATGAAGCAATTACTACATCACCATTGTGTCATAATTAAATTTATTTATTTAATTTATAAAAATTATAAATAAAATACCATGATGTAGGAAATATCTTTATATTTATAATAATTATTTATTTTTGAAAATATGACTTATATAACCCCATATAAAAATTTTCTTACTAAAAGATATATGTTTATGTTACATTTTCCTTAACCTTAAACTAATTTTTATAAAATGTCATTTTCACTTACAAGTGGCTCCATTGGATACCAAAATCAACCTAAGGATGACCATGGTCATAAATGTATCATAAAATTTGGTTAGTACATGTGTTAGGTTAATTTAATATTATTATAATATTATTTTGTTACCCTTATTTAACGGATTTACCCTTTAACTATGGTAAATAAAATATTTACTGAAGTTACTATTCATAATGTCTAAAAATAAAAGTTACCAATTTAGAAAATTTGGACCTCCTGATTCCAAATATGGAATCCATTTTTTCAAATTCAAAACATATAAGTTTCATAAATTAATTTAAAATTAATTCCCTTTGTTAAAACTAAAAAGCGTATTTTTAAGAAGTAAAAACTACCAAAAGATTGACATGTGTTTTTGTCCAATTTATAAGTGAAATTAATTTCATGGACCAATATTGGATTAAATGATAAAAATATAATATATTTAAACTTTAAAATAAATTAAAAGGATAAACTAATTATATAAATATATTAGGTTAAAAGGAAGTTTTGAATTAAAATGCAGTATTTTTCACTATTCATCAAAAATGAACTTTATCCGAAAAATACCAAAATTTTACCCAATGTAAATATTTATGTCCCGATTATAATGAATAAGTTTATTTTGTCAAA
The DNA here is from genome assembly GCA_963277665.1 of Viscum album. Lineage (NCBI taxonomy): Eukaryota > Viridiplantae > Streptophyta > Magnoliopsida > Santalales > Viscaceae > Viscum > Viscum album. The sequence goes on along the minus strand of OY728128.1, from coordinate 2,138,446,492 downwards.
TAGAACTTATAAAAGTGACAAAAACTAGATTTAAAAAGGGTTCTCCATCAAAAGGCTGTAAATCGACCTTTTAAAGAATATTAGAGTATTTCATTCTTAAAATCAGATTCATTCTTATTTTAAGCATATAAAATTTATTGGATAAAAGTAAAAACTTTTAACAAACATGTCTAATCATATTAAAGTTATTTCTGTTCATTCCCTCCAATACAATGTTTAGGCATTAACTACCATTTAAAATAATATTGTTATTATATTATTTTTCGGTATAACTCAAAGTTGTGTGCAACGTATGATTTCAAAGAAACTTGTTTTTGTGTGTTGAGTATGATATAGAACATATCATCCCATTGAAAGTAAAATTAATTTTTAATTAAAAAATATTAATAAATAGGAAAATGTCATATTTTTTATTTACCAGGGATGTAACACATATATAGAAAAAATGACTCATATATATCTCCAAATGACACATGCAAAAGTCAAGAATGGCTCATAAATTCTCCAGACCTAGAAATTTTTTAGCTTAACTCTAAATTACATAATACTTTAAAATACATCAATATTTATTCTAAACTCTTCAAAACTGAATCCAATCAACTTTAAACACTCCATAAATATTATAATGAACTTCATAAAAAATGAATCATGAAACATTACTTGAGTTTGAACATGATTTATGTGTCAAAAACAAAAGACAATACAGTAATCACTTTCACTTTAAACTTATTCAATATTAATTATCTAGATGAACACAAAATTCTTGAGGAAATTTTTGAATTCATATACTTCTTTATGGGACCAAAAAATTTCCCAAGTACTCAATTTCTTCCTAAAATATTTTTGGGCTAAAAATCCCCCCCCTTGTATTTTTTAGGCATCCAAGGAACATAAATATTTATCAAACTCAATCCTCTTATAAATGAATAATCATTAAATAATTATTAACCAACATGAGTGAACTTGGTGTAATAAATAAGAAGATTGAATAATAATTTCATGGTGTCCTTAAAATAGTGATTTACATTCATACCTTCTTCAAAATGATCCTCATGATACAACTTGATGAAATGATGCCACTTGAAAATTTATTGAAGAATACATAACTTATTCTTTAATAAATACTTCGTAATCAAATAAAATCAGTTATAAGATATTACTCTCTTAAAATGTAACACATATCAATGGATAACTTCCCCTATATTGATGTACTCCCCCTTTGAAAACACGTGAGGAGATAAATGTAAAGAATGTTTTTTGTTGCCTTTTTCTCCCCCTTAAATAACAATATCCAAAGAATAAGATGGGAGAGAGGACTAAATCATTATACCTTATCCTTGATAGGATTGAGTTTGAACTTCCATCATCAAACTCAATCTATGATAAGAATACTTTATTAATGTTTTAGTGATAATATCATCCACTTTCTCCTTTGTAGGAAAATACTCTAGTTTTAACAACTCTTTTCCACAATATCTTTTATGAAGTGATAATTTATATCAATATGGTTTTACCTTTTATTTTGAACTATATTTCTTAGAATACTAATAGAACATTGATTATCACAACCCATGAATCCTAATAATCCTATTTTTAGTCATGAAATGTGACCCTTTTAGAGCACATTGATACCAAGCATAATTTGTAGAAGAATAGACGATGTATATATTTTAAGTTTTCAAGTATAAAAATATCCCTATAAGATTCCATAATTCCATTAGATCAACTTATTTTCCTTATATATCTTTATAAAACATATATCCCATTTAAATATAAGTATAAATTGTATTTTAATCTTCTATTACAAAATTAATTAGAGAATCTTGAGAATACATTTCTTAAGAAAGAAAAATGTGATTTTATTATTTGGAGATTATCAAACTAAAAAAATATCTCATCTCACCAATAATGTATATTTCAAATAGATTCTTCATATATAAATCAAACTCTTCACAAAATATTTATTCATTGATAGTAAATATAATATAATTTAAAAAAATAATAGTAATGAGAAATACAAATTATTTATCTTTGATGTATAAGTTATTGTCCACCCAATAATGGATATTTCAAATAGCTTATTCATATATAAATCAAACTCTTCACAAAATATTTATTCATTGCTAGTAAATATAATATAATCTAAAAAATAATAGTAATGAGAAATACCACTTATTTATCTTTGATGTGTAAGTTATTGTCCACTCTTCCGTTTCTAAAATTCAAATTCTTTAATAAGATTTATATCTTAGAATATCAAGATCTTGGGTCTTTATTAAGCCAATATAAATCTTTCTTTAACCTAAAAACATAACTCTAATATTCTTAAATAAAAAATCTATGAGGTTTTTAAATATAATCATTTTCTTCTAAATCACCATTGTGAAAATAAGACTTTATATCCCTTTGTAATATCTTGTATTTCTATTATGTTGTAATAGCAAGAAAAATTTATAATGGTTATCACCTTGACATAGATGAAAACGTTTCATCAAAATAAATCTCTTATACTTGAGAATACCCATTACACACAAGTATTAATTTGTTTCTTACAACCTATCATTTGTTATTAAACTTATTTCAAAGCCCCCACTTTGTGCCAATAACATTCTTATATTTAGGATTGGGGACCAATTACCAGGTCTCATTATTTTATTTCTGGACCAGTTCTTCATTTATCATATCAACCCACTCTTGATTATCTAAATATTATTCAACATCTCTAGGTTTAACCTATGGAAATAGTGAGGTATGTGATGTTGTCCTCAAATTTTCCTAGATTGAAATTTATTTCCTTGATCTGTAATGATTTTTTAGACTTAAACCTACTTTTTAAGCATTTAATATGATGGATGAGATTGTTTTTCATCATTTTAACATGATAAATCAACTTCCCCAACCTACACATATTCTATATTTTCATCATTTTTATAAATTTCTGTATTATTTTTAATAAAAAGAGCTTCATTATCACTCTTGTAACTTTCTTATTCATGTGTAGCTTATTTCTTTGTATGTTATAAATTCTTCACATCATCAGTGTCCAAAATATTACCTATCACTTTTTTTAAAATTTTAGTATCCTCTTCTTTTTAGAGGATACCCGAAGAAGATCTCATCAACACCTTTCTATTCAAACTTCCTAGGATTTTCTCCTCTAAAATTGATCACATAAGGGATCCAAACACCCATAGAGACTTCAAAAATATAGATTTATTATAATACATATCATATGGGTAAATATATAAATTTGGCATGTATAAGCACCTATTTTGAATATGAATCGCTTCTCCAATGTCTTGTCTCAAAAAATAACAAGATGTTTCATGCTATATCAACATAGTCTGATCCATTTTCGTCAATATTTTATACTTTTATCCATCCACACCATTATGTTATGGTATTTTTGGTACACTAGATTTATGGTGAATACCATGCTTCTAAAGATAATCATTGAATCTTACACTTATATATTCATCACCATTATCTATCTATATATTCATTAAAGAAAACCCGCATTCCTTTTATATAATTCATTTAAAAAAATTTAACATTCTTAGATCCTTTAAGTTATGTTTCAGAGACAAAATTCAAGTAATAAAAGTAATTTCATCAATAAATGAAATAAACTAATTATCTTAATTTGTCGATTTATCCCTCATGGGTCTGTAAATGTATTAATGGATAAGTTCTAATGGATGATAAAATTGAATCTCAACCTATATTTCCCTTATGGAATGTTGATAACATCTAGTTTATATATCTCTTGAGTATCGGTATATCACAAACATTGTCTTATTGAGTGATTTTACTCATGTTCTTCTAGACAAGATGACCAAAACTTTTATAACATAGTTTATTTTATTATTTCATGCTTATGTAAGATGAATTTCTAGAATCCACACAAGAAACAAATTTTTATCTTTTCATTGAACTCTTATCAAAATACATCTATATTTTAAGAACTTCACAAAAAATATATCCTTTTAAAATATCACCTTGTTTCCTTTATCACATAACTAAGTCACAAATATCCTATTTTGTTTTAGTCCTTCAAAAAATAAAGTATTCTTGGATTTTATTTGATCATTATCAATCACAACTGATTCAATGCATTTGAATTTGAGTGGACCATCATTTACAAAGGTCACTAAGTTTTCCTTTCACTTTTCAACTTCTTTCATAATTTTTAAATCTCCTTCCATGTGAGATTAAAAACCACTATCTAGTTTCCATGGATTATCCCCCTTTGATGGTTTAAGTGAATATTTCAAAAATAAGTATTTTTCATTAACTTTAGTCTTATTATAATAAATATCTTAAGTGTTGTAACTCATATTTTTCTTAACTGGTAGAAGGATGAGACATTAATTTGTATGGTGACTAGGTTGGTCAGAGCTTCTATATACTTCTTCAAGAAAATTAAACTTAATCTATGTTTTTTGTCCATAATTTGTAATCTATTTCTAAATGTTCCTCATTCAAGAGGTATGAATCCCCTAAAAACGGGCCTCTAAAATATCTTAGCCTCCTTATGGTTTTGGTAATTAAAAAAAACATATTTTCTAGATTCTCAAAGCCTCCAAGGTACCAATAGAATCCATATAAAGTATATTTTTCTTTATAACCAGCAAGATATCTATAATTAGATATTTTCCTTGAAACCTTCTTTGATTCGTGAAAACATGATCCTTTTTTGAACCAAAACTATTATAAACTCACAAAAAACTATTTTAATATAGTCCAATTTTTAGAACTTTTGGATTCCCCAGTTCAAGTAATTATTAACATCAATTTATATTTCCTGGAATTTTTAGATTTCTATGATTCACTTGATTTTTCACAAACATTGTTCTATTGACTTGATTATTCTTTTAAAACTTTTGACCAACTTTTTCATTATTATCTTCACTATTTGATATTTTTTTATTCACAATACTTATCCTTCTTTGAATATTTTACAACCACTGAAATATATTTTTGTAATAAGGATTTACAATTTCATAATTATTCTTCTACCTTAACCAATTTCTATTAAATGTAGTTAATATATTTCTTTTTCTCATTCACACTATCTTCCAAATTTATTTTAATAGTATTTTAATCATGAATTATCTTTTGTATATATTCAATATTTTTCAAATTTATTTATTTTTATTTATTAAATACTGAATCCTTATTGTTGAAAGGTTAGCTATGTTTATTTAATATTCTTCTATAATTAAGATATCCTTGAGAAAGATTATTTTAAATACCACTTTAGTTTAAATATCATCTCAGTTTCTTCCTATTTTCTTCAAAAACTAATTCCTTCATCACTAGTGATATTTTTATAACTCACTTCAGTAATGGGATTTTTTTATCAAATTCATCATCAGAAGTATCAACATCCTCTCCATCATCATTTCCTTTACTTTCTTTAGAAAATAAATTTCTCTTTCTATATTTATAGAATTTAATAACCATCTATTTGGAAGAAACCATTAACTTATTAGATTTATTCTTATATAATATTCTAGGATTTTCTTCTTTATCATGGTATTCATCATCTTTTTATTTTTGGAAGTTCATTGCGAAGTTCCTAATTTCACCACATAAGAAACATTTTAATATGATATTTCCCTTGAACCATTTATTTTTGTTTTTCAAATTTATATAGATAAGATAAATTATTTTATAAAAGATCATATCTACATATAAATCTAAATATAAATATACATCTTCATCTTCATAAACCTTCTTATAATTCTCACTTTAAAAGAGATTTCTTTTTATCCTTAAATTTATTCTTTAGGGTATTATATTTTATAATATCATAAGAAATAAAAAAAATTGTTCTACACCATGAGGAAGTATTCATATATCTATATTATCCAAGTACAATACTTTTTCATCAATCTTTTATAGTAGGATATGGAAAAAAAATTATACCATTGTATAATCTTAAAACTTCTCACCAAATCCTTTTATTGGGATCATAATCTAAATTTCCCATGTGAAGAATCCATCTATAATTTCATTATCATTCATCATGAGGTCTTCATACTTCAACTGAAAAATATGTGTCATTACCCACTTCACTTTGGTATTTCCATTATAGATATTCTCAAGATTTTTCTATATGCATTTTCCTGTTTTGATTCCTTTGAATTTCGTAAATTCATTATTTGAATGGGATTACAATATATATCATTTCAAGAAAATCCATTATTTTCAATATTCCTATTATCTGCCATTGGCATTGAAGTGCCTTCATCATAGGGAATAAATACATTGGTTGAAACTTCCAAAACATTATAACTGATAGATAATATTTAAGGCAACATTTTTTCCTTAAATGTATTACAATTGTTCCTATCAAACTTGGGAATCCCCTTATTATTCACTGAATTACAACTATCCAATATATACCCTAGAAATTTAGTGACAAAACCTTCAACCATAAACAAACTCTAATCTTATAAAATCAAAATAGTAGATCAAAATTGAGGGAAACCACAGATCTGATACCAATTCAAAATACACCCATATATCTATAGAAATTATTGAGAGGTGGGTAAATTAATGAATCAAATTATTTTTAATTTTTTTTCTTGAAACGTCCATCTCCACCTATTAAAGTGAAAAATATTACTTCTAAACACACACACACAAAGTGAAAAATAGATTTATACGGCTCACCTCTTAAAACAAGAAGGATACTCCTTAACATGATTTGGAATTCACTGAGACCATATGACCCACTAGTAAAAACATGTGATTATCAAAAGTCTGGTATATCCTTGTAATTTCATTACACATCTCTCAGTAGTATTGAGTGTGATTATTATACTATTACAATAATATATGATTATTTTTTAAGATAAAAAGTTCATTGAAATAATTTAACTTCCAAATGTGTCAATGTAGTACTTCTTCTCTTCTTCTTCTTTAACCTATATGGTTATATATTTATTCTTTTGTATCTATTTTAAATGCATAGTATTTTTTTCTTCTTCTTTATCTCTCAAAATATTCTCAATAAATCTGTAGAGATCAGTATCCTCTTTCCTCTTCTCTCATCCATATCCCTTGTTTCTCATGCATGCACAATATAGAATATATCATGTTTTAATAGTATAAAATCTAGTCTGAATTTGAATTTCACCAAGTAGAGACTATAAATTCTCTTTCTTCATTCAAAGAAACTATGTATTCAATGTACTAACATTATTTTTCCTTTATTGAATCAAAAATACTATTTTTTGATTTCTAACCTTTTTATTCCTTTTCGTGAATCACAAATTTCATTTTTTGATGTTTAAGACTTGATCGTACTGCTTGAGCATCACCTAATTTTATTTTATTTTCTCTAAATAATACTGGAAACTCATATTTTATTCTAAAAAAGTAAATAATTTTTACCAATTATTGTATTCATATTAAATTCTGGATAACTCAGATATAGCATCATAATAACTCGTATGTAGAGTGAATTGACTCGTATGTTGAGGTAAATGACTCATATTATTATAATCTAAGTGTTTTTAATTAGATATCACTTTTATGGTTTATTGGTACTAATGAATATGAATTTTTTTTATATGATTTAAAAACTTATATTTATTTATATCATGTCACAAAATATTTTATATAATTAGTTAGATACTCATTATATATTTAAATATTTTATGCTTACGTTGTGACAGAAAATTTGTTTTATTTATAGGTTAAATATATTTTCTTAAAATGATTTCTTGATAAATATTTTATAAATTTATATTTATGTTAATTATATGAATATATATTGTTAAAAATTATTATGATATTCTTAGAAAAAAATCTATCAAGGTATGTGGAAAGAATATGACTTTTCATTTAAAGAAGAAAATATTTTTATTCAAAATAAATTGTTTTTCATGGATTATATTCTTTTGTTGAAAATTGAAATTATGAAATTTATAATTTTAATTTGATAAAATAAAATTAATTTTTTCATCTATCATATAAAAATTATCTTATGTTAATTCTTTAGGATATTTCTAAAAAGTTATATTTTTTGGGTGAACAGTGAAAAATCTGTTTTTACAAAAACTGTAATTTTATAAAATCATTATTATATAAACATTAATTAAAAATATATGAAACCTTTTTCTCAATAAAATATGTATTTAAGTAGTAAAATAAATCATTTAAAATTATTATGTTAATTTTATAACCCTGTGATTGACATTTTTGAACCTAAGTGGTCTTTTATTTCAATAAAAAAACAATATTGGTTCTTTTCCTTTAATTAAGTATTCTCAATGTTCCATTCGGTTTTGGATTTATTTGAAAGTCAAAAAAAACATTATTATTTATAATCATAAACCATTAAATATAATGGGAGTCAATATTATACATAATTTTTATGTAACTTCAATTTTATGCCTAAAAGGGAATTTTTAAAAAAATTGTTTTTGTTTGTTAAGTGTACTTTTGTTAAAATTAATTTTTAAAACCTCTATAAATTAAATATTGTAAGAAAAATTAAAAAAATTAATCACAATTTTCAAATTTTTTAATACTATTCATTTTATTTTATCATAAAAATAAGTTACGAGGATGAAAGTTTTTCACCACAGTAAATGTTAAAATTATTTAAAATGGTTAAAATAAATGGATAAGGCCTTAAATATCACAAACTATTACCTATAATATTATTTTATGATTTAATATATACCCCTTATAATATTATATTCTAAATTAATCTTATTTGATCCAATTTCCCTTGAAAAATAATTTATTTTATTTTAAAATTAAGAGTGTTTGCAAAGGTGTCACCCCTCTCACTTATAAAAGGATCCCTTCACTGCCTCATTTATATACACATTTTGAGAACCTTATCTTAATAAATGACTAAAAAAATACCTCCTAAACTCTATTTTTAATTACTTTTAGGCCCTGGTCTTCCCAAAAGAATAATTTTAGAGGGCTTAAGGTGTGATCTAAAGAATGATATCTAAGAAAGCGGTAATTATTTTAACTAGGTTCTTTCAAGTTTATTTATTATTCTAAATATTCCCAATATATTATACCCATAATAATATAATTATATAAGTATCATTAATATACTATAAATTTACTATTTTTAGGAAATAATCATTTTCTATCTCCTTTCCATATAATGGAAAATTAAAACATCGTCGTGCCACATGTGGACTATCACCTCCATGAATGACATATTTCATTTTTCATCGCTACCTTAAATGGATGGTTCTAAAAATGAGTTTAATGTATAAATATATTATTTCAAGAATTATTATGGTTTTTTGAATATAATTTTTCCATTATATTAATAATATTAACAATAAATCTTCATCGTATATTTTAACCGCCTAAACAAGCATACTAAGACATTTTGAAAGTAATAACATCAAACCTTTATCATTAATTTATTCTATTAGTCTACCTATTATTAAAACTCATTTATAACTTTTATAAAATGTTTAATATTCTGTAAAAGTGATATTATCATTATTTAATTTCATGTTCTTACTCATTTAATCATTATAACATGCTCTTTTTTGGGTTAGTTTTACAAGCTACATGAACAATGTTATAATGTTTATATCATGAATGATTAAAGAATGTCAAATTATTATAATATCAGATAATAATGATCAATTTGAGATGTTTTTATATTTATATATTGTTAATATTCAAAAGTATATTAACCTTTAAATTCTGTTATTTTTTTTAATTCAATTATCCTTAAAAGGGGTGATTTTTAAGTATTCCATACGAACCATTAACATAAATTTCATAAAGTGAATAAATAAATATAGAAATATATTAAAATAATTATCTAAATATAAATTTACATTATATAGATAATTAAACAATTACCAAGGTTAAAGTACTAGAATCTCTGAACCAAAACATGCATGGAAACCAGAATTGTTAACACCCGAATATTGATTTTAATAAATAATTATTAATAAATATATAGAAGTAAATTATAAATGAATGGCATAAAATAATAAAAATATAAATATTATTCTTAAATAGATTAAAAATTAAATTAAAATTATTACACAGGATGTTAGAATGTGTCTGACCTAGAGGGGATCCGAGGTAAGGGGATTCTTAACTCAATTTCCTTTCATTAGGTTTTGTCACTTCTACATTGACTATGTTATTCCAAGATTATGTATGCTATGATCTATAATTGTTTAATTTTTTATTTAAACTTATTTTATGTGGATATACAAATCTTTAAAATAAAATATTCATTGATATATTCTTACTTCACTTGTCTCTTGGTAATAGTTTTTTTGTCTCAATTAAAATTCCTTGAGATGTGTCATATTGTGCTCCATATTTTCTTTTATATGTTTTAATTACTAACCCATGAAAATATTTTGACATATTATTTCATTTAATTCATTGTATTTATATAATTATATCATGTAATTAATTTTCAATGGATTCTGATTCAAGCATTACTAAATTTGTATGGTTTTCTCATCTCAATTTTAAGATACACTTCATAGTATACAATTATTTTCATAAATTTGGTGTATATACTTCCTATTTTAAATATTATATCATGAATTTATTTATAATAATGGAATTTTAGGTTTATTATCAAGTTGTTTCTTTCAAAGTTGTTTTTGATTTTAAGATGTAAGGCCTTTTATTTTAAATAATTTCTTTAAAACTTTTAAATCATTTTACATAAATATTTCTTTCCATGTCCATATTATTTCAAGAATGTTATTCTATTCACATCAATGTTTTCTTAAAGTAATTTTTTATTATATTTTACTTTATTTACAAAGGTTTAAAATAAATATTTTTAATGGTTTCTGTACATGTCATTTTTTACTTTCTTTATAAAAGTGTAAGAATAATGTTTTTTAAAAATACCATGTGACCACATTTTCTAATTGGCATGTCTGCTGTTTGTTATAAATATTAATTTTTTATTTTTCATGGATTTCTAAAGTAAATTTAATTCTTATTTTTATATAAATTATTTATTTTAAATAGATAACAAATAAAATGATATTTCCTTTTCATCTTATGGGATAAGTATAAGTTCTTATGATTATGGGTTCAAATGATTTCTTTATGAGTTTTATGATTAAATTAAAATATTTTATGTGTTTTATTCATGTTATAGTTCTTTTAAATAATATATTATGATGGGTGCTTCTGATATACCCCTCCAATGCATTGAGTAAGGATGACGGATTTAACTAGATAAAATATTCTCCTATGAAGATGTGGGAATTATTTAGATAGGTGATTCCATTAATAAAATATGTCCGAATTGAATATATTAATTATTTATTTTTAATGGTGATTGTAAGGGTGATATGAATATAATGACTCAAGATACATTTTTTGTTTTTCTATGTTTCCTTTTAGTTTTATTGGTTTTCTTGAGAAACTGTTGATTTAACATAGCACATGATTGTTGATTGATATAATTTTTGTCTTATGTTATACTTAATCATTATTCTTTGACTCGTGATTTATAAATAATATTTTATTAGTTATGAATCTCTTATGTTATGTACATGAACTTTGATTATGTTCTCATATCCTTATGCTCATATTATTCTCACTTTTATCTTCAATTGTTAATTTCTATATTTACCATTACTATACATTTAAGCTCACCCTTATTATATTTCCATTTCTATAGGTTATAAATAATATTAATACTTATGATATATCAATAAGGGTATCAAGTGTGGATAATTTTATAGGAAATGTTGAACTTGTATTATAGAATAATAATTTATTGGTACAATAGGAAAAATTGTCATTAGATGATAAATATATAATTTTTTTAGTTAAAGGTTTTTCCTAATTATCTAAAACACTAAACCAAAAAAGGGATTGGGTATATAAGTGACTCGGTATTTTTTATTGATATTTTAATAGTGTTTTTTTATTTTTAGGTCACTTCAGTTGGCATAAAATCCGGTATGTATAGAATATATTTTCATCACTAGATTAATGTGTGTAGGTTTGGGGTGTTATAGTTGGTATCAAAATAGGGTTTAGACAACTTTATAGGTTTTGATATTATCAAATGAGGATATTTTGAGAGTTTTGGATACCATTATGGGTTAGTAATTTTAGGTTGATCACAAGATTAAAGGAATTGATACCATTTTTTGGTTTTGTATGGGATTTTAAGGTGATTAATGATATTTTTGGAGGTGTTTATTGGGTTTTAATACATCATTGAGGTATATATAACCCTTAGTTTTAACGTGTGATTTTGTGTGAAGGTTATTTGGGAATAATGTTAATTTATTTTTTGGGACATAAACTGAAAGGTATAGATAATCTTTAGGGTTAATAAGTTATTTGATTATGATTTAATTACGGTTAATTGGGATAAAATATTTTTTGGGAACATGATATGATTAATGTGAATGGTAAATTATTTTTTATTGTGGGATTTTATATCAAGCTGGTTGATATTATTTAAGGAATAAATATTGAGTTATCTTTTGGAAGCATATATTATTTTTCTTCTAGTTTTATTTCATGGTGATTTGGTTTATTTTGGAAAAATATTAGTATATTTTATACACTTTATGATTAGGGTATATACATTTTGTATATGTGACTTTATAAGGGATTAATGTTGTTTGGAGATAGATTTTAAGTTGATTTTGGAAGCATATATTTAAAAAATTCATTTTTTGGTTCCAAACTTGGTCAAGAATATTTTGATGGTTTTTAGGGATACTTATTTATGGAATGATTTAATTTTATATATGGGTGTTATTTTTGAGGTTTTGGATATTAATTTATTATTTCTTCATATAAAGGTTTCTTTATATTTTGTATTATCTTAACTTATGCTAACCATTTTTGTTTTGGGTAAAAAATAGAAAGAGTAACTTTTTATCTTTTTTTATATCATTATCTATTAAAAGTTTATTTTCAATCATCAATCATGATAATTTCATATTGTATATTCCTCATTTGGAATGTGAGATGAAATAGAGGTGAAAAATAATCAAAACATCCAACTGATGGATGATATTGTGCTTATGGTAATGGAATGAAATCAAGTAAGTATATTTTACCCTATTATCTATCTTGGTGGTAATATAATTCCTCAAAACACAAGAAAAATGATGATAAATCTATCATATATTATATAGAAAATATCACATGACTGTCATGGTATTCCTTTAAAATTCAATCACAAGTATGAGTCTTATAAAAGTATAGATATGGTTTCAAATATATATATTTATATATATATATATATTTGTATGTTTGTATAATAAGTATCATAGTCTTGACATAGAAATAAAATTTATCGATATTTAAGATCACTTTTTAAGATATATTTTCTTTTCCTAAAATCAAATAACTTGAAAGGAATATGTTACTTTAATTTCTAATGAATTTATGGTAACATTTTCTCTCTTATAGATTTATAACTCACATGCCACATTTTTTAAAATGGATTTTCAAGACTCAGTCTCTTTTTTGACTCATAATATTTATTATTTAACCATATTATTCTATTATTGATATATTATATCATTATATTTCTTGAATGGTTTTTTATTTTTCTCTCTAGGGAAATTATATTTTCATATTGTTCTCTTATTCTTTGATGATGTTCTTAAAAATAATTTCTCTTCTGTATGTTGACTATTTTTCACCTCTATATCCATGTTTTTTTACCACAAATGTTTTCTTATTTTAGAAAATAAATATGAATTCTCTTCTGAATAATCCATATTTCACATCATCTCTATTCAGAATAAAATGTTATATTTTATTTTTAATGTTTTTTCCCTTAATAACCTTTCAAAAAAACCTAAAATGTATTTCTTTCTATTTCTTTGTATTTCTTTTATTTTCTACTACACATTTATTATCTTTACCTTTATTTCCTCCCGATGTGTTTTTATTGGGGTTTTATTTGAAATTATATTTTTTGAAGTCCTATTTTACCATTTGAAATGGATTTTAAAAAATATATATATTATTTATTTATAAAATCATTTTCTTTAGACTTAAGATAAAATTATGAGGATATAATTTCTTTAAAGGGGGAGAATAAAACAACCCAAGTATTTTTAATAAGATATCAATTTTATGGTTTAGTAATAAACATGATTAGAAATTTATTTATATGATTTAAATAATTATATATTTTTATATATTGTTACAAAATATATTATATAACCAATTAGATATTAATTATACATTTAAAATTATTATGTTTACTTTGTGATAGAAAATCTAATTTTTTTTAAAGGTTAAATATATTTTTTTTAAATGATTTATTATTGAATATTTTATAAATCAATATTTCTTTTAATTATATAAATAAATATTTATATTTATTATTATGATAATCCTAGAAATAATTTAATCAAGGTCTGAGGCAAGAATATGATTTTTCATTTCAAAAACAGTGTTTTTATTTTAAATAAAAAAATTTCATATGATATATAATTTTATTTAAAAGTGAAATATCTAAATTTTAGAACTTTAATTTGACACAATAAAACATATTTATTGATTCATCATATCAAAATTATCTTTGGGTGATTTATTTATCTTTATAAAAAAAGTTAATTTTTTGGTGTATAGTGAAAAATATTATTTTTAAAAATACCGTAATTTTTATGATATTATTATGATATAAACATGAATTAAAAATATATGAACACTTTTTATCAAAAATATATATATTCAAGGATTAAATTAAATCATTTTAAAATATTATATTAATTTTATAAACCTATGTCTGACATCATGAAAAATAAGTGATATTTTATTCTAAAAAAAACTATTTTGGAACTTTTCCTTTAATTAATTATTCATAATGTAGAATTCAATTTTGGATTAATTTTTAAAAAACCTTATTTTTTAAATAATAAAACAATTAATATCATAGGAAACAATATAATACATTATTCTGATGGAAATTCATTTTATACTTAAAAGTGCATTTTTAAAACTGTTTTTATTGTATTAAGCCAACTTTTGTAAAAATTAATTTTTACAACCACTATAAATTTAATATTTAAAAATTATTTAAAAAAAATTATCATCATTTTAAAATTATTCAATAAGTTTTATTTCATTTTATTCATAAAAATAAGTTACCATGATAAAATTTTGTCACTGTAATAAAAGTTTAAATGGTTAAATGGGGTTAAAATAAAGTGATGAGGCCTCAAATATCACAAAATATTAACTCTAATATTATTTTGTTTGTGTATTTATACCCCTTATCATATTATGTTCAAAAAAATTATTATTTATTGAAACTTTCCCTTGGAAATGAATTTATTTTATTTAAAATTTTAGAGTATTTACAAAGGTTTCACTCATCTCACTTATAAAAGGATCCCTTCACCACCCCACTTCTCAAAAAAAATTAAGCACCTTATAATGACCAATCCCTAAAAAAATACCTCCACATCTCTATCTTGAATGACCTTGAGTTTTTTTTCATTCCAATAGACCAATCTAATAGGGTTAATGTATATCCTAAAGGATGATATTTAAGGATGAGGTATTTATTTTAACTGAGTTATTCTGAGTTTATTTCTTCTTCAACCTCCTACAAATACATTATACCCATCCTAAAATAATGAAATAAATCCCATTATTATACTAAAATGTTATTATGTTTATGTAACAATCATTATTTTCTTCCCTTTAGTCCATTGGCATATTAAAACATCACCATGTTACATGTGGACTACCACCTCCCATAAAGATATATTTCATTTTTCATCATTTACATAAATAGATGGTTCTAAAAATTAATTTAATGAATAAATATGATAATTATAAAATGATTAAGGTTCTGAAAATCTAATTTTCTCGTTATATTAATAATATTAAGAATAAATGTTTGTCAATAAATTAAACTGCCAAAATTGACCATATTGGGAAACTTTGAATGTGATAACTTGGTACCATTGTCATTTATTTATAGCCTCATATACCACTTCTTAAAACTAATTTATCATTTTAATAAAAAAATTAAATCTTTAAGCTTGTGTAAAAGTGATATTATCATTATGAAATAGCATGTACATACGCATTCATTTATTATAACACACTCTTTTTTGGGTCGGTTTTACCACTGATATGAATGACATTATAATGTTTATATAAAAAATGGGCCTTGATAAAAGAAAAATTATCATGCCTTAACATGGCCATCAGTTCTTAGCCTGGTAAGTACCACCAGTTGACCTGCAGACATGTGTTCCCCTCCCTAGGTCCCACCCACATGCCAAAAATAATCATCATACAAATTATTTTCCTCATAGGACAACACATGTTCCTTCTAGTGTATTTTTTTCCTCACTCACACACACCCTAGGAAACTTACTAGAAGTTAAACCATCTTGATCACTAATCCAATCCAAGAATACTTAACTATGGATCTCTAATCATGTAGTTTCCTAAAAAGAAAGGTGTACCTTATTGACATGAGTCATATCATTTATCTTTTTAACCCTTTAACATTATGAGGTGTTATATTCACCCCCACCCCCAACCCCCCCCCCCAGATCATAATATCATCATTGTACACCCTATATCTCAGCCCAGGAAGTGCCTCCATACTTTCATATGGGTTCCTTCTTTAATTTCATTTTTTTCAAAAATCGGTATAGGCTTCCACCCAACCTGACCTTGCCCATGACATGGATATAAGGGAATTCCCAATCCACACGGGCTTGAAACTAGTGTTTGGGAATCTAGTAACACATTTGGGAATGGTTTAGTCCATGAAAAATGATTAAAATCAATGTAAAAATTCCCATCACATCATAACCAATAACCATAACATGAGATATAAAAGAAAACACTAAAAGACTGAGCTAAGAATTTATAATTTGAAACCAAAAATCAAAACAACCAAAAATATGATTGGAAATACTAAATAAACAATCATCCATGCAATATGTGGGTAGACTCCCTCATGAAACCACCACCAACACCAATCTAAAAGGAAACCACTGGCACCTAGAACCACCATCTCCACCATGGAAAGTCCTTCCCTTACCGGAATAAAAAAACAAGATCTGAATAGACCTAAGGGTGTATGTAGGGTGTGATCTCACTTTCCTATTAGGATATCACTAAATGATTCCATACATATCTATTATAAGATAATTAAATATTGTGGTTTTTTTAAGAAATAAAATGATTTAATTGAAAACGTGTTTTTTTATATAAGAAAAAAATTAATTAAAACCAACAAAACAGTATATGAACCCTGGAAAATCTCTAGGAAACTATGTATAATAGGGACCTTATATCCTCATTATCTTAGTGATCAAACCTATACATGAATTCATATCACCTACTTGAGCCAAACAACCCCCCATCATAAATATTTCATTAGAGTTGTGTCGCAAACCATCTAGGTAGGGTGGGTCATTCCTAGCATAATTTTATTAGTTTTCACTCATAGATACCCAGTATTCCTAGGTGTTTCCCCTTCATAAACCATAAAACCTTTTACTTTCTCAATCCAATCCATCACAAATCAAACATGCCTTTAATAAGGGGTTTTGTCCACTTTCAAACCACTTGCACACAAGTAATTCAGAATCAAGAATTTTTACTCACAAAAAAATTAGAAATCATTTAAGAAGAAAACAAGAATATTAAAATCATTAAAAAATAGATAAGCATGGAACCACCAACATTTTCTTTGAAATATTCACAAATTCAGATAAAAACCACAAGTATAAATAATAAAAGATCATATAATGGAAATAGCACAAAAAATCCAACAAGATTTAAAGAAAGAAAGATATATTGAAACAAACATAGGTCAAAGACCTTTCTAGAGAAAATATAACTTGGTAGAAAGAGAGAAGAGACCAATAATAGGAAATAAGAGAGGAGAGAAGAATCTTACTTTATTTTTTCTTGAAGATTCCATGAAAAAATCACCTAAACATTGGTTCCAAAGAAGGTTAAGAAGGAGAGTGAGGCACGCCTAGGGTAAGAGGGGTCAAATAGGGTAATAATGAGGGGTTAGGGTTTTAAAATTAGGGAGGTAAAATGTTAGAAATCCAAAATTTTAAAGATTTGAAAATCCATATTGTTTAGTCGTACAGTCTTTCAGACCATGCACCAATCGTGTGGCACCTGAAGTGGAAAAGGGTAAGGCCTAAGATTTCATAATGAATAAACTCCCTTCCATACAGAGTGTTATGGACCCCCAGGGAGTGGAGGAATGGTAGGAAAATGTTGATATGATATTTGGATTTATTGAGACACCAGAAGTGGTCAAGGTAAAATATTCTTTGTTCATGTTGGAATTCCTCAGTCACAGCTATTGGGACTCATTGGTTTAGGCTGAAAAACATGATTAGATAGGCTATAAATATTTTAATGTAGTTTTCATTAAGAAATATTCCCCTAATACCTTTCCCTTTTCCAAGACCTGGGAGTTTCTGGATCTCCATTAGGGGGATCATACTGTGTTAGAATATGAAAACAGCTTTTCTAATTTTGTTTTTTTCTCACCTAAGGTAGTTTCTAATGAGAAAATAAATCCTCAATGTTTTTAAATGGTTTTTTGGATAAATATTATATCTCATGTATTATTTTTTAAGTTGAATACATATGATAAGTTAATAGATCAAGCCATGGTGGTGAAAATTGATTGGGCAGGTAAGTCGGGATTTTCTATAATGACTCAACCTATGGTTCTGGGTGGCAGTTTCATGTCTGGAAAGAAAAGGAAGTGAAAAAAGTAATAGAATAAGGAATATAGTATCTTTGGTTACCCCTCCCAACCGCCCATTTCAGCAGCCACGAGTGGTGGATCTATTGTGTGCCAATAGTGTAGGAGATATGGGCATATGTGATCCACATGTCCAACTTCACCTAAACCCTATAATTAGTGTGGTTAGTTGGGTAACTTGAAAAGGTTCTATAAAAGTGTCCCAACCACTCAAAGTGGTGTAGGATCCTCAGTTCATGAAGAATTTACAACTCAGTCTGGTTCATCATGGGCTATGGGTTCTCAAATTATTGGGCAAGTTGGTAAATCCAAATCTTCCTATAGAAGGAGTTAGCTCTGGGTAGATCAAAAAGTCAAGAATTAACCTCAATAATCATCAAAAATTAATCACCTTTCTTATATGGATCATGTGCCAGTATAATTGGATGGAGGGCCTGAAACAGTTTAAGGTACTATTTTTATTACATCATCAATATCACTTTATTTGATATGGGTAATTCTGATTCTTTTATTTTCTCCCATCTTGTGGACCTGATAAAATTACTAACCAATATTCTGCCTTATGCAATAGAGTTGGATGTGCCACTCGAAAAGAAGAGGGAACAGGGTTGTAGATGTGTTTCTTGTGCTCTCACTTTTACAGAGGTTGAATTGGAATGGGACTTCTTAGTTCCTGAAATGTATATTTTTTTATGATCCTTATTATGTATTGAGGATGGTGTGTTCTAAGGTTCACATCAATCATTATTATTAGCAATTAACTTTTATGGAACCTGATGGGAGTACATTGGTCTTCTAAGCTGAATAGGATCCCTGATCTAGGTAAACTAGACCTCCACTTCCTGAGTTAGGCAGCCACAATTTCAAGGTCTATTCTCTTATACTATAGTGTGATAGTATAAGTTCCTATAACTGGTTTCCTTCAGTATTATATTAGTTTCTAGAATTGTTTCTAGATTATTTATCAGGTTTACCTCTGGAATGGAATGTGGAGTTTACCATCAATTTGGATCTGGGAAAATAGTTGATATATCTTCCCTCATATCATATATCCCCCACTAAGTTAAGGGAATTAAAGAAACAGCTAGATGATTATGAATACAAAGGATTTATTCACCTGAGAATCTCACACTAGGATATCCTAGTTATGTTTTCTAAAAAGGATTATGGATACCTCTGTTTGTGCATTCATTATCAAAAGTTGAATAGGGTCACAATCAATAATAGGTATCCCTTTCTCTGCATTGATAAAATCTTTGATCATATCAAAGGGAAAATATAGTTTTCTAAGATTGATCTGTACTTCGGGTATCACTAGGTTAGGGTTAGACATATATTCCCAATACATATTTCTAAATTAGGTTAGGAAACTTTGAGTATTTTGTCTTTACATTCTGTTTAATGACTTATTCAGCAGTTTTAATGTCTCTAATGAATTGGGTATTCTATCAGTACCTTGAATCTTTTGTCAAGGTGTTTGAGGATGACATCTTGGTCTACTCCAGAATAGAAGAAGTGCATGGAAAACACCTGAGGATCATTCCCAGCACTCTTCGGGATCACTGCCTTTTTGATAAGCTATCAAAATATACATTATAGATCTAGGAAGTTATGTTTTTGGTCCATGTGATCTCAGAATTTGGGTTTCAGTGTACCTTGATAAAATCAGAGTAGTGATTTCTTGGGATCAACTAAGAAATTTCTTCAAATGAGAAGAATTTTGTGCCTAGAAGGGTATTACAGGAGGTTCAACAAGGATTTTTCTTGTATCTCTTCACCAATGATCGCACTTTCCTGAAAACAGGTAAGGTTTTAATGGAGCCTAAAATTTCAGGAATCTTTTTAGGATCTCATACAGTGATTGACCACTACCCTTATTTTCATCCTACTTAAAACTAGAAGGGGATGCATGGTCTACTATGATTCCTCTAGTATGGTTCTTGGGTGTGTGTTGATATAGGATGACCATGTGATGTAATATGTCTCTCACTAACTCTAACCACATGAAATAAATTATCTAACCCATGACATGGAGTTGGTAGTGGTGATTCATGTTTTGAAAACATGGCACCACTATCTCTTTGGGGATAAATTCATGGTCTACTTAGACCACAAGAGTTTGGATTACATTTTCTCCCAGAAGAATCTGAATTTTAGGTAGTTCTGATGGGTCAAGTACCTTCAATGGTTTGTATTTTATATTTTCTATACCCCCAATAAAAGGGAATGTGGTATTAGATTCCCTAATTAGGAAGATGTTGGTGAAATCTATAAAAGAGGTCAGTGATTAATGGACATTTATGGTACTTTTTCCCAGATGAACCTAGAAACATAGGAGCATAGTGGATGCACAATATTTTACATCAATCAGTTGATGACATATCATATGGAGATGTTTTGAGAATAGAATCCTAATAATAAGATATGTTAGTACTATAGGTAGCTTCTAAATGGTATGGAAGTTCCTGGTGAATGTTTATTATATTTGGAGGGAATTATTTGTTTTAAGGGTATCTATGTGGTGTGTTTATCTTTATAGAAGGTAGTGATGTAGGATAGACACTAATCTCAGGGGTTCATTCATCCTGGAACCACCAAGATATTTTATGATGTGAATCACTGATTCCGATGGTCAGGTATGAGGCCTGATATAGTTGACTTCATATCTCGTTGTTATACTTTTCATCAAACTAAAGTTGAGCACCAAAGGCCCTTGGGTTTTCTTCAGCCACTCACTGTCCCTACCTAGAAGTGGGACAATGTCACCATGGACTTTATCATTGGGTTTACTCATAAACCTCAAGGAAATAATGTGATTTGTGTGGTTATTGACCATTTGACCAAATATTATCATTTCATTCTGATCAAGGATTTGACCAAGCTGGATGAGTAAGGATGGTAGTATGTTTAGAAGATTATGAGAATCCATGGTGTATTGTCGTCCATCCTTTCAGATAGGAACACCCATTTTAACTATCGGTTTTAGTAAGGCTTTTGAAATGAAATGGGATCTTAGGTCAAACTCAGTACAGAAAACATTCCTCAAATAGATGGTCAGATATAGTGAAAAAATCAAATTTTGTAAGACATGATTTTTGCATGTGTTTTAGATTTAGAAGGATTGTGGGATAACCATTTCAGATTGATGTAATTTTTGTATAATAATATTTACAAATCCACAAATAAAATGGCTCCCTTTGAGGTGCTTTATGGTCTGCCATGTCAGTCACCTCTATGATGGATAGAAATGGGTGAGACTCCTTTGTTGGGACTAAGCCTTGTGAAAGAGACATTGGGGAAAGTTTAGGTCATCATAAAATAAATTCTAACAATGAATAGCCTCTATAATTCTTATTCCAATAAGCAGTGCAAAGGGTTGGAGTTCTCAGTGGGTGAACAGGTGTTTTTTGAATGCGACACCTCACCTAGGTCATTGTTGTCTTGGTAAGTAGGGGAAGCTTACACTAAGGTATGTCACACCTTTCCAAATTACCTAAATAATTAGAAATGTTTCATGATGGTAAGATTTGATAACCTAATTAATATTGATCCATGACGTGTTTCATGTCTCACAATTGAATATGTATAACCCATACCTATCTCATGCGGCGAACTTAAAAGAGATAGGGCTGGAATCTGATTTTTCTATGTTCTAGAAACTAGTGTGGATTGTGGATTTCCAAGTGAATGTTCTTTGGGATAAATCCACACCTTTGGTTAAATTCCTTTGGCAGTATGTTAATGATGAGAATAAGACATGGGAAGAGAAATCATGGGTGGAGGAGTAATATCTTCATTTATTTTCTATTTAGACTTCTGTTTGAATTTCCAAGGGTGGAAAGTTTTTATGGTGGAGAGAATTTATGAATCTAGGGTGTTCTTTTGAGGTCTTTTATCATTAAATTTTGGTCTAAATTTTACTCCATGGATTAACCAAGTTCTTTTCAAAAAATCATGGATTTTTTAGGCAAATAGAAGGAGTCACACAATAGGTGTATGGTTAGTAGAAACCATGAGCTAGATAAATAAAACCCATGCAACAGGGATAGTGGCATTATCCCAGCCGCACGTCATATGCATGGGTGTGTGTCCCCCTAGGCTAACTATGCCTCTAGTACAGTTTCACTATCCCTTATACACAGATATATGCATAAATTTTTTCCCCTCTAGGTAAATCGTGAAACTATTTTTCAAATTGGATAAAGGTGTCGCATGGTTGGTGCATGGTCTGGAAGATTGTGTGTCCAAACCATGTGGCCTTCTAGATCTTTAAAATTTTTGGTTTTCCAACTTTTCCCCATCCATGATTTTAAGACCCTAAACCCTCATTCTCACCCCATTTATTCCTCCATCCCTAGGCACACCTTCCTATACTACTTTACCTCCTTTGGCCCCAATTTTTGGGTGATTTTGGCATGGAATATTTATGAAAACATCAATTAAGATTATCTTCATCCATCTTATTCCCTATTCTTGGTCTCTTATATCTTCCTCTTGAATTATATTTTCTCCAGAAAGGGTTTTTTCCTTTTTTTTAATTAATATCTCTTTCTTGGGTTGAATCTTGTTGGTTTTGGTGTGTTATTTTCCTTATAAGATCTCCTCTTATTGAAACTTGTGGTTTACACCTAGATTTTTGGAGATTTCAATAAAAATGTAGGTGGTTCCAAGATTATTTATTTTTTAGATGATTTGGATATGCTTTCTTTATTCTTAAATTATTTTCAAAATTATTATTTTCTGTACAAATTCTTGATTTTGAATTACTAGTGTGAGTGGTTTGAAAGAGGACAAGCCCCATTATTGATGGCATGTTTGATTTTTAATGGCTTGGCTTTTGAAAGTAAAAGGTTGTATGTTTTAAGAAGAGGGGAGAACATGGGAATCCTTGGTATATAGGTGGGTAGACTAGAATAAGTATGCTATAAATGACCCACCCTACCTAGTTAGTTCATGATATGAAACTAACTAAAAATTTATGATGGGGATTGGTTGGCTTAAATAGGATAAAGAACTTCACATCTAGGTTTTATTACTAAGAGTACAAGGTTCTTAGGTCCCCACTAACCTTAGTTACCTAGATATTTCCCATGGTTATTATAGTGTTTATGTTGGTTTTATTACTTATTTAATTATATAATAAAGCATGTTTTAAATTAAATTATTTTATTTATTAAAGAATTATCATGTTTAATTTTCTTATAATAGCTATGTATGGAATCATCTGGTGGTATCCTAATGGTAAAGTGAGCTCACATCCTACATACACCCTCGGTTGTATGAAGATCTTGTTTCTTTATTCAGGTAAGGTTAGGACATCCCATGGTGGCGATGGTGGTTCTATTTTAAAGTGATTTTCTTTTGGGATAGTATTGGTGGTGGTATCATGAGGACGTTAACCCACATGTTACATGGAGGCTTGGTTATTTAGTCATTCCCATTTCATTTTTTTTATTTTTGGTTATAAATTCTAAATTTTTAACTCATGATAGTAGTGTTTCCTTTGACCTCTTATGTTATAGTTATTGGTTATAGTGTGATGGGAATTTGTGCATTGATGTTAGTAATTTTTCATGGGATAAATCATTCCTAAAGTTGTTACTCGATGCTTGGGAACTAGTTTTCATCCCATGGATATTGAGAACTCCCTTTGGGCTATGTCACGGGCCAGGTCGGGTGTCGGGTTGGGTGGAATCTCGGACTAGTTCATGACAGTTTATGTCATAAATAATTAAGTAATGTTAAATATAGTTAATATTTTATAATAATGATTACTTTAATATGTTTCATAATTATGGATTATTGATATTCAAAATTATATTGAGCTATAAATTTAATTTTTCTAATAATTCAATAATCACCAAAAAAAAGGAATTTTTAAGCGTTCCATGAAAAATCTTAGCATAAGATTAAAAAAATTTCTATGGAAGTCCATAACTATATAAAAACCATGATATAAATTTTAAAATTAGGGATATAATGAAACCATGACCAGGGTAAAAGTATTTAAACCACCAAACTGAGACATGCATGGAAAACAAAACTGTTAACACCTAAATATTTATTTTAATAAAGAATTATTAATAAATATGTAAGAATAAATAATAAATAAATGGTATAAAGTAAGATAAATATAAATATTATTCTGAAATAGATGAATAAAAATCTAAATGTATTATATGGTAGGTTAGAGCACATGCGACCTAACGGGAATCCAAATTAAAGGAATTATTAACTCAATTTTCAATCATTGGGTAATATCACATCATCATTGACTATGTTAGGACAAAATTATATTTATTATAAACTATGATATATTTATTATGTATTTATAATTTTTTTAAGAATATAAACATTTATTTTACATAATATCTTTATTTATATATTCTTACTTCACTTGTTACGGTCTTCGTAAGGGTTTCTTGAACTCAATTTAAATGCCTTGAGACATGTTTCATGTTGTTCACTATGATTTATTTTATATGGTGTACTTAATACCCCAGGAATATATTTTGACATATTATTTAATTTAAATCATGGGATTTATACAATCATATCATGTACTTTCCTTTCAATGTATTTTGATTCAAGAATTACTAAAGTTGCAAATGTTTTTTATCTCAATTTCACTTAATTGATACATGATTCATATTATACATATATATATATTAATTTATATGGTGTACATACCACCTATTTTAAATATTATATCATGAATATATTTATAATCATGGTATTTTAAGTTCCTTTTTAATTTCTTTATTTCAAATGGGTTTTTTATTTTAAAAGTCGTTAGGAGGTTTCTTTAAAATCATTGATTTAAAACTTTTGAAGTCTTTGACCCAACTCTTTCTATTCCATGTCCATGTTCTTTCAAGTATGATATTCTATACACTTAAATGTTTCTTAACTTCATTTTATATTATCTTTAAATTTCAAAAAAATATTACAAATAAAATCCTTTTAACATTTTTTGTTCTTGTCATTTTTTACTTTATTTATAAAGGTGTAAAAAGAATATTATTTAATGTTTATTGCATGAAAACTTTTTCCCACTATCATGTTTCTCTTTAGTTATGAATCTTTCATTTCATTTTTTCATTTTTTTCCAAATAAAATTAATTTCTCATTATTCTATAAATTTTTAATTTTTAAAATTTATCAAAGAAAAGGATATTTCCTTTTATTTTTATAGGATAACCATAAGTTTTTATTATTATGGGTTTAAATGAATGTTTTTATGAGTTTTATAATGAAAGTGAAAGATATTGTGTGTTTTATTCAAGTTATGGTTTTTATAAATTATATATTATGAGAGTTGGGTCTGATATAGTACTTCAATTCATTAGGTAATGATGATGGAGTTAACTAGATATAAGCTTCCCTTATAAAGATGTTGGAATTATCTGGTTTTTTGATTCTATAAAGAATATATGTTGGAATTTAATAGTTGGATTATTACATTAAAATATTGATATAAATATGATTTTCGAAGGTATATTCATGGGTTTTCTATGATTTCTATGAGTTTTAATGGTTTTATTAAACAAAGGTTGATTTTACATGGCTCATAATTATTGAATCATCTGAATTTTCTATTATGTTATGAAAAATCTTTATGTAATGCACCATGATTTATGAATCATTCTTTTTAGGTATAAATCTCTTGTGTTATGTATATGGAATTTGATTATTTTCGCATACCCTTATTCTCATCTTATGCTCACATATGATCTTTGATTGTTAATACTTATGTTTACCCAAACTGAGAAATTTAGATCACCCTTTTAGTTTTTCATTTCCCTAGGTTATGAATAAGAGTATTACTTATGATATGTATATAATTTTATCGAGTGTGGATAATTTTTTTGGAAATTTTGAATACTTGTTATGAAATAAAAAGTTCTTGGTATATTTGTAAAAATGTCCATTACATGAAAAAGATATGAGTTTTGTTAGTTAAATGTTTTTCCTAATTCTTTAAAACTCTAAACCTAAAAGTACTTAGGTATATAAGTGACTTAATATTTTTTATTGATCTTGTAATAATGTATGTTTATTTTTGGGTCACTTTAGTTAGAATCAAATTTTATATGTAAATAGTATGTTTTTAGCACCATATCTGGGTGTTTGGGTTAGGGGTGTTATACATATGTTGGATGAAATGAATCCTATGTAGGCTAAAAGGACTCATATGTAGACCAAAATGAATCATACATAGCTCCAAATGAAACATACACAAGCCAAGAATGACTGATATGGTCTTCCATGACAACTCATATGCACCTCCAGACTTAACAAGTTTTTATCTTAACTCCAAATTCTATAATACTACCAAATATTTCTATATTTCTCCTAAAACATTCAAAACAAATTCTAATCAACTTCAAACACTCCAAAAATATTTTAATAAACTTCCTCTCAAACAAATCATCAAACATTACTATATTTCTAACATGATTTGTGTGTTGATAAAAAAAGAGAACACAGGAATTGTATCCACTTAAAACTCATTCAGTATTTATACTCTGGATGAATACCATATTATAAAGGAACTTGTGGGACCAATAATTTTCTCAAGTACTCAACATCTTCCAAAACTCACTTGGGTTAAAAAATCACCCCCTTTGTATTTTTTTGAATACCAAGGGAAGTAAATCACTATAAAACTCAATACTTCTATAAATGAATCATAATTAAATAATTATATGTCTAATTGAGTGAACTAGATGTAAGAAATAATAAAATTGAATAATAATTCCATGTTGTCTGTAAAATATTGATTTATATTCATACATTCTTTAAACATGATCCTCTAAATTCAAATTCGTAAAATGATGCCACTTAAAAATTGACATTATAATGGATCACTTATTCTTCAATAAATACTTTAACATTAAATAAAATAAAACTTAAACTATAAAAATTTATCCATGGAATCTATAATACACAAATTATTATATTCATTTCAATAAACTATTATAATAGTTCACGTATACACAATACTAAATTCATAACTTTCCCCTTTTAATAACTATATCTAAATACATTTCCACTTAAGTGATTACTCACCCAAAAATATAACATAGATCAATGCGCAACGCCACTTATATATATGTTCTCCACATTTTATAACACATAAGGAGATAAATATAAAGAAATATTTATGTTTCCTTTTTCTCTCCCTTTAGAAAAAATATCCAAGAAAAAGATGAGAGAGGGGACCGAATAACCATACCTTATCCTTGATAGGAATTAGTTTTAACTCCCATCATGAACCATAATATATGATAATAATAATTCGATAGTGGTTTAGTGAAAATATTAGCCGCTTTCTCCTTTTAGGGAAGAAACTCCAATTTTAAAACACTATTTTCCCAATGATCTTTTATGAAGTGATACTTTATATCAATGTTTTTTATCATGAATATTGAACCATATTTTTTGAAGTATTAATAATACTTTGATTATCATAACCCATGAGAAGTGGTAATTTAACATCCACTTTAACATCTTCCAACTATGTTCTCATACATATAAGTTGTTTTTTAGATTTAACGGTAGCCACATACTATGCTTCAGTAATACTTAGAGTCACAGAACTTTTCTTCTTGTTGTTACAACATACACACCTATCTCCTTGGAAAATATATCCATCATATGTAGAACTCCTATCATAAATATTTATTATCCAATTATCATCTAAAATTTTGAACATATTATGTTTTCCTTTTCTACCATATTTCATTCTGAATTCAATTATTCCTTTTATATACCTAAGAATCCTATTTTCATCCATAAAATGTAACTCTTTGAAGAAATTTGATACTGTAAACAAAGTTTAAATATATATATATGATTTTCTCATTATAAGTTTTCAAGTATTACAAACTTCTTAGATATAACACCATGAGATTTTTCAATAAATCTATGTTTGATAGCGTATACAACACTCAAAACCAAGATTTAACAAACCATGAAATATTTTTTTATGACTGTTATAACATAGTCACTGAATTGGTAGGTAATTTTAGAATTTCATAAATTATTTAATATATATAAATTCCATAATCAATAAATTTTTTTTGATAAATTCTTAAGAAATAAGAACGCGATTTTTAGTAAAGTCGTTTTATTCTTAAATTTCTATTTTTTTAAATGTTTTTTAATTATTTATATGATTGAATATTATAAAAGTATTTTTAAATTCATATTTAAAATAAATATTTTTATAACTAATGTGATAAGTCTTTTAATATAACTAATGTGATAAATATTTTTATAAATCACCCAAACAATATAATCATTTACTTTATAAATATTTTTATAAAATATTTTAATTTAATGTGATAAGTATTTTTAGTTATAAATATTTATTTTAAATACGCATAAAATTTTTTATCATGTTAATTTATTTTTAATTTTTAGTGATAAAATAATTACCTTAAATTCATACGCAATGCTGACAAAGTGTTTGTACAAGCCTCTAAAAAATGAATTAAATGATTTTTAAAACTCTAAAAGTAATATTTTTTGGGTGATTTAAATTGTATCATAACTTTTTTAGATATATATAACATATTATTAGTATTTTAAAGGTTTATATTCAAATTATATTGTTTTCATGTTGTTTTCAAATCCAAATTATGTGAATAGTTCTTAAAATGACATCAATAGTGTTTTATGTTAAATGATATTTTATTAAATTTTAAAATTATAAAAATATTTAAAGAGGAAAATTAGGGAGATTAACGGTCTAAAATTTCATCCAATTTCCATTTATGATCCAATTTTCACATTATAAGTAAAATTATGACCCATTAATATTGAAAAAGTTATTGACATGGTTAAGGTTAAAATTGGTTAACCAAGAGGTTTTACTAATATATGAGGTTTAAAATGATATCTAAACCTATCAAAATTTTATTTTATGATTATATTAAGATCATATATTCTTTATATTCTAAAGTATGTTATTTTGGAACCATTTTACATTATTTAGATATATATTATATTATAATATTTAATTTATTTCCAAAAATACATTAATTATATTTTATAATAAACAATATTTTATTAAATGGTTTAAAATTAATAATAATACTCTCTTAAGAAAATATAATACTATATAGTTTAAAATATCAACCATGATCCATTTATGGTCCCCTTTTCCTTTTATAGTAATTTTCTTGACCCCTAAATAGTTGAAAACTTTGTTGTCGTTGTAATTGTCAAAATGGTTAATGAGGTGTTAAAACAAATATATAAGGGTAAAAACATGTCCAAAACTTGTTTAAATTTTATTTTATATGATTATTTAGACTCATACTCATATTATATTCTAATATATTAATATGGATCCATTTTTTCATTAAAATTAATTTATATTATTTTAATACTTTAGATAATTCCAAGAGAGCCCCTCCCCTCACTTATAAAAGGGAACCTCTTATCCTCTATTAATCGCACTCTTTGAGCCATATATATCATCAAAACCTATCCAATTATCTTATAAACTTCCATATACACTAATTATAGGTTATTTTATTCTTAAAATATCATTATAAGGGTCCTTAAGAAAGTATCTAAGGGAGGCCTACCAAAGAAGAGGTAATCATGTTACCCAACCTCTTTCAAAGTATTTCTTCCTATAAATCCTCTAAATATATGTTATTTATCATAAAATAAAAAATTAAGTATCCTAAATATACTAAAATTTTATTATTATTATTTAACCACCAATATCAACCCTTAATTCTATCAAATGGGAAGTGAAGGTATTGCTTGTGCGTACATGTGGACTACCACCTTCACGTAGCAATACAATTCATTTTTCATCACAATCTTTCATGAATCGTTGTTATGATGGATTTAGTTTTTATAAATGATATTTATGAAATTATTATTATCATTTAATTATAATATCATATATACCTTCTTACCTTACAATCTATTGGAAAATAATAATGTCGCCCATGAGTGCGTGTGGACTACCACCTTAAAGAAGTGATGTGATTCGTTTTTCATTTCCATTTTTCTTGGATAGTAATAATGATATATTTAATAAATATATATGCTATATATGATAAAATAATAATTATTTAATGGTTAATTATTATTTACCTTCTTTTCATTTCATTCTTCAAAAAGTTAAAACAACATTCATATGTAAATACGGCCTACCATCTCCATGAACAGTGTAATTCATTTTCTATATCTATCCTTTATGGATGAATATAAATATATATAATTAATATATATGATATTTATATCATGATTAAAATTCTATATATTATGTAACCATTATCAAAGAAAAATTATTGGAACTACCAAACTGAAATTCTAATGAAAAACAAAACATTTACCGCCAGGAAATGACAATTTTAATGAGTTACTAATAAATGGATGATAAAATATTATAAGTGAAAAATATATGATACTATAATTATGTAAATTATTTTGTTATTTAATTATAATAAATTGAAATTTATTATAAAGATGGTTTTATTGCTTTCAAATAAAGTCAAACTTGAGGTAAAGGATTTTCATCTAATTTTTATTTGTGTGAGAAGCATGTCTTATTCACCACTTTTTTCTTTTATATGGTTTATATACTTACCATGAATGTATTTTATGATTATTATAATGAAATATTTTTGAATTTAAATATCCATAAAGGTTTTTAACTTTCATGAGGTTTTCATTCAAAATTTACTAAAGTGGTAAGAGATTTATGTTATAATCTCATTATTTACTCAGATTGTTTATGATTAAGTTTCTGATGAGGGAATTTCATGACTTATCTCTAAATAATCCCATTAATTTTGTTAATATATATTTATTTATATATATTAAATGTTTTAATTTCATTTTATTTATTTTAAGTACTCAATATACTAAAATAATTTTTTTTAGAATAATATAATTTATTTCCCTCTTTAGTCAAAACTCATTTTTCTTTCATATCCATGTTTTATAAAAATGTTTTCAATAATGTTTTTAATATTCTACTATGATTGTTTAAATTTATTTTTACCCATAATTTTATTGTTTTAAAATGGTTTAAAATAACATTTTATTCATTTTATGAACAAGGTACTTTGTACTTTTTACCGAAAATGTGAAAGGAATATTTGTTTTAATGTGCTCAGTATGAACAGAATTTCACACTATCATAACCACATAATGTTTTAAAGTTTCATATACAAGTTTCCATGGTTTTTTTCAAATAAAATGTCTTACATGATATTTTGGAAAATATTTGGATTTTAACTAAGTGATTTCAAAATGAAAAGGGTATTTTCCTCAATAAATATTCCAAAGGTCTTTTAAAGGAATTTTCATTTAAGAAGACATACTTTGATTTTACATATATTCTACTAGGAATATAATCTAATGATATCATCCTTATTATTTATACATATTGTTTATGATTATAGTGATAATATTTTTATAAAACCCATTTATTTTCCATGGGTTCTTCTATGATGAAATATTTAAATGTTTATGAAAATAATTTCATTTCCACGGGTTATGATATGATGAATGTTTTATGATCATGTGGCACACATGTGATAATTTTCATTATATATGGTTGGGATCAGAATTATATAGAACAAAAAATAATTAACTAAATATGGTTATCCCATGATATAATAAGTGTTGTAATGGGTAGTAAACCCGGTATCACCTTGAGTTTATAAAAAGGAAACCTATTCTTGATAATGTATGCAACACCGAGCCTAAATGGACAATGATTATTTATAACTGTTATAACCTAGATATTAAATTAGAGGGTGTTAATAGTATTAAATACTTTATGAAATATATATATAGGTACTAATATATATAAATGTATTGATAAATTATTAATAAATAATCACTCATCTTTTAATAAATATATTTATTCTATAAAAAATATGTTTCCCTCAAAGAAAGATTTTTATTTATTTTTGATAGAAAAATATTAAAATTAATTTATTAAAATTTTAGAAATTTTACTTTATAAAATTAAAATAATTTTTTAAATCATCATTTCAAAATTTACTTAGGGTGAAATTTTTATATTTTTCTGATATGGTTGATTTTTTAGTGAATAGTGAAAATTACCGATTTTTCAAATATTCTCATTTCTTTTCATTAAATCAAGTAATTAAAAGTATCTTTAAATTATTTAATTTAACATTAAAATTAAATATAAACCATTTTATGTTTAATAATATAATTAATTTCATTTTAATCAGAAATTTTCATAATTTTTGAATAAGATTATTTTTATGCTTAAAAACACGGTTTTCTACATACAGTTTACAAGTGCAGAAAGTTTATACTTTTTAATTAATTTAAAGAACCCATAATTAATAAATATTTAAATTAAATTCATATATTATAAATACATTTATATAAACTTAAATTCATATAATGATTATTTCTAGTCATATAGGTAAATAAGATCATATTTTTCTTGAAAAATGCATTTCTTGAAAAACTGTTTTTTGACACATTTTACGAGTTTAATTTTAAATTTATTTATTCTAATTATGTGATCATAATTTAATAAAATTTATTCCATATTTTTAATTATCATAATTAAAATTATATAATAATTTCAATTTAATTTTTTGTCATAATGAATAGTATAAACGGTAAAAAACTAGTTACCATAGTGAAAAACTAAAATTGTAAAAATGACTAACCTTAGATATAAATGGAATAACATGTTTAAAGAATGTTTATTTTTGAATTTTGGAGGGTTTTATTAATCATATCACCCCTAAAAACTATTATTTATAAATTTTGGAGGCACATTTCTTGAAAGTGGCTTCTCATTATTGAATAGTTTTGTGTATTTATAAGAATGTCACTCCCTATCATTTATAAAACGGAACTTTAACACCCTGAGTTTTTTATGTTTTAATATTTTTTGAATAATTTAAAATTATTTTATATATTTAATTTCACCCAAAACCAAGTTAATCTTGATTTATACACAACATCGATCTTATCTTGCATTACACAAAACACTGAGTTTAAAAGAAACATGACATAATATTAAAATATTATTATATGAATAACCTAGAAATTGGAAGGATGGGTATGAAAATTATTAACTAAATTATAAAAATATGATTTGTTATTATTTTGGAAAATAATTTTTTGTAACTAATTAATTATAAATTCAAGTAAAAACTATTTGAAAGCAAAGAAATTCCTTTCAGAAAAACAATTTTTCTATACAAAAACATGTTTTATCTCAATAAATTAAAAAAAAACTTTTGATGAATGATTTTATTTAAAGGTATATATTATATATTCAATAAAATATTTATCATTCACCTTATGTTTTTTCTAAATTATATATAAGAATAAATCAAATTTTACACACAAAAAGATGTATTTTTCAAAAAAGAATGTTTACCGCCTTTTAATGGTGCACTTATTTTAATACTAATTTTTAAAAAAATTTAAAAATTTATTTTAAAAAATAAACTTAATTTTGTAAATTGGAATATAAAAATTATCTTAGGGTAAATTTTTGGTATTTTTCTGAGAAGTTTCCTTTTTTGATTAATAGTGAAAATTACTGAGTTTTAATTGAAAACTACTTTTTTGTTTGAATTATTTATAAAGATAAATTATATTTAAAATTGGTTTTAAAGTATTATTAGTTGTTTTAAATATAAATTAATAAAATTTATATCATTTTAATAAATTTCATATTGAAATTGGATATAAAAGTAGTATAAACTTTTGAATATTTTCACTTTAAAAAGCCTCTTTCACGTCATGTCTCTAGGGTTAATTTTAAATTTAATTATATCATTTATATGATTTGAATTTTTAAACAAATAATCCATATTATTAATCATAATAATTTATAATTTATGATAATTTCAACTTATTTTTTTACCATAATTATTAGTGAAAATAGTTAAAATTAATTACAGCAATTAAATAAAAAATGAGTTTATTTAGTGGTTTAACTTAGAATCTATGGTGTAAGAATGGCCAAAAACTTTTAAAAAACACATTTTATGGACATATTTATACCCTTATTAAATTATTATCAACTTTTATGAGTTTTTGGACACTTTTCAATAAAATTTATCTATATAATAAGATACGTAAATAAAAGGACAAAAAATATTCGTTTCTTCCTTTTAATTTGTATGGACTTTGTAATAGGAAAAAAATACATAGTCTAGGTTATAAATGTTATTTTGAAAAATAAATTACTTTTTTATCATGATAATTTATTTTAATTTTTCTTAGATTATATAATTACATTAAATTCTTAAGAAATACCAATGCGGAAATTATTTAGTTAATAATTAAATATATCAAATGATACTAAAAACATTAAAAGTGAAGTAAATTGAATGAATTATTGTGTTTAATTATTTTTTTAGATTAATATATCATGCAACATAGGTTTTAACATAATTTATTTTATTTTCATTATTTTCTTGATAATTGTTTTATTTAAATTTAATGAATAATGTCTAAATTGACATTAATGTCATTTTATAAAAAATTATATTTTATTAATTGATTTAAAATTAAAAAAAAACTTATATTATCTTAATTGGTTTTTAAATATCAATAGATATCAAATATGGTTAATTCATGGACCAATGTTTCTATTATATTGAGCTTTAAATAGTAAAAACTTTGTTAGTACAGTTAGGGTTAAAGTAATGTTTTTGCGAGTTACTTGTGATTATATTAAAATTAATTTAAAAAAATATTGGATTTTTATTTTATAAATTAGAAATAATATTTCAGAATAAATTGTTATAAATTTTCTAATATGTATCACTTTAATTTATTCCTAATGAATAAATTGCCTAGGTTGGAAAATTAGTTACCTTAATAAAAAAACAAAATGGAAAAAATAGGGAAACTTAAAAGTTAAGGAATAAATTAAAAAAATAAACTTTTTTGGTGTATTTGAGGTATTTATCAACAAAAAAAACTCTCCCCTCCATTATTATCTAATTTTGGATCCACATGAGGTAATTGATACCCATCAATAGTGAATACCTTGGAGTATTTACCAAAATGTCACTCCTCCTCGACTATAAAACGGAACTCACTCTCCCCCATTATTTATACCTATCAAGTCATTTAGTTCAAAAAAACCTACAAAAATAAATTTAAAACTTTTCTCCAATCATTCTATAATAATTATTTTGGGCATAAATATAACCTTTGAAGATTTTAGTGAAAACCTAAGGAGGATACCCGAATAAGAGGTAATCCTATTCTAAAAGTGTTTTTATTTTATTTCCTTCTACACCTCCTTCAATTATTTTTATATCTTGATTATATAATAGCCTAAATATCATATATATATACTAATATGTTTTTATTCTAATGGTACTACCTACAACAACACACACTTCTATCAAATAGGTTATGAAATCATCATTCGTGTATATGGAGGACTACTGCCTCATGAACCAATGTCATTCTTTTTTTCTATTACCACCTTTCAAGTTTGGTAATAATAATGAACATGCTATTTATATATTATATATATTTTATTTATGATTTTATTATTATTATTTAGTTTTTATATCCCATATGCCTTCATGATTTCTATTTTGTGGGAATATGATAACTTCGTTTGTATGTACGGAGGACCACCCTCTCACGAAGTGATGTGACTCGTTCACGCTATACATGGAATGTATTAAGGATGGGTTTAATAAATATATGTGATTTTTATTTCATAAGAATGATACTTTCATGATAATATATATATATATATATATCAATTACTTTTTTTCATTCAATATGATAAAAAAATGAAAATATCGGTCATGTGTACGTACGGCCTACCTTCTCCATAAATGGTAGATTCTATTTCCTATCACCAAATTTTATGGAATACTCAAAATAAATATATAATGAATATATATTATATTATTACCATGTTTTAAATACTATATATTATGAAACCATGATCAAAGTAAGAGGACCAAAAATGACAAGTCAAAACATGTACGAAAAATAAAGTAGTTATTACCTAAAACATAACTTTAATAGGAATTGTTAATAAATGGGTAATAAAAGTTCATAATAAAATCATATATGATATTATATATATTAATATTGTTATGTGAGATATTTATAATAAAATTATATTTATTATACATGAATTTTTAACGAGTATGACGAGTGTTAAGACTTATGGTAAGGGATTTTCATCTCACTTTTTACTTCTGTGAGACACATATGAAATTCACCACATATTTCCTCCATGTGGTTTATATAATACCCATGAATGTAATTTATTATTATTATACTTAAAATTTTTGTTATTTACATATTCATTTTAGGATATCTATTTCAAGGGGTTACAGATTCAAAGTTATCAAAGCATTAAGGGAATTTTGTCTTAATTTGTCTTCTTTGAGACACATGTTATGTTATGCACCTATATTCTTTACGAGGTGTATATACAGCCCCTTTGACGTGTTATATCTTGAATATTATTATTTTAATGATATTTTAATCTAAATTTAATGTTATTATTTCAAGGGTATTATTATTCAAAATTACCAACGTGGTAAGAGTTTATTGATACAAACTCATCATTTATAGAGATTATTTATTATTATGCTTATAATGATTAAATTTTATGATACATATCTTAATAATTCTCATCAATTGTCATATACGATGGATATTCATGATATATTCATGTAATGTTACCAATTTTTCACTATTTTGTATTTAATATAATTAAGAAAATATTTTCAAGAAAATCTAACTGTATTTATCTCTTCATTTGGAAATATTTTTTCTCCCAAAACCATGTTTTCTAAAAGCATGTTCTAATATTATCCTATTATTATTAAAAGGAATTTTTACCCATTTCTTACCCTATTAAAAATTGGTTTTAAAAGTAATATTCTTTTCTTCAGGCTCTTTTTAATTCTATTGACAATGTGAATAGAATCTTTGTTTTTATGTATACATTATGTACAAAATTATATACCATCATGAGCACTCTATTTATTTAATATTCCTTTATATGTTTAAAAATAAAAAGTTTACTTAAATTCTTTGGGAAAATTTTTTATTTTAGATTTATTTTCAAGAAAATTAATTTTGAAATTTTTATATGTTTAAAAAATGTTTTAAATGATTTTTAAAGATTCATCTATAAGTATTTTAGTTTATTTTCAAAGAAACGGGTTTTAAAAAAAATTATATGTTTTCAAAGTGTAAATTATATTTTAGTTGATAAATTTTTTAAATTAATTTTCAAACCTTTATTTATAAGTTTCAAAATGGTATTTTCAAAGAAAATGATTTTTTATGAGAGTGATTTTCAAAAAAAGGTTATTTTACATGAGAAATGTTCCAAGTGATATTTGAAAATCCTTCTCTATCTAAGATGACATCATTTTATAGAATTTATGCATTTATAGTGATATGATCTAAGGACGCCATTCTTACTCTTTCTTTTAATGGTTTATATTTAGGATGGAAAGTTGTTTATGAAACTCGTTTCTCTTCCACAGGTCATACTATGATAAAATTATTTTGAAACCCACTTATTTTCATGGGTTATGATGTGATTAAAATATTGTGAAACAATTCTCTTATCTATAGGTTATTATATGATGAAATTTTTATGATACCCATTTCATTTCATGGGTTATGATATGATGAATGTTTATGATCTTATGGGCACACATAAATATGGTTTTAATTATATGATGGGTGGGACCCATATCTCCTTATAATGCATTTGGTAAAGATTTATATATCATGATATAAACACGGCTAGAAAAGGGAGCGTACTCATTACATTAAGGTACTTTTTCCATTATGATGGATTGGGGAGTGAACCCATGCACTATAAGGAATGGGATGTGATAGGGGGTGGTGGTGTGTCCGGCCCCGTAGGTGTATCCCCCATGAATTTCCCTAATAAATTTTGGAAATAATCCTTGAATTATAGGGAATTATTTTATATTATTATGTGTATTCCACAAATTCCATGTCTTATGACAATGTTATGCTCTCATAGCTCATGTTATTTGATTATCTTATGATTCATGTCCTACAAACTACCAATATTTATATTATGAGTAATAATTATGATATTTGATATGTAGGGTATGGTTTTCAAATGTTGTTATCATGTTATCATGTCTTTATGTCCATGATGCCCTTATGTATCTCTTATGTTTACCCTTATTTAGCATCTGATCTCACCCTTTCTTGGGTTTCCTTTCTCCAAGTTATAAAGAAAGTTTTTATATTGGGTATGTCTATAAATACTAATCAATGGAAAGATACTTATGGAAAAAATTGAATATATTTCACAAGATTATAATATTGTGTTCCAGGTTTCCA
This sequence comes from Viscum album, assembly GCA_963277665.1. Classification (NCBI taxonomy): domain Eukaryota; kingdom Viridiplantae; phylum Streptophyta; class Magnoliopsida; order Santalales; family Viscaceae; genus Viscum; species Viscum album. The sequence continues at coordinate 2,138,407,368 of OY728128.1, read as the reverse complement.
AAGTTAACAAACTATTATGGTCCCTAGGCATGTAATTTTGTAATGTATTGAATATTTATCTAAAAAGATGCAATATCCATGTATGAAAATCCTGGGTCACTATAGTTGGTATGAAAGGAACGATTTAGTCAACCTTTGGAAAATAAGATGAGAAAACTTTAGTGAGATCCCTAGGGATATTTCTAAGGGTATTTATAGGGACTTATCTGAGGATAAGTCTAATGATGAGTTAAATTATAGAAACATTTCGTGTAATTTTGGTAAAGTATATATCGAGTGGTTTCCAGGAAATATATCCATGTCTATATTCTATAATTGGATGTAGATCTAGCATATATTTACTTAGGGGTAACAAATATAAAAACACTTTATTGACCAAGAATCAATCAGGAACTGGTGCATGATAATAAGTCTTACTGCACACTTGGTTTGACACTCTTGGGGGATATGCTTTGGAAATCAACAAAACTATTCACAAACCATCATGATGGATTTATATAGATGATGATCATGTATGAACAATGTTAAGACAAATGTGTTACAGATTTAAAATAAAGTGTCATGATTTATACATCCTATAAGTGATTTTTCATGATTATGTAGTTTTATACTATTATAAGTGTTTATCACACTATGATATTTGGTTTTTGTCGATGGAGGGATCCAAAAAAACTAGGTTAACATTGAATGTGACATATGATTTGATAATGAGAAGCTAAATGGGATGATTACTAGAGTGAAGGATGTCATGAGTATACCTAATCAATTTTCACAAAACATGATTAACAATGTGAACCTTAATAAACTCTCAGACTCACCAAAGAAGATAAGGAAGGAGTTTTTAGAAATTTTGGGTATTGTAGACCATAGAGGAAAGGAGATTCAGTTTCCTATGTGTCTATAATGTTGGAAGAAACACCCAAGTTAATGTCTTAGAGGAATATAATATATTTTTACTATGGAAAAGAAAGACACAAATAAAGTAACTATAAAGGGAAAATGAAAATTTCAGTTCACAAAATGGATTGGAATATTGGTATCCCTAATATATCATCGACTGTTGAATGTTTTAAATGTGGAAAGTATGGGTATTATGCAATCGATTTTCTAAATAGAAAGCTTTTGAAGAAAATTATAAAGGAGGTATGAGTAATGGTTATATTGCTAATGAAGAAGAGACTACATATGACATGTGAAAGGAAATAAGTGTTAAAGAATAAGATGAAAAAACTTAGTTAATTATTTGAGAATTAAGTGGTATGAATTAAGTATCTATGTAATCGAATCTAGAGATTGAATTATCTGAATTTTGAAATATATAAGGATTGTTTGGTATAAGTTTTTAATTAAATATTTTAAATAATAAGTTGAGTGGTACTGATGACCTAGAAATTTGATTTAATGTAAAGGTTATATTTTATGTATAATGCATGATTAAGTGAAGGTAATCCTTAATATGTTACTGATGTTGAGAAAATAGTGTTTATCTTTGATAAATATATATTGGATAAGAATAAAGTAAATTAGATAGTATCGATTACCTTGTAAAATATTAATGATTTATTTAAAAGGTGGTTTATGCTATCATGAATAGATTTTATATCATTTTTGGATTTAAGAAATATATCTAATAATATTTTTTCTATGTAAGTAATAAAGAAAAAAGTATGTTTTAAATATTTTTTTATGGTAATTACCATGTTTCAATATAATACATGATGAAGGCATTCACATATTTGGTATGTGACAATCAAGACCTACTTTATTATATATGGGAGATCAATGTGAAGCTGATTTTGAGAAATTTAGTGATTTTTTAAAGGGTATAAATGTTAGAAATTTATAAAAAGGCTTGTATTGAACTTTGAATGAGTTTTAGAGATTAATTTTTCATAATATGAATATTTATGCGTTTGGATAACCTATTCTAACCATTTTGTTGTGATGATAACTAAAGATAGACAAAATGACTTATCATTCTATTTTTGGGTCTTATGATCAATTAGTGATACATAAACAAAAAATTCACCAATATTTCTTATAGTAAGAGATGACATGAAAATTAATCATGGAACAACCAATGAATGATATTATTCTTATGAAATCGAATGAATTTCTAGCTCGATAATTGGGCTAGTGCTCCTCTCATATCTATGATTTACCCTAATCAACTCCCTGATCACACTAATTATACTATCAAGAAGGATTTTAGCTCTCACAGACATAATTTTCCCAACAGCATCAATTATGTCATTGACAGCTACCCTTTTTTCAGCACTGATGATTTTTAAATTTGGGAACCTGCTCATGATGACATTATCAACTCAAAAACTTTTTACAGCCATGGATTTATTAATTATGGGAATACTTTTAGTTGGATTAAAAATTTTAATAAATTATGGTTAAAACATTAGATATTCACACTAATTTGGCATATTTCTCACAAGAGGATTCCCACTGACACTTTTCTTCAGCCTTTTGGGATCCATCTTTGCTCTAAATGTCATCTTTGTAACCAACATCATGAATATATTAATCACATTTTTCTTTATCATGTTACTACTACTATTCTATGGAATTATGTGCTTCATATTTTTGAGTGCAAATGGTTACTTAATGACTCAATCAACTCTCGAATTCAACGTTGTGTAGATATTGAAGCCTCTCAGCAAATCAAGAGCATTATCTTAACTGCTATTACTGAACTTCTTCATGTACTCTGGTATGATAGGAATTCTATTACTCATAACAACTACTCACTTAGTTTACATGCAGGTTAGCTGAAGATCCTCATATCCATTCAGGAAGCTGCTTCAATTCAAAATGGATTTTGAAACAATGCAGTGAATGACTTTGGGATTCTGCATCAGCTTGGGGTTAATGGTGTTTATCCTCAACCTAGATGAAATTTTTAAGTGTTCTTGCAAGCTCCACTCCTAGGCTGGATTAAAGTGGATGTAGAAGGTGCTTTGAAAGGAAACCTGGGCCCTTCAGGTTGTGGTTCTGTTTTTTAAAATTACTCTGGGTAGATTCTTGGATGTTTCTATAGCACGTGTGGCATCTCCTTAACTCTGGTGGCTGAAATGATGAGCATTGTCTATGTTATCTCCTTCTCTAAGAAACATGGTTGGAACAACATTTGAATTGAAAATGACTTGATTACCATTATTCAAGCTATTTGGAATGGTGTGATGCACCTCGTGTGGCCTCTTACAACATGATGGATGGACTGTCTTTATTCGCTCATGGAATTCAACTACATTATTACGCATGCCTTTTGTGAAACGAACACGGTGGCAGATGGTCTTGCAAATATGGGAGGAAACCATGCCACCACATGGTTGGATGACCTCCCTATTGATTTACTACCCCTTTATGATCGGGATTGTAAAATAATATCATCTTTTAGACTCATGTAATTCCTTTTTTTAATAATATATTTTTTTCTTTGGTCTTTGACCACGGCATCACCTTTTTAAAAAAAGTAATAATATCTTCTTGTGAAAATTATTTAACTTTAAAAAAAGTCACTTTGAAGAAGAATGTTATCCTAGTGAATTATTTTTAAATGGATCAATTTTTCCTTAAATCATAAAATATTTATAGTCTTCTGGTTTTTAACTTTCTCTCAATTACCAAAATTCTTGTGATCATTAATCTCTATCACTCTCTATAACTATTTATGCTTTTATACCATGCCAAAATCTTCACTTTACACCTATATTCTCCTATATAGAAACCTAATTATGAGTTACTTTAGGTAACAGTCATTTTCCAACTTTATTTTTTTAAATTGTTTTTTATTATTCATTTTTACGATGTGGGTTTCTATAAATGTAATTTTAAAGTATTAAACATTTAATGACCCAAATGAATTTTGAGGTCAAAATTAATTTAAGGGGGGTAGAATGTAACACCCAAAATTTTTATGAATTAATTTTTTTTAATAAATTAAAATTAATAAATGGATTTCATTGCATTTTACACCAATTTAATCTTGATTTATATGAAACACTAATATTATCTTGCATGAAACGTAACACTGATTTTAAAAGAAATATGACATATTATTAAAATATTATTATAGGTATCACCTAGCCATTAAAATGGAGAGTATGAAAACGATTAACTAAATTATGAAAATATGGTTATTCATTTTTATGAAATTAATTCTTTGGTTACCAATTAATTAAAAATTAAAGTAAAAACTATTTGAAAATAAAGAAATTCTTTTCCAGAAAAACTATTATTCTATAAAAAACATGTTTTATCTCAATAAATTAACCAAAACACTTTTGATGAATGATTTTAGTGAAATATATATATTATATATTCAATAAACTATTTAAAATTCATATCTTTTGTTTTCTAGATAATAGGTAATAATAAATCCAATTTTATGCATAAAAATATATTTTTTTTAAAAGGTGGTTTCACCACCTTTTAATGATGCATTTATATTAAAAATAATTTTTGGAAATTTTATAAAATTTATTTGACAAAATAAACTTCATTTTTTAAATTTTAACATCAAAATTATCCTAGGGTTAATTTTGGGTATTTTTCTGAGAAGTTTCATTTTTTGATGAGTAGTGAAAATACTGAGTTTTAATTGAAAACTTTATTTTTGTTTGAATTCTTTATGTAGTTAAATTATATTTTAAATTGGTTTTAAATTATAATTAGTTAAATTAAATATAAATTAATACAATTTAATTTATTAGAATCAATTTCATATTTAAATTGTACATAAAATCAGTATAATCTTGAGCATTTTTACTTTAAAAACTCACTTTCTCATCATGTCTGTGGGATTAATTTTAAATTAAATTCTGTAATTTTTTATTTAAATTTTAAAAAATTGATTAAATATTTTAATCATAATAATTTATAATTTATAATAATTCCAATTTAACTTTTGGACATAATTATTAGTGAAATCATTTAAAATTAATTATAGCGATTAAAAAAATGAGTATACTTAATTGTTTAACTTAGAATATAAGGAGTAATAACGACACAAAAATTGTTAAAAAACATTTTATGGACCTATTTTGACCCTTATGAACATATTATCAAATTTTATGAGTTTTGGGACACTTTTACATGAAATTGACCCATATAATAAGTAAAGTAAAGAAATAGACAAAAAAATGTACCTTTCTTTCTTTTAATTTTTATAAAGCTTTAGAATAGGAAAAAAATACACATGTTCATTTATAAATATTATTTTGTAAGTTAAATGAGTTTATATAATCATTATAATTTATTTTAAATTTTTATATATGATATGATTACATTAAATACTTAATAAATACCAACAAATGAATTATTTAGTTAATAATTAAATATATAAAATGATATAAAAAATATTAAAAGTAAAGTAAATTAAATGAATTATTATGTTAAATTATTTTTTAGATTAATATATCATTTTACATAGTTTTTAACACAATTTATTCTATTTCCATTATTTTCTTGATATTGTTTTAATTTAAATTAAATGAATAATTTCAAAATTGACATTAATGTCATTTTATAATAAATGCTATTTTATTAATTGATTTAAAATTACTAAAATCATACCATCTATAAATTGATTTTTAAATATAAATAAATATCAACTATAGTCCATTAATTTACCAAATTTTCTATTTTAATGACTATATTTACCATTAAATAGTAAAAACTTTATTAGCATGGTTAGGGTTAAAGCATTGTATTGTTGAGTTACTTGTTCTTCTGTTAAAATTAATTTACAAAAAATATTGGATTTTTATTTTATAAATTAGATATAATAATTTAAAATTAGTGGTTATAAATTTTATTATATGTCTCACTTTAATTTATTCCAAATTAATAAATTACCTAGGTCATAAAATTAGATACATTAATAAAAAACCAAAAATGGAAAAAATAGGGAAACTTAGAAGTTGAAGAATAACTTTGTAAAAATGAATTTATTTTTGTGTGGTGGAGGTATATATCTACTCCATAAACCCTATCATCCATTATTATAAAAAAATAATCCAAATTACGTAAGGGAGATCTCCCAATAGTGAATACCTTTGAGTATTTACAAGAATGTCACTCCTCCTCAACTATAAAAGGGAACTCACTCTCCCCCCTTCTTCACACCTCTAAAGCCATTTTTATTGACCAAACCCTACCAAAATCACTTCACAACTCCAATAACCTCATCCTATAATCCTAATTTTATTTATAAATTAAACCTTTTAAGGTTTTAGTTCAAACTTAAGGAGGATACCTGAAAAGGAGGTAATGTTCTTCTAAAAGTATTTTAATTTTATTTCCTTATAAAACTCCTTCGATTATTTTTATATATTGATTATATAAAAACATAAATATAATATATATACTTATATTTATTTATGATAATAATACAAACTATATCCATATACACTTCCATAAAATGGGTTATGAAATCATCATTTGTGTGTACGTCAAACTATCGCCTCACGAAGCGATGTCGTTTGTTTTTTCATTACCACCTTTCATGGTTGGTAATAATGAGGTAAATACTATTTATATATAATATATATGATATTTATGATTTTATTATTATCCTTTAATTATTATATCACACAAAACATCATGATTTCTATTTTGTGGGAATATGATAACTCCATTCGTTTGTACGGCATACTACCGCCTCGAAAAGTGATGTAACTCATTCACGCTATACATGGAATGTATTAATGATGGGTTTAATATAAATATGTTATATATATTACATAATAATTATACTTTAATTATAATATATATATATATATCAATGAATTTGTTTCTATCAATATGATAATAAAATTGAAACAGCGTTCATACGTACGTACAGCCTACTGTCTCTATGAACGGTGTATTCCATTTCCTATCACCAAATTTTATAGAATAATTTAAATAAATATATACTGAGTATATATGATATTTATACCATGGTATAAATTCTTTATATGATTAAACCATGATCTAATTAAGAGTTCCAAAAATTACAAGTCAAAACATGTATGAAAAACAAAGCGGTTATTACCCAAAATATAACGTTAACATGGAATTGTTAATAAATAGGTAATAAATTGTCAGAATAAAATCGTATATGATATGATATATATGAATATTATTATTTTATAGATTTATAATAAACTTATATTGATTATATAGTAATTTTGAATGAGTACAATGAGAGTCAATACTTAAGGTAAGGGATTTCCGTCTCACTTTTTACTTTTGTGGACACATGTTATGTTCATCCCATATTTACTCTATGTGATGTATATACTAAAAATTAATGTACTTTATGATTATTATACTTAAAAAAATTTATTTACTTATCCATTTTAGGATCTATGTTTCATGAGGTTACAGTTACAAAGTTACCAAAGCAATAAGGGAATTTTGTCCCAATTTGCCTTCTTTGAGACACATATTATGTTATGAACCTACCTTCATTATGAGATGTATATACTTACCATTTTACATTTTATATCATTAATATCATTTTTTTAATGATATTTTAATCTTAATTTAACTTCATTATTTCATTGTTACAATGATTCAAAGTTACAAAAGTGGTAAGAGTTTATTTATGCAATCTCATCATTTATCTGGATTGTTTATGATTATGTTTCCATTAGTTAAATATTATGATCCATATATCAATAATTATCATGAATTTTATTATCCTCTGGTTATTCATGATATCTTCATGTAATGGTACCATTTTCCACTCTTTGGTACTTAAGATAATTATTAAAATGTTTTTAATAAAGTATGACTTTATTTCTATCTGGTCGGAAATCCATTTTCTCCCAAAACCATGCTTTATAAAAATGTTTTCAAAAATGTTATAATATTTTCCTATTATTTTTAAAATATATTTTAACTCATGTTTTACCTTTTTACAAAATGGTTTTAAAAGTAATCTTCTGTTCATTTTCTGATCAAGGCTCTTTTGACTTCTATAGACAATGTGAAAGTCATATTTGTTTTTATATATAAGTCATGTATGGAATTATAAACCATCATGACCACTCCATTCTTTAAATATTCCTTCATATTTTTTAATTAGTATTTTAAAATGAAAAGTTTCTATTAAATACTTTTTAAAAAATTATTTAAAATCATTTTTAAATAAATTAATTTTGAAAATATTTTATGTTTAAAAAGTGTTTTAAATGATTTCCAAAGCTTCATCTATAAGGTTTCAAGGTTATTTTCAAAGAAAAGGGTTTTAAAAAGGTTTAAAGTTTTAAAAAAATGTTTTTCAGGGAGTATATTATATTTTCCTCAAGAAATGTTTTAAATTAATTTTAAAATCTTTCTTTATAATATTTAAAATTTTATTTTCAATGAAAAGGATTTTGAAAATGGTTTATGAGAGTGATTTTTAAAGAAAGGTTATTTTCCTTGATAAATTTTACAAGTGATCTTTCAAAATATTTATCCATATAATATGACATCATTTGATATAATTTATACTTTACTGGGGATATGATCCAAGGAAAAAATTATTATTCTTTTTTTGAATGGATTATGTTTATGATGATAAGTTGTTTATGAATCATGTTTTTCTTTAATGAGTTATACCATGATAAAATTATTATGAAACCTAATTATTTTCATAGGTTATGATATGATTAAATGATTATTAAACCTTTCTCTGTTCCATAGGTTACCATTTGATAAAATGTTTATGATACCCATTTTATTTATAGGTTATGATATGATCAATGTTTCTAATATTGTGTCATATATAAATATGGTTCCCATTATGTGAAATGTGGGACCAATATCTCCCTCCAATTCATTTGAAAAAGATTTATATCTTATAATATAAACATGGTTGGAATGGTGAGTGAACCCAGTACAGTAAGGGACTTTTTCCATTATGATGGTTTGGAGAGTGAACTCGTTCCACTATAAGGAAAGGGTTGTGACTGGGGATGATGGTGTGTCTCTCCCAGTAAGTGTATCCCCTATGAAGTTCTCAGATAATTTTTGGAAATAACCCTTTAATTCTAGGTAATGGTTTTATATTCTTATGTGTATACCAAAAAGTCCATGTCTTATGCCAATGTTATGATCTCAAATCTCATGTTATTTTATTATCTAATGATTCGTGTCTTTTGAACTGCCAATATTTATTCCATGAGTCTTGATTATGATCTTTGATATTCAGGGTATAGTTTTAAAATATTATGATCAGTTATCATATATTTATGTTCATTTCATGCATATTTATCTCTTATGTTTACCCTTACTAAGCATTTAAACTCACCATTTCTCATGTTTCCTTTCCCTATGTTATGAAGAAAGTTTTTATATAGGGTATATCTAAAAAGTTTACCGAATGGGAATATTTTTGTGAGAATCATTTAAGATATTACACTGAATCAGCATATTTTTTTCCAAGTTTATTAATGTATTAAAATATTACAATTCTCATGCGTGTACTTTTATAATGTAGGGAATATTCATCTAAAAAGATACAATATCCATCTATGAAAATCATAGGTCTATATAGGAACCTAATATACTCTCCTTTACACAATTAAAAAAGAAGTTTAGTTCAATCAATCCCAATCCAAATACCTTACCAACTTCCATACCTATATCCTAGAGGGATTTTTTTTATCACAAATCCAATCTGAGGATAATTTGGGCATAATCCTAAAGGGGTGGTCTGAAGAATAGGTATTGTTCTTAACTGAGGGTCTTTTATTTATTTATTCTTCCACCTACTTGAAATATTACTCAATAATTATGATATAATATAATTTATTTATCCCATATAATTATATTTTTTTATTTTAATTTCATAACCTACATCCATATTCTCTTTCATAAAATGGGAAATGGAACTATCATTCATATGTACGGCGGACTACCACCTCACGAACTAATGTAATTTGTTTTCCATCATCACCTCTAACAACTATTAATAATGATAGGTTTAATTTTAATTTATGATGTTAATGAAATATAAACTATTCTATAAAATTAATATATCATATACTTTCTTACCTTACCATCCATTGAAAAATGATAACATCATTCCTATGTATGGAGGCTCCTGCCTTAATAAGTTATGTGATTCATTTTTTTATTACCGCATCACATGAATTTTATATTTAATTTTATTTAAATAAATAATATGATATTTTTTATATAATTATCATTATATAAATATAAAATGATACTTACCTTCTTTCCATCATGATCGTTGAAAAATGGGAATATTGTTTATACGTAGGTATAGCCTTTCGTCTCCATGATTGTAACATGGTTTATTTTTCATAACCATATTTCATGGTTGATTTTAAAAAGTATAATTTTTGTATAAAATGATAATTATAACAAGATTATTATTATTGAGATGATTAAATAATAATCTATTTGACCTTAGTCATCTTTCCATTGTGATTTTGGACATATGAGTCAAACATCATCAAAACATCTGACATGAAATTAATTGAATATAACATGGATAAAAATAAAATAAAAATAGTAATAAAATTAAAAGGGTTATTAAAAAAGTATATAATTAATATAAGTTTATTATTCATGAAGATAAGGAATACATATTATGATTTGGACTCGAGGTAAGGGATCTCTCTAAACCACCCTTTTCTTTAGGTTATGATCATTCTTTTTGTACCTTTATTTATCTCTCTATTTAAATTTATGGAATGAATATAAATTATATATATATATATATATCACACATAAATACCTATATTATTATCTCTTCCTTTAATGGGATAATAGATACCTTATGTTCATTTTTCAAATACCTTCATTATGAAATTTACTTTGATTATGATATGAGGCAATAGTATGCAATCCATTTTATTTCCATGGGTAATTATTATGTTTATGTATTATTATTGATTTATTGTTTTTGGAATACATAAATTATGTAATTTTTATGATGGGTGTGCCCAGATATTTCTCCAATGTATTGAGTAAATCTTTAGTCCCATGATACGTCATGTATGGGATTAGGGAGTAAACATAATCTATTATAGGACTTTTTCTGCCATTTGATATTGTCTATATAGTTATCCTTTAATCATGTTTATGCCATGTTTTTTATTTATACCAAATTTCCTATAATTTGACAATCTTACGATATCATGACCTTTATATTATGCTTCCATATGATTACTCATGAAACTTCTCTTTTATGATATCATGTTATACCTTTAACTCACATGATATGTTTCCTTATCATGTTTATTACCTTATTTGGATTTTTATCTCACCTATTAATTTTATGTATTCCCTAGGTTATCTTTTAAAATTTTAGGATCTCAAATGGATTTAGGAACTCATTATGGAGAATAAAATGAGGATTTTATATTTTATTTTCCTTTTGATGTATCATGAAACTAGTCTTCCAAAGAAACTAGGAATTTTAAAACCTTGTTTTGTATTAATGGATATTTATGTTAAAAAATCATGCAATCATATGTGTAAAAGGAATGGGTTACTATAAACACAATTTATTAAGGGACTCTCTCCATTATGATAGTCTTGGGAGTAAACCTTGACTAAATATATGATGGAATGGATATTTAACCCAGTCCAATATTATAGTCTTAGAAGTGAGCCTTGACTAAGGAAATGATTTTATATTCTTATGTCTATGCTATAAACTTAGTTCTTATGATGATTTTATGATCTCATGGCATGGTTTATTCTATTTATTTATGATTCATGTCTTGTGAACTACTAATATTAATTCCATGACTCTTGATTATGATCTATGATATGTTGGGTATGAATTTCAAATGTTAAGCTCATGTTCTCATACCCTTATTCTCATAATATTATTAATTTATCATTGATATCTCCCTTTTTTAAACTTACTAAGAATCTGAGCTCACTCTTTTTTATGTTTACTTTCCCCGAGTTATGAAGAAATTTTTTAAGTCATGTATGTATAGAAGGGTACAAAGTAGGAAGAACTGGATGAGAGATATTGAAGAATTTACCTAAATAATATGTTTATGTGTATATTCTCCAAAGATAGTAAACCTTTATGTTTTTTGTGTAGAATGTAATGTTTTGTATTGAACATTCATCTAAAATGATGTAATATATATGTATAAAAGGTATGGGTATCTATAGTTGGAATGAGAGTAGAGTTTAGTTAATATTTAGAGATTAGTATGAGAAAATTTAGTGATAATACTAGGGTAACCATAATTATAGGTTAATATCCCAACGTTTTGGTAAGATAGAAATTATGTGGTTTTCCTTGAAATACATATCAGTCTGGAAACTACAAGTGGATGTGGATTTTTCATAGATGCATCTAGTGGTATTAATCCTAAAAAGAGTTGGCAGATTATATCTCCACCATTATTCTAGTGTACAATTATTTTTCCCTTATTATTCACCTAGTTTGACACTCCTAAGTGAAAATACACTGGTACTTCTCCCTAAGATCAAGGATCAGTCCTCTATTTATCACTAACATCCCATAATCATCTGTAACTTCACATAAAACATTGTTGACAAGTGTCATTAGTAGGAGAATATCACCGCATCTATCCCACTGAATCTCTAATGAGAGAAATGGATTCATCAAAGAAAGATCAATTTAGGGTGATATCAGGTTATTGTGGTAGATAATAAGGGACATCAACCATAATTCTATCAGGTATAATGTTGTGATCAAGCTTGATATAGATAAAGATTGCGAAAAAATTGAATGGAAATTCATGTTAAGGGTACTTGTTGGAATGGGCTTATCCTCCTAGGCCTTAAACCTTCTTTATAGGTGATTTATTTTTACTTGGGTAGCTATATCCTTATTGGGGAAGAACTAAAGATTCTTTAAATCTATTTTGGAACTCAGATAATGGGACCCACACTCTCTTTATCTCTTCATTATCATGCAATATACCCTTAGTGAGATTAGGAAATGAAGGCTCTCAGTTTAAATAATCCTCTCCTATAATTGTGGATAGTTCTTCAATAGTGTATCACACCTAATGTATGTATATTATATGATTATTTTTCTAAATGGTATTATAATATCCATTTGTGGCATCAATAGGAATCTTGAGGATTACTATAATTGGAGTGGCCAACTTGTCAATAGAGAGAAGAGTAGTGTGTATATATCGATGGGGTGGTCTGACCAAAATAATTTCTCTATTAAAAGGCACTTAGGAATTAATAGGTAATGATTTCCAATGGATTATCTTAGAGATACTATATCCTCAAATATTATTCACATTTATCACTTCAACAGAGTGGTGGACAGGATCATTGTATGTATTTACAACTGGAAGAATCGGTATTTGTCTTTTGCTGAATGCATAACCCTGGTTAATAGAATTATAACCTAAATTCCCATTCACATTTTATCTACTCTATCATCTCTAAAAGCATTAATTTTAAGTATATATAACATCTTAGCCTCCTTCTTATGGTATTCCAACTTGGAAGGGAAACACCAATGGGTATCATGGTTGAGGATGACGTAATTGACATATGAAGGAGGCATCAACATCAAGGGTGTGCTAGATGAGGTTAATGGATTGCATGCATGGCTGGTGTGGTAAGTTATTTAAGTTTGGACACTATGGGTAAGGCTCATCATTCAAAAATATTGGAATAATGGAACTCCCTGAATCTCTAAAGTAAGAAAAATGTATTTGATGTCGTGTATGACACGCAACACCAAACACGTAAGGGAATAAAATATCCTGATACTTTACAATATATATAATATTTTAAATAAAATCAATATATGATATACCTTTCAATACATGCTATACTAATTTATCTTCCATCACACACAAAAATTATTTTCTTTAATGGATTTTATTACATATAAGACTGAGTTTTACCAAACAACAACATATTACTTAAATATTGTTACTTAATATAATAAGATATAACCTAGATGTTAAATTAGTAGTTATGAATAGTATTAACTAAATTATGAGAATATCTGTATTATATATTTAATAAAATATTTTTTATATTCGTCCAAAATATTTTATAGTCATAAGATCAGAACAAACCCAATTTTATGAATAAAAACCTATATTTTTTAAAGGAAATTTTACCGCCTTTTAATGGTGAACCTATTTTAAATATAAATTTTTGAAATTTTATATATTTTATTTGTCTAAATATACTTCATTTTTGAAAACTAAATTTAAAAATTAGGTTAGGGTAAATTTTTGGTATTTTTCTAAAATATTTCACTTTTTGATGAATAGTGAAAATAATGAATTTTAATTCAAAACTCTTTTTTGGTATAATTTATTTATAAGGTTAAATTATATTAATAATTGCATTTGAAGTTAAATTAAATCAGTTTTACATATATTGTTCCAATTTATTTCATTGAAATCAATTTCACTTTAAAATTAGATATAAAGACCTAGCCAACTTTTGAACATTTTTACTTTAAAAACCTACTTTGTCGTCCCGTCTATGAGATTGAATTTAAATTATTCTCTCACACTTATGTGATTTTAATTTATAAAAATTGATTAAATATTTTTAATCATAATAATTTATAATTTATAATAAGGTAAAATTATTTTTTTACCCAAAATAATGTTGAAAGTAATTAAAATTAATTACAACGATTAAGAGAAAAATTAGCTTAATAAGGGACTAAACATTAACCTTAAGGGTCAAAATGACCGAGAAAATTTTCCAAAATCCATTGGATATTAATATTTCTACCCTATACTCCCTTTTATATAATTTAGTTTATTATTGGAGATACTTGACATGGGAAAAACATGGGTGGATTTCCCTTTTAAAAATTTTACAAGAATGCCACTACTCGTCCACTTTAAAAAGGCACTCACCCCTCCCACTACCTCACACCTCTCAAGAATATTTGGATCATCTAAAATCTAATCAAATATCACCTAAACATCATCCCCCATCCTAGAATCATGAACTTGGGAATAAATCAAACCAATGAATCCATTTTGTGTGAACCAAAAGGAGTTACCCAAATAAGAGGTAACATCCTTCCTCAATATCTTTTGTTTTATTTTCATTATCCACCCCATAAAATATTCTTATCCCATGATTATATAATAAACTCAATATCCTAAATATAATTATATTTTTATATGTTAAGTTTTAGACCTGAACTTACACTCAATTCTATATAATGTGTAACAAACTTACTGTTTATGTGTATGGTGAACTACCACCTCGCAAAACGATGTCGTTCATTTTTCTTTTACCTCCTATCATGGTTGGTAATTATGATGAAAGCACTATTTATATATGATATTTATTATTTATTTATGATTATTTAATTCTTATATAAAACATAAGTTCATTCTTTCCATTTTGTGGGAATACGATAACATCGTTTGTGGAAGTGTGGACTACCACCTCCTCAAAGTGATGTGATTCGTTCACACTATACATAGAAAATATAAAGGATAGTTTTATTAAAACTATGATAAATATATGACATAAATATGATACTATAATTATAATATAAATATACATATATATCATTTACTTTTCATTATTTTAAATACATAAAAAAATGAAAGTAGTGTTCATGTGTACGTATGGCCTACCATCTCCATAAACGGTGAATTTCATTTATTATCTCCAAATTTTATGATTTATTATAAATACATATATAATTAATATGTATGATATTTAAATCATGGTTTATGTCACATCAGTTTTTTAGGTATTACTTTTTTTATTTTTGGTCATGTATTTATTCTTTAGTTTTCCCATTAGTTTTTGCTGAAAAATGGAGATTTTGGGTCTTGTTAGTTGGTGGCACATGGTTCACGCATGGTTTGGGGAAATTGTGTGTCCTTTCCCAGGAAAATGTGAAACCAATTTTAATTTTGAATATTATATATATCATATTTTTCACATGGTTTGGTAAAATATTCAGTCTAACCATGCATATTTTTCCTCTTTGACAGTGATGGATACATGGTTGCCGCATGGTTTGGAAAACAGTGTGGGAAAACCGTGCGACCTATCCATGTCATTAAAAGTGTGAATTTTCCTTTATACCCTCTTAGTATTTTAACCCCAAAATTACCATTATTCCATTATCCTGGTTTGTGTGACCTAATGGGATTCCCTCCCTTCCTATCAAAGCCTCCTCCCCTCTCCCAAGGTGTGGATTTAGGGTTTTCTTCAAGTTTTGGGGTGATTTATAAAGGTAATCATATATTCACTTATTCATCTTCCTTTTTCTTCTATTTTCTCTTAAGTTCTACTTCTTTCTTAGCCTCTTATATCTAGGGTTCATGGTTTACTATGTTAAAGTTGTGGGTTTTGTGTGTTTAATGTTTCTTTTGGTTGTTCTTGCTCTTTTGAACCCTCGTGCAGTTATTTTGGGTGGGAATTATTGAATCACATGTAATTTGAGGTAGGTTTATCTTTGAACTTGTCTATTAAATTTAATAATTGTTGGTTTATCTATTTTCAAACCTTCATTGGATGTTAATTAGTTATGTATTATTTTTTAAATATTTTTTATCATAAAATGAGGTGATTTTATTCATGTTTTGAAGTATATAGAATTATTTTGTTAAGTTTTGCACACCAAGTGTTTGATAAAATTCTTAGTTGGATTTTATAAGTGATTTTTGATCTTTGAATCATTTTTTGTCTGGGTAAATGTACTTGGATTCTAAAATTATGGTTTGGGTTTCTTAAATAGGTTTTTCGTAAAAAAAAATTAGATTTGAAATGAGTTTATGTTTGATGGTTTGGAAAATGGTTTGGCATGTGATGATAGTGTGTGGACCATTTAGAATTTTGATGAAAATGGCCATTGTTTGAAAAAAAAATTGTAAGTTTTTAAATGTAATTATCTTAAATGATCATAAAATTGAAAATGGTGTGTTTTCAACTTTTTGAAAGGTGGGATTGGTTCTTTGAAAAATGGTGGTTTTTATAAAGGGTTTTTGAGGATCGTTTGGTGCTTTACTGAAAATGGTCATCTTGAAAACTATCCTTGGATAATTATATTAGCTTGGGTATGTTGAATGGTGTGGGAAGCCCACACCGAGATTCTCCCTTATGATCAAATGGTATAATGGTAAGAGATTATTCCTTAGGGTGGCTTGGGCGTGAATTGTCATGTGAGTTGCTTTTGTATGATATATGTGCATGTGATTGGATGCTCGATTGAAATTTTTTGGATCACCCCCGCTTTAGTCTCGACATGGGAACCTATCATAGCAAGAGGATTGTTTGGTGAATGGTTGATATAATATCTTAAGATTTCGCTCTGTATAGTGGCCCATAGCAGGGTTTTTGTTTTTTTTCTATGGGAAAGTGCACCATGGTTAGACCAGGTAGGGTGCGATCGAGCATGTTAGAGAGAATGATTTCATAATGTTAGTCATGCCTTCGGGATGATTTGATATGTATAATATGTTTTATATTATTCCTCTGAGCTCATAGGTTCTCCCATGTCCTTCATCACTTATTTGTCTATGGAAGATTATTGAGATGCTTTGTTGGTTGGTTAATTGTGCATACTATTTTTCCATTTGCCTTATTATGTGATTATTACTACTTCTCTATTTTATGGTGTAATTTTGAGAAAATTGATGTGATTATTTAAAAGTTTTATGAAGAGTGTTGAGAAGAGTTTGTGTACTCTCTTTTCCTATTTTAAATAAAAAATATCATCCTTTCTCTTTTGAAATGAAAATGGTTTATCCTTGGAAAGGAATGTGGTTTTAAAAATAAAAAGGGAAATGAACTATGTTTTTTTTTAAGTGGAAATCTATGGAAAACCTATTTTTTTATATTTTATTTTAAACCTTAATTTTATGTTCCTTTTATTTAAAATAAATACATTTAGAATAGATTTGTACAGGCACGCCTACTAAGTTTTAATAATCATGCCTATAGTTATTTATTATTTTTATCTTTTGGTGCATGTTCTGACTTGGTTTTGATCATTGTGGGTGATGGTTGGTTTTGGTATTGGAGAGTGACTCTCAGGGTTACATGGAGACGTTGTGGTCTTTAGGTTCAGTTTGGGTTTTATTGTTTTTTTGTTGAAATTTCAGTTTTGGTATAAATGATTTTCATTTTGGATATTTATTTATATTAGGATTCTATGTTTGTTTCTACTATTATATTTATTAATATTGGGTGAAATCATTCCCTTGGTTTCTCTATTGATGCCCCGACACTAGTTTTCATCCCAGGAGGATCAGGGATTCCTCTCAACCCTTATCTCGGGCTGACTTGGGTGACTGATTTGGGTTCAACCCAAGTTATTTCATGAAATTTTACATTCTATAGATGATGAAAACATGATAGTAACAAAAAGTAACAATTAAAAATATACTTGAAAAACTAGGTAATTAACACCCAAAATAATGAAAATAATGAAATATTGCTAACAAATGAGTAATAAGATATTATAAGAATATCATATATGATATCATAAATATTAATATAGTTCTAGAATAAGTTATTAACATGTTTAAAACCATTATACAATAGGTTAAAGGATGTTCACATGAAATGAAATGCAAGGTAATGAATTTTCATCTTATTTTTTACATCTGTGAGATGCATGTAACATTCACCACTTACCTATTTTTTATGGTGTATCTACTGCCCCTATTTATATATTATATAATGAATTATTTTATCTTCATTTTATTTTGATTTTCAATTTAAATTATCTCTTCAAAGTGAATTTTAATTAAAAGTTACCAAGTGGTAAAAAAATTTATATGTTGATTCCTTTTTATTGGGTTATATTACTTTTTTGATGTCGTCAATATTCTAAGATTACATGTGCAATCACTTTTTAATATCTATTTTTTTATTTACACTTGTTTTATGTGTATTTTCATTTGATGCACATAATTTATTCATTGATGGATTCTCACTTCAATGTTGTGGTCTTTTTAAGGGTTTACTTCAAAATATCATTTTGTTCAGTATTGTTTACACTTAAATTTACATTAGAGGAAATTATTTGATCATTATTTAATAAACCCATTCATTTTATTCTTCTATGGTTATTAATAAATTTTTTCATGTAATAGTAAAAAAATTCCCCTCTTTGGTACTCAAAATTTTTTCGAAAATATTTTTAAGAAAACCCAGCTTCATTTCTCCCTTTAGTTAGAGAAGATTTTTTATTCTAAAAACATTATTTTCTAAAAAAATCAAAAATATTTTTAACCTTTATAAAATGATTTATTCAATACATTTTCACTCTTTTGTATTTTAGAAAAAAATTCAAAGGAGTCTTCTTGTAGCTTTCCAAACAAGTCACTTCTAACCTTTTTACCTTCCAAAAGGAATATTCTTTTTACCTCATACGGCATGTATATATTTACCTTCCATTATTTAATTAGAGATTACTTTGTATGTTTAAAAATTTTACTTTTAAATAAAATGTTTTTAAAAGTCATTTTCAATGAAATGTATTTTCAAAATGTTTTTTAAAACAAAAAGGATGTTTTCCTCCAGAATGTTTTTAAAATATCTTTTTATAGTATTTCTATTCATCAATGAAAAGAAAACTTTATTTTACTCCACTTGGGATATGTTGTATTGATACCATCATTATTTTTCCTTTGGATGGTTTTTTATTGATTTTACATCGGATATTATTGAAATTTGCTTTCGTGATTCATTTTTCTAGTCCCCTTGAAATATTCAATTTCCTAGGATAATTGAACATTGAATTTTCCCAAATTATATATATCACTTTTCATGGATATGTTTATTTTCTAAACCATATACCATTTTTACATATGGTTTTTACTTTGACATTTATTTGTTTCAATGGGAATATATTGATAAATTAATATCCTTTACTCAATACAGATATTTGATAAGGCACTTTGTTTATTTAAATTGATTATTCGATATATGAGGAATGATTTGGACATTAAAGACATGGGTTGGGGAACATTTAATGCAATACCTATGGGTTGGGATAGGTTAATGAAATACCCACAATGTATTGGCAGTCTAATGGGATTAAATCAGTTGGATAGACTAAGAAAATGGGTTTTACCTAGTATGTTTTAAATCATCTTTTTGGTAAATGTATCATGTGCCTGGGAAATATGATGTCCAATAATTAAGAAATAACTTTATTGATAATTCATATATTATTATTATCATTGGGATTATTTCTTTAACATTATCTATGGATTCACTTTCATTCCCAATTTATTGATTTAATGGCACGATTTTTCAGTTTCTTACCTTTCTATATTTATTTTTACTTATCCAGTTTTTAAATAGCATGTGTTTTCAGTTACTTTCCTTACCATATTGTTTATGAACTAACTTCTCAGTTTATTGATTATATGTAATGTGTTTTTAGTTATTTACCATTTCATATTGAGTATTCTTGTTGATTCGTTATTTCTTCTGTTATACTTAACCCTTACTGAGCATTTGAGCTCACCCTTATTATGTTTCTTTTCCCTAGGATTCCCTAAGGGGTACTAAGAAATATATGCAAGGATACACTATATGGAATATATTTATTATGCTCTAAAATAAAATAAAATATTTTGTAATTAGTTTATTAATTTTTAATATAAGACTCATGTATGTATCTGGTTTACCAAGACTACTAAACTGATCAGTCCTTCAAGCTACATTTCCTCGTAATCATGCCAATGTAATGGTAGTAGACATCGGCTATGGGATTTTTGGGGTTGGGTCGATATAGTTCGTATCAGATAAATTTTAGTATCAACCTTGAGAACTATATTTATGAAAACATAGATTACATAACATAAATCTAAGGTAGAATTTGAGGATAAGTATAGAAGAACAACCAAGAATTTTGGTAAGGTATAGATTATGTGGGTCTTCCTATAAATATATATCTATCTAGATAATACAAGTGGATGTGATTTTGGAATATATGTACCTAGGGGTAACAACTTAATAAAGGTGCATCGGACCTAACTTATATTATCTCACCTTTTTATCACATAAACTTTCATTACATTATACAAAACTGAGGATATTTAAGGTTTAGTGTCTTGGAAACCAGGAACTTATTACATGAGACAAAAAAACATTCTTCTTAAACACTTGAAAGGATTCTTCATTTGTTCATACTAAGTTCATTACAGCATCTCATAACCTAGGAGCACACATCAAAGGAAAGGGTGAGCAGAAGTCCCAGTAAGGGAAACAAAGGAAACATTTTACATGAGAACTTGAGACACATCAAAATTCATGCACAATAACTTTAAGGAATGAGAAAGAGATCATGAGGCATATCATGATAAAAATAATGTGTTTAATAACTTGAATATATGGATACAACATTTAAAATATACAATCATTTCCGTTTCACCAAGGTCCATCCCCAAGGTGTCATTAAAATTTACCAAGGTTATTCACCAAGATATCATTAAAATGGTCATCTCTAGAGATTAAGTCTTTACCCAATGCATTGGAGTGCTATCAGGTCGCACCCTTAAATTTGACTTTATTATCATTTGAGCCACATATCATCATCAAACATTTCATAAATAACCCATATAGCATAAAAGAAAAGTGTTTCATTTCATAATCATAATATTTTAAAAACTTCTTTAAAGACATGATCTTTATGTCACTTTAAAAATGTGGAAAAGGAAAGCGGGTTTCATGTATGTAAATACCAGAATTAAAATAGAAAATTTTGATATATATATGAATACCCCTGTATAAGAAAGATATTTTAGCATTCACTTAATAAAATAAAAGAATTTGAGAAAAAGAGAGAGACATTTTGAGACGAAAATTTTGCAGCATAACGGCTATGTTACAGGGTTTTAGAAAATATTGAAAAGAGAGGGGACATGGGTCACCCACTCATAAATGATCCATAAAACAGTATAGGGACAGAATATAAAGGATATAAGAACATGGTAATGAAATTTTAAGGACATATCATATGAAATGAAAAACATGGAAGGAAGACAAAAATAAGATTTCTCTTATGAAAATTCTGCAGCCTAACGGCGTCACATAAAACATCAAAAAAAGAATTGAAAAGATCAAATAGGGTCTATAGTCATATGAACATAAAATATCAGTATGATAGATATATAGATCATACCCCCAAAATAATAAAAAAGAATTTGAAAGACTTGACATGAAAAATAGAACTTGAAAATGAGAAGGGTGAAAGAATCCCTTAAAAATCCGACAGCCTAACGGCGCCATTTAAACATTCTTAAAATGAATTGATGAGAGAAATAGGGGGTCTCTCATCATATTAAAATAAAAATTACAGTAGAATGAATATAAAATAACATCCCCAACATAAGAACTTGGGGCTTAAAAGAAATGACATAAAAGAGATTACTTGGAAAAAAAGAGAGAGGTAGGATCCCTTACCTTAAAACGTATCTCTTAAAACTCGAAGGTCGGGACCTTGAGGGATTGGGGGAACCTTGGGAGGACTCCTTGGGAGGTAATGAGACCAGAGATTCGTTGGGGGAGAGTTGGGAGTAAAAACTAAAGGAGGAAAGGGTGGGTATTTATAGGGAAAGTGAGGGGACAAGGCATTAATGGCCAAGGGACACCTCATTGGTGGTATTGGCAAAACCATGGGCTTTCTCATGGTATTTTCCCATGGTATTGGACACTTGGGACACCTCATACCTTATCTTACTATTAATAAGTCTACCATATTGATTACATACTTAATACATCATTTAATGATGTCATTAAACACCCGTAACTTAAAAACTGTATTTTCACTATTCATCGAAAATTCAACTTTCTCAGAAAAATCCCAAAATTTAACCTTAACCAAATATCGATGCTCTATTTTCAAAAATGAACTCCATTTTATAAAAATAATTTTCTAAATATTTTTAATTTAATTTTTAAATAAATACACTATTCATAGAAAATTTATTTTTTTCAGAAAAATCCCCAAAAATTACCTTTACATAATATCGATGCTCTGAGTTCAAAAATGAAATCCATTATATAAAAATAATATTCTAAATATTTTTAATTTAATTTTTAATTAAAAAACACTATTCATCTGAAAAAACTAATACTTGACTAATAATTAATGAAACATTTATTTACCTATTTTATTGAATCACACTACTTAATCAAGGTGCCTATATTATATTAATACTTTCTTTAAGTGAGATTACTAATCCATTTGGTCACATTACTAATCCTAAGCATAAAATTACTATTCATAATTTACTATTCATCAAAAATTAAGTTGATCTTATTAGACTCTAAATTTCTTACTGAACACATTTGCAGAAGACCATTTTTTGAAAATCATTACACATCATTAATTATTTAAGGTTTACATAAATATTTTAAAATATCCCTTTTTCAAAATACATCAATAAAATACATCCTATATTCATTTGAACATTTGAAAACTCACAAACTTCACCATAAAAAGAAAACACAATTTTATTTATAATAAATTTTTACACAATGTAGCTATGGTCTCGTTACATATCCCCTTATCACACCAGCATAGGACCTAAGTGTAAGTTGTGCTAAGGTGAGAGAATCTGAGGGTGGCTCGGCCAACATTGCCCGAGTGGTGATTTCTATCAGCTTGAACTTCTCACGAAGTCGATTCTGTTCTAACTTCACCAGATGAAGTTCAGCTTGGGTTTGGTCCAGAACAAAGTCCAGTGGTGTAGCCTCCTTCCCAAGTTCTGTTAGATGGGATTCGATTGGCCCGAGACTACTGGATGAGGCCATCGAATCTTATTTCTATATTCATTAAACAAGATCACTTGTATTTAGAGACAATAGTCGTAACATTTAGTTTCCAACGGTCATACTGACTAACGGTCATATAACAGTCGAAACCCAACAGTCTCATTTTAATTATACTCATGTTATCAAATGAAACAGTTTTTTTGAGTATAAAAAATAAAATAACACACAAAATTAGGAAACATGGTTTATTCAAAATTTCGGGTTGTTACATAACTTGAGTGTAACCTAGTGTAGGATAATGGGGCTTATTGCACGCCTAGTTTGACACTCCTGAGGGATATGTTTTGGATAATTCACATTTTCTTTACAAACTATTATGAAGGATTTTAATATGTGATGAAAATGAATAACCTAGGTTAAACCTAAGGTGTTTTAGATTGTAAATAAGGTGTCATGATTTAGATATCCTATAAATGATCATATTCTTTTCTCACTATGACTATTGTTACTAACATTATGATTTTTGGTTTTAGTCAATGGATTAAACTTGAATGAGTCATGTTAACATTGAACAGAAAGGACATGGTGGTTATAATGAGAAACCAAATTAGGTGTTAATAATATTTAAAGATATCATTTTTATTCCTAATCAGTTTTCTTAAAATGTTATTAAAAACATATACCTTAACCAAATTCTGAACTCACCAAAGAAGAAAAGGATGGAGGTTTTTATGATCTCAAGTGGGGGAGACCATAGAGAAAAGAATACTTGATTTTTATCATGAAAGAAATATGGAAGGAGGAACCTAGGAAAGTTTCTAAAAGGAATATAGAAATGCTTTATGTTTGGTAATGGACATAAACAGAATAATTGCTAAGTAAAAATGAAGAGTACGATGGAAAGAAATAAATCTCATCTTAAGGATCCATTTATGGTTCATTGACTTAAATGTATGGAACCTGGGCATTACCAGAGTCAATTCCCTATTCAAAAGGATAAACTCTAGACCAAGGAAGGGCTTATATGGAAATAAATGGATGAATTATTTATGTATTGGGGTTATATTGAAAACCTTATTTAAAGATTATTTAATGACTAAATTTTAAGTATGTCCATCATATTTATTTTGAAAATATGGTTTTATAAAAAGAAAAATTGTATGTCGGGTGACAACCCAAAAAATCCATCAAGGCTGCAAGACTTGAATCCATGACTGAAGGATAATAAGGGTTTAATGCCAACCACTGACCTATATAATGTCTTGGTTAATATGTCATTGTTTTTATTTAAACAATTTTATGAATAAATATTAACGATGAACCTGTAGTGTTACTTTGTATATTAATGTATTAACATTTTTTTTAAAATTTAGATAAAAATGTAAATATTGGTTTTATGGGCCTTAAAATATATTAAAATTTAATTTTATTTCTTGAGTCATCAAAAGTTAATTTTTGGATATCCATTTAATGAAGTAATGGATGAATTGGGAAATTGATTAAAGCACAAAAAAATGATAAAATTGTGTTTATAGAAATATATCAAGTAAGTATATTTCCTTATATTCTTATGTAGAAAAATAATTACTAAACATTAGGAAAATGATCAAAAAAAATGTTTTCCTCATACCTTTTTTTGAACTGATAGTCTTTTGAATCATCACGAATTTATGGATTTGAGACCCTCAACATTCCATTAATCATTAACTTGTTTATGATTGATGACCTAAATCACTTCCTATAAATATTTAAATTTTTACTCTAAGTATATATTTTTACTTTCCACTAATGTTCTATTACTTATAGACCTACTTAAATTTTAGTCCATGTGACCTTTACGCTACTCATTCTCTCTTTTACAGAGGATATTTTATGAACCCTTCTCATGATGTGGGATTTAAACATAGGAAATATCAAAAAATATATTAAAATATAGATTTTAAATTGTGAGGATAAAATTTATTTAAGGTGGTGATAATGTAATTCCCCAAAACTCTTTAGTAATAACATTGTATTTGATAGAGTGTATAACATGCAACACCAAGAGCATAAGGGAATATAATATCCCAAGACTTTACAATATATTTACTATTTAAAATAAAATAAATCTATGATATATCTTAAAATTCACGTGATACTAAGTTAGATTGCATCACACACAACAATGAGTTTCTTCAATGGATTGTGTTACATGCAAGATCGAGTTTTACTAAACAACAACATATTACCAAGGTATTATTATTTAATATAATAAGATATAATCTAGCCATTAAATTAGTTGTTTTTTAATATTATTTACTAAATTATGAGAATATATATATTATATATTCAATAAAATATTTTTTATATTCATCTGATATATTTTGTAGTTATAATACAAGAACAAACCCAATTTTATGCATAAAAACCTATATTTTTTTAAAGGAAATTTTATTTCCTTTTAATGGAAAACCTATTTTAAATATAAATTTTGAAACTTTTGTATATTTTATGTGTAAAAATAAACTTAATTTTTTGAAATATAATATTAAAATTTAGGTTGGGGTAAATTTTTGGTATTTTTCTAGAATATTTCATTTTTTATGAATAGTTAAAATTACTGAATTTTAATTCAAAAATTCCTTTTCATCTAATTTATTAATAAAACTAAATTATATTTATAATTTATTTTAAAGTTAAATTAGATAAATTTTACATAAATTAATACAATCTATGTCATTTAAATAAATTTCACATTGAATTTAGATATAAAGACTTTGCAAACTTTTGAACATTTTTACTTTAAAACCACATTTTGTCATCCCATCTGTAAGATTAAATTTAAATTAATATATACCACATATATGATTGGAATTTGGATAAATGGATTCAATATTGGGAATAAACATAATTTATAATGTCTAATAAGCTTAAATTGGTTTTTTACCAAAAATATTAGTGAATGTAATTAAAATTAATTACAACTATTAAGAGAAAAATTGGCTTAACAAGGGACTAAACCTTAAAATTAAGGGCCAAAATGACCTAGAATCTTTTATAAAAGATATTTTGTGTTCATATTTTGATCCTATACTCCATTTTATAGAATTTAGTTCATTATTAAAGCCACATGACATGAGAAAATGTTGGTGGAATTCCCTTTTCAAAACATTACAAAAATGCCACTCCTCCTCCATTATAAAAAGGCAATCACCCCTCCCACTTACTCACACCACTAAAAAAATTTGGATTAAACAAAATTTGTCCAAATATATCCTAAAAATTCATCCCCTAATCCTATAATCCTAACCTTGGTAAAAAATAAAACTAATGAATCCCTTTAGTGAAAATGAAAAGGAGTTACCCGAATGAGAGGTAACATCCTTCCTTAAGCTATTTTGTTTTATTTTCATTCTACATCTCCTAAAATATTATAATTACATGATTATATAATAAAATAGGTATCCTTAATAAACTGATATGTTTTTATGCTAATTTGTTTTACCTACAATTATCAACACTTCTATCTAATGGGTAACGAACTTACCGTTTTTGTGTACGGAAAACTACCACCTTGGAAAATGATGTCATTCATTTTTCCTTTTCCACCTATAATGGTTGTGAATTATGATGTACATGTTATTTATATATGATATAAATTTTATTTATTATGTATTTATTCTTATATAAATTTTATATAAAACATACCTCCATGGTTTCTTTTTTGGAGGAATATGATAACATCGTTTGTGGAAGTGTGGACTACCACCTCTTCAAAGCAATGTGATTCGTTCACACTATACATGGAAAGTATAAAGGTTAGTTTTATTAAACATATGAGACATATATGACATAAATATTATATTTTAATTATAATATACATATATATATATATAATTTAATTTTAATTCTATTAAATATGACAAAGAAATGAAAGTAGTGTTCATGCATACATACAGCCTACTGTCTCTATGGACGGTGCATTTAAATTCCTATCTTCAAATTTAATGATTTATTATAAATACATATATAGTAAATATATATGATATTTACATAATTTTTTACAATCTGTAGATGATTAAACCATGATAGGAACAACAAGTAACAAGTCAAAACGTACTTGAGAAACTAGGTAATTAACACCCTAAATAGTGAAAATAATGAAAAGTTATTAAAAAATGAGTAATAAGATATTATAAGAAGATCATATATGATATAATAAAAATTAATATAGTTCTGAAATAGTTTATTAACATGTTTAAAACCATTATACAAGAGGTTAAATAACATTCACTAGAAAGGAAATATAAGGTAAGGTATTTTCATCTCAATTTTTACATATGTGAGATATATGTCACATTCACCACTTACTTATTTTGGGTGGTGTATCTACTCCCATTTTGATATATTATATCATTAATTATTTTATCTTCATGGTATTTTTAGTTTTAATTTTAATTACTTCATCTAATGGGTTTTTAATTAAAATTAACCAAGTGGTAAATAATTTCATAATCTGATTCCTTTTTATTGGGCTATATTACTTCCTTGTTGTTATTAATATTATAAGATAACATGTGTAGTAAATTTTTAATATATATTGTTTTATTTCCAATTTTTTATTTGGATTTACATTTTACACAAATAATCTATTTATTAATTGATTCTCACTTCAATGTTGTGGTCTTTTTATGGGTTTACATCATAATCTCATTTTGTTTGGGATTGTTACACTTGAATTTCCATTAAAGGAAATTATTTAATAATAATTTATTAAAACCTTTGATTTTTATTCTCTTATATTTATTAAGGACCTTTTTTATGTAATAGTAAAAAAAATTAATCTTTTGTACTCAAAATGTTTTAGAAATTTTTTTAAGGAAACCCGAATTTATTTGTCTCTTTAGTCAGAGAACCTATTTTCATCTTAAAACATTGTTTTCTAAAAAGGTTTTCAAAAAAATTTCTAAACTTTAAAAATTTATTTATTAAATAAAATTTTATACTTTTTTCTTTTAAAAATGTTTTCAAAGGAATATTCTTGTCATTTTATGAAAAAATAACTTTTCTAACATTTTTACCTTGAAAAAATGAATGTTATTTTATCTTGTACGGAATATACAGAATTACCCATCGCTATTTATTTGAATCTTTATTTGTAAGTTTAGAAGGTTTTTTTTTTAATAATAATTTTTTAAAAGTGATTTTCAATGAATGTTATTTTAAAAATGTTTTTCAAAATGAAAATTATATTTTCCTTAAGAATGTTTTTAAAAAATCTTTTTATAGTATTTATATTCATAAACTATAAAAATCATTTATTTTACTCTAATTGTAATATATTGTATTGATATCATCCTTATTCTTCCTCTAGATGGTTTTTTAATTATTTGACCAAGGATAGTTTTTAAATTCACTTCCTTGATTTATTTTTTTCATCCCCTTGAAATATTCAATTTCATGTGATCATTGAACATTGAATTTCCCCTAATTATCCATATCACTTATCATGGATATGTTCATTTCCTAAATTTTTAACCATTTTTTAATTAGTGTTTACTTTTATAGATATTTTTTTGACTGGGAAAATATTGATAAATCAGTATCCTTTACTCAATACGGATATTTTATAACGCACTTTGTTTATTTAAATCAATTATTAAATATATGAGGAATAATTTGAACATGAAATAAATGGGTTGGGTACCATTTAATGAAAGACCTATGGATTTTGGGATGATTAATTCAAGCCCTATGATGCATCGGTAGTCTCATGGGATGAAATTAGTTGGGTAGGCTAAGATAATGGGTTTTTTCCAGTATGTTTTAAACTATCTCTACGGTAAAGGTACCATGTTCTTGGTAAATATGACATCCAATAATTAAGAATTAAATTTATTGAGAATTAATTTATTTTTATTATACATGGGATTATTTCTTTGAAATTTTCTATGGATGCACTTTCATTCTCATTTTATTGATTTAATGGTATCTGTTTTTAGTTTTTTAACTTACTATATTGATTTTTTCTTATCTAATATTTAAATAGAATGTGTTTTCAATTATTTTCCTTTATATATTTTTTATTCACTTCCTTATAATTTTATTGATTACATGGAATGTGTGTTCAATTATTTACCATGTCATATTGAGTATTCTCATTGATTCATTATTTTTTCTGTTATTCTTAACCCTTACTAAAAATTTGAGCTCACCCTTATTATATTTATTTTCCCCAAGATTCCTTGAAGTGTACTGAGAAAGATATGAAAGGATACACTAGATATAATAGAGTAATTATCCTCAAAAATAAAACTAAAAAATTGTAATTAGTTTATTCAATTGTAAATTAAGACTCATACATGTATTTGGTTTACCAAGACTACTAAATGGGTCAGTCCTTTGGGATGCATTTCCTTGTAATCATACCAATGTAATGGTAGTAGACATTGGATCTAGGATTTCTGGGGTTGGGTTACTTCAAATAATAGTGACCCTTTTATAAGAAACTCCTCTCCCTTATGGAATGAAATTCACCCATATTTTTTTTTCTCCTCAATGTCATTCTAGGCGGATCGTTGTTAGGGGAGACATTAACTTCTGGCACTAGAACTTGGCAGGCTCCACCCTTGGTTTTCCTAGATTTTGAGTACCATACATGATATTCAAGAATGAAAGAGAGTTTTATGACTTTATCTATGTTTTCATGAATGAGGAAAAACACATGATTTTTATCTCATTAAGTTTTCATCTAACTCTGATAAATGAATTTTTTTGAGTTCTTCATTGGGAGTATTTTTAGAGAAGGATTGTCTCCAGCTACAAAGGATTCCAACTAAGCTATATAGGTGGGAATGAATGCTCTGGTATAAGGAAATACTAGAAAAAAATAACTTCCATGTTTGGAACATCCTTAATAAATCTTTACCCATAGATGATCTTGTCAAGAAAACCAGTATTAATCACATACAGCTGCTCATACTATATAAACCCTTGGGAGAAGTATTCTACTCATTTATTTTTTGAAATTGATTAAGTGTGATCGGTGTGGTGTAAGTTTGGGGATTTCACTAGTATGTCCTCTCAGTTTTTGTAGGGTGAAATGTTTTTCAACTTCTAGTTTCAAGGTGAAAAGTGAAATAGTATTGATAATAATTCAAGGTCGATTATCCCTGTTACGAGGTGTTTGTGCATGTGGCAAGCCAAGAAAAACTCTTGGTATGAAGGTCTTCCATGTTCAAGGTTGGCTCTTATTTCCAAAATTAGAATTTTTCTAATCGATTTATCTATTTTCATCAAAAATTAGAGTGAGGCCCCCTCTCTTAGGTTCCTCTCTAATATTAGTTTCTCTCTCATGGAATCTTCTAACGACCCCCTTGAATAGTGGATTTGTTGTAAAAAACACATGCATGGGTATAAACAAAGCGTAGATGGTTCATGTGGTATGGGTAACATACTTGAGAAACTAGTTAATTAAAACCCTCATACTCAATTGTTTAAGTCCCCAGAAAACCCCTTTATTTTTTTCTAAAAAAAATAAAAAATAATAAATAAGTATGTCCTTGGTTAAACCTAAAGTGTCATAGATAGAAAAGATGTGTCATGACTCAAATATCCTATGAATACTTTTTTATGACTATATGATTCCACGTGAAAACTATTATTACTCACACTATATTTTTTGGTTTTATTTAATGGCTAGAACCAGGAGGGTTTGTGTTAATGAAGAATATAATAGACAATGGAATGATGATCAGACAAATAAAATAAGATATAGAAGGAAAAACTTTGTGATTTTTTCTAAATAGTTATCTGATTATATGATTAAAAATATCAACTTGGGTGAGTTTTCTAACACACCTAATAATATAAAGATAGATTTTCATGAAGACTATAGATGAAAAAAGATTTATCTTCCTACATGTCAAGTATGTGGGAACAAGAACTCAGAGAAATGTCTCAAAGGAATGAGAAAATGTTTTATGTGTAAAAATAAGGTATAGGGAAAATAATTGACTAAGAAAAATGATGATTTCGATGAAGTGATATGAATTTTATCCATATATACCATTTATGATTCAATGTATTATGTGTGTATAATATAGCCATTATTTGAGCTAATACTAAAATCCAAGGGTTAAATCCTAGACTAATTAAGGAGTTATCCTATACCAATTGTTGAAGTGAAATGATTTAAGTGTTTATGTATTGGAATTTTATAATTATGTTATTTTAGATATAAGAATCATGAAAAATCTAAGGATTTTTTGTAGTATTTTTTATTTAAGTATTTGATATGTTTAATAGTAATAATAACCAAGAAAAGTGATTTAGTGGTAAGGTAATATTTTTAGTTAGGATAAATAGATTATTGACAATGATGAAGTAAATGGGATAGTATTAATAACCTTGAAATTTTTTCATGATTTTATAAAAAATTATTTTGGTTGTCTTTGATAAATTTTACTACATTTTTGGATTTATAGAATATATTCAATAGTCTGTGATTTTATTTAAGGAATAATGATAGTGTTAATTTTTGTAGGAATATATATTTTTATGTGAGGTTATATTAAGAGTTATGGATACCATCATGATTTTATAAGTTTAAGTTTGATCATCAGTTAAAACTAATATATACCACTTTAAGGTTTTAAGTGATAGGATTTTTAGGTAATTTAAAAATTTTAATGGGTTTTAGAAATAATACTCTATTTTTGTTTAAAAAACCATTTGGGTTAATATATTATTTGATGTAAAGTTAATTTTAGTTTATTGGATAGTAAGATATAAATAATATTAATGGTTGAAAAGTGATTCATTAATATGGTGATATTTTTAGAGATATTTCTAGATAAGATAAGGTTTACCTTTCATGTTAGTATCAAGTTGTATTCATGATATTTTGGTGAATTTCAATACATTATAAGATTATACAGTGATTTTTCATAGTGATTAATGATATTTTGGGAGATTTTTTGTTAGTTTAATGTATATGTAACCCTTAAATTTAATATAAGGTTTAACATTAAATATTATTTGGGAGGAATTAATTTAAATTATAATGGGTTTAATTTGAAATGTATGATATCACCTTTTAGGTAGAACATTCTTTAATGTTGAGGTTATTGAGGTTAATTGGGATGTAAGATTATTTATTTGTGGAAAAATATAAGTTGAACCTTTTGTGTTATGCTGAAAATTTTAAAGTAAAATGTATTATTTTTTATATGAAAGTTTATACATTTTATATAATATCTTACCTTATAGTAACCATTTTAGTTTTTGTTAATATTTAAATATAGGCTGAATATCCTATTATCCTTTTGTAGATTATGTGATTTATTAAAAGTTGATTTTAGTGCTTCAAGCATGAAAACCCCATCTTAAATACTCATCATTTGGAGAAAAATATGAAATTGTAGTTTAAATTTATTAAAGTGTGAAATTACACTTATAAATTAAGTATATTTACTTATGTTCTTTGAAAAAAATTCCTATTATATTCATTTTCGGTGAATTGATAGTCTTTTTCATAGCTCATTGATTTATGGTTTTGTGGTCATTAACTTTATCATAATCATTCACCTTCTTATGATCAATGTTCTCTATCACTCTCTATCATTATTTGAACATTAATTTTTTCCTCCATTTCTATGTTATACTATTTCGAAACCTACTTTTTTGTTATTCCAAATGACCTTCATATTTCTATTTCACTCTTTTCAAGAGGAAGTTTAATTAACCATTTTTACGATGTGGGTTTTCAATAATGGAATTTTAAAATATTAAACCCTTGATTACATATCAAAATTTCAAATTATTAGGATACAATTTATTAAAGGGGGGAATATACCACCCTCTATATTTTACAATAATTTTATATTTGATAACATATACAACACACAACACCTAGCTTTAACGAACCATGAAATATTATTTTATAATTGTTATAACATAACAGTTGAATTAGTAGGTATGAATAGATAAAACAAAATTATTAAATATATATAAATTTAAAAATAAATAAAAATATATTTATAAATTCTTAGGAAATAAGAAATCAACTTTATTAAATTCTTTTTATTCTTCAAAATATTTTTTCTTCATAAATGGGTTTTATTGCATTTTATGAGAGAATATTATAACTAATTTATAAAAAAATTAAAAAAAATATTTGATTAAAATAATATAATTTTTTAAATAATCATATCAAAATTATCTTAGATTGAATTATTGGGATTTTTTAGAAAAGATTTATTTTCTGGTGAATAATAAAAAATACTAATTTTAATTGAAAAATGTATTTTATTTCAAGAATTTACAAAGTAAAATTTTTTATTATTTAAAAGTAAAATTAGTTCTATTATATTATTAATAATATAATTAATTTTATTACAATCATTTTTATGGTGTAATTTGGTATAAAAACATTTTTATACATAAAAATGAATTTTTTGAAAAACCCGTTTTTCATCACGTTTTGTGGATTTAATTTTAAATTAAATTACACCAATTTTTTGAATAAAATTTGATAAAATTAAATCTATATTTTAAATCATCATAATTAATATTGTTTAATAATGTCAATTTAATTTTTTATCAATATGAATGATAACCTTAGTAAATATGGTCACTACAATGAAGGTATAATGGGTTAATTAGGGTCAAAAATAATGTGACAACGCTTCAAATTCATTAAAAACTTTCCTTTATTACATTTTATGAGTATATATCACCTATAATCATCCAAAATTATAAAATATAACCTTTTATTTCCATTTATATTTGATTTTGACCTTTATAATTTTTAAGTAAAAGATAATGTCAAAAATGTCACTTTCTTGATTTTAATATCTATAGTATTGTGTGATAGAGATAAAAAACATATATTTAGTTATAAATTATTATTTAAAATATGAATAATTTTTTTATAATTTTAATTTATATTTAATTTTTAGTGATGGAATAATTACCTTAAACACACATGCAACTCCAACACAATGCTAGTACAAGTAGTAGAAAAATCAAGAAAATGATTTTAAAAGATCTAAAATTAAAAATTTTTGGGTGTGTTAAATTGTAAAAATAATTTTAAATATAAATATAACATATTAGAGATGTTTTAAAGGTTTATATTCAAATTATATTATTTCCATGTTTCTTTCAAAGTCAAATTATGTGAATAGTTCTTAAAATAGTATTAATATTATTTTATGTTAAATACTATTTTATTAAATTATTTAAAAGCTATAAAAATATTTAAATAGTAAAATTAGGATGATTAATGGTCTATTATTTTATCCATTATACATTTATGAGCCAATTTTTTTCTGATAATTAAAATTATATACCTCTAATATTGAAAATGTCATTACCACGATTAAGGTTAAAAGTGGTTAACCAATGGGTTAAACCAATAGACAAGGTTTAAAATGATATCTAAACCTATAAAAATTTGATTATATGAATATATTAAAATAATATATTCCTTATATTATAAAAAAATATCATTTTGGAACCATTTCACATGATTTAGATACATATTATATTATAATATTTCATGTATTTCCAAAAATTACATTAATGATATTTTATAAAAAATAATATTTTATTAAATGACTTAAAATTAATAAAAATACTATATTAGGATAATATAATTTTATATGGTTTAAAATTTCAACCATGGTCCATTTATGTATCCATTTTCCTTTTATAGTAACTTTCTTGACCCCTAAAGAGTAAGAAATTTTGATATCGTGATAATTGTCAAAAGGGTTAACGGGGGTTAAAATTAAGAGATAAGGGTAAAAACATAACCAAAACATGTTTAAATTTTATTTTATGATGTGATTTAGATGCATAATTCTATTATCATATAACTATTTTAATTTTTATCCCTTTTTCCATGAAAATTAATCTATATTATTTTAATACTAAGTAATTCCAATAGTACCCCTCCCCTCACTTATAAAAGGGAACCATTTATCCTCTCTTCCTCGCAATATTTGAGACATATATCTCAAAAAAAACATGTCCATTTCTCTTAAAAACTTAACTATCCCTGAACTATAGGTACTTTTATTCTTAAAATACCATTCTAATGGTCCTTGAGAAAGGATCTAAATGAGCCCTACTGAATAAGAGGTAATCATCTTACGTGACCTCTTTCAATTTATTTATTATTCTAACTTCTATAAATATATGGTATTGATCATAAAATAATAACTAAATTATCCTAAATACACTTAAATTTTATTTTTATTATGTAATCACCAATACCCTCCCTCTATTCCATCAAATAGGAAGTGAAAGTATCGCTCACATGTATGTGAGGATTACCACCTCTACATAGCAATAAAATCCATTTAGCATAACCATATTTAATGGATGGATATTATGATGGGTTTAATTTTTATATTTGATATTTATAAAATTAATATTATTCTATAATTACAATATCATATCTATATTATTACCTTCTAATCCATTGTAAAATGATAATGTCGTGCATGCGTACGTGTGGACTACCACCACCACGAAGCGATGTGATTAGTTTTTCATTTCTATTTTACATATAAGTTAATAAGGATATATTTAATAAATATATATTATATATATATGATATAATAATGGTCCTATAAATTTGAATTATTATTTTTCTTTCTTTCTTTCCATCTATCAAAAATTGAAGACAGCGTTCATGCATATGTACGGTCTACTGTCTCCATAAACAGTGTCATTAATTTTTCTATCTTTATCCTTTATAGATGAATTTAATATATAAATATATATATATATAATTAATATATATTATATTTATATCATGATCAAAATTATATATATGATGTAACAATGATAAAATTACAAGGATCGGAACTACTGAATCGAAATTCTCATGAAAAAGTAAATATTTAACCCCTAGAAACAACAATATTAATACGGAGTTATTAATAAATGGGTGTTAAAATATTATAAGTGGAAAATTTATGATACTATAAGTATTTAAATTATTGTGGTATATAATTATAATACAATTGAATTTATTATACATCGGGTTAGATCACTTTTAAAGTAATTTGAACTTTAGGTAAGGGATTTTCATCTCACTTTTATATATATGAGACACATTCCCTATTCACTACTAATTTATTTTATGTGATTTATATAATAACCGTGAATTTATTTTATGATGATTCTAATAAAAATTATTATAATTTATATATCCATCTAAGATTTTAAATTTCATGAGCTTTTGATTTTAAATTTACCAAAGTGGTAAGGTATTTATGTTATAATCTCATTGTTTATCGGGATTATTTATGATTAAGTTTATAATGATGGAATTTTATGAATTATCTCTCAATAATCCCATGAATATTTTTTATCCTATGGTTATTTTATAAGATTAAATATTTTCCTCTAATTTTCCTCTCTTTAAATACTCAATATAGGGAAATAATATTTTTAAGGAAAACTGTCTTTATTTCTCCCTTCAATTGAAAATACTTTTTCTTCTGTATTCGTGTTTTATAAAAATATTTTCAAGAATGTTTTTAATATTCTTATATAATTTTTTAAAATAAATTTTTACCTGTTATTGAATTTTAATAAAAAAATTAAAATGAATCTTCATGTTGTTTTCCAAATGAGGTGCTTTTGACTGTTTACCGAAAATGTGAAAGGAATATTTGTTTTAACATACTTGGTATGAATGGAATTTCCCACCATCATGACTAATAAATGTTTCTAATATTACTATACAAGTTTACATGGTTCCTTTCAAATAAATTTTCTTCCATAATAATTTGAATTTTTTAAAATTTTAAATAAGTGATTTCAAAATGAAAAGGGTATTTTTCTTAATAAATATTCTAAATATCTTTTAAAGTCATTTTTAATTAAGATGAAATCATTTGATGTTACATATGTTTTACTAGGTATATGATCTAGTGATACCATCCTTATTATTTCTTTATATGTTTTATGATTATGATGACAACATTTTTATGAAACCTGTTTATTTTCCATGGGTTATGATATATTTAAATATTTAAATTTTTATAAAACTCATTTCCTTTCCACGAGTTATGATATCACAAATGTTTTATGGTCTTGTCGCATGCATATATATAATTTTTATTATATTATGTGTGGAATCATAATTATATAGACCTCCAATGCACTAGGTAAATATGGATATCTCGTGAGATAAGAAGGACTGGAATGGGGAATAAACCCAGTTCAGTAAGGGACTTTATCCTATATGATAGTATTGGGAGTGAATCTTGAATAAGAATATAATGGAATAGGGATTGAACCCAATCTACTATGATAGTCATGGAAGTGATCCTTGACTAAGGAATTTATTTTCTATGCTTATGTGTATGCCATATACTTATGTCTTATGATGATGTTATGATCTCATGGCTCGTGTTCTTTGATTCCTTTATGATTCATGTCTTATGAACTACCAATATTTATGACATGAGTCTTAATTATGATCTA
The DNA here is from genome assembly GCA_963277665.1 of Viscum album. Lineage (NCBI taxonomy): Eukaryota > Viridiplantae > Streptophyta > Magnoliopsida > Santalales > Viscaceae > Viscum > Viscum album. The sequence goes on along the minus strand of OY728128.1, from coordinate 2,138,369,166 downwards.
TTATATAATGTTTATTATTTTAAAATGAAAATATAATATTATTATACCATTATTCTATTTATATGATTAAGTGGTCATTGATATCTCCCTTGTTTACCCTTACTGATCATCTGATATCACTCTTTCTTATTTTTACTTTACCTGGGTTATGAAGAAAGGTTTTAAGTATGGTATTTCTATAATGGTAAAAAGTGATAATAAATTAATGATATATATTGAGTAATATACCTAAATAAGATGTTCATGTATATATTATCTAAATACACTAATCCTTTATGATTATGGCATGGGACATAATGTTATATATTGAATATTCATCTAAAATTATATAATATTTATATATGAAAAGTATGGGTCACTATAATATAATATTCTATAATTCCCATGGATTAACTTTCTTTCCTTACATATCTTTTGATAACTTAGTTTCTACTAAAATGGGTGTGGAAACTATCTTTGAAATATCCATGACACCAACTTCTTTATAATCACTTGATAATACTTCACTTGAGGAAAAAAAATGAGATCTTCCTTTTGAGAGATTTATAAACCTAGAAAATATATCATCTCACCAATCATGTAAATATTAAATAACTTCTTCATAACTAAAATAAAACTCTTCAAAAACTCTTTCTTCTTTTATGTATAATATAATATCATCTACATAAACAATAATAACGAGTGATGACATAATTGATGTAGAGGTTGGTGTCTACTCTTCCTTTTCAAGAATTAAACTTCTTCAATCATGTTTCCAACTTAAAATACCAAACTCTTGGGTCTTGTTTCATCTTATATAAATCCTTTTTTAACCTAAAAACATTCGTATCATATTCTATAAGAAATAATCCACAAGGTTTTTCAATATAAATCTATTCTTCCAATTCACTATTGTGTAAGGAAGAGTTGAAATCCATTTGGAATATATTATATTTACTCTATGATATAATAGAGAGAAAAATTTTAATAGTTTATATCCTTTCCATTAATAAAAATGCCTTATCAAAATTAATATGATCTAATTGAGAATACCATTTACACAAAAGACTTGTTCAGTTTGTTACATCATCTACTTTTTTATTAAACTTGTTTCGAAATAACCACTTTATTCCAATAACAATATTATATTTATGATTAGGGATAAATTATAAAGTCTCATTATTCTCTATCCATTCTAGTTCTTTTATCATGTAATAAATTCACTCTTGATTTTCCAAAGCTTCTAAAACATCTCTTTATTTAACCAATGAAAACTATGAAGTATATGATGTTTTCCTTAAAGTATTTCTAGTTTGAACTTACTTTCCTTGATCTCCATTGATGTTTTGGACTTAAAAATTCCTTTTTATCATTGAATATATTGATTGGTTTTGTTCTTAATCACTAGAATAGGATGATTTAACTTCCTCAGCCTATACATCATCTACAGTTTCATCATTTTCTAAAATTTCTTGAGATTATTTGACAAAAATAGCTTCATCGCCACTTATGGAAATTGATTCTTCATGTGTAGATTCTTTCTTTGTATGTTCCAACACCTTCACAATAGTATTTTTAATAATATTTTTTCACTTTTTTGTAAAATTGATATCCTCTTCTATTTAGATAATAACCAAGTATGATCCTATCAACACCTTTCTAGTCAAACTTTCCAATATTTTCTCCTTTAACTTTGATCACATAATGGATTCCAAACACCCTTAGTTACTTAAAACTTTGAGATTTAATATAATGCATATCATATTGTTATATATATTAATTTTTATTATATAAATACTTGATTTTGAATATGAACCATTGATCTAATGGATTTTCTTTAAAAAAACCAAGATGTTCCATGCTCAATAAACATATTTTGAGGCATTTCCAACAATATTATATTCTTATATTCAGTTGCACTATTATTTTGTGGTGTGTATGGTTCATTGAGTTCATGGTGAATATCATGCTTCTCAAGATAAGTATTAATTCTTTCACTTGTGTATTCAACACCATTATTTGTATGAGTCTTCTTTAAAGTAAAACCACATTCCTTTTCTATACTTCTTATAAAATTTTTAAACATTATTAAAGCCTTTGATTTATTTTTTTTAACATAATTAAATTAGTCCAAATAAATTCATCAATAAATAAAAAATACTTTTATTTATTTATTTATTGCTTCCTCATAGGCCCATAAAATTCTTAGCTCCAATAGATGGTTCGTTTGAATCTCTACCTTCTTATGTGGAGATATAAAAATCATTACCTTTTTTCATTTTGATAATATCTAATTCTTATATATTTTGAGTATACTTACATCATGACCATTATATACTTGAGTCAGTTTATTCATTTTATTTTGGCTAAGCTGATCAAAAATTTTACATGACATGTGATTTTCTTCTTTCATGATTAAGTAACATGAATTTCCAGTATCACCCACTTGAAACAAATTTCCCATTATTCAATAAACTACTATTAAAATATATCTATCTTTAAATATATTCACCACAAATTCATACTTTTTAAGGATTTATTCATTTCCTTCATCACATAATTGAGACATACTAGTCATGTTATGTTTTAGTACTTCAATATATAAAATATTTTTGGATTTTAGTTGATCTTTCCTGATCATAGTTAATCCAACACATTTTATTTTTATTTATCCATAATTTTCAAATTTCATTGAGACTTATTTTTACTTTTCAAAATTTTGTAAAATTTTTAAATCTCCATTCATGTGAGAGGGACATCCACTATCCAGAATCTATGGGTTATCCTCCTTTGATGCTTTAAGTGACATTTACACATCTAAGGATTTCTACTTATGGTTTATATTATTTTCCTAACAATTTTGAGAGTTGTAAATCATATTTTTATGGATTGGTAGAAGTACAAAACAATCATTTAATGGTGAAAAAGATGGTTACACATTCCACGGACTTTTTTAAGAGCTTCAAACCTATTTTTTCTTTATATCCAGAATTTGTAATCAATTTTTATACTTTAATCATTTAATATGATTGATTCTTTAGCAAAATGGACCCAGTATCCCAGATTCAATGTTATGCTACCATTAAATTAGAATAATATACAAGTAAATCACATCCCAAAGGACCGAATAGTTTAGTATTCTTGGTAAACCAGATACATACATGAGTCTTGTATTCCAAATTAATACACTAATTACAAGATTTTTTTTTCTTTAAAGGATAATAACTTTATTCCATCTAGTGTATCCTTTCATATCTTTCTTAGTACACTTAAGGGAATATTGGGGAAATAAACAAAATAAGGGTGACATAAAATTCTCCATAATGATAAAGTATATCGAAAGCAATAATGAATTGATAAGAGTGGTAAATATAGTAATGTATTAACTAAAGACACATTCCATATAATCAAAAAAGTGAGAAGGAAGTGAGTAAAAATTATGGAAAGGTAAATAACTAAAAAAATCCATTTAAAATAATTGGATAAGGCCCAATTAATATGGAAAGGTAATAAACTAAAACACATTCCATTTAATCAATAAAATGATAATAAAATGAATCCATAGATTTTGTTATAGTGAAAATCACATGGATAATAATGAAGTAAATTCTTAATTATTAGATGTCATGTATTTGGAACATGAACCAATAATATCAAGAACTTTTTGAATATGGTTTAATTTTGTGGGTACAAATCTATCTATTCTACTTGGAAACAAACTCGAAAGCTTTTTCACCAAATAATTTCATCTCATGAGACTACTGATTCATCAAGGGGATTAATTTAAATAGTCCCCAACTTATAAGGCTTTCATTAATGGGTCTCCAAACTATAGGTCTTGCATTAACCTGTCCCCAACCCATATAGTGTATGTAAAAATAATTCCTCTTATATCAAATAATCAATTTAATTAAAAAATAATGTGCCCTATCAAAATATATTTGCATTGAGTAATAGATAAAGATTTATCAATATTTACCAAGTTAATAAAATAATTTTCAAATTAAAAATTGAATTTAGAAATTTTATATGGTTTATGAAATAAAATTATCCATGATAAATGATATGGATAATTAGAGTAAATTAAATGTTTAATGATCATAAGAAATTGAATATTTAAATGGAACTACAAAATGAATCAATGAAGTGAATTTTAATACTATCCTTGGAAAATCAATCATAAACCATCCAGGGGAAGAATGAGTATGGTACTAATACAACATATACTAGGTGCAGTAAAAATAAATGGTTATTATTATTTATTAATAGAAATACAACAAAAAGATCTTTTAAAAATATTGTTGAGGAAAATACCCCTTTTATTATGAAAAAAAATTGAAAATCATTTTTTAAATAACTTTTGAAAACATTTTTTTATGTATCATTTTATACTTGGAAAGGAATATTTTAAGAGATGATGGTAAGTAAATCTATATTGACCTTACAAATTAAAAAATAACATTCTTTTTTATGGTAAAAAAGGTTTGAAAAGTGCCTTGTCTAGAAAGTGATAAGAAGATTCCTTTGAAAACATTTTTCAAAGAAAAAAAGGGTAAAATGCTTTTAATAAATCCTATTGGAAAGGTTAAATATATTTTTGAAAAAAAAAATTATAAAATAGGGTTTTTATAAGAAAACATGTTCTCCGACTAAAGATAAAAATGAAGACGAGTTTTATTAAAAACATTTTCTAAAACATTTAAAGTTCAAAAGTGTGGGAAATAGTGCTATTACCTGAAAACGTTCATTAATAACTAGAGGATAATAAAATAAAAGGTTTTATTATATAATGATAAAATAATTTCTTCTGATGGAAATTAAAGTTCAAACAATCCCGAACAAAATGAGATTGTAAAGTAAACCCTTGAAAAGACCATATCGTTGATGTAAGAATCAATCAATGAATAGATTATGTGTTTCAAATGTAAATCCACATAAAAAATTTGGAAATACAATAATAGATAGTAAAATTTTATTACACACATTAAATTATAATATTAATTACAATGAGGGAGTAATATAATCTAATACAAAGGAATCGGGTTATGAAATCTTTTACCACTTTGTCACTTTTAACTCAAATCCCATTAGAATAAATAATTCAAGTTGAAACTCAAAATAACATGAATATAAAACAATTCATAATATAATATATCAAAATGGTTAGTATATACACCAATCAAAATAATTAAGTGGTGAATATGACATTTATCTCATGGTTGTAAAAAGTGAGATGAAAATACCTTAACCTGAGGTTCCTTTCATTTGAACATCCTTTAATATACTATATAATGGTTTTAAACACATTAATAAATTATAAAATAACTATATTAATTTTTATGATATCATATATGATCTTATTATAATATATTATTACTCATTTTTTAGTAATCTTTCATTATTTTCACTATTTCATGTGTTAATTGCCTAGTTTCTCAAGTATGTTTTTACTTGCTACTTGTTATTATTATTAATTAGATAATGATTTAATCATCTCTAGAATGTAAACCATGATTTAATTATAATATATATTCATTATATATATATTTATAATAATTCATAATATTTGTAGATAGTAAATGAAATGCACCGTTCATATAGATTGTAAAGCGTACATATGAATGAACGATACTTTCATTTCTTTGTCTTATTAAAAGAATGTAAATTAAATGATATATGTGTGTGTGTATTATAATTAAATTATCATATATATGTCTTATATGTCACATATTTTTATTAAAACAATCCTTTATATGTTCCATGTATAGTGTGAATGAATCACATCACTTTGAGGAGACGGTAGTCCACACGTCCACAAACGATGTTATCATATTTACACAAAATGGAAATCGTAAGGATATGTGTTATATAAAAATTAAATAATCATAAAGAAATTATAAATATCATATATATCATATATAAATATCATTTCTATCATAATTTCCAACCATTAGAGGTGGTATAGGAAAAACGAACGACATTGTTTTGCGAGGTGGTAGTTCATCGTACACATAAATGGTAAGTTCCTTACCCATTATATAAAAGTGTGTGTAAGTGTAGGTTGAACCCTTAACATAAAAAAATTTCAGTGTATTTAGGATAATTTTTATTGTATAATCATGTAATAATAATATTTTTGGGTTAGATAATGAAAATAAAACAAAAGAGCTTGAGGAAGGATGTTACCTCTTATTTAGGTAACTCCTTCTGGTTTGCACCAAAGGGATTCCTTGGTTTAATTTTTTACCAATGTTAGTCTTCTAGGATGAGTTTATGAATATTTAGGATCCATTTTATCAGATTTTGGATGATCCAAAGTGTCTTTATAGGTGTGAGTAATTGGGAGGGGTGAGTGCCTTTTTATAGTGGTGGAGTAGTGACATTCTTGTAAATTTTTGAAAAGGGAATTCCACCCATGTTTTTCCTATGTTAAGTGGAACCAATAATGAAAAATATTTTATAAAAGGGATTATATGTTATAAATATGAACATAATATGGATTTTTTACAATTTTTTAGGTTATTTTGGACCTTAATATTAAGGTTTGGTCCATTATTAAGTTAATTTTTCTCTTAATCGTTGTAATTAATTTTAATCAATTTTGCTAATATTTTTTGTCAAAAAATAATTTGAAATAATTATACATTATAAATAAAGATTATTCCAAATATGGAATCAATTTTTCTAAATTCAAATCATACAATTGGCATAAATTAGTTTAAATTTAATCTCGTAAACGGGATGACTATGTGGGTTTTTAAAGTAAAAATGTTCAAAAGTTTACAATGTTTTTATATTCAATTTGAAATTTAAATTGATTCCAATGACTTAAATTGGATTAATGTATGTATAATTGATATAATTTAACTTCAAAACCAATTTAAAATATAATTTATGTATATAAATAAATTAGAATAAAAAGTAGTTTTGAATTAAAAGTTCGTATTTTTCACTATTCATCAAAAAATGAAACTTCTTAGAGAAATACAAAAAAAATAACCCTAAAATAATTTTTATATTCTGGTTTCAAAAATAAAGTTTATTTTTACATATAAAATATATAAAATTTTCAAAATTTATATTTAAAATAGGTTCTCCTTTAAAAGGTGGTAAAATTTCTTTTAGAAAAATATAGGTTTTTTAAGCATAATATCGGGTTTACTCTTATCTTATGACTATAAAATATGTTGGATGAATGTCAAAAAAATTATTAGGTATAATATATATATATATATGTATGTATGTATATTCTCCTTATTTAGTTAATAATATTCATAACCTCCAATTTAACACCTAGGTTATGCCTTATTATAATAATATTTTAATAACATATTGTTGTTCAGTAAAAGTTGCTATTATGTGTAACGCAAGTCATCAAAGAAACTCATTATTGCGTGCAATGCATGCTAACTCAGTATCACAAGAATTTCAAGTTATATCATGGGTTAATTTTATATAATATAGTAAATATATTATAAAGACTCAGGATATTATATCCCCTTACATGCTTAGTGTTGCGTGTCATACATGCTATCAAATAAAATGTTCTTACTTTAGAATTTTGTAGTGTTACATTTTCCACACCTTAAATAAATTTCATCCTATTAATTTAAACTCGACCTTGGTAATAAATTGTTTTATATTTCTTATGTTTAAATACCATATCGAGAGAGGATTTCATAAAACATCCTCTAGAAAAGAGAGAATGTGAATAAACAAGGTCACATGGAATAACATGTAACTAGGTATCTATGTAGGAGAACATTATTAACAAGTGAAAATAAGAACTTGGAGGAATATAATAAATATCTTTTGGGAGTTATTAAGGTTATCAATCACAAACAAGTGAATGATGAATGGAAATTTGAGGGTCTTAAAGTCATAAATCTTTGATGATTTAGAAAAATATCAGTTCAACAATAATTAAGGTATTAGGACAACTTTTTTTTGAATATTTTCCTATTGTTAAGTAATTATTTTTCTACCTAATAATATAAAGAAATTTACATACTTGATATGTTTTAATTTAATCTGAAAAATTCTATCTTCTGGTTATACTTTGATCAAATTCTAATTCATCCCTTACTCCATGGAATGGATGTCCTATAATGAACCCCATTTTTTAAGCACAACATTTTTATTTTAATGGATCATAATACCCAAAAAACAAGTCATTATATTTGTCTCTAACTATTTTACAAAACCAATATGGTTAATACATTAATCTATAAAATTAAAAATTAACACTACATGTTCATAACTAATATTTATTTATCAAATTATTTAACTAAAAATAATGAAATATTAAATAGTACATCGCATATACGAGTGGTAGGTGGGAAACCCTTATCATATTTTGGTCATGGGTTCAAGTCTCTTGGCCTTTTCAGACTTGATGGGTTGTCACCCGGTATACAGGTTTTCATTTTTAAAAACCATATTAATATAATTTACAAAATAAATATGATGTTCATCCTTTAAATTTAGTCATTAAATAACCTTTTATCTAAGGTTTTTAATACAAACTCAATACATAAATACTTCATCCATTTACTTCCACATAGGTACTTAATTGGTTTAGGGTTTATCCTTTAGAAGAGGTCACTTCCTAAAATCAAAACCCATAGTGTGAGTATCAATTATCATATTAGAAAAAACATATAATAATTTTTAGGATGTCTAAATCTTGACACATTATTTTCAATCTAATACACCTCATTTTTAACCTAGGTAATTAATTTTCATTATCTATTAAAATCCTTCATAATGGTTTCTAAATAAAATGTGAATTATCCTAAGCATATCCCTAAGTAGTTTCAAACCAGGTGTGAAGTAAGGTTCATTATCATAAACCAAGTTATGCTAGAGTCTGTCCCGACACACCTTGTCAGATTTTGTTACCCCTAGGTACATCTATTCTAGAACCATATCCACTTGTAGTATCTAAACAGGGATGTATTTCTAGTAATACCCACATAATTTCTACCATACCAAAATTCTCAGATATTCTTCTATAATTATCTTCAATGTATACCTTAGGGATACGTTCCCTAATATATGTTTTCCTAAATCTATTTCTCAATGTTTCTAATAAACTTTCTCAGATTCCAATAGTAGCGACCTGACCCCAACATCCCAGAGCCGATGTCATGCTACCATTACATTGGAATAAGATACAAGTAAATTTCATCCCAAATGACTGAACTGTTTAGTAGTATTGGTAAACTAGATACATAAATGAGTCTTGTATTATAAATAAATACACTAATTACAATATAATTTGTTTTTCTTTTGAGGATAATAACTTTATTCTATATATCATATCCTTGAATATCTTTCTTATTACAATTAAGGTAATCCTGGGTAAAAGGAAAAAATAAGGGTGAGCTAAAATTTTCAGTAAGGGTAAAGTACAGTAAAATAAATAATGAATCAATTAGAATAGTCAATATGGAAATGTAATAACTGAAGAAACATGACATGTAATTAATAAACTAAGAAGAAAGTGTGTAAAAAATATGTAAAGGTAAATAACTAAACACACGTGCCATTTAAAATTACCAGATAATGCATAATCAATGTAGAAAGGTAATAAAATGAAACATATTCCATTTAATCAATAAAATGAGAATGAAATGCATCCATATATTTTTTTATAATGAAAATTTCATGGATAATAATGAAGTAAATGATTAATTATTGGATTTCATGTATCTGGCACATGAACCACTACCATAAAGACCATTCACAAGATGGTTTAATTTTTTGGGTAGAAACCCATCTATTCTGCATGGAAAAAAACTTGAAGGGTTTTTTGCAACTAATTTTTTCTCATGATACAACTGATGCATTTAGGTGCTTACTTTATATGGTCACCAACCCATATGGATTTCATTAACTAGTCCCCAACCTGTAGGGATTAAATTAACTGGTCCCCAACCCGTATAGTGCATGTCTAAATCATTCCTTATATATCGAATAATATATTTAATTAAAAAACAATGTGCCTTATCAAAAATGTATACATATTGATTAAAAGATATGGATTTATCAATATTTATCCATTTAATCAAATAAATATCAAAGTAAACACCATGTGTATAAATGGTATATGGTTTAGCCAATAAACTTATCCATGATAAATTAAATGGATAATTATGGTAAATTCAATGTTCAATGATCATAGGAAATTAAATATTTTATTGGAACTACAAAATGAATCAAGTAAGTGAATTTCGATAAAATCCTTAGAAAAACAAATCATAAACCATCCATATGAATAATATGTATGGTATCAATACAACATATCCCAAGTGGATTAAAAATAAAGGGTTGTTTCCATTGATGAATAGAAATACTACAAAAATATATTTTAAAAATATACTCTAGGAAAATATCCTTTTTATTTTGAAAAACATTTTGAAAATACTTTTTTTAAATAAATTTTGAAAATATTTTCTTTAAAAAATTTATTTTAAACTTTAAAAGGAAAATTCAAAGAAATGACGGTGGGCAAATCTGTATAGGCCGTACATGGTAAAAAGAACATTCTTTTTGCATAGTAAAAAAGGTTAAAAAAGTGCATTTTCTGGAAAGAGATAAGAATATTTATTTTAAAACATTTTTCAAATAAAAAAAGGGTAAAATTTTCTTTAATAAATAATTTTGTAAAGGTTAAAAATATTTTTATAAGACAGGGTTTTTAGAAGAAAACAAGTTCTCTGATTTAAGAGAGAAATGAATTCGAGTTTTCTTAAAAACATTTTCAAAAACATTTTATGTATCAAAGAGTGGGAAAATGGTATTATTACATGAAAAATGTCATTAATAACTATATTATAATAAAATAAAAGGTTTTATTAGAAAATTATCAAATAATTTCCTCTAATTTAAATTCAAGTGTAAACAATCCTGAACAAAATGAGATTTTGAAGTAAACCCTAGAAAAGACCATAACGTTGATGTGAGAATAAATCAATAAATAGATTATGTGTGTTAAATTTAATCCACATAAAACAACTGTAAATAAAATAAGATATAGTAAAAATTTATTACACATATAATCTTATAATATTAACAACAATAAGGCAGTTATATAACCCAATGAAAGGAAATCGGGTTAAGAAATCCTTTACCACTTGGTAACTTTTAACTCAAATAATCTTAGAATAAATAATTAAAATTGAAAAAGTGGTTAGTATATACACCACACAAAATAATTAAGTGGGTAATATTACATTTATCTCATGTATGTAAAAAGTGAGATGAAAATCTCTTACCTTGTGTTTTCTTTCAGGTGAATGTAATTTAACCTTTTGTATAATGGTTTTAATCATGTTAATAACTTATAAAATAACTATATTATTATTTATGATATCATATATGATCTTCTTGTTAGGTCCACTAGGCTGAGTACCCTGAGAGGGGGGTGAATCAAGTTATGACTAATTAAAATTAAAGCTCGTTCTGATCTTGTTTTACTGTTAAGAAAAATACTCTTCTCTCACTTTCCTATTGCACAATACAAACAGAAGGTAAAGCATGCACAGGACACAGAAATTTTTACTTGGTTGGCCGCTAAGGGCTACATCCAAGGAACATACGCCGACAAGTTTCCGGTCATACCAAATTCCACTATTCTTCACTAGATGTGGATTACAAGGTTTGGTCACAGTCACTCTATCCCAGACTCACTGCCTTTAGAAGGTTTAGGTTCAGCTCACTACTTTCCCAAGGGTCACTCCCTATTTCTCTCTCTCTGGATCACTGCCGATGGAGAGGATAACATTCTTCCTCTTCCTTTGCTCACTACGTCGGAAAGGATCCACTCACAGTTTATAGACCTGTAGGTCTCTTCATTTTCATGAAATAATGCATCTTCTTCTGTATGTAGATGCTCTGTTGAAGTTCAACTTTCACCCATAGATGAATATATCTTTGCACCGAAGGTATCGAGCAAACTTCCAGCTTCCACACAGCCCGAAAATCACTTCCGAAACTAAACCTTACTTGGCGTGCAAGTCTAACTCGGCGTGCAAGTATCGGCGCACAAGTCACAAAGGGCCTGCAAGTCCACCTCAGACACTTGCGCGACACAAGCTTCCCTAACTCCAAACTTGTTCGAATCTCTTCATTTTATGCTCAAACCAATGTTGGCGCACAACTGCCAATCAGCGCGTAACTTCAACCACCGGCGTGCAACTTCACCTGCGCGACCACACAGCACTTGCGCGACTACCACACCTGCACGACAAGAGCTCATATTTCTCAAAGTGTTGAACTCTGGTGAAGAATGAAGAGGGTTGGTCCAGTATTTATAGGCATTTGGTCACCCCTGCATGACGGCACGCAACTCTCCTCAGCGTGTAAGTCTCGGCGCACAGGTCTCTTCTCTTATAAGTCACTTGCGCGACCTAATTCCAAACTTGCACGAACCTCTTTCCTTTGTAATATTTTGATCTTATGATCTTGAAAAACCACAGACGCGCAAGTTCTCAAGCTTCCAAGTCATCGGCGCACAAGTCTCAAGTCACTTGCGCGACACCACCAATACTTGCACGACACTTGTCCCTTTTCCATATTTTGATGATCTGATCTTGAAAAACATATGGCACGCAACTTTCCAAGCCTTCATGTACACGGAGCTCAAGTCCCTTTTCCAAAAACAACTTTTCTTCATTTGCCGATTTTCAGGCCCAAAAATTTGGCAAACACTGGAAAACGGCGCCACCTTGTATACGTTCTTTTGTACCGCCTCCAGATATAAGGCCCCAGCCTTATAACCTTACTTAATCTTGAGTTATTACAAGATTACACATTGAGGATCTTTTCAGGTTTAGAGTTTTAGAGAATTAGATCATGAAACTTGCATTACATTCCACATTTAAACAAAGTGGTTACATAAAAGACAGCATTCATTCTTCCCATCAACGGAATCATATTTAAATTATAACATGGATTCTTTCTTGACACATCCTTGACACTATCATCACATCATGTACCTTTCCATTGACCTGTGAAAAACATTTCAAAAACTTGGGATGAGCATAAAAAGCTCAGTAAGAGTTATAAAAAATATGGAAAGGAAACATGAGTTCATATATACATTAGAATGAAATCACACTTTACCCATAAAACATAGGCATATCAAATCATGAATAAATCATAGAAAACATAAGACATAAAGGTAACTTGAGGCATTCATAACATTCTTACGTAGGGAGTAACCCTCTTGGTTACGTTTGGAATACCCATCACAGTATATTCCCTAAATCTCTTCGGAGAAACCTTAACGTTTCACTCCTTCGCGTTACCCAATGCATTGGAGAGCTATAACGGGCTCACCCGCCCTTAGTTTATCAGGGAACCACCCGTTTTCATAACAATGCCCAAGAACCATAACATAAATGTGTCACATAAAACATGAATAAAGGAAACATAACATTTCCACATTTCAATCACAATATAACATTTTAGTATATTGAAATAATGAATCCATTAAAAAAGAAACCATTTCCAAAACCATTTAAAACATTTAATAAAGAGATTTTTGTATCAAAGTGTCCCATACCACCTTGAAGCTTAAAATTTTAAACCATTAATATCCATATAAATAAATCCTTAAAACCATTTTGAAAACATGGATATTAATAAGAACAAATAATTAAAACATTTAAAACGATATTTTGGTTAAAGGGGTTTTACCAAAATTAGAGACACTTGAATACAATAATTGAGGAATAACATTTAGTCAGAACTTTATAATATCATGAGAATAAATGGATTCATTATATAATACTCCAAAGGACAGTATATACACCATATAAGAGTGAATTGGTGCATAACAACAATGAACCCTCAATAGAAATGTCAAATGTGACGAAATCCCTTATAAAGAAGGTATCCTTAAATTAAGGACAAATCAATCTCAAAAATATGTGTGAAAAATATAAATACACCTAATATAAGTGGATATTAAGTGTAAAACAATAAAAGGACATTCACATATATTCAATGGATGACATATTCAATTACTACATGTTGAACCCAAAGAAATCGAAATTGGGTTAAAAAGTTCCCTTGACAGCCTAACGGCATCACATCAAAATGAGTTGATGAGAGATAAAAATTGTATCTCATCACTTGGAAATAAAATTTACATCAATAAGGATATATGAGAACATATCCCAAAATAACAATATGTAAATTAAAAGACCCAACAAAAGAAGTCTTTTAAAAAAAAAGGAGGGTGAAAGGTTCCCTTACCGACTTGGGTATCTTTCAAAACATACACCCCATGAAAGAAGGACAATAGATCATTGATGTAAATACTCATAAATGAAAGTATATTACACAAAGAGTAGAATAATGGGCAGTACATACACCACTCAGTGGAATTTGTGGCAAATGTAGCATAAATATCACGGGAATAAAAGTGAGATGAAAAATCCCTTACGAAAACTCGGCAGCCTAACGGCGCCACATAAAACTTCTGAATATGGATTGATGAGATCAAATAGGGTATCTCATCACATTACAATAAAATTTACAGCAATAGGAATATAAAATAACATCCCCCAACATTACAAAGAGGATCTTAAAAGAAGTGACACAAAGGAGAGTACTTAAAAAGAAAGAGAGAGGTTAGATCTCTTACGAAAATTCGGCAGCCTAACGGCGCCACTCAAAACTTCCAAAATGGATTGATGAGAGATAATAGGTTTTCTCATCACATGAACATAAAAATTACAGTAGGAGTAATATAAAATAACATCCCAGTCATAAGAAAGATGAGCTTAAAAGGAACGACATAAAAGTGTGTACTTAAAAAGAAAGAGAGGAGTAGGATCCCTTACCTCGGGTCCGACTTGACTCGATCGTTCTTTAATATCCTGAATAATAAACTTGAGTTAATTTATACTTCATTAAGAACCCTTTTCAAGTTCATTATTCCTTTTATATCACTTATTACCATGTCATAAATATTATGTAATCATTTAAGTTAATAATATTTGTTTTGCCGATATTTGGTTCTTAAGTCGAAAGTGGACTTCTTACAATTACATGTTGTTCATGTGGCCAAATGTTTATTATATCCAGAATTGTATTCATGATGTAGATATAATATATGTCATATATATATAAAGTACATGCATGCATTTATAACATTACATAATCATTTAGAGGTAAGAAATGAAATGCACCGTTCATGGAGACGGTAAGCCGTACGTACGCATGAACGCTACTTTCATTTCTATTTCGTATTTTATAGAATGGAATAATAATTATATAAAGGTATATTATAATTCCAGTATAATATCATATATAATATCATAGTTCCATTCTTTATCCGTCCCACATATGGTATTTAACGAATCAAATCACTTTGAGGGGGCGGTAGTCCGCACTTCCTTAAATGAATATATCGCGTTTACCCATAATGGAAACCATAAAGGTATGCCCAAAATGAAAAAAACAGAAGCTTAAGGAAAACATAAACATATTATATATCATATATAAAAATAGTGACATCATAATGGCCACCTTTGAAGGTGTTAAATGAGTATTGAACAATCATCGTTTCGGGAGGCAGAATTTCGCCATCCACGGAAACCGTATGTTCTTTAACCATTTGATGTAGTTGTGTGAGAGTGTAGCTCGAATAAATCTTATAACAACATCCTAGTATATTGAAGATACTGGTGTTGTTACAAAAGAAATAAATAAAAAGAGTTTATGGGGTTGGAGAAGCAAAATAAAACAAATGAACATGAGAGAATGAATTACCTTTAAAAGTGTAACTTCTATTGATTTGAGCCTAAAGGCTTCCTTTGAAAGGATTCTTCCCAAAGGGAATACTCTAGGATTAGGATAGGGATGTGGAGAGAGTAAATGGGCAAGTGTTGGCCGAGCCAAAGGCTTGAGGAGTGTGTGAAATGAGGTAGAGTTGGGGGCCTTTTATAAGAGGAGAGGAGGGGCACTTTTGGAAAGTAAAAAATATTACTTTATTTGAAAATGTGTTTCGGTTTCAAAAGGTCCCACATTGATATAATTAGTGGATAAGGTGATAAGTCTTCTAAATCCACTCATCCAATAAGTTTTGGATATGTGTAGTTCATAGATTTTACATTATCTTTCCATTTTATTTAAATCGTCAAATAATGATGTCATCGCTGCATCATTATTATGTCATAAATAATTTAATTTATTTAATGTCTAAAAATTATAAAAAAAATACTATGATGTAGGAAATCTTTTTAGATTTCCAATTAATATTTATAATCAAAAAGATGACTTGTATAACCCCACTTAAAAATTATTTTAGTAAAACATATCATGTTTGTGTCAATTTTACTTTTACATTAAATAAAATGTTATTTATGTCATTTCCCAACCAAAGTGTCTCCATGGGGTCCCCAAGTTGGTCCATGGCTTGTCTTGGTCGGCCATGACTCACCCAATAGGTTTAGGACAAGTGTCATGGTGTTTTCACATTCTTATAATATCATTTTTACCTTAAATTACACTAATTACCTCTAATCGCGATTAAGAACTTAATAAGTTACTATTCACCAAAAAAATTATTATAATCTCATTGAACCACATTTTACTTATTAATGACAACCATGTATGTCGGATTTTTGAAATTCAAAACACAATGATGGCAAAATTTCATTTAAACGGAAAATCAGCTTTTATAAGTACCACTTAGTGGTTTCACTATTCATCAAAAATTGAAGTTTTTCAGAAAAATCCCAAAACATCACCCTGAGCTATATTTGATATTCCGAATTCAAAAATGAAGTCCATTTTACAAAATTCAGAACATATTAGTCACATTAATTAATTTAATAATTAATTCCCGCTGTCAGAGCAAATAGCGTGTTTTTATAAAACAATAAGTATCAAAAGATTCACACTAGTTTAAGTCTGATTTCAAAGTGAAATTAATTCCAACGACAACTATTGGATTTAATGGTAAAAATATTTTCTAATTTCACTTTAAAACCAATTCAAAAATATAATCTAATCATATAAATAAATTAGATTAAAAAGAGGTTTTGAATTAAAATACAACATTTTACACTATTCATTAAAAAATGAACTTTATCGGAAAAATAACAAAAAAAATACACAAAGTAAAATTTTATGTCCCGATTCTTAATAAGAGTTTTATTTGGTCCAAAAGAATGTTTAAGAGTGAACAAAACTATATTTAATGACAGTTCTCCATTAAAAGGCGATAAGTGAACCTTTAGTGAAAACTAGGGTATATACGCCTAAAATTGAATTCTTTCCATATTTTAAGCCTTTAGCTTTTATTGGATAAATGTAAGAACATTTAAAAAACATATATAATCATATTTTAGTTATTTCTATCCATTCCCTCCAATAAAACGGCTACATGTTAACTACCATTTGAATTAATATTATTTTATTATTAGAGTGCAACATAAGATTCCCAAGAAACTCGTTGTTGCGTGTTGGGTACGTCATCGAGCATAGCATCCCCTTTAAAGTCATATTAATATTTTATTCACAAATATGGATAAATATGAAAATTTCATATTCATTATTTACCTGGGGTGTTACATCCTTCCCCCCTTTTGGGAATTGCGTCCTCGCAATTTTAAAATTGCGCTTGGAAACATCCTTGAAAGTCCCACATCGGAACAAAAGTCGGTAAAACAAACAATTTAAAATAAAGAAATATAAGTACAAAGGTCACCCGAGTTAACCCATACTAGGATTCCAAGTATGAAAATATAGACATGGAGGAGAAAACATAGGTTCATGTTCTCATGGAGAGTGATAGAAAACATGTTTAGGAGAAAGTTAACCATGAGAAAATCACAAACTTGTGATGGGTTAAACGGTATTCGATTCCCCAGTAGGAAAAGATAATAGACAACATTTTTGTTTTAAGTTACTTTTTATTGAGGAATTTATTCATAAGGAAACATAATCACTTATCATGTTGACTTTCAACTTTTATTAGATTCCCTAATCAAACTCATATTTTCTCCAGAAGGCGAGTATTTAGGAAGACTTGTTCACATTAAGAGTACTATAATCAACTTTTAGAAAATCACCTAATCCACAAAAGAGAACTATATACTTCCCATGTCATTAGGATTTAACCAAAACCAAAACCAATATGGTTAGTACAAGATTAGATATTCCAGAAAAGGATAACCCTTTATAAAATAAAATCTATTCTTAACCTCCAAGATTTGTCAAACAAAACCCAAAATTCAACTAGGACCATTCTATAAACAAATTTGTACATAAAAATTCCTCAAAGTAAACCAATATAAGATTGAAACCCAAATATTTGAAGGATTTAGTCTCATAGTATTCCAAGATAAATCATAACATTTATCTCCAAAAAATATCAGTTGCTCCTAAAGTCTCGTTTTGAAAAGTAATTAACCTAATCACATATCCTCCATGATAGGTTAATCATTTTCATAAATAACCCAAAATCAACTTACTATTAATTCATAAAATCATATAACTAGAATGAATCAGTCAAACTAACTAGGGACTTCACGTAGTCCAGTGGTAGGCGATAAATACCAGTCGCACTTTGGTTGTGGGTTCGATTCTCGCAGCTTTGTCCGACGCGACGGGTTGTCACACGGTCTGCGTGTTGTCCTTTTTTCAAAACTATATAATTCTTAAAAAATTCCCCAAAATGAGATAAAATCTTCAAGAATAATCATAACATATTTTAACCTCAATTTTATCTCATTCCTTTCATTTTCCATCATATCATATAGTAACCCATAATTACCTAAAAATTAAGTATCATATAAACCCTAATGGTTACCTTAATAATTATTACCTGAATTTCCACATCGAGTTGGCCATCTCGTACATGATGCATTAGAGAACTAACCAAGGTTGAAGTGGTTGATCATGACTCCTTGATATTTGGTTTAGAACAACCACGAGTTTCCTCATTGAATCCTCCATTTTATCTAGTATCTTAATCAGAGAACCACCACAGTTTCCTTCAAACCTGTTGTCTCTTTGGTGCCTGCTAGATCCATCCATTCACTAAAAATAGAAATGTCAGTGTGAGTATATCAACAAAACCATCATGTACTAATGAGGAAGGTAAACACTAAGATACACTTACTCATTCACTTTATCTAAAACCAGGACTCTTTCTGAAATCCTAACCATTATGGTAATGTCACTTATGCTTAAAGAATACCCTAACCTCTAAAGTTATCTAAACCGACCTTTGATACCAACTATAAGGCCCCAGCCTTATAACCTAACTTAATCTTGAGTTATTACAAGATTACACATTGAGGATCTTTTCAGGTTTAGAGTTTTAGAGAATTAGATCATGAAACTTGAATTACATTCCACATTTAAACAAAGTGGTTATATAAAAGACAGTATTCATTCTTCCCATCAACGGAATCATATTTAAATTATAACACGGATTCTTTCTTGACACATCCTTGACACTATCATCACACCATGTACCTTTCCCTGGACCTGTGAAAAACATTTCAAAAACTTGGGATGAGCATAAAAAGCTCAGTAAGAGTTATAAAAAATATGGAAAGGAAACATGAGTTCATATATACATTAGAATGAAATCACACTTTACCCATAAAACATAGGCATATCAAATCATGAATAAATCATAGAAAACATAAGACATAAAGGTAACTTGAGGCATTCATAACATTCTTACGTAGGGAGTAACCCTCTTGGTTACGTTTGGAATACCCATCACAGTATATTCCCTAAATCTCTTCGGAGAAACCTTAACGTTTCACTCCTTCGCGTTACCCAATGCATTGGAGAGCTATAACGGGCTCACCCGCCCTTAGTTTATCACGGAACCACCCGTTTTCATAACAATGCCCAAGAACCATAACATAAATGTTTCACATAAAACATGAATAAAGGAAACATAACATTTCCACATTTCAATCACAATATAACATTTTAGTATATTGAAATAATGAATCCATTAAAAAAGAAACCATTTCCAAAACCATTTAAAACATTTAATAAAGAGATTTTTGAATCAAAGTGTCCCATACCACCTTGAAGCTTAAAATTTTAAACCATTAATATCCATATAAATAAATCCTTAAAACCATTTTGAAAACATGGATATTAATAAGAACAAATAATTAAAACATTTAAAACGATATTTTGGTTAAAGGGGTTTTACCAAAATTAGAGACACTTGAATACAATAATTGAGGAATAACATTTAGTCAGAACTTTATAATATCATGAGAATAAATGGATTCATGATATAATACTCCAAAGGACAGTATATACACCATATAAGAGTGAATTGGTGCATAACAACAATGAACCCTCAATAGAAATGTCAAATGTGACGAAATCCCTTATAAAGAAGGTATCCTTAAATTAAGGACAAATCAATCTCAAAAATATGTGTGACAAATATAAATACACCCAATATAAGTGGATATTAAGTGTAAAACAATAAAAGGACATTCACATATATTCAATGGATGACATATTCAATGACTACATGTTGAACCCAAAGAAATCGAAATTGGGTTAAAAAGTTCCCTTGACAGCCTAACGGCATCACATCAAAATGAGTTGATGAGAGATAAAAATTGTATCTCATCACTTGGACATAAAATTTACATCAATAAGGATATATGAGAACATATCCCAACATAACAATATGTAAATTAAAAGACCCAACAAAAGAAGTCTTTTAAAAAAAAGGAGGGTGAAAGGTTCCCTTACCGACTTGGGTATCTTTCAAAACATACACCCCATGAAAGAAGGACAATAGATAATTGATGTAAATACTCATAAACGAAAGTATATTACACAAAGAGTAGAATAATGGGAAGTACATACACCACTCAATGGAATTTGTGGCAAATGTAGCATAAATCTCACGGGAATAAAAGTGAGATGAAAAATCCCTTACGAAAACTCTGCAGCCTAACGGCGCCACATAAAACTTCCGAATATGGATTGATGAGATCAAATAGGGTATCTCATCACATTACAATAAAATTTACAGCAATAGGAATATAAAAGAACATCCCCCAACATTACAAATAGGAGCTTAAAAGAAGTGACACAAAGGAGAGTACTTAAAAAGAAAGGGAGAGGTTATATCTCTTACGAAAATTCGGCAGCCTAACAGCGCCACTCAAAACTTCCAAAATAGATTGATGAGAGATAATAGGTTTTCTCATCACATGAAAATAAAAATTACATTAGGATTAATATAAAATAACATCCCAGTCATAAGAAATATGAGCTTAAAAGTAACGACATAAAAGTGTGTACTTAAAAAGAAAGAGAGGAGTAGGATCCCTTACCTCAGGTCCGACTTGACTCGATCGTTCTTTAATCTCCTGAATAATAAACTTGAGTTAATTTATACTTCATTAAGAACCCTTTTCAAGTTCATTATTCCTTTTATATCACTTATTACCATGTCATAAACATTATGTAATCATTTAAGTTAATAATATTTGTTTTGCCGATATTTGGTTCTTAAGTCGAAAGTGGACTTCTTACAATTACATGTTGTTCATGTGGCCAAATGTTTATTATATCCAGAATTGTATTCATGATGTAGATATAATATATGTCATATATATATCAAGTACATGCATGCATTTATAACATTACATAATCATTTAGAGGTAAGAAATGAAATGCACCGTTCATGGAGACGGTAAGCCGTACGTACGCATGAACGCTACTTTCATTTCTATTTCATATTTTATAGAATGGAATAATAATTATATAAAGGTATATTATAATTCCAGTATAATATCATATATAATATCATAGTTCAATCCTTTATACGTCCCACATATGGTATTTGACGAATCAAATCACTTTGAGGGGGCGGTAGTCCGCACTTCCTTAAATGAAGATATCGCGTTTACCCATAATGGAAACCATAAAGGTATGCCCAAAATGAAAAAAACAGAAGCTTAAGGAAAACATAAACATATTATATATCATATATAAAAATAGTGACATCATAATGGCCACCTTTGAAGGTGTTAAATGAGTATTGAACAATCATCGTTTCGGGAGGTAGAATTTCGCCATCCACGGAAACCGTATGTTCTTTAACCATTTGATGTAGTTGTGTGAGAGTGTAGCTCGAATAAATCTTATAACAACATCCTAGTATATTGAAGATACTGGTGTTGTTACAAAAGAAATAAATAAAAAGAGTTTAGTGGGTTGGAGAAGCAAAATAAAACAAATGAACATGAGAGAATGAATTACCTTTAAAAGTGTAACTCCTATTGATTTGAGCCTAAAGGCTTCCTTTGAAAGGATTCTGCCCAAAGGGAATACTCTAGGATGAGTAGAGGGATGTGGAGAGAGTAAATGGGAAAGGGTTGGCCGAGCCAAAGGCTTGAGGAGTGTGTGAAATGAGGTAGAGGTGGGGGCCTTTTATAAGAGGAGAAGAGGGGCACTTTTGGAAAGTAAGAAGTATTACTTTATTTGAAAATGTGTTTCGGTTTCAAAAGGTCCCACATTGATATAATTCGTGGATAAGGTGATAAGGCTTCGAAATACACTCATCCAATAAGTTTTGGACATGTGTAGTTCATATATTTTACATTATCTTTCCATTTTATTTAAATCGTCAAATAATGATGTCATCGCTGCATCATTATTATGTCATAAATAATTTAATTTATTTAATGTCTAAAAATTATAAAAAAAATACTATGATGTAGGAAATCTTTTTATATTTCCAATTAATATTTATAATCAAAAATATGACTTGTATAACCCCACTTAAAAATTGTTTTAGTAAAACATATCATGTTTGTGTCAATTTTACTTTTACATTAAATAAAATGTTATTTATGTCATTTCCCAACCAAAGTGTCTCCATGGGGTCCCCAAGTTGGCCCATGGATTGTCTTGGTCGGCCATGACTCACCCAATAGGTATAGGACAAGTTTCATGGTGTTTTCACATTCTTATAATATCATTTTTACCTTAAATTACACTAATTACCTCTAATCGCGATTAAGAACTTAATAAGTTACTATTCACCAGAAAAATTATTATAATCTCATTGAACCACATTTTACTTATTAATGACAACCATGTATGTCGGATTTTTGAAATTCAAAACACAATGATGGCAAAATTTCATTTAAACGGAAAATCAGCTTTTATAAGTACCACTTAGTGGTTTCACTATTCATCAAAAATTGAAGTTTTTCAGAAAAATCCCAAAAATTCACCCTGAGCTATATTTGATATTCCGAATTCAAAAATGAAGTCCGTTTTACAAAATTCAGAACATATTAGTTACATTAATTAATTTAATAATTAATTCCCGCTGTCAGAGCAAATAGCGTGTTTTTATAAAACAATAAGTATCAAAAGATTCACACTAGTTTAAGTCTGATTTCAAAGTGAAATTAATTCCAACGACAACTATTGGATTTAATGGTAAAAATATTTTCTAATTTCACTTTAAAACCAATTCAAAATATAATCTAATCATATAAATAAATTAGATTAAAAAGAGGTTTTGAATTAAAATACAACATTTTACACTATTCATTAAAAAATGAACTTTATCGGAAAAATAACAAAAAAATACACAAAGTAAAATTTGATGTCCCGATTCTTAATAAGAGTTTTATTTGGTCCAAAAGAATGTTTAAGAGTGAACAAAACTATATTTAATGACAGTTCTCCATTAAAAGGCGATAAGTGAACCTTTAGTGAAAACTAGGGCATATACGCCTAAAATTGAATTCTTTCCGTATTTTAAGCCTTTAGCTTTTATTGAATAAATGTAAAAACATTTAAAAAACATATATAATCATATTTTAGTTATTTCTATCCATTCCCGCCAATACAACGGCTACATGTTAACTACCATTTGAATTAATATTATTTTATTATTAGAGTGCAACATAAGATTCCCAAGAAACTCGTTGTTGCATGTTGGGTACGCCATCGAGCATAGCATCCCCTTTAAAGTAATATTAATATTTTATTCACAAATATGGATAAATATGAAAATTTCATATTCATTATTTACCTGGGGTGTTACACCAGATCATCCATTCCTTTTGTCGACGTTCTTGAATCAAACATTGATCATTGACCTCAGCTCTTGAACTCGACATTCCATCATGAAATCCCATTTTTCAACAAATTTGTATGTCATTGTTTTTATTTATCAACAATCACCACTCAGATGTCCACTTTGTCAACAAACACAATCACCTCAAAAATGCTTCAATGATACCTTGAGGGATTTTTTCCCAACAATCTCTCCCTTTGGGTTTGTTGACAACTCTTCTATAAAAATATACATCGTTAAATATTCAGCCACCATTTTCCTCATTGAGATTCTGATAGCAATCAAGGATTTACTCAACACATACTCTAAGCCCACATGAGCAATGCTCGATGTGAGAAACAAGAGTAAATGAAAATTTCATCAATGAATCACTTCAACTTTAACATCAACTGTTGACACCAAACTGATACCAATTTCCAAATTGATACCAATTGTTGATACTTCACTGACACCAATTTTTGGAAATATTCATACCACATTCCAGCATCACTCTTCTCTTCTACTTTTATCACGATCCTCAGCTGTCGTGATATCTATTCTTTGATTGATCACTTATAGCATCGTCATATTTAAAAAACTCCCCCTTTCTTATTTCTCCCCCTATCTGGCTGCTCCACTGGTCATATTCTCCTCATATCTGTCATGATTTCTCAAATAGCCACACTATCTCCCCCTTGAACAATCACTATTTTCTCCCCCTTTTTCAACGAACCCAAAGGTCACTCCTTTGTAGTCTGTAACATAGTAGAGAACACATGTCAGCACATTAGGGAAAAAACGCATCATACCTTGAGGAGAGGGGGGGGTATGTGTCCACATCCACACTATTTCAAGTGCGAGGAGTCGACTAAACTCCCAGAGCCAGTCGATGCCTCTCAAAATCTTCCTTGGGTAAGGCCTTTGTTAGAATGTCTACAACCTATAGCTCTGTAGGCACATACTTCAACTTCACAATTCCCTGTTCAACCTTCTCCTTGATAAAATGATACTTTATCTCAATGTGCTTTGTCCTTTAGTGATGTACGGGATCTTTTCTGAGATTTATAGCACTTGAGTTATCACACTAGATTCCGATCGGAGACTTCACTTCAACTCCCATATCTTCAAGCTGCTGCTTCATCCACAATAATTGTGTGCATGCTTGAGTGGCTGCAATATACTCAGCCTCTGCAGTGCTCAATGAAATGTAATCTTGCTTCTTGCTAATCTAAGAAATACACAATCCACCAAGATATAATGCACCACCTGACGTTGATTTTCTATCATCCACTGAACCGGCCCAGTCCACATCAGTATATCCCAATAACTCTATCTGAGATTTATCAGTATATGTCAAGCCAAAATCCACTGTGCCCTGGATATAACGAAGTATTCTTTTCACTGCAATCATATGGCTTTCCTTGGGATTACTCTGATATCTCGCTGCTTGGAATGTGGAGAAAACAATATCAGGCCTTGTTTCGGTCAAGTACAACAAACTTCCAATAATTTTCCTATATTCTGTGATATTAACTGCCTTGTCATCCTCATCTTTTGATAATTTCATCCGGGTAGCAACCGAAGTTTTCATCTCCTTGTAATTTTCCATGCCAAACCTTCTTAACACCTTCTTGGCATATTTGTATTGAGAAATGAATGTTCCATTCCTTCCTTGTGTCACCTGTAGACCAAGGAAAAACGTTAGCTCTCCAATCATTGACATTTCAAACTCATTTTTCCTGAATTCGGAAAACTGTCTGCACTGAGCTTCATCTGATCCACCAAATATTATGTCATCAACATAGACCAGCACCATCATCCTTTGATTACTATTGTTGTTGAAATAGATATTGTAATCAACTCCACCATGCTGGAAACCAAGCTTCTTCAAGTACTGATCGAGCCTTGAGTACCATGCTCTCGGTGCTTGTTTCAGCCCATACAACGCCTTCTTCAGCCTGTAAACTTTGTTCTCATCCTCATGAATGAGAAAACCATCTGGTTGTTCAATATACACCTCCTCTTCCAGAACCCCATTTAGAAATGCAGATTTGATGTCCATCTGGAACACTTTGAACTTTCTTTTCATAACTATGGACAAAAATAATCCGATTGTCTCCAGCCTTGCAACCGGTGCAAATGTCTCATCTACATCTATTCCCTCTATCTGGGAGTATCCCTTGCACGCTAGCCATGCTTTTTTTCGAATCACAGTTCCATATTCATTTATCTTGTTGCTATATACCCACTTAGTCCCGATGACATTCTTGTATGTTGGCCTCGAAACAATCTCCCATGTGTAGTTATTCTCGATTTGATCAAGCTCTTCATTCATAGCCTGAACCCAGTTCTCATCTTCAGCTGCATCGAAAAAACATTTCGGTTCCACTTGAGATAAAAATTATGTTTGTTGTAATGACTTCATTCTTCGAGTCTGAACCGGAGCTGTCTGATCACCAATGATATTCTGCCTATCAATTTCAGCTCAACTCTTTGGCTTCCTTGCAGACACAGACTTGACACTTTCTTGTTCATCATCAGTATCTTCTTCTGAGTCATCCTCTGCCACTTCTACTCCCCCTGTGTCTCTTACCTCATCATCAATTTCATCCAGAAACTATTCACTAGGTCGTTGATTATTCTATTAATTTTCGACTATAGTGACATAATTGCTTTCAACAATTTTTCCCAGCCTTTTGTTGAAGCATTTATATGCTTTACTTTTCCCTAAGTAGCCAAGGAATATCCCCTCATCTCCTCGTGCCTCAAACTTCCTGTGATTTTCTTTGTTGAGAATGAAACACTTACTTCCAAAGATTCGAAATTATTTCAACATTGGCTTCTTTCCGTACCATAGTTCATACGGAGTCTTCCCTTGCTTCGGACACAACAGAGACCTATTCAAAACATAAACCGATGTCAAAACTTCTTCCTTCCAAAATTTCTCTAGTAGGTCTTTATCAATAAGCATCGTTTGGGCCATGTTGTTGATGATACAATTTCTCCTTTCAACCACTCCATTCTGTTGGGGAGTTATCACTGATGAAACTTGATGCCTTATCCCGTGTTTCTCGAGATAGTCTTCGACTTGACTGTTTGTGAATTCCGTACCATTATCAGTACGAAACTACAGAATTTTCTGCCCAAGCATCTTTTCTGATTCCCTCATATTCTGCTTTATACAACTGAACACCTCTGTCTTATGGGTAATGATGAATCCCCAGGACATTCTTCTATAATCATCAATGAAAAGGACATAGTACATTTTCCCATTTATAGCTCATGGTGAAATAGGTCCACATACATCAGCATGTACCAATTCGAGTACTCTGGATGATTTTTGTTCCTTTGGCATGTATGTTTTTCTGATGATCTTCCCTTGTTGACAATCATTGCATGTATGAGCACGATCACATGATATTTTGGGAAGGTCTCTAGCAGTATCACACTTTACCAGATCTTCCATAGATGGTTGGCATAGATGACCAAGTCACTTATGCCACAGCTGGTTTTCTTTATCTCTGGATAAAAGACATATATCTTCTTCCCCACTTACAAGGTAAATATTTCCCATTGTCCTTTTTCCTTGCAGAACAACTGCCCCATCTTTTCCCGTGATAGTACAGGTCTTCTTGGTAAACCGTATAGAATTTCCTGAGTCACACAATTGACTGACATTGAGCAAATTGTGACTGATACCTTCTACAACCAAGACATCAGCACGTCTGATTTATTTTCCCCCAAACCTAGCCTTTCCTGATCCAATTATCTTAAGGCCTTCATCATTTCCAAACTTGACAACTCCTTCTTTGTCATATTTTATGCCTATAACCAGATCCTTATTGCCTATCATGTGAGACGTACAACCACTATCAAGAATCCACACACCAGAACTATCTGATGCTTTAAGGGCAATTTCAGCAACTACTGCCTTCTCTGCTCTCTTCTTCTTGGTCCATATTTTTTTCTCCATACTCGGTATAGATTGAGACTCATGATAATTCTCAGAGTACAATGGACCAACTTCATCTTGCAGAGCTTCAAATCTGTTCTGAACTTTTAACTCACTTGTCAGTTTATTGATCTGCTGCTTGCAAACATTTTGATTCTGCTTTGGCACATTTCTCTGAATGATTGAAGTGCAGTACCTAGCCATGTGCCCAAATCCTCCGCACCAAAAATAGTTTCCTTCAAAATATGTTCTGGAAAATTGTTCTCTGTTTGGCTTCCACCTTTGTTCATGTTCCCTTCTATATCTCTTGGATATAGAACACACATACTATGAATGTCTCATATTCCCACAACAATAACACCTGATATAGGGTGCATTCCTTCGTGTTACTTCAACACTACGATTTTCCTTTTGGGATCTCTGGATATTTTGATTCTGTTTTGTGCCCAAATAAACCTTCAATTTCGGGATGGGTGATTGTGGTCTGACATCAACTACCACATATTTTTGTTTCTTATCAACCCCTGAATTAACCTTAGCATTTGATCTTTCTTGCTGCTTCACTCCTGCTGAACTACGAGCCTCCTCTTTCATCTTCTTTGTCTTCTGAATGGCCTACTTTTCTGATATCACATTGGGGGTCAAGAGTTTTTCTTGATCCTTTATATTTTGTCTCAGACTGACCACTTCTTCCTCGAGCTCTTTGATATGTCTTACCTGCTCCATTCCTGTGTTATCCAAACAATCAATTTCTTTCTTTTGTTCCTCAATTTTAAGCTTATGCTCAACAATATTTTTTGAGCTCTCTGGTGTTGAGGATTTTAGTCTTTCAATTTCTTCTAATAGCTCAGACTTTTCTTCATCCTGTTGTTGCATTTAGAGTTTGGCATCATGAACCACTTTATTTCCTTTCTTCGTTTTGGCTCCCCAAACATCTATCTCTTCAAGAGTTGCTTCCAATTCGGCTTCCATATCAACTCTCCCTTCAATTTCTTCTTCTTCTTTAACTTCATCTTCTTCCTTTTTCTAAGAACTACCAACAATCGCCACCAAGGAATTTACCCCACGATCTCTGAAATTTTCTATCTCCTCAACCTCTTCATCCTCAGACTCATCTAAACTTTCAAATTCTTATGAAAGAAGATACTTCTTCTTGAAGAAATTTCTCTTGAATTGTTTCTTCCCTTTCACAAATTCTGAAGTCTTCTTCTTGGAAATTTCAACTTCATCATCATCATTATCGTTATCTTGAAACTTATTTGGGCATCTTGTCACAAGATGACCAACCTTTCCACATATAAATCATGCTAGTGGAAGTTTCCTTTTAAACTTTCCTCTTCCTCTTTGCAGATTTGAAGAAAGGAATGACATCACCTCATCTGTCTCTTCTTCTTCTAGAGAATCTTCAATGGTGAGCTTCTTCATGGCCACGAATGCCACTTATTTGGATTTCCCCTTTTCCACAGCATCGTTATCATCATTTCTCAATTCATATGCAACAAGAGTGATGTGCAGGTTATCCAATGTCAGTTCTTTTGGGTCTTTATCTTCCAAAACAGAAACTTTCAGATTAAACTGAGGTGGAAGTTTTCTCAATATGCGCTTCACAATTTTTATATCTTCGATAATTTCTCCAAGACCCCGCATGTCTTCTACCACAGCATTTACCCTGTCAAAGAATGCATCAACGGGCTCATTCAGGTTCATTCTCAGATCTTCAAACTTGTTCCACAACACTTGCAGCTTGGCCTCTCTCACCTTTGTATCCCCTTCATATATATTCAAAAGTTTTTCCCACATGGCATGTGACGTTTTGAAATAAATCACCTTTGTATATATAGGATTGTATAGGGATCCCCCTAAGGCATTGATAGCTTTGGCATCAGCATCCAGCTCTCTACGCTCAGCTTCTGATAATGCACCACTGTTGATGTCAGCTGTTATACCATGCATTGCTGCTGTGAACACATCCATTCCTAAATATCAAAAGTAGTTTTGGATCCGATTTTTCCATAGCTGAAAATTGTTTCCATCGAAGATCAGAATCCCTTTATGATTAGTGACCTTCATTGAGATAAGAACTATTGTCAACCTTTCCCTTTGATACCAATTGTTAGGTCCACTAGGCTGAGTACCCTAAGAGGGGGGCTGAATCAGGGTATGACTAATTAAAATTAAAGCTCATTCTGATCTTGTTTCGCTATTAAGAAAAACACTCTTCTCTCACTTTCCTGTTGCACAATATAAACAGAAGGTAAAGCATGCACAGGATACAACAATTTTTACTTGGTTCACCGCTAAGGGCTATATCTTAGGAGCATACGCCGACAAGTTTCCGGTCATACCAAATTCCACTATTCTTCACTAGATGTGGATTACAAGGTTCAGGCACAGTCACTTTGTCCCAGGCTCACTGCCTTTACAAGGTTTAGGGTCAGCTCACTGCTTTCCCAAGGGTCACTCCTTGTTTCTCTCTCTCTGGCTCACTGCTGGTGGAGAGGATCACCTTCTCCTCTTCCTTTGCTCACTGTGTCGGAAAGGATACACTCACAATTTATATATCTGTAGGTCTCTTCATTTTCATGAAATAATGCATCTTCTTCTGTATGTAGATGCTCTGTTGAAGTTCAACTTTCTCCCGTAGATGAACCTCTCTTTGCACCGAAGGTATCGAGCAAACTTCCAGCTTCCACACAGCCTGAAAATCACTGCGAGAACTAAACCTTACTTGGCGCGAAAGTCTAACTCGGCGCGCAAGTATCAGTGCGCAAGTCACAACGGGCATGCAAGTCCACCTCAGACACTTGCGCGACACAATATTCCCCAACTCCAAACTTGCACGACTCTCTTCCTTTTACGCCCAAACCAATGTTGGCGCGTAACTTCCAACCGGCGCGCAACTTCAACCACTGGAGAAAAACTTCACCTGCGCGACCACACACCACTTGCGCGACCACTAAACCTGTGCGACGGGAGCTCAGATTTCTCAAAGTTTTGAACTTTGGTGAAGAATGAAGAGGGTTGGTCCAGTATTTATAGGCATTTGGTCACCCCTGCGTGATGGCGGTAACTCTCCTAGACGCGCAAGTCTCGGCGCGCAGGTCTCTTATCTTGTAAGTCACTTGCACGACCTAATTCCAAACTTTCATGAACCTCTTTCCTTTGTCATATTTTGATCTTATGATCTTGAAAAACCACAAGCGTGCAAGTTCTCAAGCTTCCAAGGCATCGCCGTGCAAGTCTCAAGTCACTTGCGCGACACCACCAATACTTGTGTGACACTTGTCCCTTTTCCATATTTTGATGATCTGATCTTGAAAAACATATGGCGCACAACTTTCCAAGCCTTCATGTACACGGCGCGCAAGTCCCTTTTCCAAAAACCACTTGTCTTCATTTGTCGATTTTCATACCCAAAAATTTGGCAAACACTGGAAAACGGCACCACCTTGTATCTGTTCTTTTGTACCACCTCCAGATCAACCATTCCTTTTGTCGGCATTCTTGAATCAAACATGGATCATTAACCTCTACTCTTGAACTCAACATTCCATCATGAAATCCTCTTTTTCAACAAATTTTTATGTCATTGTTTTGCTTTATCAACAATCACCACTCAGATGTCCACTTTGTCAAAAAACACAATCACCTCAAAAATGATTCAATGATACCTTGAGGGATTTTTTTCCCAACACTTCTTATAATATTTTACTACTAATTTTTTAGTAATATTTCATTATTTTCACTGTTTTTGGTGTTAATTATCTAGTTTCTTGATTATGTTTTAACTTGTTACTTGTTGTTCTTATTAATTAGATCATGATTTACTCATATACATAATTTAAATAATTATTTAATTATAATATATATTCATTATATATTTATTTATAATAATCCACGATATTAGGAGATAGGAAATGAAATTCCATATTTATAAAGATGGTAATTCGTACGTATGCATGAATGTTACTTTCACTTTTTTGTTGTAATAAAATAAGGAAAATTAAATGATATATATATATATATATATTATAATTATATTATCATATATATGTCATATATATCACATATTTTTATTAAAACAATCCTTTATATGTTCCATGTATAGTGTGAACGAATCACATCACTTTGAGGAGGTGGTAGTCTACACATCCACAAACGATGTTATCTTATTTACACAAAATGTAAAGCATAATGGTATGTGTTATATACAAATTAAAAAAGCATAAAGAAATTATAAATATCATACACATCATATATAAATATATTTTCCATCATAATTCCAAACCATTAGAGGTGGTAAGGGAAAAATGAATGACATCATTTTACGAGGTGATAGTTCACCGTACACATAAATGGTAAGTTCATTACCCATTAGATGGAAGTTTGTGTAAGTGTAGGTATAAAAATTAACATAGAAACAAATAATTATATTTATGATACTTAACTTATTATATAATCATTTAATAATAATATTTTAGTGGTGGATAATGAAAATAAAACAAAAGATCTTGAGAAAGGATGTTGCCTCTTATTCCGGTAACTCCATTTGGTTTGCACCAAAGGGATTATTTGGTTTGATTTATTACCAAGGTTATTATTATATTATTAGGGGATTTAATTTTATGATATATTTGGTAATATTTTTTATCAAAATTGGCTTGATAGGTGTGACAAAGTGGGGGGTGCCTTTTTATAGTGGAGGAAGAGTGACATTCTTGTAAATTTTTTATAAGGGGATTCCACCCATGTTTTTCCAATGTAAAGTGGCTCCAATAATAAACCAAATTAGATAAAATTGATTATAGGGTATAAATATGAACATCCAATTTATTTTTGAAAAGTTTTTAGGTCATTTTGGATATTAAGTTTAAGTTTTAGTCCCTTGTTAAGCTAATTTTTCTCTTAATCGTTGTAATTAATTTTAATTATTTTCACTAATAGTTTTGTTAAAAAACTAATTTGACACAAATATACATTATAAATAATTATTATTAAAAATATGGAATCTATTTTTCTAAATTCCAGTCACAAAATTGGTAGAAATTAATTTAAATTTAATCCCGCGGACGGGATGACAATGTGGGTTTTTAAAGTAAAAATGTTCAAAAGTTTTCTATGCTTTTATATTCAATTTAAAAGTGAAATTGAATCCAATGACCTAAATTGGGTTAATTGATGTATAATTAATATAATTTTACTTTAAAACCAATTTATAATATAATTTAACTATATAAACAAATTATATGAAAAAATAGTTTTGAATTAAAATTCAGTATTTTTTACTATTCATCAAAAAATGAAAATTCTCAAAAAAAAATCAAAAAATTCACCCTAAGATAATTTTTATGTTTATATTTAAAAAATGAAGTTTATTTTGAAGTATAAAATTTCTAAAATTTCTAAAATTTAGAGTTAAAATAGGTTCTCTATTAAAAGGTGGTAAAAAAATTTAGAAAATATAGATTTTTATGCATAATATTGGGTTTGTTCTTATCTTGTGGATATAAAATATATTGTATGAATGTAAAAAAAAATTGATTTGATATAATATATATATATATATTATCATATTTTAGTTAATATTATTCATAAACTCTAATTTAACAACTAGGTTATATCTTATTATAATCATATTTTAATAACATGTTATTGCTTAGTAAAACTCGGTCATGTGTGTAACGCAATTCATCAAAGAAACTCGTTATTGCGTACAAAGCAAGCTAACTCAGTATCACATGAATTTTAATCTATATCATGGGTTAATTTTATTTAAAATATTAAATATATTATAAAGTCTCAGGATACTATATTTCCTTACACACTTGGTGTTGTGTGTCATACACGTTATCGAATACAATGTTCTTACTTTAAAATTTAGGGACGTTACAGATTAAACCTAAAACCTTACCTCCTAAACCTCCTAGGATCATTATAATATTTTTAATTAAACTAAAAAATATTTTATATATTCCCAAATCCTTCACATTAGTAATATAATCCATATAAATCATACCTTACTTTGTAACCATCATGTTTTCCAGAATATGATGCATGTATTGAAAAATTCATTGAGTCGCCAGAATTAGATCATTTTGAAAACAAAAATTATTTTATATTTCCAAAAACTAATTTTTAAATATAGGATTATTTTTAAACCTTTTTTATTCACCAATTATAGTAGTTTTTTACTTCATGTTAAAGTTTCTAGAATTTCTAGATTATTGGTATTCACTTGATTTTACTAAAAATTTAGTCTTATGGCGTTTCTTATTCTTATAAAAATTTTACACAACTTTTTTAGTTTTTTCTTCACTCTTAAATAGTGATTTTTTTTGTCTTTATATTCCTCATTGTTCTTTGAACATTCTCCAACCATTGAAATATAATTTTATAAAGTGGATTTAAAATTATTTGATTCTTCTTATACCGTAAACAATTTCTATTGAATTTAGTTAATATTTTTCTTTTTATCCATAACTCTTTATTCCATATTCATGTAAATATTCTTTAAATATTAAATAATTCTTTTAAGATCTTTAATATCCTTCAAAAAAATTATTTTTCTTTAGTATAGATAGATTATTTTCTATTTTAAAATTGGTTATATTTTTTCAATATTATGGTCTCCTTATCCAATTTAGAGATATTTGATACATTATGTTAACTCAATATTTAGAATAAATTAATTATAATTCACTTCTTATTCACATATAGAACAACTTATTTCGTCACTAACTATAATTTTATCACTCACTTTAGTAATGAGAATTTTTTTATCAATATCATCATCCGAAGTCTTAAATTTCTTCTCATCTTCACTAACATCATTTTATTTAGACAAGAGGTTTCTATTTTTATATTTATATAATTTCTTAGCCTAATATTTGGAATAAAACTTTGACTTATTGTATTTATTCTTAGATAATATTCAAGAATTTTCTTCTTTATAATCACTATCTTCTTTAACTTTTTATTTTGGGTAGTTGGATGTAAAGTTCCCAATAACACCATATTTGAAACGTTTGTAATTGGATATTTCTATATAACATTATATTTTATATTTTAATATTTATAAATATATTAGACATAATTTTATTAAAAGGAAGATACACATCTGAATCTGAATCTGAACAGTCATCTTCATTTTTATCAAACTTCTTCTTATACTTCTCTTACTTCGAGGATTTAAAATTTATTTAATTTTCATCCTTTTATTTATTCTTGAAAACAATATATTTTTTCATATCATAATCAATTAAAACTTTTTTTAAGTCATCAATAGGAAGTGATCCTAGATTTTAATCTTCTAAATAAAATTATTTTGCATCAAAATTGTCTGGTGGGATGCACAAAAAATTTTCTACCACTATATAATCTTCTAAATTCTCACCAAGGCCTCTTATTTTTTTCAAAATCTCATTTACCATTGTAAATAATATATATATAGTGTTATTATAATTTATACTAAGGTCTTACAACTTCAACCACTAAATTTGTAACTTTTCCTACTTCAATTTGGTATTACCTTTATAGATGTTATCAAGATTGTCTCTTATGCCATTTTCCATTTTGATTCTTTTTAATTTAAAAAATTAATTCACTAAATGAGACTAAAATATATTATTTTTAGTATGTCAATAATTTTCAATATTCTTCTTAAATTCCATTTTCATGGAATCACCTTCATCATGGGGAATAAATTCATCAGTTGTAGCTTCCAAAACATCACAACTGACAGATAATATTTAAGAAAATATATTTTACTTCCATATATGATAACCCTTCCTATAAAACATGGTAACCCCATTTATATTCACTAAATTATGGTTATCCATTATATTCACCATAAATTCAGTGGAAAACTCTTCAAAAAGAGGGAAACTTTAAGCCTCCAAACTCTAAATAGTAGATCGTAATTGAGGGAAACCATAACACTAAAAACAATTAAAAATATGACCATAGATTAGTGGAAATCATTGATAATGGGGGTGAATTATTTATTTGAATTATTTTTAATTTTCTTTCTTGAAACAACCATCACCAACTATTAGATTAAATAAATTATTTCCAAATACACATAAATGGCATAGCATATTTACAAGGTTCGCTCTAAAAATAAGAAGTATAATCATTGAAATGATTCAGATCTTACTGAGACCATATGACCCACTTGTATAAATATGTGAGTATAGAAAGTAAGGTATATATTTATACTTTTATTACATGTCTCTCTGAAATTTTGATTACTTAATGTACTGCTACAATGATAAATGATTATTTTTCAAAAACAAGAAAGACTTCAACAGAACTTAACTTTAAAAGGTGTTTTTGTAGTGTTGAATCTATTATTATTCTTCAACCTACACTATCACAGGTTTATTCCTTTCTATCAATGTGAAATTGATATTTTATTCTTATTATTCTTTATATCTCAAAATATTCTTGATAAATATTTAGATAGTAATATCCTTTTTCCTATTCTCTCATTCACATCACTTGTTTCTCATGTATGCATGATACAGTATATATCTCACACTAGAACTAGTAAATCTCATTTTAATTTGAATTTTAACTTTTAAATTCAAATTAATAGCTTATTCTCAATTGTTTCTCAACTTCTTCTCTTTCTTACCACTTCTTTATTCTTATTCTCTTCTTTTCTAAGTCATTGTATCATAGTAGTAAAGGGTCTAGAATGATCTAGTGGTTACACTATAACTACTCCTTTTTTATGGGATCTATTTCTTTATAGTGATATCCTTTTTATTTATTTTATTAAGTCACAAATACTATTTTTGATGATTAAACCTTGATCGAGTATTTTTAGAATCACCGAATTTAATTTAATTTTATCCAAATAATTCTAGAAACTAATATTTTAATTTTGTATAACTCCAAAAATTTTACAAAGTCTTTGACTCATATGAAAGTCTAAATCACTCATACATAGAAGAATAATCTCTTGTACATAGTTAGTTTACCCATACATAAAGGTAATTTACTCATATTTTGGATCAAATGAATCCTACAGAGGCTTTAATTACCCATACACATATCACAATGAATATTATGAAGCTCAAAATGACACATATTCAAGTCAAGAATAACTCATATGATCTTCCAATATAACTCATATGCACCTCCAGACTTATCCAATTTTCAAATTAACTCTAAATTCTAGAATACTCCAAAATAATTCCATATTTATTTTAAACTCGTCAAAACTGATTCTAATCAACTTCAAAAACTCCATAAATATTTGATTGAAATTAATCTCGAATGAATTTTCAAACATCACTTCAGTTTGAATATGATTTATGCATTAAAAAATAATAAAAAACAATAATCAAATCCACTTCAACCTTTTTTTATATTTATTCTCTATATGAATACCATATTCTAAAGAAACTTCTTCAGTTCATATATTTCTTCATGGGACCAAAAATTTTACAAATTACTCAATATATTCCAAAAATATCTTAGGCTCTACATCATATTTATCTATCCAATGTATCATTCCATACAATGGAAATTTAACCACCATTAATTAACAAGATATTTAACTCCATTAGTTGGTTGTAACACATTCCTAGTTTCATACCTGGCTACTAAAAGTGTCTCTGAACACTATATTAAATTTTGGTAAAACTAGGATAAACTACCCATCAAGATATATGAAAATATCTCCCTAATTATTATCTTATAGCTATCAAAAAATAATTTTATCCATGTAAATATAAAATATAATTTGTTCCAAGTTCCCCCCAGGTATCTACTCCTCAATATATATTCTCTCACAATAAACTTGACACTCAAAATTAGAGGACTAGATATCTTTCACGTGCTCTATAAAGTAAGAGGCGATGGTCAAAGTTTCTAGAAAAATATTACTTTTCTCTTTGATCACATCATGATATAGGTTATATATGATAGACACAAGTTGTCACTCTTCCTTCAACTCATGAAAAATATACACCTGGGTCTTCCCACTCAAAGAATCTATAGTGATATTCCCTTTTTTAGGAGTATATATCATATCAAAATTGAATGAATGGAGATATTCAGATCATTTTCCCCTTTCATAGATTTAAATCCATTTGAAAAAATATATACTTCAAGATATTATGGTAGTTTAACCCCAAAAACTTCTCACAAAAAAAATATTTGCACCAAATTTTTAGATCATAGAAAACCATAGCCAATTCAAGATCATAAGTAGGGTAGTTATTATCATGTGGTGTTTATATTTGAGAACTATATGCCACTACTCATCCTTCTTAAATCACTATGCACCCCAATACCACACCAAAGGTATCACAATATACCTCGTAATGCTTCTCTGGATTAGGTAATAGAAAATTTAGTGTTGATGTGAATCTCCTCTTTATCTTTTAAAATGTATCCTTTAATTTATTATCCCATTAAAACTTCACTCCATTATTATTCAGTTTCATCATCAGTGTATCTTGGAAAAATAAATCTAGGATTAACTAGTTATAATACCATGTAAGGATCAAGAAACTCTGAATCTCAAATACATTCATGAGAATATCCCAATACATCCCAGCGGCTACCTTCTCAGGATCCATCAATATCCCTAATTCAGAGATGACATGCCCAATAAACTTCACCTCTCAAACCCACAAATAACACTTTTACATATTATATTACAATATATTCACTCTCAATGTGTCCAATACTATACCCAAATGATCTCCATGATCCTCATATAATCTTGAATATATCAATATATCATTGATAAATAAAATCCTTAACAAATACAAATAAGTATGTAATACATGGTTTATTGAGTCCATAAACATTTTTTCTGTATTTTTTCACCCTAAATAGAATTTCTAAGAATTTATAATGACCATATAATGTAATAAATTCTATCTTAGGTTTATCCTTAGCTTTCACCCTCAATTCATGATAACCCAATCAGAGATTGATCATTTAAAACCAATGATCTCCTCTTAACTAATCAAATAAATCATCAATCTATGCTGAAGGATAATGATTCTTAATGGTAAACTAATTGAGCCTAGGGTAGTCAACACAAAACTGAAAAAAAAAATTCTTTCTTAGAAAAAGTTATTTAAACATCCCATGGAGGAAAAATCTACCTGATGATTTCTTTAGATTTATGATCTTCTAAATGAGACTTCATCTCCCAAATCATGGTTGGATCCATATGATAAGAATCTATATAGATAATATTGGTAATTAGTGCAAATTTAATCACAAACTACACCTCCCTATTAGGTGGAAACCATACAAAAAAACTCATAAAACTCTTCCTAATATTAATCAACCATGGGAGAATAAATTATATTTAAAGAACCCTCATTTGACCTAAGATACATCCACTTTATGTGAGATTTAATCCTCTTCAGCTACCTCAAATCATAACTAGATCTTCTTGTATGAAAATACCACTCTCCCAAGAAAATATATAACTCATCAAGAGATGGAATAAATGTCACATGTCTCAAGTAGTAAACAATATACTCCTAAAAATTTTATAACTAGTACATTCTAATAATCACATAAAATCTCGTAAAATACAAGATAAATAAATCCCAAAGATATCTAAATCTAGATATATCAATAACACAAGATGGGAATATTTTGACTGGATTATGTCTTCTTAACAATAGGTTATTCACTGATAGAACGCCAAATAAAAACTTAATAGACAAACTCATGTCAAAAATCAAACAAACAGATATAAAAGAAAATGAATCACCTAAATAAAATATCACACTATCCAATGTAGAGGTATTTGGCATTGTACCACTCATCATGGAAGAACCCTCACCAAGATTCAATGTTTTCTACTTGGTATTAAACAACTTTCCAGACCCCACACCTTGACCCTTCCCCTAGATCACCAGACTTCCCTACACAACATCTCCTTATTGAACCAATCCATGGGAACCTCTATCGCCTTGATGATTAGATCTCTAAGATGACATATCCAATGTCCCAATATGATTTGACCGCAACACCGAGGTAAAAATGAAACATTACCTTGGTTTCACTCCCCATTCACTATAATCTGATGACTGGGGGTCTAAGTTACCACATAAGGATCAATTTACCCTTTAATGATTTATTAGGTCAAGTAAATATATAATAATCAATAAAACATTGATATAAAGTGGAAAACATCAACATCAACTCAATAAGTTCAAATTATTATCCCAATATACCCATATATGTCATGTAGTCAATTAGGACACAAATTTAATTCATACATACCAATATGTAAACAGTACAATAGATACTGACTATAAAAATATGAATAAACAACCCACACTGAAAGACTCTTAATTCACATGAACCAAGATCAAAATTTTCTCCAAACACCAACTCCCAGCTATAGAGACCCCTTTATTTAACCTGAAATGTCTTGTATGTAATCTCTATGCACACGAAGAGTGTGTTTATAGTAAGTGAGAATATAATCTTCAATAGAAACCACTTTAACCCCATCAAACTCAAGGGGTTGGTATGTTAATATATATATATAGTATAATTCCAAAATGATTCAGTGAATATTAATTTTAGCAATGTGGTAAAATATTAGGCACAACCATGTTGCCCATAAAATTCATACTAACTTTATCCAATTTCAGAACCTGAGGATCAACAATCATGCTCATAGATCATCATGAAATCTCAACCTCACCCAAGGCCAACTATTCACATGTCATAAATGAAACTAACCCCTTAGGGACATAACATCTCATAGAATCATAAGTATCTAAACCCTTGGTACCAACCATTCCAATTCAAGGTATATCACATGACCATCCACTCAAGGTCAACTATGAAAAATCATAGCATGTCACAAATTAGATCCATCATGGTCAACTATGACATATCATGGCATATCACATATACCAGGCCACCATAGGTCATCTACAAGTGACAATTATCATGGTTCAAACATAATACAATATATTTAGTAATAAAAATCTCATGAATCACTTAAATCATACCATAATATAGAATTTTCATCCCATGAAAATCCATGTTTTTATTTTATCCACCTCGCGTAACATAAGCAATCAACATGGATTTACAAATTCATTTCCAATAACAAACCCCATAATTTTATCAAGAAAACGCATATTAATAACCTTCAACAAGGTCTCAATATCTAATATTTCAATCCAATATTCATTACCTAACCTTTTCCCAGATAATTATTCCATTTAACCATTTAAAGTTATATTTCCAACTTGCACATGTTGTTATGCAACTTATAAAACTCACACTTTAACCTCTACCCACCCAATCATAAGGTTAATTCACAAGGAAATATTGTTACCTTATTCCCATTTAACACCACATTTTCCTACATAAAAGTTATATCAACATAGATTTTTTTATTTCAACCTTTAAAATATTTCAAATAGTATTTTGAGATGGGTCACTGAGTCGGTGTGAAGTTTCAAGCATCATAGAAATTTGATAATAATATATTGAATGTATTATATTATTTTTAGTTATGTATTTGTGTCATTGAATTATTGTCATTTACTCTTGAATAGATATTTATATGGAAAAAAATTGTGATTGTGTCCAAAATTGGTGTTTACCTTAGGAGTGGTGTTATTTTGGTTCGCACAAAGGGTCTTGGGATTACCCATTGTGTGTGAGAAATTAAATAAAATTAATTTTTTTATATTAATTGACCTATTTCTTGGATATTTAATCATTTTTATGATTTC
The DNA here is from genome assembly GCA_963277665.1 of Viscum album. Classification (NCBI taxonomy): domain Eukaryota; kingdom Viridiplantae; phylum Streptophyta; class Magnoliopsida; order Santalales; family Viscaceae; genus Viscum; species Viscum album. Next base: position 2,138,327,387 of record OY728128.1, on the reverse strand, counting down.
TATCTAGGGGTCACTCTTATCATTGACATAAACCCAATATTGAGAGAGAGGGATTGGAACTATATCTTTGTGTAATCGATAGTGGATCAAAGGAATAGAACTATATCTGTGAAAAAATCGATGATCATATCACATGGAGATGATAAATGAAACCATGGAGAAATTGATAGATTAAATTGATGACCATTGTTTTAGGATTTAGGGGTTCTCTCTATGAATTCATGCATCATTCTTTGTGATAATATATTCATTGAAATACCCTACTATTATTTATTATTTTCAATAAATTGTTGTGTATTCATATTTTTTATGTTGTTGTGATCATTCTTTATAATAACTTATCCTAAATTTATAATATCTTTATTGTAATGATTTCTCATGATTCCATCCTTTAATTATCATCTCATTTTTACTAATGGAATTTCCCGTTACCCTATATTTCTTATAGGTCATGATGCATATGAAAATTTTAGTTGTCATTATTCACCACAATTATTATTCTTAGTCCTTTCTCCTCTTGTGTGTGGAATAAAATCACCATCAAATTTTACACTAGCCAATATTTCGATCATGGGTGATTGGAGAGGTGTATTGTTCAATTTTTGGTGATATTGTATTTAGTCCATGAATTGTAGAGGTATGTGGGGGTGATGGCATGGAGACAGAGAAAGAAAGTCGTGACAAGGAATTTGTGGAAGATTGGTTATAGGTCTAGACATAATGGAATCAAATGGAAGTTGTTTGATAGAGGGGTGACATGATGGAAGTAGGTTTATGGATATTAGAGGTAGTGTCGAAAGGAGGTGGTCGTGGCATGGTAAGAGGCAGCTGTAGTGGTGGCCAACGGTGAGGGAGGAAGCACCTAATCTGGTTTCTATAGTGTTAGTTGAAGAAATAAGAGGTTTTAGGGTTACTCCCCTGATTATTTAATCCATCGAGATCAAATAGAACCTTTCCATTCATGTGATGGGTGGGGTGCAATGGGTGCACTGACCTCGATGCACGAGTAGGTAGGTGATAAAGACAGGTTAGGTTCACCCGATTCAACCTAAGAAACTAGTTGTACCCACACACTCTCATGTGTTTGGATCATGATACTCCAAGTAGGGAACACCCTCCCCCTCCCTAGTGAACCACATGGTGTGCTCTGGGGATTCTAAGTGGCTTGTACTGCCTATATTGGGTTCTTTTCATAAAACAATTCACTAGGTGTCAGTTTCAAGAAAATGAATAGTCTATCCTAAGTTTTCTTCAATGTAGATCATGATTTCATGGTTTATTTGGTTATATAAGTCCATTTATGTGTAAATATGGTCAATATTATGATTTATCCTTATAGGGATGATGATAGGGATTGGGTATAGAGATAGAAGGATTCACAGGGTAGGTACTCCCCCAGAGGCATGTTTATTTTAGATCATGGGTCCCCCATATCTTAGATAGGGTTCATTACTCCTTCACATAATTATTCTATGGGTCCTTTATCTATAAATATGGTAGTCTCTCATCTATAAGCTCAAGATGGGTGTGGGTCCTCCATTGGGGTCAGTACACCCTCAACCAATGCTTGTTAATGGAAATACATGGGTCCCACACTATAGTTTTTATAGGTGATGTGGTTTTGGTCATAGTTGGGTAATGATGATAGTAGGGATTAATACTCCCTTTGGTAACATCTATTCTTGGAAAAGGTGTAGGTTCCCTTATAGGATTTTAGAATGGTGACTTTCTAGTGGTGGATAGTAAGGTATAGTTCTCCCTCAATTGGCATGCATGCTTCAACAAGGAGTGGTTCCTCCTTTATGGTTTCTAGTGGATATGTAGAAGTTAGAGAGGTTGATCAGACCAAATTCTTTAAGTATTGTGATTACTTAGGCATTTCTAAGTTTCATTTGAGATGTGACTTTCAATTAGGATATCAAATTCAGACTTTTAACACTTTTTGGTACTCCAAGAATCCCTAGTTTCTCATGAGATAAGACCTTTGGGGATTGGATCTAAGATAACTGGGACTTTTTTACATCAATGTGTTTCTTATGGTATATATTATCTAGATATTTCATTACCTTGCACCAATATACCTTCGTGTTTTCTATTTTGATATGACTTTTTTCTTTTATTTCCTTTGTGATTTCAGGGTGTCCTACTGAGTATGTTTATACTCCCCCTGATGGAATTTTTTCCCACACATGTTGTGTCTATACAGAAGATACCCAATTTAAATATGGACTTGGTGGACTTAGAGCTAGTGTAGCATGTTCAAATATAGCACTTGGTGATTCTTGGATATACATTGTGTGTCATAGTAGTTTTTTATTGTGGTGTTTACTATCATAGTTGAAGACTGATCTAGGAAAATATATAGTGAGGAGGATCTTTCTAGTGTCATGTTTCTATCAGACTTGGAGGATTTTTGAATGTATTGTTCCTTTGGTATTTTCCTATATGTAAATGTGCTTATATTTGATGTATCGTGCATGAATTTTATATATTTTAGTTTTATATATATATATTTATTTATTTAAAGAAGTGTGGAGACATGAACTGGTTTCCCAGTTCATGACCTCCAAGGAATTTATTAAAACAAACAATATGTACAGTACAATCATGAGGTGTAAAGTGATTACACCAACAGGGGATTAGAGGGGTACAAATGAAAAACCTAGAACATGATTTTCAACTGAAAACACCATAAAAATCAAAACAAAAGTGACATACTCATAACCATCCTTTAAGGCAATGCATTGCCTCATGCACTATCCAAGGAATGTGAAATCAAGGAAGTATGGTTAGGTAGCATGTCAAAATTCTCCAAGCTTCACTAGGAAGGCTATGGTTCTCCATTCCAGGCCTACACTTTCTTCAAAACTAAAAAACCATGTAAGGGGTCCTTCAAAGTAATATATCAAGGTACTTTAGTATGCATAAGAAAGGAACCATCCAAAAAGAACCGCAAGAGTCCAATGAAATAGGGCAGAAAACTCTAGGATAACACCAAGGGTGCATAAGTAGACCAGATGTCTGAAATTTTGAGCAGGATAAAAAAACCATTCTTCAAAGAAAACAAACTGCTAAAATATGCATGTGCAAACACTTCCTTTACAAGCCAGTGAAGACCCCCAGATCACCAATCTCAGCTTTCCAGACATGCTTCCTAGGGGATCCGGAGACATGAGGCAAGTGGAAATGCATGATAAGAATTAGGATAATAGAAATAAACCATAACTGATCAATGGAAGGTAAACCACATATAGGTAAACAGCTCCAGCCAAACAAGAACAGACAGATTGAGTGATAAAGGAAGGATCCTCCAAGACTCATGAATTCATCAGCAAAGCCAAAATAAAACAGCTCAAAAGAAAGAAACAAAATCCAAACCAAAATTTATCATCCTCAAAATATTCCAAAATAAAGATCAGATAAGTCTTAAACATCAGGAGAAATCACAGAGGTAGTTATATTCCCGTAGTCATTGCCAAGGTATGTCCTTGAAATTAAATCTTGGACCTTTCTTGAATTCCTCAGCTACTCTAATATACATTCTTTTTCTAATATCAAGATAATCATCAGTAGTCATATCACCATTTTTATATTTTCTAAAGGTAGCTGTGTCATTTTCAACTAGCCAGGAGTCAATATACTCTGAGAAATATAATTTCTCTTCATACTGGTAGGTATCCCTATAAGCAGGATCATTTTCATCATCTTCACTAGAGGAATTTTCTAATTCAGAGTGATCAGAAGAGTCTGAGGATTTAGGAAAGGGTTCAGTGGGGACAGGCTGTGGAGGGACTTCAATATCAGTTATCTTGGCAGAAAGTGAACGTGTGACAATAGTCCTCTCAGTATTAGCATTATCCCTACGTTTTCATGTTTTTTTGGGGTTCGCAGTGATAAAGCCATCGGAATCAATCAAAAAAAAATTCCCTTTTCGATATTTCAAATGATAATCCTCTTCCAAATGCGGGAAATTTTCAACATCATCTTGTAAAGGTTCCTCAGATACCACCTGGAAAAGTTCATTTGTCTCATGACCCTCAGGTATGGAAACTTCTATCCTAGCACATGGGGTGTCCAAATGAGTATTTGAATCATCCTTGGAGCTATAGGTGTTATTTTTATCCTTAGGAATATCAGTCTGACCAGCAGTAATCACCTCTAGAGTAACCTTATCAACCCAAATAAATTTGGAATGGGGTAGTGGATAGGGTGGAGGCCTAACTTTAATTTTCACAATGCTTTGTGGCATGACCAATTCTAAAACATTTATTACAAAATTCAGGGACATTCTCAAACACCACATCTTGTATAAATCCATTTTACCCATTTTGAATCCAAAACTTCGAAGGTAACTCTTGTGAGATATCTATTTCTATGAAAATTCTATCAACTGAGGGGTGTGTCAGGTTTAGTGTGGCTTTATCAAGCTTAAGAGGCTTCCCAAATAGTCTAGCAATGGAGGTTAAAGCCTGTTGTTTGAAGAGGTGCAGTGGTAGACTTGGGAACCCTAGCCAAATTGGGGCAATGGGGGGCTCAGCATCAAAATTAAAATCAGGAGACCATTTAAAGACTTTCATGTGAGAACCCCTGAAAGTCCATGAACCGCGAGACCAGAATCTATAGTAATCATCATCAAGAGAAAATCGAAACAGAACATGTAGAGGATTCAACAATCTGATATGAAAGTTTGTAAAGCCTGTTCTCTCCATGGTTTTTCGAAGGAAAACTAGATAGGGATGATGCTTTGAGAACTTACCAACCAGCACAAAACGGAGATCTATGGAAAGAAGTTGAACTTCTTCCATTGAGAAAGAAATTACTGATAAACCTCGAAACCTGTATTATTTTGGTGACACGCAGTCGTAGGTCTTTTCTTCATTTCAAGGAGGATGACCCGTGACCGCATCTGCGAAGGATTTTACACCAAGGATCCCCTCTTGTCTAGGGTTTCTTCGAGTAGCACCCGAGGGTGGAAGCTCCCGTGAATCCATCCTTTTCTATTCAATATATATATATATATTTATTATTAGTGTTATGTGTCTATTATAATTTGATATAGTCTAAGACCTCCCATATTGTGTTATATGCCTAATCAATTCTAGTCACCATCCCCTAGCCTATTAGAGGTGAGATTGGGGTGGCACACTCAGCTTACTGTCAGTCCAATCAGGTCCTCAGTGGGTTGGGTCATGTCTGATTGGTATCAAAGTGATCAAGTCCAAGGCACAAATCTTAGATTTAGTAGTCGTATGAGAACTAGTTTAGGGATTTATGGTCATTGTGTTAAAGTGTTTTTTATTTCAGTTAATAGACTAGGGAGATCGGAATAGGTGCATCAGCTAAAATATACTTTCATTAGGACTCTAGTAACCCTTTAGTCAACCCAAAGCAGTAAGACATCATTTTAGAGTATAATAAAGTTATTACATGCATCATATATCAGTAAATTATGATATTTTATGTCCTTATCATGTCTGATCATCCAAATATTCTATAATCCTCAGGGTTTAATCCTATCAAATGAATTTTGATTCCCATTGATATCCAACTTGTGTGTATATAAAGGATCATGATGAGTATGTTCATGTAGTTGGGCCACTCGACACTAGTTATTGAGTGGTGAGGCATTTTTTCTAAGACTCATTTGAGAGATATCCTTTCCCCATAATATGATGAAGTTTCTCTCCCCTTTTGGATTAGTACATTTATTTCTTATAGATCATATAGTAGTTCACATTGAGTTGGGTGATACTAATCATAAATTAGATATATTATGTGTGTTTTGATGATATATACCTCATTATTTTTTAGGAGAGTTCGATCCTTGGGTGATAGAGGTTTTGTTAGAATCTGTGGATTTAGTTTCTGTCTGGTCTGAAATTTCATTGACTAGATGATGATTCTTGAGTTATTCTCACTATATGGCATAGTGATATATTCATGGGTGATTTTTTTCTTGAACTCATAGCAATACTATTTTATCATGGTTAGAGTTTGAGCCCTAATTTAGGATAGATATTTATCTGTGGATATTGGGCCCTCTGCAGGGAATCTTGACCATGGTTGAGTTTTTTTTATGTCCATGGACCTCGTGAGGTGCTCACTAGACATGTTTTATGGTGTAATTTATCATGCTCAGTGGTTCTAGTGGAAAATCTATAGGATTATTTATCAATATTTGGCTGATTTTTCACAAAAAATCACCTATATAAAAGTTCCCCAAGTGAATATTGGAAGATGATTATCCTTAGAAAAGATGAACCCTGGTTGTGGTTGTAAGTTAGCACTTCACCTCATGAAAACCATAGAAATGTTGGGGATGGACCTCCATATTGAAGATAGCACTAAAATCAAGGATTTTACTATTGAAGGAAGTGTCATGGTAGAGAGCATTTTTAGTTGGGAATTGGTTTGTGTAGAAGAATATAGTGATGGATGATGATATTACCCTCTTTTATCATAGCCTCATTTGTTTAGTTCATGTTAGGAATGAAGTGTAAAGAGAGATAGATATACAAGAAGATTCAAATGATATATGGTTATGATTAGGCATCAATGAGTGTATTTTATAGTATGATTAATGTTATCTCTTCATGGATCCTCATACTGTATAGTGTAGGTGCAATTTATTATTTATTCCCCATATATTCGGCAGTTGGAGATTCTAATGGAACCTCTAGCCAAGCCATGATCTGCTGGAAAATTTTCACTGATGGCGACCATCCTTTTCTCACCCCTTCTAGTGAGGTGAGTTTACCCTTAATGGAGGAAGAGGTCTTTCAAGATATTCCTCCATAATAGATATGAGATCCATGGGTACCTATCTCATTATGTATTGGATACCAATTCTAGTAATGCATAGTGATACACAGTTGAGTAAGTGAGGTGAGGACTACCCCCGGATATGAGTGGTATCCCCTTTGGTGTGGAGATTGAATCCCACCCTCAAGAATTTGTAGTCATATACCCATCATATAGTAATCATGGATTTATATGATATGTGTATGGATGATAATTCCCTTCTTATGGGTGTAGAGGAATGCAATAATTCTTCTGAATAGAGACCTATGATTTTCTCTCAATGATAGAATGATTTATGCATTGGATCACATTTCATAGATAGTGTTCAATTTATTACTGGGTGGAATAATTAACAACCTTTTGTATTTTATGGAGAATATGGGTTGAATCATTCCTTATAATAATTTGAGGAGGATATTGTTGGTGATTTAGGTAATTACCCTAGTATTATAGTGAGAGTGTCAGTTATAGAGTAACCTCGTATAGAATGAGTTTTTATTTCATTGAGTAACATTGTATTTTGTAAAGTTGAATCTAAGGTGGTTGATGATATCAAAATTACACATTGATAATGTGGTAGTTAATGCCCTTATCAGGGGACTCTATGTTCAAATGATGGTGGTAGAAAATGAGAAACTAGATTCAGGTGTGTGATCATACATTCTCAATTGATGGACCTTAATGGTTTTATAGAAATTTGGGATCACTCCACCCACTTCTCCTAGTCAATAGTGGTATTTTATTGGTTTTCATATTAAATATTGGGATGTACATCCTGAGTGGAGATCGCCCTATTATAATGAATCCCTCAGTGTGTTATATCTAGTAAATATTTTTAAGTTTACAAATCACATGGAAACTATTATTATGTGGTGGAGGGGGGAATTTTTTTCAGTATGTTGTGTTTTTTGATTACTCTAGTTTTCTAGGTGTTATCCTAGGGTTTGGGGCTGATAAAGTATGCCCATATGAATAGTCAAGACTGAACACTTTAGATTATAATGGATTGGGCCACCCGATGAGAAATGGGGTGGTGTTGATTTATTTGATGAGTTTAGTGTTGTTCCCTATGTGCTTTTTGGTAGCTTTTAAAAAATATAAATGAAAAAACTACTAGGTTTCTTCAACAGTGGATGTAAACCAATTCAATATTGGGGTGTGGAGAGAGGATTATCGAATATGTTTTTGAAGAGGTAGAGAAAGAATACCCATGTTTATTTTGTGTCATCATCTAGAGACATTTTTGTTGAAGCCTTGTTGGTATAAAATGGTAGATTAATTGATGTGGGTCTAAATGGGCATGCTTCTATGAAGCCCTTCTGGTTTCAGTGTGAGATATTTTTGAAGCACTCAATAGTAGAGTGTAGTGTAGATGGGATATAGGCATAAAAAACCATCATGGATGATTTTTAAATATGGGGATAAAATCTCTCCCAATATAGGTGACTTATCCAATGAACTAATCTGAGGAGGAGCTTATTGGTTCATGGATTCACTTCATCTCATGTTGTAGGTAACCTTTGGGTGAGAAAATATTTTGGGTCCAGATACTTGGGAAGACTCACATAGATCATACGCATGTTTTTAGTTAAGGTCTTACTTTGAGATGAGTTTGGGCTGATATATTTAGTGATGAAAGATGATATTTCATTTCTTGGTGGTTGCATACTAAGTACATTTGGATCTTAGGACTCTGAGGATGAATGGAATACATGAAAAGGTGGGTTGTTTCTACATGGGTTTTTTTGTGAGATTTATTATTGAGGATCCCCAGTAGTTCATTTTCATAGAAAAAAAGGTTTAAAGGTGGTGATGATGTAGCAACCCAAATTTTTTTGGATCTCTACCTTTAAAATATTTCAAATAGTATTTTCAAGATGATTTTCTGATCTAACGTGAAGTTTTGAGCATTGTAGATCATCGATGATAATATATTAAAAATATTATATTATTTTTAGATTGTGGGCATGTTTTTGTGAATTATTGTAATTTACTACTAATTAGATCTTCATATGGGAAAATTGATTTTGTGGTTGTGTCTAGAATTGGGGGTTTACCCTAATAGTGGTGTTATTTTGGTTCACACCTAGGGTATCGAGATTACCCATCATGGGTGTGTGATTAAATGAAATTAATTAATTAATATATGTTGACCTATTTGTTTCTATTTAATACTGGTTATGATTCCTCTATATAGGGATTCAATTTTTTATTGAAAAAAAACCCTAGATTGAGAGATAGGGAGAGGGACTGGATCTTGGTGGAACCGATGGTGAGTCAAATGAATAGGACTTGTTCTATGATGATATCAATGATTGGATCACATAGTAATGATTAATTAAATCATGGTGACAATGAAATATTAAAATGATTGGTGTTACTCTATGAGGTAGGTATTATTCTTATAGATTCATGCTTCATTATTTGTGATAATAGATTCCTGGAAATACCCTATTATTATTTATTATTTTCATTGAGTTATTATTTAATCCCTATTATCTAACATCATTGCAATCACTCTTCCAAATAACTTCCCATAAATCCTGAATCTCTTTGGCATAATTATTTATCATGATTCTATCCTTCGATTATCATTGTGTTTTCACTGATGTAACTTCCCATTGCCCCACATTTCTTATGGGTTGAGTTGTGTATGGATATTAAAGTGGTTTATATTCACACTGATCATCATTCTTGATCATTTTTCCTCTCACATGTGGAAAAAAAATCATCATTGGACTTCATACTAGGGAGTGGTTTGGCCATGGTAAATTAGTGAGGTGTAGTGGTCAGTGTTATGTGATGATAGAGTTGGACTAAGAATTGGAGTGGTGAGTAGGTAAATGTCATGGTGATAGATTATGGAATCCACGACATAGCATTCTTGACGTTGTATAAAAAGTTTCATTCACAATGGAATCAAATGGATTTAGTTTGAAGGTGGGGTGATGCGATATCAGTAGTTCGATGAATAATAATGGTGGTGTTTAAAGGGAGTGATCATGGTATGGTAGGAGACAAACACAATGGTGGTCATTAGTTCAAGAGGAGACATCCACTCAGGCTATCATGTTGTAAGAATAAGGGATGGTTGGTGGTAGGCTTCTTCCCCTATCCATTTGATCCATTGGGATTGGATGGCGCCTCACCCACCAAGTGGTGGGTGGGGGTACAGCGGGCGTGTCGACCCGTCCATGTGGTTCAGAGGGAACCAAAGATGGGATGGATTCACCCAACCCAACCTGAGAAGTTGGTCATGATGTGCCTAGTAGGTATTTTCCTCCCTCTCCCCCATACACCACATGGCCCAACTAGGATCTGTCATGTGGCAAACACCACCCGTGTTGGGTGTTTTTCATGAAAAAAACATTGTGTGTGAATTTCAGGAAAATGAATAGCCTATCTTGAGTGTTTTTTTATTTAGAACTCAACAGAATGGTCTGTTTTTTTATCTAATACCTTTTCTAGGGTGAGATATACCATTTTAGTATTTATATCTATGGGGAAAATCACAGGGATTGGGCATGGTCATCATAGAGTTCATGAGGTAGGTAATCCCTTGAAGGTGTGTTTATGTTAGGGAATAGGTCCCCCATATATCAGAAAGGCTCGGTACTCACCTTCATATGAAGGGAATGGGTACCCTATCTAAAGATATTATACTACTCCACCTAAAATCTTGAGTAGGTTATGGGTCCTCCATTGGGGTCGGTACTCCCTCAATCGATGCTTTTACACTATTAGATGTGGGTTCTCCATTCTAATTTATGAGAGGTGATATAGGTTTTCTCATAGCTGGGTAGTTATGATAGTAGAATATAATAGTCCCTTGGTCTATTTATATCCTTTTTCAAGGTGTGGGTTCCCTTATAGGTTTCAAGAACAATGACTTGATAACATTTGGATAGTAAGGTGTGGTACTCCCTTGACTGTCATGCATGCTTTAATAAAGAGTGGGTACACTTTTATGGTTTCTAGTGGTAGTGAGAAAATTAGAGAGATTAATCAGACTAGATGCTTCGATAATAGTTATTCCTTATGTTTCCCTTGGTTTCCTTTAAGATGTTAAATGAATTTGGGCTATAGAATTTTAACTTTGTGGGATTTTCAGTACACTAAGAATCCCTAATTACTCATTTGATGCAACTTTTGATGATTAGAGCTAAGATTTCTGAGAATTTGTTTTATCCCTATGACTTCTTATGGTAGATAATATCTGGATCATTCCATATCTTACACATGGATACCTTATTATTCTGAATCTCATGATAACTTGTTTCTTGTTTTTCCTTTATGGGTTTTGGGGTATCTTAATGAGTATATTTATACTCACCCTTACATAGGATTTGTTCCCACGTGTTTTGTGTCTATGATAATGACACATAGTTCAAAGATGTATTTGGTGTATGGGGAGATGGTATGGCATGTTCGAATCTAATTATATGTGATTCTTGGTGGAACATGGTAGAGAATCATTTTTCATGATGGAGGAAATTACCATTATGTCTAGAGATTGATCTAGGAGTATCCAGTGTCATGTGTTCATTAGACTCTAAGGGTTATTGGATGTACAATTCCTTATCATTTTCCTATATGGTGTTGTGCTTGTATTTTATGTCTCATTCATGTATTTTATATAGTTTATTTTTTCATATATATATATGTGTGTGTGTGTGTGTATTTTGTGTTGCTAGTTATTTTATACACTAGAGATATATATTTTAAACAAGTTGATATAGGCTAAGGCCTCCAATATTGTGTGATGTGTCTTCTAAGTGTTAGTCACTAGCCCCTGGCCTATTGAAGGTGGTTTTGGGATGACACACTTAGCATACTGTTGGCCTAGTCTGGGGCCCAGTGGGTTGGGTTGTGTCAAAAGTTCTTATTAAACAACAACTCCACACCTTAAAAACTATATGAAGTGTCAAAATATTACAATCACTTGTCAAAAATCCATAAACTTATTAAATGAATATATTATGACATTATTGGTAGTTATTACAATAATTATTCAACTCATTCATAATTTCAATCCCTATTTAACCATATAAAATCACTACTTTATTTTATATTTTGTTTGCACATTTTATTTTTCTATCCCTTGTCATTCTATCCTTTTAAACATGGATAACCTCACTTACAGACCTAAATCGCAACTTTTGGGTCACGATAATCATTCAATAAATAATAATAAATCCATATCTCAATAATTAGTTTAATTTTAAATCCATGAAACTCATAGAGATGATTAAAATCATCAATAATTCCATAATCCATATAAAATATATACAAAATACAATAAAAATTAAGAGGTCACCTACCTCAATGAATATAATCATTCCACTCAAGTAATATTCCTCTAGAAACTCTAATAAATAAATAATTATAGATTATGTTGAAATAGAAGAAAAAGAAAGAGTATCAAAACAAAATTGTTCTCTATGCCTCATTACCTTTGTAAAAAAAGATAAGATACATGAAGAACTTACCATGATAAAGCCAACACACCAAGAGAATCTCAACTTTGAGCTCAAATAAACATATAATCGAAGCATGAAGTTATAGAATGAAGAGAGGTAATTAGATCTCCAAAATACTATTATATTTTGTCTAAATGATCCCTAAATTTAAGGTATCATGAGTTAAGAACCAAATCCCCAACTAAGAAAAATAGAACTATCCATCATTAAAAAACCACATGGGAACTATTGAGTACCTAGTCACCTACCAATGAGTGTCTAGTGACATCCTAGGTCATACCATACTATTTCCCCCTTTATCAGGTACCCAGTACCCCACATTGGGTACTTAGTGGAACTATAGGTCCTTAATCATAATTTTTCCACCAATAATTATTTCTTCCTTCATCACCCTTCATCACAAACTCCCCAAAACCTTCTCCAAAATAGATCTAAGGATATTAGGAAGGCTCAAGATTAAATAAAAAACATACCTTAATGGTGGGTTTTATTGTAAACTCCCAACCATAAGGTTTATCATCCCCAAGAAGCATCTTTTACTATCACCAATGAACAACTCTGGTTATTGATACATTATCTTAACTTCTCATTCTTAAGAATATTCTTGTACACATACACACTATTATAGGAATCATACAAGAGGCACAACATTTCCCCACTACTACTTATTACTATGATCAATGATCATTGGCATCTTCTAAATAGAATAGTATCTTATGATCAATGATCCTTATTAGCTTCTCCACAAAAGATGCATCAAATTCCATCTCTATGTCTTCACACTAAAGAACATGAAAAGGATATGGTTCATACTTACTCAAATAAGATACATAGAATATATCATTCATATAATCAAACATCGAAGTTATTTATAAATAATAGGCAACATCCATGATCTTATTTAATACCTCAAACAACCCAACATATCACTAAGATAACTTCCCTTTCTTACCAATTCTCTGATTCCCTAACTGTGATGAGACCCGAAGGAATATATGATCCCCAATCACAAACTCAATATGTATTCGAATATGGATTATATAATACTTATATCTACTTTGACTAGTAATCAAACTCTTCCTAATCATATTCACATGATCAAAAGTCTCTATCACCAAACTAGTTCCAACCAAAGGAGTTTCCCCAAATTTTATCCAAAAAAAGAGAGAGAAAAGGTATCCCATAAAAATCCTCAAACTATTCCATTTGAATTGACACCTATTATCTTTTGTTATAAATAATTTTTACCAAAGGCACATGATACTCCCATGAAACTCAAAATTCAATAACATGTTCTTAAATCATATCTTGTAGAGTCTATATAGTATACTCAGAGTGGTCATCCATCTATGGATGATAAATTGTACTCAGATTCACTTGAGATCCCAAATATTATAGTATGCCTTTCCAAAACCACAATTTCAATCTTATGTCATGATATAAAATGATTCTAAGGGGTATCCTATAAATTATTACTACCTCATAAACATAGATCTACCCAATCTACTCAACTGTATAGGTTTCCTTGATTGGTAATAAATGTGAAACTTTTGATAAATAATAAATAACTACCCATACTGCATATTTCCCCTTTCAAGACCTCAGAAATCATATCATGAAATCCATAGAGACTTCGTCCCACTTATATTATAGAATAAGTAAGGGATAAAGATCAACTAATATCCTCTAATTCTTTTCTTTAACCTACTGATAGGTAAAGTACCTCAAAACAAACTCATTCATGTCCCTTTTCATTCTTAGATTCCCTAAGTGTCATTGAGAACTATGGTACATCTTAGCTAAACCAGGATGAACTACCCACTGATACATGTGAAATTTTCTAATAACCTCCTCTCATAAATACATAAGAACAAATATACTTACATGGAATTAAAATAAATAATCACCTCCAAGAACCCATCTAAGAATATTCTCCCCACTATATAGCTTTTCTTTATAAACCTATCACTTAAAATCAGAGTTATGACCCTATTTCACCCACTCCACCAAGGATGAGCTGATAGAAAAAGGTGTAAGAACAACATATCCTTCCTTCTACACTATATCAATAAGAATTTCATAGAAGAGATTCGTAGGTTTTTTATCTTATTTCAATTCTTGAACAACATCTATTTGGGTATTCTTACTTAAAGAGTCAATGGAGTCATTCCCTTTCCTAGATGTATATATAATATAAAATTTAAATAGATAGAGTTATTAAACCCATAATCTCTACCAAAGATTTATATCCCTCTGATAAAATACATACTTCAAGATATTTTGGTTAGTGAGCACTATAAACATTTCCACAAATAGGTAATTTTATCAACTTTTAAGAGCATGAACAACTGTAACTAACTCAAGATCATGAGTGGAGTGATTCTTATCATGCCTTCTAAGATATTGAGAATCATACGCTGCCACATGACTATCTTTATTCCATACACAACCCAAACCCACACTGAAAGCACCATAATATACCTCATATTGTTTCCCATACTATAGTAAGGTGATAGTATGCACTGATGATAAAATTTAATTCAACCCCTCAAAAGAAGATTCTCATTTATTACACCAATGTAACATCACTACCTTCTTAGTCAATTCCCTCATTGGTGCAGATATGTAAGATAAGTTCCATATAAAGTGGAGATAACACCCTATATATCCTAAGAAAATAAAAATCATGAAAAAATTATTAGGAACCTCCCAAGACACCATAATGACTACCCTCTCAGGATCCACTGGTATCCTTGATTCCAAAATTACATGCCCAAGGAACTTTACCTCCCAAATCTAAAAGTTGTATTCTAACATCTTTCCAAATAAGTATTGATTTTTCAAATTATCCAATAAAAGATTTAAATTATCTCTATTCTCCTTATATAGATGAGAATATATTAGAATATCGTCAATAAACATTATCACAAAGTAATATAGATAGTGGTGGAAGGCATGATTCATCATATCCATGAACAATTCTGGTGTGTTCATTACCCCAAACAGTGTCATCAAAAAATTTATAATGACTATATCATGTCTAAAAATCAGTCTTAGGCACATCATCAACTCACACCCTCAACAGATGATAACTATATCATAGGGTTATCTTATATAACAACTAATATCTCCTTTACTGATCAAATAGATGGTTGATATGTGGTAAAGGATATCGATTTTTGATGGTTACCGAGTCCAACCTATGATAATAAATATATAACTGCAAACTCAAATCGTCCTTTTTCACAAAAAATAAATAGATCACCCTAAGAAGATAAACTCTACCAAATGAATCTCTTGCACTAAATATCCTCTAGTTGAGTCTTTAACACCTAAAGATTAGCTGGTGACATATGATAAGGAGGAATATAAAGAATCTTGATACTTAGTACCTATCACATTCACAATGTCATTTTTAGGTATTACATATGTTATTTTATTTATTTTAACCTTATCTATATTTTTTGGGTCTTTTTCCATGAAAAACATAAAATTTTGTAAATCTGTAATTGTTTCATGGTTGGTGAATGGTTAGGGGAAACAATGAAGAAACCATATAAAACTTTTACAGTTTTTATAAGAGGAATTTTTCACAGTTTTTGTATAGTTTACCAAACTGTGTAGGATAACTTTTCTAGTTCCCGTGTAAATGTATCATAACCTATATGGTTGGAACGTGGTTTGGAAAACCATGATGCCAAACCATATGGCCTACCTAGGAATAAAAAAATATTAAAATTGCATTTTTTATTCTCCAAAATTAATATCCCAAAACATCCTTTGGAACCCCCATTCAACTCTAATCCTCCCTCATGAACAAAAATCTATCCTACCCTTCTATATCTTGAATATCAAGTGGATTTATTAAATATTTTTCAAGGTAAACACCAAATAAACTCTTTCTCTCCTCTCCTTTAATTTCCTCCTTCATTCTTTTTTATTTTTCACTTCTCCTTGAATCCATGGTATCCTATGGGTTTTTCTTGATCAGTTATACAGGTTTGGATTTTTGTGTTTATGAATTTTTCTTCCTTTCTAGGATCCCTCTTTGTATTCTAAGTGTATTTCCATCATGGGTGAGTGTTTTTCAATAATTTATCTTGTTCAAAGTTATGTGGTTTTATATGAATTCTTTTTTAGTTTTACTAATGATCCTTACCACTTTTTAATTGATTTATAAATTATTATGATGGTATTATATATTTATTTTCAAATTAATTTATAGAACCCTTGTGATGTAAGTGCCTATTTTATGTTATTTTAATTGAAAGGGGTTATTTTAACTAGAAATTAGATTTTTTATGAAAAGATAGATGAAAAGGCATGATTAATAATTGAAGTGGTATTGAACAATCCTTACAGGAATCCTTGGGTACTTGGGTTGGTTAACCTATATGGGGCGAGGTTCCCCCATCACTAGTAATGCTAGTGACATAGTATGTGGTGCTCCCACTATCTAGTGATTTGGTAGTAAACTCATTCTACTAATTTAGGGTATAACCCTAGTTGGTGATTTATAATCTTTAGGTGTCATATCCTAGGTAACCATAGGGTTTCATCCCATGATATTATTTAGAAACATTATTTTTAAATATTTTTCTTGAATTTATCATTTTCATTATTAGTAGTACTTATTATTATTATTTTTATCTAAAACTTCATATTTATTTAATTTATTATGTTCAAACTAGTATGTTTAGTTTTTATAAAACATGTTTGATATAGAACACTTGGTGGGATCATGTTGGGATCTTTTCTCACACCTTATATACACCCACAGGTGTATATAGACCTATTTTTTATGTGGGAAAGAGAAAGGCACTAATTAGAAGTGGTCGGTGAACATGCTAGACTTATCTGGGTATACGGTGGTGACATGGTAGTGGCATGATACTACATATCACATAAAGATGTGTTGGGGGTTATTTTATTATTTTGGTATATTTTTTAAATAATTTTCATGTATCTTATATCACCATCTCAGCCTTCCCTCTTGTTTATTTTGTTTTTGGTTGATGATTATACTTGTATACATCTTGTTATTTTTTTATGCCATGGTGTCATGACTATTTATTATTTTCCATTATTTATTCTATGTGTAGATATTACTTACCAAAAATTAAGGGTATTAATTCCCAAGGTATGGTGATTTCATGTAATGTTCTTGGTTAGGACCCCAATTTTTTTATATTTTGGGAAAATCATTCCCAAATGGTGCTTCTTAGATACCTAGAAACTTGTTTCCAGCCCATGAGAATCAAAAAATCCGTTCAAGCCATGTCACGGAATGGCTCAAGTTTCTGGGTTAGGGGAACCTTGAGTTGGTTTATGAAAAAAATGGTATTAGATCAATTCATTTTGGCTATATATTATATGAGATGTCCTAGTATATAGGATCTAGGATTTTTGGGACTTGAGGATAATTGGTGTGAAGGAGTTTCTAGCCAACACCCTTAGTTATCCACCTTGAGTTTCCATGGTATGTTGGGGATAAGATTTTGACGTTAGATTTGATTTACTCATCATGTTGGGCCAAAATCATGGGCTGAAAACTATACACATAGGTAATGAAAATGGAAGGGTGTGGGTTTATATGTCCTTTTTTTTACTCCTTATGTGGTTGTTAAATAAATTTATATGGTTTTTGATTTATGATTTGGTTATCTATTTTGATGTTTTATTATTTATTTTATTTTTTATAATATCATGCCTCCATGAAAACCTATGGTTAACATTTAGTAGGAAGGAGAGGATAACTTTTTACAATAAAACCCTTTTTTTGATTAAAATTTTATAGATGTGGTGATGAGAATAGTCTAATACATGCATAAAGAAGTATATTTTGGCCCCAATCAAGATAAAGAAGTGGTCATGGGTCTAAATTAGGAAAAAAATAGGAGTTCCTTATTTATAAGCCTCTTTTCTTCTAAGGAAGTAATGGTCCTCATGAATTTAAATATTGGATAGAAAATATTGATAGAATCTTTGAGTTCTTATATACCATTATCCCTTTGAAAGTGAAATGTTCAACCTTTTATACATGAGGGACCTAGCAAGAGGTGGTGATATTTGATTATTCAAGATAAGAAGCATGAGAATATTAAGTGGAATGATTTCAAAGTAGTCTTTTCCTAGTAATTTTATCCTAAAACAATGGACTTGAAAAAATATAGAGAGTTCATGAGCCTTTATCAATATTATTAGATAGTTATGGAGTATTTCAATTGCTTTTCTAAGCTCATCAACTTTTCTCTTGAGATAGTTTTGAATGATAAGATGGAATCTCAGAGGTTCAAAATGGGCTTTCAGCCTAATTTCCATGCATAGGTCTTTCTTCTCAAACTCATAACTTATAAAAAAGTTTTTTACTAATCCCTTATGGTTTAAATTGATTGATCGGGAATTTTAGGGCTAGTAGGGACTTATTCATTACCCGGTGGGAGTGAATCTAGCTTTTTTGAGAAGAAGAGTATGCAAGATGAGCCAAGAAGAGGTCGTATTATGGGTCCTTTTCAAATATACCATCCATACGCTTCTAATACCACTAGAATACATAACCCCATATATCATTAGTGTGGTAGGGTATTCCATATTAAGCCTATATAACTAGATACCCCAAAGGCTTATCATCGATGTGGGAAAGTAGGGAATCTCTATAGGTTTTGTGGAATGATTATTCTAGAAATAAGTGGGGTGGGTTCCTTGGATCCTAGATGATCCTAAATTATTTCTAAATCACTTATAGTGGATGGATATTTCTCTTAAGTTGTGGAGATATAGTTGAATCATCTCATGTAAATTTCAAATTGAGAGAAAAAACTCAGGCCAATGGTCGGACTTAGGTATAAGCAGATATCAGATAGCTTCATATAATGGATCATGCCCTAACAGAATCTAGAGAAATCCTAGATATAATAATTGGTATAGTTCTTTAATAATCATCTATATTAGTTCCTTTATTAAATACTTGTGCTTATAACTCATTTATTTCTACCCTAGTTGTGATTTTGTTAAACCTTCCTTTGAATATTATACCTTACACTATGGAAATTTCAAATCCTCTTGGGAAGTATTATTTATTTTAGTACCTTTATTGTATCATCTAGTTATCCAAAGTGAAAGTTTATTGGGGTTTTCATGTTCTATAAATGGATCTATTTTTCATTATCTTTAGGATGGACTAGATGATGACCTTCAAGACTCACATATATTTCTATAATAAAAGGGTATCCTTTACTACCTCAAATGGGAATGCTCACCTATTCTAAATATAATGGGATCCCTAATCCATTTTGGTGGGGGCCCCACTTCCTAAAGTGGGTAGACTCTTATGTCATGTCTCTTCTTTATAATGGTATGCTGATGAGGGGGATATTTTAAGTGTGTTGCCTCTCATGGACAGGTACTTACCTAAAGTGTTTCTAGAGGATTTTTAGTGTTTCTTACCAAGAAAGAGGTTGAGTACTCTATTGAACTAGTTACATAGATGCAACCTATATAATTTCCATCATTTTTCATGGATCCATATGAATTAAGAGGCTTGAAAATAAAGATGGATGATTTAAAGGCTAAAATGTTTATTCATCTGAGTGTATCTCCATGGGTGTACCTAGTGTTATTTTCTAAGGAGGTTGATGGTTCTATCAGACTATGTATAAACTAAAGAAATTTTAACCATGTTACAATAAAGAATAAATATCCCATTCCCTATATCAATAACCTATTAGAATATTTGATGGGGAAATAGTGGCTTTCTAATATCAACCTTTGATTTGGGTATCACCATCTTAGGCTGAGAGAGGCTTACATCCTTAAGATGAATTTATGAAGTAGGTATGGCCACTATGAGTACTTTTTAATGTTTTTTAGTTTAACCAATTACCCTATGATATTTATGGTTCTTATGATTTTCATCTTTCATCAGTATCTCAATCTATTTATAATAGTATTCTTGGATGATATCATGGTCTATTTTAAGTCTAAAGATGAGAATAAAAAGCACTTAGAAATTGTTTTGGGGGTTCTTTGAGACTATTATCTCTATGATAAGTTTTCTAAGTGTAACTTATATATCAGAGATGTGAAATTCATAGGGTATGTGGTGTTCGAATAATAAATTTTAGTCGATCTTTAGAAGGTGAAGTTTTTTATGTTTTTGGAAGAGCCTAAGAATATTTTTGAGATTCGAAGATACCTATGATTAATAGGGTATTACCATAAATTAATCGGAGATTTATCTAATATTTATTCTCTATTGATAGTGCTCACCTAGAAGGGAGTAAAATCCATATAGAATCCAGAGTCTCATCCCTCATTTGATGAGTTGAAGTAGCATTTGAACTCAACCCCTATTTTTACCCTTTCTAAGGCTGATCAGGGTTATGTTCTCTTCTATGATACCATAGGAATGGGTTTATGTTGTGTTCTAATGTATATCAGTCATGTGGTTTCCTATGGTTCTCAAAAACTTTGACCATGTGAAAGAAATTTTGTTTCCCACTACCTTGAGTTAACTATTGTTATGCATGAACTTAAGTGTTTGCAACATTGCCTATTTGGTGAGAAGTTTATAGTGATCACTGATCATAAAAGTATGAGCTATATTTTATATTAGAATGGTATAAACATCAGGTAGAGGTGATGGGTAGAATACCTTCAAACTTTTGTCTTTGATATTTCATATAGTACAGGTAAAGGTAATATAGTCACTGATACTTTGATCAGAAAATTATCACCTCAAGTCATGAGGGAGTATAGTGAGGAGTGGAATCTCATGATCCTCATGGTTGATTCTCATCTGGAAGTGATATAGGGGAAGGATATTATATTTCTGGGTAGAATATAGTTTTATTCTTCACTCATTAGGCATATACCCTGAGATCATGGGATGGATAGTGAGTTACAACACCTTAAAAGAGATTTATATAGTGGGGAGACCACTAGTGAATAATCTTTATCCCACAAAGGTTCTCTTTATTTTAGGATCAGTCTTCCGGTCCCTTCTTCAATAAGAAAGGTGGTCCTGGAGGATTTTCACTAGTCCTAATGGTTTGTTCATCCTGATGTAACAAATATGTATTATGATATGAAGAGATAAATCTGGTGGTCTAGTATGAGGAGAGATATAGTATACTTAGTGTCTCGGTTTTTACATTCTAAAAGGTAAAGGATAAATGCCAATGAACTTTTGGATTGATCCAACCTCTACCTATTCCTACCTGGAAGTGGGACAATGTGTCCTTGGACTTAATTATTAGACTACATCATATCCCTATGGGATGGAATGTTATATGATTCATGATCAACCGATTAACTAAATCCTCCCATTTCTTATCAATCAAGGAAACTATGAAGGTAGAGTACCTTGGAAAGTTGTATGTGTTGGAGGTTGTGAGACTACATGGTGTTCCCTACTCCATAACATCTAATAAGAAACCTTTCTTTAGTATCAATTATATAAAGGCCTCCACGAGATGATGGGTACCCCAATGAAGTTGAGTATAACTTACCACCCACAGATGGATAGAAAAATGGAAGGAGCTAACTAGATTATAGATTACATTCTTCAAGAATGTGTTCTTGACTTTGGTAGTTAATGGGATACTCATCGAGGACTAGTCAATTTTTCTTATAATAAAATTTATCAATATTCTATCTAGATGGACCCATTTTAAGCTTTATATGGATGGTTGTGTCATCCTTATTTATGTTGGACAGTGGTAGGTGAAACCTCTCTAGTGGGACCGAGCATTGTATAAGATATGACTGATAAGATCCAGGTAATTCATAATCTCTTAGTAATGGCTCAGAGTTCCCATAAATCATATGTTTACTATCTTCATCCCCGGTTAGGATTTTTGGTATGTGACCAATTTTTTATGAGGGTGTCACCGAATTTGTTTTATCATAGATTGGGGAGGTAGGGGAAGTTCACCCCAAAATACATTGTTCCTTTCAATATCTCCAGGAAGATTGGTAAGGTTTCTTATAAATTGGATTTTACACCTCAGTTAATGACAATCCATAATGTATTATATGTTTCCCAATTGAGTAAGTATCATTTTAATCAACCCCTTGTGATTAGTTAGGAATAACTTGAATTAGTACTGGACATCTCAATTATCAAGAGACAAATTCAAATCATAAATTCCCAAGATAAGGTTCTCTGGGTAAATTCCATTTGGTTAGTTATGTGTTTTGGAAACCTAGATTGGATTTTCATGAAATGTGGGATCAGGAAGCTCATATGTGGGAGCAGTGGCATTATTTATTCATGGATCAGGAATCAAGTTGACTTTATAGGGGCATAAATTTATATGGTGTGGATAATTATCACACTCATGATTTCATTTTTCGGTATTACATGTGTTATTTTATTTCTTTATCATTATCTATCTTTTAAAGGTATTTTTCCTTGAAAAACATGAAATTTTGGAAATCTAGAGCTGCTACATTGTTGGTTCATGGTTAGGGAGAAATGTGTTCTAGTCATATATAATTTTTTCACTTATTAACAAAGGAATTCAAATGTTTGGAACACAATTTACCAAACTATGTGGGCCAATAGTGTAAGTGTCCAAGTAAAGTCAGTATCACATACATGGTTGGTGCATGGTTTAGAAAATTGTGTGGCCTGCCCAAAAATTAAAAAAGTTGAGATGGAATCTTTTCCCTCCCCTGAATTAATATCCATAACCCTCCTTTGTAACCCCTATTTGACTTCAAGTATTCCTCATGCATTAAATTTTATCCTCCCCTCCTCATTCATGGATTTAAAGTGGTTTTATTCATGATTCTTCAAGGTAAACACCAAATAAACTCCTCCTCTCATATCCTTTAAGTTCTTAATTCATTTTTTCTTATTTTTCACTTCTCTCTGAATCCATGATGTATTAAGGTTTCTCTTGATTGATTTTATAGGTGTGTGTTTTAGTGTTTATGGATTTTTTTCCCTCTCTAGGATCCCTATTAGCATTCTAAGTGTATTTCCATCATGGGTGAATTTTTTTTCATTATTTTGTCTTGGTTAAAGGTAGTTGGTTCTATTTTATTTCCTTTTTTAGTTTGACTAATGATGTTTGACTCTTTTAAATTGGTTTATAAATGATTATTATGGAATTACATATTGATTTGAAATGGATTTATAGAGCCCTTGTGATGGAAGTGTCTCTTTTATGCTTGGTAATGGAAAAGGGTTTTTTAGCTAGAAATTTGAATTGTTTATAAAAAGGTGGATATAAATACATAATTAATAATTAAAGTGGTGTTGAACAATCTTCATAGGAAAATTCATGTAATTGGGTAGGATAACCAATATGTGATAAGGTTCCCCCACCTCTATCAATGTTAGTGACATAGTATATGGCACCCCCACTAACCAGTGACATAGTAGTAGAACCATTCCACTAATTGAGGGAAAGACCCTAGTTAGTGTTTTAGAATATCTAGGTTCCCTATACTTGGTAACTATAGGGTTTCATCCTATGATATTATTTAAAAAATTACTTTTAAATATTTTTATTGTATTACTCATTTTCATTAGTATTGTTACCTCTTATTAATATTTTTATTGAAAACCCAATATTACTTTAATTTATTATGTTTAAAATATAATGTTTAGTTTTTATAACATGGGTTTTATATATAACACTTGGTATAATCCTACCTGTCTCTTTTATCACACCTCTATACACCCATGGGTGTATAAAAACCTTGTTTTGTCTGATGTTGTAAAGGGAAAGGCACCGCTTGGAGTTTGTGGGTACTCAAGCTTGATTTATTTGGGTATATGGTGGTGAAATGGTGGTGGGATGATACCTCATGTTACATGGAGATGGGTTTCATGTTTTTTTATTCTTTCAATATATTTTTTAAACTATTCAAATGTATCTTTCATTTCCATCTTGTCCCCCGATTCCATTACTTTTTTTATTTTATGGTTTTACTTGTATCCTAATAGTTATTTTGTTATGCCATGATGTCATTTATATTTATTGTTTTCCATTGTTTATTTTTTGTTCTTATGTTACTTACCACCTATTATGGGTATAAATCAATAAGGTATGGTTATTTCATGATGGGTATTTAGTCCATACCCTATGTTTTATTAATACTTTGGGAAAACTATTCCCAAAAAATACTTCCTAGATACCTAGGTACTTTTTAATAGCCCATGGGTATTTGGAATGACCTTTATTCTATGTTTCATATCATCTTGGGTGCCCATGTTAGAGGATATTCAGTTTGGTTTTTGATAGTACCAATTTTATCATAAACTCCACCACCAACTAAGGAAATAACCCTACGAAATCCTTGGGGAACATGTAGTGATACCAATCAACCACAGGAGGAAAAAATTGAACAAGAAATACTCTCTACTAACCTAAGATATATACTTGCCACATGAGATATAATCCTCCATATTTTTCCCAAATCAAAACCTATCCTACTGAAGTGAAAACTCCACTCTCCAAGAAAGACATACGACTCATCTCCAAAAGGATGGAATATCACGTGTTATTGATAGTAGTCAATATGAACCCAGATTTGTGATAGCCAATCTATACTGAAAATAAAATTGAAATCTCAAATATCTATAACAAAGAAATTACATATATGTGAAAACCCATATACATAAATAGCATAAGACAAGAACCTCTTACTAGGCTCTTCCCTCCTCTTTAATAGTGTATTCATGGATAAAACTCTAGAAAGTAGCTGAGTAGCCAAATCCATGTTAGAAACCAGATAAAATGTCATAAAAGAATGATATGAAATAAAATAAAATAGAATACTATATAGGGTATGTGTGAGCAACATTTTACCTCACACTATATAAGAACCATCATCAAGATCCATCAGAATCTTCTCAACTGCAAACAACTTCCCACAACCTAAACCACGACACTTATCATGGGATTTCTAATTCCCCATCACTACATCACCCCTCTAAGGCTTCCCTTTAGAGTTTATATCTACACCTCAACTCAATATCCCAAAAAATATATTAATCGTGCTTTATTGTAGATAATTATCTCATACCCTCAATGTCTACATAGAAGTTGAACCATGACCTCCACTCCCCTGAGAACCCCACCCAAAAAACATCTAAAGATATACCATATTTCCAATTGAGTGATACTCTTTAGGATTTTGAGGACAAATATATTGATTTTAGACTTTATTGACACATTTAAATCATAAAATCACCACACTTCCTTTGAAAGAAGAAGATGAGAAAGTCTTTCCCTAACTCTCAGAAAATCCTCCATCTATGAGAGAATCATCTTATTTCCTCTTCATACCACTAATAGATCCACCTAATCCCACTAATTTCTGACTATATTATTCAAGTTAATTATTATTCATATGATACTTTTTCACTACATCTATGATGTAGGGTAAAATGAGAGATAAACCTTGGAATGGATCTCCAGCCTCAACCCATACTCAAATCGGTGGGTCATAAAAATATCATCCCCACCCAAGTTGGAGAAAACTGAAGTAGATTTGTGAACCTAAAAGAATAATTGAGAAAATTCATAATTCACTTATTAAGCTCCATAAACTCATACACTCTATATATCCTCAATGTACAAGGATAAAACTACTCAATAAAAAAGTGCTTGAAAATCCTCTGATTCTAACCCCTCAGTCCTCCTTGCCTAAGACAAGATGTCCCACCAGCATTGAGTTAGACCCTCAAGCATAAAAATATATATCTTTTCCTTCTTTACATGTAGAAAATCAATTAATTAAAAATATGATACATTCCCTCTAGACACTCTTTAGATCCCTAAGTCTCAACATCACCCCAAAAAAATAAGATTATGTTGTTCTTGAAAGTTCCAAACCACATCTGGGACCATAAACACTTCCTGGGATGACCTCATCTCAATGACCTAGATCACCTTTAGAAAAATCTTGGTGATATTATTTTCTATTGGGGTCTGTGACTCATCCACCAAGGAAAAATTCTCTACTTCCCCCTCTATATTCCCCTCATCGGAGTGCTCCTTCTCAACCTCATTTTCCCAAGATTCATCAACCCACCACTCTGGTTCCATGATTATACAAAAGAATCAACATAAAAATTATAAATGAAAACTAAATCAAATCAAAGAAATATATCATGAATTACTTTCTACACACGCTCATGAAATATTTAATTGTACCAAGTAAATTCACAAATACATGTGCACACACATGTTTCATGCTCTCAAGTTCTAAGAAAGATGCATGAATTTCCCACCACTCACCTTTATTTGGGTGATAATTTACCAAAACATATTTAGTAAACTAAGAAAATAAAATCTAATGTCCTTAGGTAACTAGGTATTCCATTATTTTCATGCTAGATAGGCACCCAAAGATAGATTTTACATCAAGTCCTGACTCCTAGTATCCATTTTACCATGACCCAAATATAGAAACTCTAAGAAATAAAGGCTCTTATACCATTTATTATCATATTACCCAGTTCTGACCACACCTTAGATGTGAAACAACACATGGCCTTGAGTTCACTACTCGATCAACAGAAACTGTAAACTAGGAAAAACGGTATAAGGTATCACTTAGTGAGAAATTTTCTCTCTGATGATATATTTCATCAAATAAATAGATAATAATAAATAAAATATTGATATATAGTAGAATACTTCAACATCAACTCAATATACTGAAAATAATATCCCAACATGCCCATATATCTCATGGAGTCAAACAGTACCCAAAGGTAAGTCATACATGCCAAAATTTACACATTAAAACTGAGAAAGACTATAAAAAGATGAACATATACCTCATAAACCAATCTTAGCTATAGAGTCCTATTACCTTTACCTAAAACATTGTACATGTAATCTATATACATGTGAGGTGTGTGTGTATAGTAAATGAGAATATAATACTCATTAGAAACTAGTATAACCACTTCCAACTCAAGGAGTCAGTATGTGAATATATATATATATAGTATGTAATTCCAAAATGTTTCAATCACTATCAATTTTAGAAATATGATAAAAGAGTAGGTGTAACCATGTCACCAAAACAATTCATACCTTCTTTGACCAATGTTGGTATTTGGGGATCAAGAATCCTGCTCATAAATCATCATAAAATTATGACACCATCCAAGGACAATAATTCACATGGCATAAACACATTATACCCCTTGAGTTTATAAAATCCTATAGGATAGAATGAATTTTACCCCTTGAGTTTAACCATGTCAAGTCAAGGTATATCACATGTCTGATCTCTCAGGGTCAACCATTCCATATCATGGCATGTCACCTATCTAACCCTTCAAGGTCAACTATTCAATATCATGGCATATAACATATCTCATCACACCATAGGTTTCTTTTAAGAGTCCATTATCATGTATCAAACATAATACAACATGGTTAGTGATAAAAATCTCATTCATCACATCAATAATAACATAATATATAATTTTTAGCTAATGAAAACCCATGTAATTTTATCCACCCTGTATAATATAAGTAATAAGAATGTATTTTCAAATTCATTTAATACATAAAAGATCATAATTTCAATAATAAAATGAACATTAAGAACCCCCAACAAGTTCTCAATATATCCCATTTCAATACAAGGACAATTACATAGCCTTTTCTCAATTAATCATTAAATTTAACTTCTTAAAGATACATTTATAGATTTCACATGTTTTTATAAAAATTACCAAACTCAAACTTTAACCCCCCCCCCCCCCAGTCATAGGTTTAATTCCCAAGGAAACCCAGTTACCTTATTCCTACTAAGAAAACAATTTTAATATATAAAAGTTCTTATTTCATTATAAAAACCACACCTTAACAACACTAAGTAGTGTCAAAATATGACAATCACTTTTAAAAAATACATAAACTCATTACATGAATTTATTAGGCCATGATTAGTATTTATTATAATAATTATCCCATTATTTCATAAATTCCAACCATGTTTATCCATCTAAACTCACTATATTTTTATCCACTTAGTTTTCACTTTTCTTATTAGTATTTACCTTACCATTCCATAATTTTAATCATGGATAACCTCAATTTCATCCATAAATCAACAATTTATGGTCCTTATAACAACTCAATAGATCATAATAAATTCACCTCTAAAAAATTAATTAAATTTCAAACCAAGAAACTCATGTAGGAAATTAAAATCATCAATCAATTCACAATTCATATAAAACACATACCAAAACCATGAGAAGTTAATAGGTCACATGCCTCAATGATGAAAATTAATCCTCTCAAATCATGGGCATCTAGAAACTCTAATATCTCAATACATATATATTCTAATGAACTAGAAGCAAGAGAAAGAGTATTAAAACTAAAAAATGATCTAAAACTCATCACCTTCACACAAAAATGAAATTTTCATGAAGAAATTACTGATGTGAATCCAATACACTAATCATATCTCAAATTCAAGATAAAATTAAGATAGAATTTAAAATTGAAGTTATAGAATGAATATATGTAATTATGTCTCCAAAAATCCATCAAATTACATCAAAATGATCCCTAAATCAATGGGATCATGAGTTAAGAACCAAATCCCTAACTAAGAAAATATATAATTGTACCTCATTAAAAAAACCACCTAGGATCTGTTAGGAACCCGGTCACCCACCATTGGGTACCTGGTGGTTTCCCAAGTCCTACATGGCTACTACCCCGTTCAAAAGGTACTTGATACCTCACACCAGGTACCCAGTGAGACTTTATGTCCTCAATACCACTAGTTCCACCCCCACTTCCTCCTTACTTTATCACTCTTCATATAAAACTCCCTAAAACCTTATCTAAATCATACCCAAGGACATAAGGAAGGCTAAAAATTTAATAAAAAACATACCTTAATGATGAGATTCATTATAACATATAATGCATTCTCTACTATGGTGAAATATTCCATGCATAAGATGCCTATGTGGAAGATAAATATCTACCTCCAATCCTCTAAGAATTCCTCCTATAAAACTTTTAAATATATCCCACCTTGTCACAAAAGTGACGCTCCTTAGGATCACTAGGATAAAAACGATCAGGTAAGGCATATTCAACCACCCTGATAACACTCTAATGTAACCCTACCATTAGAATAAAGATAAAAAAAGATCTTCCGATGACCACATAACCCCTCTCCATCTCTATGATAATCATCTACCTTCCTCTTCTTACCACTACCAAATCCACCTGATACCTTTTAATCCCTATTATATCCCTCAAGATCTCTTTATAACATCAAATATTTGTTTAAAAATTTTATAAAATTATATAAACAAAAGATACACAACTTCAATAGAGTCTCCAACTTCATCCCATACTCAAACTTATGGGCTTTAAAAACCTCATAATCTCCCAAGGTTGGATAAAAGTAGAGAAAATCTATAAACATGGTGGAATAATCAATAATGAATATATTTTTCTACCTTATATAAATGAACTCTTTGCCTCTATCCATCCTCAATATCTAAGGATATAACTTCTTTAAGAATAGAATCTAAAAAAAATTCCTAGACAACTCCTCGATCATCTTTGCCTATACGAGGATATTCCACTAATGTCAGAATGATGCCTCAATAATGAAAACTAAAAGCTTTAACTTCTTCCCCTTTGGATAATTAATCAGTTAAGAGATTTTATCCATACCCTCCCACAACTCCTTAGATCCATAAGTCCCACCATCTTCTATAAATATAATAAGATGTTGCACTTGAAAATATTGAATCACATCATACACCACCTATACTTACTGATGTAGTCTTGACTCTATATTCTATATCACTTTTAACAAACACTCGGTGATATTTTTCTATACTAGGGTATCTAGCTTACTCACCAAGAGAACTTACTCAAATTCACCTTTCATATGTCCCTCATAGGAACACTCTTACTCGATCACTTTTCCCCAAGGATAATCAACTTGATTCTTAGGTTCTATGATTATACAAAATAATGAACACAACCATTGTAAAACAACATCAAAATTCTAAACATAAAATAAAAACATCACAAATCACTTCTTACATAAGGTCACAAAGAAGTTAGTTAAATCAAGCCATCCACATTATATCACCAAAGTCACTCCATAAATTTAATATAATTAATTTATTATTGATAATATATTTAGTAAATCACTGATTAGTTTATTAATAATTCAATTATTTAACTAAAATTTAGTTTACTAAACAATCACAAACATATGTGCATGCACACACACATACACATATCATGTATCTATATGCCAAAATGATTCTTGAATAACTCAGCGCTAACTCTCAATTAAGAAAGTATAACACACCAACATCTTTTTAATAAACTAAGAAAATAAAATCTCATACGCCCTATCTAACTTAGACATATAATATGGTTTTGTTGATTAGGCACCCAAACATAGATTTTGTACCACGTCTCGTATCCTAATTTTCAATCCACCATATCCCAAATATCAAGACCTCGGAAAAGAGACAGCTTTGATACTATTTTGTAACATCCTTCCCTAGCATGGTATTATCACTATGGTGAAACTCTAAATATGATAAAGTGCACTACCCAATAACCAAAGGATTATAACTATCATTGAGGGTTCGATGACTTCACTCAAGGGTTCATTTACCTTATGATGGTCTATCACATCAAAAATACCAAATTAAATGTATCAATAAATATAAGGAGAATAAAATAATATAAATAAGATCAATATTCCATAATTTTTAGGTTTCATAAGATATATTACCAATTAATAAAATAATATAAATCAAATTATAAACCCAAAACTAATAAAAACCATGCATGAAAACACATAATCACTCTTTAAGTATAATGAATAATACTATTTTTGTTACCTTACATCGATGAGATGAAATAACCATTTTTACCATATGATATTGATGAATATCATAAGAGTTAGTTGAATGATATCCCTCCTATATTGTGTATCCATGGTTTAGATGAATCATCCAAATATTTTGGGTTGGACTTTCCTTCATGATGTGCTAGTATCTTAAAATGTAAAGAAATAAAGTTGTAGAGAGATAAAAGTAATGGGAGAATAGCATAATTCTCAAACACCTTTTCGTGGCCTTTTACCTATTTATATAAGTATTGAGGACATTATTAGATCTCCATGAGTTTAATCATGTGTTACATTGTGATATCCTGGCCTGGGTGTCACATGTCGATGCCCCAAGCTAGTTGACCACATGACCCCAAGTGCGCCTCCCCATATGCTAGAGGTTGCCGACTAGCAGCGAGGGTCAAATATATAACATGGGGAGACTATACCCTCTTTATCAAAGCATCACAATAGTTGAAAAAAATAAACAATATCCAAAATATATAACCAATAACCAAAACAAACCAATATCACATGATGAACCAAAATAAGAACAATATCCAAAACTAAAACAGTAGATATGTCGTGTCATCATAAGTGTCAAGTGTCTAATAAAAAACAAAAATAAAGATAAATTGACAATACTAAGAGGGTCCCAACACCAAGTCCAGGTCCCTCATCCATGATCCAAACCAACTCAACCATCTAACATTCCCTTATCTTGACCTGCAAACATGAATTATATTCAGGTACCGATCAGGCATCCTAGGTAGGGTATGAGTACAACTCAGTAGGCCACCACAAATGGCATCTAAAACAATATTCATTCAATAACAGGTTATAAAGTTGTATAAATAATAAAATACAAGTGATAGAATAAGCAGTTTACCAATTAAAATATTCTTTAAGTAACCACATAATTTACCTGGGTTCATGATGACACCCAAACCACCAATACCTACTTCAGCCCATGTCAGAGTCTGAACCATATATAAATGAGAAGAAAAAATCATTATATTGTGGTTTCCATTATCCATTTAATTTCAATTCATATTATGAATACATGGAACTATAGTCTAATGCTAACATTTTGGGCTTTGAATGCCATTTCTAGTACCCCATGGGTATTTTAAGCATCAGTCTATGTCCCAAAACTCATTTTTATCACATATGAGAATTTGAAGAATCAGTACATCCCCTACACATGTATATCAATCAATCACATAAGGTATTTTGAAGCATCAGTCCATGTCACACACACGTATATTAGATATATCACGATATCACATATATCACAATTTCACATGCATAAAGGTTAATCATCATTAACCATATTATCAAACATTTACATCATGGTATACCATTTCAATTTATCAAACAATCAAGTTTTATCACTTTAATTGTCATGGAATAATATTATCAATTCACCATTAAACCATTTATCAACATTTAATCATACAATCCATTAACCCTTAAATTTTAATCCAAACATCCCTTAATTCCCATTATCAACCAAATCATAATTACATTGATCAAATAATTCCACAATCTCATCAATTGACCAATTTCATAACCCCATTAACCAATCAATTCCACAATCCATTAATTAATTAATTAACCAATTAATTAATCTAATTCAAGAGGAAATTACTAAATTTGAAATAGCATCTTCATGATTATATACACATAATTGAAATCATGACTTTGGGAATTGATAAATAGATAACCTACTTCAATATCATTGATGGATGTTCACCCAATGGAAAATCCCCAAATTGAAACGGAATGATTGAATTCAAAATGGCACAGAAGATCTAGAACCAAATCCTAGAAACAAGATCAAATGGGTCAACATCCAAAAAAACCTAGATTTAAACCAATGCCAATGGGGAAATAAAACATTCCTCTTCATTAGGAAAGAGATATTAGAGACATATCAAACCACACTAAAATAGATTAGATATCGGAATAGGTGAATATATTTCAATCGAATCTTTGATTCGTTAAGAACAGAGTTATAGGAGGCTTGGAACCCTCTTAGGAGATTCACAATTCAGAGGAATAGATTTTGGGTAGATCTAGGGTGTTTAGGGGTTAAAATCAGGGGGTTCAAGATTTTAACTAAACTTTTCATAGGAATAAAAACCGTGTGTACGGTTTCTTGGGATGGGATGCATGGTTTTCTAAAAGTGTACCCTAATTATACACCTCCTCCTAGGGGTGCATATTTTCTACTAATAGGGAACATAGTTTGAAAAATCATGCTCAAAAACATGTGATTACCCTATATTTAAGAATGCATAGTTTTCTAGGGGGTAGGCGCATGGTTTGGGAAAACCATGCGTCAACCATGCACTGCACCTTTTTCTTGAAAATTTCTCAATTTTTCACTCGAAACACCTTAAACAAAAACTCATCCAATATATACCAAAAACAATGAAAAATAGTATATGAAAATGAGCATGATTCAACTACTAAAAAGTTTAGGATCTTAGAATCTCCCCACCTTATAACATTTTTTCCTTAAGTTATACTCTCAAGAATCTCCAAGACTCTAAGGTAAAAATATTGGGCCACTAAGCTCATATATCTACTTCTCTCTCCCATGTTTCCTCTTGAACATGCTCATGTTGCCACAATATTTGAACAATCAACATGGTCTTTCCCTGTAACACATTATCATTGTGATCCATAACATGTATTAGATGCTTCTTAAAGGATGTATTAGTCTCAAGATCAACATCATTAATATAAATCACATGATAAGCATTGGGTTGATACCTCTAAAGTTGTGACACATGGAAAACATTGTTCATAGAACTAAACCTCTATGAAAGAGCCAATCGGTACACCACCAACCTGATTATATCCACAATATCAAAAGGTCTGAATAACCTGGGCACCAAATTTCCCTATCTCTAAATCCTAAAATGACCTAATACTGGTGACACTCGAAGGAACACACGATCACCCGTTGTAAACTCAAGGGGTCATTGATGTCGATCATTATATGACTTCTTCCTACTCTGAGTTGTATCCATACACTTTTGAATCAACTAAATCTTCTTTGATGTATCCTATATGATACTTGGTCTCAAAATCTCTAACTCACCTGCCTCTATCCAATATAGAGGTGATCTATATGGCCTACCATAAAGAGCCTCATATGTATCCATCTGAATAGTAGCTTGATAACTGTTGTTTTAAGTGAACTCAACGAGCGCTAACTGATTATCCCAAGACCCACTAATGTCAAGAATGCATGATCATAGCATATACTCCAAATCCTTAATAGTACGTTCTGATTTCATGTTTGTTTATGGGTGAAAAGTCATACACATAAATACCTATATACCGAGATCCATCTGTAATAATTTCCAAAAACATGAATTAAAATGTGGTTTATGGTCTGAAACTATACTTTTTGGAACACTAAAAGACATACTATCTCATGAACATACATGTCTTCTAATTGATCCACTAATAAAGTCTTCTATATTTCCAATAAATACACTACTTTCATCAATTGTTCCACAATCACCCAAATAGAGTCATTCTTCCAAGGAATCCTCAGGAGACCCGCCATAAAATCAATGGTAACATTATCCCACTTCCATTCAGGAATGGGAAATGGATGTAGTAAACCACCAGGTCATTGATGCTTGAAATTCACCTGTTGATAGTTGTATTATCATGTCACGAACCTTGTAATCTCTTTTTTCATTCCCAGCCACAAATACTATCGATGTAGGTCATGGTACATTTTGGTCAAACTTGGATGCATCGACCACTTAGAGGAATAAAATTCATGGATTAGCTCCTCTTGCATACTCTTAGGCACAACAACATGATTCTGGACATAGATGATCTTATCCTCATCTATGTTTCAATCATAAGGTGACTTCCTAGCTTCAAGGCTTTCCCTCGAGGCCAAACACTCTAGATCTTCATACTTCCTCTCCATGATCTGGCTCAAAAGTGTGGATTCAACTGACACTGATATGAGATTCATCTCTTCTTATCACTCCCAAACCAAAATATGCATCTCATCCAACAAGTTTATCATCCTCCACTCATAACTAGACTCCTGAACTACTTGAGTATGAGTTTTCTTGCTCAAAGCATCAGTAACATTTTTTCCTTTCCTGGGTATATATACTAGTCCAAAATAAAATGACTGCATATACTCAACCCATATCTACTACCAGAAATTCAAATGTCACTGTGAAAAGATATACTTTAAGCTCTTTTGATTGGTATACACAATAAACTTTTCTCCCAATAGATAATGTCGCGAACACTTCAAGGCATAAAAAACTAAAACTAACTCAAGGTCATGTGTAGGGTAATTCCATTCATGTGGCCTCAACTTCCATGAACCATACACCTCAACTTGAACTCCTTATATCAACACTGCTCCAAGCCTGGTCCTAAATGTGTCAAAAAACACAATATACTCCTCCCATGGCTCTAGTAGGATCAATATTGGTGTAGATGTAAAATGCTTCTTCATCTCCTAGAAATCATTATCACATGCTCTAGACCATTCAAACATTATCCCATTCTTGTTTAAACCCAAAAGAGGTGATTCTAAGTGGTAAAAGTCCTGGATGAACCTCTAATATTAGCTTGTTAACCCTAGAAAGCTTCATATATCGAAAATATTCTTAGGATGCTCCCAAGAAACCACTACCTTCAATTTATCTAAGTCTACTAACATACCATACTCTAAGATGATGTGACCTAAGAAATGTACCTTGATAATCCATAATTTACACTTAGATAGCTTGGTATATATCTAATTATCTCTCAGTGTACTTAGGATGATATCAAGATGTTGGGAATGATCTTCATGAGTCTTGGAGTACACAAAAATGTCAACCACAAAAACAACCAAAAACTAATCTAGGTACTAGTGGAAATTTTGGTTCATCAATTCCATAAACACTGCAGGATCATTCTTCATCCCAAATGGAATCATGACAAACTCATAAAGACCATAACTATTTTTGAATGTAGATCATGGTATATCAGTCGGTATAACTCTAAACTAATGATACTTTGATCTCAATTCAATCTTAGTGAAGACACATTATCCCCTCAACTAGTCAAAGAGATCATTGATACATGGAATTGGATATTGATTCTCTATTTTCATCTAGTTCAACTTTTGGTAATCAACACATAAGTGCAACGTCCCATTAACCTTCTTAGAAAACAAAACTGGGGAACCACAAGGATACATACTTATATAGATAAATACCTTATCCATAAACTCTTCTAGATAATTCTTAAGCTCCTAAAACTTTTTTGGTTCCATTCTATATGGTGGAATAAAAACTGGCTCAGATCCATGCATGAGATCAATCATAAACTCAACATCCCTCTCATGTGGAAACCCTAATAATTCCTTAGGAAACACATCCTAGAACTTGTCCACTGCATGTGGAAATACATCCTTATTTACACCCCCATCATCCAGCAATATACTTTCTACCTTGGTGTTCATCTCCCCTAGTTACTAATTAATTGGCCCTGCACGGACTACCTGGATATCCCACTCTCCATGATGTACATAACTATCATTGCTGAGATATATAAAAGTCACTCTCTTATGGTAACAATCTATGTGGTATTGGTATGATACTAATCATTCCATACCCAAAATCAATTCAAATCCTAAAAAGTCAATGATGTAGAGATCTCATAGAAAAGGGTACTCCCCAACCTTGAGAGAACACCCCTTGTATAAACAGGTGTCTCTCGACCGTACCCCCAAATGTGTATTGATCATAATGACCCCACTTAAAACTCCACTTCCAAACTCAACCCATTCATAATTTGTGCATATAAAAAATAATGATAGGTACATGTATCAGATAAGGCACTAGAAAGTGTAGAAGCTACAAGAATAGTACCTCTGACTATCGATGGTCCAGCCTCACTATCCACAAGTTTTATCTGAACTACATGAAAATATCCTATCCCTATTCCCTCTATTATAGTCTAAGTCCCCTGAGTTGTACCACTCTTCTGATACAGGTGATATTTCCCCATAGTACCACATCTATTTCCTTGACCACTATAGCCAGTAGAACTCTAGTTCCTAGAATTATTTGGGGTAGAAGACCCCCCTTCTAGAGCTCTAATTTTTCCTAGATCCTACATCACTACCCATCAATCATGGGTTTCTATAGGACCATTTTAGATGTCCCATACTATTTTAATCTTGTCACTCTACTGGTGGTTGGGGTAACTATCTACATACATGAATCGACCTACTGCACTAGTGGAAGAGCACTCGATGATGGTCCAGAGTAAATGATCCTTACCCCTGGACACTCTTCTTTCCATTTCCATAGTTAATAGTCTCAAAATGACACTTCCTAATCTCAAAATATTTACCTCCTGGTCTTCCAGCATAAACTAACTATATCTCATTGGAAGCCTCATTCATGTTCCTCTTAGATATGAGATCATAATTCACCATTTCAGAAGAAAAAAAATCAGCCTAAAGATGTAAACTTGGGACTTAATCTCACACTTTAGTCTATCCTAAAATCACTTCACCGCAGTATCCTCAACCCCTTCCACTGCTATAATAAAGCACGAAAAATTTATAAAGTGTCCAGCATAGTCTATCACAAACATGTTTCACTGGGTCAGCCTCATGAACTTCATTTCCCTCTCATGTATGAGTATCTCAGGGTAAAATTTCTCCAAGAAATTATCCTAAAAGTCCTTCCACTTCATACTCTCTACTTTTTCATCCTGATTTTGGATTCCCCACCAATTCTTCACTTGAAAAAATTACATATAAATATCTATTTTGAAAATATTTTTAGTATGAGTCTCTAGGTGTTCAAGGATATTTCGGATAGACTCAATTCAGAACTCAGTTGTCTTGGGTACATCCTCTCAGGTGAAAGATGGAGGGTGATGCAAATGGAACTCCCATGTCAGGTAAAACATACACTTTACAACTCACCCAAATTCTCTTTCCATGAATGGAATAAATAAAGAAAATTTCTCATGGAACTTCTCTCTGTCTTCCTCACCTAGAACTATCAGATCCTCTGATTCCACTTCTAGAGGATCATCTATATTCATGTCCTACTATCATCATATCAATAAACATTACCATGGAGGCATATCTCTATAAATCCAAACACACATATTATGAAACATTTCACGACATTAACACATTTATATAAGATGTATTCACATAAAACCATAACAAGTTATCCCCCATTTTCCCCACACAGTCAAAACTGAGGCACCATCACTACCCTCAACCATCCCCCATCTAGGTCATGTATAACATAGGGTAAACACATCCTCACTATTCAAGTTTCTCATTAGACACCCATTTTAATTTAAATTTAACACATTTAGCATCATTTATAATTTTTCAATTTCATATTAGAAACTTCTTTCATTAAAATCACAAAAGTAAATAAATTAATTTTCATTTAAACAACTCCCCCAAAAACCTACTTTTACCATGCATGACAACAATGATGCATGTCACATAATAATCCTAAGTTACTAGAATGATGCATGCATACTCAATTATAATTCAATTTCAATACATGAATAAAAATATTATAAAACCATAATATCACACAAAAAGTGAATCAATTGAGGTGAAATAGAATTCAACTATAACAATACACATCGATAACAAAAATCCCACCCTAGATACTTTGGTTCTCCCCCATACATAGGTTAGATACTCCCATGCATGAGATCATAACCAAGGATCAACTCATATTAGTCACCAGTCTACCTTTCTTAAATAGTATGATGAAAGAATAGATAATATAAAATCATTTGATACCAATTTGTGATGTCTCGGCCCGGGTGCCACATGTTGGTTCCCCAAGCAAGTTGGCTACATGACCTTAGGCACACCTCCCCATATGGAAGATGTTACCGAATAACAGCGATGGTCTAATATATAACATGGAGATACTATACCCTCTTTATCAAAGAATAACTATAGTGGGAAATAAATAAACAATAGCTAAAAGATATAAATAATAACCAAAAAAACCAATATCACTGATGAACCAAAACGGGAACAATATACAAAACTAAAATAGTAGATAATTTATTTCATCATAAGTTTCAAGTGTCTAATGAAAAACCAAAATAAAGATACACTAATGCTCCCAAGTGGGTCTCAACACCAAGTCAGGTTCCCTTATCCATGATCCAACCCAAATCAGTCATCCAACATAGGTATCTTGACCTTATCCTAACCTGCAAACATGAAGTCTATTTGGGTGCTGATTAGTAATATTGATTAGGGTATGATTACAACTCATTATTCCACCACCAATGGTGTCTAAAACAATATACAGTCAATAATAGTATATGTAGTTTTATAAATAATAAAATAAAAGTGATAAAATAAGTAGTTTACCTATTCAAATATTCTTTAATTAACCATATAATTTACCCAGGTTCGTGATGAAACCCAAACCACCAAAACTTTTTGTGGCCCATGTCGGAATCTAGAACATATATCAAAGAGAAACACAATTCATTATAACATGGATTCCATTGTCCATTTAATTTCAATTCATATTACATCTACTTGGAACCATAGTCTAATGCCAACATTTTGGGTCTATAACACCATGTTTATCACCACATGTGTATTTATAGCATCATTTTATGTCCCACATTTTATTTTTATAACATATGTTCTTTTTAAGTATCATTTCATGTCCCACACACGTATATCAGTCAATCACATATGGTATTTTGAAGCATCAGTCTATGTTCCACACATGTATATTAGATATATCACAATATCACATATATCACAATTTCACATACATGAATATTAATCATTATTAACCATCTTATAAAAAATTTACATCATAGTATACCATTTCAATTTATCAATCAAGGTTTGTCACTTTAATTTACATGTAATAATATGAACGATTCATCATTAAACCATTTATCAATATTTAATCATATAATTCATTAACCCTTCAAAGTTAAGAAAAACATCCCTTAATTACCAGTATTAATAAATTCATAATCATGTTGATCAACCAATTTTAAAATACCATCAATTAACCAATTTCATAACCCCATTAATCAATCAATTCCACAATCCATTAATTAATTAATTAATCCAATTCAATGTGAAATTTATAAACATGTAATAGAAGTTTCACAATTGCATACATGAAATTTAAATACAGGATTTGGTAATTTATAAATAGACCATCTTCCTCAAGATCATTAATGGATGTTCACCCAATGGAAAATCCGCAAATTGATGTGGAACAATTGAATTCACAATTTCATGGAAGATCTAGAACCAAATCCTAGAAACAAGGTCAAATGGATAAAAATCCAACAAAACCTATATTAAAACCAATGCCAATGGGGAAATAAAACATCCCTCTTCATATAGAAAGAGAGATGGTAAAAATAGGAAACCACATGGAAATATAATACATACCAGAAGAGGTGAAAATAATTCAATTAGATCTTTGATTCATCAAGAACAGAGTTTGAGGAGGCTTAGAACCCTCCCAAGAGATTAAAAATTCATAGGAATAGGTTTAGGATTGATCTAGGGTTTTTAGAAGTTAAAAATACTAGGTTTGGTATTTTAATTAAAAAAATTGGAGGAATAAAAATCATGTGCACAGTTTCCTAGGATGGGGTGTATAGTTTTTCAAACCATTCACCCTAATTGTGTGCCTCCTTCTAAGGGTGCATGGCTTCTACTAAAAGGGAACAAATTTTGATAAAATATGTGCCAACTGTGTG
Source organism: Viscum album (assembly GCA_963277665.1). Taxonomy (NCBI): domain Eukaryota; kingdom Viridiplantae; phylum Streptophyta; class Magnoliopsida; order Santalales; family Viscaceae; genus Viscum; species Viscum album. The sequence goes on along the minus strand of OY728128.1, from coordinate 2,138,286,426 downwards.
ATTCCCCTCTGTTTTTGAATTTACAATTTTCTAGGGGTAGGTGCACGATTTGGTAAAACCATGAAACAATCATGCACTATCCCTTTTTATTCCAAATTTCTCAATTTTTTCACCCAAAACACCCTAAAAACTTAACCAATATATACCCAAAACAAGTAAAAATATTACCTAAAAACAAACATGAGTCTACTCCTCAAAATTTCAGGATCTTACATACATAATACATGAGTAAATAAAATATATTTAAAATTTCTTGTAACCCATAAATTGAATACATTTATCATATTTATGAAACTTTGAATCTCTCTTTATTTAATGATAGATCATGTAGCTGTAACATATTATCTATATAACATTCATTATTATATGCCCCTAAAGGCATATGATATTCCAAGGTATTTCATTACGATATGTTTATATCATAATAAACAATATTCCCATTCATTTAACATTCATTTGGATAATATCACATAAAAAGTCCCTATAAAATGACTTATGATATAGGCTAACATATAACAAATACATATTTGGATTTAGGGTTTATCTCTATCAATCTCCCACTTGAACTAAATACTTATAGACATAGTTTTGTTTCAACTTGTATTATAACATATACAATAACTTGTGTAACTATATCCAAAACTCCTTTTGGATATCTTCCAAAACACTTTTGGAATTTTATCATTAACTTGACCTTGTATCACATCATATATAATACCTTGTGAATACCCATACAAAACTCTTTTGGGTAAACTCTAAAACACTTTTAGAGTAACTCTCTAAGTAAAACTCAATCCTAATTTAGTCAACCACAAAGTGTATCTCCATTGGACTTTATAGAATTTATAAAAAATATGAATCACCAGGTCTATAAATGTAAGAAAATAGAATCCTCTAGGAAAGAATCAATTTTACTCAATATGAAAAGGGATATGAAATGATCTCCATAAAATACATGCATATTTATACCTATTCCTACCAGCTAAATCATATATAAGCATCCATTTTCGTATTAACCCTTGGTCTAAGACATAGAGTTACTATGGGATTTGAAGTATGTCAATCCCATATAAACAACTCACATGTTCTCAATTCTATGAGTATAGACTAACCAGTTCAATGAATGCATCACATATCATTCACATTTATAGATGATCACATCAAATGCCACTCACAATAATAGATAATCACGTCATATGTATTATCTAGGTATGACTGTACACTTATTCAATCTATCTCAATCGAGGGACCATATTTCATACTCATCAAATGAGAGAAAAAATCTCATCTTAGTTAAGCTAAAACCAACTATATGATCAAAAACATACCCAACCACCCCCTGATTAGCTAATCCTCAAGTCTTGTATAAGAAATGTATCAAAGTATAAAGGTTCTCATGCTCAGAATCTCACCAACTTTGGGTATCTAGGAATCCAAATATAAACCATGCACCCTTATTATACCAAAGACATGGTGTATGACACTCCATGTGTTATACTCTATGGGTCATCCATTGTATAAAACTTATTTTATGCATCGTGAGAATATTTTGTATCCTGATACAAGAATCATACTCATGTTAACCTTAACATTTTTTTCATAACCTGTAATACTCTATAACAAACATCAGTTAGGGATAACTTAAAGTTGTACTTTGAGAGTCCAGTTATCATTTCACTGCATGATACATATATTATTATATATATGTATATGTAGCTAATGTGAAATAATGATAAAGTGATGATTGTATTTTATTATAAAATGATATATTTTATATTCTTAAACTCCTTTAGTAATACTTAACAAAACTATATATAAGTGTGTTTATAACATATCATATATGATAGACTTCCAAATCATCCTTATGTTTGATGCACTATCAAGGGTTTTATTATAATTATTACATTTCTATGTAATTTTTTTCATATCTCTATGTAACCATTTTATAAAACCCTCCCACTAAATGCTTTAGTGAGTAACCTCTTTGAAGTAATCTAGTCTGAATATTGGTGAGACAGGGTAATCATATTCCTAATGTTCAACTCCATGAACATATTAAAATTCATTAAATTCACAACATCAAATGTTACGATGTTAATAACTTCAATTGTCTACTTAGAACTTTTTTTAAGTACATCATAATCATTCTTGAAAACTTTTCTATTGAAATTTTTCATTGAAATATTTTAGTAACTAATTTAACTCTTTACATTATTACTTTACCAACACATCATAAATTCTTTTAGCACAAAGTGACATTCACTTTGTATTTAGGCTAACATAATGTTTTATTTGTTAACTTTGAACTTATCTAAGTCTAAACATATTCTCACTATCCTCTTAGATACTATATTCTCTTCATAATATCTTACTAAGATACAAAAAATTATTTTTGTAGAAAATAAGTCTTATTTCCTCTTAATAGGAATATTTAACAAATAAACTATTATATCCATAGCATATATGGTATTATATGTGTTTATAGTATTTTATTGAAAAGAATATTATTATTTAAAATATGTAAATGGTGGTGGTGTAACCTCAATTCCTTATATTTTAACAAAAAACTAGATAAACTCTTTTATCTTAGATAAAACACTTCTATCCTAATATTGTTCTCAAAAAATGTTATAAAATATGATGAATCATAAACCATTTGTATTGAACCTACCATCTCATATTTCTCATAACAACTATTTTTAGTAAACAAATCCTATTATCACATAAGAGAAAAAATAAAATTATATAAATCATTTACTTAGAAACATATAATATTAATAAATTCATTTTCATTCAATTCCATTGATGTAAAAACTCTTTACTTCATCGCATGAATGAAAACTATAAGCTCCATCAATACTTACCTTGATTTTTATCTCTTATATATTTACAACATTTTTTAATTGTACATTTGGTATCGTATACTCTTCAAAACTAAATAATTGATTTATTTAACACTGATACCAGACATAGACATTACATTGAGTTTCTAAAATTACTTTAAGTATCTTGGATAATTTAATAATATGGAAACATTACACCTCCTTCTGGATAACTCTAGGTTTCAATGACTGATATCCCAATGGGTGTTGTTATAACAACCTTGCTTTTTATTTCACACTTAAACATAATTTATTAAATGAAATTTCACTTAATACAATATAGAAGATCGATTGGTATAGTGTATTTGGGGCTTATAACCATTACATAACAACTTAAAACATGAAATACAACATCTTTATCAAAAACATCCTTAACATGACCACAACATCCCTTTGTACTTAACATTTCATGGGATAACCTGAGGATATACATAAGAAAGGGGTGAGATATAAAGCTCAGAAAGGGAATAAACATGGAATGACATGAGGAATAAAATACATTTTAGAAAATAGTTATATAAATGGATCACAAGAGAAACATGAACATAAAGTCATGATAAATAATGACGATCATAACATGGAGATGTGGTAACAACATTTAACATGATATTAGCATAAGCCAAGGCTCATTGCACATGGAGCATGAGTAAACCCTCATTGCACATGAAGCACGAGTAAACCCTCCTTTCACTTGAATTATCATTATTCATCACCCATTGCACATGAAGTATCATGATACTATAATTTATCCAATGCATTGGAGCGCTATCAGGACGCACCATTCGTAAACATTTCATTTCATTCATAAGTGTGCCACATGGATCATATTACATGGATACATAAAAAATCATCATTTATTCCATGATAAAGGAATGTGTAATTCATAAATGAAACTCTATAATAAATAATTAAATGTGCATAAAGGTGAATACCCTTGATAGAGAAATGGTCATGGTATTCACTACACAATAACTTTGGCTTGGAAAATCACGGTGCAATTTTGGCAGCATAACGACGTGACATACGAATTCATAAAAATGGTTGATAAGAGATAAAGGATAATCTCATCATATTTACATGAAATTTACAGTAATGGGTCACATAGATACATGTCCCAACATATGTAATGGAATTTAGATTCATAATAAAAAATAATTTCTTGAATGTAAATGAGGAGAGAGAAATTCCTTACGGAATTTCGGCATGGTAACAGGTGTACATGGGAGGAATTAACGGGAGAGAAAGTGTTATATCATCACTCAAACATAATTATGGCAGTATGGGTTAGGTTATAAATCATACCCCAACATTTTTAATTGAAATTAAAATGGTATAACAACATAATTAAATTGAGACAAAAATGAAAAGGAAGAAATCCCTTACTTGGAATTGTAATCCCAAAGGATTGGGAGGGGATTGAGAGAGGCTTATTGGGATCTTGGGAACATTGGGAGGATTATAGAGAGAGGAGGTAAGAGGTTTGATGAACTTAAAAGGATTTTAGTGAAGAGTAAGTGGTATATTAGGTGGGTTTATATAGGAAAAGAGAGGGAATTATTTATTATTTAGGTTTGGGAAACCTCACATTAAACTAATCAAAACCACAAACCATACCATGGTTTTTGCCCATAGTTTTTGCCAAAGGGGATTGGAAAAAAATATTTTATAAGTCTAATGGCCTAAATTTTTAAAATAATAGGGTTTCTTATATGGAGGTGAGTCACACTCTCAAGGAAAACAATTTAAAAAACTAAAATGTTTTATAAGTCTTGAAGGGTCCACTAAGGCTTTGTAAAATAAATAAATAAAACCTAAAATCGCATTATTTAATGATAAAACATATATTTTCCGAACATAGTATTTTATTACATCATTATTGGGTCATTATGATGTCGTAAAACACATTATATATTTAAACGGTATTTAATTTTTACCGAAAAAATCGACTGTCTCAAAAAATTATGAAAAATTCACCGTTGAATAATTTCGACATCATGATTCCAAAAATAATATTAATTTTATCCAAATAATTTTCTAAATATGTGAATTTTCAATTTTAAAATAAAAACTGACATTTATCGAAAATTCATGTGTTTCGACAAAAACAACTTTCAAACCTTAATAAAAAATACAATTGTATTCATAAAAATTATATGATAATTAATACATAATAAAAAGTAATTTAATAATAATAATATTTTATTAAAATATTATTTAATTCAAAAATCCATTAATTTATCAAAATATATTTCTTAGTTGAATATTAATTAAAAATACTATTTGTGCTTTAAAACTATTTACAAAGTAATAATAATAAAATGAATGTATATTCTTTATTATAAACAAAAATAATGCACATAATCATAGTGTTAAGGTCTTGTTTCATAACCCCTTATAACACCTACATAAGACCAAAGGGTAAGTTGTGCAATGGTGACAGACTCTTGGGGTGGGTCGGATAACATCGCTCGAGTGGTAATCTATATCAACTTCCACTTCTCCCATAGGTGGTTCCGCTCGAGCTTAACATATTCAAGCTCGACTTGGGCTTGGTAAAGAGTGAATCCCAATGATTCCAAATCCTTTCCAAGCTCTGAAAAATGGGATTTTTATAGGGAAACTCTATTGGATGATGCCATCGCTTCCTTTTTCTGAGTAAATTGTATTTGTTAAATCCCTATTTTCATACTAATCATGTGATCATTGTTCAATGGCTATATTAGAAATGGTCACAATTCTTAACGGTATTTTAAAATCCAAAAACATAAAACCAAGGAAGTGCATAGGTTATATAACAATATTACATAATAATACATTTAATTAGATCAATAGTAATTTTCATTAATAAAGTTTGGGTGTTTACAATCTTCCCCCCTTAAGAAATTTCACCCTTGAAATTTTCTTTTCCCAAAATAAAATATATTTGAGTAACTCTACGTCATCACTTACTCTGATTCCCACATTTCCTTTTTAAACTTTTGGTTGCGCCACAACACCTTGAAGAGGTGAATTGTCTTATTTCATAGAAATTTTACTCTATAATCTAAGATATTAACCGGTTGCTCCTCGTAAGAAAGATCATCCTATAACTATACTACCTTTAGAGAGAGTACATATGAAGGGTCTGGTATGTACTTCCTTAATAGGGATACATGAAATACATCATTTACTTTGTCCATGGTTGGTGGAAGTTCTAGTTGATAGGCCACAACCCCTACACGATCAAGAATCTCGAAGGGTCCAATGAACCTAGGACTTAACTTCCCTTTCTTTACAAACCTCATGAACTTCTTCCATGGAGATATGTATAGAAATAACATGTCTCCAACTTTGAACTCAAGGTCTCGTCAATGGTTATTCGCATAAATCTTCTGTCTATTTTAGGCTACCTTTATATGTTTTTGAATAGTTTTCATCTTCTCCGCTATTTCTTCGACCATTTTATGTCCTAGAAACTTACGCTCGCCGAATTCATACCAACATGCTGGTGTTCTGAACCTTTTCCTATAAAGGGATTCATATGGTGCCATTCGGATGCTTGAGTGGAAACTGTTATTGTATAAGAAATCAACAAGAGGAAGATGTTGATCCCATCCTCTTTTGAAGTCAATTGATCATTCTCTCAACATTTCTAAAAGTGTTTTGATAGTATACTTAGACTGGACATCAATTTGAGGATGATAAGACATATTGAAGTTCAGCTCAGTATCTAGAGAATGTTGAAGACTCTTCCAAAACTTAGAGGTGAATCTTGTATCTTTATTGGATACAATAGATAGTGGTACTTCATGCATCCTTACCACATCTCTGATATATATATGTTCCAGTTGATCCAATGAGAAATCCTCCCAAATATCAATGAATTGTACAACCTTTGTAAGAAAATCCATAACAACCCAGATGACATTGTTTCCTTTGGATGTCTTCAGAAGTCCGGTGACAAAGTCCATGGTGATGTTATACCATTTACATAATGGTATGGGTAATGGTTGCATCATCCCCTTAGACTTATTCCTCTTAGCCTTCACTTGATGACACACCAGGAAATTTGATGTATACTTAGTGATCTCATTCTTCATGTTTTTCCACCAATAATACTCTTGGAGATCTCGATACATATTTGTGTTTTCTTGGTGAATAGAGAAATATGAACTATGTGCATCATACAAAAGTTCCTTCTTCTACTCCGGACTTGATGGAACACATAGTCTTTTCCAAAATATCAAAATTCCTTATTCATTAAAATTGAACTTTGAGGATTTACCTTTTCTAATATCTTCCACTTTCTTCTGAATTCCTACATCATCCTTTTGAGCATCCTTTAACTTTTCCAAAAGAGATGGTTGAGAAATAATTTGTGAAAGGATTGATGATGTTCCCTTATTTATGATTCCCATGTCTATCTTTATCAAATCTAATAAGATTGGATCCTTTTCAATTCTCATCAATGATAGAATTGTTGGGTCCTTTCTACTTAGAGCATCTACTTCACTTTCCTAGGGTGGTAATGGATTGAGAATTCATAGTCTTTTATCATCTCTAACCATCTTCGTTGGTGTATGTTCAACTCTTTCTGTGTGAATATATACTTGAGGCTTTTGTGGTCCGTATATATTTTACACTTATCCCCAAAGATATAATGCCACTAAATTTTTAAATCAAATATCACTACATCCAACTCCAGATCATGTGTTGGATAGTTTTTCTCATTAACTTTCAATTACCTTGAAGCATAGGAAATGACTTTGTCATTTTGCATCAACACACAGCCCAAGCCCTTCTTCGAAACATCACGAAATATCAAAAAAAGTTCACCACTTGTGGGTAATGTGAGCACGGGAATAGTGATAAGCCTCTTTTTCAACTACTTGAAGCTTTCTTCGCATTCACCACTCTAAGAAAACTTGACTCCCTTCCGAGTTAGATTGGTAAGAGGGTTGGAAAATCATGATAAATTTCTCACAAACTGACAATAATATCTAAATAACTCCAAGAATCTATGAATATCTATTACCAATGTTGGCCTCATCCATCCCTCAATTACAGTTTTCTTAGAGGGGTCCACAGATATCCCATTGCTCGTGATGATATGACCCAAGAATGAGACCTCCTTCAACCAGAACTCACACTTGCTATACTTTTCATAGATCTTCTCCTTTCATAAGGTCTCTAGTACAGTTCTTAGATGCTCCTCATGATCCTATTTGGTTTTGGAGTATATTAGAATATCATCTATAAAGGCTACCAAAAAAATTTCTAGGTAATCTCTAAATACTCTATTCATCAAGTCTATGAATATTTTTGGAGCATTAGTGAGTCTGAAAGTAATTACTATGAACTCATAGTGCCCGTATCTTGTACGAAAAGCAGTCTTGGGGATATATTCCTTCTTCACCCTTACTTGATAATATCCCAACCGTAAATCTACCTTGGAGAAGTATTGTGCTCCATGAAGCTAATAGAACAAGTCATCAATTTTTGTTAGAGGATACTTGTTCTTTATTGTGATTTTTTTGAGCTCGTGATAATCAATGCAAAGGCGCATTGAATAATCCTTCTTCTTGACAAAGAGGACTGGTGAACCCTATGGTGAAGCACTTGGACATAAAAACCCTTTATCAAGATTCTCCTATAGTTGTTTCTTCAGCTTCCCAAGCTCCACAAAATCCATTCAATATGGAGTCTTGGATATTGGAAACGTCCCGAGTATAAGCTCAATTGAGAATTCAACATCTCTTCTAGGAGGAAGACCACGCAATTACTTAGGAAACACTTCAGCAAATTCCCTCACAATAGGCATGTATTAAAGGATGGTTTCCTCCTTAGACTAAATAATTTGAGATAGATACACATTCTCATAGGGAAGTAATATCCATTATTGAGATGATGGTGCTAAATAATATCCATCTTCCTCCTTGCACTTGTATAAAATCGGGGGTCGATTCTCCATATGGAGAGTGATTTCCCTCTCACGACAATTTATGTTGGCTCTATATAAGGAAATTAAATCCATGCTGAGAATTGCATCAAATTCCACCAGAGGGAGTATGATGAGGTTTTCCGGAAAGTTCAATCCACCGATTATGATAGGGGAGGAGTTATATTCATGGGATGCAATGATTTCCCCATTTTTTGTACTCACCGACATCTTTACTTCCATGAGTTGTGGTGATGTGGGGATTGTGCTACTAAACTTTTGGGATATAAAATAATGTGTAGAACCAGGATAAAAAAGTACATTCACTATTCTTGAATGAATAACTAGAGTACCTATCACTACTTCGTTATTGGGGTTCACTTCGATGGTAGTGATGGAAAAAGCTCTCCCTTGCTGCCTTGAAGGTTGTTGGTTGCCTCTGAAAACCCTTGGATTAGGGAAATGATTTGCAAGATTCCCTAGTTCTTTTCAGTTAAAGCAATGAACAAAGTGTTGAGGTTCGAACGGAGCCTTCCTCTTCTCTGTTGTATCCGTGGGTTTTTCTTGTCAGTAGTTAATAGCTAGGTTCCCTTCTCTTCCACACCTAAATAATTTCTTTGTCCCCTTCAGGAAATTTTTGGAGTTCTTCTTTCCACACCTTTGGAAAGTGGGGTGCTGGATTTTCTTAGCACCATTGGATTTATCCATTGTACTACCAGAATTGAAGTCCAACTTATGCTTCTTATCCCCATGATACCCTTGATATTTTTAGATCTCCATTTCGACCTTGAGGGCACATCAGACAATTTCTTCATACCAGTCAGAGTCACGGATCGTCAGGGCTTTCTGCAGGCTAGGTTTTAGTCCACCAAATAAGCGGTCAACCTTGCATTCAGGGGTAACGACAAAGCCGGAGGCATATCGTTCAAGCCTTGTGAAGTTTTCCTCATACGCTCCTATTGATTCATAATCTTTTTTATTGAGGGAAATTAAGTCCCTTTCCATCTTAATCTGGAGGGTGTGAGGAAAATATTTATCAAAAAACATTTTATAGAAATCCTTCCATTCCAATGCCGTGATCTCCTCCTCAAGCTTTGTATTTTTTATCAATGTCCACCATTGATCAACTTCACCCTCCATATGATAAGCATCCAGAAGAACCTTCTCTTGTTTGGAACATTGAAGGATGGATAAGATCTTTTCAATGGAGTTGATCCATTGTTCGGCGATTGAGGGATCGGATGATCCATTAAAAGTAGGATGCCTTTGTCTCATGAAGCTCTTGATAGCGACTTGTTCTTTCTTAGGGGGGTTGAATGTTCCTATTAACCCATGTTTCTATTAAAATATTTAGTTAACTGAGAGATAATCATGACAAATTTCATGATTCCTGCTCCCATCGTATTGGGAATCTCATTAGAATAGTCATCACATTGGTCTTTGCATCAATTTTTAGCTCGAGTCCTCCTGTTACTAGCCATTGGCTGGAATAAAAGGAAAGTTAGGGGTAACACATAAAGGGTAATACAAGTACAAAATGGATTACATATAAATAACTCTTATTTCCTTAACTTATGAATCTATAGCATTCAATCTATGTTATCCATGATCTACTTTCTAACAAATATTCTTAGGGGAATTTTTTTTTAATTCCCTTAATAATGGTTCATACTAAGCTTGTGAATTTACCAAAGCATATCATCCGGGAGTGTTGTAACCAAGAGTGTAGTAAGGCTCATTGTCATGTACCAGGATACCTCGGGTCAAGCCTGAAACTCCTTGTCGGAGTTTTCACTTCTAGGTACATCTGTTCCAAAGTCGCCTCTACCTGATCATATCCAAACAGGGATGTATTTGCTTGATAAACCACTTACTCAATACTCACCAAAATTTAGGGATGTTTTTATTATAATTTAGTCTTTTTTATAAGTCTTCACTGGGGTTTGCTAATCCTAATCCCAAAAATAACTTAACCTATCCTCTGATACCAACTATAAAAACCCTGTTTTTTATTTCACACTTAAAAATAATTTATTACATGAAATTTCACTTAATGAAACATAAAGGATCAAGAGTTATAGGTTTTTTGGGGCTTGGGATCATTACATAACAACTTAAAACATGAAATACAATATCTTTATTGAAAACTTCCTTTACATGACCACAACATCCCTTCGTACTTAACATTGCATGGGATAACCTGAGGACATACATAAGAAAGGGGTGAGCTATAAAGCCCAGTAAGATAATAAACATGAAATAACATGAGGAATACAATACATGTTAGAAAATAGGAATATCAATGGAGTACAAGAGAAACATGAACATAAAGGCATGATAAATCATGATGATCATAACATGGTGATGTGGGAACAACATTTAACATGATATTAGCATGAGCCAATGCTCATTGCACATGAACCATGAGTAAACCCTCATTGCACATGAAGCATGAGTAAACCCTGGTTTCAGTTGAATTATAATGAGTCATCAATCATTGCACATGACATATCATGATATTATACTTTACCCAATGAATTGGAGTTCAATCAGGGTGCACCCTTCGTAAACATTTTTTTTCATGCATAAGTGTGCCACATAGATCATATAACACGGATACATAAAACATCATAATTTATTCCACAATAAATGAATGTAGAATTAATACATGAAACTCTATAATCAATAAGTAAATATGCATAAATTTTAATACCCTTGATAGAGAAATGGTCATGGTATTCACTACACAATGACTTTGGCTTGGAAAATCACGATACAATTTCGGCAGCATAACGGTGTGACATAAAAATTCATAAAAATGGTTGATGAGATAGAAATGGGTGTATAATCATATTTACATGAAATTTATAGTAAGTGGGTCACATAGATACATGTCTCAACATATGTAATGGAATTTAGATTTATAATTCAAAATAATTGCTTGAATGTAAATGAGGAGAGAGAAATTCCTTATGAAATTTCAGCATGGTAACGGGTGTACATGGGAGGCATTAATGAGATATAAAGGGTTATATCATCACTAAAACATAAGTAGGGATGTATGGGGGAGGTTATATATCATAACCCAACATTTTTAATTTAAATTAAAAGGGTATAACAACATAATGAAATTGAGAAAAAAAAAAGGAAGAAATCCCTTACTTGGAAGTGTGATCCCAAAGGCTTGGGAGGGGATTGAGAGAGGTTTATTGGGAGCTTGGAGAACCTTGGGAGGATTCTATAGAGCAGATTAAATATTTTTTAATAACTTAAAATGATTTGAGTTAAGAGGAAGTGGGAGCTTGGGTGGGTTTATATAGGAAAGAAGAGGGAATTCTTTATTATTTAGGTTTGGGATACCTCACATTAAACTAATCAAAACCACAAACCAGCCTATGGTTTTTGCCCATAGTTTTTGCAAAAGGGGAGTGGAAAACAATATTTTATAAGGCCAATGTCCGAAATTCTTAAATTAATAGGGTTGCTTATGTGTAGGTGAGTCACACTCTCAAGGAAAACAATTTAAAAAGCTAAAATGTTTTATAAGTCTTGAAGGGTCCACTAAGGCTTTGTAAAATAAATCAAAAAAACCTAAAATAAAATTATTTTAATGGTAAAACATATATTTTATGAACATATTATTTTATTATATCACTATTGAGTCATCATGATTCCGTAAAACATATTATATATTTAAACGGTATTTAATTTTTATCCAAAAATTCGACTATCTCAGAAAATTATAAAAAAATCATCGTTGGATAATTTTGAATTCCTGATTCCAAAAATAATATTAATTTTATCCAAATAATTTTATAAATATGTGAATTTCCACTTTTAAAATAAAAACCTACATTTATTTAAAATTCATGGGTTTTGACAAAAACAGCTTTCAAATCTTAATAAAAATTACAATTGTATTCATAAAAATTATATGATCATTTATACATAATAAAAAGTAATTTAATAATAATAATATTTTATTAAAATATTATTTAATTAAAAAATACATTAATTTATCAAAATAGATTTCTTAGTTTAATATTAACTAAAAATACTATTTGTGCTTTAAAAACTATTTAGAAAGTAACAATAATAAAATGAATGTATATTCTTTATTATATACAAAAATAATGCATATAATCATAGTGCTAAGGTCTTGTTACATAAACCCTTATATCACTCGCATAATACTGAAGGGTAAGGTGTGTGATGGTGACAGACTCTTGGGGTGGCTCAGATAACATCGCTTGAGTGGTAATATTTATCAACTTCTACTTCTCCCATAGGCAGTTCCGCTCGAGCTTAACATATTCAAGATCAGCTTGGGCTTGGTCAAGAGAGAAGCCCAATGATGCCACCTCCTTTCCAATCTCTGAAAACTGGGATTCATACGGGGAAAGTCTATTGGATGAGGCCATCGCTTCCTTTGTATTATTAAATTGGATTTGTTAAAGCCCTATATTTATACTAATCATGTGATCACTGTTCAACAGCTATATTAGCAACGGTCATAATTCTTAAGGGTATTTTAAAATAAAAAAACATAAAACCAAGAAATTAAATAGGTTATATAACAATATTACATAATAAGAAATTTAATTAGATCAAGATTAATTTTCATTGATAAATTTTGGTTTGTTACAGTTGTTATTTCCCATAAGGTTACCAAATTTAGAAATTTAAAACATGAATCAAAAAAAACCACTAAACTATAGGGTAGTATAGTAATTAAAAGTCCAAGGTAGGACCCACAGAGATAGAGTTGGAGAGAATATTAATTTAATAATTAAAACCTAAAGTAATTTTGATATTCATAAATTTAATCTAAGCTACTAAGCATGTGATTAGTGAAGAATAAGGGAGAAGAACATAGAAAAAGGGTGTTGGGCAGAAATGAATCTATGTTTATGGGATAATAAGGTATGAAATAATTAATTAACAATCATTTATTCATCGGAATCAGGTCCTAGTGAGTCTAATGGTCATGGTAAACACACTACATTCCAAACTATCCTTTTCTCATGGTCAGGTACTTCAGATTGCAAAGAATAAGTAACCAGAAATCTTATTTAAACATAGGGAAGAGAAAAAAACCAATGTTCATGTAAGAAGTCTAAACCCTATACCTCACATTAAACAAAGTTATTCAATCCACTTAGGAAATGGTCATGATTAAATAAATAAATAAATAAACCCATTTTCCTAACCCCACTCATAATAGCCATGTAATAAGAATCAGGAAATAGAAATCAATAAAGAGAAAACATGAAATCCCGACATAAATTTAAATCAAAAATAAAATACATAATATGATCAATCCCCATTCATCACACACACTGAGACACAAAGAAATAACCCCCTCATTATATCCATGAGAGGTTGAGGAAAATAATGAAAAAAAAAATCTAAATAAAGGTAGCTAATCAAGGATCTGTAGTGGTGCGCATTATCTAGAAGGAATCCCCCATAGAGGCTTCCTTTGAGATATCCAAAGTTACAGATATAGGTCTGAATAAATAGGCCATAGTGTTGAAATATTATATATGTGTATCTTTGTCTTTTTATTTTCCTTATACATTCATGACATGTAAATTTATACAATGTTTAATCTACATCAGGGATGAATTATTCGAATCTTTCTCTATCCTAAACTTTCACGATGTGTATTATGTACAAGATGTGTAATGGATTTTCACAGCATGTATTCTTTCATGGATTTTCCTAAGTGGTAGTGGATTCCTGATGAACTCATTTTGTGTAATTAAATACTCAATTTTTAAATATCTTACTCCAGTTCTACAGCTCTACTACATTCTCAATTTTTTGATGTCTTGCTGTTTCGCTTTGCTCGCGGTGTGAAGTGTCTTTTTACTTCTTTTTAAATTATCTATTGTATCCTTCCATAAAACAAAAAACAAATAAAACCATTCAAAAATTGTAAATATTCATCACTTATTTATAAAAAATACTTAATTAAAATACCATAAAATACATGCATGAAATACACATATCAATAACCTTGACTAGATATATGAAGAAACGTTATTGGACTCTCCAACTAATATTTCTTCTTCCAGTTTAAACTTTTACCCACTTATATCATCAATACAGCCCCATATTCTAGGAATCACATGCCTAGTTCATATATCCTTAATACTTTGAGTATATTGAGTAAATATTTCTTGAATTCATTCACATTATTAGAACATTTACATTAATGTAAATAGTATAATTTCCCTTACCAGAATAAGCCTAACTGGAAACCTTCAATCTCACTAAGTCATTAGTACACTTAATTATATTGATTATGTGAGTGGATAATAAAGTTACTTTGGTCATTTTTTATCTAATTACTTTGTAAAATCAATTGTATAATTATATTATTCTCATAATCTTCTAGATTCATTTTTTGAATATCTTCAATAATAGGTTACTTGGAAAGGTGTTTCTCCAACTCATAGATACTT
Source organism: Viscum album (assembly GCA_963277665.1). Classification (NCBI taxonomy): domain Eukaryota; kingdom Viridiplantae; phylum Streptophyta; class Magnoliopsida; order Santalales; family Viscaceae; genus Viscum; species Viscum album. The sequence goes on along the minus strand of OY728128.1, from coordinate 2,138,271,157 downwards.
TACTTAAGAACATTTATCAAGTAATTAGTATTAGTATTTTCTTATATTCAACTACTCCTTTTCAAGTATTAATATCAAAATTAATTTTAATTATGATGATTATATTTATCTACAATATAATCATTTATCAGGTGAGTATTATATTTTAAAAATATTAAATAATGAATTTTATTAAATGTGATCCCACTAAAATAATGACCACTTATAAAATAATTGTATCCATTATCGAACCAGGATATATATTTAACTAATCAATGATACCACTTTAGTGTTCCTATTTTCACTTAACTATTTATATAGGCGATCATTCCAATCATATCAACCCTTCACCCAAATCCATCATATAGATATAATCTCAACTCTATTCCTCTAGTATCATATCTCGTAGGGGTTCCCAGCTAAGTGTAACCTAAATAAAATTAAATAAACATGCACTTAATACTATTAGGGTCACCCATTACTTTATTTTCTTACACAAAATAATTCAAAGGCACCCAACTTTATAATGAACCTACTCGGTTGGATAATCAAGGTCTTAATAATTGTTCACTTTGGAAGGAATTCAATAGTTAGTATTTTAAAGGGTATTTTAATCTCAATATATTATCTCATGTTATTCCCTTTACATGTATTCATGATTATAAGGATTTATTTTGGAATCATATTCCTTCCACCAAATTAATATTTTCAAACCATGTTGATTTATAACTCTTTACACAACTCTTAGCTTGTGTTACTGACCTGAATTAAAATCCATCTACATTCATACATATCCAAATGCATCATATGCATAAGGTATATGAAAACCTTTCATGTAAAGGTTTATAATTATATGATATCAAAAATCCTTGCATGAGTAATCCTTGAGCCACTAATAGTCAACCCTCACTTTTTTAGACAAGGCATAATCCTCCAATCTAGTGAGTAGTCTGACCCAAAATCCTTCTACCCGTTGATACTTTACTCATTAGTAATTTCAATTGCATCATTTATATCACCTAATATGAATAAAAAATAATAAACTACTTAACTCAACATCATTATCCAATATAATATAGAGTTGAGGTAGAAGAAAACTAAATCTATTGTCATACCTAGCATGTAACTCCTTAAATTCATGTATGATAATCTCTAGAAATAGTTTAAACACATTTAAACTAAATTATACATCACAATTCATAATATAAAAATTATATATATGAATAAAGTATGGAGTAAATAAATAAATGAACAATTAATATATTTAAACATAAGATACACTATTTATAATCAATTCATAAATAAAGATAAAATAAACAATATTTATTTAGTTATTCATTATGGACATTACATAATTTTAATGGAGTGGTAGAGATAATATGAGAATTTTAATGAACAATGGTTCCCTAATTATTTTGACTCTCATAGATTTGTAGATGTGGTTGTAGGTAATGCTCATTCCAAACCTACTAATATTGATTCTCATCTGCTGCTAGATGAATCATTTCAATCGAAGTAGTTCTGTCATAAAGGGCACATGGTCATTGAATTTTCAAAGGATTAGGTGTAATTTCTTTCTTATGATCTTATATTTTTTCTTATTGGTAAATTTTTTAAACACCTTCCTTTACTAAACTTTTGGTGGAGATCCTTCAAAGTCATTATATTTGTTTATTTTGATATTGGCCTGATTAACTCATTGAATATTGTGATTTGTTTTTCATCTAATAATTATTATTATAATCTGTGGTCTTGGGGTTCTTGGTTCTTTGGAGTATGTTCAATAAAGATTTTAAAATGGTATCATGTATTTGATTTCAACTCTAAATCCTCTATTGTGCCAGTATAGTTAAGATTCTTAGGCTTACTGTTATATTTATTAAATAAAATCACCCTCTTCTTTATTTATAATTCAATTTTTCATCTAATTAAATTGTATTTTTATACTCAAAATCTTACAAGTCCATCATTTTTGCATGTTTGTGTTGATATTTACCTTACAAAGTCCTTAACATCTGTTATCTAGATCCAAAATGGCGATGTTGGTTTTTTCCAAGAAGTGGTTTATGAAAATTTACCAAGATACCACACCAATTTCTTGCACATGGGATACTTTCTTGAAGAATTTTTCCCTAGTATATATCCCATGGGAAACTATAAATTTGGAAAATTTCATCCCCCTCCATATAAAGGAAAATTGGTCTGAGTTGAGAAAGCTATGTCATTGCCTAATGAGCAAGTTGAACCCTCTAATGCTAAGGAAACTGTGATTTTTTCCCAACACCTATCCCAAATTAGACTCAGTGTACTCAATTTAATGTTTTCTCTATGTTTTTGGATGTGGTCAATAATGATCAACCCATTATGGGTACCCGATGAGCGTTGTCACACACACTCTTAAAAATATTTGTGATTTAACTAAGTGCAGCATAGTGACTGGCCTAAGTCATTCTCTTTAGGATGAAGTTAATTAAACAACACTTAATAGGCTTGAAGAAACCAAGAAAATAAGTCAAAACAAATGACAAAAACTTGGGGGGGTTCCTTATGATTTTTGGACAATAAACAAAACAAAAGAAAAGGAATAATCAAGAAAAAAATTTCTTTTAAAAATACTAATATGAGAAGACATAGTCAGCCTAATCCACCCCTTTAGTCATTAATTTATCATTATCCCATGTGATTATAATTCATTCAATTATGATCCCCTAATATTTTCAACCCTCAAACCCTACGAAAATTAACACGACCACAAATATTGGAAAAATGAACACTATGTCAACTTTGGGACATTCAATCATAGCACCCTACTTTTATTGTGATTAAAAAGCCAACTTATGGTTAATGGAAAATTAGGGAATCATATCCTCCCTGTATTTGAGAATTTATTGAGTTTTTTATGAGACTTTAACCCTACAATTCTATCCCAAGTTGATTGGATCTTGTGATTGAAGTTTCACTCACACGATTTACACAAGTCAGACCTTGCGGTCAAGTGAAAATCGATTGATCTCCTTATAAAATCAAACTTAATTAATTGATCACAATTTATGAGATATAGTATTTTTATGGATTCAAAATAAATAAATTAAGGGATTAGGGATTAGATCAACTACGAACGAAATCACTCTTCCATGGGCGGAGTTGTCATCATGGAGACATTTTTCATAAGCAATGGATCGAAAAGGATACAACCAATCTCGTCTCCAATATTATATTATAGAACCAAGAATTAAAATATAAAAAATAAAAGATAATAACACATGATATTTATTTGATAAAAATTCAAGTTATAAGCATGAAAACAAGAAACACAAAGTGGAGGTGGGAGAGGATAGCCTTATAGGAAGAGATATTTACACAAATCCTTACTTATTCCAAGATGTTTTAAATGTTTCTAGAAGAAAATTTCTCGTCCAACCCTTCCCAAAGCATCTAAAATACCTCAAAAAGAGTGAAAATCTCATTTAATTAGATTTTGTGAGGGCTAGGGTTTCACATGTCAAAAAGGGTACATGCATCTTTTGGTATCCAAATATTACTTCATATTGATCCACATTTTAGACCTTCATCCCATGCGAGCCATTTGTCACTCCAGTTTAATGAAATGTTAAAAATTAAGTCCTTTAACGCCTCAAAAAATTTCAGCCACATCCAAGCAATAATTAAGAATGTATGTCTACTTTAGTAAGGTGGTTTCCAGTCTTCCGAATTCTATCCATACCTTCATTAATTCCCATTTTCGGATCACAAAATGTGTGATCTATCTACCATGGTCTAAATAAAAAATTTATAAAATTTATTATTTAATTTCACTATAAAATTTTAAGTAAAAATTATGCACAAATAAAATTTTATCACAAAAATACACAGTGATATTAAAATGGTAAAAACAAAATTTCCAAGCAATTTCCAAATTCTAGCCCAAAACACATTTTTACATTAAATCATCCAAATAAGATTAATGTGGGGAAATTATATCAATTAATATCAAAAAAAATATTCAAAAAAAACATTTATTATCAACTCCCCCACACTTACCCTTTTTCAATCCCGAGCAAAACCTTATGTCATGTAATCTAGAAAATGATGCATGCTGAAATTTCTCAATCCATGATGGCCATATGAGCATAGCAAGATTCATAAAAAATAATTCAATCTCAAAAAATATTGAATTAATTGTCTCAAAAATTATATCAAAACAAAATCTAATGAAATCAATGACACTAATCAGGTGAAAACATCATATAAATTAAACGTACCACAAATTTCCCATGTGTGTATGTGCCAATCATTTCAAGTTTTTCTCTCCACCCTTTATCCAGTGTATTTAGGTCAAGAAAAACTTTTATTCTTACCTAACTCTATTCCACTAAACCTATTAAACATCCTTTGTAATCAAATTCCAAAACCCAATCATTTAAGCATTCCCAAAAGTCAAACCTTAATCTCTCGACCTAAATATCCCCACATGTTGTACATTTCTTCACTCCCCTATTTATTGATTTTTTTTCTTTGATTTTTTTTTTTTTTGATTTTTTTAGGGTGTACAACAGTCGAATATTAGGTACACATACATAGGCCAATCTGGTACAGTAATGGAAATGATCGTAAGAGAAACAAATGTATGGAAAGACCATGTTATAAGATGAAAAAGATTACTTACCTTGACTATACCTTCAATTGGGTAAGAGAAACTCACAAGTCATGATTGTGTGTGATGTGAATAGAGAGATTAAATGACACATTTTTTCCACAAATTTCCCACAATGAATGATGTCAAAAATCTCAAAGGCTTCATAAAGACACAATCCAACATATCATTGACCAACTTCAATTTTCATAAAAATCGACAATCAATGATGAAAACTTTCTCATGCTCAACATGATTCCCATGAGTGTTGAAAAATAAAACATGCATTCTCAATCAGTTCCATGGATGTAATGGGCATGTGAAATGTTTTTTTTTACAATAAAAATAAGAAGCACTCAAAAAAATCCTAAGGAATCTACCCAAAATGTCATCCCCTCCCCCACACTTAAAATGTTACATTATCCTCAATGTGAATCTATGAATTGATAAAATTACCTTGAAATACAGAATTAAAATTAGGACAAGTAATATAAAAGTGATAGGGTAAGGGACAGCCTGATGTTTTCAAGTGATAATGGGCTTATTCAGGTTGATGATATTAACTTCATGTGTTGGGAATCCCTCAAGGTATTTCTTCAACCTTTTCCTATTGACTTTAAATCTCTATACCATTTACTCTTAAGTGATCTCCATTGCACCATAAGGAAAGAAATTAGATACCACATAAGGGCCCAACCATCTAGAACACAACTTACCAGACATCAACTTCAATCATGAATTATATATAATCACTTTATCTCCTACAAGAAACTCCCTTTTTTGGATTATTTTATCATGATCTACTTTTGAACTTTCTTTATAGATCCTTGAGTTCACATATGATGACAATAGGATCTCCTTAAGCTCTTGAATTTGTAGCTTTCTTTGATCTCCAGCTTAGGCTAAATCCATGTTACATTTCTTTACATCCTAATATTCCCAATGCTTGAAATCCATGGGGAAATGACAATATTTCCCAAAAACAAGAAAAAATGAGTACATACCAATGGGAGTATTGTATGTCGTCCTATAATCCCAAAGCGCATCATCCAAGTGCCTACTCAAATCCTTTCTATTTGGCTGCACAGTTTTCTCCAAAATTTGTTTCAACTCCTGATTTGAAACCTCAGCCTGACCATTTGTCTGTGGGTGGTATGGTGTAAAAAAAATTTTGTCACCCCATACTTCTGAAGAAGGGAAGCCAAATTCCAATTATAAAATTTTATCCCTTGGTCACTGATTATGGCCTTAAGTACTCCAAATCTGTAAAAAATATATACCTTGATAAAATTGACTACAACACGAGAATCCTTAGTCCTGGTGGCCTTAACCTCCACCCACTTTCTAATATAATCAATGATAACCAAAATATAAAAAATGAACTAGGGAAAGGACCCATAAAATAAATTCACCATACATAAAAAATCTCATAGAATAATATGGGTTGTTGAGGCATCTCATGTCTCCTAGAAATATTTTTAATGTGTTGGCAATGTGAGAAAGACTTACAAAACACATGAGCATCATGGAATAATCTAGGCCAATATAATCCAGAGTCTAAGACTTTCCTAGTTGTTTTTTGGGGTCCAAAGTGTCCTCCATGTGAAAGTGTATGGAAAAAATTTAGAATAGGATCAAACTCATGATCAAGAACACATCTCCTAATAACTTGATCACTACAGATGTTCTAGATGTTGGGATCCTCCCACACATAAAACTAAGACTCACTTTTTAATTTTTGGACTTAATGTTTCTTTAAATTTTAAGTAATTTCATAGGAAACAAGGTAGTTCACCAAATCCGCATACCAAGGATGCATACCCAAGAGTGCATAAAGGTTCTCATCAGGAAATGTATCCTAAAGTGGTATTTGGTCCAAGGTGTTAGCCTCTAGTGTGTGAGGAATCCAACTCATGTGATCTGCCACCAATTTCTTTGAACCCTTCTTTTCCTTTATCTCTATATCAAACTCTTAAAGGAGTAGCATCCATCAGATAAGTCTAGGATTTGCATTTGGCTTCTTCAAGAGTTACCTCAAAACTGTATGGTCAGAAAAAAACTACTTTAGAGCCCAATAAATATGAATGTAATTTATCCAAAGAAAAATATGACATCAAGAAACTCATTTTCCATGGTTTTATAGATTGATTGAGCAGAATCCAATCTCCTCGAAGCATAGAAAATCACATATGAATTTTCCTCCACCTTCTATGATAAGACAACTCCAACTGCGAAGTTTGAAGAATCACACATAAGCTCAAATGGAATGTCCCACCGTGGGGGTTGTATGATCAATGGATTGACCAAATGCTTCTTTAGATCATCAAAGGAATCCCTATAATAATCATCAAAAACAAAATCAAAATCCTTTTGAAATAATCATGACAAAGGAAGAGAAATCTTACTAAAATATTTGATGGAGCACCGATAAAAGCGTACATTCCCTAGGAAATATCTAACATCACACACACATGAAGGATAGTGTAAGGATGAAATAGTATCTATCTTGGATCTATCAACCTTGATCCCATGTTTTGATAGTACATTCCCTAAGACAATTCAATGCTCTACCATAAAATAACACTTTTCAAAGTTCAAGAACATATTCTTCTCAATAAAATTATTCAACACCTTTCCCAAACTAAAGAGACATTCATCAAATGAGGTTTCATAAACTATAAAATCATCCATAAATACCTCCATGCATGTCTCAATAAAATACAAAAAAAATACTCACCATGCATCTCTAGAAGGTACCTGGGTCATTGAAGAGTCCAAATGGCGTCCTCTGGTAGGCAAATGTACTGAATGGACAAGTGAATTTAGTCTTCCTTTTATCCTCAAGAGCAATAGGGACCTGAAAATAACCAAAAAATCTATCCAAAAAAAATAGCATGTCCTCCTAGCAATTCTCTCAAGCATTTTATCAATAAATGGGAGGGGTAAATATTCCTTGTGAGTGGTTTTATTTAGTTTCCTATAATCAATACACACACCAACTATTTTTCACCCTCATTGGAATTAACTCCTCCCTCTCATTTCTAACAATAGTAAAACCACTTTTCTTTGGAACAAACTGGAAAGGTCTCACCCACTGGGAATCTGAAATGGGATAAATGATATATGTCTTGAGAAATTTTTCAACTTATTTTTTCATAACTTCTATTAGATTTGGATTAAGTCTCCTTTTTTGTTGCCTTATCGATTTTTCCCTATCCTCTAAAATAATTATATACCTATAAATAGAGGGTCCAATGCCTGATATGTTAATCAAGGTCCACCCGATTTCCCTAATATTCTCCCTCAATAGATTAAAAAGTTTTTCTTCATGTTCAAAAGAGAGATTGTTGGCAACTATTATAGGTAATCTCTCACCACTCAACAAGTATGGGTATTTGAGATCTGGTGGAAATGGCTTGAGTTCCAATGTAGGGGGTGAGTTATGGATGGAGATATTGAAGTAATTGAGATATTTTTACAATGGACATCAGTATCAAAATATAAATTATCAAAATCATAGAATAATTCATCATTTCCATCAGTATACTCAATATCCAAGTCATAGTTAGAGTGTACATGATCAAAATCAGAATATGAGGCAACATAAAAATCACATTCAAGAGATTTTTTTGTATTATAAACAGGTGTGGAAGTTCCCTTTGACATCAAAATAGAACCAATACTCAAAATCTCTCTAAGCATAGGACAATAAAAATCCATGGGGTATTTACATGGTGGTTCAAAATGGGATATAACAAAAGCAGAATGGTCATTTGAGGGGTACTTCATAGAGTATAAAACATTAAATTTTAAAACTTCATCTCCAAACTCTATGGAAAGTGTACCCTCATGAACATTTATGATAGTTTTTTTAGTTTTGAGGAAGGTCCTACCTAAGATAATGGGAGCACGAGATCTTACATGATCATCCTCCATTTTAAGAATGTATAAATCTACTGAAAAGATCATGTCTCTTACCCGAACAAGTACATCTTCAAGGACTCTTACTGTATATCTTGTATCTCTATTCACCAGCTGCACCACTACTCTCATCTGATTCAACTCACCAACCTATAAAGAATATAATACAGAGTGAGCCATCACATTTATGGAATATCCTAAGTCATATAAAGCATTAAAAAAGTGTAACTCCCCTATGGTTCATGGGATGGTGAATGTCCCAGGATCCTTACACTTTATTAGCATTTCTTGAGTTGGTGTAATGAGTGCTGACACATTCCTTCCAAGATTGATCCTCTAATTTCCCTTGATCCCTCTTTGATTGGTACAAAGTTACATTAAGAATTTAGCATACCTTGGGATTTTCTTAATGGCATCAAGAAGGGAAATGTTTATCTCAACACACTTGAATGTGTCCAACACCTATTTTTTCATTTCCTCTTTAGTCATATTTTTGGTTTGCATAAATATATTTTGAAATATAAGGTTTTTATGATGAATATAATCAATTTTCATCTTACCTTTGCCTTTATCCTTTTGTTTCTCAATGATCAGTGATGATGGGGTAATCTCCTCCGGTTGAGTGAATCTAGGTGGACTGCTAAGAACAATTTTCTCACTTGTTTTCTTCCCACTCCTCAATGTTATGACACTAACATTCCCCTTTAGATTAGAAGTTGGTTGTGAGGGTAGGTTTCCAGAGTTCTTGTTCACCATTTCATAGAGGGTGGTGGAAATCTAACTCATTTTCATCTTCAACTCCCTCAAATCCATGCCTTGACTTTTCATCTCATTCTTTTTATTAAAAAAAATTGTTTTAAAAGATCATCAATGTTAGAATCTACCTTTAGTTAGGTATTCCCTTTTTATTTAATTTTTAAAGCTTGGGCTTCAAATATCCTCTGTGGTTGTTGAAAACCTAGCTGGTAAGGTGGAGGTTGCTGGAAGTTTTGTTGAAAAGGATACTTTTATTGTTTTTCACATCCATACCTCATTTCTAAGTGATCCTTACATACTTTATTGTAAGTTGGTGTGAAGGAATAATACTTATTTTGTGGGGGTGCATGTTGTTATTGAAGTGGTCTCCCTAGGAACACTATTTCACAATCCTCTGTCTCTTGTAGTTGTGGGAAATAATATGTTGGATGGTCTCGTGCAACAAAAATTCCAAAAATCTTCACTAAAGTTGGGGGGAACCTTTTTGTTCCAATGCTATATGTCTCACCATATAGTTTAACTCATCCAAATTAGTATTGGTTAAATGATTCTCAAGAATATAGGGACTTACCTGATGTACTCCCCTTATAGCTATTTACCTCGATCATTGAATTGTTGAGAGTTTTGTGTTATCTTTTCATTCAATGCTCGAGAAACTAACAGGGTTTTGTCAACTAATTCTCCTTTATCCAATGCATCCACCATTATCCTATACATGAGAGTGAGACCTTCATAGAAGTATTTTATGAGGAGTTTCTCACTGATTTGGTGATGTGGAAAACTTACATATAACTTCTTGAACCACTCTGAGTACTCATGCAAAGAATCTCCCTATGACTGCTTGATTCCAGAGATCTCCTTTCGAATTTTTGTTTTCCTTGATGCTGGAAAGAATATATATAATAAAATACACTTCAAATCATTCCAAGATGTAACGTCTTTAAGTTTTAGGTAATACATACAATATTTTCCAGTTCCATCAAGTTATAATGGGAATACCCTTAATTTTATTTGATCTTCTGAGACATTTATCAGTTTTAGTGTTGATAAAACCGTATTTAATTATTTTAAAAAAAATGGATCCTCTCTAGAGAGGCCATGAAATTTTGGAATCAAGTGTATCAATACATATTTTAATTCTAATTCTGATTCGAGATTTGGGTTTGCAATGCATGTTGGTTGATAATTATCATCTGGTGCAGCCAACTCTTGAATGGTTTTATTATGTTCATTGTTATTTTTTTTATCCATTGTATATGGTTTAATTTTTTTTCAAATGGGTTTCCTATTTCAAAGTTTCTAAAGTAGAGGAGTTCCTTGGTTTGGTGAATTTCAACACTTCTCATAGATCAAGATTTTCTGATTCAATCTCTAAGGTTGTGTTCAATCTCAGGGTTTAGATCAAAGAGATCCTCAGGGTGAAATTGTAACATAAATTATATAAAAGATAGAAACAAAAAGCAGCATACACCAATATCATTAAATAAGGTTTCAATTGATGGCCCAAAAAAGAAGTGGTGGGGAAGAAAGAATAGAAAAGAAAAGGGAGTAGAAGAAAATAAACAAATTAAGAAAAAAGACCAAATAACTTAACTAAAATACGTTTAATAAAACATTTTCCTCCCCAACAACAGCACCGATTTGATGAGAGTTGTTGCACATGCTCTCAAAAATATTTTTGATTTAACTAAGTGCAGAACAATGTTTGTCCTAGGTCATTATCTTGAAAAATAAGTGAATTAAAAACCATTAATAGGCTTTGAGAAACCAAGAAAATAAGTGAAAATAAATGACAAAAACTTGTGGGGTTTCTTTGTGATTTTCGGACAATAAACAAAACAAACAAAGGAGAAGGAACAATCAAGAACAAAATTTCTTTTAAAAACACTAATATGAGAATACGTAGTCAACCTAATCCACCCCTTTAACCATTAATTTATCATTATCCCATATGATTATAATTCATTCAATTTTGATCCCCTAATCTTTTCAACCCCTGAATCCTATGGAAATTAATACAACCATAAATATTGGAAAAATGAACATTAGGTCAACTTTGGGACATCCAATCGCAGAACCCTGATTTGATTATGATATAAAATCTAACTTATGGTCAATTTCCATTTAGGTCATCATCACCTCCTTGTATTTAATAATTAATTTATTTTGGATATGAGACTTGAACCCTATAATTCTATCCCAAGTTGATTGGATCGTGCGATTGAAGTTTCACTCACACGATTTACACAAGTTAGGCATCGCGGTCAAGTGAAAATCAATTGAGATACTTATAAAATAAAACTCAATTAATTTATCACAATTTATTATTTAGAGTATTTTTATTTATTCAAAATAAATAAATGAATAGAGTGGGGATTATATCAACTACGAACGAAATCAATCTTCCATGGGTGGAGTTGTTATTGTCGAGATGTTTTGCATAAGCAATTGATTGACAAGGAGAAACCCAATATTATCTCCACTCTTATATTCCATCACCAATAATACAAATATAAAAATTAAAATATAATTACATAGAATATTTATTTGAGAAAAATTCAAAATACAAGCAATGAAAATAAGAAACACTAAGTGGCGGTGGGAGAGGAGTGCCTTCTTGGAAGAGATCTTTGCACAAATACTTAATTCTTACAAGAGGTTTGAGATGTTTCTAGGATCCAAACTCTCGTTCACACCTTCAAAAATCCTTTACCAACACTCCTGAATAGTGAAAATCTCATTTAAATGGAGTTTTGAAGGGATAGGGTTTCAAATTCCAAAAAGGGTACATGAGTCTTTTGGTCTCTAAAAATTACTTCATATTGTTATGAATTTTATACCACCATACCATGTGAAAAAAGTGTCACTAAAGTTTAATTAAATGTTAAAAATTTATTCCTTTAACGCCTCTAAAAATTTCAGCCTCATCAGAATAGTAATAAAGAAGTTATGGACACTTTAGTGAGGTGGGGTCCAGTCTACTGAATTTTTTCCATCCCTTCATTAATTCCCATTTTTGTCCCACCAAATATGAGATATAGCTTCCATGGTATAAATAAAAAATTTATAAAATTTAGTCTTTAATATCACTGTAAAATTTAAATTAAAAATTATGCACAGAGAAAATATTATCACAAAAATACATGGTGATATTAAAATGGTAAAAATAGAATATCCAGGAAATTTCCAAATTCTATCCCAAAACACATTTTTCTATTAAATCATACAAATAAGATTAATTTGGGGAAATTATATCAATTAATATCAACAAAATATTCAAAAAATCATTTATTATTAGTACCTTAGTAGCTGTTTCAACCAATCAGGAGTTGCAATAAGAGACTCGCTCTGTTTCTGGTGAATCTAAACAAGATAATCATGAATAATTGCACCAAATTGAAAAAGAAAACAGTTTATATTATAAATATAGTGATTATTTTCCTAATAATTATGAGAAATATTGTCATGTTGAGGTTGATTATTTGAAATCGAGCTCTAGTAAATGTAAAAAAATCAATGATTGGCTTATATGGTTTCATCACCCTGAATCCCAAGAAGACTCAGAAACATAGATATTATTATAACATAAAAAAGAAAAATTATCACTAGATCCTTTGAGTACACTATTATACAAAAAATATATTCCCCCACCCCCCACAATATATTGATATTTAACCTTCTTCCTCACATTTTAGTTTATATGCTTCGAGAAGAATCATCTTTGATGAAGATATTGATCCCACTTTGAAAGATGCATATAGGATCAAAGAGGAATTGAGGAGGAACTATTAACTTGGTTAGAGGATCAAGATGCAGTTATTTTACAAAAATAAAAATATTTTGAAATCACTTCAAAAACCTACCTTCAAATTAAAAGTCTAATGCAATCTAAAATTGTGGTAGAATTAAAATACAATCCTAACTTTAAGTACAAGGACATTCCATGGAAATGACTCTGCTTATCAATTTTCTTTTAGGTTTTTTATTGTAGAGGTTACTTTTTCCTCAATTGGATATTATTACATTTAAGATTTCTAATTTATATTTTATAAATATATCATTTTTATGGATTTATTATCTAGGGAAGATGTGTCACTTCCTTTTCTTGTTTGGTGTTTTCTTTTTACATATTTTTTTGGATTACAATCTTAGATGTTATATGGCTATGCTTAAAGTGTGGATATTTTCATAATGAATTTTTTCTTCTCCTTGTATGTCTATGATCTTATGTTTTGGATCTAGTTTCAATCCTGTACAGTTCTAGATTTTTGGTTTTAATATCTTGTTGTATTCATCTGAAGTTGTTGGCTTATTTGAGTTTCTAATGGCCACACAAGTTTAATTTTATAGTGTTGTTATGATTCTGAATTTATGATCTAAAATATTTAGATGTGAACCTTGAGTAGATTGGTTCATACTGGTAGTTGATTATAGGGAAGGAACTTCAATTGGAGCTCATGAGTTCTACTTTTGGAATCGAATGATATTGGGAGTTTTCTAATATGTGTTTTGAATTCTTCTTTGAGGCTATGTTGGTACCAGAAGCTTTCCAATTCATAGATGACTTTTTTTTCTTATATTGGTACCAATAAAATATGTTGGGATGATCATACATACAAAATGGTGGAAGTGATGCTTTGATGACCCTTAAACAGATCTCTCAGTTATATCTGCAATAATTAGAGATCAATACATGTTGTAATTTGATCAAAAGATACTTTCTATAATGATTTTAAATTAGTATTATCCATTCAAATGAACTAAACTTGATGAGAATTCACCTGATTATGGCGCTTCATGTGGTATTTTTCATTACATTTATGTCATATTTAGTTAATCTTATGTGGGTGAAAGCTCATTGCACCTCATGTAAAAACATTGTACCCATTCTATTTCTTAATAAAGGAAGTGTGATTTAAGTTTCCAATTCACACTTCGAGCTATTATAAAATTGGAAATTATATAATTTTGAATATAAACACTTTATATTTATTTCCTAATATTAACTCTTTCACATTATTCATTATATGGAATTTACTTTAAATATATGGAATTAAATAAAATATAAACAATTTATATTTCAATTTTTATCATGTGAACTATTTATATAATCCAAATATCACATATTAATTATTATTTAAACCTTGATCAAATCAATCATAAAAACTCCTTTTTATATGGTTTAAATAATTTCTAAATAAGGCCTTTAATTTGAAAAACTCATAATATTAAATATAAACTCTTTTATATTTTTTCCTTATTTTTTAATTTATAAACATTTTATAAATTACCCTTATAATTTATAAATAAACACTTTATTTATAAATTATAAATCATGCCATATGATTTGAAAATGGTATTCCAATATTAAAAATTAATATTCATGGGATATTTAATAAATTTTTCAATAAAATAATTAATTGTAAACAATTTAAAATTGATTAATTTATAAAAAACATTATAAATTATTAAGTATACCAAAATAAATTTTATTATTATTTATAATCATTTTATAAACCATTTAATTTGATTCATAATTGAAAATTAGAAAAATAAAAATAAAAACATACCTATCATTTTTAATGATATAAACTAGGCTATGTAAGGAGAAGCCAGCATGCTATGTAAGGAGAATCCAACACTCGTAGTACTTTTTGAGATTAAATATAACCCTTGTGGGAATAGATCACACTGGAATGTGTATGACTAATCATATTTTCATGGGTCATGTAAGAATAATCTCAGTGGCACTACCTCATGTAGGATTAACCGAGCACCCACATAGGATTAAACCCAGTGCTTGTGTGGGGTGAATACATTATTTATATCATATTAAATTATATTAGTGTAAGTTTAGAGAATTTGTGACTTATTATAAGCCCTTACATAGTAATAACACAACACTCATATACCATTAACTCGGTGTGTTATAGCTATCACATGTATGGTGAAACAGGGTCTCGTGTGAGATTAACTTAACAGATTAGTGACATGTGTAAGGTGAGACTATATCCCACATAAAAATAACTTATGAACTGCATAGGAATAACTCAGTGATCATATTAGAATAATCAATAATGACAAGGTCTTCATAGGTTGAGTGAGTTATTGGATTTTTTTAAAGCGACCCTTCTTTTTCTTACATAACTATTACATAATTTTAAAAATAAACAACATAAAAGAATTACAATTCAGGATCAAAGGTTCAGTGTCTTGGGAAAATTAGTACCATACATCACATATGCATAAGAAAACATAAAAACTTATTTAAAATTATTCTTCTTTATCCTTCTAAAGCTCATGATCTCCTTAGTACATGTAGTCACCTGAGGATATACATCAAAAAAAGGGGTGAGCTAAATGACCAATAAGAAGATAGATAAAGACATGAATCAATATAAAATGGGTGATAATAATCATAATAATTATAAAATAAGCATAGTTACATCATCATAATCATGAGAGGAATCATTAGATAATGGAATGTAACATGCTAATGAATAAAAAAGAAACAGCATGTCTTAGTGGTCAAATATCACACATAGTTGTGAATAAAGCTAGCATCATGTTCACACATAACATATGTTCATAATCATAAAATAATAATTGTGAAAAAATATAGAATCATGTTCATTCATATTTCACAATATCTCATGAGATACATCATATTACCCAATTCATTGGATGTATATATAATTCTGGGCCCACCTGTCACATCATAACATTACATGATCATTCTTTCCATATAGAACGTATAATAATCATAGTCATAAAATAACCCATATAAAGGAATGGGATTAATAAGAATTTAATAAAGCATAAATTCATGAATAAATATTGGTATTACCAAAATAAAAATGTAAAAACATACTTGGTATAAGAATCATCAATCTTGAGTGAAGAAGAAACAATCTCAAAAGGATTCAAGATGTGTTTTGGAAAGAAGATTTATTTTGAAAAAATCATTATATTTTTCATAAAACAAAGTTTTAAAATTATATATCCTTGAAAAGAAGAGGTAAGAACAATTAAATTTTATTTAAGTAACATTAAAGTAATATCCACACTGAAATTTGGCATGAAAGAGGTATAACCCAAATAAAGGGAGTTGGGTTCAAGTATCCCCTTACCTTATGTATGAATGCTTTATTCACTTTAATATACTAGATAATAAAATTATATTAATTAATTAATAAATAAATAACATATTATATATGTATTTTATTTTTTATAATTTTATTAAGTTTGTTTATGGCCATTCTTATGAGTTATAGAGTTCAATTTCATCATTATGGGAGTGTTCATTTTCTTAGTTTTCATGATCAGTTCACTTATATACAAGTATGGATATTCATGTAAAATGGGAATAATTATCCAAAATTGAAATTATATGTTATTAATGAACTTTAATAAGTTTAAATTCTCTTATATATAATTTTTGTATATGGTATGAGGATGATTAATTTGATAAAACATTGATGAAAATGTTTTAATTTATTTTGTTGGTTTTTATGACCATCATGGACTTGTATGATTTTATTTAATATTATGTTGATATATTGGTTCCATAAAATCATATAAATTATAATATATATATATATATTATAATCTTATTTAACCATAATAATGGTTTTATGACCATCCTTGAAAGTGGTAATGGAAAATGAAAACTCATCGTCCACGAAGGCGGTGAATAAACATATCACAAATGATGTTTTCATTTTTATAATAAAAGAAGGAGAGAAGATATTTGATGATGGATTATTCCATTAAAACAATAATATTTTAGTATATATAATACATTGGAGTTATCATACCACTTTGGTATATGGAGATGAATATAGAATAAGAAAATATAAGAAATTGAAAAGAAAATAAAAGAGAATGAAAGAGGATTTTACCTCTTAAATTGATTCTTCTTGAGAACCTTCTTAAGGCACATGGGTTTGGTATTTTGTAGAGACCATAAGATCATGGACGTGGGGTAGAGTCTTGGTAAGAGGATTGGGCAGAATTTATATAGGCTTCAAATCTTAGAATGTTTTAAGAGAAGAAGTGGTGAGGGGTGGTATTTATAGGGGTGGAGAGGGGTGTTTTTTTATTATTTTATTCATTAATTTATTATTTTAGCTCAAGACTATCAATGGTGTTGATTACCATGAATAAAAAAATTAAATAGATAAGGATAGTTTTATATTATGGTGTTTACATCAGCAATGACTTAAAAATTCATGTATTTTTCTTAAAATTTTAAATACTGTAAATTATCATATTTCACTATTCACAAAAAAAAATTAGCTATTTTAGAATAATACCAAAAAATCACCCTAACTATTTTTTAATGTTTATAATTTAAAAATGCAAACCATTTTATGAAAATAATTTTCTAAATATGATAAATTTAATTTTTAAATAAAATCATCATTTATTTAAAAATTACTGATTTTAATATTATAATTGATTTTACAACACTTTGAAAAATTAATTAAGGTCTCATAAAATTATATTATAATCATAAGAGAACAAAATATTAATATATGAATATATTTTATGAATATAAATTATCTTTTAAATCATTATATTCATTATAAAACTATAAATAAACATTTGTGTTTTACAAAAATACCAACACTTAATTTATCATTTTTAAAACATTTATTTACTTATACTATGATATAATTATATCATATTTTCATTTATAAGATTATTAAATTTTATTTATAATTTTATAGGTAAGGTTAATATTCTATTAGTTAGATTATTATTCCTAATGGTTATATTATTATTCCAATAGTCATGTTACTATTCCATCGGTATAGGTTCCTTAATTTCTTTAAATATCACTTATTTCATTATTAATTTATGATAATAATGATTTTATTTGGATATATATGCTATTTATGTGTTTTATACTATATAACATGATTATAAGAAGGTAAATATATCATTGATAAAATTTTGGGTTGTTACATTTGTGGCCTATGATGGTCACCCATGTATGCATAACAAGGTGGGGAGTGATATTTAATGATTCACACTAAATTATTTAAGATTATTTGGTGCTCTATTTTTACGTAGCATGAACATTTCATGATCTATCTTCATTTTAAACACAATATTTTGAGTATCAAGAACATGGCTTACTTTTATAACACTATAGGGTTTCATAGGATAGACTAACAATTAATCAAAGTAATGGAAGTGGATTTGAAACCCAAATCCTGGAATGACTATGCATAAAACCCTAAATCATTCTATAAGTAAAATAAATAATATTGTTCATATACCTTACATTAACGTGATGAAACAACCATTTTCATCATATAAGCTTGATGAATATCATAAGAGGCATCCAAATGATATCCCTCCTCCATGGTTTATCCATGGGTTGGCTGAATTACCCAAATTGTTTGGGTGTTACTATCCTACCTTCAAAATATTCTAGTATCTCAAAATTTAATGAAAGATAGAGGAATATAGCTATAGGTATAGGAAGAATAGAAGAATTCTTGAACATACTTTTCATGTCCTTCAACCTATTTATATAATCCTCAAGTATGTTCTCTGATCCCCATGTATTTACTCCTACATTACATAATGCATGAGTAAATAACATATAATTACAACTAATTGTAACCCATCTACCGAATACATTTATCATATCAATGCAAATTTGAATCCCCCTTTCTTTAATGATAGATCATGTGAAAGCATCATGTTGCATGTTATCACTATATCATGAAATATGATATACCCCTTAAGGTGAGACAATGGTCTTGGGGATCATTGAACCATGACTCTGAAAGGGATTGGGTTGGTCACTGGGTTAGACAGGTCCGTTGTGTTGTTTTTTTTTCAGTTGATTTTTGGGTCTTTGTGTTTGGATATTTTTTTGGTATTTCTTGTGACAAGTACTGGTTACCACTTAACCTTAAAGTTTTAATTATAAAATACAAAAAAAAGATATTAGAGAGATATACCCCATAATTCATATGATATTCCAAGGAAACACATAATGATATCTTTATAGAATAATAAATGATAGGCCCATACATGGAATACACCTTTGAATATTATCACATAAAACATCCCTATAACATACCTTATGATATAGGATAACATGTATCATATAAATTTTAGTCTTTAGTGCATCTCCAATGATAGAATCATCCTATATGTTCCCATATATGCCTTAAAACTAAACATGATTAAAAGGTAACACTTGAGTAAAAAAGTATAAAAAATAAAACTGAAAATATAAGGATAATAATGTGTGTAAAAACCATTACACAATACTTTGAAGTATCACTAATATGGCTCAAATATGTCTCCCAACATCATATCTCTGCTATATAGGACTCTTTCCTTTACCTGAAACATCATGCATATAATCTATACACATAAGAGGTGTATACATACAGGGAGTGAGAACATAATCCTCAAAATAAACCATTACAACCCTGTCATCCAATTAAGTTAACTATGATCATGTATGAATATTTTAAATCTTTAAATTATTTAACAAAATAATTTTTAACATGAAGATAAATTATTAGGTGAAAATCCAATCACCCAAATAAACTCATACCTATTTTGGATAATGTTGGTAACCTTAAAACATGTTATCCAAACACATGGCACATAATTATCCAATATGCAAACCTTGTCTCATATTCCAAACTCATGGAATCACATAATTTCTCATGTTTAACTCAATTCCAAGCCAGAAATGTCTCTCACCTCAATGTCTCGTGTCTTAGACTAACCCAAGGCTCCCTGTAAGTGACTAACTTCATTACACTTTTCAAATTCACAAAATATTTAGTGGGAAATACCAAATCATCTCTTAGTTTCTAGCACAAAACATTGAATTTATTCCCAATTTATTCTACACAAATAACTCAAAAACTTTTTATAAAAAAAATTCAAATGAAACTAATACCAAAAACACTTTCATGATAAAATAAATAATTTCCAAAAAATAATTCACACACTAAATTCCTTGTTTTTAATCACTTTAACCAATCACATAATCAAATAATATTGATTTACTATTTCCCCCTTTTTATGTCACTTTCTATAACTTTAAATATAATTTATATCATTCACGTACTTATAGGTTTATTAGAATCTAATGACACATATTAAACATAGTGGAAGTAGTAAGAAACTATAAAACTAAGATCAGCCATGCATGAATCTCGAAAACACATACTGTATATAAAATGAAGTGTTATGGTGTGTACCCTAAACTAGTGAGCCTCCATATTAGTATTTATATTATGTTTTATAACAATCAAAAGAGTCTTATAAAGGGCATACCTCATCTATGGAATATCCATGGGTTGGCTAAATCACTCGATGCTCGAGCATGATTCTTCCTCACTCAATGGCATACTAGTGCCTCGCTGGGTAAAGAAGGAGGAAGAAGAGAGTTTCACTATGAGATCTAGTAGGAGAGATAATTGTCCTATCCCAATGGTGTTTCCTACTTTTATAGCCTATTGGGATATTTTTTATTTATCTATATAATAACTCATATGTTATGAATCGTAAGAGTTATGAATGCAGTTTATAAAATTTTTGCAACCCATGCCTATTATGAACCTAGCATGTATTTTATTTAATGAAACACTTTAATTATGATGTGTTATTTATGGTACAGATTCAAATGATATATTAAAAACTCGAATACCATAAAAATACAATAGTTATAATAAATCATAGCCAATGATATATTCTCAATTGAACCCTATGATTGGCTGAAGGTAGTGGCATTTTATATCATAACATGCCTTACGATACATACCCGATAGACACCTATGATACAACCATAACAAATCATATGTGTTTGGGATTTAGGGGATATCTCCTTCAATATCACACTTATATTAAATCCTTATAGACTTTGTTCTATTTCACTATATATTATATCTTATATAATAAATTGTCAAAAAAATATCCAAAACTCTTTTTGGATATCTATCAAAATAATTTTATAAATCTATCATCAACTTCACCTTGTATCACATAATATGAAATACCTTGTGAACACCCATACAAAACTTCATTTGGATAAAATCTAAAACACTTTTAGAGAAACTCTATGATTCAAACTCAATCCTCGTTTAGTCAACCACAAAGTATTACCCTATAGGCCTTTGTAGAATTGAAAATAAATATGAATCACTGGATTCAAAAAAATTAACCAAGGGGAATCCTTTAATAAATCATTAAAGATACTCAAGATATAAAGGGATATGGTGTGATCTCTATCAAACACATATATCTATATACCTTTTTCAACCAGCTATATCATATGCAAGTATTCATTTTCATATGATATCTTTGTCCATGACATAAAGTTACCATATGACATAGAGTATGTCAATCCCATATATCCAAATCATACATTCTCAGTTCTTTGAGTATGGACAGACCATGTTGATGAATACATTCATGGTATTCACCTTTATGAATAAGCACATCAAATGCCCCTCACTCGAATAAATAAGCACATTATATATACAATCTAGGTACAGTCATATGCTTCCTCGTTCTATCTCAGTCCATAGCCTAGATTTCATACTCATCATACAAGATGAAAATATCATCTTGGTAAAGCTCCAACCAATTACATGATCAGTTGTATACTCATCCATCCCCATATTCGATAATCCTCGAGGCTTATATAAGAAAGGTATAAAAGTATAAAGGTTATCATGTTAGGTATCTCACTAAAATTAGGTACTAAGGACTCCTAATATGAACCATGCACCCCTAGTATACCAAAACATAATGTATGATAATCCATGTGGTATACTTAGTGAGTCATATAGTGAAAAAAAAACTTATTTTATGCCTCATAAACATAATTTGTATCCTGATACAAGGACTGTACACACACTAACCTCAAAATTTCAACATAACCTATAATACTTCATGAAGAACATTGGTTAGGGATAACTTAAAGTTTTACTTTGATAGATCAATTATCATTTCACTCCATAAAATGTATATCAGTATATGCATACATTTATCCAATGTGAAAGAATGATAGAGTGTGGATTTTCTTTTTTATAACATGATACATTATATATTCTTAGACTCCTTTAAGAATACTTAACAAAAATACACATAAGAATTTGTCTAAACATATCACATATGATAGAATAATATATTAGCCTTATCATTTATACACTTTCAAGGGTCTTTTTAAACTCATTACATCTCTATGTAACTCCTACCACATCTCTACGTGACCACCTGATAAAACCCATCCAATAAAATCTTGAGTGAGTAACATCTATAAAGTTAGTGAGTTTGAATAAAATTATATTCCTAATGTCAACTCCTTAAATATATTTAAAATTCTTAACTCTAAAAAATTAAATATTATAATGTTAATAACCTCTGTTGTTTTCTTAGAACTCAGTCTAATTTTATAATCATCATCCTCAGAACCTTTTCCATCAATGTTTTCATTGAAATTTTTTAGTAACTAGTGTAACTATTTACATTAATATTTTACCATCATATATATTAAACTCCTTTAGGATGTAAAGTGAAATTGACATTGAAATTTTACTAGAATAGTCCTTTATTTATTAACTTTTAACTTCTATAAGTCTAAACATGCCCCCACTAGCCTATTAGACATTATATTCTCTTCAAAATATCATGCTAATATACACAAACTCTTTTGTGTTAAAAAATTAGTCTTATTTTATTTCATTATGAATATTTAACAAACAAGTTGTTGTATCCATATCATATATGGTATTCTATGTGTTTGGATCATTTTAAAAAAATATTTTGTTATTTAAAATTTTCCACTGATGGTGGTGGAATCTTTATTCCTCATATTTTAACAAACATATGGATAGATTCTTTTATCCTTATCTTCTTCTCAAGTATGTAATTGAATCAGATGACTCATAAACCATGTGTATCAAAACCATCATGTCATATTATTCATAACAATACTTTATTAACAAATAAATTCACTTATCATGTAATAGAAGTCAGATAACTATGAACATCCTTTATTTAGATCCATTTGATATTGATATATTCTTTTACATTTAAAACTTTGATGTAACAACTCTGTGATTCATCACTTTAATGAAAACTATAATCTTTATCAATTATTTCCATGATTTTTAACTCTTGTATACTCATAATTTCTATAAAATATATATTTGTTATCATATACCCTTAAAAATTGAAGAATTAATTTCTATAACACTAGTAACTTACATGGACTTTCCATGAAGTTATCAAAACTAATTTGGGTATTTAAGATAATTATATCCAATATATAATTATCTTTTCTTACTAATAACACCTTTAGGTTTCAATGACATAGTTTAGATATTTGAAGAAACATTGTTGAACTTTACAACTAAACTTTCTTCTTCTAGTTTGAACTTTTACCCACTTGTGTTGTAAACACAATACCAGAACCTATACATCATATGACTAGATCATCTATCCTCAAAAATTTGAGAAAATTGGGTAAACTCTTATTAAACTCACTCATATTATCAAATAATTTCCAACTGAATGAATTACATAACCAGAACAAGCCTTAGTGAATATATTTAGTCACACCTAGTCATTTTCATACTCATTCATATCGAGTATATGAGCGGATTCCAATGTTCCTTTGGTCATTATATATCTGATGCCTTTGAAACCTTATTTGAATCATTTTATGCTTCAAATAAGCATCTAGATTAATTTATTGAACAACTTTAACATTTAGTTTTATTTAGGAAGGTATTGTTCTAACACATAGAATTATCTTACTTAAAAAATTTTCTTAATTTACCAATCATAATATCTACTTACATTAAGATTATATTATTCAAGGATTAACCTCAAATTTAAGCTAGATGATGATTATGATTCCATCTATCGATAATTGAATATTTTATCAAATGAGTACCTTGTTTACATTCATTAAATAATGAATTTTATTAAATACACTCCCAATAAAATGATGTCCTCTTTTAAATTCGTCATATAAATTAGTGGTACAAGACCCATACTCAATTCTAGATTTGTCTGATTATCATATAAATAATACATGACTATATCTGGTAGACAACTAATGTTAATCATATCATATATGACTCTTAGATAGCCAAGTGGAGAAACCTTTACCCAAATACATCATATGGATTCACTCAACTCAATTCCCCAGGTATCTTAATGATTAGGGTTCCCCAAATAAGTGTAACCCAAATAAAATTTCAATAACAAGTAACCTGATGGTTTGGTTAGCCTTATTAGTTGTTTACCTTATATAAGATAATCCAAGGGAACCCATCTTTGGCATGACCTACCCAATTGTATGATCGAGGTCTTGAAAAGTTTCTCTTTATAAGGAATATAAAACTTAGTATTTTGAAGGGTATTTAATCTCTTCAACTTATATAATGTTATTACATTTATATTTATTCATTCTTATAATGATCATGTTTGAAATTTTATTCTTTCCACCAAACCAATATTTTCAAACCATATTGATGTGTAACTCTTTACGCAACTCATAACTTGTGTTACTAACCCAAATTAAAATCCAATTATATTCATACATATCCAACTGCATCTTATACACAAATATATGAAAACCTTTCATGTAAAATATTATAATTATATGAAATTTATAATTCCAACATGAGTAATCCTAGTTCCATATATAGTCAACCCTCACTTTTCTAGACAACACATAAGCCTCCAAATCGGTGAGTAGTCTGACCCAAAGTCCCTCTATATAGGGATACATTAATCAATATATATTTCAATTAGATCATAATATAACACCTAATATATATATATATATATATCATAATTAACTACCTAATTCAAGTTTATAACTCAATACAAGCCAATGTCATGGTAGAAAGAAAACTAAATCATTTATCACACCTATCATGTAACTTCTTATATGCATGTATTATAACTTAGAAGAATTTTAACAATATTAAACTAAATAATATACATAACCATAATATAAAAATTATATCTATGTATAAAGCAGGGAATAACTTTTAAATAAATGAACAATTCACATATTTAAACATGAGATAAACAGTTTCTGAACAATTCATAAATTAAAGCTAATCATGAACACTTTATAATTTTAGTTAACCTTATGAAATTTCATAATTTTGATTATAAAAACTGTATATTAATTTCCTAATATTAATTATTTCGTATTATTCTTTATATGGAATTTAATTTAAATATATGATATTAAATTAATTAAAAACATTTTATAATCCAATTTTTATTATGTAAATAATTTACATAATCAAAATATCACATATTAACATTATTTAAACCATGATCAAATCAACCATCAAAACATCTTTTGGTTTGGTTTAAATAATTTCCCAAATAAGGCTTTAATTTGAATAGTTCAAATTAATTAATTATGAACAATTCATAATTTTAAATTTAAACACTTTTATATTAAGCCTTATTTTTTAATTTATAAACACTTTATAAATTTCTTTTTAATTTATATATAAATCATTTATATCTAAATTATAATTCATTACATATAATTTGAAAAGGGTATTTTAAAAATAATAATTAATATTATGGATATTTATTTTATTAATGTTTCGTAAATATCTATCTAATTAATTATAAACATTTTATAATTAATTGATTATAAATAATTTTACAAATTAATAAATATCTAAAAATAAATTTTTATATAATTTATAAAATAATTATAACTTATCAAATTCAATTCATAATGAAAATAAGAAAAACTAATTTTTCCTTTTCCTGTGTTAGATTAAAGTGCTTAGGATAGATTGTGTAAGAATAAAAATATGGGGTATGTTATCTATTCTTACATAGATATTAATGGATTATGATATAGCATCCTAAGTGAGAATTAATCGATACATATAAAGCCTGTGTAATATTAAATCATGTGGTATCTAACGTAGTGTCTTCCACAGTCTACAATATGGACACTACATAAGATTAAAACAGTGTATCATATGTGTGTGGACATTGTGACTTATGATAAGCCCTTGTGTTAGATTAACTTCACATAGAATATTCCTTGTGTGGAATTGATCTATTTTTTCATAGAAATAACTCAATGCATGGTGTTATCATAGCTTACGACAGAGTATCTTCATAACATTAATATGAACATTGTGTGATAGTAACTCAGCAACTGCGTAGGATTAACTTTACACTATGTAGATAATCACAACTTATGGTAGTTGTAAGTTGTAATATTAATATGTCGCTTGGGGACTTGCATAGGGTGAGTGAGTTACCTACATGTTATTAATCTAGTCATACTACATAAGAATAATAACACACTATAGTTCTCAGTGTATGATTAATCTAGCTGACATATACGATATCAAAATATCGCAATGAAGTTACAATAATTTATTTTTTTATAGTAATGTGAACTCTTCATTTTTAGTATGATTTTTTGATTTAAAATTCATGGAATGGTTACAATACCACTGATGGGTTTCTTAGGATATAACAACACTCACTAAACACAATAGAAGCAGTAAGAGACCGTAAGACCAAGATTGGGTATGAATTAATCCTAAAAACACATACTGTATATAAAATGAAGAATCATAGTGTCATGACCCAGCCTGATGGGTCCTGAGACGCAACTACCCTAAGCCTGCCTCCAATAGGCTAGGGGCTGGTGGCTAACACCAAGAAGGCATATCACACACATGGGAGGTATTAGTCTAAATTACCTATACATGCACGCACATCTCCAAGCCCATATAATACTAAAATGTAAAATGATAGATAAAAATGCATGCATGAATCTATAATCCCACAATCAGAGTAAAACGTAAAGTGCTGGAAAGAAAAGGGTCCAAATATAGGCCCAACCAAAACTGTAAATTATATTCTAACTTGCTCAGGAGGGGACTACTATCAAATGAAATACCGGTATGCACCTCGATCTGTCTACCCCAAACTAGCTTCACCTACTGTTAGTCCACTAAGGACTCCGTAAAAAGTTTTGTCGTCTGCATAATACATGACATGTGCGGGAAGATCCCATACAGGGGTGAGTATAACAATACCCAGTATGACACCCTAAAATAACCAAGCACAAATAACCAATATTAGTCATCTCATCATAAGATATTCCAATCATAAAGTGAGGCATACAAAAAAAACATCCATAAATACTCATAAAGATGCCACACCCCACGTGGTCATAACCAATTCTAGCCATAGAACCACTATGAAGGTTTAAAGATAATTCTTTTCCAGGAGATTTCACTCCATGAGTCTTACCATCCTTAATGGAACTCAACTAAGAGAACACAGTCCACAAGTCAAATAGCATTTATGGTGTCCATTCGAGATGTAATACTCATCAGGTCTCACCATAAGAAGTATATGTTGGAAGTCTGAAGAGAATGATACATGGATGAGGATCAAACCCAAGGCCATAGGGTATACTAAAAAATCAATCTAGATTAACCTGCTAAGTAGAGGATCATCGCCCACAAAGTGTTGGTCATGAAGATAACAAAAACTCTACCTAGGGAAGTTTGATGATAGAGTATCTCACTATGGTCCTCATAGAAGTATTCCAATAACTCTATCCAAGATGTCCCATTAAAGGGATCACCATCCTATGTGTAGGATGTAATTTCATACTGACCCTCAAGGAATATACCAAGGTAACACACTCAACTGATACTGGTCCAAGGAAGCTCACACAAGATCTCAATAAAGCTGAGATAAGAATAAAGAAGGATCCAACTTGTCCCCAAAGGAGTACACAGTGTGTCCCTGGTGGTATGCGGCGTGTCTCCCTGAGTCTGGAACTACCTGTGTCTCACACTCACACAATATTCAATTTTTATCAATACACGACGTGTCCCAAGGGTACACGGCTTGTAAAAATCACCCTATCACTCGGTGTTTCATTCTTCCCATGCTCATGTACATCGGATCATGTCCACGTGCTTGGTTGTGTTTGATTACTTCCCAAGCACATGGAATGTGGGGCCACTTTTCCACCAGGGCATATACTCCTTGTGAAAAAATAGTTGTCTTCCACATGTTACATGACTTATGATTAGGAACACATGGTGTGCAACACTACATGGCCTCCTAGGAATGTATCCCTTGTACATGCCAAACTAGTTGGCTAAGGGTCACATGACATGTTTCAATCTTCACATGGCATGTGATGCTTTTGTCTGTGTTGAAACCCTAATGTTTCATAGAAGGGACTACACAACGTTTGTTCATAGGACTACATGCCACGTAATCGGGTTTTTTACAGAACCCATGGAATAACTTCATGTGTCTTTGATTATGCCTCTAAATCCACCAATTCCACCAAGAATTGTACTATGCATTCTGGATCTAGGGTTGATCGAATCCCCTCACCATTGATGGATGGAATCTGTCTATTCTGACCATTCTTGCCACTCTGAAATCAACCATCGTTGGGCCTTGTTGGTACCACATGCCAAACTGGAATCATGAACATATGATCCATATGTATATCTTCTTATATAGTTGTATATCACAATCATGTAATCAAATATCCATACATGGCCCATAGTAATGATTTTTTTCACCAAATATCGAATACGCAATAATCATTCACCAGGTGTTTGTCGAATCGCTGTCCAAAACTAAATGCTAGTGATAAATGCATGTAGAATGGGGAGAGAAAACCACAAACCATAAAAGTGAGTAAAGAACCTAGGTCCTTTTTCATTTATAACTTGATTCATTATCATAGGAAATAATAATGAAGAGGTATAAAAATCAACAAACAAACAAATAATAATTATCCCAAAATCTTGCAAATAAACCCATACTCGCAAAATGATCGATCTGTGAATTAATTTGTTAGTAAATTGATTCGTGTTTTTTGTGGAATAATAAAATGAGGATAAATACATAAAAAATATCCTAACTCTATTTGGATTGATTGCTGATAAAGAAGAATTTGTGTTATTGTCGTTGGTGAGATCCACAAGATGTGTTGGCACATAATCCTCGATCTGATCTGATCTGATATCGTCTACCAAGAACTCTCTCCTCTATCTATATTATACCCCTATAGGGTTTATAAATCATCCTTAATATATGCTGATAACCATGTATTTAATTGTGATTTTAGGTTGTTGTGTCAAGGAAAATAAAATAAATTATTCAATTGATTTATTTATTTTATTCACCTATGAAAAAACTTTAACCAAATACTCTATGCCAACAAATCTTATGTCATA
This sequence comes from Viscum album, assembly GCA_963277665.1. NCBI lineage: Eukaryota > Viridiplantae > Streptophyta > Magnoliopsida > Santalales > Viscaceae > Viscum > Viscum album. The sequence continues at coordinate 2,138,241,583 of OY728128.1, read as the reverse complement.
CCTAGGGTAAAACCCACATTCTGAACTCAGTGATGCCCTTAGATTTATGATCTAATAATCCATTTGGGATTTATTCTACTTTTTCAGGAAAACTACATGCATGTAATATTAACATACTTAATATATTTAAAATATTAATTTTGGACAAACCAAGCCTCGGAATCTCACACTACCTCATCTCCTGGCTTTGAAAATATTCATAGAAATATTCCAAAGTCTTACATGAAAAAAACTAGGACATTACATGTATTTTGTTCCTTACACCATTGATACTTCACAACCATATTTATCATATGCATGATAAATATCATAATATTTGGACAAAGGAAATATCGCCTCTATGGTGTATCCATGGGTTGGATGAATCTCTCAATGCTTGAGCATGATTCTTTCTCTCTCCACGGTATTCTAGTGCCTCACTAGGTAAAGGAGGAAGAATAAGTGAAAATAACTGAGAGAGTTAATAGGGGATCAAACCACCCCATCTTGATATTGTTTCCTTTTTTTATAGCCTCTTAAGACCCACCTAAGTTATCCATGTAATAGCTCATACATTATTAAATGTATGAGTTATATATGTGGTCACTATTATAAAAAAGTATATTTCACATTAGGATTTCAATGTTATCTATAGAATAACTTATATTAAAACCTAAGTTTTAACATTTTTTATTGTATAACCAAGACTAAAAATTTATAGGTATGTGTTTCAATGTTAGATATACAATAACTAGTGTTAAAATATTTTTAAAAAATTAAAACACATGAGACTTTCTTTTCTCATCATTTTGTTGATGCCTGGTCTTTTGAATCCTTGACCTCTTTGACTAGAATTTAACCTCCCTATGGCTACATTTCTCGTACTTTTTCAAAATCACTTGGTAATGTTCTAGATAATTCTCCCTCATTATACCATCCTCAACCACATTCTTCTAACCTCAATTTCTTTTCACATATCTCCTGTGAGTTTCACTATTTCAACCTCTGGTCTACTTTTTCATCTATAATCATCCTCCATTTCATGGAATATAACATCTAAATATCACTAGTTTTTCTCTATTATTTATTAATCGACTGTCTTCATCTCTATTTTTTGTGAGTTAAATTTTTATTCTCTATTTTTTTAATATTTATTACATGATTGTTGGTTTTAAAATGTATTCATTTATTTATTATTTTTATGAATCTTGTTGTAATTTATTATATTGTGTTAATTTTTTTATTGTATTCATTTTTATATTGTATAATTTTTTTTCTTAATTAAATGTTTATAAGTTTATATTGTATTAATTTTTAAATATGATTTCATGATTAAATGTTTATATAAATGGTTATAAATTTATAGTTATTATAAATTTTTATAATTTTACATGATTAGATGTTTATATAAATGGTTATAACTTTATATGGTATTTATTTTTAGTTTTTTTATTAGTTTACTATTTGTTTATATAAATGTTCATGGATACATGATTAGTTGATTGTTTTTTTTATTACATGTTTATATAAATGTTCATAAGTTTTTGTTTTCTTTTTTGTTTATATTATTCATATTCAGTGTGTGTTTTACTTTTTTTGTATTTGATTTACTTTTTTATATATTATTTATTTATTATATGTATTGTATTAATAACTTTATATGTTTATATATTTTATTTTTTTATGTGTATATATAATTTTAATCTGTATGTTTTAAATTTATATATGGTTATACATTTATATTTTTTAAATTTATTTGTTTATATATATGTTTAAATTTTTATACGTTTTAATATATTCATATATTTTATTGTGGTCTTGGGTAATTAATTAATCATAATTGGATAAATATGTGAATAAATAGTGATGAATATGAGAAATGGGTTAAAGATTTCTTGAAATTTTATAAATGAACTATTGAAAACAAAGATTTGATTTTTATCCATGAATAAAGTGTTTGAAAATGAGAAAATTAAGGTTCGGGGAAATCAAAACCATATGATTTGATATTTTTTTAATCATAGTTATACATACTGGATATATTATTGTGAATTAACAAATAATTAAATATCTAACATTGAATAATATGTTCATTATGAGGCATAGGATCCTCTTGATGAATTAATTCATAATGTAGGCGTAGAACCCATTGAAAAAATAGCAAGTGTTGAATGATTGTATAGAGATACTAAAAACCCATTATTCCAAAGTTGTTATAAATTTATAGTATCATAATATGTTCTAATATTGGTTAACTTAAAAGAAATAAATAGTTAGAGTGATAAAAATTTCATAGAATTGCTTGAAATTTTAAAAGAGTTGCTTCTAGAAGGCAATAGGCTTAATGATTACAATTATGATACCAAAAATATATTATGTTCAATGGGATTAAGGTATAAGAAAATACATTCTTACATCAATGAATGTGTTGTGTATAGAAAATAATATGAACATTTATCAGAATGTCCTAAATATGGGACATCATAATATAAAATGGATGGGAGATTCTATTGTGATTCATTATCAAGGATAGACAAAAAACCTCCTGCTAAAGCATTATGATATCTTCCAGTAATTACTTGTTTGAAATGTTTTTTTTAATTAAAATGATCCAAAGAGTCTAAGATAGAATACAGATGAGTTAATTTCAAATGGAAACCTACACCATCCAACCGATTCACCACAATGGAAGATATTTGATCAATAATTTCCAAATTTTGGAAATGAAGTTGAAGATCATTGAATGGGACTATGCATAAATGGAATGAATATATATCAAAGCCTTGGTATAAAAAATAGTTTATGGCATGTTATGTTGGTAGTTTAAAACTTTTCCCCATAGATATGTATGGAGAAAAAATATTTTATGAAGATATTGATGATTTCTAAACCAAAACAGCCTAGAAATGATATTAATGTTTATCCATAACCATTGATTGATGATTTGAAATTTATATGGGAAGTAGGTATCAAAGTTTTTTATATATACAAGAAAGATTATTTTATTACATGTTATGGTAATGTTTACTATAAATGACTTTCCTGCAAATGTAAACTTATCTGGATATAGTATTAAGGGACAAAAAGATTATCCAATTTACAAAGAAGGGACTTTATATCATCAATTGCAGTATGGGATAAAGAGAATTTCCATGTTTCATCAATGATTTTTTTGAATAGATCACTCATATTAAATATTAAAAAAATTAATAGTTTATAAGAGTTTGATTTTCTCTTATAACCTTTTTCAACTAAATAATATTACTATAAGTTAAAGAACATCTATGTCACATTTTGGATGGAAAAATGTTCATGTTGTCAAAAAAAATACATGGAAGAAATGATAGATCTTATTTGATCTATTGTATTATATATTTTTAGAGTTAAAACGTAACATTGATATTATGAATGTTGAGAAAAAAATATGTGATAGTTAGATAAAAACATTTTTATACATAGAACAAAAGACAAAGGATGGATTGAATGTAATATTTGACTTAATATCTACGGGAATATGTTTGGATTTATCTCCCACTATGGAAGGAAAAAAGGAACATATTTACCTATGTATTTTCAAATATTAATAAAGTGCGAGAATATGAATTTCTTTTAATGAATTCATAAAATTAATATATTATTCACGCTCAAATTTTCCCAAGAGATGAAGGTAGAATGGTCCTTGTAGTTTAACTTGGGTTATCGAATCCTCTGAGACCTAAGAAGTAACCTACATACACGTACATTCTATGGATTGTTTTTTTCTATGAAGTGGTCAACTTGGGTTGATTTTAGATGGGTTTAAGGTATCACTAACATATTTAAGTTAATTCAAATTAAGATAATGAGTTGATCTTTGGTTATCACTTGGGGTGGATTGGATGATTTCCTTTTTTAATGATTTCAATTTCTTATATTTGATATGGGTTCATTTAAGAAGATCAAACAACATCATCACTTACTGGTTTAATACCTACATCATTTAATGCAAATCACCTATACACTTGAAGGATCAAAGTTTTGATCACTTCAAGGTAAAGGTTCGTATTAGCACTTGAAATGTGTGGCGTTAAATTCAACAAGGACGATGGAGTTTAAAAATCATCAAATAAAAATCACAATTAAAGAAGTGATTAGACATTAATGGGGGGATAAATAACATCCAATCCATCCCCTTTCTACTCCCTTGGATCAACACATAAGTGGGTTATCCCTCCATTGATTCTATGTTTTCAATGGAAGCGGGAAGTAGACTCATGAGGGAAGAATTAAAGAAGTAAAGAAAACAATAAAAAGAAAATGATCACTCCACCGTTGTGTGAATAATTTCACAAGATTTGGTGTGAATAATTTCACACCTTGAGGAAACAGTATCAAAGTTAGATGGGTAAGAATAGAATAATAATATAAGAAGAACTTTTATTAAGAAACAAGGATGAATTAAAACAACTTACATGTGGAAGACAAACTTGAGACAACAAAATCACAGCATAACATTACAATGAAAGAAAGCTCAAAATATGATAAACTCCTCCACCAAAACTACCTTAAATAAAAATTTTGGGATACTTGGGTCAAGATTACAATAGTACAAATAATCCCACTTGATTATGGTAGGCCTAGGGTGGTGGAAAGCTTGTGGAACTTGGACTTTTCCACTCTTGACCCGAGGTGGCAGCCAGCTTGCTTCCACCGAACAGAGGCGCTTGGAAGACCTTCTATATGGACGAATTGGAGTGGTCCATAGAAGAATAAAATGAATATATAAATGTCCCATAGACTTCTATAAAGTTTCATCCCAAAATAGTTTATGGTTTACGAGATATGTGTAAAATGGTGGGTTGTTTTTCTGGGCCTCAGATTCTGGCCTAGAATTTTATCTCCAAATTGGGCCGCCTTAATAATCACCATGGATACAGAATTATCATTTTATACTAAATAATTATTTCTTACTCTATATTTCTTCTAGAATCCCATGAAATTTTGGCTTCATTGGGTTTGTATTGTGGTTCCCACAGTCTCATCAGTGGGATAGTGTCCAATCTACCTTCTCCAAAATTCTTTCCTTTCATCGCCAAATATCTCCATCATACTTTATAAATCCTCCATTGATCCTGAATGAAAAAATTTCATATTTAAGGGTAGATACAGTTCCCAAAATATCAAATTAAAATATAGATAATTACAATCCTTAAAATCATATGAATCATTGGGCCTAAATTGGTGTACATTAGGCATGAAGTACACAAATGATAAGAATGGATGTTCAAAATTAAAATCCACTAAATCAGACCCATAAAATCAAAAATAAACATTTAATACCATTAAAATTTAATTAAAATATGTATTTTTATTGTCTAATCACACCCCCCAACTTGAGATTTGCTAGTCCCAAGCAAAATGTATCTCAACAATATGAAATTCGAATTCCCTTTTCCAAAAACATTTTAATACACAATGATCACCAAAAACCCTTATACCAAACAATCACGAAACCCATCAAAATATTTTAATACATGATAGTTTCATAAGAAGATCCCAATCCCAAATCCATTTCTTTGTTCAAATTCATCACCATATTTCATCCAATATCAATAAATAATGATGATATGTTGTGCATCGCATTAGACATGGGGGTTCATCTTTATTCAAGAGGGAAATGATGGAAGCGCTAGGTGGAATCACATTTCAATATTAAGATGAGTACTCAAAAAAATATTGTTTTTTTTGTTTTTTTGTTTTTTTTTTTTCAATTTTTCCATGGTAATTGAAATTGCACTCAAAAGAGTCAACCCGTCTAGCGAGACTTTGTCGATGACTCCCAGGCTCAAATACCTTAGGGAACCAAGTGAATCCCACATACTCGGGCATCATCTTGAGTTAACTCAATCAAAAACAAAATCAAATTACCAAAAATAGAGATAAAATTACTAACTCTGGGCTAGACAACTATGGAGTCACGATCCCCAAGTGTCGAAATCCATGCATTAGGTCATTTCATTGCTCTACGTGAAAATTTATTGTTTTTTTTTTAAATTTTTTTATTGAATACTCGTATTAAAACTAAAATGATTACCCAACCTATGCTATTTATTTGGGGGACCCCATGAACTCAAACTAATACCCTACTATTCAAAGGATGTGAGTTGTGATCTTTTTTATTTGGATGAAAATATAAACCATGAAATATCACATTAGATAGACACACTTTCCAAAATCTATGCTCATGAAATTATACATGGATTAAAATAAAAATCAGGGCATGCTAAATTATTTGATATTCAGTTTCAAAGTATACAATTTCTATTATCATGTTCAAGGTTAAAGAAACTTTTCCTTCCATTAAGACACACTTTTTTTTTAAATCATTCATTTTTTTTACACAAAAGCAATTTTATTTTATCTCCCCCCCCCAACTTAAAATAACATTGTCCCCAATGTTTAAAGTAAAGAAAATTTAGAAGGAGGTAGAGGTAGAGAATGAGAGTTCAAAAAGTAAATTGAAAATGAGGATCATGGAATGAAATCACCTGGTGGTTGAAGTTGAAATTTTTGTTGCTCCCTTTTAATCCCTTGATCTCGATGTCACTCTGAGAATTCCCTAGTGGAAAAAAACAAACAAAACAAACAGAAAAAACTATATAGATATATATATTTATATAATAAAGAAAGTAAAATATAAGTATATATATAAAAATTATAGAATAAGGAAGCACAAAAATTTGTAAGTCAGTGGTAAGCACACGCCCCTGTCTCCCTTCAGTCCCAGGTTCAATTCCCTGTGGCTTCATCGGTTGTGACGGGGTTTGACCCATGACCTATGATGTGTCCTTTTTTTAATTTATTAATATTTTGTTTGTATTTTTATTTTAACCTACAAAAACATAAAAATAAAATGAACTGATAATACATTGACTTCTTTTTAAATTTCTAGGTAAGGTATTACTCAAGGATCACACCACGTGACACGGATGAATATAGTACTCCCCTTTTATGCCCATCCATACTCATAATAGAAGAACAAGTCAATAATCTATATTTTTTTATTTTTTTTAAATATAAAAATGATTAATTAATCCTATTTGAAAAATAAAGATGACATGAAAACCATAGGTTTCCTCCCGTGTAGCGCTTTTGTTTAATGTCGTTAGCCTGATATGGATCCTAAATCTATCAATTTTTTCCTAGTTCATAGGTTGGCTCAATTAACTCAACCTCTATTTCATGTTTATTGAATGATTAAATGAATGGTTTTAACATATGACCATTGACCTTGAAAATGTGACCACTAGTGGGATCTTGAATCTCCACTGCCCCATGGGGGTACACACGATGCACTATGAAAGGACCTGATCATCTAGACCTTAACTTTCCTGGGTGTAAATGAAGTTTTGAACTATACAAGAGCACAAATTTTCCCGGTTCAAAATTTTTGAATTTTATATTCCTATATTGGTAGGATTGAACTCTAGATTTATTGATCCTTGAAATTTCATAATCCTCCATCCTTAGTTCCTCAAGTTCATTGAGATCTAATTTCCTTTTTGTTCTGGCCAATGAGAGGTCATAATTTATTTTCTTAATTGCCCAAAAATCCTTATACTCAATTTCAACAGGTAAATGGCATGCTTTTCCATAAACCAACCTATATGGTGACATTCCTAGGATGGTTTTGTATATTGTACGATATGCCCAAAGAGCATCCAAGAGTTTCTCATACCAATCTTTCCTAGAAGGATTGACATTTTTTCAAGAATATTCTTAATCTCCCTATTTTCTAACTCAGCTTGACCATTGGTTTTAGGATGGTACAAAGTGGAAACTTTATGAGAAATCCCATACTTAGACATGAGTGAAGATAATGGACGGTTGTAGAAATGGGTTCCTTGGTCACTGATTTTAGCCTTAGGAATTCTAAATTGAGAAAATATGTGCTCTTTCAGAAATCGAATCACAACATGATGGTCATTAGACTGGTTGGGAATGGCTTCAACCCATTTTGAGACATAATCAATAGCTAAGAGGATATAGAGGTATCCCTTAGATTTTGGTAAGGGACCCATGAAATCGATTCCCCAGCAGTCAAAGATTTAAATCACTAATATGGGAGTGAGTGTAATTTGATTCCTTTTTGTGATTGACCCTAATTATTGACACTTAGGACAGATTTGAAAAAATGTGTAGGAGTCCCTTGAGAGGGTGGGCCAGAAGAGACCACACTGAAGAATCTTATCAGATGTTTTCTTAGAGGAAAAGTGACCTCCACATGCCTCACTATGACAAAATTTAAGGATGTACTTTTGTTCAGATTCTAGGACACACCTCTTAATGACTTGGTCAGGGCAGAACTTATAGAGGTATGGATCATCAAACACATAGTTCCTAACATCAGAAAGGAATTTCCTTCGATATTGAGTCCCTGAGAATTTTGGAAATACTTCTATAACTAAGAATTTGGCTATGTCAACATACCAAGGGCAGTCACTCACAGAGTATAGGTGTTCATCAGGAAATGAATCAGACACAGAAAGGTGATTTGAGTTGTCTTTGAATTCCATCCTAGAGAGGTGATCAGCTAAAAAAATTTCAACGCCCTTTTTATCCTTGATTGTGAGGTCAAATTCTTGTAAGATAAGGACCCACCTAATCAGTATAGCCTTAGCATCTTGTTTTTGGAAGAGGTATTTTAGTGAAGAATGTTCAGTGAACACAGTGATGGGGGATCCTAAGAGGTAGGACCTAAACTTCTCTAAATCAAACACAATATCAAGTAACTCCTTTTCAGTGGTGGTTTAGTTAATTTGGGCGTCATTTAAGTATTTTCTTGCATAAGCAATTACATAAAGAGTTTTATCACAACGTTGTCTTAACACGGATCCTACGGTAAAGTCACTGGCAACACACATAAGTTCGAAAGGAAGGTTCCAATTTGGATATTTCATAATGGGGGAGAGGTGAAATAGGATTTGAGGGTTGAGAATGAACCCTCACAGCTTTCTATCCAAACAAATGGAGTATCCTTTACTAGGAGAGAACAAAGGGGATGGGAGATTGAACTAAAGTCCTTGATGAATCTTCTATAGAAACCAGCATGTCCTAAGAAATGTCTCACTTCCTTGACAGTTTTGGGTGATGGAAGGTGACGAATGATTTCAACCTTTGCTTTATCAACTTTGATCCCCCTACTCGAGAATATATGGCCGAGAACTAGTCCCTATTAAACCATTAAATGGCATTTTTCCCAGTTTAGGACCAGATTATTTTCTTCACATCTTGACAAGACTCTCTCCACATTCCTCAGACATCCCTCAAATGTATCCCCAAACACAGAGAAGTCATCCATGAAGATCTAAAGAAAATCCCCTACCATGTCTGAGAATATTCTCATCATGCACCGTTAGTAGTTTCCAGGGGCATTGCATAACCCAAAGGGCATGAGTTTGAAGTAAAAGTTTCTGAATGGACACATGAATGTAGTCTTCCCTTGATCCTCTAGGCAGACCTCAATTTGATTATACCCCGAGTACCCATCTAAGAAACAGTAAAAGGCATGACCTGCCACTCTCTCAAGGACTTGGTCAATGAATAGTAAGGGGAAATGGTCCTTCTTTGTAAATGATTTTAGCTTCCTATAGTCTATGTAGACTCTCTAACCACTACTCACCCTTGTTGGAAGAATCTCTCTATCCTCATTGGTTATCACTGTGATTCCAGCCTTTTTTGGAACCACTTGGGTTGGGCTCACCCATTCACTCTCAGCTATGGGATAGATGATACCAGCTTTTAATAATTTCATAAGTTCTTTTCTCACTACTTCAATGAGATTAGGATTGAGTCATCTTTGAGGTTGATGACATGGCTTTGAATCGGATTCCAGAACAATCCTATAAGTCCCGATAAGTGGGCTAATTCCAGGAATATCAGACAGGGTCCAACCAATGGATTTCTTATGTTTTCTAAGGAAATCTAGAATCATCCTCTCATGATTGGCTTCAAGAGAATAATAAATGACAATAGTATGTGTTTGATTGTCCCTTAGGAAGGCATACTTGAGTGCAGCAGGAATTTTAAGATCAGTTTGGTTCAGAATTTCAGTAGAAGATTGGGACATTGAATCAAGATCAATTTTGTTTCCTAGATTTTTAGATAGGATTGATTCCCCACATATATAAGGTTCAGATACTAGATTGTATTGATCATATTTAGGGAAGGAAGTTGGAGTGGTCTCCATGAAATTGGTTTCCTAAAAGGTTTCATTAATTGTTGGACCTAAGACTTCATCATAAGAGAAATTTGAAAATGATTCAATCTAAGGAGATAAACTTCTTTCATGTGAACAAAGGAAATCAATCTCATCTTGACTTAAACATCCATAAAATATTCCATGATATTCTATGGATTCAGTATTAATGTTTCCTATAATTTTTACTTCATGAATGTCCTCGTCATCCCCTATTTGTGAACTTTTATTATAGATGTTCAAGTCTAGACTCATGTTTCCAAAGGTGGTGGTCATGTTCCCGTTTCGAACTCGGATAACAGAGTTGATTGTTGAAAGGAAAGGAAGACCAATGATGATTGGGGTTTGTTCCTTATTTCCTAAGTTTGGATGGTTGTCAAGGACAATGAAGTCATCAAGGTAGATGAAGTTTTCAACCTTTACCATAACGTCCTTTAAAATCCCCTTAGGAACCCTAATGCTACGATCAACAAGTTGAAGTGTTACAGATGTGGGTTGGAGCTCTTCTAGGCCTAACTGGAAGTACACAGCATAGGAGATGAGATTAAAACTAGCACCTAGGTCATACAAGGCCTTGACAATTTTACTCTCTCCTAGTTCAACATTGATGTAAGGGCAACCCGAGTCTTTCAACTTAAGAGGAATGGTCCCTTGAATGGTTGTAATCACATTAGCTTCCAAAAATAATTGGTTTTTATGTGAAAATTTTCTTTTAAAAGTGCTCAAGTCCTTAAGGTACTTTTAGTAGGTAGGTATGGTTTGGATTTTATTGAGAAGGGGAATGTTCAACTTGACTTGTGAGAAGATTTATCTTAATGTTTCACTCAATTCAGGATTGGTTTCCCCCTCATGAGTTGAGGAAATGGTGTAGGTTGTGGGGTTGTTTGTTGAAGAGTTGTTTCTTTCACATTGTTATCAGTTTCCTCAGTTTGATCTTGTGGTTCATTTTAATTTTCATCCAGATTTGAATCTTCATATGGGTTCTGAATTAGTTGTTCAGGTTTCTCAATTGATTTCCCACTTCTTAAAACTTTCATAGCCTTTAGTTGTTCATGAGTTGTTTGAGTACAACTTGACTCTCCCCTTGAAGTTGAAGATGGTACCACCTGAGTAGGCATGGTTACCTTTCCAGTTTTGATGGTTTGAAGTTCTTATTTAAGTTAAGATACTTCTGAGTTCATTCTTTCCATTTGTTTGCACATTTATTCTAGTAGGCTTTGTGGAACGGTTTGGGTTGGTGCTTGAGAAGTTAGGTTTATCCCAGGGGGTATTTTGGAGGTGGGATGGTTTGTTGAAAATGGACCAGTGGTTGTTGGTATTGGAATTGGTTATGAGTTTGGTAGTTCTGATGGGGGTAAGGATTTTGTCCCTGTGGTGGGCTAGGTTGTTGTTTATCTTTCCAGCAGAAGCCGGGGTGGTCATTATACCTTAGGTTGAAGTTGTTTTGGTATTGAGCCTTTTGAAAGTTCAAAGAATTTACTTCAGCTGGGGGTCCTCCTAAAATAACATCCTTGATGGATGGGATGGTTGGGTAGTTCTCTATCTTATGGTCATATTTGTCACATATTGTGCAAACAGGTTCTACAGTTTGGATTTCATGGACTTTCCTAAGGTCTATCTCTTCAACCTTCCTAGAGAGTGCTGTGAGTTTAGGCCTAAGGCTTTCCTCTTCTCTAAGTGTATGAATTCTAGTAGTTCTTTGTGGATTTTCATAATAAGGTGAAGTTCCCCATGTTTGTTTTTGTTCATAAAGGTTTTCCAGATACTCATAAGCATCATTTGGGGCTTTGTTTTTAAAGGTTCCATTACACATCATGTAAATGAATTGTTTGTTCCCCGAACCCAACACTTCATAGAAAATTCTACTTGTTTAGGAATAGAAAAACCATAGTGTGGAACCATTTTTAGAGTGTCCTTGAACCTCTCTCATGTTTAATAGAATGACTCTCCCTCTTTTTCAAAACAGTTTTGGATTCTCTTTTTAAGTGCAATTGTTTTGTGGTGGGGAAAGTATTTTTTGTAAAATTCTCTTTGTAATTGGTCCTAAGAGTTTATTGATGATGGTTTCAAATTTTTTAGACAATTTTTATCTCGATCCTTTAAAGAAAATGGAAATAGCCTCATCTTATCTGATTTTAGTTGATGTGGGGGACACATGGTTTCCACAATGTCATTGAACTCCTTAATGTGAAGGTATGGCATCTCGGACTCCATTCCATGGAATGTGGGAAGATGGTTTAGGACATGGGGTTTAAATATGTAGTTGGAATATCCTAGGGAGTTGTGTCTAATTCATTGGGTGAATTGGTCTAGGTATGTTTAAGGTAGTCATTCATGGTTTGATCAACTGCATTCCCCAAGTTTGGGGCTGCCTTATTTGGGTTTCCATTTTGGTTCCCACCCGGGTTTATGAGTTGTTTTCTTTGAAGACATTCCATTGAAATGGGATCAATTTTTGACTATGTAGTATTAGGAATATTAGGATCTAATGGAAATAGTCCCCTTGGTGTACTTGACTCCCCAACCCCAGGACTATCCACCCAAACTAGACGGTTTGATTGATCACGAGTGTAGGCGTACATGCGCCAAAAGAAAAAAACGAGAAAAGGGAAAAGATAAGAGATCTTGGCTGAGAATAGAATAAATGGGGGAGAATAGAATGGGTGTTTAGATAACTTACTTGGGTCCCTGGAAACGGCTCCAAAATTTGATTCACTCTCAAATTTACCCAAGAGATGAAGGTAGAACGATCCTTGTAGTTTAGCTTGGGTTATCAAATCTTCAGAGACCTAAGAAGTAACCTACAGACATGTACATTCTATGGATTGATTTTGGATATGAAGTGGCCAACTTGGGTTGATTTTAGATGGGTTTAAGGTATCACTAATATATTTAAGTTAATTCAAATTAAGATAATGAGTTGATCCTAGGTTATCGCTTGGGGTGGATTGGATGAATTCCTTTTTTAATGATTTCAATTTCTTATATTTGAGATGGGTTCATTTAAAAAGATCAAAAAACATCATAACTTACTAGTTTAATACCTAAACCCTTTAATAATAATCACTTATACACTTGAGGGATCAAAGTTTTGAGCACTTCAAGGTAAAGGTTCGTATTAGCACTTGAAGTGTGTGGCCTTAAATTCAACAAGGACGATGGAGTTTAAAAATCATCAAATAAAAATCTCAATTAAAGAATTGATTAGACATTAATGGGGTGATAAATAACATCCAATAAATCCCCTTTATACTCCCTTGGATCAACCCATAATTAGGTTATCCCTCCATTGATGCTATGGTTTTAATGGAAGTGGGAAGTAGACTCATGAGGGAGGAATTAAAGAAGTAAAGAAAACAATAAAAAGAAAATGATCACTCCACCATTGTGTGAATAATTTCACAAGGTTTGGTGTGAATAAATTCACACCTTGAGGAAATGGTATCAAATTGAGATGGAGAAGAATTTAATAATAATATAAGAATAACTTTTATTAATAAATAAGGATGAATTAAAACAACTTACATGTGGAAGACAAACTTGAGACAACAAAATCACAGCATAACATTACAATGAAAGAAAGCTAAAAATATGATAAACTCCTCCATAAAAACTACCTTAAATAGAAATTTTGGGAGCCTTGGGTCGATCCTAAAATAGTAAAAAGCATACCACTTGATTATGGTAGGCCTAGGGTGGTGGAAAGCTTGTGGAACTTCGACTTTTCCACTCTTGACCTGAGGTGGCAGTCAGCTTGCTTCCACCAAACAGAGGCATCTATAAGACCTTCTAGATGGATGAGTTGGAGTGGGACATAGAATAATAAAATTAATATCAGGATTTCCCCTAGACGTATGTAAAGTTTCAGCCCCAAAATAGTTTATTGTTTACGAGATATGTGTAAAATGGTGGGCTGTTTTTCTGGGCCTCAGATTCTTTCCCAGAATTTTATCTCCAAATTGGTCCGACTTAATAACCCCCATGGAGGCAGAATTATCATTGGATCCTGAATAATTATTTGTTAATATATATGTCTTATATAATCCCATGAAATTTGGGCTTCATTGGGTTTGTATTGTGGGTCCCACATTCTCATCAGTGGGCTGGTGTCCAATCTGCCTTCTCCAGAATTCTTTCATTTCATCGCCAAATATCTCCATCATCCTTTATGAATCATCCATTGATCCCTAAATGAAAAATGTTCATATTTAAATTTATATACAGTTCCAAAATATAAAATTAAAATATGGATAATTACAATCCTTAAAATCAGATGAATCATTGGGTCTAAATTGGTGTACATTAGGCATGAAGTGCACAAATGATAAGAATGGATGTTCAAAATTAAAATCCACTAACTCAGGCCCATAAGATCAAAAATGAAAATTTAATGCCATTATAATTTAATTAAAATATGTATTTTTATTTTCTAATCAATATACCTAGTGTGTATTATTTAAATGTAAAAAAATTTGTTTCAATGATAGATTTTAAGTTAATAGTGATGAAATCTCATCATTTTCATGTATTGATGCAACAAATACTAATGGTTTCACTATATGGCATATTAATAATTCCTATCAGAAATTATATCACCAAGTTGTACTTATTTTTCAATTCCATTTTTACAAATTTTTTAGATCAAAATTTGTTAACTATGTTAAATAATAAAATTTTGCACATACTTTTTCAACTAGAGATGTATTTTCTACCATTGTTTTTTGATATAATGGTTATTCTGGTGAATCATTTGGTGTGAGATATAAGGATATGTGGGCCTATATATTTTCATTTGATGTATCCTTTTGAAAAATATATGAAAATTATAAAGTTAAATAGTAAAAAAAATCATCATCTAGAGGTATTTATTGCTCAAAAATATATATCATAGGAGGTGATTGACTTCATTACTGACTAATTATATGAAGTGGATCACATTGGTCTTCCTATATCTTGGAATATAGCAGTAAATAGTAAAGGTAAGGGGATATGTGACTTAAAAGTAAAGTTAATTTCATGTGATATAGTGATGCAGACACATTTATACCTTTTGAACAATAAAGGTGAGGTTCAACCATATATATTATCATATATTGTTAAATTAAATACAAGATATCCAAACAGAAATTAAAAGTGGTAGATGAATGGGCATAAAATTGCATTTGTTTTATATTTTAAGGTGAAAGTAAACACTAATACATCTGTATCATAAACCTTTAAATGATTAGTTTGGGGACCATGTTTTAATGTGATCACATGGTTCAGTTTTGGCATTAATGGTTACACATTTCACACAAAAAAATCAAGACAACAAGAGTACTATTCAAAATAGTGGAGTAATGGTTGTTGCTGAAGTAATTCATTTTTTGAGTAAAAAAGATAAAAACCCAATTTCTTTATCAATGAAATATTTTTTAGTTGTTGAGGATATATGGGAAATTGATTATACTAAATTTCGATTATCATCATTTTAGTATAACTGGGCTAATGGTAACAGTGGTGTGAAACATGATGATTTTGGATTTACACTTATGAATTTAAAAATGTTTAGTTGAAAATAGGAACCATTTATCATGTAGATGCATGAAAATTATATATTTTATGTTATTGAATCATCAAATGATTAGTGGTCCATCGCTTTTTAAGGGAAAAATCATTTGGGTGATGAATATGTTGATTATGTTATGGACTCAAGTAATATTTCTTCACATAATACATGATTACCCAAGGATAAAAATGATTATTATGTAGATATAATCCATGTTATATGAAATGATTATATAGAATGGATATAGGAAAACACTTTTTTTCTCTCCTAATGATTTAGGTAAATATTTTTTTTATTTAATTATTTTTGAAACTTACACATGTAAAAAGACTTTTATAACTTTCATATTTAAATATATAGATGTTGATCATTTATATTTTTCTGTATTAATTTTTTTATTCATCGGTCTCAAGTACACATTTTTTGTTGAATAAGGCTAATATTATTATTTTGGTGTGACTATTTCTTTGTATTCATCATTTTCAGGTATGCACTTTTTTTATTTGAATTATTTAACAAAATTTATATAATTTTCTTTTTATTGTGAATGATCAAATTTTTAATTATAATAATTATTTAATGATAATAAAATAAATGTACACGAAATAACACATTTTTTATGTTTATCATTACTACCTTTTGTGATGATTTTTATATTTATCAGTCTGAGTTACATGTTTTTGTTGTTAAAGAATACTAAAATCAATATTCTATTGCGATTATTTCTTTGCATTTATCATTTTCATATATGCACTTTTATTCTGATTTAGTGTTTAATAGAATAGTTATAATTTCATTTATATAATGAATAACCAAATTTTTTACTTTTAACAATCATTTACCAAAGTATGTGAACATTTTTCAAATAAATATATCTATAATGATTATATTATTTAATGAAATTAAACTTGTATTTATTGAAATTACTTTCAACTCTTCATCTTATCTAGAGAATACGATACCCAAATTTGGTAGGCATGGGATTACATGTTTACCAAAACTTTAATTTTTTCATGGTGATTAGAGGTTTCTAATTGAATTTGATGATAACAATAACAAAATTGTCCTAGATACAAAAACAATTTAGGAGTTATATGGCTATTTAGAGTCATTATAATATTGGTATATTATATCCTAATTAAAGGAGTGTAAACTAGATAGTGAAAGATAATCTGTGGGAGTATGTAATGGTAAAATATCTCAACTAGTTTATTTTTCCTAATGATTCAAATATTATATATTTTATATGACTAACATTTGATCTATTAAATTACATATTAAATCTAAATTTCATTATATTAAATTAATTAATAAGTGATGGATGTCTTTTGTGGAAATTAAATGAAGATATTTTAAATCAAAGATAACTTTATTTTATATTTTAGGGAATAAACAGAATGAAAATGCATGCCTCAAATATGGGTTTATAGATGTTAAGACATAGGAGAAGTTTGTCTCTAGTAGGCACAAGGAAGCATTTTTGGTTTGATAATTTTTTTCTATAGAATCAATTTTTAAAATTATTTTTTAATTAATTAAGGATTTACTCATTTATTCTTATAAAATAGTCATCTAGAAGATCTCACCAAGAGATCTAGTTGTAGAATGTATACCCTAATACATTTTCATGGGGGGTATCCTTTATTGGATGAGAAAATAATTGCTAAAAAGTTTGACGAATTAAGATCTAAATCTAGTAGTGGATCTAAAGAGATTCAATCTAGTCCTCCCTCACCCCCCCCCCACTCACCATGAAAAATTAAAAAGGGAAATAATGAAAAAAGGGTAAGTTTCTTACTAATCTATCAAAAGAAGTAGTTAATAATATTTTAAGAAATTAATTATCATTTTTCTTGAATATTAGTATTTTTTTGAATTCATCCACTAATATAACATTAAAATACATATTATTTTAGGATGTCTTTTAGGAGAAAGTGACTAATGGAACCTTTATAAAAAATTATAGGATATATATTCATGTGACTGCTTTAGGAAATCAATAACACTTGGATTGCGTAAGAGGATATGATACAGATGTTAGTATTATAATTTTTTTTGACATCCTAGTATGGGATTGAGGGAGGAATAATACAAGGTTGAAATAGGTTCCATAAAGGATTAGATTTGACAGATGAATCAATCAATAGATGAGAAAATTAAATCATTTGTACGGGCTATGTTTTCAAAATAGGAAAGACAGACATAGCCTGCACAACCTACCTATCCAGATCCTTCACCTCTTCATTCAAACCTGAATGTGTATTGTGAATTTCATGTTGGGGATCCCCATTTACATATTATATTGTATAAAATAATTCATACTTTGGGGTATTATATACACCATTTGCTTATGCAGTTAGATAAAATAAGAGTAATTTTACATGATATTATTGATCCAAAAGATCCAATGTCATTTCCTACCAAGGATATGACCACAGTTAGAGAGACTATGGGATATTTTTTACTCTGGATAGCTATCCTTATTTTTCAATTAACATATTAGGTATGTGTTGTTTTTAATTTTTTACTTACTTTTGATTTCAAATTACTTGTAATATTTTTTTTACATTTAACTTATATAGAATTATATGAAATATAAGGAATCGTTACAAAAGAAACAAAAATTTCAGGAACCAGCACCTTCAAATACTCCTTGGGGTTCTCAAGGGATAACTAAAGTGAATTAATTTATGTTGGTGGATTATTATAAGTTTCCAATGACTATTGAAATATGTAAGATAGTATCACTAGTACAAAAATTATTTATCGCATTGGCTTTATCACATCGGTTATAGGATAACCAATGTGAAAAATCAATTATCACTCTTTATCACATCAATTATAAAATAATAAACATGTTAAATCTATTTTTTTATATTGGTTATAAAATAACCAACATGATATATCATTTAAAATTTTATGAATTTCCATTTTGAATTATTTTGGTGTTATTCGATCGGGTGAAAGAAAACTCGATTCTCTCATGTGTAGAAGCCCTAACCTCGTTTATTCAATCTAGTGGCCTCAAATATTAGTTTTTCAACTTTATATATCCTCATTTTTTGTTATCACATTTAATCTGATCATCTCTCAACTCTAAGTAAGCATCACACACCTTGGTTTTAGTCGTTTAATGTCATGGACGCCCTAACTCTACTTTTCTTGATTACATTTACTAAAATATTTCATTACCATCTTGTTTAGTTCTATATTTTGAGAAGTTTTATGATTTTTTTATAGATATATTTTCCTAAGCACGAAACAAGTTATATTTCGGTTAAATATTTTATTACTATTCATATTTTTTATTTTTAGATTCATTCCATCCCTTATTATTTTATATTAACATGCTTCTATAAATATATCTAAAATGTTTTTTAAAATTTAAGTGGTCAAACATGATAATTATTACTTCTTGTTCTTGAACAAGGAGGACATGTGTCATATAGTATAATTTGATAGTTCCATATGCAATGAAATCATGTGTTGGGACTATATCCAAATCGGATTTTGTAGGATTCGACAAATCATTAGAAATGTAAAAGATGTAAATGTTATTAGCGATGAAAATTTTTCTAAAGAATATTGACAAATAAAATACTGGAACCAAGAGAAGATATTTTTTATCAATTTTATAAATAATTTAATCACAAAATGAAAGGTTTCCTCAATATTTAGATCTTTCTTCATTGGGGATGTTGATCATTCTAACTCGATTGATGTAGTGTCATTATATGGTGAGGACCCAAAGTAGATCCCCTCTAGTGGTGATCAACACGTGCTCCTTAAATCTCTAAACAATGCTGATGAATCATTGCATGCTAGCACGAATGATTGATTGTCTTGTGTTATTTACCTTTGATCACTTCACATTCCTTTGAGCTTGAATGAGTCTCTATTGTTCTTCTTGTACTTGATTTGGATTATGGTCAATAATATTAAATTTCAAGTTTTATCTAATTTCATTCATAAGAAAATGAAAAATAAGAGAATAATCTAACTATATTTTTTTATAAATTACTTACATGCAATTATTTTTATGATAAATCAATTAGCTTTAAACTTATATTTGATTATTTATTAGAATTTATAATTATACTTTTTAAATACGCATGTTTTTTTTAAAAATCGAAGTTTTGTTACTTTCAAATTATGAAATCTTTGACATAAATTTAAACCTATTTTGACTTGAATTATTTATTCTCAATTTTATCACCACTATATTCTTTTGAGAAAATATTTATTTTTGATATTTTTTATAGATAATAATGAGTCGAAGTTGGATAACGACACTTCGAATAAGTGATGAATATGAGGAAAGAGTTTATTCTTTTTTGGAATTTTCTAAAAAAAATGTTCCAAACAATGACATGTTTTTTCTATGCATGAAATTTTTAAATATAGAGAAGTTAAAAGGCAAAGAGATCAAAGATCATTTAACTTGTCATGGTTTTAATCTGAGTTACAGCCCTTGTATTTAGCATGGTGAAATTGGGGAAAAATTAGATCTATTAATGATGATTCTTTGCAATATGATAACTCTGATGAAATTGAAGAAATAATTTGTGATATTTAAGAAGAGGAAATTGAGAAAGAACTGATAATTGAGAATCTATATAGTGATACTGAAAAACTAGTGTATCTGGGTTGTATGAAATTTATGGTTTTATCATTGGTTGTAATATTGATTAACTTAAAGGTGAAACATGGTTGGAGTGATAATATTTTTACTAATTTTCTATAATTTCTGAAAAATATTATTCCTAAAGATAATGATCTTTATTATTCACATTATAAAGCAAAGAAAATACTATTCTTAGTGGGATTAGGTTACAAAAAAATACATGAATTCCTGAATAATTGTGTTCTATATAAAAAGAAATATGAATTTCTATCAAAGTTTCCTAAATGTGGTACGTCGCGGTATAAGTTGAAAGAAAAATTACGTGTTTATTTAGAAGTTATAGAGACCCTGACAATGCATTTAGGTATCTTTCTATAATTCATCATTTGAAACATTTATTTTTAAATTAACATGATGAAAAAAGGTTAAGATAGCCTATAGATGAGTGGACATGTGATGGAAAATTATGGCATCCAGCTGATTGTGCATAGTGGAATAAAATTGATCAGAAGATTCCTATATTCAGAAATGAAGTTAAAATCTCAGACTTAGACTATACATGGATAAATGAATCCATATTAAATACTTAGTAGCACACATAGTTTATGTCCTATTTTATTGGTAATTTAGAACTTATCTCGTGAATTTTATATGAAGCGCAAATATTTCATGTTGAGTTTAATGATCTCTAGACTAAAATAGCCTGGAAATGATATTGATGTTTTATTTTCACCATTAATTTATGATTTGAAACTCTTATGGGAGGATGTTATTATGGTGTATGGTTCTTAAATGGAATATTTTAAACTATATACAATGAGTATTTCCACTATAAATTACTTCCCAGCATATGGAAATTTTTCTAGATATAGTGTTAAGGGGCATAAAGCGTGTCCAATTTGTGAACAATAGATTTCATATTATCAATTTCATGATAAGAGAAAAATAGTATACATGGGTAATCAAAATTTTTTGTCTATGGATCACTCTTATATAAGATTAAAAAAGTAATTCAATGGATCACAGGAATTTAATATTACTCTAAAACCTTTATCCACTGATCAGTATTTTGAGAGGGTGAAAAACCTTGATGTGACATTTGGAAAGACACATAAATCTGGTAATGATAAAAATATTTGGAAGAAATGGTCAATATTTTTTGAGCTACCATATTGGATATATCATAAGGTCAAACATAACATTGATTTCATTCGTGTGGAGAAGAATATGTGTGACAAATTGATTGGAACATTGTTAGATATTAAAGGAAATACTAAATATGGGTTGAATGCAAGATTGGACTTACTCTCAATGGGAATACATTTGGAGTTAGCTCCCAATCCTAATGGAAGGTGAACATTCCTGCCCCCGACTTTTCATACATTATCTAAGAGGGAGAAAATTAGATTTTGTCAATATCTTCATGATATCAAAGTGCTGCAGGATTATTCTTAAAATGTAAAAAATGTTGTGCCCTTAGAGGATTTTAAGTTTACGGGTATGAAATATCATGATTATTGCATCATGATGCAATAGTTCCTACCAGTTTAATTGCATGAAATATTGCTCATCCATGTCAAAATGACTATCATAAATGTGTGTTATTTTTTAAATTCAATTTGTAATAAGTTGATTGATCTGAATGATTTGATAATTTGGAAAACCAAGCAATTTCTATACTTTTTCAATTGAAAATGTATTTTTCTCCATCTTTTTTTGATATCATGGTGCATTTAATGGTTCATTTGGTGCGAGAAATAAAGATTTTTGGACTTGTATATCTAAATTGGAGGTATCCTTTTGAAAGGTATATAAAGATATTGAAGGGGTATGTTAAGAATCCATATAGATCGGAAGCCTCTATTATTGAGGAGTACATTTCTGAGGTGGTTGTAAATTTTTGTACAAGCTACTTGTCTATAGTGGAGCACATTGGTTTTCCTCCAACTCACCATGAACGAGTTAATTATGGGGGAAAGGGGATTTTTGTCTTAAAAGTAAACTCTTTGATAGGTGAATAGATAAAGAAGGTACATTAATACATCTTTAATAACAAAGATGATTCTCAACCATATATAACATTGCATATTAATGTGTTGAAAAAATGTTATCCAAAGAAGAAAGATATATGAATTTTGAATGAGAATAACAAAAAAAATTGACATGGTTTAAAGAGACCATGCTTGGTGGATCAGATGCATTAGAAATGTTGAGATTCTTAGTGGGTGATCCAAGTTTAAATTTCATAACATGGTCTGGGTATGACATTAATAGCTATATATTTCATATGAAAGATCAAGACAATAGAAGTGCAGTTCATAATAGTAGTGTATTGGTGTTCGTAGAAGAAATGATTTTTTTGAGTGATAAATACAAAAAACTAATTTCTGTATCAATTTCATATTATGGAGTCATTGAAAAAATATGGGAGGTTGATTGCATAAAATTTTAACTTCTAGTGTTTAACTAAAAATGGTTTATCAGTAACAATAGTGTCAGGCACTATGAATTTGGAATGACACTTAATAATCTAAATAGATTAGAATACACAAATGATCCTTTTATAATAGAAACACGTGAAAAAATCTATATTCTTGATCAAAATGATATGCAGTGGTTTATTATTTTACAAGGAAAAAATAGTATGTTGGTGATGATAAACTTGACTAAGATGCTAATTTATGTGAGATACCTACTTCCATGGAAATATTAATAGATAATATTGATGATCACATCATAAACATGGTTTTTGTCATATGAAATGATCATGATGAAGGAATTTGGGAAAATAATCATTTATTACATTCCTAATATGATAGGTAACATATTTTTATTTCTTGTTTACTTTTTTAAATTTCATAAAATGTTAGATATTTTAATTTTATTTTCTTTATTAAAACATGTATTATAACTAATAAGTTAACTTGTTTTTTTATATTAGTTTTTTTTATATTACCATGTTTACCCTTAAGTAACTTATTTATTAATTGATTTTGTTGAAACACAATTATCACTGGTGGAAATACCACCTATACCAACGGTTCCTTGAAACTGTTGGTATGGGCCTATATATGGAGGATTTTCCCAACAGTTTCCTCAAACCGTCGGGATAGGCATAGAGGTTCCCAATGGTTTCCCAATGGTTTGTGAAAACTTTTGGGATATACCCTCTATCCTAATGGTTTTTAAGAACCATTGGGATAGAAAATCTCAAAAAACACTTAAGCCCACTTCCTCCATCCAGAACTAATCTTTTCCCTAAATGAGATCTCTCCCTCTTTCAAACCCTACTTCCTGAGCACTAAACCTACTTCCCAAGTGCACTTCCTCTAGAACTGATCTATCCAGGCTGCCAACCCTACTTCCCGAGCACACTTCCTCTGGAACCCAGCTCTAACATTTTTCCCTAAACGAGATCTCTCCAGGCTGTGAACCCTACTTCCCAATTGGTAATATATCTTTGATTCAAGTAATTTTTGTTCTTCTAATTCAAATTGGTATGTTATAACTGAGTTATGTATTTTACCTCCATTTATTTTAGCTTTTTTTATTCAATTTTTCTGCAATATTCTTTCCTTTACCCACTGTTTATTATGATCCCCTTATAAAAACAATTCATATATCATTTTAGGTTGTGGTTTTGTTGTGCTTTATCTTTATAGAATAATTTTGATTGATATTGAAGATGTCAATATGATCATGAGTTATTTTATCCATGGTTTATTTTAAATTTAACGTTTATTGACATGATTTCGTTGGTTAGGCATAAATATAGCTATAGAATTTTTTATCCTAAGAGGAACGACAATATACTCATGCATTATGAATCTACCCTTAAATGTTATCTTTGAAATATAACACTATAACTTTAAGATGATGATTCCCTCACTGTAAGTCATTCATAGAGAACCACTATTATCCTCAAAATTGTTCAAACATGTAAACAATCCCCAAATCTGGGTATCAATTCTTCATGGTCACATGGTTCGGCATTATTTAGCATAAACACAACCACTAAATAATAGGGTGATGTGTACAGTTGAATAAATCAATAAACCTCCATGACCTTAAGAAGAAACTTGATTTACCTCAACTCAACTAGTGTCAAATGATATATTGAAATTGATATGGGTTACACTACAAAAATTATTTTTATCTGAAATTTAATTTCTATCTATGGAGGGAGTCTTGAAGAGTTTTCTGAAAAGACATTATAATATTGGTAAACCATTTAGAGAAATAGCATAGGATAATACTGGTTGTGCCACAAGATCAAAGCCTTCCAGAAGTGACATAATATCTTTAATCTATCTCAAATCCAGTTCTTCTCTACACACATCAACCTCCCACTCACATGAGATCATAAAATTTTATCCCTTGCGTGAAATGAATGATAATCTCCTTCGATAAAAATCAATATCAGTATGAATTATTTTCATCTATCCCACCATGATGATCACGTTAAAGATATTCATCATTTGGAACATGATGCACCATGAATTTCCATAGCTAAAAACTATAATAATACACTTAATAAAACAATTAAGATGGTGTAAATTATTCCCAATGAGTGTATTGAGAGAAAGAAACTGTAAACTAACTACAATGATAAATTAATTCTCTAAAACATTAGAATATATTTACAAATAAGTTAAACCATTTTTAAAATAAGTAGTAAAAATAGTAGTCTTGGTCAAGACTATACCTCTAATAGATGATGTCCCTCTCCACAAAATATCAAAACCAGGTCCACTACATACACTTGGCCTTCCTAATCTCCATGACCATGCCCCTTATATAAATAACTCCCCTAAGTGATATTTTTCTAATGGGTATGAACCTTCATCATGTAATAGTAATTTATTAAAATATGCATCAGTATACTATTTATTTTATGAAATGACTTATTATATTTTTTGTACAGAATGGATAGAAGTTGGATGTATTAAATTGATCAGATCTCAAGCAATTTTAAAAAAAAATTGGAGAAATTTTTAGATTTCACATTTGACAATGCTTCAGATAGTGGTCACATACACTGCCCCTGTTATAATTGTGTTGGAAGACCTTGGTTGAGCCATGAAGAAGTTAGATACCATATAACCAAATATGGTTTTCACACAAACTACTATGTGTGGTACCACAATGGGGAGGAAATGGAATCTCAAAATGTTGATGATCCAAATGAGAGGATTGGATTAGAGAATTTGATATATGATCATTTTCTATTTATTAGTTATCATGATAAATAAAGTATGTTGACCCAAGAATACTTTTATATGGTCACACATGATCCATCCAATGAAAATGATGATATTGAAAAATTGAAAAAATTGAATGATGCTGCAACGACTGCAGTATATCGAAAATGTGGTAAAATGAAAAATCTAGAATTTTTAATCTGATTGTTTCATGGGAAAACCATGTATGGGATTTCTAATACTTCCATTGATTACATTCTTACCTTCTTTAAGGACTTAGTTCCAGATGATGTAGATATTCCCTCAAACCATTATACAACATGGAAGTTAGTTGAAGAAATTGGATTTTCAAAAAAAAAATCATGCTTTCTTGAAAGATTGCATCTTATTCTGGGAGGAAACTGCTAAAATAAATGATTTTATAAAATGTGGAATATCCCGATGGAAGCCAAAAGTTGATGGAACACTATCATGTGTGCCATAGAAAGTTATTTGGAGCTTTCCATTGATCCTTAGACTCCAAAATCTTTTCATTTCTGATGAAATATCAATAAAAATGTGATGGCATGATACTGAGAGAAAGAAGAATAGTGAAGAGTTGGTTCACCCTATAGATGGATTTTCATGGTAGAGATTTGATGCTCGATATCCTAATTTTTCAGTTGATGTTCATAATTTGAGGTTGGGTCTTTCATGTGACAGTTTTAATCTATTTGGACATATGATTACTTCGCACAACACATGGACGGTTTTCATACACATTTATAACCTTCCCCCATGGTTGTGTATGAAAAAACCTTTCACTTTCATGAGTATACTTATATACGGACCTTCTGATCCTACCAATGATATAGAAATATACATTAAACCTTTAATAAAAGAGTTTAATCTTCTTTTAGATGTGGTTGTGCGCATATACGATGCATATTTGAAATACATATTTTAGATGCATGATGTGCTTATGTGGACGATCAATGATTTTCTTACTTATGCAATGATATCTAGATGGTGCATGCTATTTGTATGAATAATACTCGATCTAGAATACTAAAATATTTTCGTAGTTTTAGTTTTATGGGACATAGATGATTCTTTCCAATAGACCATCCATATAGAAATTATCATCGAAAATTTGACAATACCATGGATACTGATGGTCCACCTCAGCATATGTCTGGAAATAATGTGCTTAATGAATTTAAAGATTTGCATTTTTTATTCGAGAAGGGTCAAATGAAATCTAGAAACAGGGAAAATGTTTCCAATGATACCTGTTATAATTTGAAGAAGAGGAGTATCTTATTTGAGTTGCCTTATTGGTCAACCAATTTGTTATGTCATTTCTTAGACATAATGCACATTGAAAAGAATATGTGTGAAATGTTTCTTTCGATTATTCTAAATGCCAAAGGAAAGATAAAATATGATTTATGATCTCAGTTTGACTTGGTGGAATTAAGAGATTAGGCTATAATTGCATCCTGTGTGTATTAGTGAAAATAAATGGTAAGTTCTATGTGCTTCTTATGTGATGAAACCTGCAAAAAAAAAATCAATTTTTGTAAGTAATAGAGACTATTAAAGTTAATTATGGTTATTCAAGAAATATGTAAAAATGGGTCAACAGAAGAGAGTTGAAGCTGAAATCTTTGAAGACTCGTGATTATTACATCCTTCTGCATGAGTTGATTCTAATAGAAATTTGTCATCTTTTGTCCAATAATTTAAAGGTTTCATTTATTTGGTTATTCCATTTGATTAGAGATATTTGTGTTAAGAAGTTTTCTAAGTCTTTCTTGTAAAAAAATGTTGGTAGAGACACCATTAATTTTGTGTGAGTTAGAAAAAATATTTCCTTCATCATTTTTCACATGAACGTTGCATTTGACTATCCATCTACCAACTGAAATACATCTCAGAAGACCTATAGATTTTAGTTAGATGTATCCAACTGAAATAAATATGTACACATTTAAATATTATGTCTGGAACATGAATCATCTTGAATGTTATATCGTGAATGGTTACTTGGCTCAAGAATGTGTGGATTTATGCTCAATGTATTTGTATGATCTTACTATGAGAATGAACATACCAATTAGAAATAAAGAAGAATAGTATGATAAAATTGAACCTAGTTTTCCATCACTTCATCAAAGAGGATGAATTTTTGGATCATATACATTGATGACATTAATCCATGAGGAGCAGGAGATGGAACATCGCACAGTGTTGTTCAACTGTGATTTATTCTATGACTACATCAAGTAAGTAAATTGAACATGTATATCTTATCTCATCTCTTGTAATTTTACATATCTGTTAACTCGTTTCTATTTTTATCTTTAGGGGACATAAAGAAATTATAAATAGAAAACATTATTCTTTATCTTTAATAAGAAGAGAGACTTTTCATAGTAAAGGGTTTTATTCTTGGTTGAAATTGAAGGTATAAATATTGATGTAATAAATTAAAAATATCAATATTTAATTAAGTTTAATATTCATTTATATTTTAGGTATTGATTTTGTTGGCTAACTCTGTCTCTAAGGAAATAATAGCTTTGGATTTTGGTCCTAATACTGTGGTTCATGAATGTAAATCAATTCTGATAAATTGGTAAAGATTTATTATCATTGAACGAACAAAGAACATGAGAACAGAACATGATGGTGTTATTCTAACTTCCACAATAGACTGTTATGCCAGGGCATCGGATAATAGACCTCATTTTGAAAATGTAGCTTATTATGGATTCATTGAAATAATAATAATATTGGATTATTACTCTCATGGTCGAGTCACTATGATGAAATGTTAGTGGTTTGATTCGATGACAAGGTAGGGCACCTTTATTGATGATTGTGGATTTCAACTTATTAACATGACTCGCACTCTTGCTACCAACAAACCATATATATTGACATTTATGATGAAACAATTTTTTTATGTCAAATATCATCTTCGACCGAAATTTGGTTTCATTATTGAAGTAATTACAAGAAATCACTACTGGAAATAGGATTTTTTCCAACGGGTGTTTACCAATGGTTGGTCTAAACCGTTGGGGTTGAAGGGATTAGGACATATTTACCAATGGTTATACACAACCGTTGGCAAAGGAATGTCCAGGGAAGGCTTTCCCAATGGTTTCAGAAAACCGTTGGGAAAGGCCACCCCTTTGCCAACGGTTTCCCCAAACCATTGGTAAAGGGGTGTCTTAGATACACTTTACCCAACAGTTCACTAGAACCGTTGGGAAAAGTCCCTTAACACCTCTCTTTCCCAACGGTTTTTAAAAACCGTTGGGAAAGAATTCCTCCAAATACAGCCACGGGGCTGCTCTCCCCCCATTCGGATAGAACCCTAAATTTATGATCCAGCGGGGCTGCTCTCCCTCCTCTCGCGAACTCCCCCCATCCGAACATCCGAAGAGGTAAAAACTCATATAAAATCAGGTATTTTTTCCTTTATACACATATACTACCTTATTTTTATTGTTATTGATCTCATATTTTAGTTTTAATTTATCAATCCAGCTCCAACTCTCTGCTAATCTTGAACTCCCCATCCGAATAGGTGAAAACCCAGCTGAATCATCTCAAATCAGGTATTTTATTCTTTATACATATATGGTACCTTGTTTTTATTGTTATTGATCTAATATTTTTGTTTTAAGTTAGGATTTTGATGTGATTTCACTGTGAAAAATAGGGAAATGAATGAATATTTTGTTAATTAATTAGTTTCCCCTGGAATATCAGTTGTGTTATAATTCCCATGATAAATAAAGGGGTAATGTAATAAAAGACCTTGAATAAATACATTGTGGAAGTTGGGGTATGTTGCCTCTATGAGAGGTTTTTTGTTCTGTTTCATTGTATTTTGTAGGGTGTTTTATGGGGATTGAGGTGACCAGTTGGGCTTTGTGATATGTGGGGTTGTAATGTGATGGTTAGTGGGCATGGAGGTGACATGTGAAGTTGTATGATAGTGATGATGTGTGGTGGTGTTGTGTTGTGTGGAGGTGTTGTGTGATGAAGTTGTGGTGTATGATGTGTGGTAAATGGATTTAATTCATTTAACATTAAATGAATGGACAATGTAAGTGTGAATGAAGTGGCTTATAAATGAAAGTGAGAAATGTTATGCGTCTTGTGTGGTGGTGGTGTGGTTTATGTGTTTTATGGTAGTAGTGAAGTGTGTGATTATGTAGTTAATGTGAACCCATAGGTTGAGTATTTTGTGCTATCTATATATCATGTATTTTTATGTTATTTCTACACATTCCCAACCAGAGTTGGATAAACTTACCAACGATCAGAGGTTTTGAGTTATGGGTATTTTTTCTAATATCTTGGATGGTGGTTATATGTTTGGATAGCTACCATGTCTTCCCTACTCTTCCTTCAAAAGTGATTGACCATGTGTTTTTAGGCAAGATGCGATGTGATTGTCCATGTGTCTTCAGGTGAGATGTACTATGATTTCCCTAGTGTTTTCCGGTGAGGTGTGATGTGATAAGGCTATAATAAGATGTGGCATGTGGTTGGGGTCATGTAGGGTAGGAGGATGGCACAAGGTTGATGTTATTCATGTTCATGATACCCTACTAATATGGTTATGGGATGAGGCATGCTGTTATGTGATATAACACATTAAGTTCTTATTGGTTTTACATTTTTTCAATAACACATTTGTATGTTTTTTTCACATGTGTAGTTGATACCTTGATTATTTTCTTCCTTTATCGTTTAATTAAATGTATTTTCTATTAAATTTAATGCCTATTGAATTGTTTATGACAAAATGAATTATATAAATTCTTTTTATAGAATGGACAGAAGTTGGATGTATGAAACCGATCGGATCTCAGACGATTTTCAAAACAATTTGGAGAGCTTTATAGATTTTGCATTTCACAATGCTTCAGATAGTGGTCGCATACACTGCCCATGTTCCAATTGTGTTGGTAGACCTTGGTTGAGCCGTGAAGAAGTCAGCTACCACATAACCAAAAATGGGTTTCAAGCAAACTACTTTGTGTGGTATCACAATGGGGAGAAAACGAAATCTCAAATTGGTGATGATCGAAATGAAAGGACTGGAATGGAGAATTTGTTAGATGATCGGTTTCTGTTTATTCGTCATCATGAAAAAGAAAGGATTTCGACTCAAGAATACTTCGATATGAGGACAGCTGATGCATCTAGTGAAAATGATGATATTGATAGGGTGAAAAAATTGAATGATGCTGCCACGACTCCAGTATATCGACAATGCGATAAAATGAAAAAGCTAGAATTTTTAATCTGATTATTTCATGGGAAAACTATGTATGGGATTTCTAATACAGCAATCGATTACATTCTTACCCTCTTGAAGGATTTACTTCCAGATGATGCAGATGTTCCCTCAAACCACTATATGGAATGGAAGTTAGTTGAGGAACTTGGATTTTCAAGAAACAAAATTCATGCTTGCCTGAAAGATTTCAGTTTATTCTGGGAGGAAATCGCTGAATGAAATGATTGTATAAAATGTGGCACATCCTGCTGGAAGTCAAAATCTGATGGAACACCATCCCGCGTTCCATAGAAAGTAATGTGGCACTTTCCATTGATCCCTAGACTCCAGAATCTTTTTATGTCTGATGACATATCAATAAAAATGAGATGGCATGATACCGAGAGAAAGAAGACTAATGATGAGTTGGTTCATCCTGTAGATGGATTTGCATGGAAGATATTTGATGCTCGACATCCTGTTTTTTCAGTTGACGTGCATAATGTGAGGCTGGGTCTTTCATGCGACGGTTTTAATCCGTTTGGTCAGATGCTTACTTCGCACAGCACATGGCCAGTTTTTATACACATTTATAATCTTCCCCCATGGTTGTGTATGAAAAAACCTTTCACTTTCATGAGTATACTCATATCTGGTCCTTCTGATCCCGGTAATGATATTAATGTATACATGCAACCTTTAATAAAATAATTGAAACTTCTTTGGGATGTGGGTGTGCGCACATACGATGCATGTTCGAAAGACATATTTCAGATGTGTACTATGCTTATGTGGACGATCAATGATTTTCCAGTTTATGCAATGATGTCTAGATGGAGCACGAAGGGAAAACTGTCATGTCCAGTTTGTATGAAGAATACACGATCCAGAAGACTGAAACATCATTGTAGTTTCAGTTTTATGGGACATCGACGATTCTTACCAAAGGATCATCTATATAGATTGAATCGTTGAAGATTTGATAATACCATAGAGACCGATGATCCACCTCAGTGTATGTCTAGAACTGATGTGATTAATGAATTGAAAGATTGCAGTTTTTCGTTCGGGAAGGGTCAAATGAAATCTGGAAAGAGAAAGAATGTTTCCATTGAAACCTGTTACAATTGGAGGAAGAGGAGTATCTTTTTTGATTTGCCTTATTGGTCAACCAATTTGTTATGTCATTGCTTAGACGTAATGTATATTGAAAAGAATATATGCGAAATTTTGCTTTCATTTCTTCTAAATGTCAAGGGGAAAACAAAAGATGATTTATGATCTCGGCGTGACTTGGTGGATTGGGGCATCAGACCAGAATTGCATCCTGTGCGTATCAGTGAAAATAAATGGCAACTTCCATGTGCTTCTTATGTGATGCCACCTATGGAAAAAAACAATTTCTGGAAGTATTAGAGACTATTAGAGTTCCTGATGGGTATTCAAGCAACATATCTAAACGGGTCAACAGAAAAGAGTTGAAGCTAAAATCTTTGAAGACTCATGATTATCACGTTCTACTGCATGAGTTGCTTCCAATAGCAATCCGTCATCTTTTGTCCAATAATTTAAGGGTGGCTGTTATTCGGTTGTGACATTTGTTTAGAGATCTTTGTGCTAAGAATTTGTCCAAGTCTTTCTTGCAAAAAATTTTGACAGATGCCCCATTAATTTTGTGTGAGTTGGAGAAAATATTTCCTCCATCATTTTTCACATGCATGCTGCATCTGACTGTCCATATTCCCAATGAAATACTTCTCGGAGGACCTGTTTCTTTTTGTTGGATGTATCCAACTGAAAGAAATATGTTCACATTAAAGTCTTATGTCCGAAACAGAAATCATCCCAAAGGTTCTATCGTGAATGGTTACCTGGCCCAAGAATGTATGAATTTCTGCTCAATGTATTTGTCCGATCTTAATACAAGATTGAATAGACCAATGAGAAATGAAGAAGAACGGTATGAGGAAATTGAACCCAGTTTTCCATCACTTCCTCAAACAGGAGTAATTTCTGGATCATATACATTGAAGACATTAATCCATGAAGAGCGGGAGATGGCACATCGCACAGTTTTGTTCAACTATGATTTGTTCAATGACTATATCAGTTAACTAAATTGATTATGTATATCTTACATATATATTTGTTAAACTATTCATATTTTTTATCTACAGGGAACATAAAACAATGATAAATAGAAAGCATCGTTCTTTATCTTTGAGAAGAAGGGAGGCTTTTCATAGAAAAGAGTTTTCTTCTTGGTTAAAATTGAAGGTAAAAATATTACTATTTAAAATAATTAAATCAATATTTAATTAAGTTTAACAATCATTTATATTGCAAGTATTGAGTTTGTCTGCTAACTCTGTCTCTGAGGAAATAAGAGCTTTGGCTTTTGGTCCTAATACCGTGGTTCGTGACTGTAAATCAATTGTTATCAATGGGTACAAATTTATTGTCACTGAACGAGCAAAGAATATGATAACACAACATGATGGTGTTATGGTTACTGCCATAACAGATTGTTATGCCAGTGCATCAGATAGTAGACCACGATTTGAAAATGTGGGTTATTATGGAGTCGTCGAGAAAATAATAATATTGGATTATTACTCTCATGGAAGAGTCACAATGTTGAAATGCCATTGGTTTGATTCGATGACGAGACAAGGCACATTTATTGATGATTGTGGATTTCGAGTAATTAATATGACTCGCACTCTTGCTACCGAAGAACCATTTGTGTTGGCATCAATGGCTAAACAAGTTTTTTATGTCAAAGACCAACTTCGACCTGAATTTTGTGTCATAGTTGAAGTAATTCCAAGACATATTTTTGATGATGGTGATGATGAAATTGACACTTTCCCTACTGTCATTGGAACCAATACATTTATTTATTTTGATGACTCCAATAGCTCAATTGCCAGAGTTGATTGTGAACCTGAAGTTGTGGTTGAAAATATATAGAATCATTCATCCATGTTCTCAATTCTTTTGGTTTACCTCGAGTTGGGTTGTTAAGGTTGGTACTATTCAAATTGATTTAGTATTGATAACAAATATATTTTGGCTGACTTGACCGTTATGTGAATTTTCAATGTTTATTCATTTCAATTTTATTTGAATTGCATTTTCTAATTTGGAATTGAACTGTATTCAAACCTAGTCAAATAATATTTTTAACTTGGTAAACATTACAACTTGTATGATTTATTAAATCCATTCAAGCTCTTATAAAATAATTGATAGATAAATTATCAATGAATCCCCCTATTCCCTAATATATTTATTTTTTTGGGTTACACTTTAGTTTCCTTTTTCTAATTAATTACATATTTGTTTTCAAAAGTAGGAAATGCAGCCTATTGAAGAGAGACGAAGGAAAAAAATGATGGACAACAATCGTCGAATGACGGATTTGGGAGTTCCACCATTAGTACCTGTTGTGAGTACTTTATTTCAAATATATATATTTAGAGAATATATAATGTCATGTGATTAATTTTGTTGTAAACATTTTTGTAGGATCCACCTTTACGTCGACAGTTATTCGACGAGGAGCCTAGTACTGGTCCTAGTACTCAGGCCGGTGGTACGAGGGGGGTTTGTACCAGAGGTCGACGATCAGCTGCGCGTGCCTGACTAGACCCTGCCCCTCCCACTGACATGTCATCCTTACCACATTCTGATCCCGTTGTTCCGTTAGGGACACACGGGATATTTAGGCCTCCCATGTTTTCGCTACCGTCTGCATCTTCTGCCCCATCATTTTCACATCCCATGATGATTCCCACTCCCCAGTCAGAATCTGGTCATACTGTTGTCCCATATTCTTTTCCTTCTATTTCTGTCTCTCTGAGCTTCCATATTCCTTCATCCTCAACTCCTGTTCCAGCACAGGGTGTTCCATCAGTTTATGTGGATCCGGCGGTGCTCAGCGATCAGACTGGCGCAGGTATATTTATAAAACCCTAACAAAATTGTATAAAAATATTTATTTTCATTATAAAATGTTTTGATAAAATATTTGTTTTTTCTTTAATGACAGATACAGCTACTGACAGGAGGTGGGGGCGGGGGCATACACGCATGCGTTCGGTGTGGAATCGCCACACACAGGTTATGGTAGATTATAATGAAGACAACCAAATGGTTGAGAAATCCGGGCAGCAATGTCGGAGTTTTTTGGCGATGCTTTCCAAATACTCCGACATCATTCTCGTCAGCCCGCTGTCATGGAGACATTTGCCACATGAATTCAAGGATAGAGCTTGGGCAGAGATATGGGTAAAAAAATCTATTGTATTTAATGACATGAATTATTTTTGTATTTATTTGAATTAATATTTTGATATCAGCTTCGATTTAATTTTCCCAATGGTGAGGGTGCTCGAGCGGAACGTCTAAAGGATTTAGGCGAGCTTTGGAGAGACTACAAGCATGAGTTGTATCTTGGC
This sequence comes from Viscum album, assembly GCA_963277665.1. NCBI lineage: Eukaryota > Viridiplantae > Streptophyta > Magnoliopsida > Santalales > Viscaceae > Viscum > Viscum album. Next base: position 2,138,206,244 of record OY728128.1, on the reverse strand, counting down.
TGGCGTGCTAGAGTTGGCACTGAGTTAGAGGTGGTGCTAGTCGTGGATGACTGTCCTATAGAGCAGTATCATCAGATGATTACTCATTGGACGAGTACCCAGTTTAAGGTATGAATTAAATTTGAGGTATTTAAATAATAACTTTCATGTTTCGCATTAATATTATCCTTTGCATTATTGAATTTTATTTAGGAATCATCTGGAAAAAATAAAAAAAACATTGATGCAAAAAAATATCTCCACACACTAGGATGTACGACGATGCCGGATCATGAGAGGAAGCAGGTATGACAATTTTTTATAAGTTTTCTTTACGACTTACATTTTCTTTTGTTTTCTCAATTATTTAATCGTTTGTTAAAGTTTTCATATAACTTTAGTTTTCAATATCATTGTAGAGGAAAATACAGAATATTGAAGGACGTGTGCCTCGAGCAAAACTGTTTTGCTCGAGTAGACGGAAAAAAGATGGAAGTGCCGTCAACGAAGCGACTCATCAGCAGATTGTAAGTTTTAATCTATTGATTTTATATTTTAATATCTATTTTGTAACTTAATAATATATTTATATTTGTAACAGGTTGCTTTAGAGGCCCTCTATGCCCAAGAACCAGACAATTTTGGGCCTAGAGATCACTTACATCAGGTGTTAGGAGAGGAGCATCCTGGCAGAGTACGCTGCCGACCTAGGATAGCCCCGATGAGGTATTGGCCCTCCTCAGGTATGAGCTGTAGTGCCACCGAGCTACAGCAAGTTAGGGTACAGGCAGAACAGGCTGAGAAAAGGGCCACAGAGACGGCAGAACAGTCTGCTAGGGCAAACAATGCGTTTATGAAATTTATTGAAGTTCTACGTCCAACACTTCCAGCAGAGGCCAGCCCAGCTTTTGATGAGTATATATCGTCGATAGATTCTATATATGGTGCACCAGGTGATAGTTCTAGTGCTGCTCAGGATGATGTTCAGCTTGACGATGATGATGGCGAGGAGGAGGGCGAGGGCGAGGAGGAGGGCGAGGGCGAGGATGGCACTAAGGAGGGCGAGGACGATGATGGGGACGAGGATGATGATGGGGATGAGGACGAGGGTGATGATGATGGTGATGGTGATGGTGATGGTGATGGTGATGGTGATGGTGATGGTGATGGTGAGGGTGATGTGGGACAAATTGATCCATTTCATTTTTGACTAATATTACTGAGATTTGATATTTAATCTATTCTAGTTGTTGATTTTATCTAGACTCGTAGTATAGTATTGGAGTTGAGTTATTTTTATATATTATCTATTTTTATGGATGTTGTTGTCTTTTATTGGTTGTGTGTTTGGGAACCCCCTCCTTCATGGACCCCTAACAGCCCCCCACCCTCCTCCCTGGACCCCGGACAACCCCCTGGACAGCCCCCCGCACAGCCCCCCCCACCCTCCTCCATGGACACCGGACAACCCCCCGAACACCCCCCGGAAAGCCCCCTGCACAGCCCCCATACACCCTCCTCCCTGGACCCCCGAACAGCCCCCCCCCCCTCCTCCCTGGACCCGAACAGCCCCCCAGACAGCCCCCCGAACACCCCCCCCCCCCCCCACCCTTCTCCTTGGACCCCGGACACCCCCCGAACACCCCCCCGACAGCCCCCCGAACAACCCCCAGACAGCCCCCCGGACAGCTCCCCCACCCACCTCCTTGTACCCCGGACAACCCCCCGAACACCCCCCGGACAGCCCCCTGAACACCCCCCGGACACCCCCCGGACAGCCCCCTGAACACCCCCCGGACACCCCCCGGACAACCCTCCGAACACCCCCACAGACAGCCCCTAGACAACCCCCCGAACAGCCCCCCCTCCTCCCTGGACCCCGGATAGCCCCCCAGATAGCCCCCCGGACAGCCCCCCGAACAGCCCCCCACCCACCTCCTTGTACCCCGACAACCCCCCGAACACCCCCGAACAGCCCCATGAACAGCCCCCGGACAACCCCCGGACAACCCTCCGAACACCCCCGGACAGCCCCCCGAACACCCCCCCCCCCTCCTCCCTGGACCCCGGACAGCCCCCTGAACAGCCCCCCCCCCCCCCCCCCCCACCCTCCTCCCTGGACCCCGGACAGCCCCCCGGTCCACTCCCCGGACAGCCCCCCCCCCCCCCACCCTCCTCCTTGGACCCCGGACACCCCCCGAACACCCCCCGACATCCCCCCGAACACCCCCGGACAGCCCCCCGAACAGCCCCGAACAGCCCCCGGACAACCCTCCGAACACCCCCCCCCCCCCCCCGGACAGCCCCTGGACAGCCCCCCGAACACCCCCCCCCCCTCCTCCCTGGACCCCGGACATCCCCCTGGACAGCCCCCCGAACATCCCTCCACCCTCCTCCCTGGACCCCAGACAACCCCCCGGACACTCCCCGGAGGGCCCCCCGAACACCCCCCCCCCCCCACCCTCCTCCTTGGACCCCGGACACCCCCCGGAAAGCCCCCCGAACAACCCCCGGACAGCCCCCCGGACAGCCCCCCCACCCACCTCCTTGTACCCCGAACAACCCCCCGAACACCCCCCCGGATAGCCCCCGAACACCCCCCGACACCCCCCGGAAAACCCTCCGAACACCCCCTCGGACAGCCCCTAGACAGCCCCCCGAACAGACCCCCCCCCCTCCTCCCTGGACCCCAGACAGCCCCCCGACAGCCCCCGAACAGCCCCCCACCCTCCTCCCTGGACCCCAGACAGCCCCCCGGACACTCCCCGGACAGCCCCCCGAACAGCCCCCCCCCCCCCCCCACCTCCTCCTGGACCACCCCTCACGCGCGTTTACGAAGCGCGCGCATCACTTAAAACACAAATATTGAGCCGTACCACGCAAACTGCACGTCTGATTGATGTACCGTCTGCGCGTACACGTCAGGAATAATAATTAGAATGTTTCACAGTGGTTTCAGCTCAATCTGAGGTCGTCCGCTATGAATTTGACCGTTTGACGCCCGTTTTGGTCGTTTATGACACCAGAACTGCGTTCTCGGTCACCACAGGCACAGGGCACGTCCGATTGATGTGTCGTCTACTTTACCACTTCAGAAATCACTCACCCGTATTTTTCGTCTGATTTCAGGCCATTCCGACTTCGTTCGGCCTGTTTGGACCCCCCTCACGCGCGTTTACGAAGCGCGCGCATCACTTAAAACATGAATATTGAGTCGTACCGCGCAAACCGCACGTCCGATTGACGTGCCGTCTACGCGTGCACGTCACGAATAATAATTATAATGTTTCACGGTGGTTTCAGCTCAATCCGAGGTTGTCCGCTATGAATTTGACCGTTGGATGCCCGTTTTGGCCGTTTATGAAACCAGAACTGCGTTGTCGGTCACCGCGGGCACACGGCACGTCCGATTGACGTTCCGTCTACTCGACCACTTTAGAAATTAGTCACCCGTATTTTTCGTCTGATTTCAGGCCATTCCAACTTCGTTCGGCCAGTTTGGACCCCCCTCACGCGCGTTTACAAAGCGCGCGCATCACTTAAAACACAAATATTGAGCCGTACCGCGCAAACCGCACGTCCGATTGACGTGTCGTCTGCGCGTACACGTCACGAATAATAATTAGAATGTTGAACAGTGGTTTCAGCTCAATCTGAGGTCGTCCTCTATGAATTTGACCGTTGGACGCCCGTTTTGGCCGTTTATGACACCAGAACTGTGTTGTCGGTCACCGCGGGCACACGGCACGTCCGATTGACGTGCCGTCTGCTCGACCACTTCAGAAATCACTCACCCGTATTTGTCGTCTGATTTCAGGCCATTCCGACTTCGTTCGGCCCATTTGGACCCCCCTCACGCGCGTTTACGAAGCGCGCGCATCACTTAAAACACGAATATTGAGCCGTACCACCCAAACTGCACGTCCTATTGATGTGCCGTCTACGCGTACACGTCACGAATAATAATTAGAATGTTTCACGATAGTTTCAGCTCAATCTGAGGTCGTACGCTATGAATTTGACCATTGGATGCCCGTTTTGGCCGTTTATGACACCAGAACTGCGTTGTCGGTCACCGCGGGCACACGGAACGTCCGATTGACGTGCCGTCTACTTGACCACCTCAGAAATCACTCACCCGTATTTGTCGTCTGATTTCTGGTCATTACGACTTCGTTCGGCCCGTTTGGACCCCCCTCACACGCGTTTACGAAGCGTGCGCATCACTTAAAACACGAATATTGAGCCGTACCGCGCAAACCGCACGTCCGATTGACGTGTCGTCTGTGCGTACACGTCACGAATAATAATTAGAATGTTTCATGGTGGTTTCATCTCAATCTGAGGTCGTTCGCTATGAATTTGACCGTTGGACGCCCGTTTTGGCCGTTTATGACACCAGAACTACGTTGTCGGTCACCGCGGGCACACGGCACGTCCGATTGACGTACCGTCTGCTCGGCCACTTCAGAAATCACTCACCCGTATTTTTCGTCTGATTTCAGGCCATTCCGAATTCGTTCGGACCATTTGGACCCCCCTCACGCGCGTTTACAAAGCGTGCGCATCACTTAAAACACAAATATTGAGTCGTACCGCGCAAACTGCATGTTCAATTGATGTGTCGTCTGCGTGTACACGTCACAAATAATAATTAGAATGTTTCACGGTGGTTTCAACTCAATCTGAGGTCGTCCGCTATGAATTTGACCGTTGGACGCCCGTTTTGGCCGTTTATGACACCAGAACTGCGTTGTCGGTCACCGCAGGCACACAGCATAACCGATTGACGTTTCGTCTGCTCGACCACTTCAGAAATCACTCACCTATATTTGTCGTCTTATTTCAGGTCATTCCGACTTCGTTCGGCCCGTTTGGACCCCCCTCACGCGCGTTTACGAAGCGCACACATCACTTAAAACACGAATATTGAGCCGTACCGTGCAAACTGCACGTCCGATTGATGTTCTGTCTGTGCGTACACGTCATGAATAATAATTAGAATGTTTCACGGTGGTTTTAGCTCAATCCGAGGTCGTCCGCTATGAATTTGACCGTTGGACGCCCGTTTTGGCCGTTTATGACACCAGAACTGCGTTGTCGGTCACCGTGGCTACACGGCATGTCCGATTGATGTGTCGTCTGCTCGACCACTTCAGAAATCACTCACCCGTATTTTTCGTCTGATTTCAGGACATTCTGACTTCGTTCGGCCCGTTTGGACCCCCCTCACGCGCGTTTACGAAGCACGTGCATCACTTAAAACACGAATATTGAGTCGTACCGTGAAAACTGCACGTCCGATTGATGTGTCGTCTGTGCGTATATGTCACGAATAATAATTAGAATGTTTCACGGTGGTTTCAGCTCAATCTGAGGTCGTCCGCTATGAATTTGACTGTTGGACGCCCGTTTTGGCCGTTTATGACACCAGAACTGCGTTGTCGGTCACCGCGGGCACACAGCACGTCCGATTGACGTGTCGTTTACTGGACCACTTCAGAAATCACTCACCCGTATTTGTCGTCTGATTTCAGGCCATTCCGACTTCGTTCGGCCTGTTTGGAACCCCCTCGCGCGCGTTTACGAAGCGCGCGTATCACTTAAAACACGAATATTGAGCCGTACCGTGCAAACTGCACGTCCGATTGACGTGCCGTCTGCGCGTATACATCAAGAATAATAATTATAATGTTTCACGGTGGTTTCAGCTCAATCCGAGGTCGTCCGCTATGAATTTGACCGTTGGACACCCGTTTTGGCCGTTTATGACACCAGAACTGCGTTGTCGGTCACCGCGGGCACACGGCATGTCCGATTGAGGTGCCGTCTTCTCTACCACTTCAGAAATCACTCACCCGTATTTGTCGTCTGATTTGAGGCCATTCCGACTTCGTTCAGCCCGTTTGGACCCCCCTCACGCGTGTTTACGAAGCGCGCGCATCACTTAAAACACGAATATTGAGTCGTACCGCGCAAACCGCACGTCCGATTGACATGTCGTCTACGCGTACACGTCATGAATAATAATTATAATGTTTCACGGTGGTTTCAGCTCAATCCGAGGTCGTCTGCTATGAATTTGACCGTTGGACGCCCGTTTTGGCCGTTTATGACACCAGAACTGCGTTGTCGGTCACCGCGGGCACACGGCACGTCCGATTGACGTGCCGTCTACTCGACCACTTCAGAAATCACTCACCCGTATTTTTCGTCTGATTTCAGGTCATTCCGACTTCGTTCGGCCCGTTTGGACCCCCCTCACGCGCGTTTACGTAGCAAGCGCATCACTTAAAACATGAATATTAACATGAATATTGAGTCGTACCGTGCAAACTGCACGTCCGATTGACGTGAAGTCTGCGCTTACACGTCACGAATAATAATTAGAATGTTTCATGGTGGTTTCAGCTCAATCCAAGGTCGTCCGCTATGAATTTGACCGTTGGACGCCCGTTTTGGCCGTTTATGACACCAGAACTGCGTTGTCGGTCACCGCGGGCACACGGCACGTCCGATTGACGTGTCGTCTGCTCGACCACTTCAGAAATCACTCACCCGTATTGGTCGTCTGATTTCAGGCCATTCCGACTTCGTTCGGCCTGTTTGGACCCCCCTCACGCGCGTTTACGAAGCGTACATCACTTAAAACATGAATATTGAGCCGTATCGCGCAAACTGCACGTCCGATTGACATGCCGTCTATGAGTACATGTCACGAATAATAATTAGAATGTTGAACGGTGGTTTCAGCTCAATCTGAGGTCGTCCTCTATGAATTTTACCGTTGGACGCCCGTTTTGGCCGTTTATGACACCAAAACTGCGTTGTCGGTCACCGCGGGCACACGGCACATCCGATTGACATGCCGTCTACTCGACCACTTCAAAAATCATTCACCCATATTTGTCGTCTGATTTCAGGCCATTCCGACTTCGTTCGGCCCGTTTGGACCCCCTCACGCGCGTTTACGAAGCGTGCGCATCACTTAAAACACGAATATTGAGCCGTACCGCGAAAACTGCACGTCCGATTGACGTTCCGTCTACGCGTATACGTCACGAATAATAATTAGAATGTTTCATGGTGGTTTCAGCTCAATCCGAGGTCGTCTGCTATGAATTTGACCGTTGGACGCCCGTTTTGGCCGTTTATGACACCAGAACTGCGTTGTCGGTCACCGCGGGCACACGGCACGTCCGATTGACGTGACGTCTACTCGACCACTTCATAAATCACTCACCCGTATTTTTCGTCTGATTTCAGGCCATTCCGACTTCGTTCGGCCCATTTGGACCCCCCTCACACGCGTTTACGAAGCGCACGCATCACTTAAAACACGAATATTGAGCCGTACCGCGCAAACTGCACGTCTGATTGATGTGTCGTCTGCTCGTACACGTCACGAATAATAATTAGAATGTTGCACGGTGGTTTCAGCTCAATTCGAGGTCGTCCGCTATGAATTTGACCGTTGGACACCCGTTTTGGCCGTTTATGACACCAAAACTGCGTTGTCGGTCACCGCGGGCACACGGAACATCCGATTAAGGTGTTGTCTGCTCAACCACTTCAGAAATCACTCACCCGTATTTTTCGTCTTATTTCAGGCCATTCCGACTTCGTTCGGCCCGTTTGGACCCCCCTCATGCGCGTTTACAAAGCGCGTGCATCACTTAAAACACGCATATTGAGCCGTACCGCGCACACCGCACGTCCGATTGACATTTCATCTGCACGTACACGTCATGAATAATAATTAGAATGTTTCACAGTGTTTTCAAGTGAATCTGAGGTTGTCTGCTATGAATTTGACCATTTGACGCCTGTTTTGGTCGTTTATGACACCAGAACTGCGTTCTCGGTCACCGCGGGCACAGGGCACTTCCGATTGACGTGATGTCTGCTCGACCACTTCAGAAATCACTCACCCATATTTGTCGTCTGATTTCAGGCCATTATGACTTTGTTCGGACCGTTTGGACCCCACTCACGCGCGTTTACGAAGCGCGCGCATCACTTAAAACACGAATATTGAGCCGTACCGCGCAAACCGCACGTCCGATTGACGTGATGTCTGCGCGTACACTTCACAAATAATAATTAGAATATTTTATGGTGGTTTCAGCTAAATCTGAGGTCGTCCGCTATGAATTTGACCGTTGGACGCCCGTTTTGGCCGTTTATGACACCAGAACTGCGTTGTCGGTCACCGCGGGCACACGGCACGTCCGATTGACGTTCCGTCTGCTCGACCACTTCAGAAATCACTCACCCGTATTTTTCTTCTGATTTCAGGCCATTCCGACTTCGTTTGGCCCATTTGGACCCCCCTCACGCGCGTTTACGAAGCGCGCGAATCACTTAAAACACGAATATTGAGCCGTACCGGGAAAACCGCACGTCCGATTGACGTTCCGTCTGCGCGTACACATCAGGAATAATAATTAGAATGTTGCACGGTGGTTTCATCTCAATCCGAGGTCATCCGCTATGAATTTGACCATTGGACGCCCGTTTTATCCGTTTATGACACCAGAACTGCGTTGTCGGTCACCGCGGGCACACGGCACGTCCGATTGACGTTCCATCTGCTCGACCACTTCAGAAATCACTCACCCATATTTTTCGTCTGATTTCAGGCCATCCCGACTTCGTTCGGCCCGTTTGGACCCCCTCACGCGCGTTTACGAAGCGCGCGCATCACTTAAAACACAAATATTGAGCCGTACCGCGCAAACCGCACGTCCGATTGACGTGCCGTCTACGCGTATGCATCAAGAATAATAATTAGAATGTTGAACGGTGGTTTCAGCTCAATCTGAGTTTGTTCGCTATGAATTTGATCGTTGGACGCCCGTTTTGGCCGTTTATGACACCAGAACTGCGTTGTCGGTCACCGCGAGCACACGGCACGTCCGATTGACGTTCCGTCTACTCGACCACTTCAGAAATCACTCACCCATATTTTTTGTCTGATTTCAGGCCATTCTGACTTCATTCGGCCCGTTTGGACCCCCCTCACGCGCGTTTACAAAGCGCGCGCATCACTTAAAACACGAATATTGATTCGTACCGCGCAAACCGAACGTCCGATTGACGTTCCATCTGCACGTGCATGTCACGAATAATAATTAGAATGTTTCACGGTGGTTTCAGCTCAATCCAAGGTCGTCCGCTATGAATTTGACCGTTTGACGCCCGTTTTGGCCGTTTATGACACCAGAACTGCGTTGTCGGTCACCGCGGGCACACAGCATGTCCGATTGACGTTTCGTCTACTCGACCACTTCAGAAATTACTCACCCGTATTTGTCGTTTTATTTCAGGCCATTCCGACTTTGTTCAGCCCGTTTGGACCCCCCACGCGCGTTTATAAAACGCGTACATCACTTAAAACACGAATATTGAGCCGTACCGCGCAAACCGCACGTCCGATTGACGTGCCGTCTACGCGTATGCATCCCGAATAATAATTAGAATATTGGACGGTGGTTTCAGGTCAATCCGAGGTCATCCTCTATGAATTTGACCGTTTGACGCCCGTTTTGGCCGTTTATGACACCAGAACTACGTTCTCGGTCACCGCGGGCACATGGCACGTCCGATTGCTGTGTCATCTGTTCGAAGACTTCAAAAATCACTCACTCGTATTTTTCGTCTGATTTCAATCCATTTTGGCTTCGTTCGGCCCATTTGGACCCCCCTCACGCGCGTTTATGAAGCGCGCGTATCACTTAAAACACGCATATTGAGCTGTATCGCACAAACCGCACGTCTGATTGACGTGGAGTCTGCGCGTCCATGTCACGAATAATAATTAGAATGTGTCATGGTGGTTTTAGGTCAATCCGATTTCATACACTCTGAATTTGACGGTTTGAGGCCCGTTTTGGCCGTTTATGGCACCAGAAGTGCGTTCTCGGTCACTGCGGGCACACGGCACCTCTGATTGGCGTGTCGTCTGCCCGACCAATTCACAATTCACTCACCCGTTATTTTTGTCTGATTTTAGGCCAATCCGACGTCGTTTGGCCGGTTTGGACCACCCCACACGCCTTTCGAAAGCGCGCCCAACACTTAAAAAGTGCATATTGAGCCGTATCGCGCACACCGCACGTCCAATTGATGTGCCGTCTACGCGTACACGTCACGAATAATAATTAGAATGTTTCACGGTGGTTTCAGGTCAATCCGAGGTCGTCCGCTATGAATTTGACCGTTTGACGCCAGTTTTGGCCGTTTATGACACCAGAACTGCGTTCTCGGTCACCGCGGGCACACGACACGTCCGATTGAGGTGTCGTCTGTTCAACCACTTCAGAAATCACTCACCCGTATTTGTGGCCGGTATCACTTCAGGTGTATGTATTTTGTTTAAAATGGACATCATTTGAGGTAAAAATATATGGTATAGAAAAAACCGATCAAATTATGAATTGAATTTCGGATTCCACATATAATTGTCATCTAAATTTTAAATTGAATTCTATATAAATTATATACGTTTATAATTACGTTATGAATTCTAATTTAATTATGGATGTGTATAGTTTCGTAATTGTATATGTATGTTTTATTTTAATGCAGGTACAATAATTGGATTGAAAATGAGGTCAAAATGAGGCCTAATGAGGCCTGATGGAGAGGGGCCTGATGGACAGGGGCTGTGCAAATTGCAGGCTACTACAATTTTCACAGCATAGGGTATGCCAACGGTTTAAAACCGTTGTAATATAATCCTAAAGATGTTTTTACCAACGGTTCATTGAACCGTTGGTAAATATCTCTTTTCCCAACGGTTCTAAACCGTTGGGAAAGTGTTCATCCATGGGGATATCCCAACGGTTTGGGGAGAACCGTTGGGAAAACTATCCCAACGGTTTTCCAGAACCATTGGGATAGTTAAGGGATATTGGTATTTCCCAACGGTTCTCCCAAACCGTTGGGAAAAACTATCCCAACGGTTTGGGCAGAACCGTTGGGATAGGGTGGCTTTTGTGAGTCTATGCCAACGGTATCCAGTAAACCGTTGGGAAAACCTTTCCCAACGGCTTACTTCCCTACGGTTATCAGAACCGTTGGTATATCATATACCAACAGTTAGAGGGGCTTTCCAAACGGTTGTGAACCGTTGGGAAATATTGTATTTCCAGTAGTGAATGTGTTTTATGATGGTGATGATGGAATTGACACCAACCCTACTGCCATTGGCCCCAATCCATTTATTACTTATGATGACTTCAATAGCTAAATTGTTAGAGTTGATTTTGAACCTGAAGTTGTGGTAGTAAATATATAGAATCATCCATCCATTTTCTCAGTTCTTTTGTTTTAGCTTGAATTCAGTTGTTAAGGTTTGTACTATTCAAAATGATTTAATATTGATTACAAATATTTTATATCCGACTTAACCTTAATGTTAATTTTTAATGTTTATTGGTTGTAGTTTTATTTGAGTTTCATTTTCTAATATTGAATTGAACTGTATTCAAACCTATAAAACCAAAAACAACTGAAACAATTAAATTGTAATAAAAAACAGGAGGAATTGAATTGGAAATATTAAACTTATTGATATAAAAATAAAAACAAATGAAAATAATGACCTAACCAAAAAAAAGTATCTAAATTACCTAACTAAAAATATGAATCAAATGACCTAAGACAAAAAAGACATGTCTCATATTTTTTTTGGGTTACACATTAATTATCCTTTTCTAATTACTTCCATATTTGTTTTCAAATGAAGGAAATGAGACCTATTTATGAGATTCATAGAAAAAGGATGATGGATAACAATCTCCAATTTAATTAGATGGGCATTCATCCATTAGTACTTGTGGTGAATATTTTATTTCAAATATATAAATATCAATAAAATATAATGTCATGTGATTAATTTTGTTTTGAACTTTTATCCAGGATCCACCACTTAGGCACTAGTTATTCGACGAGAATCCTAGTAATGGTCCCAGTTCTCAGGTTGATGGTACGAGGGGGTGGTATGAGAGCTAGGAGCTCTAGTTAGTATACCAGATTAGACCTTTCCCCTCTCACTAACGTACCATCTTCCAAATAGTCTGATCCCTTAGTGTCTGTAGAGATACACAGGATATTTAGGCCTCTCATTTTTCACCAACCATTACATCTGAGCCTCATTACCCTTATTTACCATATTAGATAATGACTACCACTCCTCATCTATATCATGCATTTGGTCATCCATTCATTCCATCTTCTTTTCCTTCTACTTGTTTCTCTCTGAGTTTCCACATTCCTTCTTCAACTCCTATTCCAATATAGGCTGTGCCTATAAATCATACACTGGGACCCACTCCACTTACACAGGGTGATGTTCCTTCAGTTCCTGTGGATCCAGTAGTTCCCATTGATCAGATAGTCACAAGCATATTTATAGAACCCTAATAATTTTTTTTACCATAATTTATTTTCATTATAACATGTATTGATATAATAATTTATTTTTATTCTATGATAGATACATATACTGATAAGCGGTGGGGGAATACACACATGTGTTCAATGTGGAACTACCACATGCAATTGATAGTAGACTACAATGAAGACAACCAAATGATCGAAAAAATAGGGCAGTAATGTCGAATTTTTTTGGCGATGCTTTCCAGATACTCCGACATCATTCTTGTATGCCCGATCTCATGAAGATAGTTTCTAAAAGAAGTCAAGGATAATGCTTGGGCACAGATATGGGTAAAAAAATCCATTGTATTTAATAAAATATTATTTTTTATTTAAATGAATTAATTTTTTGGTGTTAGCTTCATTTTAATTTTCCCGACAGTGAGGGTGTACGACCATCACGTCTAAAGGAATTGGGTGAGATTTGTAGAGGCTATAAGCATGAGTTGTATATTAGCTAGAGTGATAGAGTTTTAATAGAGTTAGAGGAAGTACTTTTCATAGATGATTGTCTGATAAAACATTATCGACAAATTATTACTCGTTGGAGGACTATGAAGTTTAAGGTATTAATCACATTTGTGGTTTTTAAATGAAAATTTTCATGTTTTTTATTAATAATTTCTTTTGTATTATTTAATTTTATTTAGGAATCATTCGTAAAAAATAAAAAACATTGATTCTAAAAAATATAACCATACTCTGGGGCATACTGCAATGCCAGATCATGAGAGGAAGTGACTACGACAGTCATTTATAATTTTTCTTTAGGACTTGTACTTTCTATTGTTTCCTCCATAATTCATTCGATTTATAAAGTTTTGATATAATTTTAGTTATGAGATTCATTATTGGTAAACTATTTTCAATTATGGTTTCATAAATTCAATGTCATTGTAGAGGGAGCTATTGAATATTGAAGGACGTGTGCCTCGAGCAAAACTGTTTTTCTCGAGTAAAAAAGAAAAAATATGGAAGTGTAGTTAATGAACCGACACAACAGCTGATTTTAATTTTTAATTTTTTGATTTCAAATTTTAATATCTATTTTGTAACTTAATAATCTATTTATATTTGTAACATTCTACTTTGGAGGCCCTTTATGCCTAGGAACTTGACAATTTTGGGCCAAATGATCACTTACATCTGGTTTTGGGAGATGAGCACCCTGGAAGAGTGTGCTATCAACATGGGAAGAGTATAGTCTTGAGGAGGTATTGGACCTCTTCAGGTACCAATTTTAGTAAAAGTCAGTTGGAAAAGGTTAAGGAATAAGCAGAACAATCTAAAAAAAGGGTCACACATTTAGAAGAATGGCTTGAAAGGATAAACACTAAATTTATAAAACTGATGAAAGTTTTATCTTAATCACTTCCACCAGAGGTCAGTGTGGCTTATGATGCATATATGTTGTCGATGTATTCATTATCTAGTGCACTAGTCGATAGTCCTAGTGGTATTTGAGAATATTTCATTCCTGGAAATGAATATGGTGAGGATGATGGTGAGCAAGAGGCTGAGGATGATGATGATGCTGAGACTGAGGTCGAGGACGTGGCTGAGGTCGAGGTCAATGCGGAGGCGAAGGATGAGGGTGAGGATGAGGCCAAGGATGATGATGGGGGTTAGGAAGGGCACGATGAGGGGGCATGGATGAGGGTGAGGATGGGGTTGATGATGATGGTTATGATAGTGATGGTGGTGACAAACAGATTGAACCATTACATTTTTTACTGGTATTTATGAAATTTGATGTTTGATGATTTACTGTGAATGAATATATTTGTGATATTTTTTATGTTTGTTATCAATGTTTAAATACATCAATTTATTTTTTTATCATTATCTCTATATTGGTCTATTGGTATTTGAGGATGCTCTATTGGTTGCATTGAAAGTTTTTTTTGTTGAGGATGTTTTTTTGGTGTTTTGACTATAGTGGGAGGTTGGTTTCATTATTTATTGTTTTCTATTTTTATTGCTAGAAGTTATGATTGCAGGTGAATTATGTTTTGATGTTTTGTAGGTAGTGATGGTAGTTCTATTTTGAGAAATTTACCTAACCCCACTCATATTCTAAACTAATTCAATTCTGACTTATTGGAGGAGAGAAGGGGGCTGTGTAGGTGGGGTATGTGTAGTTGGGTGGGGGCTATGTAGGTGGGAGTGTAGGGAGGATATGCAGTGGGGGATGTAGGGGGGGCTATGCAGGGGGCTGTAGGGGTGAGGGGGTTGTGCAGGTGGGGGTGCAGGTGGGGGTTGTGCAGGTTGGGGGGTTGTGCAGGTGGGGGTTGTAGGGGGGCTGTGTAGGTGGGGGATGTGCATATGGGGGTTGTGTAGGTGGGGGATTGTAGGGGTTTGTATAGGTTGGGGGTTGTGTAGGTGGGTGGGGGGTTGTAGGGGGGTGTGTAGGGGGCTGTAGGGGGGGTTGTAGGGGGTGAGGGGGGCTATGTACATGGGGGGTGTGTATGTGGGGGCTATGGGGGGCTTTGAAGGTTGGGTCTATGTAGGTGGGGGATATAGGGGGGATGTGCAGTGGGGGATACAAGGGGTTAGGGGGCTATGTAGTGTGGGGGTGGGAGTTGTGTAGGTTGGGGGTTGTGTAGGTGGGGGGGTTGTGTGGGTGGGGGTTGTAGGGGGATGTGCAGTGGGGGGATACATGGGTGAGGGGTGCAATGCAGGTGGGGGGGCTGTGTAGTGTGGGTGGTGGGGGTATGTAGGGGGGAGGGGGTTGTGCAGTGGGAGGGGGGTTTTATATATGAGTAAATGTATTTGATATTGATTCTTTAGTGGTGATAGGAGTTAAACCTAAAAATAGATTTTATCTTTTCATGTAAGTCAGTTCTCTTCCCACACTTCTAAATATTTGTATTCAAAATTTTATTTCATGATGAATTAATGGGATTCTTACCATCAAGTTGATATCAATAAGATACATAAAGATTCAATGATTTATAACCTCATTTTGGTTGTAGTTTTTTGGTACTAGACAACCAATAATGTACAATTAATACATACATCCCACTACTAATGGGGTATCAAATATACAATGACATTAGGATTGTTCAGCCCTTATCATTTATTTATTTGGATTTCTTGAGATGTTAAATGAATAGTGTATTGGTTAAAACCCATAAAAACTAGTATGTCTAGGGATGTTGTAGCACCAAAAATACTGACCTTCCTCTGTATAGGGAAATTCAGATTACTAGAATTATTCAAACACAACACAAGAAAATCAGTCTCTCATTATGTCCATAGATTTTAGTTATTTACATAATTTATTTCTGGAAACTCAACTTCTAAATTTAATCAATTTAAACTCAGGTATACAATCTTATAATAGATCACTTAACCTCATCTCTAAGAACTATCCCTTTCTCTTTTCTTCTTCCCCAACTATAATTATCCACTGATATAGGTCAGCCTCTACATATTCTCTTATATATTCTCCTAGATATTCTTCCTCAAGTTTCACTTGTCCTCTTGGATTATTAGTTCAACACACTCTTCACAAAAACAAATCCTCCTTCTTCTTTTATTTCTCTTTTATATCCTCAAAAAATTCACATACATAGACAGTTATATTAAATGTCATATTTAATTTTCTATTACACAAAATGGTATATCGAGAATAATTTATTTACTTCCATTGGAAAATACTGAAAATTAAATACCCATTTTTGGTTCCCATGATATTTTATGCACACCATTTCAACTTAATATTTTTTACAAAAATACCCTTTATAATTGAGCCTCACACAGATGAATAAAATATCCTTTTATTCTATAATAGTCTCACACTCATATTCCTACTCAAAGGATTCCACTATAAAATTCACATACCAATTTTCAAAACTTTATGAAAATATTCACACAACATATACAATGTGAGAGTTTCCATATGTGGTGTGGAGGCTTCTTATTGTAGCATGAATTAGAAGTTTATGAACCCTATAAAAACTCAACATGAGTCTATAAGATACATTAGGAACTAAATACACTTATTTCATTTCATTTTCTCAATTATATTTCTTCATAAATGAATTAAATTTTTAAATAAAATCCATGCTCCAATGTCAACTCATCAATAATATTTTTGAAAATCTGATAAATTCATTTCAGAACATCTCGATTTTGAAAATATTCATAACATCAATGAAAACCCAATTAAATCTCACACCTCTCAGTCACACATGAAAATTGTTATTCAAACCTTCATTGAATCCTAGAAAACTTGTGTGGACTTCTCATTACAGTACTAGATTCATTATCCCAATCATGATGTCTCAAAATTAATAACATTTCAGGGTCACTCAACCACCTAAACTAGAGTGACACATAATCTTCATAACCATAGTACATCATTTTGTAGTGATTTTAGTATCCTTTAGTTCCATGAAGGATTCTTTCAGTATTATACAACTCATCAAAGCCACCACATGTATTATGGATGATCATTTGGCCAATGAAATTTTTTCAGTCTAGAGAAACATAGTAATTATATCTCTTGAGGGTATGAAACTTGATTATCATTTGATAGTAAATCCTCCATCTTTTCTATTCTTCATGGGATAACTACCAATTATGCCACCATTATGATAGATATTCTAGAAATCCCAACCACAACCAATATCTCCTATTTCTATAATCATCTTTTTGAGTCCAATATTATTTTGGATCCTACTGTAGTTTTTCTATGATAAATCATAGTGTCATTGCATCTTTTAAAGGACATGGTGGTGTGCACTATTCCACTACTCATGGACTTTCTTATGGAAGTTTCCATATAAGAATCATTTTATAACATTATGGAAAACAATTCCATCACATTAACATCTATTGGACTCTCAATGTTTGTCCAATGGCCCTTCACACTACCCAAGAAACCTTCGATGAGTAAAACAAGTGGATAAAAAAGATCAAAAAGGAAGCGATGAAAATGATATCCATGAATAAAGATACAATTAATTTACATGATGGCACCACAAAGAAAACATGGGCTAGGTAACTAGGTTGCAAACATTCCCAAGTAGGAAGCCCATGTGGAAAGCGGTGACCCAACACAAAATCCATATCCAGTATATATTTTGATCATATAAAAAAAACATATTTTTTCAGGTAACTAAACTAATAAAAATCTAAATTTCACAATAATAATAAAGTAAATTCAATATTAAAAGAAATGAAATACTTAATTTCATAGTACCTTTCCCTAAATAATTTAGTTTTGTTCACTTATTTGGTTGGTCACTCTTTTTATTTCTTTTCAAAAAACCCTATAACCAAAATTTAGTTTGTAAGTAGACTGATAAATTTTCATCGATAGCGAGGATACCCAGATGATTTTATACTCAGAAAAATTAATATATCTTGTTTTTTTTGTGTTTAAGCTTATGATGTGTTATGAATAACATGTGTTCTAGTGGGATTTAACCAATGAATAATCCTATATTTGTTTTTATTATTTGATTGATGCTTTCATTGAGTTGACAATCTTTATTTCAAGTGAAATGCTGTCATATCTACCTCACTTATTGTGGGTACTTGACCTTTGAGAAAAATCTATAAGAATCTTTATTTAAATGAGTCACCTTAAATATCATGAAAGCCATGAATTATGGATATGAATTTAAGTATTTACATGTTATCGTTGTTGTGGTTACCACTAAACTACTATGAGATTGTAGTAAGAGTAATATGAAAACATGAGTCAAATTATCTATTGGTCGGAGTAGATCACTCAAGAGGGGGTGAATTGAGTGTCTATAAAAAATTCTATTAAAATTAGTTCTTTAAAAAAAACATCCCCTATTAAAATAAAATCAAAGTCAGTTTGTAGTTAATTTATAAAATTCTTGAATGTTCAATTAATTTCTCAAAAGATTTATTATTTCTCAGCTTTACCAATATAAATATTAGTCAAACTTTTGAAACTAATCTACTTATTCAAATAAGATATAAACACTTTATAAAATAACTATCAAAGTTTAGTTTATCTTAATGTAAAAAAAATACATAATAGATTAAAACACAAGACAAACAACACAATAGTTAAAATAAGAGGTTTAGTCTCAAGCTGAGACTTTGTCCTCTCCACTTGGTGATCACCTACCACCAAGCAGTTTATATTAATAAACTTTTGATCCACACCCTGGATCGGGGTTCACAATAGTGCACAGGGTTGTCCATGTCACACTTTACCTCTACCATAGTTATTTGTGGGAAAACTATCAAACAGATCACACAGGATCTCTTCCACAACTCTACATGGGATACAAGAGTAGAAAGGGATTGAGTGTGGGGATATTTTAGTATCCTTTAGTTATGATCAGGATACAGTGTTTATAAAACAAATATATGCACACACTACTCAAAAAGTAAACATAAGAACACAACAGAGTTATAAAATAATAGAGTTTAGAAATCTCTATGTGTTGTACAGTAAATCTCTGGACTCAATGAATGTAGAGAAGTTGATATTCAAGTCCTCTTCTGGAAGTTGGCTCCAAAACAGAGTATTGTAGTCTCTGTAATCTAGCTTCCAGGTGTGTAAATGTTAAGCTCTTCAATGTTAGGATGTTCAGCGAGTTTCAGCAGGATGCATCTCATAATATTAAAATTCTTGTATAATCAAGCTTTGAGTTCTTCTATTTTTAATATCTTTCATATTCGCACAGCAAGCCTTTTTTTCTAGCGGGTTCAACATCTCTCTTTTTAGGTTGAGATTGTAATCCTTTTATACTTCAAGGTCCACTCAGCATGAAGATCTCCTCATGTCCATGTACATTGTACTGTCTACAAATAGTCCTACAGACAACATTAAATAATGTCAGAAACATTAATTTTTCAAAATATGAATGTTATAAATAAATTTGAATTAATAAATTTGAAACAATTATTTATGACTATCGGTGAGTCATATTTGGTGTGTCATCTTCAGTGTGTCATATTCGGTGTGTCGAACATCAGTGTGTCGAATATCGGTGTGTCAAACATTGGTGTGTCGAACATCGGTGTGTCGAACATCGGTGTGTCGGACATCAGTGCCAGTGACTCTGAAAAACTTATGAAGTGTTTGTCTTACACATACCATTACTAGATTAAGTGAAATCCAAAAATACATGTAAAAAATAAACTTATAAACATATTGATTCATAAATATAGGTAATTGACTTATTTAAGTATATTGTTTTGTATGGCATAATTGATTTACTTAGATATATTAAATGTCATGAAATAGTATAATCTGTAGATTGAAATTTATTTGTGATTATGAAAACTACTATAGCATAGAGGGTCCAAAGTTATCCATGTTATCTTTTTTGTGATTACCATTAAACTACCATTAGATTCACTACATGGATCTAATTTATTAGGCTAGATTTGTCGAAAAATATATGCAATGAATTCTATTTTACCAGTCTGAACATGATTATCCTTTGGTGTGTGAATTATGTTTCTTGTTTCTTGAGGTTCTATGCAGGCTGCTTATTATGTGTGTAGTGGGAAGGCTTCTTATCTGTGTTGTAGTGGAGAGGGGTTATTTACCAATGGTTATCTAATCTTTGGGAAATTGGAAATCTAGTGAACCTATCCTAACAGTTTAAAATCGTTGGGATATCCATATGCTAATGGTTCTCACTGAACTGTTGGGAAATTGGTAATCTGGAAGCCTATCCCAATAGTTCAGAACTGTTGGGATAGTTTTATATCTATTACAACAGTTTTGAACCATTGGGATATTGAAAATCTAGGCAACTTATCCCAATGGTTCAGGTTTAACTGTTGGTATAGGGCTATCCCCACACCTCACAAGCCAACACTTCATGGAACCATTGTGATAGGATATCCAAACGATTTTGAGGCCTTTACCAATGGTTTCAAACCATTGGTATAGTCTTATTTTATAGTATTGTATTTTAAATCTAATATGTTAAATAAAAACATAATTATTTTATAATATTATATTGAAAAAATGTTCTTTTGTGTGAAAAATGATTTATTAGTTTGAAGAATTTTTACTATTGACACCATTTTTTTATTTGTTTTTATTTGTTTATATGACATTTCATATCTCATTATTGTTGTTAGAATTTTACTTAAATATAAAAAATATGAATAAAAATGTGTTAAGTTTAATTTAGTTTAGTTTTTTGTTTGATAATTTTTCATTTTTTATTTACATTATTATTTTAATAGTTGAATTTGCATATTTTTGTACTAATTTTTTATTGATTTGATTTATAGGATAATGACAGATTAATCAACTTATCTACCACATAATTCTAGATATGATCATACTCATACCACTAGGGAGGAATGTGCACATGATCCTCTTGATGATCCTCATCCTTCTTTACAAGAGACATATACTCCTACAGGGTCAAAGTGGAGTTTGAGAGTTGGTAAACGTGATAGCACATGTTTACCAAACTTATCAGTTGCCCATAGCTAGTACTAAAGGATACTGGTATACTTTGATGGTAATAATATTCCAAGAGGTCCTAATCCAAAAAAATTAAGAGTTTTATATCATTTCAGGCTAAAAGAAAAGTCAGTATTTTGATTGATGATTGGATAAGTATTGAAAAATTGACACTATCTCATTTGTGGGAGACTATTTTAGTAAGTTTTTTTGTTATTATTTTACTTATATTGAAATATTTATATTAATATATGTTTTCCCCCTTCTTATCAGATGACATATGATATACCTGACACTGAAGGATTCAGGAGGAAATGTTTATCATTGACTACTAGGAGATGGAGGGATTTCAAATCAACCCTCACATAAAATTTCATTTTTGGGCATAGAAAAAATCATAATCCATGTGATATATATCCCTTTATAAATGAATATACATGGAATAAATTTATTGAAATTAGAAGACAAGAATCATTTTTGGTAAGTGCAATGTTACTATTTAGAATTTTTTTATATTAATGATCTTATTAATGATTTATTAATGATTTCTTTATTCTTAATTTACTAAAATCAAGGATATATCATAAGAAGATCCAATCTATAAATGTTTACCCTCGTACTTTATCTCGGGGAGGGTATACATTATTAGAAGAAAAAATGATGGCTAATTTTTTTCAAAAACCGAGGGTTGGGTCTTCAAGCTCTGCAGAGGTTTCCCCTCCACCCCTCAGCTAGACATGAAAAATGGAAGAGGGTTTGGATGATCAAAAAAGGACAATATCTTATAGAAGACTAGAGGGTTATAGCTGGGAGTATTAAGATGTTTAATTTATTTAATTATTTAAGTTAATTTAATTCTTTATATATTTTGATTCATTATAGAATTTTTCAAATAATTCATATGGGATCTTGAATAGTAGACCACACATAGGGTCTTTTAGCAGAGGGTAGGCAGGATATTTTAGCTAGAACTTTGGGAAATCCCAAACACCTGGGTCATGTACGAGGATACCCGGTGGGTGTATCGGTGAGAAAAGTGTTTCCACAATCTTTAGCTTCTACAATGGAGGGTGTTTATAAAAAAAATAGAATCTTTGGAGGCTCAAGTTTATGATATTCATGTGATGATGGAGGATAGGATAAAATATTCGGTATAGTCAATGTTTGCAGACATGAAAAGATAGTTTCAAACAATATCTCCCACTCCTCTACCTCCGCCAGCAGCTCTCACTCCTCCATATCCACCTTTAAACCCCACTCCTTATCCTGATCCTACACCCCCTCCTCCACAGCTTCCCCATTATTGTGAGTTATATATTGATGATCTACAACATCATATTGTTGCATATGGGATGATATTTTATATTGGAGATACCATTCATCACCAATATAGAGAGATAGATCGTCGCAGGATCATTATACAAGATATTATAGATATATCAGTTGGAGTACTATTACCTACAGATGAGGTGAGTACAGTTATACAAAGTATTGGTCACTCTTTAGTTTGTCTATCTAGACTTATGTGACATATTACCATAGAGGTATGTTTGTATTTTGTCTTTTATTTTACTTTTATATTAATTTTTTTAACATTTTAAAGTTTATATATTTATCTATTTTTTTATATTAATACTTTAAATGTAAAGAAATATTGTATAAAAAACAACAAATACAAAGTGTTATGACTTCATATATAGATTCTAGTGGTCTTGATAGATTGTCAAGACATTCAAATTTGGTGTCGTGTTTTTATGAGATTCTAATTGAAGCTAGTTTTTGTGGACATGCAATTATTGTGGCACTTTTGAAAAATGATATCATGGATCTTGTAATGAGAGATCAGTTGGGCATCAACACGATGAAACTTTTTTCCATGTAAGTCTTCACATAAATCTTTTTGTGAGTTTAATTTATTGAAAATTTATACTTATGTTTGTTTTATATTAGGTATATTTATAAAATTTGTAAGGAGCATGACAAGACAAATGTATATGGATTTATGGACCCCTAATTAATTTCACCTATAGCAAGAACAATGGTTGAATCAGAAAGAACAGTTTATATTGCTGAAAGATTTCAAAATGTTGCAATTATTCAGTGTTGGATGTTTTATTATATTCAAGAGTATGAAACATATATCTCACAAAGTATTATATATCTTTTAATGTAATAACCACTAACATTAAATTTTCTTTTATATCAGTGGTCATTGGATGTTAGGTGTTTTATGTCCAAGGGAGAAGACACTTTACTGGTTATGCTCTATCCATGGTGAAGTGAGACAAAATTTTAAGGATGTATTGGAAATATAATTTTGAATTTATTAATACTTTTTTATATTAAAATTAATTTTAAATTTATTTTATTCAAATTATTTTCTAAAAGGGGGTGTAATTTCTTTCGAGAGACCACAAAGAAAAAGAGCGTCAAGATCAAATATGTAAAAGCAAAGGTGAATTTTCATTTATAATTAGTACATTTTGAATATATTACTTAATAGTGTTATTTTTAATTGAAAAACTCATTTAAAAAGTGTTTTCATAAATAAGAAGGCGTAAAAGAATGCATATATTATGTGTTAAGATTTATATATGAAATGATTTCAACTGGGACAGTTATGAATGTAACACCCCGACCCCAAAAGCCCAGAGTTGGTGCATTACTTATTACATTGGAATGATTAAAAGGAATGAAATCTCGAAGGAAGGATTATTTTAGTAGTCTTGGAGAAACTAGATACATACATGTAACTCATATTACATTGGGAAAGGTAAAAAAATACAATACATAACAAAAACCAAAAAACTACATCCACAAGAACTCAATAAATGGTCTTCATCGCATAACATGTTAAAGGTAAACAAATGAAAGGGGTGAGATCGAATGCTCGGTAAGGGTTAAAAATATCAGAAGCATGAATCAATAATAACTAAATAATAAACAAATTGTCATAGTCAATATGGCATGGTGAATAAATGAAAAACACACGCCATTAATAAACTGAGAATGAAACTGCATCCATAAATTTGGTCATAGTGAAAACCTCATGGATAATAATAATTGAAAATGGATAAATAGATATGATTATTAATTGTATTTAATGTATTTGGAACATGATACCACTATACAGTTGAAACGGTTTAAGTCTATGGGTAGAAACCCGTCTAATTTTTTTTTTGGAAACAAACTCGAAGGGTTTGTCGCCAACTAATTTGTCTCATGAGACCTTTCGATGCATCGAGCGGATATAGAAGGCCTCACCCATTTATTAAAGTCCAAATCATTATTTATAAATATATTTTATACAAGTAAACTATTACTTCTCAATATCCGTATAGAGTAGAGGATACAGATTCATCAATATTTCCATAGTTAAAACAACATTCAAATTAAACATTATATGTAAAAAAAGGGTATACGACATAAGAAAATAATTGTATCCATGAAACCAGAATATGGATATATAATATATTTACAATTTAAAATGAAAAATGATCTTAAATGGGTAGTTGATACACCACATAATAAATATTTGGTGCACAATATCAAGTAAATGACAATGAAATGGAAATTGAGACAAAGTCTCTTACCACGTTGTAATCAATCGAGTCATATGACCAAAAATTAATAACCACAAAATTAATTGCATAATACCATAAATATAAAGAGAATAATGATAATATATATAAAATGTCAATACACAATACACCACATGAAATAAATAAGTGACGAACAATGAAAATCTCACAGAATTAAAAGTGAGATAAGAAACCCCTTACCTTGTACCTGAATGTGTTCTTCTATTGATCTTAAAGACCTGAATAATAGAATTTATCTTCATTAATTAATAATTAAAGAACATCCTCTACATGTAATTGATTTATTTTAACCTTATTAGTTTCATTCATGGCCTTTTTTATGGGTTTAATAGGTTCAATTTTATTGTTTTGGAAGCATTTTCTTCCTTGGTTTTTATGATCGGTTTACTTGTATTCATGAATAGAAGTTAATTTGTAATGTGGTTAAGCATAAATAATTGTTAATATATATTATTAGTGACATTAAATTGATATAAATGATCTTATAATGATTTTGGGTTACATACCAAGAGGATGACTTGTTTGATAAAAGATAATGATAAACGCTTGGATTAACTTGACGATTTTGTGCATAATGAACTTGTTTTGTATTATTATTTTATATTATGGGTGTGTAAGGATCACATAACATTATATAATATGAAATAAATATATTATGATATATTTTAACCATAAAAATGGTTTCATCACCAGAATTGAAGATGGTAATAAAAATTGAGAACATGTCATCCTTGAATGTGATAAATTAACACATCTCGGATGGTGTTTTCATTTTTAGTATAAGAGGAGGGGGAAAAGAGATATGATGATAAAATATTACATTAGCATAATAAAATTCAAGTTCCTGTAAGGTATTGGAATTATAATGTCATTTGGATGATGATAGATGGCGAAAGAAAAAGAAAAGAAAGTAACTTGAAATAAAAGAAAAGTTGATAAATCCCTCACGAAACTTTGGAAGCCTAACGACGTCACTTAAAAATTCATAAAATATTTTGATGAGAGAAAAGGGGACTCTCGTCACTCTTACATAATATTTATAGAAAGTTGGATGTGTAATGACATATCCCAACATAATCCAATTGAAAATAAAAGATAATAACATAAAATGAAAGCTTTAAAAAGAGAAGGGTGGTAGATTCCCTTAACTTGTAGAGTAACTCCCAAAACTTGAAGGTTGGGACCTTGGGAGCTTGATGAAAACTTGAGAGGATTTATAGGGAGGTAAAACTACCAAATATTTAAGGATAATGAGTTTGGAATGAAATAAAATGAAGGTATGAGTGGGTATTTATAGTAAATGAGAGGGAGTTTTTTTATTAATTTCAAAGGACACCTCATTAGTGGTTTTTGCAAAACCATGGGCTTGCCCATGGTATTTTCCCATGGTATTATCCACTTGGGAAACCTCATAAAATATTTTAATATACACAAGTCGACTGAAATTTTATATTAATTATTACATCATTATGATGTCACTAAACATACCGAAAACTCAAAACTGCATTTTTACTATTCACGAAAAATTCAAGTATGTTAGAAAAATCCCAAAAATTCACCCTAACCATTTTTAAACGTGTAAAATTAAAAAATGAACTCCATTTTTTTAAAATAATTTTCTAAATATTATTAATTTAATTTTTAAATAAAATCATAATTTATACAAAAATAACAATTTTAAATCTATAACTCACTTTTTAATACCTTGAAAAATTAATCAAAATATCATTACCTTATAAACTTAAGAAAATAAAATAATAATATGATTTAATATTCATAAGTTTCATATTACTATTCATAAGGGTATATTACTATTCATCAGAAAACAATTTGGTTCTATCAGACTCCAAAATAACTTACTGATCACAACCGTAGATGATCATTTTTTGAAATTCAAAGCACAGAAGTGGAAAATTTAAGTTTAATGGATATATTATGAATTTCTTCTATAAATAACCAAGTTTTGTTTCATAGATACTTGGTGCTTCATGAAATATATGATATCTAATGAATATAAAGTATTTAAGAGAAACATACCATAAAATGTTTGGGGTGTTATATTATTCCCAACTTTGGAAATTTCACCCTCAAAATTTTTCATGTATAAAGCCCTTCAAAAAGATGTGGGTGGTTCTTATTCATAACCTCCTCAGGTTGCCACGTTGATTTCTCCATTTTATGGTTTCTCCAAAGAACCTTTACTAGAAAAATTTTCCGATTTCTCAATACCTTCTCCCTTATGTCAAGAATCTTAATAGGCTCTTCACAGTATGAAAAATAAGGTTCCAATTATATTTCTTTATAGGTGAGTACATGCATTGGTTTTGGCATGTATTTCTTCAATAATGACATTTGTAACACATTATGAACTTTGGAGAGACTTGGTGGCATTATTAAACGGTAAGCTACAGTTCCAATTCTTTCCATAATATTGAACGATCCAATGTATCTGGGGATCAATTTCCCTTTATTACCAAACCTTAAGACACCCTTCCACAGAGATACTTTTAAAAATACATGATCTCCTACTTGAAATTTCAAATCCTTTCTTTGGTTGTCAGTATAATTCTTTTGTCTACTTTGGGATGCTTTAATATGGGCCTGAATTTTCTTTACCTTTGTAGTTGTCTCTATGATAAGTTATGGGCCTAAGTGTTTCCTCTCGCCAACTTCATCCCAACAAGTTAGAGTTTGACACCTCTTACCATATAATGCTTTATATGGCACCATTCGAATGCTAGAATGGAAAATATTATTGTAGGAAAATTTCACCAAGGAAAGTATTGATCCCACATACCTTGAAAGTCAATAGATCATGATCTCAACATGTCTTCTAGTGTTTGAATAGTCCTTTCAGACTTTCTATCAGTTTGGGGGTGATAAGCAGTACTCATATGAAGCTCTATATCCAAATCCTTCTAGAGAATTTTCTAGATTTTTGATGTAAACTAGGGATCTTGATCGGACAAAATTGATAGAGGTTCGCCATGAAGTCTTACAAATTCATTAATATAAAGTCTTGTCAGGTGATCAAGTGGTAAATCCTCTCTTATATTAAGGAAATGTGCTTATTTTTGTGAGATGATCAACAATTACCCATATTGCATCATTCCTTCTAGGTGTACTTGGTAGTCCTATGAAAAAATCCATCATAATGTCATCCCACTTCCACATAGAAATGGGTAGAGGTTGAATTACCCCTCTAGGATGTTGTCTCTCAGCCTTCACTTGTTGAAAAAATAGACACATTGACACATAGTCAGTAATTTCTCACTTCATGTTATCCCACCAAAAATTTTCCTTCAAATCTCTATACATCTTAGTTCTACCAAGGTGTATAGAGAAATTTGAGCTATGAGCATCATCTAATAGTTCCCTTTTTAGCTCAGGTACCGATGGAACGTATAACCTCTTCCCAAATTTCAGAACTTCATCCACATACACAAAGTTTGTCAATCTTCCATCCTTAACAACTTTAACTTTCTTTTGTAAATTCTCATCATCAGACTAAGAGTTTTTTATCTTCTCTAGTAAAGATCGTTTAGAAATAATTTGAAAGAGGAAATATATTTCCCATTCCTTAACAATTCCAATATCCATCTTTAGTAGATCCATGAATATAGGATCTCTCTCGATCCTCATTTGGGCCAGGAGTCCATGATCTTTTCTGATTAATGCATTTTCCACCTTATTTTTCTTTCCTGGGTGATAGTATATTGAAAAATCCTAATCTTTGAGTAACTAGAGCCATCTCCTTTTCCTCATGTTGAGTTCTTTCTGTGTAAAAATGTATTTCAAACTCTTGTGATCCGTATATATCTCACATCTTTCACCGTAGAGATAATTTCTCCATATTTTCAAAGCAAAGATTACAGTTTCTAACTCAATATCATGAGTTGGGTAATTCTACTCATGAGTCTTCAATTTCATTGATGCATAATCAATAACTTTTTCATTTTTCATAAGGACGCAACCCAGACCATTCTTTGATGCATCACTGTATATCACAAATCCATCATTTCAAGATGGAAGAATCAAAATTGGATAATTGAACAATATTCTTTTCAATTCTTCAAAGCATTATGTACATTCTTTTGTCCATACAAACTTAACCCCTTTATGTGTGATCTTAGTTAGTGGGTTAGCCAGTTAAGCAAAATTCTGAATAAAATGTCAATAGTAACCTACTAAGCCAATAAAACTACATACCTCAGTTATGTTCATTGGCATGGGCCATTCTTGGATTTCTTTTGTCTTTGCAGGATCAACTAAGATTCCATCCTTAGAGACAATATTGCCAAAAAAATAAATTTATTGAAGCTAAAATTCACACTTGTTAAACTTCCCATATAATTCATTTCTTTTAAGAGTTTTCATAATAATCTACAAGTTATTCTCATGGTCTTTGTAGATTTTGGAGTATATCAGGATATCATCGATAAATACCACAACAAAGTCATCAATATATTCTTTGAAAACTCTATTCATTAGATCCATGAAAATAGAGGGTGAATTAGTCTGTCCAAAAGGCATTACTGTAAACTCATAATGCTCATACCTGGTTCAAAATATTGTCTTTGGAATATCTTCCTCCCTTACATACAGCTGATGATATCCAGATCGAAGGTCAATCTTTGAAAAATATTAGGCTCCATGAAGTTGATCAAATAAATCATAAATTCATGGTAGAGGATACTTTTTCTTTATTGTAATAGAATTTATTTCCCTGTAATCAATACATAACCTCATGGATCCATCTTTCATCTTGACAAAGAGGATAGGGACTCCAAATGGAGAAACACTAGGTTGAATAAATCCTTTGTCACTCAATTCCTCTAGCTGTTTCTTTAGATCCACTAATTCCACAGTGTCCATTCTATAGGGAGTCTTTGATATAGGTCTTGTACTAGGAATTAAATCAATATAGAACTCTACTTCCCACTATGGAGGATGTCTAGGTAAATCCTCTAAAAATAAATCAATGTATTCTTGCACAATAGGTACATATTAAATTTGAAAATTTATTTCCTCACCCATATATATTGTTTTCTATTCCTCTCTAAGAATTGAATTCAGCAGAGCTATTAGGTTGGATCTAGATAAGAATCGTCTGGCAAGGTTTCTTCTCTAAAGATAAGGGATTCTACACCTTTTTTAAAAATTGTAACTTCCTTATTCTTGCAATAAATCTTTTCATCATAATTTGATAGCCAATTCATAATGAGAATTATATCAAAGTCAATCATTGGTATGATGATAAGGTTAGAAACTAAAGCACATTTATGTGTCATGATGGGGACTGATTGATACATCTTTGTTTCAATGATACATCCCCTAGGAGTTTTAACTAATAACTCATTTATAAAATCAAATTGGACATGTCTAATTTTCTTGGAAAACTAAGAAGATATAAATGAATGCGATGATCCAGAATCAAATAAATAATTAGATAAGTTTGATGAAACAACTAAAGTACAATCCACCACATCATTAGGAACTTCAACCTCTACAGTTTTAATCATATAAGCTTTCCCTTAATCTCATGGTATTTTCTGAGACAAGTTTCCTTGGCGCTTAGGACACTCATTAACATAGTGTCCCATATCTCTATAATTATAGAATTGAACATCATTGACTGGTCTCTTCCCCTTGCATTCACTAGATTGATGACCCTTTTCTCCACACTTATAAAAAACTCCCATACTTGTCAAGCATTTCCCATGACGATTCTTTCCATAGTTATCGCATAATGTAAATTGATTTATTCTCTTCTTCTTTATTGGCACTTCAGCTTTTCCATGGTTATTATAATGCCTCTTCTAATCTTGATTTCCCTTGAACAAATTTGATCTAGCAAATTCCTTCTCCGTTTTGATGGAACTTAATAAAATTTCATCATATGATGAAAATGTTTGGGAAGCCAGTGACCTTCAAAGACTTGGCTTAAGACCTTCAAAGAAATGATTAATAATGTCTTCTGAATCATATACGTAATCTATAACATACCTGGATAATCTTGTGAAGGTAGCCTCATACTCCACAACACTTTATTCTTCCCTTTGCTTTAGGCTAAGGAATTTCTTCTTCATTTCAGTTCATTGTTCACAAGAGAAATATTTGTCAAAGAATATTTTCTTAAAAGTTCTCCATTCCATATCTTCTATTTATTCTTTCTCTATGGTATTTTGGATCAAGGATCACCATTGATCAACATCACCCTTGAGGCAATACAC
The DNA here is from genome assembly GCA_963277665.1 of Viscum album. Lineage (NCBI taxonomy): Eukaryota > Viridiplantae > Streptophyta > Magnoliopsida > Santalales > Viscaceae > Viscum > Viscum album. The sequence goes on along the minus strand of OY728128.1, from coordinate 2,138,175,558 downwards.
TGCCAGTACTACCTTTTCATTTTCATTACATCTTAATTCCAAAAATATCTTTTCAAGGGATTTGATCCACTGCTCATCTACCACTGGATTAGTAGTCCCACTAAAAGATAGGGGCTTCTGCCGTATAAAATGATCCAGTACAGGTGTAGTATGGTTATTTATCACAGCCTGAGTAAGTTGTCCCAATATGGTCATTATATGATTTGCTCCAACATTGACTGTGTTGACTTGATCAGTGGGGGAATCCCTATATTGTTTGTGGGTATTGATTACCCTTATTACATTAGGCACCATCACTAAACAATGGCATACACTAAATTATTTCATAGTTCATAATTTCTAACTAGAAAACACTTAATATAATCTGGAAATTTATGCACAACTAAACTCATAATCATAAATATTGTTTATATTTACTTTTAAATCCTTCATAATAGTTTGTAAAGAAAATGTGAATTGTCCTAAGAATATCCCCCAGGAATATCAAACTAGGTGCATATTAAGGCCCATTTTCATGTACCAGGATACCCCAGGTCAATCTCGAAACTCCTTATCGGAGTTTTCACTTCTAGGCACATATGTGCCAGAACCACGTGCACTTGTAGTATCCATACATGGATGTATTTTCTATAAATATCCACATAATTTATTCCTTACCAAATACTAGGATTTTCTTATATGTTTATCCTTAAAGACTATCTTAGGGGTTTGTTCCCTAATCTAAGTTTGCTAAATCTAGTTTCCAAGTTTGCAACTAAACTTCCTTTGATACCAACTGTAACGCCCCGACCCCAAAAGCCCGAATCTGGTGCATTACTTATTACATTGGCATGATTAAAAGGAATTAAATCCTAAAGTAACGATCAGTTTATTAGTCTTGGAGAAACTAGATACATACATGTAACTCATATTACATTGGTAAAGGTAACAAAATACAATACATAACAAAAACTAAAAAACTGCATCCACAAGAACTCGATAAATGGTATCCTCCTCATAACCTATTGAAGGTAAAAAAATGAAAAGGGTGAGATAAAATGATCAGAAAGGGTTACAAATAATGGAAGCATGAATCAGTCTTAACTAAATCATAAACAAATTGGCATAGTCAATATGGCATGGTGAATAAATGAAAAACTCACACCATTTATAAACTGATAATGAAACTCCATCCATAGATTTTGTCATAGTGAAAACCTCATGGATAGTAATAACTAAAAATGAATAAATAGATATGATTATTAATTGGATGTCATGTATCTTTCACATAATACCACTATACTATCGAAACGTTTTAAGTCTGTGGGTAGAAACTCGTCTAATTTTTTGGAAACAAACTCAAAGGGTTTGTTGCCAACTAAATTGTCTCATGAGACCTGTCAGTGCATTGAGGGGATATAGCGGGCCTCACCCATCGCTGCAAGTCCAAATAATTCTTTATACATATATTTAATAAAAGTAAAATATGCCTTATCAATATTCATATAGAGTAGAGGATACATATTCATCAATATTTCCATAGTTAAAACAATATTCTAAATAAACATTGTATGTAAAAAATGGTATATGGATTAAGATAATAATCATTTCCATGAAACCATAATATGGATATATAATATATTTACAATTTAAAATAAAAAGTGATCTCAAATGGGTAGTTTATACACCACATAAGAAATATTTGGTGCACAATACCAAGTAAATGATAAATAAATGGAAATTGGGACAAAGTCCCTTACCACATTGTAATCAATCGGGTCGTATGACCAAAAATTAATAACCACCAAATGAATCACATAATACCATGAATATAAAGAGAATAATAATAATATATATCAAATGGAAGTACACAATACACCATATGCAATAAATAAGTGGCGAACAATGGAAATCTCACATAATTAAAAGTGAGATAAGAAACCTCTTACGTTATGCCCGAATGTGTTCTTCTATTGATCTTAAAGACCTAAATAATAAAATTTAGATTTATTAATTAATAATTCCAAAACCTAATATACATGTAATTGATTTATTTTAACCTTATTAGGCACATTCATATCCTTTTGATGGGTTTAAGAGGTTCAATTTTATTGTTTCAGAAGCATTTTCTTCCTTGGTTTTTATGATCAGTTTACTTGTATTCAAGAATGGAAGTTTGTTTGTAATGTGGTTAAGCATCCAAAATTGATAATATATATTATTAGTTATATTAAAGATATATAAATGATTTTATAATGACTTTGGGTTACATACCAAGAGGATGACTTGTTTGATAAAAGATAATGATAAACACTTGGATTAACTTAGCGGTTTTGTTCATAATGAACTTGTTTTGTATTATTATTTTAAATTATGAGTGTGTAAGGATTATAGAACATTACATAAGATAAAATAAATATATTCTGATCTGATTCAAACATAAAAAAAATTCATGACCATAATTGAAGATGGTAATAAAATTTGAGAACCCGTTGTCCTTGAATGTGATGAATTAACACATCTTGGACGGTGTTTTCATTTTTAGTATAAGAGGAGGGGGGAAAGAGATATGATGATAAAATATTACATTAGAATAATAAAATTAAATTTATTATAATGTACTGTAATTATCATAGAATTTGGATTAGGGGATATGAGGAAAGAAAAATAAAAGAAAGGAACTCGAAATAAAAGAAAAGTTTAGAAATCCCTCACGAAACTTCGGCAGCCTAATGACATAACTTAAAAATTCATAAAATATTTTGATGATATAAAAGGGTTATCTCATCATTATTACATAATATGGAAATAAATGTGGATATTTAATGACATATCTTAACATTATTCAATTGAAAATAAAAGAGAATAACATAAAATGAAAGCTTTAAAAAGAGAAGGGTGGTAGATTCCCTTACCTTGTAGAGTAACTCCCAAAAACTTGAAGGTTGGGACCTTGGGAGAACTCCTAGGGAGGTAAAACAACCATATATTTGAGGATAATGAGTTTGTAATGAAATAAAATGAAGGGATGAGTGAGTATTTATAGTAAATGAGGAGTTTTTTATTAATTTCAAAGGACACCTCATCAGTGATTTTTGAAAAACCATGGGCTTGCCCATGGTATTAGACACTTGGAAAACCTCATGTAATATTTTACTATACACAAGTATACCATCATTTTATATTAATTATTACATCATTATGATGTCATTAAACATACCAAAAACTCAAAATTGTATTTTTACTATTCACAAAAATTCAAGTATTTTAGAAAAATACCAAAAATTCACCCTAACCATTTTTCAACATGTAGAATTTAAAAATTAACTCCATTTTTTGAAAATAAATTTCTAAATATTATTAATTTAATTTTTAAATAAAATCATAATTTATTCAAAAATAACAATTTTAAATCTATAACTCACTTTTTAATACCTTGAAAAATTAATCAACATCTCATTACCTTATAACCTTAAAAAATAAAAATAATAATATGATTTACTATTAATAAGGGTCATATTACTGTTTATAAGGGTATGTTACTATTCATCAAAAAAACAAGTAGGTTCTATTAAACTTAAAATAACTTACTGATCACAACCTTAAATGACTGTTTTTTGAAATTCAAAACACAAAAGTGGAAAATTTAAGTTTAATGGATAGGTTATGAATTTTTACTATAAATAACCAATTGTTTTTTCACAGAGACTCGGTTCTTCATGCAATATAGGCTATCTAATGAATAAAAATTATTTAAGAGAAAAATACCATAAAATGTATGGGGTGTTATAATGAATTTACAGCATGTTATATTTCTTTATAAACTTTTCCTTAATATTTTATTTGTTATATTCATAATACATGTTCAATTATTTCCTTTTAATTTGTAGCTTTTTAATGACCCTCAACCTTATAGTTCACAAGAGCTCAGACACTTACAAGTTGAATAGGCAAACCATTTTACAGGTTTGGTTGGATTTTAGTTTGTTTTTACTATATATTGTAATTTTGAATGTTGTAATTGTAAATGTGTATTTCTAGTTGTTTTGTTGTTGCTTCTGCTTGTCTTTTTCTTTTTTGTTGCATTGGTCGGCTGTGGAGAGGAAGGTTGAAAATGAATATTTAAAAAAATCTTTTTCACATCGGTTATTTATGTGAAAATTCTATATTGAGGTTTTTTCACGTCAGTTATCTAATAACCGATGTGAAAAACCATTTTATATGTCAGTTGTTTGATAAACTATGTGAAAAACCCTTTATCATGTCAATTTTTTCACTTTGGTAATCACATAAACAATGTTAAAAAAGCATTCTAAATAGATTTTTTATGCTGTTTATTTTATAACTGACATAACAAACCAATTTGATGATTCATTTACAACATTTATTTTTTTAACCAATGTTGAATTCATTTTTAAATGGTCGCCTTTAATAATGGAACCTAATAACCGACGTGAAAATTTAAAAAAACAACGTGAAAAGACATTTCTACACTAGTGACTATTCTTTAAGAATATTTAAAAAACATCTTGGATGTTTTTATTTTTTATGAGCTCTCAATACCCACGTTGTGGTTGTTTTCCATGTAAGTAAATTTCAATTTCAACTTTCATTTCATCAAGTAAATATAACTTATAGTGATTTAATTTATTACCTATCTAATTAGGCATCTTTGCAATCTTTGCATAAAACTTCTGTCTATGGTTTTATGGATCTAGAATTCATTTCAATGGTTGTGAAATACCTAAATAAACCTGCTAGAATTAAATATATATCTAAAGATTAACATACACGTATATTAAGTGTCGGTTCCTTCCATTCCTTGATAGTTAATAAGGGTTATAAAATTATGATCTTCTATTCATTATAATGTCATTCATGCTAGAATTTTTATATTTTAGAAGACATTGGATTTCATGCATATTCTTCCTGCATAAATTCATGGAATATTGGTTATTCTCTTTACTAGGCAAAGTTCATGAAAATTTTAAAGATTTTTTGGATTCATAAGTTTTATTCTATTCTATTAGTTTTTTAATCATAAGTTTTCCATGCTACATATGTTTTAGTAATTGATATATAGAAATAAAATAGGCCATTGAAGGTGTTTAATAGGTATCACTCGTCGATAAAGAATTCATATCAAATTAATTATGTGCAAGTGAAGGTAGATATCTTTTATACTAGTTAATAATTGTTCTATATTATATATATAGTGCTTCTTATTTTTAGAGTATTATTTTATAAACACAGTTTCATTGTCAAAGAAGATGTGTAGAATCTAAATATTATGTTTTACAATTCATTTATAGTATTATTATGATGGGAATTATAACAAATTTTTACATGGTTAGTTCCATTACAAGTCTAATGTTTCAAACCAATATGATGTATTGTTAATTTTAAAACATTAATTATTTTTATAGGTTTTTTATGATGTTACATTGTATTTGGAATAATACTTTAACCACCATCGAGGATTATTTACAGACTACTTTGTAGGTTTGATTAATTTATAGAAGTATATCTAAAAGTTTGATGTTGTAGTAAATTTTCAATGAGTTTTTTCTTGTTGTTTGTTTCTATTGGTTTTATGTTTACAAATCATGAGTTATTTTTATTTTGAAATATTTAAAAAATAATAATTAGGTCTCAACATCGGTTTTTGTAAAAACTGATATTGAAAGTACTTTTTACATTGGTTTTAATAAAAAACCAACGTCAAAAGTGACTTTTGATATCGGTTTCTCTAAACAACAACATCGAAAGTCTCTCTATACATATATTTTGTTCGGATTTCAATGTTGGTTATTATAAAAATCAATTTCTAAAGTAAATTTCGATGTTAGTTTTTAAGAACTGACATTAAAACATTACTTTTAATGTTGGTCATATTCACATCACTTTTTAACCAATATGAAAATTTAAAAACAATCAATATTAAATTGTAACTTTCTAGGAGTGGGTTTATAAATTTTTTACAACCTATGGTTATTATGAATCTTGTAGGACCCTGGGACACCCTGAGAGGGGAGGGGTGAATCAGGGTGTCAAATTTTTCTTTTCAAAGTTGTGGATCTTGTTCCCACGTTGGTAGGAACTACTTAAACCAGTATGATGGATATGATCAGTAATAAAACATTCACATGCAGAGAGATGACACGGCTATTTTTACTTGGTTCACCACTAAGGGCTATGTCCAAGGAGCATACGCCGACAGGTTGTCGGTCGTACCAAAATCCACTATGCTTCACTAGCTGTAGATTACAAAGGTTCGGGTATAGTCACTCTGTCCCAGGCTCACTGCCTTTACAAAGGTTCAGGGATAGCTCACTGCTTCCCTCGGGTCACTCCCGTTGACTCCCCCTGGCTCACTGCCATTGGTGAAGTCTCACTCAGTTTATAGATGTGAAGGTCTCTTCAATAGATGTGCATTGAAGTTCTTTGTCTCCTGTTCAGCATGAGACTTTGCTTGTATCAGGGTTCAGAGTTGATGCTCTTTTCAGTTCAATCCTTCTTCTTTAGTGAAATGACTGAATGCACTAGATCCCCTTTTCTTCGTTTTCCTGAATCACAATCACTTATGTGATTTCTTAATAAATGATGCTCGACTTACTTGGCATCGTCAGAATCAATTCACCATGTATGCATGAGATCATGCATGTATCATTTAGATTTCTTCTTCAATATCACTTTGCACCGAATGAATCGGGCAATCTTCCAGCTTTCGTGCAGCTACAAAAAGACCGGCGGGCTTCAGCAGTACCTGGCATGCTTCTCTAAGCCCGGTGCGCAAGTCTCCATACGGCTCG